>CM055124.1:233147011-234513677 GCA_029206835.1 Rana muscosa | reverse complement strand
GCTGCCTATTATGCCTAATGTGCTTCGAATGGATTTGTACTTTTCTAAATACATTGCGGTTATTTGTAACGATTCGAAATCTCGTATTTTACTTTCGTTTTTAACATGCGGCTATAGGTTCCGCCCCTGTACACCATTTTGAGAGGGTTCAGCACGGTGAGGGAGAAGCAGAGAGCAGAGCAGAGTGAGTGTTATTGTGCTTCGAATGGATTCGAAATCTCGTATTTTACTTTCGTTTTTTACATGCGGCTATAACCTCCGCCCCTGTACACCATTTTGAGAGGGAGTTCAGCACGGTGTGGGAGAAGCAGAGAGCAGAGCAGAGTGTTATTGTGCTTCGTATGGATTCGTACATTCGTAACTTTTTCATAACGAATTATGCCGAAGACATTCGGGCATTCGCTATTTGCGGTATAATTTATTTCGGATTCGGTCTTATTCGTAATTGCTTTGTTCGGAAATTCGAATGCTTCCGAATGTCCGAAAGTTGCTAAATTCGGACGAATTTCAATTCGTTACGAAACGAATTGCACAAGCCTAATAACTACATTCATGGGTATAATGCTCAACAACAGGAGAATGTGGGTACTAGATTACAAAGGATTATTAGAACAAAAATTTGAAATCCTTTCACATGTATGGTGGCTTTAATTAGACATAGCAACAGCAGTTATCTATGCATACAGAATTTATTGATATTGTATATTTTTCTGTATATTTGTTGGTGTGTTGTAAATAAACTCATGCTGACTAACAGCACCCCTGCCACCACCACTGCTGTATTTACACAGTCTACTTTATTGAACATTGGTAGGCATAGGAATACTGCAGATACAAAGAAAATAAAACATATTTCATCATTGAAATCAAATGAATTTATACTTGATTGGAAAAATGCAATCACTATTGTACCGTATATGGAATTTTTAATTGAAAAGGTATGCAATTAGCGGCTTGTGAATCTTAAAACTGCCAACATTCATTCTCAGCAGACTGCTACCCCATTCCACTGTATTCTCATTGGAATAACATTCATTTTCCTTTGCCATGTTATTAATGTTACTGAATTATTATTTAGAGGCAGTAAATTTGATCAGTTTTTTTTTTTAAACTCTGGCAATTCCACAGCTGTATGTGAGATGTGTGTATTCCAAATTTCTGTCTATGAATTGGAATTGAGGAGGTAGAGGAGATTCCTCTATGATGACAGTGGAAGGGGAGCTGTCTGCTACACATGGAATGTTTTCAAATATAAGATAATACCTTTTTATATGAATATACTTATCATCTAAAGGAATATGATGAATGCGTATCAATATTTTTGGTGCTTATAACATTTTGGTCTCTGCTTAAAAAGGAAGAAATTCAGTAAACAGTCCCAGGATAAATAAACATACAGAGTTTTGGCTTGGACTTTTCAATATCTTACAGTGTTATAGTCTGGAATTAAAATACGTTCAACTTAGATTTTATGTCACTAATCTACACAAAGTAGCCCACAAAACAACACAGTTTTCCATATTATATGCATATAAAAGTTTCAGTCTTAAATGCATAAATAATCACCAAATTTACTATGAAACCACTAAAATAGCTTTGGTGAAACAAATCAAACCATCACCTACATTCAACTAAAGGATCTCAAAATAAATACACTTGTATTCTTAAGGATTCAATACGTTTTAGAAAACAAACTTAAAAAAAACCAGCATCATTAAGGCCAAAAAAGGCAAGGATAAAGTAAAGCACTAATCATGGTTGGGATATACAGTAAATTAAAATATCCTATTGAATGTACCCAGAGAACTATGACAGTACATACATTATTTCAGAATGTAAAGAATATGGCATGTGTGTCAGTATCCTAGAGAATGTTGTCTCCCAAAACCATTGACCAGTTAATAAGGGCATTAGTCAGAGCAGCAGCCATGAGGTTGGTGGGAAGTTTGACACCATTACAGATAGCTACAGTTCAAATAATTTACCAAGGTGAGCTTTATTTAAATTGCTAAACAATTGGCCCATATCAAAGCACATTTACAGAAAATTAGAGGAAAAACAATGGTTCCTTGGGGGGAAGCTGGGACTGCTTGATCTAAGTTATATGTGGTTGACTGCAACAATGCCCATCACCAAAAAACACCATTGCCACAGTGAAGCAAAGTGGTAGCACTTTGTTGTTGGGATGTTTTTCAGGAATCTGGAAACTGAGCACAATTGAAAACAAAATGCATGTAAAAAAAGTTCTAAGAATACTAGTTGCTTGGAGGTTTCTAGTTTTAGTACTTTCTTAGTGGCTGTTGAGGAACAGAAATGTATGTTAGAAAGTCTTAGTAAAGTCAGAAATCCTGATCTGCAATCTCAGTTCAGGTCAGTGCCAGAAAGTGTTGAAGCAACTGGGTCTGCCTGATAGCCAGGAAATTAGTATTGTCAGAAGAGAATAATTGAGAGATGTAACCCAGTATTGATGGAACCACATCCGCAAGGAGCATAAAAAAGCAAAGACAAATATAATAGACTTTAATGGTTACCAACTGTAATCCCAATTAGGAAAAAATAAGTATTGAAATTTATAAAAATATACAAAGTTAAAATCACATAATGAGCGTGTCACAAACTATATGTGCAATCCATAAAACATTCTCCCAAAGGCTGATTGGCTAATATGATGTGTACATAAGCTGTGCAAAAAAAACTGTTTTGTTGGCCCCCTAAAGAGTATTTAAAGTGGAATAGAGAGTCAGTTGAGAGACTTCTTCCTTGTATAAGGCCAATCACAGGAGTCAATGTACCATCACCAGTTGGAATCGCTATACATTTTGCCAAAGGCTTCCTTAGGGGATCCTAATTGTACTGGGAGATGTGTTATAATTAATATACATACTTATATAGTTTTGAGCACATATACAATAAACATATATCACAAAAATGACATTTCCAATAAGAATTTTATGTAAAGAAAATAACATGTATTTTCCAATAATTGAGTACTCATTTATATGAGTAAAGCCAAAATAAATAAATATAAATGTAAATAAATTTGTAAATAATAAATATGTATATTGTATACCATTAGGATCCCCTGAGGAAGCCTTTGGCGAAACGTGTAGCAATTCCTACTGGTGATGGTACATAGACACCTGTGATTGGCCCCATACAAGGAAGAAGTCTCTCATATGACTCTCTATTCCACTTTAGATACTCTTTAATGGGCCAACCAAACAGGTTTTTTCGCACAGCTTTTTTGTACACATCATATTAGCCAATCAGCCTAGGGGAGAATGTTTTATAGATTGGACATGTCTTTTGTGACACGCTCATTATGTGATTATACAGTACTGTACCTGCCCGCGAGAATGTGGTACCAGCGCGATCCCATCGTGCTGGTTCTCGGCGGTGCAGGCTGTACATCTCGCGCTCGCTGCAATAGGAAAAACACATTTTCCTATTGCAGCGAACGCGAGAAAGAGAGTGGAGTGTTCTCTCTCTATGGAGGGGACTTGTCGCCTCAATGTAAGCAATGCCTTCTCGCTCATTGGGAAAGGAAAAAACACATTTTTCCTTTCCCAATGAGCGACAGAGCTCGGCGCTGGCTCCCGCGACGGGGCTCGCAGGTGTCAATCTCGCCGATAACAGAGGCGAGATTGACACAATATCGCGGTCAGGTACTGTAACCATGTAGTTTAAATAAACTTTGTATATTTTTAAAAATTTGAGTACTCCTTTTTTCCTAATTGGGATTACAGTTGGCAACCGTTAAATCCCATTATGTTTGTTTCCTGATTGTCAGAAGAGAAATCAACAATGGCCACTGATGTAACTCTCATAATAGAGGTTGCTTTAAAGTGACACTATCAGTAAAATAAAAATGAAAAACAAAATGACCTCATCAAAGAAGAGAGTACCTATTCCCTTTTTACCTCCCCCACTGCCTGCTCTGTTCAACATCTGCCACACTCCAGTGTGTTTCGAACTCCTGGTTCTCTGCTGTGCTCAATTGTTTGATCCACCTTTTCTAAATCACAACTGTATTCTGTAGTGATGTAGTGCCTGTGAGAAGAATCATAAAGCACAACAGGAGACCAGAAATTCAAGACTTCCTGAGATGTCGGATTTTGAAGATTTTTCAGGCAGCAGTATCTCTGTAATACAGCACAGATTGTTGGCGCGAGTGGTAGGAGAGATAAGTATTTTTTTGTATTCTAGCAGCAGGGTTGCTTTAAAGAAAATAGTAAACAATTTTCAATTATATTGTGAACGTTTCAGTGTAATATAAATAATAATAATATGCATTATGATCATTGTGCATCATCATCTGTAAATCCCTTTTAAAAATGGATCTCCCTTTAAAAGCTAGATTGCCATTGTATTGTTTGCATTATGGATTAATAATAAACAAACACAAAATTAAAATAAACATAGACATCCGTTTGGTTTTGCAGTGATATCACATGAATAAGTCATAGGATGTGCCTGAGCTGATAAATTGTTTAATTCAAGAAAAAAACAATATTTACTGTTTGCTAAGCCGTTGAAATACACACTTCTTCATAAACTAGGCAAAAACAAACCTAAATATTAATATGACAGAGAAAAAAATATACCACATTATTTTCTTTAACCACTTCAGATCCACGCTATAGCCGAAAGATGGCCGTAGCGCAGACCTGAACTGCCGGGAGGGCGTCCCTGGATGTCCTCCTGTTTATTCCCGCATTGCGCGCCGCTGCTGGTGCGCATCGTGGAATAGCTGTGCCCGCTGTGTCACGCGGGTGCCGATGCGCGTGCCTGGTGGCTGCGATGTCCGCCAAGAACCCGCGATCGGCAGTCACAGAGCCAGGGACGTGGATCTCACACAGAGATCCACGTCCTGTCAGGGAGAGGAGATTGATGGTGTGTCCCTTGTACATAGGGACAACCATCGGTCACCTCCCCCAGTCAGTCCCCTCCCCCCACAGTAAGAATCACTCCCAGGGAACACATTTAACCCCTTGATCACCCCCTAGTGTTAACCCCTTCCCTGCCAGTCACATTTATACAGTAATCAGTGCATATTTATAGCACTGTTCGCTGTATAAATGTGAATGGTCCCAAAATAGTGTCAAAAGTGTCCGATCTGTCCGTTGCAATATCGCAGTCCTGACAAAAATCGCAGATAACCGCCATTACTAGTAAAAAAATAAAAATGTCATAAATCTATCCCCTATTTTGTGGACTTTTGCGCAAACCAATCAATAAACGCTTATTGTGATTTTTTTTACCAAAATTATGTAGAAGAATACATATCGGCCTAAACAGAGAAAAAAAAATTAAATTGGGATATTTATTATAGCAAAAAGTAAAAAATATTGTGTTTTTTTCAAAATTGTCAGTCTTTTTTTGTTTATAGCCCAAAAAATAAAAACTGCAGAGGTGATCAAATACCACCAAAAGAAAGCTCTATTTGTGGGAAAAAAAATAATAAAAAATGTCATTTGGGTACAGTGTTGTATGACCGCATAATTGTCATTCAAAGTGCATCAGCGCTGAAAGCTTAAAATTGGTCTGGGCAGGAGGGGGGTTTAAGTGCCCAGTAAGGAAGTGGTTAAAGAAATGTCAGTTTTGTTGTACCTAATCTTTGCTTTTTTTTTCCGCTCACATCAATTTAGAAACAATATATATTTTAATCAGAAACACAAACTCCCCTGAACTGCAATTGTAATTTTTGTCACAACTTATAATTATATTACCCGTGATTTAATTTATAAGGTTTAGAGGATTAAAATGGCCAACATGCCATCAACATTAACTGTGTGCAGTCTTAAAGGAGATGTTGTTTGGTTTCAGTAATTTGCACATTGAAATGACTTCCCAGTCAACACTACAATCAGAATAATATACAGTAGCAAAAACGAAACAATTCCTCTTGTTTTAAAGTGAAAAGCATTATTGGTTAATATATGAAACAGTTTATAGATTCCAGCAGGATTAAAAGAAATATATAGATACATTTTCATTGCTTATAAAAATGGTGATAATAATAACTGAAGGCTCACTAAGTAGGTAGAGGGATTATGTCCCCTAATTCTACCAGAGTAGGTGATTTTCCCATGTCCTACTGTATGTGCCAGTTGGGGGTTTTCAGATTTTCAAAAATGGAAGAGAGCTTCTACATGACTAAAAAAGGACATGTTCAGCTTTAGACCTTTAGAGCTAATGTATAATTATAACAGGTGTTATGTGGAAGGTTTAAAGCAAAACCCAAATAGATCACAAACTGACATCAATGCTGTGCCCTGCTCACGGACACCCCCCTACCCCCTCTCTCTTATTGCTAAATTCCCTTACTTACCTAAATCTATGGTCAGGGGATGCACTAGATCCCAAGTCTTCTATTTGCTAGAGTGCAGAGTGGAAGGGAAAAGGGGTCCTTCTTATGGTGCCCACCTCATTGTCTAGGAGACATGGAAACCTTGCCTTGACTGACCAGTGCTGGGGACTTTTAGACTCCACGAGACTGTAGTGGTGTGATAATGCAATATTGAGGACACTAACAGGATTGGTCAAGGGTGGGCCTGGACTAAAGCATTGGATCACTGGTCTCCACTCACAGGAGATGTGCTAGCAATGTCTGCTCAATGGTTGGAGTCGAGAGGAGTGTGGAGAATTACATTTTTCCCACATATGATTTTTAATTAATCTAAAAAGTCTTTGTACACTAGTGCTTATGATCATGCATTGCAGAAACAGAGATCAGAGATGAGTTCTATTTACATCGCGACTTTCCCCTTTGTTCCCCTATTATGTATAATTGAGTGGAATTCTCCTTTGACTCAACATTGGATTCTGGAATAGAGTAAATCATATTGGGAAGTATTCTATAATGGGTATGAATGTCTCTCTCCATTCTTTTATTTGAGAAAAAACATGACAATATTGCACGATACTGTATTAATTTTCTTTGTATAAAATACAAGTTATGATGACCTTGGTGGACCTTGTTTTTTGTTGCAGAATTTTCAAATACAAAAGCTATCAAAATGACAGCCAAAGTCTTAAGTTTCAGAGTATCATTGTTACATTCACTATGCAGCCAATATAATCCAGCTAGATCCTGAAAGAAATTAGACTAATGATACCTTTGACAAGGTAAAGTACAAAGCTTGGCAGATATTTATTTACAACTGACAGAGTCCAATCAGATGAAGGGATTTAAGCACAAAAGGAAATGACAAAGAACTGTCAAGAGGTGCACACTAATATATTCCACTCTTTTAGTTATATGATGACTTAATGGAGCTAATTTAAAAATAACAAGCCACAACCAACTTGTCAGATATACAACACAATATTACAATATAGCTTTACAGATAACAAAACAGTTTGTTTTTTTCTGAAAACAAAAACACAAAGAAATGTATAAAAGAAGAAAGGGAACTCATTTTCTGGGCTTTAATGGGTCATATCAGTGGGAAGGCTACAAGTGCAGATGTGGAATCAGCTAAAAAAATTGTGAGGGCGTTTGATAAAATCATAGAAAAAGGTGGCTACTGTCCAGAGCAGATATTTAACGTGGACGAAACTTAACTTTTTTGTAAAAAAATGCCTGAAAAGGTCCTACATACACAAAGAAGATAAAACAATGCCTGGTGTTAAGGCTTTTAAAGACAGGGTCACGTTGTTGTTGGGAAGAAATGTTGCTGGGTTCAAGTTAAAGCCTCTCCTAATTTATCGTCACAGAATGCATTGAAGCAGATTAGTAAGCACACATTGTCTGTTTATTATCGTGCAAATACCAAAGCATGGATGACACAAGCTTTATTTGATGACTGCTTCACCAACTGTTTAATACCCTCGGTCAAGCATTATTGTCAGCAAAAGGGTGTTCCATTTAAAATTATTCTTCTGCTTGACAATTCCCCAGGCCACCCCCAGCATCTCGATGACCTACATCCAGACGTAAAGGTAGTGTATCTGCCTAAAAACATATCTGCTATCCTACAACCCATAGATCAGGGTGCAATAGCAACATTCAAGGCCTACTATTTGCACAACACCCTTTCCAAAGCTGATGAAGTTACCCTTTATTTATTTTTGGAAAGCTTACAACATTTTACATTGCATAAAAAACATTGCATCAGCTTGGGAGCGAGTAACATAAAAGTGTATGCAGGGTATATGGAAAAAACGCTTAAAGTGTTTTTTGAACAATAGCCCCCAAAAAAAGACATGCTGGTAGGTTGTTGCGCATCGAGGCCTTTGGGTAAGACTGCGTAGGTTAAGCACTTTAATAAATAAATAAACAAAGAGAAGAGTTTGATGAAACAGATGATGACGTTATAAATCAAAAAAGTGTGCAACTTGCTAACATGCTTGACTTAGATGTTGAATTGACCGATATTAACCACTTAAGCCCCGGACCAATACGCAGCATAAAGACCAGAGCTGATTTTACAATTTGTCACTGCGCTGTTTTAACTGGAAATTGCGCGGGCATGCAATGTTGTACCCAAACGAAATTTGCATCCTTTTCTTCCCACAAATAGAGCTTTATTTTAATGGTATTTGATTGCCTCTGCGATTTTTTATTTTTACAATTTCAATGGAAAAAGCCCAAAAATTTTGAAAAAAAAGATATTTTCTACTTTTTGTTATAAGAAAAATCGAATAAACTCAATTTTTGTCATACATTTAGGCCAAAATCTATTCAGCCACATGTCTTTAGTAAAAAAATGTCAATAAGCGTATATTTATTGGTTTACGCAAAAGTTATAGCGTCTACAAACTAGGGTACATTTTCTGGAAATTACACAGCTTTTAATTTATGACTGCCTATCTCATTTCTTGAGGTGCTAAAATGGCAGAGCAGTACAAGGCTAGCAGCCTAGCCGTGTACGGGACCCCGAAAACAAAGCACCACCTTCAGGATTTCTAAGGGCGCAAATTTTTGATTTCACTCCTCACTACCTATCACAGTTTCGAAGGCCATAAAATGCCAAAATATCACAAAACCCCCCCAAATGACCCAATTTTGGAAAGTAGACACCCCAAAGAGATTGCTAAGAGGCATGTTGAGTCCATTGAATATTTTTTTTTGTCCCAAGTGATTGAATGATGACAAAAAAAAAAAAATTACAAAAAGTTGTCACTAAATGATATATTGCTCACACATGCCATGCTTATATGTGGAATTGCACCCCAAAATACATTTTTCTGTTTCTCCTGAGTATAGGGATACCACATGTGTGAGACTTTTTAGGAGCCTAGCCGCGTACGGGACCCCGAAAACCAAGCACCGCCTTCAGGATTTCTAAGGGCGCAAATTTTTGATTTCACTCCTCACTACCTATCACAGTTTCGAAGGCCATAAAATGCCAAAATAGCACAAACCCCCGCCCCCAAATGACCCCATTTTGGAAAGTAGACACCCCAAGTTATTTGCTGAGAGGCATGGTGAGTATTTTACAGCTCTCATTTGTCTTTGAAAATTAAGAAAGAAAATAATATTTTTCTTTTTTTTTCTTTTTTCAATTTTCAAAACTTTGTGACAAAAAGCAAGATCTGCAAAATACTCACCATACCTCTCAGCAAATAGCTTGGGGTGTCTACTTTCCAAAATGGGGTCATTTGGGGGGGTTTGTGCCATCTGGGCATTCCATGGCCTCCGAAACTGTGATAGGCAGTGAGGAGTGAAATTAAAAATGTACACACTTTGGGGTCCTGTACGCGGCTAGGCTCCCAAAAAGTCTCACACATGTGGTATCCCCATACTCAGGAGAAGCAACAGAATGTATTTTGGGGAGTAATTCCACATATGCCCATGGCATGTTTGAGCAATATATCATTTAGTGACAACTTTGTGCAAAAAAAAAAAAAAAAAAAATTCCCGCAACTTGTGTCAACATATAAAATATTCCATGGACTCGACATGCCTCTCAGCAAATAGCTTGGGGTGTCTACTTTCCAAAATGGGGTCATTTGGGGGGGTTTTGAACTGTCCTGGCATTTTATACACAACATTAGGAAGCTTATGTCACACATCATCCACTCTTCTAACCACTTGAAGACAAAGCCCTTTCTGACACTTTTTGTTTACATGAAAACATTTTTTTTTTTGCAAGAAAATTAAGTTGAAACCCAAAACATTATATATATTTTTTAAAGCAAAGGCCCTACAGATTAAAATGGTGGGTGTTGCATTTTTTTTTCCACACAGTATTTGCGCAGCGATTTTTCAAATGCATTTTTTGGGGAAAAAATTAACTTTTTTAAATTTTAATGCACTAAAACACACTATATTGCCCAAATTTTTGATGAAATAAAAAAGAAAATATTAGGCCGAGTACATGGATACCAAACACGACATGCTTTAAAATTTTGCACAAACGCGCATTGGCGACAAACTACATACATTTTTAAAAGCCTTTAAAAGCCTTTACAGGTTACCACATTCGATTTACAGAGGAGGTCTACTGCTAAAATTACTGCCCTAGATCTGACCTTTGCGGTGATACCTCACATGCATGATGCAATTGCTGTTTACATATGACGCCAGACCAACGCTTGCGTTCGCCTTTGCGCAAGAGCAGGGCGGGACAGGGGTGCTTTTTTTTTTTAAATTAATTTAGCTTTTTTATTTTATTTTTAAACTGTTCCTTCCATATGTTTTTTTTATAATTTTTATTGTTATCTCAGGGAATGTAAATATCCCCTATGATAGCAATAGGTAGTGACAGGTACTCTTTTTTTGAAAAAACTGGGGTGTATTAGACCCTAGATCTTTCCTCTGCCTTCAAAGCATCTGACCACACCCAGATCGGTGTGATAAAATGCTTTCCCAATTTCCCAATGGCGCTTTTTATATCCAGGGGGGGCATTCCCTCCCACTGCTTGTAAAAGCAGTCCAGAGGCTAATTAGCCGCTAGGATTGCTTTTACATGAAAGCCGGCCGCTGGTTGAAAAGAATGATACCAAGATGATACCTAAACCCGCAGGCATCATTCTGGTATAACCATTCAAAGTCCAGCAACATACCAGTACGTTGCTGGTCCTTGTTGGACTTGTATTGTAATCTTTTTTTCATGCAGCCTGTTGGCTGAACGAAAAAAAGAGATTGATCGGTGGGTATGCCCACCATTAGAATACCTCCCTTCATTCACCCACTTCTAATGATGGGCATACATGCACCATTTATATATGCCGAAGCATGGGGGCATCCTCCGACAAAAGTTATGCCGCGTACACACGGTCGGACTTTTCCACGGGCAAGCCTCCTTCAGAATTTCGACCGTATGTACGCGGCATTAGGAGCAAAATCGCTCTTCCGCCCCTGCTGCCCCCATGCTTCGGCATATATGCTCTTTTCTTTAACTGTGGTGGTGAAATCACCTCCTAGAGCACTGGAGTCACAGGGATCAGGCCTGTCTCTGCGAACGCTGCAGTTATGTGTGTTGTGTTTTGTAAGTGACAGTGATCGATCGATACTGCACTTGGGTGGCCTGGGCTGGACGGAGGGGCAAAATGCAGGTGCTAGCAGGTATCTGGGCTGATCCCGCTAACACTGCGTTTTTGGGAACCCTAAACTGCTGGGGACGCTAGTATAGATCTGATCAGATCAGATATTGATCTGTTCAGATACTATACCACTAAGGGAGGTGTATGCTTCACGCGTGGGTGTTAGCGCTACTGGCACTAACCTGACGCTGCCTGGGGTGTGACGCAGACCCTCTCTGACGCTAAAACCTAATTGATATCACCCGCCAGGCGATCAGGGGGTTAAACCTTTATTGGGTTATATACGGCGGGTGCCCTGACACTATAAAAAGCAAACTAACTAACCAGCGTCACCCGTAACACTTATACGGTGATCAGTGGTGAAAGGGTTAACTAGGGGCAATCAGGGGGTTAAAACCTTTATTAAGTAATATATGGGGGTACCTGACGCTATATAAAAACCTGACGGGGAACCTAAATAACGAAATAACTAACTGGCTAACCAGTGTCACCCGTAACACTTATACGGTGATCAGTGGTGAAAGGGTTAACTAGGGGCAATCAGGGGGTTAAAACCTTTATTAAGTAATATATGGGGGTACCTGACGCTATATAAAAACCTGACGGGGAACCTAAATAACAAAATAACTAACTGGCTAACCAGTGTCACCAGTGACACTTATACAGTGATCACTGGTGAAAGGGTTAACTTTAGGGGCAATCAGGGGGTTAAAACCTTTATTAGATAATATATGGGGGTACCTGACGCTATAAAAACCTGGCGGTGAACCTAAAAAAATAACTGACTACCTAGCGGCACCAGCATAACTAATACAGCGATCAGAAAAACGATCGCTTAGTGACACTAGCAAAAGGGGGTGAAAGGGTTACCTGGGGGGCGATCAAGGGGTTAAACCTTTATTAGGTAATATATGGGGGCACCTGACGCTATAAATACCTTGCGGCGAACCTAAAAAAATAACTGACTACCTGGCGGCACCAGCATAACGAATACAGCAATCAGAAAAACGATCGCTTAGTGACACTAGCAAAAGGGGGTGAAAGGGTTACCTGGGGGGCGATCAAGGGGTTAAACCTTTATTAGGTAATATATGGGGGCACCTGACGCTATAAAAACCTGGCGGCAAACCTAAAAAAATAACTGACTACCTAGCGGTACCAGCGATCAGAAAAACGATTGCTTAGTGACAGTGGCAAAAGGGGGTGAAAGGGTTACCTGGGGGGCGATCAAGGGATTAAAGTGTTTTTTTTTTTTTAAAGCCACCTGTAAGAGAAAGCCATAATGAGCTAAAATGACTAGCATAATAGCTCATTATGCATCACTTACCTTAGATCGGGGCCCCCGAAGCCGTCCTCGTCTCCCTCTTCAGCCGCAGCCATCGCTTCCGGGTATCACCGCTCCAGCCAATCACAGTGCCGCTCCGGCGCTGTGATTGGCCGGAGCGGCGAAGACGTGACTCCATGCAAGCGCGTGGGAGCCGTCAAATCCGGCTAAGCCGAAGCATTGCTGGGACTTAGCCGGATTTGTGAATGGGATTAACCCTATGAATGCGCCGTTGTCTATGGCGAGCATGCGCCGTAGACACGGATGCATGTCATTTTTAGCAAATATCTCCTAAACCGTGTAGGTTTAGGAGATATTTCTTGCACCTACAGGTAAGCCTTAATCTAGGCTTACCTGTAGGTACAAGTTGCAAAAGTGGGTACCTGACGCTATAAAAACCTGGCGGCGAACCTAAAAAAATAACTGACTACCTAGCGGCACCACCAACACTAATACAGCGATCAGAAAAACGATTGCTTAGTGACAGTGGTGCTAGGGGGTGAAAGGGTTACCTGGGGGACGATCAGGGGGTTAAACCTTTATTAGGGGGGTTAGGGGGCTAACCTGGACCTAAAACTAACTGCCCTGACACTGTTTGCAGTGATCAGTAAATAAGTGACACTGTGACTGGGGGCTGGGGGGTGATCTGGGGGGTGATCTGGGGGTGACTGGGGGGGCGATCGTGTGCCTATGTGTCCTGGTGTCAGTGTACTGTTTGTGCACTAACCTTGATGTCTTCTCTCCACGGCGCTCGGTATATGTGAGCCCCGCAGGAGAGATGACATCACTTCCTCCTGCCTGTGTATACATTACACAGGTAGAGGAAGCATTTGATTCGTCGGGAGCGATCAGGAGGGGGTGGCCAGAAACCAATGGCCTCCCCCTCATCACGGATCGCTCCCGGAGCGATACCGACCGCTCACTGTATCGGAGGGGGGTCCGATCGAACCCCCCACCCATACGAAGGCAGTCACGTACAGGTACGTGATTGTGCCTGTCCGTGCCATTTTGCCGACGTATATGTACAGTGAGCGGTCGTTAAGTGGTTAAAGAATTAGTAGAATTTGTTAAGGGGGAACTAAGTAATGAAGATTTAATAGAGTTGGAAGCACAGCAGCACTTAGAACAGGAATAGGAACAAAAGGAGGAAACAATGGAAGAAGTACAAAAGAAGTTCCCATTCAGGGGCTTAGCTGGCGTGTTCTAAAAAGTGAATGCAGCTTTATTACAATTAGAGAGTATGGACCCAAATGTTGAAAGGTTCTCCAAAGTGAAACGGCAGATGAAGGAACTTATGTGATGTTATTGTGAAATTTATGATGAAAAAAAGAAAATTACAAAGCAGAGCACCTTAACAGAATTCTTCTTGCAAGCTACCGCTACCAGTTCATGCTAAACTTAATTAGTGCTGTAATATACTGTGAGGTTGATTTACTAAAACTGGAGAGTGCTAAATCTGGTGCAGCTCTGCATAGAAACCAATCAGCTTCCAGTTTGTTGTCAAAGCTTAATTAAACAAGCTGCAGTTAAGGCTGCTTTCACACTAAGCAGCACTGGGCGTCGGCGGTAAAGCGCCGTTTTTTTTAGCGGTGCATTACTGTAGTTTTTGCGGCGCTTTTAACCCCTGCTAGCAGCTAAAAAAGGGTTAAAACCACTGGCAAAGCGGCGCTGTGCCGGCATTTCAGCGGCGCTGCCCATTGATTTCAATGGGCAGGGGCGCTTTAGGAGCGGTGTTTACACCGCTCCTACAGCACTGCAAAGATGCATCTAGCAGGACTTTTTTACCATCCTGCCAGCGCACCGCTCCAGTGTGAAAGCCCTCGGGCTTTCACGTTGGAGTGAAAGGAGAGGATCTTTCAAGGCGCTTTCCAGGCGCTATTTTTAGCGTTATAGTGCCTGCAAAGCGCCTCAGTGTGAAAGCAGCCTAAAAGCTGTACCAGATTTTTTGCATTCTCTAGTTTTAGTAAATCAACTCCTGCATGTCCTACCTTGATGGTGCCATCTTAGAGCTGAGTACAGAGGAGCCTTGACATAGTGAGATAATTTTTTTAAAGGTAAATAGGCTGTTGACTTTGCAAATGATTTTTCACTTTGCAAGGAATTTTTCCCTTAGCTTACTGAACAAAATGAATCTTTGTTGACTCCCATCATCCAATTATGTGCAAGGAAAAAACATTTTTTTTAAATTTTCCTTGCACATGATTGGGTATTTTTTGCAAGTGAATTTTCAAGATACTCACTAAACGAATGGGAAAATTCCTAGACAAAATGAAAACCTCTATGTGTTTATTCCAAGTCCATATAAAGATTTCACATACAAACGTTATATCCCAAAAACAGTAACAAGGTGACAAAGGAGAATGGATGTATAAGATTGTTCAGCCAGTGGCTAAATAAAAAGAAAAAAACAAGCTGATTTCCCCATCCACACATTCAAGGTGTCACCTGGACTCCTCTGCTGTCAGAATAAACTGATCAGAGTTACAGCTTATTTGCTGAAGCGTTTATTGAACTAAAATTTTCCAGCAAGACCATAAGTGAACAGGACCAGCCATAGATTGATGGAAATTCAGCTGGTCCCTGACGAATTGTGATCCCGCTATGGCGAAATTGAGTTTGGTTTATCTGTGAAATTACCTACCACACTCAGTAAAGGTAAAATTCAAATTAAATTTGAAAAAGGACTATATCTTCAAAATCATTACCATCTACAGTTATCATGTACTGTAATCATGGATAAGCAGCAGCGTAGTTAACTTAGTTAAATCTGAAGTTTATTTGGCTTATATTTTGCCTTCCCTGGTTCATCCCTCCCTATTCATGAATGTGTTAACTGGCAATTTAAATAAAACCTATTTTTTAAGACATACCTTAATGTCCTCACTGGGTCTCTGTGCTTCTCAGTGCAATTCAAACAGACCATTGCTGATGGGTGGATCCCACAGGGTACTATACATAACTTCCTTAAAACATCACAGCACCCTACCTCAGTACCCCTCTCAAGACTAAGAGCCATCATGCCTGAAACAAGTAGTGGGATAGGTCTTGGGAGGAATCATTGCAAATAACAAAATGTCTTGATGGGTGGATGTCAGCCTGGAGGAGTGGGCATTCCTAGGAAGATTTCATTTTCATGACCTAGTTTTGCCCATCTGTGATACTGAGGACAGAACTAAAATACAATGAATGAAAGGGGCAGACCAAGGACAGTAAGGCTGAGAGGAAAGGACTAGATTATGCTGGACATCCTCCAGCCAAGAAATGAGATAGGCACTATCTGACTTGCCACAGCAATTTCAGTACAGGGCAGGAGCCTGTTTAACTGGGCAAGACTGAAGATAAGGCTAAAGTGCTTCAACAATACAACGTGTTGCCTATAATCCATGAAAACATAGAGGAATAATACAAACAATGCAAAAATGGTCCCTGAAGGGAACACAATCAGGGACATGGACGTTTACACTGCCAGGAAAAAGTATGCAATTATTTTAATTTAAGGAAGCGTGAAAAATTAAGTCGGATACTATAAATTGAAATTATTTTCTAGGAGTGAATGTTGGAATTGTTTGTTTAACAGATTAGTAATATTACTGGCAAGTAAATTAAACTAAAGTTCAGTTAGAATAATATTATGTATTCAGTATGTTCAGTCAGTATAATTTCTGTATCAGTGACCCCAGATGGGAAACATGGGCTACATTTGGGCTGGAGATACACATTGTGCCAGCGCTGTATCCTGGCCTAGGCCAACAAGGCCCAGGCCTAGGGCAGCACTTTGAAGGGGGGCAGCACGGAAAGAGTCCCCACCGGCTTGCACTACACTGTTAGTGTAACGCCAGTCTTATAGGGCGGACTGGGCTAAGAGGCAAATTAGTTTAGTGCCCCCATAAAGCGGTCGCACTGCTTCTAGTATGCGGCATTCCGCAAATGTGGGGGGGGGGGGGGGGGTGCTGCTTCTAAATTTTGACTGTCCTATCATCCTGGACCACAAACCTTCCTCACTGTGCTTAATGTTTTCTGCTGCACCATTGGCATCTTCTTAGTCCTCTCCATAAAACTATCAGAAATTTGTGCTTAACCACTTCCATACTGGGCACTTAAACACCTTCCTGCCCAGACCAATTTTCAGCTTTCTGCGCTGTTGCACTTTGAATGACAATTGCGCGGTCATGGTACACTGTACCCAAACTAAATTTTTATCATTTTGTTCCCACAAATAGAGCTTCCTTTTGGTGGTATTTGATCACCTCTGCGATTTTTATTTTCTGCTAAAAAATAAAAAAAAGACCGAAAATTTTGAAAAAAAAAAGTTTTTTTTTGGTTTCAGTTACAAAACTTTGTAAATAAGTTAGTTTTCTCCTTCACTGATGGGCACTGATGGGGCTGCACTGATGGGCACGGATAAGGCGGCACGGATGGGCACCAATGAGGTGGCACGGATGGGCAACGATCATCGGCACGGATGGGCAACGATCGTCGGCACGGATGGGCAACGATCGGCGGCACGGGTGGGCACAGATCGGCGGCACGGGTGGGCACAGATAGGCGGCACGGGTGGGCACAGATAGGTGGCATGGGTGGGCACAGATAGGCGGCATGGGTGGGCACAGATAGGCGGCACGGGTGGGCACAGATAGGCGGCATGGGTGGGCACAGATAGGTACGGATAGGCGGCATGGATGGGCACTGATAGGTGGCATGGGTGGGCATGGGTGGGCACTGATAGGTGGCATGGGTGGGCACTGATAGGTGGCACTGTACTGTACTAATGGATGCCAATCAGTGCCAAACAATAATGCCTGCCAATCAGTGGTGCCCATTGTGGGCACTGATTGGCATCTATTGTGGCACTGATTGGCATCCATTATCCCTGGTGGTCTAGGGTGGCATACCTTATTGTGGGCTTCCCTGGTGGTCTAGTGGCATCCCTGGTGGTCTAGTGGCATCCCTGGTGGTCCAGTGGACATCCTCGGGGGGGCTGTGCTGATAATCGATCAGCACAAACCCCCCCCTGTCAGAGGAGCAGCCGATCGGCTCTCCTCTACTCGCGTCTGACAGACGCGAGTGAGGAAAAGCCGATGACCGGCTTTTCCTGTTTACACTGTGATCAGCCGTGATTGGACATGGCTGATCACGTGGTAAAGAGTCTCCGTCGGAGACTTTTTACCTAGATCGGTGTTGCGGGGTGTCAGACTGACACCCCGCAGCAACGATCGCCGCGATGCGCGCCCCCGGGGGCGCGCAGCGGCTCAAAATCCTGAGGACGTCATATGACGTCCAGTCAGGATTCTGCAACCACTTTGCCGACGTCAATCCGCTATAGGGCGGGCGGCAAGTGGTTAAAGTAGAACTATAGGCAACACTTTTTTTTCATTTTGGATAGAGTATAGGAGGGTTATAGCCCCTGCCAGTTTATTTTTTACCATCCCTGTGCCATTGCAGAGATTTCCCTTCACTTCCTGCCCCATAGCCAAACAGGAAGTGAGAGGAATCTATGCAAATTAAAGAAATCCATTGCCCCCCCCCGCAGGCCCTCAGAAATACTGTCCCCACAGAAAGGGCGGGTAAACAGTAAGGGGTGTGGCCTTGACAGGAAGGGGTGGGTCATATTTAAATTAGGGGGTGCACGAGTTTAGTCAGGCCTAGGGCAGCACAAAACCTAAATACACTACTGCATTGTGCCCATGGCAGATGAAGAATCATGCATGCTCAAATGAATATACTTTGCAGTAGCACAAGTTTGCATTGTGTATCAAGCCACATAGGTTTTGAGTCTTTCTTGTGATTTTGGCATTTGTCTCCCAGAAGATAGACTCGCAAGGTTACAGTAAGATAACCTCCACTTTTGATGACAAGCAAACAATCCCCTCTGGGGGTTCACTGTACATTGCAGGGATTTTAGCAGAAACCTACCTGTTTCTGTTCTTCAGAAAAATCTGTATGTTCAACTATGTACTTGGAAGTCTGGTTCCTGAATGGGAATGTTTGTGTTCCAGCTGCTTCCAGTGATGCATGCATGCCTTCGGAGAACTACATATCCCATATTACATTGCGGCCACCAAGCTTTGACAATATTGGGTAAGGTTTCTGGTTTACTTAAGATGGTTGTCAAAAGTTCTTGCATTTTTTAACCATTTTAACATCCTCTCAGAACTGCGCTGATGTGCGCCCTCGGGGGTGAGCATTGGCGTAATCGCGTGATCTTGGTGTCCACGGAAAACAGCGGATCACTAATCTGTGTACTGATCAGCTGTGCTCCGCCTTGGTACTGTGTGATTGCTGTGACCATTAGGGATGAGCTTTATGTTCAAGTCGAACATGACTTCGACTCGAACATTGGCTGTTCGCCCGTTCGGCGAAGAGCAAACAATTTGGGGTGTTCACGGAAAATTCGAAAAGCCGCGGAACACCCTTTAAAAGTCTATGGGCAAAATCTAAAGTGCTAATTTTAAAGGTTAACCTGCCTAGCGGTATTCCCGAGTCAGGCTCGGGGTGAAGTTTCAGCACCAAAAGCGGTAACCCCGAGTCAGACTCGGGATTGCATCGCAGTGATCCAGGCAGAGTTACTTACCTTGTCCCCTGGATCCTGCGATGCCTCCCCGCTGTGTGATCGAGCCATCATCTCGTTCGATTCACACAGTGTCGAGTGCCGCCAAGCTCCGTTCCCTGCGATGTTATGACGCACGGGGACGGAGATCTGCGCCAAATTAAAAAAAATTAAAACACAGAACACATACAGTATACTGTAATCTTACAGATTACAGTACTGTATAAAATAATTACACACCCCATTTGTCCCTAGTGGTCTGCCCAGTGTCCTGCATGCACTTTTATATAATAAAGGGACACTTTTTGGTTGCTATGGACAATATCCAAATTCCAGGCAGGAAGAACAGTTTTTATGTCAAAAGTGGTTTTAGACCAGCTAGAAAACAGCGATAATAAATTAGAATCACTTGCAGAATTGAGCGATAGTGATTTGTGGGGAAATTTGTCATCAAACACTGAAAAACACTTATTATGATTATATTATTATTTGTTATAATTCTTTTATAGTTATTTATTATATTATAATTTATGATTTTGTTTTTTGAACTTTATCATACCCGGGATGTCTACTAGACTCTGGTTTGGACAGATTTAAGTGAGTTATTTCTAAGAATTACAGGCCTGCAATATAAAACGCCAAATTTCCATGCAGAATAATGGTACCGCTTTCAGCACCTAAAATCTGCCAGAATCATACCGCCAGGGAGGTTAATATGCAAGTTATTGTCATAAAAATTGTTTGGGGACCTGGGTCCTGCCCCAGGGGACATGTATCAATGCAAAAAAAGTTTTAAAAACTGCAGTTTTTTTCGGGCTCATTGATTTTAATAATGCTTAAAGTGAAACAATAAAAGTGAAATATTCCTTTAAATTTCATACCTGGGGGGTGTGTATAGTATGCCTGTAAAGTAGCGCATGTTTCCCGTGTTTAGAACTCTCCCTGCACAAGATGTCATTTCTAAAGGAAAAAAAGTAATTTAAAACTACTCGCTGCTATTCATGAATTGCCGGGTCCCAGCAATACAGATTAAAGTCATTGAAAAAAAAATGGCGTGGGGGTCCCCCCAAAAATCCATGCCAGACCCTTCAGGTCTGGTATGGATTTTAAGGGGAACCCCGCACAAAAATTGAGAAAAAAATGGCGTGGGGTCCCCCCCAAAAATCCATGCCAGACCCTTATCCGAGCAAGCAACCTGGCAGGTCGCAGGAAAAGAGGGGGCGAGAGAGCGCCCCCCCATCCTGAACCATACCAGGCCACATGCCCTCAACATGGGGAGGATGTCCCCATGTTGATGGGGACAAGGGCCTCATCCCCACAACCCTTGCCCGGTGGTTGTGGGGGTCTGCGGGCGAGGGGCTTATCAAAATCTGCAAGCCCCCTTTAACAAAGGGGACCCCCAGATTCCGGCCCCCCATGTGAATTGGTAACAGGGTACATTGTACCCCTACCATTTCATGAAAGAAAGTGTCAAAAAATTTAAAAACCACACAGACACAGTTGGGATAAGTCCTTTATTAAAAAAAAAACAAAAAAAAAAACATTCCAGTGATGTAATCCAGTCTGTCCAGCATTGTAATCCATTCTCTATGTCCCACTGTGATCCATTCTCCAGCGATGATCGAACAAATTTTTTGCGTGTTTGCATGTTCTGGTGCGAACCGAACCGGTGGGTGTTCGGCTCATCCCTAGTGACCAATCACAGCAATCACATGGGCAGTGGTAAAGATGGCCATGTTGCAGGCATTCAGAATATATATATATATATATATATATATATATATATATATATATATATGTGTGTATATATATATATATAAAAGAGATGGGATTGCTGCACATAAAAATATTTATTGAAAATATAAAAATGACATCAAAGATGCATGGTATACATGGTATAGATGATGTTTCGGGCTAGCATAGATAACACCGTTCTTCAAAAACCGCATACCTACAAATGGCCACATACATAGACAAATATATAGCTCATTATCATCATCATCATCATCACATGACTGTATAATTAAATCATTAAACAAGCTGGAATCAATTAGTAATGAAGTATACTAAATTTCTTATCATTATATATTAGTTCAAGAAACTGGAACGACTTTAAGCAACATGTGTACTGAATCCCCCACATCACAAAGATATAATTGCTCGGACAATACGTACATCAGTACAATCTGATAACTTGGAAAATATTAAAACCTGAAAGAGTTAGGCTGGCCATACACTGAAATTTCATCTTGACAGAAGTCAATTGTTTAAATTCTCAAAGGAATTTTTTCCATTGATCAGCATCTGCAGCAAAGCAGCTGCACTCCCTCATAAGTGTATTCTGACAACAGCAACTGCTAAAAATACCCTGGGGTTGATTTACTAAAGGGAAATCCACTCTGCACTACAAGTGCACTGCAAGTGCACTTGTAAGTTCAGTCGCTGTAGATCGCTGTAGATCTGAAGGGAAGCTCTGAAATTAGTGGAAGCTCTGCTAATTTTATCATCCAATCATGTGCAAGAAAAAATGCTGTTTTTTATTTTCCTTGCATGTCCCCCTCAGATCTACAGCGACTGCACTTGAAAGTGCACTTTCAAGTGCACTTGGAGTGCACTTGTAGTGCAAATTGAATTTGCCTTTCTTAAATAACCCCCACTGTGTATATATATATATAAAATCACCAAAAATAAAATTGATGGATAACCCTTACATAAATCAATATAGTGATAAATCCATAAAAACATCAAAAATATAAAGAAAAAATCTAATAATAAAAAATCATACAAAATGTTGGTATATGAAACCAAACAATCAAAGAATTATTGTCCATAAATAGTTGGTGCATATATAAACTGAACACCAGTGCTCTGTGAAGAAAGTCCATATAATTGTGTAGATGTCATATCCAAAAAAGCAATCGTGTTGAATCCACCACCAATCAGCAGAAATTACTTCTTACCAGCTTGCCACGATCCCCCATGACAGAGGGACAATGTATGCCTGTAATAAATCAGCTTTCTCCAAAAAACCAGCAAACACAAGTACGATTCTTAACCACTTAAGCCCCGGACCAATACAGGCCATTATGACCAGGCCCCTTTTTGCAATTCGTGGCTCCCAAACAAAATTGGCGTCCTTTTTTTCCCACAAATAGAGCTTTCTTTTGGTGGTATTTGATCACCTCTGCGGTTTTAATTTTTTGCGCTATAAACAAAAATAGAGCGAAAATCTTGAAAAAAATTACATATTTTTTACTTTTTTCTATAATAAATATCCCCAAAAAATATATAAAAAAACATTATTTTTCCTCAGTTTAGGCCGATACGTATTGTTCTACATATTTTTGGTAAAAAAAAACGCAATTGTCGTTTATTGATTGGTTTGCGCAAAAATTATAGCGTTTACAAAATAGGGTATAGTTTTAAGGCATTTTTATTAATTATTATTTTTTTACTAGTAATGGCGGAGATCAGCGATTTTTTTCGTGACTGCAACATTATGGCGAACACAACAGACACTTTTGACACATTTTTGGGACCATTGTCATTTTCACAGCGATCAGTGCAATAAAAATGCACTGGTTACTGTGAAAATGATACTGGCAGTGAAGGGGTTAACCACTAGGGGTGCTGAAGGGGTTAAGTGTGCCTAGGGGCGTGTTACTAACTGAGGGGGGCGTGGCTACGACTGACACATCACCGATCTCCGCTCTGATTACACAGAGCGGAGATCGCTGACAGTGTCAGTAGAGGAGCGGGGAGATGCTGTGTTTACACACACATCTCCCCGCTCCGAGCCTCCGTGACACGATCACGGGGATCCCTGCGGCGATCGAGTCCGCGGGACCCGAGGCCCCACTTACGGGGAAGGCAGTTGGGTCGCGTGCGCGCCGCCTGTGGCGCGCGCGCGACCCCGATGTCAGCAGTTAAAGGGCCACGTACAGGTACGTGATTGTGCCTGTACGAGCCATTCTGCCGACGTATATATGCCGTGAGCGGTCGGCAAGTGGTTAAGCAGTGACTCTCGACCAATGGACCATCAGCAGTTGCATACGATATATAAAAGATAAACGCTCCATATAGTGCATTAAACATATAAAAAAATTATGTTGCAGATTTAATAAGCCTTTGAGTCTGGTGTGTCGGCCGGTGCACAAACAGACACCCGTCCTAATGGGAAACCATATGGAGCACGAGGTGACGTCCGCACGTCACTCCGCCCTACGTCTGTTTCGTAACAACTTACTTCGTCCAGGGGCCGGCACACCAGACTCAAAGGCCTATTAAATCTGCAACATTGTAAGTGCAAAGAGCTAAGTCCCATAGCTCTCTCCTGACCCGTTCCTCTGTTATCAGCCTGATAACTCCTGACAAATTCACATCAGATAAAAGCAGCCTGAAATTTCTGTCAGGGGAGCTTGCTAAATTAGATTAGCAGGGAGCTGGCCATATTGCAAAACACCTCAAAACAGAGTCTCTGCCTATGATGAGAGAGGTGTGTGCCTTTCCTCCAATCAGCAATTTTAGCTATCTTGGCTGTATGCCCAGACATCACACTCTGTGTTAACCAGGAAGAGAAAATCTCTTAACACGATCTGAACTTTCATCTGAGGCTGTTCACTTCACTGGGTGAAGGGCGGGTTTACATCCACTTTAACTTACTTTAACAGGGGCTGATAACTTTGGTACTTCATGCAAAGGTCTTTATGGTCTGCTCACAGGGGCTCACGTTGCTACTTCCTGCAAAGGTCCTTGTGGTCTGCTCACAACATTCTAAAAAGAAAATGTACTATTGAACCTTCCTTTATTAACCAGATGATGTTCTGATAAATAAAAGCGTGCAAAACATATATTCAGAAATTTTCCCTGAAAGAAGCTGGAGAACAGTACCATCTATTACACCTTCAAGAAACTATCCATATAACTGTAATAAAAATTAAATAAGATGAAAGTCATGAGTGATTTAACTACTCAAATCTTTGCAGAAGATAATGTTATTTATTAAAATATTCAACTTTTTAAAATTTTCATTTCATCAAAGTACACAGGCAGTTCTAAAGAGATCAAAGATCTCCAGGTTTTAATGTGTGTTCCAATCCCTCTACTTTTAAAGCTACAGGCTATTTAGTTTGGGTGTCCTGTTTTAAAAGTACAGAAGAACCTTCAGAATAAAGAAAAAAAATAAACTTTTCTGTGCTCAAGCATCCAGGAAACAATTTTACTTGAAACAAAAATCATAACATAATAAAAATCACATGGACTCAAGAGCATCCTTCTGGCTATAGGTATAGCTCTGAAGGAACATGAAAAAAAAAGAAACCTGTTTATATATACCGTTGTATATATATATATATATATATATATATATATATATATAATATATAATCATAATAGTTTTGCAGTTAGTTCTTTTAAACATAAAGTGAACCTGTGGCATGTTATTTTGTGATGCGATCACTATTTACATCTGTGTGTGGCGCCTTTGTGTGCATTCGCCTTTATGCATGAGCACGGAGGGATGGGGTCATTTAATTTTTTTATTATTATTATTATCTGTTTTACCTAAATTTTTTACTTTATTTTTTTATTATCAGCAACTTTTTTTTTAATCAACAACTTTATTGTTATCACAAGGAATGAACAACATCCCTTGTGATAACATGGGCTGTAACTGTTAGAAGCCTTCTTTAATCTAATATCCAATATTTGCTTATTGACAATAGTATAGTATATGGACCTAATAAAATAATTGAGTTGCTATATTATTTGTTCTACATTGGGAAAAATTAAAATGCAAACTTTATAGAAGTCTGTAGAAATATATATAGTATAGGCTTGTCCTTGACCTTACATGTGGTAGTGATTAGTCATCATGGCCAATCACTCCACAATCCCAACTCTCCCAAATTCTATAAGGCTAAAGCCCCACACACGATTTGATTTTCTGCAGAATTGTTGTCTTCAGATTCACTAAAACTATGTAATGCAAGGGCCTGCCTGATTGCATACAAATTTAAACTCTTAAGCCCCGTACACACGATCGGTTTGACTGATGGATGGTTTTCATCAGACCAACCGATCGTGTATGGTACCCATCTGTCTTTTTTCCATCGGTTGGAAAAAAAAGAACTTGTTTTAAAATTTTCCGATGGATAAAAAACCGATGGTAATTTCCGATCATCTATGGGCAAGTCCATCGGTTAAAAAACCCACGCATGCTCAGACTGAATTAGGAGATGGGAGCGCTCGTTCTGGTAAAACTAACGTTCCTAATGGAGAGAGCACATTCGTCATTCTGCAAGTTATTGCTTCGTTTAACGCAGCGCATGTTTTGTTGCTTTAGAACGGTCTTTAAAATGTCATTTTGGCAGCAGATCTTTCTCATGAGTTCTGACAAATGTATGTCTTTCTTCTTTCTTGTGATCTTAGGAATAATTAGTTTAATTCTTCAAGGACGACCTCACAAATTCCACCTTTTTTTTTTTTTTTTGTCTTTACATTTGTTGTGCATTTTTTGGTGTGTCAATTTCTCAGAACAACAATTTTTTTTTTTTCGTTTCCTCATGGAGGTTGGTGTCCCTTGTTATTAATTACACATTGTATTTATGAAATGTTATTGCTACTTCAAAAAAAAACACATCAGGCATGTATGTTGGCTGAAATCAAATTTCCCTTTATTTCGGAAAAAAAGCAAACAAAAACCGAAGGGCAACTATTCAGAAATTAGCAGAGAATATCAAGTCCTTAGATCCCAAATGCAGACCTGACTATGATGAATAATAAAATCAACAACAGCATGAAATCAGGAGCAGCAGCCAAAGACATACATCATCCCAAGCTGTGGTACTCCATCAACCTGCAACTTCTGGATGAGCAGCTCGAGGCCAGAGAATCACCTCCTGCTCTTCACTGTAGCCTTCCCTCCACGCTTCCCTGCAGTGTTCCCTCCACGGCCCCGTCCTCGCACCCTTGCAGGCTGGGCCACTGTGGGTGGTGATGTGGCAGGAGGAGGAGGAGAAGGAGGAGAGGGATTGGCCTGATGTGACAGATGTGTGGCCTCAGTCAGCAGCCCCCTCGCCCCCATGTGTACGGCCATATATATGAGGTGCTCACAAAGGGCCCGTTGTCCCGCCTCCATTTGGAGCAACTTATCCGCCAGATAGGTGCTAAACCCCTTCGTAGGGTTGAGGGGGGCCCTCATGATGGCAGCAGCCTCCTGAATCATCTTTAGTGACTCCTCCTCCACTTGTGTCATCCGCCGTTGTTTTGGCTGTCTGACGTGGAGGGGAGCGACTTGGGAGACGGTGCTGCCACTAGGCCTGGGGACCTGCTGAGTCCCACTTGGCCCTGCCTCCTCCTGCCTGCCACACTCCTGACCCTCTTCCTCCTGGCTTGCCTCATCCTGTTTATAAAATAAAAAGAAAATTTTTATTATTTGGGGAATCTATCACCCACAATTTGGATATCATTACTGGTTGGTGCATATTTTTTTTTGGGGGGGGGGTGATATCATTTATGGCTAATCCAAACAGTTCAACACAATATTACTTAGTGGACAATAATTATCATCAAAAATACTATACCTGGCTGAAGATGCAAAGATCTGGCTCTTCAAGTTCAGGAGGCTCCTCCTCCGCCTCTGCAGGGGTGGAGGGAAGGGTGGAGGGAACGCTGGAGGGAAGGGTGGAAGGAAGGGTTGAGGGAAGGCTGGAAATAGATTCCATGGCCTCGATCTGGTCATCCAGAAATTGAAGATGTCTGTAGTACCACAGCTTGGGCTGTACTACATCTTCGGCTGCTGCTCCTGATCTCTTTGACTGGCGCACTTCCTTGTATTTTTTTTATAGGAATTACGCAGGTTGTTGATTTTATTATTGATGATCATAGTGTAGTCTGCATCTGGGATCCATGGCTTCATATCCTCTGCTAATTTGGTAATAGTTGCCCGACGTACATCACTTTTGTGGTACGCAGGGTGTTTCAGTTCCCACAGGTTGCGCTGTTCCTTATATTTTTCAATAAAAGTCAGCATCACCTCCGGCTCACGTAGTTTATGCATCTTTTTGGATCAGCAAGTAAAAAAAAAAAAAAAAGAAAAGGATCAGATTTGATTCTCCTCAACTTATCACAATATTGCCCTTTACAATCATGAACCATTATAGGCCACTGCAGGCCCGAGTTCCCTTCTTACCTTAGTTCAGTTCGTTGGTTCACTTCCGGTCGTCCTTACTCCGCGCATCCCTTATAACTTCTTTCCCCTTTTTATACCCTGCGCATGCGTGTAACTCCGCCCTCGTCGCCCTCCCATGACGGACTTCTTCTGCATTTCCCCGCCCCTTAAAGATCGGCGCACAGTGTGAGACGGCGACATGTCGCAGACACAGGTGGCTTCTTTAGTTGAAATTACCGTCGAGGAAAGCCGGAGGCGGATACGTCCCGATCCTGTAAAAAAGATACAAGGCGACTAATATGTCTTTTTCTGAGATGGCGGAGATGGTGGACATTCTGCGGAGGAAGGATTACGACGGCAAGCATGGCCCATACGACACCCCTAATCTCCGGAAGTCACAAATTATGGACAAAGTGGCGAAGACTCTCTATAAAAAATATGGGGTCAGGAGATCCAAGGAACAACTGCGTAAAAGGTGGTCAGACCTGAAGCTCAGGGAGCCGGAGCAGTATAGGAAGCTTATAAAAAGCATAGAAAAAAGTAAGGTTTTTTTACTGTGTTTTTTCACATTGTAATATGTATTCTTCCATGTTTTGCAACATGTGCTTGGCTTGACTGGTTTCACATTTTAAAATGTGAACTTTTATGTTAAGTGGAGAGTCCACTTATTTGGTAAATGTGTTGTAAAAAAAAATTGCTGCTCTTCCCCCAAACATGTTTGGCACATATCCACATAAACTACATGTGGGCATGCCTCATTTTACTTCAACAATGTTTATCTACACATTGTTGGCTAGATGATGTGTTGTAAGGAAAATTAGAATGTGAATGAAAGGATAAACTGTATTCTGGGTAAAGGAGATGACACTCCAGCAGTTGTGTACTTTTTTTTGTTCTTGATCAAGATACTATACTCTGGGCCACATGACCAAATTTCTAAACGGTATCACACACAGGTGGTCCAGTGGATACCTTGGTGGTTATCCAAGTGTATTTGTGAGTGTCCTCAAAAATAACATGTTGCTTTGTTGAGTTTGCAAGATCTCATATGTTCATCTTGAAACTCAGGGCCAAATATCAATTGTACCCCACTTCAAAACATTGAGAATCCATTTTCAGGCCTAAAAACTCTGTGTGCTAAAGGATACATTATTTTTTACATTCCCATAGGGGAGAGGAGACTGGGAGGACACCATGCTCAGGAGACGAGGAACCAAACACCACAGAAACTCCCCGAAGATCACAAAGCAGACCAAGATCAGCAGGTTCAGGAAGCGGAGGGAGAGAAAGCGGAGGTGGAGGAAGGGGAGGTGGAGGAAGGAGAGGTGGAGCTTATCAGCACAACAGGTCAGTGTCTGTCACCACAACTTCAAGGTAAATACAGATGTAGGCCTGCATAGTTTAATTTATTTTTTGTTTTTAGGGACTGAACAGGGGTGTGTGTCAGGAAGTCCAAATCCTCCATTCTCGAGTGTCAGCGCCAAAATAATCATTCAGGAAATCATGGAATGCAGTAGCGAAATGGACATTATGAGAAAGAGAATGATTGTGATTGAGCAAAAATATAAAAACATGATAGATATTTTGGGGAGAATAGTGTGAAACCCCCCCCCCCCCTGTTTTTGTGTTTTGTTATGCGTCAGAAATTTCCCATGCGATTTCCACCAGCCCAAATGTGAAGATGCACACACTGACTCAACATGTGCTATCTGCCGTCACAGGATATCTATGTCCCTGTTTTGGGGGTGCAACCTCTTCCTCCCTACTCAAGTAGGTGAGAGGAAGGGTTTTCACCCCCAAAGCACGGCCATTGATCCCCCATGATGGCAGATAGCACATGTTTACCTTAGCCATGGGATCATGTTGAAGATACCCATTTGAGCCCCAAAAAGAAAGTGTGGTTCTTCACATTTGGGATGGATCAGGGGTAACATCACCCCATCTCATGTTTGTATTTTTCACTGTGTTATTTTGTTACTTTTTCAGAAAAAAAAAATGGCGTTTGACCCATGCATGTTTCTGCAAAAAAAGCCGCACAAACAAAAAAAAGGCAAAAATTTTGAAAACCAACCAAAAATGTTGTGCAATCAATAAAAACATTTGGGAAGTCTAAAAAAGGTGTGCCTTGTTCTTTCTATGCTCAATAGCAGTTCTGAAGAAGCAAAAAAAGTGAGATTTGAGGCTATTTACTAAGGACAAATACACTTGGCACTACTAGAACCTGGGAGACACATAAACCACAAATACAAGAATGACAACACAAGTTTGTAGTAAATCCAATTTTTTATTTATTTGAAAAAGGTATAATAAAAGGTCAGATGTGGTCTGGCATTGCGATGGCCCCCCTACCCGTGAAGTACTGTACGTATTTCTGATGTACTTCACGAGCACTTTGGGGGGCCAAGCTAGTACGGGCAGTGCTGAGGCCGGTCAGATTTGTCAGTTCAGATGGACCGGCCTCAGGCCCAACTGATGACACATAATTTGTAGAAAATTTTCGCAAAAAGTTGTGCAATAAGCAGCAGCAGTAGACAATGTTGTTCAGTTTATATTCCGCCAAATTGATAGCTGTCTGGAACAGGTGGAACCAGCTGGCCATTATCCCGAAGGCATTCTCCACAACTCTCCGGGCTCTGGCCAGCCGGTAATTAAAAACCCTCCTCTCCGGGGTGAGGGTGCGTTGGGGAAATGGCCGCATGAGGTGTGGTCCTAGTCCAAAAGCTTCATCCGCGATGAAAACGAACGGTAGCCCTTCCACGTTCTCTGCATCTGGAGGCAGTGCAAGACCCCCAGCCTGCAGACGGTGAGCGAACTCCGTCTCAGCGAATGCTCCGCCATCGGACATCCGGCCGTTCTTCCCCACGTCCACATACAGGAACTCGTACCGTGCCGACACCACCGCCATTAACACAATACTATTGAAACCTTTATAGTTAAAATAGCATGACCCCGAACGGGGTGGCGGCACTATGTGGACGTGCTTCCCATCAATTGCCCCTCCGCAGTTGGGGAAATCCCACCGCTGGGCAAATTGGGAGGCCACAGTCAGCCATTCCTGTGGTGTGCTAGGGAACTGTGGAGTCAAACAAAAAGAATACATTAGTACGGTTTATGTTTACAATGCAAGCAGATTACACACAAAAACATTGTTGACCAACATCATTATTTAAGGGAGTTTTTCCTACCAATAAACAAAGGCCCACTTAGCAGATGCCTCACCCCCGCTGAGTGGACATTCTAAAATAATCTAAGGGGGGGCTAAGGTGATTGTGGGGGATCCAAAAAAAGGCTCTACCACTCTGCTGAGCTTGATTGAGAACTAAAAATATTTGGACATCTTTAGGGGGGAGGGAGGGTTGTCAAACTACGAGGGCACTGACCCCAAAAATATGAAAAGGAAAATAGAAGGCTAGCTGGGTTTGCGCCCATGATAGCATGCTGGAGAGGTTAGTGAAGGGAAATAGGCATGTAGGGCCCAAAAAGGCCTTTACAGGTAAAAACATGCATGGGGAAAATGGGGACATTACCAGGATATTACAAACAGGCAAATTAGTGTTAGGAGGAAAAAAAAAGAGAAGATTCTAAAACAATAAAAACTCATAATGTGATGTTAAAGGAGCAAAATTACCTTCATATAGTCCGTCTGCAGGACCTGAATAATGGCCGAACACGTCTCAGGGATAATGATCCCGAGAGCCTGGGGGGAGATGCCTGTTGAGAACTTGAGGTCCTGCAAGCTTCTCCCAGTCGCCAGGTATCTCAACGTGGCAATAAGCCTTTGCTCAGCAGTGATGGCCTGGCGCATCACAGTGTCCTGCCTTGTTATATAGGGGGACAGCAAATCCAACAGACGGTGAAATACGGGGTCCGTCATCCTGAGATAAATCCTGAAATCATCAGGATTATTCTCATGGATTTCCCGCAGCAGAGGCATATGAGAGAATTGGTCCCGCTGGAGCAACCAATTCTTAGTCCATGAACTCCTCCTCACCCTGTTCACAGACTGAACTCGGGTTACAGTGTTAACTGCAACACCAAGCCCAAAGCCAGCACGAGCTCGAGAACGAGAACGCACTTCAAACATGGTTTTAAACCGGTCGGCTGGTCAGAACGTACTCAAACAGAACGCACCGTGGAACAGCAAGGCCTGAGAAGAACAACCTGAAAAACAGTAAACGAACGGCCAAGAAGGCACTGCAAGGCAGTAACGACCTGACTGCACGCACTGAATCACAAATACGAACCCACAAGCACAAACTGAACACCAGGAAACGATCTGCAAAGCACGGAGACTGAAAAGCGCGAATCGGCTCTCACCAAACTTTTACTAACACGCGGTAACACGAAATCAGCAAAAGCAGCCCAAGGGGTGGCACCATTAGATTTGTTCGGCCCTTTTATAGCGCGTCGTACGTTTTGTACGTGCCGTCGTTTTCTTGCCGTCGGTTTTTTGACTGATGGTGTGTGGCCAAGACTGATGAAAATCAGTTTCATCGGATTTCCGATGGACAAATCGGACGAAAAACCATAGGTTATCCGATCATGTGTACGGGGCTTCAAGGTTTGACCTCATATTATATGGTTTTGGTAAATCTGAAGACAAAAATCTGCAGAGAATCTAATAGTGTGTATGGGGTCTTAGATTGCCTGTTGAGTATTACTATTGAAAGTAGTTAAGAGTCTATTAAGCATGTGTAAAGCCTTGTACACACAATTGCATTTTCCGCAGACAAATCCTCAGACTTTTGTCCGAAGGGCGTTGGCCAGGAACTTGTCTTGCATACAAACGACACACAATTGTCAGCCAACAAACATGAACGTAGTTACGTACTACGTGGTTTTTCAGCTCTTTAGCGCCACCCTTTGGGCACCTTCTGCTAATGTTGTGTTTGGTGAGCATTGCTTCTGAGCATGATGCGTGTTTGTACTTTGAACTTTTGTCCGGCGGACTTGTGTACACACGATCGGAAAATCCGACAACATACCAGTGTCCACGGAAAATTTTAAAGCCTGCCATCTAATATTTGTCTGCGGAAAATCCGACAACAATTGTCCAATGGAGCATGCAAACGGTCAGATTTTCCGCCAACAGGCTGTCAACACACAATTCCCGTTGGAAAATCCGATTGTGTGTACGAGGCTTAAGTTAAAAATGCTAACTCTTTATACTACAATATTTCTTGAATTAAGATATTAGTATAGGAAAAAATGTTGCAATAAATATACATACAGTGGGTACGGAAAGTATTCAGACCCCCTTAAATTTTTCACTCTTTGTTATATTGCAGCCATTTGCTAAAATCATTTAAGTTCATTTTTTTCCTCATTAATGTACACACAGCACCCCATATTGACAGAAAAACACAGAATTGTTGATATTTTTGCATATTTATTAAAAAAATTAAAACTGAAATATCACATGGTCCTAAGTATTCAGACCCTTTGCTCAGTATTTAGTAGAAGCACCCTTTTGATCTAATACAGCCATGAGTCTTTTTGGGAAAGATGCAACAAGTTTTTCACACCTGGATTTGGGGATCCTCTGCCATTCCTCCTTGCAGATCCTCTCCTGTTCTGTCAGGTTGGATGGTAAACGTTGGTGGACAGACATTTTTAGGTCTCTCCAGAGATGCTCAATTGGGTTTAAGTCAGGGCTCTGGCTGGGCCATTCAAGAACAGTCACAGAGTTGTTGTGAAGCCACTCCTTCGTTATTTTAGCTGTGTGCTTAGGGTCATTGTCTTGTTGGAAGGTAAACTTTCGGCCCAGTCTGAGGTCCTGGGCACTCTGGAGAAGGTTTTCGTCCAGGATATCCCTGTACTTGGCCGCATTCATCTTTCCCTCGATTGCAACCAGTCGTCCTGTCCCCGCAGCTGAAAAACACCTCCACAGCATGATGCTGCCACCACCATGCTTCACTGTTGGGACTGTATTGGACAGGTGATAAGCAGTGCCTGGTTTTCTCCACACATACCGCTTAGAATTAAGGCCAAGAAGTTCTATCTTGGTCTCATCAGACCAGAGAATCATATTTCTCACCATCTTGGAGTCCGTCAGGTGTTTTTTTTAGCAAACTCCATGCAGGCTTTCATGTGTCTTGCACTGAGGAGGGGCTTCCGTCGGGCCACTCTGTCATAAAGCCCAGACTGGTGGAAGGCTGCAGTGATGGTTGACTTTCTACAACTTTATCCCATCTCCCGACTGCATCTCTGGAGCTCAGCCACAGTGATCTTTGGGTTCTTATTTACCTCTCTCACCCGATAGCTCAGTTTGTTTTGACGGCCAGCTCTAGGAAGGATTCTGGATGTCCCAAACGTCTTCCATTTAAGGATTATGGAGGCCACTTTGCTCTTAGGAACATTAAGTGCAGCAGAATTTTTTTGTAACCTTGGCCAGATCTGTGCCTTACCACAATTCTGTCGCTGAGCTCTTCAGGCAGTTCATTTGACCTCATTATTCTCATTTGCTCTGACATGCACTGTGAGCTGTAAGGTCTTATATAGACAGGTGTGTGGCTTTCCTAATCAAGTCCAATCAGTATAATCAAACACAGCTGGACTCAAATAAAAGTGTAGAACCATCTCAAGGATGATCAGAGATAATGGACAGCACCTGAGTTAAATATATGCGTGTCACAGCAAAGGGTCAGAATACTTAGGACCATGTGATATTTCAGTTTTTCTTTTTTCCTTATCACAGTATTTTATTGATTGAATAAGCAAGTAAATTACAATACAGTTGTAATAAATATTACAATGAGACATACGTGTTTAACAGATATGGTAAAACTCTAAGGTCCAACAGTAAACTACCGATTGGTAGGTTATTTAACTACTATAGAAATAGAAAAAGTACATTAGTTAATAAAACTTGAGATATCTAACTGCAGTGGAAATTATGCTACCTTAAGAGGTAATAGCCAGTTTTACTTTTTTAATAAATCTGCAAAAATGTCAACAATTCTGTGTTTTTCTGTCAATATGGGGTGCTGTGTGTACATTAACCACTTAAGTCCCGGACCATTTGGTAGCTAGAGGACCAGAGGTGAATTCAGAATTTTGCACTGCGCTGCTTTAACTGTAAATTGTGCGGACATGCAATGTTGTACCCAAACAAAATTTGCGTCCTTTTCTTCCCACAAATAGAGCTTTCTTTTAATGGTATTTGATTGCCTCTGCGATTTTTATTTTTTGCGATATAAACGGAAAAAGACCGAAAATTTTGAAAAAAAATGATATTTTCTACTTTTTGTTATAAGAAAAATCGAATAAACTCAATTTTAGTCATACATTTAGGCCAAAATGTATTCAGCCACATGTCTTTAGTAAAAAAAACGTCAATAAGTGTATATTTATCGGTTTGCGCAAAAGTTATAGCGTTTACAAACTAGGGTACATTTTCTGGAATTTACACAACTTTAAATTTATGACTGCCTATCTCATTTCTTGAGGTGCTAAAATGGCAGGGCAGTACAAAACCCCCCCAAATGACCCCATTTTGGAAAGTAGACACCCCAAGGAAATTGCTGAGAGGCATGTTGAGCCCATTGAATATTTTTTTTTTTTGTCCCAAGTGATTGAATAATGACAAAAAAAAAAAATTACAAAAAGTTGTCACTAAATGATATATTGCTCACACATGCCATGGTTATATGTGGAATTGCACCCCAAAATACATTCTGCTGCTTCTCCTGAGTACGGGAATACCACATGTGTGGGACTTTTTAGGAGCCTAGCCACGTACGGGACCCCGGTAACCAAGCACCGCCTTCAGGATTTCTAAGGGCGCAAGTTTTTGATTTCACTCCTCACTACCTATCACAGTTTTGAAGGCCATAAAATGCCAAAATAGCACAAAACCCCCCAAATGACCCCATTTTAGAAAGTAGACACCCCAAGTAAATTGCTGAGAGGCCTGTTGAGCCCATTGAATATTTTTTTTTTGTCCCAAGTGATTGAATAATGACAAAAAAAATAAAAATAAAAAAAATTACAAAAAGTTGTCACTAAATGATATATTACTGGGAAAAAAGGGGGAAAATACTGCGCTAAACCAAAAACAATGTGCATGCAAGCTGCCAACACTCAAACAAACAAAGTGTACAGGAATGGTGAATAAAAATAGTGTGGCGCTCAAAACAATAAAAATAGGTAAATAGCTACTTAAAGCAATGAAAACAACAGTGCTCTAATAACACAATTATACATGTGAGTCCGCTACAAGGGTATTCAGATGAATTGTCCTCTTTGCGAACTGTGTAATATACCGTGAAGGTACAACGTGAAAATGGAATAAAGTCCCAAATAACAAAATATATGTGATCATGGATGTCCTTCAATGGATGACCTTCCCACAATGCAGACTGACAAAGGGACTTCAATGTAGAAGATGAATCAAGCAAGGAGAAGACACTAGTTGTTATAGATGGGTACTCTTACCGCTGATGGTGGACCCACCTACCGTACGGCAGTGGGTCTTGCAGGCTTAATGGTCACCAAGACCAAACGGGATGTAACTGGATGTCCTGGGTCCTCACTTGAACTCCAACCGGATGATGAAAAGGTAACTCAAACGATGGATGATTCTCACATGGGCCAGGTTCCACAGCAATCCGCGAAAGATATAAAGATGGAAGAAAAACCAAAAAGACTCCAGATGGTGCAGGTCAATAAAAACCGATTGCCGGAGTTTTATTAAATAAAAAAATTTTTTTGTCCAACAATCATGCAGACAAATAAAAAGTGATCACGAAATAAAAATATTCAAAGCAATATGGGGTGCAGCGTCAGCAGGCCCTACGCGTTTCGACTAATACAGTCTTCAACCGGGGCCCCGGTTGAAGACTGTATTAGTCGAAACGCGTAGGGCCTGCTGACGCTGCACCCCATATTGCTTTGAATATTTTTATTTCGTGATCACTTTTTATTTGTCTGCATGATTGTTGGACAAAAAAATTTTTTTATTTAATAAAACTCCGGCAATCGGTTTTTATTGACCTGCACCATCTGGAGTCTTTTTGGTTTTTCTTCCATCTTTATATCTTTCGCGGATTGCTGTGGAACCTGGCCCATGTGAGAATCATCCATCGTTTGAGTTACCTTTTCATCATCCGGTTGGAGTTCAAGTGAGGACCCAGGACATCCAGTTACATCCCGTTTGGTCTTGGTGACCATTAAGCCTGCAAGACCCACTGCCGTACGGTAGGTGGGTCCACCATCAGCGGTAAGAGTACCCATCTATAACAACTAGTGTCTTCTCCTTGCTTGATTCATCTTCTACATTGAAGTCCCTTTGTCAGTCTGCATTGTGGGAAGGTCATCCATTGAAGGACATCCATGATCACATATATTTTGTTATTTGGGACTTTATTCCATTTTCACGTTGTACCTTCACGGTATATTACACAGTTCGCAAAGAGGACAATTCATCTGAATACCCTTGTAGCGGACTCACATGTATAATTGTGTTATTAGAGCACTGTTGTTTTCATTGCTTTAAGTAGCTATTTACCTATTTTTATTGTTTTGAGCGCCACACTATTTTTATTCACTAAATGATATATTGCTCACACATGCCATGGTTATATGTGGAATTGCACCCCAAAATACATTTTGCTGCTTCTCCTGAGTACGGGGATACCACATGTGTGGGACTTTTTAGGAGCCTAGCCGCGTACGGGACCCCGAAAACCAATCACCGCCTTCAGGATTTCTAGGCACAAATTTTTGATTTCACTCCTCACTACCTATCACAGTTTCGAAGGCCATAAAATGCCAAAATAGCACAAAACCCCCCCAAATGACCCCATTTTGGAAAGTAGACACCCCAAGCTGTTTGCTGAGAGGCATGGTGAGTATTTTACAGCTCTCATTTGTTTTTAAAAATGAAGAAAGAATTTTTTTTTTCTTTTTTTTTTTTTCAATTTTCAAAACTTTGTGACAAAAAGCGAGATCTGCAAAATACTCACAATAACTCTCAGCAAATAGCTTGGGGTGTCTACTTTCCAAAATGGGGTCATTTGGGGGGGGGTTTTGTGCCATCTGGGCATTCCATGGCCTCCGAAACTGTGATAGGCAGTGAGAAGTGAAATCAAAAATTTACACCCTTAGAAAGCCTGAAGGCGGTGCTTGGTTTTTGGGGTCCCGTACGCGGCTAGGCTCCCAAAAAGTCTCACACATGTGGTATCCCCGTACTCAGGAGAAGCAACAGAATGTATTTTGGGGTGTAATTCCACATATGCCCATGGCATGTTTGAGCAATATATCATTTAGTGACAACTTTGTGCAAAAAAATAAAAATAAATAAAAATTGTCTTTTTTCCGCAACTTGTGTCAACATATAAAATATTCCATGGACTCGACATGCCTCTCAGTATATAGCTTGGGGTGTCTACTTTCCAAAATGGGGTCATTTGGGGGGGTTTTGAACTGTTCTGGCATTTTATACACAACATTAGGAAGCTTACATCCACTCTTCTAACCACTTGAAGACAAAGCCCTTTCTGACACTTTTTGTTTACATGAAAACATATTTTTTTTGCAGGAAAATTATGTTGAACCCCCAAACATTATATCTACACAGTATTTGCGCAGCGATTTTTCAAACGCATTTTTTGGGGAAAAAATACACTTTTTTTTTATTTTAATGCACTAAAACACACTATATTGCCCAAATGTTTGATGAAATAAAAAAGATGATCTTAGGCCGAGTACATAGATACCAAACACGACATGCTTTAAAATTTCGCACAAACGCGCATTGGCGACAAACTACATACATTTTTAAAAGCCTTTAAAAGCCTTTACAGGTTACCCTGTTAGATTTACAGAGGAGGTCTACTGCTAAAATTACTGCCCTCGATCTGACCTTCGCGGTGATACCTCACATGCATGGTGCAATTGCTGTTTACATATGACGCCAGACCGACGCTTGCGTTCGCCATTGGGCAAGAGCAGGGCAGGACAGGGGTGCTTTTTTTTTTTTTTTTTATTATTAATTTTGCTTTTTTATTTTATTTTTAAATTGTTCCTTCCATGTTTTTTTTTTTTTATCATTTTTATTGTTATCTCAGGGAATGTAAATATCCCCTATGATAGTAATAGGTAGTGACAGGTACTCTTTTTTTGAAAAAACTGGGGTCTAGACCCTAGATCTTTCCTCTGCCCTCAAAGCATCTGACCACACCAAGATCGGTGTGATAAAATGCTTTCCCAATTTCCCAATGGCGCTTTTTATATCCGGGGGGGGGGACATTCCCTCCCACTGCTTGTAAAAGCAGTCCAGAGGCTAATTAGCCACTAGGGTTGCTTTTACATTAAAGCCGGCCGCTGGCTGAAAAGAATGATACCAAGATGATACCTAAACCCGCAGGCATCAATCTGGTATAACCATTCAAAGTCCAGCAACATACCAGTACGTTGCTGGTCCTTGTTGGACATGTATTGTAATCTTTTTTTTTCATGCAGCCAGGTGGCTGAACGAAAAAAGAGATTGATCGGTGGGTATGCCCACCATTAGAATACCGCCCTTCATCCACCCACTTCTAATGATGGGCATACATGCACCATTTATATATGCCGAAGCATGGGGGCATCCTCCCGCAAAAAAGTTATGCCGCACACACATGGTCGGACTTTTCCACGGGCAAGCCTCCGTCGGAATTTCGACCGTATGTACGCGGCATTAGGAGCAAAATCGCTCCTCCGCCCCTGCTGCCCCAATGCTTCGGCATATTTGCTTCTTTTTTTTTTTAACTGTGGTGGTGAAATCACCTCCTACAGCACTGGAGTCGCAGGGATCAGGCCTGTCTCTGCGAACGCTGCAGTTATGTGTGTTGTGTTTTGTAAGTGACAGTGATCGATCGATACTGCACTTCGGTGGCCTGGGCTGGACGGAGGGGCAAAACGCAGGTGCTAGCAGGTATCTGGGCTGATCCCGCTAACACTGCGTTTTTGGGAACCCTAAACTGCTGGGGACGCTAGTATAGATCTGATCAGATCAGATATTGATCTGTTCAGATACTATACCACTAAGGGAGGTGTATGCTTCACGCGTGGGTGTTAGCGTTACTGGCACTAACCTGACGCTGCCTGGGGTGTGACGCAGACCCTCTCTGACGCTAAAACCTAATTGATATCACCCGCCGGGCGATCAGGGGGTTAAACCTTTATTGGGTTATATACGGCGGGTGCCCTGACACTATAAAAAGCAAACTAACTAACCAGCGTCACCCGTAACACTTATATGATGATTACTGGTGAAAGGGTTAACTAGGGGCAATTAGGGGGTTAAAACCTTTATTAGATAATATATGGGGGTACCTGACGCTATAAAAACCTGCGGCGAACCTAAAAAAAATTACTGGCTACCGATCTGCATCACCGACGCTAAGACATCGATCAGAAAAATGATCGCTTAGCGACAGTGGTGATAGAGGGTGAAAGGGTTACCTGGGGGGCGATCAAGGGGGTTAAACCTTTATTAGATAATTTATGGGGGGTACCCGACGCTATAAAAACCTGCGGCGAACCTAAAAAAATTACTGGGTACCGATCTGCATCACCGACGCCAAGACAGCGATCAGAAAAACAATTGCTTAGTGACAGTGGTGATAGGGGGTGAAAGGGTTACCTGGGGGGCGATCAAGGGGGTTAAACCTTTATTAGATAATTTATGGGGGTACCCGACGCTATAAAAACCTGCGGCGAACCTAAAAAAAAAATACTGGCTACCGATCAGCATCACCGACGCTAAGACATCGATCAGAAAAACGATCGCTTAGTGACAGTGGTGATAGGGGGTGAAAGGGTTACCTGGGGGGCGATCAAGGGGGTTAAACCTTTATTAGATAATTTATGGGGGTACCCGACGCTATAAAAACCTGCGGCGAACCTAAAAAAAATTACTGGGTACCGATCTGCATCACCGACGCCAAGACAGCGATCAGAAAAATGATCGCCAAGCGACGGCGGTGCTAGGGGGTGAAAGGGTTATCTGGGGGGTGATCAAGGGGTTAAACCTTTATTAGGGGGGGTTAGGGGGCTACACTGGACCTAAAACTAAATGTAGTGACACTTCTACAGTCACAAATGTCACTGATTGCAGTGATCAGTAAATAAATGGCAGTGACACTCTGACTGGGGGCTGGGGGGGTGATCTGGGGGGGGCTGGGGGGTGATCTGGGGGGGCCTGGGGGGGGCGATTTATGTGCCTATGTGTGCTGGTGTTAGTGTAGTGTTAGTGCGCTGACCTGTGTGTCTTCTCTTGTACGACGCTCGGTATATGTGAGCGCCGCACAGGAGATGACATCACTTCCTCCTGCTTTCTCTATCTGTGTAAACAGTACACAGACAGAGGGGGCATTTCTATTCGCCGGGAGCGATCGCGGGGGGGTGGTCGGAATCGAACGGCCGCCCCCCATCTCGGAACGCTCCCAGACGAATTCCGACCGCTCACTGTACAGAAGGGGGGTCCGATCGGACCCCCCAACTGTACAAAGGCAATCACGTACACTCTACGTGATTGTGCCTGTCGGTGCCATTGTGCCGACGTATATATACAGTGAGCGGTCGTTAAGTGGTTAATGAGGAAAACAATGAACTTAAATGATTTTAGCAAATGGCTGCAATATAACAAAGAGTGAAACATTTAAGGGGGTCAATGTTTTATTTGATGCAGATGATATAACTTTGTCTATAGTATTGTGTATATAGTAACACACACACACACACATGGCAATCTCCCCCCCCCCCTAACTTTTGTAAGATGCCAGATACATGATTCTAAAGAGGCCCTGAGAGTTGAATTTCAGAAGCCAGCCCCTTAGAGATGTGGCTCACAGCAGGGGTCTGTTCTCCGTTTCAGGGATGAATCAGGCCCAATTTTGCCTGAATTCGGACCTGAAACTGAGCCAAAGACGCATAGGACCCCTGTTCAATACGCTCCACGGCCGACCCGGAGGTGTGTGAACACGCTCTATTGAGAGCCGGTCACAGTCTCATGTCATGCAAATTGGATGCGGGGAAACCTGCATCTAATTCAAATAAGTGTGAACCCAGCCAGAGAGGGAAGCTATAGGACCACAACACAAGTTAATATTCACTGAGAAGGCAGGGATTAAAGCTACCCCTTGTTAAGAAATGGAAGGACTTTTTACATTTGAGCATATCTCACCAATAAAAGGGTATTTCTGTTAGTTTACAGAATATCCAAAAAAAAACTCAGTGACAGATCCTATTTATGGAGAGATATGGAGTCTTTTAGACCCCATATCTCTCCCCTGGCCTCCAAAGCAACTGATCAAACCGCAATCAGATGCTTTACAAGCCAGTAACAACTTATAAACAAACAAACCGAAATTTGAAGTGACAATATCCATTCCTTCCACTCTTCTTAGTGCATCCAATGCCGCCAGTTGGATTATTATTGGGCTCCCTGGTGGGAAAGGAGAGCCCAGAAAGGGGGGCCCCCTTCGGCCGCTTGTAAAAGTGATAGAACGGCTGTATAACCATGATGCCAGTATAAGCACCTCAATATGAGGCCGTATATACATATATACAGTTGTGCTCATAAGTTTACATACTCTTGCATAATTTATGATTTATTGGGCATTTTTCTGAGAAATATGAATGATAACACAAAAACTTTTCTTTAACTCATGGTTAGTGTTTGGCTGAAGCCATTTATTATTGTAGCGGGGTCCTCAAATTGATGGGATACACCTGGGCAATAGTGTGACCCAGGTGTATAATTGTGTTAGGATTCAGACCCCTTTTTGTTTCGTGGAGGATTGGAGGATGTAATATTCTCCTTTGCCTGTGGGTGGCGGGGTACCCACGGGCTTCAGGTAGAATCATCCCCTGCAGTGCTCCCTGTTTGGTCTCTTCCCGGAGATGGTATGGCTGGGGCGGGGAACCCGCCGGGCCGTTGAAGGGAGGAGATAAAAGGGGGAGACGCCCTGACCACGAGGTCGTCGTCTTGCGGAGAAGGAGGTCCTCGGAGGAGGAGGGTTGCGGTCCGCACCCAGGGCCCTTAGGCCTGGGTGCGGGAGATCCAGGAGTCTGGTCCAGGTGCCCATGGCCTGGTCCGGAGTCATGTTGGCGTCCATCCCAGGCACCTTTAGCCTGGGGTGAGGTACTATCTAGGAGGCCTGGGGCCCAGTACCTTCGACTGGGTCCCGCTAGGGTGGACTGTCCGAGGGTCCCTGAGCGGAGGGACTCGTACCTGAGGTGAGGAGGCCGGGGAGGTTACCCACTGGAGACCCGGAGCAGCACCAACCCGGTGACAGTGGGCCTCTGGGAACTCTCTTGGGAGGACACATCCCCCTGATAGGGGCCACAGCATATCGAAGAGGGCTCCATTGCTGTTCATAGGGGTTGCTGGAAGAGACCCCATCCTTCCTGTTCTGTAACAGCCGGATTGGCTTAGGCGCCGCTGGTCATAGTATAGTGGCATAGAACTGAAACGTTAGGAAGTGCCTTGATCTGCTCATCCCACCGTTGGCAAGGTTATAGGTCCCAACCAGTCTGCTGTTAAAAGAACTGTTTATCGTGCTTTGCTATTGGAGTGCCAAATAAACAAGTGTTGGACCTTTCTTCGGTGTGTGAACTCCAGTTACTGGAATCAAAGGGGAGGCGGGTGAGCTTGTGGTTACAGACTCGGTACATTCGCAGAACACATTGGCCCGAGGAAACATCAGGAAGTGGCCTTCACCTCCCTATTGAAATGGGGAGGACATGGGCCGTGGCGCATCTCACTCTCACAACCCAGGAACCCCTAGACATGAGTTGGTGTGTAACAGATGAAGAAGCTGGAGAGAGGGTGAGGCCGCTACATTATCAATCAACTGTATTTACTCTTTTTAAATAATAATGGCAACAGAAACTACCCAAATGACCATGATCAAAAGTTTACATACCCCAGTTCTTAATACTGTGTATTGCCCCCTTTAACATCAATGACAGCTTGAAGTCTTTTGTGGTATTTGTGGATGAGGCTATTTAGCTTCTCAGATGGTAAAGCTGCCCATTCCTCTTGGCAAAAATCCTCCAGTTCCTGTAAATTCTTGGGCTGTCTTGCATGAACTGCATGTTTGGGATCTCCCCAGAGTGATATTGAGGTCAGGAGACTGAGATGGCCACTCCAGAACCTTTACTTTATTCTGCTGTAGCCAATGACAGGTCGAATTGGCCTTGTGTTTTGGATCATTGTCATGTTGGAATGTCCAAGTACGTCCCATGCGCAGCTTCCTGGCTGATGAATGCAAATGTTCCTCCAGTATTTTTTGATAACATACTGCATTTATCTTGCCATCAATTTTGACCAAATTTCCTGTGCCTTTGTAGCGCACACATCCCCAAAACATCAGCGATCCACCTCCGTGTTTCACAGTAGGAATGGTGTACCTTTCATCATAAGCTCAATTTTGGTCTCATCAAGTGGCAACAAGTGACAGAGATTCTCTCCCAACCTAGGCAGTAATTCAGAAATACGGAAGGCCCCAAAAAAAGTAAACTAAAGGAAACCTTAAAAAGCTAATCCTCATAAGGCGTATAACAAACAGAAGAAGAGGCAGACATCAAATGTCGCAAAAGATGTAGAGTAACTGGAACACGTGTATCACTTTGAAAACAACGCTTACAGTAACCTTTGAGGGTCTGTTTAACCAAGAAAAAGGAAGAACAGGGAGGAAAACCACGGCTTTTAGAAAAGAAGGAAATCCCAACTAAAATTTTAACGAGGTGGGAATATGAATAAGAGCGTTGCATCAAATCTTCCAAAAAACGAAGGAACAACTACCGACCACAAGCTCTCCGGGCAAGGTAAACCAAGGAGATCCGCATCTGGAACCAACTTACGAAATCGCTCTAGCTGAAATCGGGATAGAGAATCAGCTATAACGTTAGTATACAGTATCCTGGAATATATTTTACCTTAATCCATACATTAAGTTCTAAACATTTAAAAACAATACAACATAAAACAGCCAAAACAGGCAATGATTTAGAAGACAAACAATTAATCGCATATACAACCCCTTTGTTGTCAGAATGAAACAACAAATGAGAATCGTGCAGTTCAGAACCCCAAAGCTCCAAAGAAACTAAAATGGGAAATAGTTCAAGGAGAACTATATTCTTGTTATAACCCAAAGAGATCCAAGATTCCGGCCACGAAGAAGCTGACCAATGACCTTGATAAAATGCACCATAACCCAAACCGCCAGCTGCATCTGTAAACAAAGAAATAACCGAAGTATCCCGGAAAGGTATTTGCCAAAAAGAACGGCCATTGTACGACGTAAAGAAATTATTCCAAATTATTCCAAACCAATAAATCAGAAACCAAAGAAGAGGTGATATGCACAAAACGATTATGGGACTTATAGCCAGCTCTATACAGTCTTTTGGAAAAAACACGGCCAATAGGAATGATACGGGTAGCAAAGGCCAGTAAACCCATTGTAATGTGCAAACCATTACCTTAGGCTTAGGCTTAGAAAGAACAAAGGAAATACTAAACGGTAAACGAAATTCCATCTTGTCAGTGTCAATAGTGACACCCAAGAACTCAATACAAGTCGTAGGCCAAACAGATTTTTCATGGGCCAAAGGGACACAAAAACGTTGGCAAGTCAAACGAAATTCAGTAAACAAATATAAGCACTCAGGAGAATGAGATGGACCAAAAAATAAGAAATCATCTAGATAATGTAAAACATTAAAAGACCCGGACATGAAAGTAATCACCCACTCTAAAAAATATGAAAATGGTTCAAAATACGAACAAGACAATGAACAGCCCATGGGGAGGCATTTGTCGTAATAATAAAAACCATCATGTTGAAAACCCAAGGAGTTAAAAGCTGAAGGGTGTATCGGTAATAATCGGAAGGCCTTGGCCATAAAGGCAGATTTACCCAAAATGCGAATTTTAGAAACTGCCACATCAAAAGATGCATAAGACACAGTACTCAAACTAGGGTGAATTTCATCATTAAGGTAAAAACCAACAGGATACGATAAATGGTGTATAAGACAGCAACTATTGGGTTCTTTTTTAGGTACCAAACCCAAAGGAGAAACCCTAAAATCAGCAAATGGAGGAATTAAAAATGGACCCGCAACCCTGCCTTCAGAAACGTCTTTAAATATTTTTTCAGAAACAACAGAAGGAAAACGACGAACAGAAGCAAGGTTGTCGAAACAAAGACAACCAGGTCCTGAAAAATGAGGCAAACGGAAGCAAGATGAAAAACCGTCAATGAGCATGTCCGCCATCTGACGATTTGGCCAAATGAGAAGGAATGGCAACATTGCGGACAACTTCACTGGTGTTATTCCCAGCGCGAAAATTATCCTTGGAATGGGAACCAACATTAGGCTGTAATTTTTTAAAACAACGAGAGGATGGGTGATTTCCAGAACATGTAGTGATGGTAAAACAGCCTTGCGTGGTATGAGAAGATTCAACCACAAGCCAACATCTTTTGTACCCCTTGTCAAATTCTTATGAACGGGCAGATTTTGATGAAAAGACTCGTGGTAGAAAAACCAAGCCAATCCTGGAAAATTTTTATAGGCTTCAAGGATTATCTCCAAATGCCTAAACAAACCACTACACAATTCCGGCTGCCGTTCACCCAAAATGCTGGAATAAATACAGTACAAAAGGCCTGGAGCCAATTGTTAAAAGTGTGTGGGGCAGACTTCTTCTTATCCTCATCCTTTTCCGAATCCTTATTATCCAAGCGATTATCTTTATCTTTAAATGAAGGCAAAAGCGAAAGAAGCTCGACATATTCGCCTCTCCAAATTTTGTTTTTGATAGATGGCGACAAATGGAAACCAAGTGGCGAAATTTCACATGCCATGGCTTCTTTAAAACAACATTCCCGAACCGTATGTGGAGATGGGCGAGAATTATCATCAATCGTCAGTGTATGCCAAGGCGGCCTTACATCCACAACAGGCAAAGCCCCAACATTCACATTTGCAGAAAAACTTTTTTTAAATTCATCAGCAATTAAAACAAATGAAGACATAAATTTCATGAAATTGTGCAATTGAGCAGACTCACCACTAGGTGTCATCTGTGGCATAGACTGAGTAGCAACCAACGGTCTGGAAGACATTAAATTCTCACCAGAAACATTCTGCGCAGTAAGCACTGAACCAGCAGGGGGTGCTGTAGGAAAAGAAAAGTCACTAACAGAATCATGGTACAATGAAGGCTGTACAAAAGAAGGAGACAAATTTTCTATAGAATTATCATTCAGGTTAGAGGAAGGAAATGCAGTGTCAGATCTGGAATCAAATTGACTGCTAGGCTCAATCACAACATTGCTAGATGAAATAGGCAATTCAGAGCTAATACCCTGCAAATTCTTTCCACCATTACCTTTCTTCTTAGCTTTTTTAGTAGGAAGAGGTCCCCGGGTTTCAAACCGGCGGACCGACTGCAGAGTCTCCGACCGCTCGATGCCAGTAACCACTGCGCATGCGCCGGTTTCCGTCGACATCTCCGGGCCAGACACCGAAGATGGGACAGGATCAGCCGGCGTCATCGAGGGCGGGAACGACGAGCCGTCAATCACTGATGTAGACCATGATGTAGACATAGGAAAAACCGGAGGAGGAGCCCAAGGAGGAAGAGACACACTGGAGGGTCCTGGAAGGGCAGACAAGGCCGAATGGTTCTGTGGGAAAGAGAGAGGGGGGGAAGGAGAGGAAAAAGAAGAGGACGGAACCGGAGGAGCCATGGAAGACAGGCAGAAGCGCATCCAGGAATCCCCGTCCGGAGCGGAAGCCCGATCCATCATCTGGCGCAGTAGATTTTCCATGGTAAGGAGACACACACACGGAGGTGCTTCTTCTTCCAAAGCTGCCGTTGATCTGATGACCGTTACTCTCTTCTGTTTACTTATAGGTCGTCTTGGTTACCTGACCTCTTAGAAGTTTCCAGAATATTTTTTAAATAATCTTTATTGATAACTGTTAGATAATCATTATATAATTCAACTGCTTATTTTTGTTTCATTCCCTGTTCCCATAGGCAGCGGTCGCTATTGAGCTTCTCCTGCCTTTCATTCTAAACCAGAGCCCACAATGGTGCCAAGCATTTTTTTTTTTACTCTCACTCTTTATTCCAGCCAATTACAGACACTGAATTCCCATTAAGGTTTGGATTGCATTTTGACAGCTTTACTTGCAATGGTGTCCAAGCACCTTCCTACACACAGATTGTTGGTCCCATGATCAGACGCGGTGGGACGTTTCTTCCTTTCAGCAAAACAGTAGGGATGAGCTTCGTGTTCGAGTCGAACATACGTTCGACTCGAACATTGGCTGTTCGATCGTTCGACGAAGATCGAACGATTTGGGCCGTTCGCGCCAAATTCGAGTGACGCGAACGGCCCACAATGCACTACGCCATCGCAGTGTCATCCAGGCGCTGTGATTGGCCAAGCATGCACTGTGACCCCGCATGCTTGGCCAATCACAGCGCCGGCAGCGAGGAGAGCAATGATTGGCCACAGGCAGGATGCCTGTGGCCAATTATTGCTGAGGGTGTTTAGTACACGCCCCACACTATAAAAGGCCGCCAGCACGGCGGCCTAGTGTAGTGTGTTCCGGAGCAGGGATAGAGTAGCATAGGCAGGGACAGTGACTGTTATTTCTTTCTTGCTTAACCTGGATTCCTTTAGTTTAGGGAAAGAGAAGGATAGGTAGGGAGAGTGTCAGTGTGTTTTGTGCTTCTGCTATAGTGTGCTTAAAAAAAACATTTATTCTAGGGACAGAAAACTCTAGGTAGGGACAGTGTCAGTTTCTTTCACTCTGCAAGTCCTTGTTTCCAGGGACCTGTAAGGACAGTGAGTTAATTGTCCTTGTGCTATATTGTGCTTAAAAAAAACATTTATTCTAGGGACAGAAAACTCTAGGTAGGGACAGTGTCAGTTTCTTTCACTCTGCAAGTCCTTGTTTCCAGGGACCTGTAAGGACAGTGAGTTAATTGTCCTTGTGCTATATTGTGATTAAAAAAAACATTTATTCTAGGGACAGAAAACTCTAGGTAGGGACAGTGTCAGTTTCTTTCACTCTGCAAGTCCTTGTTTCCAGGGACCTGTAAGGACAGTGAGTTAATTTTCCTTGTGCTATATTGTGATTAAAAAAAACATTTTTTCTAGGGACAGAAAACTGTAGGTAGGGAGAGTGTTTTTTTTCTTTCACTCTGCAAGTCCTTGTTTCCAGGGACCTGTAAGGACAGTGAGTTAATTGTCCTTGTGCTATATTGTGCTTAAAAAAAACATTTATTCTAGGGACAGAAAACTCTAGGTAGGGACAGTGTCAGTTTCTTTCACTCTGCAAGTCCTTGTTTCCAGGGACCTGTAAGGACAGTGAGTTAATTGTCCTTGTGCTATATTGTGATTAAAAAAAACATTTATTCTAGGGACAGAAAACTCTAGGTAGGGACAGTGTCAGTTTCTTTCACTCTGCAAGTCCTTGTTTCCAGGGACCTGTAAGGACAGTGAGTTAATTTTCCTTGTGCTATATTGTGATTAAAAAAAACATTTTTTCTAGGGACAGAAAACTGTAGGTAGGGAGAGTGTTTTTTTTCTTTCACTCTGCAAGTCCTTGTTTCCAGGGACCTGTAAGGACAGTGAGTTAATTGTCCTTGTGCTATATTGTGCTTAAAAAAAACATTTATTCTAGGGACAGAAAACTCTAGGTAGGGACAGTGTCAGTTTCTTTCACTCTGCAAGTCCTTGTTTCCAGGGACCTGTAAGGACAGTGAGTTAATTTTCCTTGTGCTATATTGTGATTAAAAAAAAACATTTATTCTAGGGACAGAAAACTCTAGGTAGGGACAGTGTCAGTTTCTTTCACTCTGCAAGTCCTTGTTTCCAGGGACCTGTAAGGACAGTGAGTTAATTTTCCTTGTGCTATATTGTGATTAAAAAAAACATTTATTCTAGGGACAGAAAACTCTAGGTAGGGACAGTGTCAGTTTCTTTCACTCTGCAAGTCCTTGTTTCCAGGGACCTGTAAGGACAGTGAGTTAATTTTCCTTGTGCTATATTGTGATTAAAAAAAACATTTATTCTAGGGACAGAAAACTCTAGGTAGGGACAGTGTCAGTTTCTTTCACTCTGCAAGTCCTTGTTTCCAGGGACCTGTAAGGACAGTGAGTTAATTTTCCTTGTGCTATATTGTGATTAAAAAAAACATTTTTTCTAGGGACACAAAACTGTAGGTAGGGAGAGTGTTTTTTTTCTTTCACTCTGCAAGTCCTTGTTTCCAGGGACCTGTAAGGACAGTGAGTTAATTTTCCTTGTGCTATATTGTGATTAAAAAAAACATTTTTTCTAGGGACAGAAAACTGTAGGTAGGGAGAGTGTTTTTTTTCTTTCACTCTGCAAGTCCTTGTTTCCAGGGACCTGTAAGGACAGTGAGTTAATTTTCCTTGTGCTATATTGTGATTAAAAAAAACATTTTTTCTAGGGACAGAAAACTGTAGGTAGGGAGAGTGTTTTTTTTTCTTTCACTCTGCAAGTCCTTGTTTCCAGGGACCTGTAAGGACAGTGAGTTAATTTTCCTTGTGCTATATTGTGATTAAAAAAAACATTTTTTCTAGGGACAGAAAACTCTAGGTAGGGAGAGTGTTTTTTTTCTTTCACTCTGCAAGTCCTTGTTTCCAGGGACCTGTAAGGACAGTGAGTTAATTTTCCTTGTGCTATATTGTGATTAAAAAAAACATTTTTTCTAGGGACAGAAAACTCTAGGTAGGGAGAGTGTTTTTTTTCTTTCACTCTGCAAGTCCTTGTTTCCAGGGACCTGTAAGGACAGTGAGTTAATTGTCCTTGTGCTATATTGTGCTTAAAAAAAACATTTTTTCTAGGGACAGAAAACTCTAGGTAGGGAGAGTGTTTTTTTTTTTTCACTCTGCAAGTCCTTGTTTCCAGGGACCTGTAAGGACAGTGAGTTAATTGTCCTTGTGCTATATTGTGCTTAAAAAAAACATTTATTCTAGGGACAGAAAACTCTAGGTAGGGACAGTGTTAGTTTCTTTCACTCTGCAAGTCCTTGTTTCCAGGGACCTGTAAGGACAGTGAGTTAATTTTCCTTGTGCTATATTGTGATTAAAAAAAACATTTATTCTAGGGACAGAAAACTCTAGGTAGGGACAGTGTCAGTTTCTTTCACTCTGCAAGTCCTTGTTTCCAGGGACCTGTAAGGACAGTGAGTTAATTTTCCTTGTGCTATATTGTGATTAAAAAAAACATTTTTTCTAGGGACAGAAAACTGTAGGTAGGGAGAGTGTTTTTTTTCTTTCACTCTGCAAGTCCTTGTTTCCAGGGACCTGTAAGGACAGTGAGTTAATTTTACTTGTGCTATATTGTGCTTAAAAAAAATATTTTTTCTAGGGACAGAAAACTGTAGGTAGGGAGAGTGTTTTTTTTCTTTCACTCTGCAAGTCCTTGTTTCCAGGGACCTGTAAGGACAGTGAGTTAATTGTCCTTGTGCTATATTGTGCTTAAAAAAAACATTTATTCTAGGGACAGAAAACTCTAGGTAGGGACAGTGTCAGTTTCTTTCACTCTGCAAGTCCTTGTTTCCAGGGACCTGTAAGGACAGTGAGTTAATTTTCCTTGTGCTATATTGTGATTAAAAAAAACATTTTTTCTAGGGACAGAAAACTGTAGGTAGGGAGAGTGTTTTTTTTCTTTCACTCTGCAAGTCCTTGTTTCCAGGGACCTGTAAGGACAGTGAGTTAATTGTCCTTGTGCTATATTGTGCTTAAAAAAAACATTTATTCTAGGGACAGAAAACTCTAGGTAGGGACAGTGTCAGTTTCTTTCACTCTGCAAGTCCTTGTTTCCAGGGACCTGTAAGGACAGTGAGTTAATTTTCCTTGTGCTATATTGTGATTAAAAAAAACATTTTTTCTAGGGACAGAAAACTGTAGGTAGGGAGAGTGTTTTTTTTCTTTCACTCTGCAAGTCCTTGTTTCCAGGGACCTGTAAGGACAGTGAGTTAATTTTACTTGTGCTATATTGTGCTTAAAAAAAACATTTTTTCTAGGGACAGAAAACTGTAGGTAGGGAGAGTGTTTTTTTTCTTTCACTCTGCAAGTCCTTGTTTCCAGGGACCTGTAAGGACAGTGAGTTAATTTTACTTGTGCTATATTGTGCTTAAAAAAAACATTTTTTCTAGGGACAGAAAACTGTAGGTAGGGAGAGTGTTTTTTTTCTTTCACTCTGCAAGTCCTTGTTTCCAGGGACCTGTAAGGACAGTGAGTTAATTTTCCTTGTGCTATATTGTGATTAAAAAAAACATTTTTTCTAGGGACAGAAAACTGTAGGTAGGGAGAGTGTTTTTTTTCTTTCACTCTGCAAGTCCTTGTTTCCAGGGACCTGTAAGGACAGTGAGTTAATTTTACTTGTGCTATATTGTGCTTAAAAAAAACATTTTTTCTAGGGACAGAAAACTGTAGGTAGGGAGAGTGTTTTTTTTCTTTCACTCTGCAAGTCCTTGTTTCCAGGGACCTGTAAGGACAGTGAGTTAATTGTCCTTGTGCTATATTGTGCTTAAAAAAAACATTTATTCTAGGGACAGAAAACTCTAGGTAGGGACAGTGTCAGTTTCTTTCACTCTGCAAGTCCTTGTTTCCAGGGACCTGTAAGGACAGTGAGTTAATTTTCCTTGTGCTATATTGTGATTAAAAAAAACATTTTTTCTAGGGACAGAAAACTGTAGGTAGGGAGAGTGTTTTTTTTCTTTCACTCTGCAAGTCCTTGTTTCCAGGGACCTGTAAGGACAGTGAGTTAATTGTCCTTGTGCTATATTGTGCTTAAAAAAAACATTTATTCTAGGGACAGAAAACTCTAGGTAGGGACAGTGTCAGTTTCTTTCACTCTGCAAGTCCTTGTTTCCAGGGACCTGTAAGGACAGTGAGTTAATTTTCCTTGTGCTATATTGTGATTAAAAAAAACATTTTTTCTAGGGACAGAAAACTGTAGGTAGGGAGAGTGTTTTTTTTCTTTCACTCTGCAAGTCCTTGTTTCCAGGGACCTGTAAGGACAGTGAGTTAATTTTACTTGTGCTATATTGTGCTTAAAAAAAACATTTTTTCTAGGGACAGAAAACTGTAGGTAGGGAGAGTGTTTTTTTTCTTTCACTCTGCAAGTCCTTGTTTCCAGGGACCTGTAAGGACAGTGAGTTAATTTTACTTGTGCTATATTGTGCTTAAAAAAAACATTTTTTCTAGGGACAGAAAACTGTAGGTAGGGAGAGTGTTTTTTTTCTTTCACTCTGCAAGTCCTTGTTTCCAGGGACCTGTAAGGACAGTGAGTTAATTTTCCTTGTGCTATATTGTGATTAAAAAAAACATTTTTTCTAGGGACAGAAAACTGTAGGTAGGGAGAGTGTTTTTTTTCTTTCACTCTGCAAGTCCTTGTTTCCAGGGACCTGTAAGGACAGTGAGTTAATTTTACTTGTGCTATATTGTGCTTAAAAAAAACATTTTTTCTAGGGACAGAAAACTGTAGGTAGGGAGAGTGTTTTTTTTCTTTCACTCTGCAAGTCCTTGTTTCCAGGGACCTGTAAGGACAGTGAGTTAATTGTCCTTGTGCTATATTGTGCTTAAAAAAAACATTTATTCTAGGGACAGAAAACTCTAGGTAGGGACAGTGTCAGTTTCTTTCACTCTGCAAGTCCTTGTTTCCAGGGACCTGTAAGGACAGTGAGTTAATTTTCCTTGTGCTATATTGTGATTAAAAAAAACATTTTTTCTAGGGACAGAAAACTGTAGGTAGGGAGAGTGTTTTTTTTCTTTCACTCTGCAAGTCCTTGTTTCCAGGGACCTGTAAGGACAGTGAGTTAATTTTCCTTGTGCTATATTGTGATTAAAAAAAACATTTTTTCTAGGGACAGAAAACTGTAGGTAGGGAGAGTGTTTTTTTTCTTTCACTCTGCAAGTCCTTGTTTCCAGGGACCTGTAAGGACAGTGAGTTAATTGTCCTTGTGCTATATTGTGCTTAAAAAAAACATTTTTTCTAGGGACAGAAAACTGTAGGTAGGGAGAGTGTTTTTTTTTTTTCACTCTGCAAGTCCTTGTTTCCAGGGACCTGTAAGGACAGTGAGTTAATTGTCCTTGTGCTATATTGTGCTTAAAAAAAACATTTATTCTAGGGACAGAAAACTCTAGGTAGGGACAGTGTCAGTTTCTTTCACTCTGCAAGTCCTTGTTTCCAGGGACCTGGAGAGACATTGAGTGAATTGTCCTTGTGCTATATTGTGATTAAAAAAAACATTTATTCTAGGGACAGAAAACTCTAGGTAGGGACAGTGTCAGTTTCTTTCACTGTGAAAGTCCTTGTTTCAAGGGACAGAGAAGGACACCTGAAGGTAGCCCTTATTGCTTTTTTCCCATCTCCCTGCAGGCCATCTATTAGAATGTCTGGAAGGCAAACAAGGAGAGGCAGACAGTCAGGAGGCAATAAAAGAGGGCAAGCAGGCTCTGTGTCTGGGGGCAACAGTGCTGGTCGTGGACGCGGTGCATTGTCATCAGCACATGGCCATGGGACACGCTTGTCCTTCTTTTCGGCAGCTGGACATGTTGAGCCACATCATGCCGAAGACTTGGTAGAGTGGATGACCAAGCCCTCCTCCTCCTCCTCATCCTCTCTCACCCAGGCTCAGGGTACTGGAAAAGCAGCTGCCAAAGCGTCGTCTTCCCTGGTATCAATGTCAGACAAATCATCAGTCACTCCTTCCCTAGACCCACCATGTCCTCCTCCTGAGGAGTCCCCCGAACTGTTTCAGCACAGTGTTGGGTACATGCTCCAGGAGGATGCCCAGCGTTTCGAAGGGTCTGATGATGAAACCCAGCTAGAGGAAGGCAGTAGCGTGAGAGCAGACAGAGGGGATGCTCAAGAAGGACACCAATCTGGCAGTCATGTTCCAGCAGCTGCAGCATACTGCCAGATTGGCTCCAGTGATGAGGAGGGAGGGGATGATGAGGTCAATGACTCCACGTGGGTGCCTAATAGGAGAGAGGAGGAGGAGGAGGATGAGGAGGAGGCACATCTCCAACGAGGCAGGATGCCCTTTGGTGGCCAGCGTAAGGGCAGTACACCGACGGAATCACACCGCAGAGCTCCGCCTGTGCAGGGCGCTGCCTCTGCCCGTCATTCAAAAAGTTCTTTGGTGTGGGCCTTTTTTGAGGCTAGTGCATCAGATCGCACAGCTGCTGTTTGCAACATATGTCTCAAGCGTATATCGCGTGGCCAAAACATCAGCCGCTTGGGTACCACATGCCTGACCAGACATATGTTGACCTGCCATGCAGCTCGTTGGCAAGCCTACCTCAAAGACCCACACCAAAGAACCAAGCGGACCTCTCCTTGCACCGCATCAGCTGGGATCTCCAACCCCACTATAACTTCAGTCCTCTCTGAAACATGCACTGAGAGGAATGAAGGTGTAGAATTAGGTGTGTCACAGCCAAGTACTTGCGCCCACTCTGCTAGCAGTACACCGACGTCCGATTCTAGCAGGCAAATTTCCCTGCCCCAGCTGCTGGACCGTCGAAAGAAGTTCACTCCCAGCCATCCACATGCCCAGCGGTTGAATGCTAGCTTGGCTAAATTGCTAGCGCTTCAACTGCTGCCTTTTCAGTTGGTAGACTCGGCCCCCTTCCGTGAGTTTGTGCAATGTGCGGTTCCTCAGTGGCAGGTTCCCAAACGCCACTTTTTCTCACGGAAGGCTATTCCGGCTCTCTACCGGCATGTGGAAGGCAATGTCTTGGCCTCGCTGGACAGGGCGGTCAGCGGTAAGGTGCATATTACCGCTGACTCATGGTCCAGCAGGCATGGACAGGGACGTTACCTTTCTTTCACGGCCCATTGGGTCACTCTTTTGGCAGCTGGGAAGGATTCAGGACAAGGTGCAGTAGTGTTGGAGGTTGTCCCACCGCCACGCCTCCAAAATGCTACTACTGGTTGTGACACACCTCTCTCCTCCACCCCCTCCTCTTCTTCTTCCTCCATGGCCTCTTCCTGTGGTTTGTCCTATGAACCAGCGGTGCTCCGTAGCCGTTCACGGGGCTACGCAAGTACGCAGGCAAAAAGATGCCATGCCGTGCTTGCGCTGGTGTGTTTGGGGGACAGAAGCCACACTGGGGCAGAGGTCCTGTCTGCTCTGCAGGGCCAGGCCGAGAGGTGGTTGACGCCACGCCAGCTTAAGCCAGGAATGGTGGTTTGCGACAATGGCACCAACCTCCTCTCCGCCCTCCGACAGGGACAACTGACCCATGTGCCCTGTGTGGCTCACGTCCTTAACCTGGTGGTGCAGCGCTTCTTGGGCAGGTACCCGGGCTTACAGGATGTCCTGAGGCAGGCCAGGAAAGTCTGTGTGCATTTCCGCAGATCTTATAATGCCAGTGCTCGCCTGGCTGAGCTGCAAAAGGAGTTGAACCTGCCCAAGAACCGCCTTATATGTGACATGCCCACCAGGTGGAACTCAACGTTGGCCATGCTGCAGCGGCTGCACACGCAGCAGAGGGCCATCAATGAGTACCTGTGCGACTACGGCACCAGGACAGGGTCAGGGGAGCTTGGTTTTTTTTCTCCACGCCAGTGGGGCATGATCAGGGATGCATGCACTGTCCTGGCACCATTTGAGGAGGCCACGAGGATGGTGAGCAGTGACAGTGCATGCATCAGTGACACTGTACCTCTTGTCCACCTGTTGGAGCACACGCTGCGTGGAATAATGGACAGGGCACTTGAGGCAGAACAGAGGCAGGAAGAGGAGGACTTCCTTGCCTCTCAAGGCCCCCTTTACCCAGACAGTGTTCCTTCTGTCCCACCCATCGCACAGGAAGAGGAGGAGGAGGAGGAGGAGGAGGAGGAGGAGGAGGAGGATTGTGTCAGCATGGAGGTGGAGGCTGGCACTCAGCATCATCAGCAGCAGTCTTTTAGGGATGATTTACAGTCCCAAGAAACCAGTGGACTTGTACGTGGCTGGGAGGAGGTGGCTGCGGATCATGTCGTCCTTAGTGACCCAGAGGACTCCGGAGCGAATGCCTCAGCAAACCTACGCTGCATGGCCTCCCTGATCCTGCAAAGTCTGCGGAAGGATCCTCGTATTCTTCGGATCAAGGAGAGGGACCATTACTGGCTGGCCACTCTCCTTGATCCACGGTACAAGGGTAAGGTTGCGGACCTTATGTTACCGTCGCAGAGGGAGCAGAGGATGAGACAACTCCGGGAGGCCTTGCAGAAAGGTCTGTGCAACGCGTTCCCAGAGACTGGGAGGTTGCAAACTCCTGGTCCTGGACAACGAGTTGCTGAGGCTTCGGCCAGTCAAAGAAGGAGCGGTGGGGAAGGTGGCCGTCTGACCGATGCGTTCAGACAATTCTTTAGTCCGCAGCCCCAAAGTATGATCGGTTCCAGCAACCATCGCCAGCGTCTGATAAACATGGTGCAGGAATATCTAGGGGCAAGGTCAGACTTGGACACCTTCCCCACCGAAAATCCTCTGGCTTACTGGGTCTTGAGGATGGATCACTGGCCAGAGCTTGCACAGTATGCAATTGAGCTACTGGCCTGTCCTGCATCCAGCGTTCTTTCGGAACGCACATTCAGTGCTGCTGGAGGATTTGTCACGGATCACAGGGTGCGCCTGTCCACCGACTCGGTTGATCGACTGACTTTCATCAAGATGAACCAGTCTTGGATCACCACCAGCTACCACACACCTGATGCTGATATAACAGACTAATTGATTTTAAAATGTCACATCCCTTCAAGACTGATGCTGATGCTGAGTGCCTGTGCTGTTATGTTGACTGGCTATCCTCCTCCTCCGAGTCCTCAATGATACGATTGATGATGATAGCTTGGAAGATCATTTTTGTTTATGGGTGCCGCCACCAGTGCCTAACGCCCAATTTTTCAGCCCCTGTTTAACAGGGGCGTGTAATTACAATTTTTGAAGCAATACTTTGCAACAGGGCTCATTGCTGTGCTCCAAGTACAGTATCTGTGAGGAGTTGCAGTGTTGTGCCACCAGTGCCTAAGGCCCAATTTTTCAGCCCCTGTTTAACAGGGGCGTGTCATTACAATTTTTGAAGCAATACTTTGCAACAGGGCTCATTGCTGTGCTCCAAGTACAGTATCTGTGAAGGGTTGCAGTGTTGTGCCACCAGTGCCTAAGGCCCAATTTTTCAGCCCCTGTTCAACAGGGGCATGTAATTACAATTCTTGATCTAATAATTCACAGCAGGGCCCATTGCTGCACCCACCAAGAGTAACTGTCAGGGCTTACAGTGTTGTGGCACCAGCACCACCATCAAAGGCCCAATTTTTACTACCACTGTTCAACAATTATATGTAATTAAAATTCCTGATATAATAGTTGACAGCAGGGCGTTCCAGCACCAACCAAGAGTAACTGTGAGTGCTTACAGTGTTGTGCCAACACCAACAACTAAGGGGCCTATTTCTGCAGAGTATATACGGCAGGTCCCTACTTTCAAACATCCAACTTACAAACGACTCCTACTTGCAAACGCAAGAAGACAACAGGAAGTGAGAGGAAATCTACCACTAGGAAGGAAAATTCTCTCCTGTAAGAATAAATATGGGAGAAAGGTGTCTCCTCTGTACTGATGCTTTATCAGCAATCCTTGTTTCAAGAAAAACACCACATTTCAAAAACAGTTGTCATTAGGACGGAAAGTGAGGTGAAATGTTCTGAACAGGGGCACAGACAGCAAAACAAATGTTACAGGGGTGATAACCCTTACCTATGTTTTCCAAAAAGTTTAAAAATAGATTTTTGGTCTGGAGCTACACTTCAACAATGTACCTGTTCAAAATTACAAACAGATTCTACATAAGAACAAACCTACAGTCCCTGTCTTGTATGCACCGCCTGTATACGGCTGTTCAGAGTATATAGGGCCTTTTTTATTTTATGTGCGGGGTTCCCCTTAATATCCATACAAGACCCAAAGGGGCTGGTAATGGGCTGGGGTAGGGGGGGGGTCATGGGGTAGCTATGCCATTTTTCTTAAAGATTTTCATCCATATTACCGGGACCAGACATTACATTAAAGCCGCAAGCAGTTTTAAATGGCTTTTTTTTCCTTTAGAAGTGTCATTTTGTGCAGGGACAGTTCTAAACACGGGAAACACGTGGCACTTCACAGGCATACTTTAGACACCCCCCAGGTACGATATTTAAAGGAATATTTGACTTTTTTTTTTTCACTTTATGCATCATTAAAATGACTGCTCCCGGAAAACGACCGTTTTTAAAACTTATTTTTGCATTGATACATGTCCCCTGGTGCAGAACCCGGTTTCCCAAACCCTTTTTAGGACAATAACATGCATAATAGTTTTTATAATTAGCACTTTAGAATTCGAACGTTCGCATCCATTGTATTTAATAGGGTTCTAATGTTCGTTCGAACTTTCGGTCCGTTCGCGGGTTCTGGTGCGAACCGAACCCGGGGGTGTTCGGCTCATCACTACAAAACAGATATAACAGTGTGTTAATTTTCTGCAGTTTTTCTACTCAGAGTAGGATGCAGAATGGAGAAGCATTATTTTGGCTATAGGTCAGTTTTCATAAAGCAGCACAGAGTTAAATGCTACATGAAATGTGCAATAACTAGACTAGATTTCCAATCACTGTGATCATATTTGGTAAGACTTAATATGTGATTATTATAGGTTACTGCACTTTTGCTTTGTGATATATATTCAAATATATTACATGTTTTTAATAACGTAATTCATATTCTGGTCACAGTTTTGGGATTACATTATATTCTGAAGCTTGAAATGGTGGTTTATGTCATCCTCGTATTTATGGTGGAGGGGATTACTGGATGAATGCTCATGTAAATGATGTTCTGTACCACTGATTAGTTCACCTCTATACCATCTTATATTTCTACTATTTTATGCATTCTTTGTTTTCACGGTTATAGGTAAATGGCCCATATTTCCCTGTTTTTACTATTCTCAACCTTTTGTGTCTGGGTTCTGTACTTTTTTACATGATGTATGATGCTATGGTTGATCAGTAACCAAAAGAGCTCTTTGGGGAAAATAATCAAAACCAATATCCTCAAAAAAATTATGTAGCTGCTGGACATATATCAAGCAATTCACATCGACCTCGGTTAAGTTCCCTCTATATGAAAAGGGAATAAAAGAAACTTGGAGGTACCAAATTGTCTATCATTTAAAAATGTAAAAGAAAAGTTCAATCAATTCAATACTTCACGCTATGAGTCTATTACCAAGTGCAGCTGCCCCCACCATACATATATCCTATAAATAGGATACACCCAAGGTAAGAAAATACAATATTGTGTGGCGCTGGCAGTTCCTTTATACAATGAAGTAAGTATATTCACTTCAGTGACACCATACACATAGAACTGTATAGTTACGTCCTTAACTAAGTAAAGTTCATGTATCAGTAAAGTGCACAAATTAATAAAACACAATATTTCAACTATAACAATCACTGTGCAATATAGTGCATAGATATTGTAAACAATATAAATTCTGTCCAAAAGTCAGCAGCTCAAGTCCCTGTGTGAGGTACACATATCCAAAAAAAAGATGTTGAGATTCAGTGTTCATAAAGGAATATTTTAACTTATTGTGACTGATATGTGCTCCCCTTGTGAACACCACACCAGATCTTCATGACCTCCTATAACTGTGTTAAGCACTGTTTTGGAGTAAGTGTACTTTAATTGTTTTACATTTTGTATGTTCAAAAAGGTTGCGCTTAGCCAGTAAGTTATGACAGGATGGAATCATCTGGTAGAGAACGCTCGCTGGAAATCAGAAATGACACAACTCTCCATGCTCGGACGATGACAGTTAAGGGAGGTAGGAAAAAATCTCAGTGCATTATCATTAAAACAAATTAAAGTTTAATGAAAGTATTGCACTTATAAAAAAATACATGTATAAAAGGCTAGCTCCTGTCAGGCGTGGAGATGCACAGGTCATACTGCAGGCAGCCGTGGTGACATTGTCTGCCTTTTTTGCAAACAAGACAAAAAACAGACCAAAAATTTTGAAAAAAAAGCAAAAACCAGTTTCATAGTTTGCTATAAAATTTAGAAAACAGGTAATTTTTCTCCTTCATTGATGTGCTGTGATGAGGCTGGACTGATGGGCACTGATAGGCTGCACTCATGGGCACTGATAGGCTGCACTGGTAGGCACTGATACGGCGACACTGATGGACACTGATAGGTGGCACTGGTGGGCACTGATAGGTGGCACTGATGGCCACTGAGAGGTGGCACTGATGGACACTGATAGGCAGCACTGATAGGTGGCACTGATGGGCACTGATGGGCACTGGTAGACACTGGTAGGTGACACTGATTGGCAGCACTGATGGGCACTGATAGGTGGCACTGGTGGGTATTAATAGGTGGCACTGGTGGGCAGCAGTGATATGTACTGGTAGGTGGTACTGGTGGGAAACGGCAGATGGCACTGATGGGCACAGATGAGGCGGTGGCGGCTTTCCATGTTTGGGACCTATGTCCCTCTGACAGAAGCCGGTGATTGGCTTTTTTTTCCTCCTCACGCTATCAGCGTGAGGGAAAAAAAGCTGATTACTGATCTTCTGTTTACATCACGTGATCAGCTGTCATTGGCTGACAGCTGATCATGTGGTAAGGGGCTGAGTCTCATTCACTCACTGATCACAGAGCGTGCCGCATGCGCCCCACAGGGGGCACGCAGCGGCGTGATCTCGGAAGGACGTACATGGGCACCCTCCCGGAAATTAAGGCCCATGCTGTAGCTGTCGGCTATAGCACGGGCAGGAGGTGGCTAAAGAGCACTTTATGAGTGCTGAATCTCAACACTGTTTATTGGATATATAGACCTCACACAGAGACGTGAGCTGCTGACTTTTGCACAGAATTTTTATTGTTTACTATATCTATTGCACAGTGATTGGTATAGTTGAAATAGTGTGTCTTATTGACACCACAACATATTGTTTTTACTTACCTATGAAAGAAAGGTTGCTGAAAATGAAGCCTACTGTATATTAAAGCCCAAATCCAGTATGGTACCTGGTAGTTACCTGCAGCTTTCATTCCACTAACTGACAATATTTATATTGGTTCTCCTTCTGCTTATCTGACAAACTGCTTCAAAATGGCAGTCACATGACCACTGCAACACTTTAGTACTATTCTTAAGTGCTCGTCTATACGTGGAGATGGACAGTCAACACATCACATAGCTGTGACTTGAATACACTGCAATATTACTTACAGCACACAAGCTGTCATGACTGAATCCCCTGTAGGAAATATACAAATTCATGAACCCCCCAATTGGGCCTTAAAGGCACTATAAGCACAACGAATTATAAAAACTTTACAATGTTTTATTTGAATATAAATCCACATGAATTAAAACCATAATACGGATTGGAAATAATTGTCACAAATTACAAAACTGTGCAGTGATACAGATTCATATGATGCATTTTCGTTCACTCAACATGTTTCAGAGGATATCAACTCTTTCTTCAGGGGTGTGAGGAACATCACATCCAGTAAGATAGACAGTGCTCATAGTGCCTTTGAAGTCCCATAGGAGTTTCATAAATTTGTATACTGTAGTTTATATAGTAGGGATGTCAAAGAATATATGTTTAATAAGCTTTGGAAAAGGTTGCCATCATCCTTATAGTAGTAACCAAACAGTCAGAAATTCCTCTTTATGGTGGCATATGTTTGGTTGCCATGTAAAAGTCCTACACATAGTTTTGAATAAAAATGACAAATTTTGTATTGTTCACGGTATAAAAAATACCTCACATGAGGCTCAAACAGGTTTAATAACATAATTTAAGGACATTTTGCATTAAAGCACCATATCTTAGATGGCGGTGATACCCAATACCATATAACACTGCATAACACATAGCATGTAAGTATATCTGCAATCATGTTGTATAATTGAGACACAATTTATGTAGGTTCAATGTATTAGTAGTTTTTTCTACATTGCAGGGTGGTGATATATATCCCAGATGAAGATATTTTCTAAACGCGCTGGATGTCCCTCTTTCTGTTCAAACTGTCTATGAGACCTATGTGTTATGCAGTGTTATATTGTATTGGGTATCACCTCCATCTAAGAAATTTTGCTTTAATGCAAAATGTCCTTAACCACTTCCCATCCCGCCTATTGTCAAATGACATCCAGAAGGTGGCTCTGCCATCCTGGGTGGATGTCATATGATGTCCTCGGGCCTCCCGGCCGCTAGGGGGTGCGCGCGGGCCCACCGCGTCACTTGGGTGCCGATGCGCGTGCCTGGCCGCCACGATGTCCGCCAGGTACCCGCAATCGGCAGTTACAGAGCCAGGGACATGGATCTCTGCGTGTAAACATAGAGATCCACGTCCTGTCAGGGAGAGGAGACCGATGGTGTGTCCCTTGTACATAGTGACAACGATCGGTCACCTCCCCCATTCAGTCCCCTCCCCCCACAGTTAGAATCACTCCCTAGGATACACATTTAACCCCTTGATCGCCCCTAGTGTTAACCCCTTCCCTGCCAGTCACATTTATACAGTAATCAGTGCATATTTATAGCACTGTTCACTGTATAAATGTGAATGGTCCCAAAAATGTGTCAAAAGTGTCCGATCTGTCCACCGCAATATCGCAGTCCTGACAAAAATCACAGATAACCGCTATTACTAGTAAAAAATAAAAAAATTTAAATGTCATAAATCTATCCCCTATATTGTAGGTGCTATAACTTTTGTGCAAACCAATCACTATACGCTTATTGCGATTTTTTTTACCAAAAATATGTAGAAGAATACATATCGGTATAAACTGAGAAAAAAAAAAGATTTAAAGAAAAAAAATGGGATATTTATTATAGCAAAAAGTAAAAAATATTGTGTTTTTTTTCAAAATTTACGCTTTGTTTGGTTTATAGCGCAAAAAATAAAAACTGCATAGGTGATCAAATACCACCAAAAGAAAGCTCTATTTGTGGGAAAAAAAGGATGTCAATTTTGTTTGGGAGCCACGTCGCACGACCGTGCAATTGTCATTCAAATCGTGACAGTGCTGAAAGCTGAAAATTGGCCTGGGCAGGAAGGGGGTGAAAATGCCCGGTATTGAAGTGGTTAAATTATGTCTTAAACATTTTTGAGCCTCATGTGAGATATTTTTTATACTGTGAACAATAAAAATGTGTAATTTGTATTTAAAACTATATGGTGGCATATGTTTGGTTGCTATGTAACAGTCCTACACAAAGAAGAATTTCTGACTGTTTGATGTATTAGGGATGTTGCACTTTTCAGAATATACACACCATTAATTATATCCCCCTGTAGGAAATAGGAAGTGTTGAAATGATTGCCTGTGCTAGGAAAAAGGGAGTGAAGGATGTTGGGTCAAGGGCACTGACAACTTCCATTCCTTTGTCTGCATAGTTCTTGTTCAGGAATGAAAAACACACCAGTAAACCTGAATTTGGGACTTAAATAAACTGTATCAGCACTTGTTATGCATTTTTTTTAACGTCTGAGATGAAGATATGATCTTCATTTCTATAGTATCTAACAAAAAAATACATTTATGATATGCAAACATGTAGATCAGCACTGTGCAAAAATATATTAAAAAAACAGTACTTTATTGGGGCAACTAGAATGGCTTAGCACTGCAATCTGAGTACCTACAGTTTCTCTCATATAGTTTGAGTGAGCCATTTTCTGCTTTGTAAAATAAATTTTTATTTGTCTATAAACATATCTTCTACTGAAAATGCATGGCCAATTGCTTTATGAAATTATACAGTATATGACATTTCTAGGTCCAGAGATTCATAGCATGTTCTACTGTCAATTTGTTCGACATCGTGGCTGAAATGGGTCATTGCCTATTGTTTTTATTATATAATTTTCTTTCCCCCTGTGAAATCTTTTAACAAGTTCCACTGCACATCTAAGAATGAAAATTTACCATTTACTGTACAGGGTTGTGATGCTACTATGGAGACTGTAGACCTGACTGAGGATTCACGGCACATATATGGCAAGATGTTTTGAGACTGTCAAAATCCAATAATCTTTCCCTAAAGGACTTCAGTACAGGCCTCATTAAAATTGCTCCACTTGCAGCGATGAAGCTCCCAAAAGACCAGAGTGCTGAATCTTGTAGGAATACAGCCCTTGACCTTGCTAAGCCCTTAAATGCTAGTAAAGCACTTGTTAGGTAAGATGCCTTTAATAACCCTTTAGGTCCCTCTGCACTAAAATCCCCATCACATTGATAAATTCATGTTAACTTTAGACAGATCATATCCTCAAATACTTTTGTGTTCAATTTTAGTTTACCTTTAGTACCTTACGTTAATAATATTATTATTTTTTAATGCGACTGAATAATAGTGGTTATTGTGTGTGTTAATAATATTCCAATGATGTTGGCATACTGAGCACAGTCTAGGCTTTGTAGTCACTTTGTAGCACTGTGCCCTTTTAGACACTGGCATACAATGTATACCATGCGTATACCTGCAGTTTCCTGGATGGGCTGGACATTACAATTATGACTCCCCTAGCATCCACTTGAGGGTGCTCAAACTGCTTTCAATGTCTTTGACCAATTTTAGCCAGGACACTGGCACCTGCCGCTTCCTTAGCAACTATTGACAGCTGGAAGCTTCTATGTATGTGTAGCGCCCCCCCTAATATTTGGGGCGCTATGGGGAAATTTAAGAGTGGCCTGAGCCAGTAATTGGACTCAGACCAATTATGTTCAATTATTGTTCTGCTCTGGGTGTGATACTGCCCGGCAGTTTTGTTCTCCTTTGCCTGCAGGTGGCGCTGTCACCGCCGGCATGGGTTGGATTACGGGGGTATCACAGCACCTTGGGTGTCCTCTCTCGGCAGCCGTGCAGTGGGCGTGGTCTACCCGCTGTGCATGCTGGGAGAGGGTACAAAAGGGGCAGACGCCATTTAGAGGGGGATTCGGAGGTCGATTCCAGGGGGACCCCAAGGCGTTCAGGGAGACCTCTGGTCCAGTGAGAGTGCCTCATGGCCCGCATGGCACAAGGTGCGCTGGAGTGCTTAGGCCTTGGGCACCTTCAGCCCGAGTCCCTGTTGCTGCATTGTAGGCCCAGCTCCGCTGACTAGGGCCTATGCTTCAGAGAAGGATCCCAGGCTGCCCGTTGTTATGGGGCCCATCTTTAGGAAAGGAGTTCCAGGGGAAGAACAGTCCCGGCGGAGACTAGCGACAGACTAGCGACTGTACTGCTGTCTCGGGGAGAGGCCTGGAGACCTGCCTAGAGGGGGATCCATCATCTCTGACATCCGTGCTCCATCCCAGCTGCTAGGACTGCTCTCATAGGGACTATCCGGGTGAGCAATACCCACTCAGGCTTGAGTGACGACGAGTGTATATACTGTATTTAAGTGTTGCGTGCCTGAACCTTCCCCTACGTCTTTCAACTTTTCTGATCTTGCTTTCTTCAAGTTAACTCAAAGCGGAAAAAGAATAAAGCCTTGCTGATTAGGTTTTACTCATGTGTGGACATTGGCCTTATTTAAGGCCCAACCCCATTGATGATGCCATAGCACAAGACTTTCAAGCTCAAGTCTCTCTCCCAAAGTTAGATCAGGCACGCTTAGACCAACTTAACGTGCCAGTCACCCTCGTCAAGGTATCCACCGCAATCGATACGCTGGCTAAGGGCAAGGCTGCGGGCTCTAACGGGTATATGTCAAAATTCTATAAGTTGGCCTCTGACATTGTTTCACTAGTGCTAGTTTCCAGATATCAATCAATCCTAGATGGGGGACACTACCTCCCCTCGGGCTACCAAGCTCATATCAAATTAATCCAGAAAAAAGGGAAAAAAAAACACAGAACTGGGATCATACCGTCCGATCTCCCCACAAAACATTGACTCCAAAATACTTTGCCAATAGACTAACGCTGATCATACCAACCCTGATTCACCCTGCACAGACAGGCTTCATAAAAGGGCATTCCGCCACAGTCAATATCCGCAAAGTCCTTACAGTTTTGGAATGCGCAAGAACCAACACCTCCAGTGAAAGAACCAAAGCCTCCAGTGATGTAGCGATTATTGATGCAGAGGAAGCATTTGATAACGGAAGCTGTCAATGGTTGCAGTTGGTTCTTCTGAGTTTCAGTTACTCTGGTACTCTGGCCCCTTGCTTCATTTAATTTCTACTATGTATTTGGACCCATCTGCGAATATGATTGCCGCTGGACATATCTCAAACAAGATCCAACTTCACAAAAGCACCAGATGGGGTGCCCCCTGCCCCCCCTCCTCTTTACCTTAGCCCTAGAACCCCTTTCTCGATATTTCATATTTCACTCCCATCTAAATGGAGCCACGGTGGGCAGTCACGAACTCCGCACAGCATTATTTGCTGATGATATTCTCATTTTCACCTCCAACCCCTAGACAGATATGCTGCATATTCAAGATATTTTTTTTACGCGTCTGGGCAGTGGCATACTAAGGGGAGGGCGGGGGGGCGTGCCGCACCAGGTGCCACACACTGGGGGGGGTGTCAGGCCGGCGCTCCCCCGCCCTCCGCAAATTAAAGGAGACAGCGCGGGTTTAACATCGGCATCGCACAGTGACAGACATGGAGTGCCCGAGCAGGTAGTGGCTTTGCAGGGGGGGGGGTGCGAGCTGCACCCGAGCCAGACGGCACATCTGGGACTGGCGCAACAATCCCCTTCTCATGGCTCTGATCAGTCTCGGGCAGCGGCTGTCAGCCGAGCAGTGTGAAGCCGCCTCCCCCTCCTGCATGCACAGCACTGTATAGACATAAAGGAGGAGGGGGAGACGGCTTTACTCTGCTCGGCTGACAGCCGCTGCCCGAGACTGATCAGATATGAGAAGGGGATCGTTGCGCCGGTCCCAGATGTGCCGTCTGGCTCGGGTGCGGCTCGCACCCCCCCCCCCTGCAAAGCCACTACCTGCTCGGGCACTCCATGTCTGTCACCGCGCGATGCCGATGTTAAACCCGCGCTGTCTCCTTTCATTTGCGGAGGGCGGGGGAGTGCCGGCCTGACACCCCCCCAGTGCGTGGCACCTGTCGCACACCCCCCCTCCCTGCAAAGCCACTACATCGGGCTCTCTGTCGGCGGTGTGTGTTCTGCCCTGCACTGTAGTGGGGGTTTGCACTGTAGTGGGGGTCTGCACTGTAGTGGGGGTCTGCACTGTAGTGGGGGCCTGCACTGTAGCGGGGGTCTGCACTGTAGGGGGGCCTGTACTGTAATGGGCATCTGTACTGTAGCGGGGGCCTGTACTGTAGTGGGGGTCTGTACTGTAGCAGGGGTCTGCACTGTAGGGGGGCCTGTACTGTAGCGGGGGTCTGTACTGTAGTGGGGGTTTGTACTGTAGCGGGGGGCCTGTACTGTAGGGGGGGTCTGCACTGTAGGGGGGCCTGTACTGTAGCGGTTGTCTGTACTGTAGGAGGGGGTCTGCACTGTAGGGGGGTCTGTGTAACATGCAGGGGGTCCAGAACTGTTAAGGGGTGTCTGTGTAACATAGAGGCGTCTAGAGGTGCAGGGTACTGTGTAATGTAAATGGGTCCAGAGCTGTAGGGGGCTGTGTAATGTAATGGGGTTTAGAGATGCAGGATGCTGTGTAATGTAAAGGGGTCCAGAGGTGCAGGGTGCCATGTAATGTAAAGGGGTCCAGAGGTGCAAGGGCTGTGTAATGTAAAGGGGTCCAGAGTTACAAGGGCTGTGTAATGTAAAGGGGTCCAAAGGTACAAGGGCTGTGTAATGTAAAGGGGTGCAGGGTGCTGTGTAATGTAAAGAGGTCCTTAGGTGCAAGGTGCCATGTAATGTAAAGGGGTTCAGAAGAGGTGTAAGGGCTGTGTAATGTAAAGGGGTGCAGGGTGCTGTGTAATGTAAAGGGGTCCAGAGGTACAAAAGGGCTGTGTAATGTAAAGGGGTCCAGAGGTGTAGGGTGCAGTGTTATGTAAAGGGTCCAGAGGTGCAGGGTGCTGTGTAATTTAAAGCGGTCCAGAGGTACAAGGGCTGTGTAATGTAATAGGGTTCAGGGGGGCAGGGTGTAGTGTAATGTAAAGGGTCCAGAGGTGCAGGGTGCAGTGTAATGTAAAGGGTCCAGAGGTGCAGGGTGCTGTGTAATGTAAAGCAGTCCAGAGGTACAAGGGCTGTGTAATGTAAAGGGGTCCAGAGGTGCAGGGTGCAGTGTAATGTAAAGGGGTCCAGAGTGCTGTGTAATGTAAAAGGGGCCACAGGTACAAGGGCTGTGTAATGTAAAGGGGTCCAGGGGTGCAGTGTAATGTAAATGGGTCCAGAGTGCTGTGTAATGTAAAAGGGGCCACAGGTACAATGGCTGTGTAATGTAAAGGGGTCCAGAGGTGCAGGGTGCAGTGTAATGTAAAGGGGTCCAGAGGTACAAGGGCTGTGTAATGTAAAGGGGTACAGAGGTGCAGTTGTGGAGAGGGGGTACCCAGAATTGACAAAAAGATATTGAAGAATGCAGAGATATGCAGGGGGCACAGTGGGGTGTTTTTACATTTTAAGGTGGGTGCCAGATATAGGATCCGCCCCGGGTGCTAAATGCTCTAGGTACGCCCCTGCTTCTGGGTCTGTTCAGGGCTAAGGATAAACTTCTCAAAGAGTGAAATCTTACCACTTTCCCATGCCCGTCCACCTCCCATGTATGACTATATCAGTTTTCCCTATAGCCAGGTCACATATTACCTACCTAGGGATTAAAATAGACAAACTCCTTTCTTCCCTATACCACCTTAATTACCATATTCCCCAGTCATATCCAAGATGATTGGAGAACTGGAAACCTGGGCTGAACTTCCCCTCACATTCTTTGGGAGGTGCCACCTCTTCAAGATGGTTTGTTTCCCTTAAATTCTCTATCCCCTTCAAACGATTCCCCTCTTACTATCACAGATAACAAGTAATTGTGCTGCAAGTTTGAAAATGACTTGCTAAGCTCTTGCTAGATTTGCCAGGCTTTACAAGTTTATTGCACAATTGTAGCAAGTCTGCATTGTTTGATTCCAGATCAACATTCTTTGCAAACATTCTGCAAGTCTGCTCTAAGTTCTGGTTCAGTTATGTTGTGTAATAGTAATCCCACCAGAAGGGTTACTGTGACTGAATTTTCATCATTGCTTCCTGCTGTGTAGGCAAGTGGAAGTCGGGACCAGATCCTTACTTTGGTTTTAATGAGGGAGATAAGGGGTTCTATATTGAGGGAAATGTGGACTGCTGGGGACCTAGATACCCCTAGGTATTTAATGACATTGACTCTACACAGTGGTAAGCTGGCTTGGGATTCTGGGGGTGGGAAGCTGTCTATGGGAAGAATTTGGGATTTGTCCCAATTGATTTCTAATCCTGAAAATATTCCAAATTGTTCGATCATGCAGAGTGCAGTATGCAGAGATGGGCCTGAATCTGCTAAATATAGTAACGTATCATCGGCATACATACTGATTTTTTCAATTAGGGATCCCAGTCTCAGCCCTCTAATCTCTGGATTTGCTCGGACAGACATCACAAGGGGTTCTGCCGTAAGAGCATATAACAGCGGGGATAGGGGGCAGCCCTGTCTCGTGCCTCTACTGAGGTCAAACATTGGAGGCGGCCACCCGTTGGCTACCACCTTGGCTTTGGGTGCCCGATATAGTAATTGAACCCACTTAATGTATTTGGGACCAAAGCCATATCCCTCCAAGCATCTCCAGAGATATTTCCACTCCACCGAGTCGAAAGCTTTTGCTGTGTCCAAAGTCACCACGACTCGGGACCCAACCTCCTCATGCGTGGCTTGTAAATTTATATATAATTTCCTAATATTAAACAATGTATTACGGCCAGGCATGAAACCTGCTTGGTCCGCGTGTATTAGGGACAAGATGACCTGATTGAGCCTGATGGACAGTACTTTGGCTAGTATTTTGATGTCAACCTGTAATAGGGATATGGGGTGGTACGATTCTGGGTATCCCGGATCCTTTCCAGGTTTGGGAATGAGGACTATTGTAGCCTCTGTCATGGATGGAGGTAGTATACCGGACTCGAAGTGATGGTTGTATAAATCTAGTAATTTAGGAGTGAGAGTTTTGCTAAATTGGGAATATAACTCAATGGGGAGACCATCCGACCCTGGGGACTTAGACCTGGCAAAGCTAGCGATCGCCGCTGCAATTTCATCTGTGGTGAGGGGTGCCTCCAAAAGTTCCACCTGTTCCCTGGTCAGTTGCGGGAAAGCGATCCCCTCTAAAAAGAGGGACATCGATTCTGGCTCGGTAGGGGCCGTCGTTTTGTACAAGTCAGCAAAGAAGTCTCTAAACATAGAAGTTACTGTAGGAGGATCGGTAATGTGTTGTCCATCAGGGCCATGTAATGTGATAACCACTGGGGGCCTGTCTTCACTGTGTACCAGATATGCTAATAACTTGCCCGCTTTCTCCCCGTGTTCAAACATTTTTTGTTTCGAGAAAAATTGTTTTTGTCTTGCTTTTTGGAACTGAAGCTGGGTGACTACTCTAGTGCGCAGTTTGAGCTGGCTTGCCTTTGCGGTAGTCGGGGCGATGGCAAAGTCTCGTTCAGAAGAGGACAGGTCCACCATCGCCTTATCAAGGGCACTGGCGGAGTCAGCCCAAATTTTGTAATTCTAGTAGTCAGCGTGGAGCGAGCGAACAGCTTAAAAGAGTCCCACACCGCAGAGGGTGATGCCGAGCCATCATTCTCTGCAAAGTATCATTTCCACTCATTCGCAAGCTCGTCATCCTCCGGTAGGAGCGAAAGCCAAAATGGGTTTAGACGCCAAGATCTAAGTGGTTTATTAACCGGTATGCTTAGAGTTATCCAGTAGGGACTATATTCTGAAAGTATTCTGGGGCAGAATGCGGCCTCAACTAATCGTGGTGCCAGTCTATGAGCTATGAGTATGAAGTCGATGCGAGACATAGAATTGTGGGTGGATGAAAAACAAGAGTATGATTTTGAATGTGGGAACATGTGCCTCCATGTGTCTATTAAGTGAAAGGCGGAAATGAGCTTATGAAACTTATGCCGCTTACACACGACCGTTTTTAATGTCATTGAATAAAACAGCATTTTTTCTCGACGTGATTCTTCTCAAGCCTGCCTTGCCTACACACTATCCTTGAAAAAAATGCTTGAGTAAAGTGCGGTGACGTACAACACATACAACGGCACTATAAAGAGGAAGTTCTATTTGGATGGCGCCACCCTTCATGTTAGTAAAGTTTGTTGAGAGACGATTCGCGCTTTTCAGCCTTGTGCTTTTCAGTCCGTTACAGCGTGACGAATGTGCTATCTCCATTACGAATGCTAGTTTTACCAGAACGAGCGCTCCCGTCTCATACTTGATTCTGAGCATGCGCATTTTTTTTCACGCCTTTAAAGCCTACACACGGCCGTTTTTCATCCCGAGAAAAACGACGAGGTGAAAAACGACGAGAAAAATTAGAGCATGTTCCAATTTTTTCATGGCCATTTTTCACGTCGTGAAAAATGCTCTGAAGCCCACACACGATCATTTTTAATGACCATTTTAAAAATGGCATTTTTCTCATTAAAAACGGTCGTGTGTACGCGGCATTAGTTTTGTTGGGAGCGTTCGGTGCGGAAGGACTCAGTTGTGCCCTGTCCAAAGTGGGGTTTAGCGTAGTATTAAAGTCGCCCAACCAAACTGCAGATATTGCAGGGTGACGGGCCATAAATGACAGTCCCTCCTTGATTATGGTGATGTTGAACCGGGGTGGCACATAAAAAGCCAATATGAGGATGGGTTCACCATATAGTTTAGCTAGGAGAAATACGTATCGCCCCTGCGGGTCCGTGGATATTACACATAACTCAAAATGTACAGATTTAGCTATCAAAATTGAAACTCCCCTGGCATGGGATGTGTGGGTGGAATGGAACGCCCATCCAATCCAAGGACGGCGTAATGCCATCTGAAGGTTCCCTTCAACATGCGTCTCCACCAAGACTATCACATCAGCATATTGTTTCTTGAGGAATGTGAAGACTGCTGCACGCTTAATTTTATCGCGCATGTCCCTCACATTCCACGTTAGAAATTTTAAAGATGCCATAGTGGGAAGGTGTCGGAAGCAAGTGACCCCGGCCTGTCATGCAATGTTCCCCCTGTGCATGAGGCCCATAGGTTTCCCATAATCAAACATAAATGTAACGGTGCTGGTTCACACAACATATATGAGCACTCACATAAACAGAACACTTGTAACGTTACCTGTTCACTGATGTTTGCATGCACAATCAAGTTCAACAAAACTATAAACAAATTAACCCCCAACCCCCTCCCTGCCCTGCACTGTCCCCAACTTGTGCGGGCGTATTCCCTTAACTTGTGTGTCCCAACTGGGAAAAACTCTGCCATCAAAAATGCATAGAGGATGTATTGTGGCTGGTGGGATCTCTGAGATCTGGAGGGGTCAACGGACACCTGCGGTGTTAGTATATCAGGATAAGTAAAAAAATAGTTTGGTCCCCACGTTTTCGGCAGAAGGCACTAATGGTGCCCGAGAAAGATCTCCAGGAAACATAGGAGTGATTCCCAGTGGTGTGTGGGGCAAAGTCTCGCTGCACAGTGCACTTTGCTGGCAGGACCCTGTATCCCCAGAGCTCCTGTGGTCAATGTGGTCTAAGATAATACTTAAGGTCTCAAGGATATAGTGGGTATAAGTGCTCGGACTCCTGTATAGCAAATGCCTGGGATTGTGGTGTTGTACTCACATTGGTGCATGATCAGTTCCATGTCACATCAGGAAGAGCATTGTGTGTGACACAAGAAATTCCCCATTGCGAAGTGTATAGCTGCAAGGAGAGTTCAATGTGGTTTCAGGGAACCACGCAGGTATGTGACTCTGGAGAAAAATAACACTGCAATTGATTGTGAGCTCAATTAGTCAAAGTAGTACGCCTAGGACTTGGTCAATCGGCCCTCTTCTGGACTTCGCGGCGTTCCAGCCAGGAAAGTACCTCCTCCGGATCCTCAAAGAAGACAGCACGACCGTCATGTTCTATTCTGAGGCGGGCAGGGAAAAGCATGGAGTATTTGTAGTGTTTGATCCGCAGCCTGCGTTTGGCCTCTGCAAAGATTTGTCGGCGGCGCTGCACCTCCGCTGAAAAGTCAGGAAAAATTGCTACTGTAACGTTTCCCATAGGGATGTTTCCTTTCTCCCTTGCCATTCTCAGAGCTGTGCGTCCTGATCCTTGTAGTTAAGGAGTTTGGCTATGAAAGTGCGGGGGGGCACCCTGTGGGGGAGGTCTGGCTGGCATGCGGTGCGCCCGCTCTACTGCAAACATAGGGAAGAAGGCTTCTCTCCCATAGCTGTTGATTAGGAGTTGCTCCAGGAAGGCCGAGGGACCTAAAGAGTCAAAATGGCCGCTGATCCTCATAAATAGGCCCCAACCCCAGACTTTCCCAGTCTCAGCTGCACAGGCTGATGGGAGGTTAAAGGCCTATAGAATCCAAGATTAGGTGTGGCTAAGTGTTCCAAGGGGGTCCTCCACACCAAGCCGCCCAGCCTGAACCCAGCGTTGGCCCGGGGAGTGGGTAGAGCAAGATGGCCGCGGACCTCCGTGTGTGTAGGCCCAAGCCGCGGCCTTTCCTGAGTACAGCCGTGCGGGCCGATGGACGGCTAAAGGCCCGTCCAGGTAAAGGCTAGGTGTAGCGAGGGGACCCAGATAGGCAGTCGGCGGTAGGTTGACCCGCTGTAGCTCCAGCCTGGAGGATGGGTGCAGCAAGATGGCCGCGACTTCCGCGTATAGGCAGAAGCCGCAGACTTTCCTGAATGTGACCGCCGAGCAGAGGGATCGTTGGTCTGATCGGGCCGCGGAATGTTTTGGGGTCGGCGAATCTCCGGGAGAGGGTACACCGGGCCTCCAGGCAGGTGTCCAAGGTGCAGGGTAGGATTTGCGGAGTACATGATAGTTTATATCAGGAGTATGGTACGGAGCTCAAGGCACACACGTCCTACTCCCTGCTGCGTCAGGCCATGCCCCCCGATTGCCGCCATTACTAGTAAAAAATAAAAATAAAAATTATAAAAATGCCATAAAACTATCCCCTATTTTGTAAACGCTATAACTTTTGCGCAAACCAAGCAATAGACGCTGATTGCGATTTTTTTTACCAAAAATATGTAGAAGAATACGTATCGGCCTAAACTGAGGAAAACATTTTTTTTCAATATTTTTTGGGGATACCGTATTTATTATAGCAAAAAGTAAAAAATATTGAATTTTTTTCAAAATTGTCACTCTATTTTTGTTTATAGCACAAAAAATTAAAACCGCAGAGGTGATCAAATACCACCAAAATAAATCTCTATTTGGGGAAAAAAGGACGTCAATTTTGTTTGGGAGCCACGTTGCACGAACGCGCAATTGTCAGTTAAAGCGACGCAGTGCCGAATCGCAAAAAGGGGCCTGGTCTTTAACCAGCCAAAATGATCCGGGGCTTAAAGCGGAGCTCCACCAAATTTTTTTTAATTAAAAGCCAGCAGCTACAGCTACAGCAGCTGCTGACTTTTAATATTAGGACACTTACCTGTCCTGGAGTCCAGCGACCTCCGCAGCAGAGGACGAGCAATCGCTCTTCACTCTGCTGCCCCCACCGCCATCCTCGGTGAGGGAACCAGGAAGTGAAGCCTTGCGGCTTCACTGCCCGACTCCCTACGGCGCATGCGCGAGTCGCGCTGCGCCGTTCTGACTAGTCCCCCTGTGTTCTGGGAGCCAAGTGTCTCCCAGAACACAACGGGTATTCTGCGGGAAGTGACGTACTTCCCGCAGATTTCCCGCAGAGAGGACTCCCGGAAGTGGGTGAAAATACCTGTCTTTTGGTTTGGGGTTCCCCTCAATATTCATTAATATCCCCTTAATATTCAAGGGCTGAATGTTAGGTTTTATCAGTGATGGTGAGAACCCCCTAAGTGGAAAGACCTATCTGTATGAACTTTGACTTGCTTTTAAATAAAAGTGGGCTGTCATGCCCCTAAAATATAGTTATGGATTGGAAAAACTCATTGTGAATGCACGCACCTAATATATGTACAGTGGGTACGGAAAGTATTCAGAACCCCTTAAATTTTTCACTCTTTGTTATATTGCAGCCATTTGCTAAAATCATTTAAGTTCATTTTTTTCCTCATTAACCACTTCCATACTGGGCACTTAAACACCTTCCTGCCCAGACCAATTTTCAGCTTTCTGCGCTGTTGCACTTTGAATGACAATTGCGCGGTCATGGTACACTGTACCCAAACAAAATTTTTATCATTTTGTTCCCACAAATAGAGCTTTCTTTTGGTGGTATTTGATCACCTCTGCGATTTTTATTTTCTGCTAAAAAATAAAAAAAGACCGAAAATTTTGAAAAAAAAAAAGTTTTTTTTTTGGTTTCAGTTACAAAACTTTGTAAATAAGTTCGTTTTCTCCTTCACTGATGGGCACTGATGGGGCTGCACTGATGGGCATGGATAAGGCGGCACGGATGGGCACCGATGAGGTGGCACGGATGGGAAACGATCGGCGGCACGGATGGGCAACGATCGGCGGCACGGGTGGGCAACGATCGGTGGCACGGGTGGGCACAGATAGGCGGCACAGGTGGGCACAGATAGGCGGCATGGGTGGGCACAGATAGGCGGCACGGGTGGGCACAGATAGGCGGCACGGGTGGGCACAGATGGGCACGGATAGGCGGCATGGATGGGCACTGATAGGTGGCATGGGTGGGCATGGGTGGGCACTGATAGGTGGCATGGGTGCCAAACAATAATGCCTGCCAATCAGTGGTGCCCATTGTGGGCACTGATTGGCATCCATTGTGGCACTGATTGGCATCCATTATCCCTGGTGGTCTAGGGTGGCATACCTTACATGGTGTGCTTCCCTGGTGGTCCAGTGGCATCCCTGGTGGTCTAGTGGCATCCCTGGTGGTCTAGTGGCATCCCTGGTGGTCCAGTGGGCATCCTCAGGGGGGCTGTGCTGATAATCGATCAGCACAAACCCCCCCCCTGTCAGAGGAGCAGCCGATCGGCTCTCCTCTACTCGCGTCTGACAGACGCGAGTGAGGAAAAGCCGATGACCGGCTTTTCCTGTTTACACTGTGATCAGCCGTGATTGGACACGGCTGATCACGTGGTAAAGAGTCTCCGTCGGAGACTCTTTACCTAGATCGGTGTTGCGGGGTGTCAGACTGACACCCCGCAGCAACGATCGCCGCGATGCTCGCCCTCGGGGGCGCGCAGCGGCTCAAAATCCTGAGGACGTCATATGACGTCCTGTCAGGATTCTGCAACCACTTTGCCGCCGTCAATCCTCTATAGGGCGGGCGGCAAGTGGTTAATGTACACACAGCACCCCATATTGACAGAAAAACACAGAATTGTTGACATTTTTGCAGATTTATTAAAAAATAAAAGCTGAAATATCACATGGTCCTGAGTATTCAGACCCTTTGCTGTGACACTCATATATTTAACTCAGGTGCTGTCCATTTCTTCTGATCATCCTTGAGATTGTTCTACACCTTCATTTGAGTCCAGCTGTGTTTGATTATACTGATTGGACTTGATTAGGAAAGCCACACGCCTGTCTATATAAGACCTTACAGCTCACAGTGCATGTCAGAGCAAATGAGAATAATGAGGTCAAAGGAACTGCCTGAAGAGCTCAGAGACAGAATTGTGGCAAGGCACAGATCTGGTCAAGGTTACAAAAAATTTCTGCTACATTTAAGGTTCCTAAGAGCACAGTGGCCTCCATAATCCTTAAATAGAAGACGTTTGGGATGACCATAACCCTTCCTAGAGCTGGCTGTCCGGCCAAACTGAGCTATCGGGGGGAGAAGAGCCTTGGTGAGAGAGGTAAAGAAGAACCCAAAGATCACTGTGGCTGAGCTCCAGAGATGCAGTCGGGAATAAGTTATAGAAAGTCAACCATCACTGCAGCCCTCCACCAGTCGGGGCTGTATGGCAGAGTGGCCCGACGGAAGCCTCTCCTCAGTGCAAGACACATGAAAGCCTGCATGGAGTTTGCTAAAAAAAACACCTGAAGGACTCCAAGATGGTGAGAAATAATATTCTCTAGTCTGATGAGACCAAGATAGAACTTTTTGGCCTTAATTCTAAGCTGTATGTGTGGAGAAAACCAGGCACTGCTCATCACCTGTCCAATACAGTCCCAAAAGTGAAGCATGGTGGTGGCAGCATCATGCTGTGGGGTTGTTTTTCAGCTGCAGGGACAGGACAACTGGTTGCAATCGAGAGAAAGAGGAATGTGGCCAAGTACAGGGATATCCTGGACGAAAACCTTCTCCAGAGTGCTCAGGACCTCAGACTGGGCCAAAGGTTTACCTTCCAACAAGACAATGACCCTAAGCACACAGCTAAAATAACGAAGGAGTGGCTTCACAACAACTCCGTGACTGTTCTTGAATGGCCCAGCCAGAGCCCTGACTTAAACCCAATTGAGCATCTCTGGAGAGACCTAAAAATGGCTGTCCACCAACGTTTACCATCCAACCTGACAGAACTGGAGAGGATCTGCAAGGAGGAATGGCAGAGGACCCCCAAATCCAGGTGTGAAAAACTTGTTGCATCTTTCCCAAAAAGACTCATGGCTGTATTAGATCAAAAGGGTGTGTAGTGCTACAAGACCCCGCTACACACTCCCCCCACTTGAACTCTTTGGTCCCCAAACATAACTTTTAACATACACTACGTACAATTCTAGACAATGTTGTGTACGATGTCGGCAAAGGGAACTCCCACCAAAACTGAGGGGTTGAATTCCCTTGCCCACAGGTCACACTATCATGAGTGGCCTGCCTAACTGTGCCAGAGGACGAGTTGGGGCTGCCCTCCACCAAATGAACAGTGGAGGGAACTGGATGCTCTGTACTCCTCCTTGCAGTGACCACTGTTTCTTCTGAACTCTTCCCCATTTGTGAGTAAGTCAGCTTCTTAGGAGGCCTTATAACTCTTCTAGCTCTTTGCTCTCTTGGGACTTCTGGCTGGGACACTGCAGGCTCCTCTTCTGGAGCAGACTTGAGGGATTCTGCTGGCTCTGAAACACTTGGTTCAGGATCCTGGAGGTACATAGAGTCCCTTGGGTCCTCCTCTGAGTATGTGTCACAGGCATCTTCCCAGTAATCTGACAAAGGACTGGATGGAACAAACTCAGTAGCTTCTGCATTCAGTGTTCTGTCTATAGTGTCTCTGGTAGGGGGAAGATCTATAGCAGAAGTTCCTTGAGTTGGGGAAGGCCATAACCAATCAAGTTCCTGTCTCTCATCTCCACTTTGTTCAGAGGTCTCTACATCTTTATTTTGAGAGGACTGAGACCGAGTGTTTGGCCTAGAGGTATCCAGAATGGAGTCTGGGCTTGGGGAGTCCCTCGCGGGAGGTATCCGAACTGCTTCAGCAAGTGGGAGTAAGTGGTTCCGGTGCCAGGTCTTCAGTGGGCCCACCTTCCCTTCTGGCTTCAACTTATAGACAGGTAGGCCTGGCAGCTTCTTACAAATGACATAGGGTTCAGGTCTCCATCTGTCTGCAAGCTTGTGTTTTCCAGGGACTCCCAGGTTTTGTAGCAGAACTCGGTCTCCAGGTTGCAGGTCCTGGATCCGAACCTTCAGGTCAAAGTTCCTCTTGTTGCGGGCCCCCCTTTGGTCTGAAGCCGCTTGGGCCTGTTCATAAGCCAACTTCAAGCTGTGTCTGAGTCTGTCCACATATCCCTTGTGAGAGGTGGCTGAGGAATGATCTATGGAGGTGCCAAAGGCCAGGTCCACAGGTAACCTTGCTTCTCTTCCGAACATGAGACGGTAGGGGGAGTAGCCTGTAGCATCACTGGTGGTACTATTGTAAGCATGTACTATAGCCACTATGTGCTTGCTCCAATGCTGTTTCTTCTCGCTACTCAGGGTCCCCAACATATTGAGCAGAGTTCGGTTGAACCTCTCTGGTTCGAGCATCCCCTTGTGGGTGGTAAGGAGAGGTTTGGGTCTTCTTGATCCCTAAGGAATCCAGGAGCTTCCGGATCAGCCGACTCTCAAAATCCCTCCCTTGGTCTGAGTGAAGTCGCTGTGGTAGCCCGTAATGGACGAAATACTTCTCCATAAGTATCTTGGCCACCGTGGAGGCCTTCTGATCTTTGGTTGGGAAAGCCTGGGCATACCGGGTGAAATTACATTTCCTAGTCCACTCAGGTCGGGTTTGAGGCAGAGAAAATCAATGCATACCAAATCCAGCGGGCCTTGACTTTGCAGATGGCCCATTGGGGCAGCTTGATGGGGTAAAGTCTTCCCCTGGATGCAGCGTGCACATGAATGGCAGTACTCCTCTACTTCAGCCCTCATGCAGGGCCAATAGAACCGACTCCTAACAAGTTGGAAGGTTCTTTCAGCCCCTAGGTGTCCATGATTGTCACGCAGGGCAACCAAGACGGTCTCTCTGTGTTTCTCGGGAAGAAACAGTTGCCATTTGTCTTCCAGGTCATCAGAGGGGCCCCTTCGGTAGACCACTCCCTGATGCACCTGCAACTGGTCCCACTCTTTCCTTAACAGGCGAGCTTCCTTTGAAGGATGGCGCAGGAGTCTACTTGGATCCTGATTCTCCAGGGCCTCCAGGACCAATCTCCCCATGGGGTCTTCCAATTGGTCACATCTCAGCTCCTTCTTTGACAGTTTTGGCAGATTATCTTCTTCCAACTGGGTTACCCCACAGTATTGCTTGGGAACTCCTACCATGGTAACTCCTATCTCTTCTGCCCTTGAGCCTCCTCTGGCTTGAAGTTCAGCCCCTTGGCAAAGGGCCCGCACCGCGTCAGGTGCCACTTGGGTCCAGTCTTCTGTATCACCGGTGGGGGCGTCAGTTCTTCTAGATAGGGCGTCTGCGTCTCGATTCCCAGCCCCAGGCCTGTATTTCAGGCTGAAATTGAACCCAGACAGTGCGGCCAGCCATCTATGTCCTGTGGCATCCAGCTTTGCTGTGGTAAAGAGATAAGTAAGGGGGTTGTTGTCGGTTTTCACAGTGAATTCTGCCCCATACAGGTAGTCTTTAAGTTTGTCAACTACCGCCCACTTGAGGGCCAGGAACTCCAACTTTTGAGTGGGGTTGTTCTTTTCAGAGGGGGTCAGACTTCTGCTCACATAGGCAACGGGTCGCAGTTGTCCTTCATGCTCCTGATAGAGCACTCCTCCCAGACCGTCATGACTGGCGTCTACGTGGAGTTCATAAGGTCTCTTTGGGTCTGCATAGGCCAAGACAGGGGCTGTGGTTAGGCTTTTTTTTAACATCTGAAAGGCCTCTTCACACTTTAGGTTCCACTGGTCTTGGACTGACTCTCCCGGCTTCCTGGGACCCGAGTCATCCTCTTCCCCTTCCGTGTTGAGTAGCTCATTCAGGGGTCTGGCAATTCGGGCAAACCCCTCCACGAACCTTCTATAATAGGAACAGAACCCCAGGAAGGATCTGAGTTCTGTTACCGTGGTAGGCCGGGCCAGGAAGTAACTGCCTCCAACTTCTCGGGGGCTGTGGCCACTCCTTCTTCAGACACTATGTGCCCCAGATACAGTTAACGGAAGATTGGTAGAACCTACACTTCTCTGGCGAAAGCTTGAGTCCCTCCTCACTGAGTCTCCTCAAAACCTTCTCCAGTCTCTCTTCGTTTTCTTCCAAGGTCCTCCCAAAGACAATGACATTGTCTAAGTACACAAGGACCTCGATAAGGTTCATGTCTCCTACAGTCTTTTCCATGAGACGTTGGAAGGTGGCTGGGGCTCCTGACAGTCCCTGGGGCATTCGGTCGAATTCAAAGAACCTCACTGGGGTTATGAAGGCTGTCTTCTCCTTGTCTTCCGGATGCATAGTATCCACTCTTAAGGTCCATCACACTGAAGCACTTGGCTTCAGACAAGCTCTGTAGGGCATCCTCTATCCTCGGGGTGGTGTACTGGTCAGGGATGGTTCTCCTGTTGAGGGTCCTGTAGTCTATACACAACCTCAACGATCCATTCTTCTTTCTGACTACTACTATCGGAGAGGTATAGGGACTTCTAGACTCCCGGATCACACCGGTCCTCTTGAGTTCGCCGAGTTGTTCCCTCAGATCTTCCAGGTCTGCTAGTGGGACTCGCCTGACTCTCTCCCTAAAGGGTTTGTCTTCCTGGAGGCGGATTCGATGGGTGGCACTCCTCGCACACCCCACATCAAACTCATCTTGAGAGAAGATCTTCTTCCACCTGGTCAACTGGGCCTTGGTTCTCTCTTTCCAAGCCCTGGGCAGGTTTGGGTTCTCCATGGAGAGTTTCTCCCAAACATTCCCCCCTTCACCCGTCTTCTCCACATCCGACAGAGCAACTGGGGTAGCCAGGCTCACCTGGCCCAGCAACATCCTGGCTGGGATCTCCATGGGGCCATCAGTGGTATTCCTGACACTCACAGGTACCTTACAGTGGGCCTTCTTCAGAGCCCTCAGGGGGACCACTTCTGGGATTACTTCTAAACCCAAGTGTTCTTCCCTTGGATCGGGTTCCAACATGACAAAAGGTCACGGTTGCTCCCAAGTAAGCTTCACAGTGGCTCTGAGACAGGTTACTTCGCCGGGCTGCAACACCACTCCCTTCTTTCCAAGTCTCCAGACCTTCCCCACTCCCTCTTCTGGGGCCTGTTGCTCCAAGACCAACCGCTGGTAGGCTGTCTTCAACATGGGGTGGATCTTGGTGGCCGTGGGGGCTTTCCTGCATGCAAGAGGGGTCAGGAGCCTCCGGACCAGGTCTGTGTTCGTCCCTATTATTAAGGAACTCTTGTTGGCTCCAGGCGGCTGAGGGCACACAACTGCCAGAGTGTCAAACACTTCAGCCTTCCCGGCCACAGATGGGTCGAAGGTCAGTTTTATGGGCAGATAGCCATTATAGGGGAAGCTCTGGGTCCCGATACCCCATATTTCTAGTTCCTCTATCTTCTTGATGGGCAGGTGGCCTAAGTGTTTGTCATAAAAGTCCCGGTACAACAGGGTCACCTGCGCCCCAGTATCCAATATGGCTCTTGTGTAGACTCCCTCCACTTGGACAGGTACTATCGGGGAGGGACCCACCAGCTTCTCTGGATATCGCTTCGAAGGGGTCTCCTTCCTTGGATCTTTGCACTTCCCTTTTGGACTTTCTTCCTTCCATTTCTCTTTGGACTTAAATCTCTCTTGGGCCTGGTATGCATTGATTTCCTTCCTTTTAATGGGTGTACAGACCCGCTGAGGGACACTATGCTTTTTTTCTGAGGTGTATTCCCGCTGTGGAATACTGTGCTTCGTCTGAGGAGTTCTGTCCTCTCTTTTCTTGGGCTTCTCAGTCAGTTTGGAGCTCACTGAAGATGATGGGAACCCGGTTGACTCCTTCACCGGCGCCCTCTGGAGTTTCCCGCCGGCTTGCGGTTATCTGCTTTCTTTTTCTTGGGCCTGGAACACACAGCTGCAATATGGCCAATCCCTCCACAGTTAAAACAGATCACATCCCCCCAATTTTGTAGGGGAATGGGCACTGAAGCGTCTGAGAACAACTCCTTCTTTGGTCCTGCTCTCTCAGGAATCTTTGAATCTTTTGCAATCAAGGAGGTCAGCATCTCTAACACCTGAGCCATCTGTGATTTTAAAGCGTCTACTTCTGGGTCTCTTTCTTTCGTCATCACTGAGTTGACTATCACTAGTGCAGCAGAGGTATGTGTCTTGATCACTTGTTGATCCATCTGTAGTGACTCCTCATCCCTAATAATTTTTATCAGATCAGAGTAAGTCAGTGACATCCCCCCTCCAGAGGTTTTCAGGTGAAGCCAGACTGGATCCGAGCGTAACGCTCCCTTTAACACTTGCTTCATTCTTGCCGCATCTGTGTCTTGGGGCAACATCCCTTTCTTTAACACGATCTTGCAAAGCATCTTGTTTAGTCTTCTCACATACTCTGAAAGCTTCTCATTCGGCTGTTGGAAAGTATGTTCGAATTGGTACACTAGTTCTGTCACCTTTTCTAGCTGACCGAACTCCTCTTGTAACATGGCTAAACAGTCCTGAGCTGTGCAATTAGCATTGCCAAACAGGAAGCTTTTCACCGCTTCTGCTGCCGCACCTTTCAAACTTTCTATCACGCGCTGTCTCTTCTGCACTTCAGGCACCTCCCATGCCTCTACTGCTAGTAGTGTCTCCTCAACCCAGGTATCGAAATCTTCTTCCCCTACAGGGACAGGAAGCTTCCCTGAGAATGTCTTGAGTCTGTGGTAGCTAGCCTCTACATGTACCGTGTTTGTCCTCTGGCACTTTGTAAGCAGATCAGAAAAGGCGTTTATTAATTCTGGTCCTATGGTAGTGACCAGTGCCGCCGGGGGCGTCGCCCTTTCTTTTCTTTCAGGTGAGACACGGGGTGTCCCTTGTGGTGACCCCTTAACGGTTATTGCGTGCGCCAACTTATAAGTTCTATTGTCTGGTGTGCGCACACATTTGCGCTTAAAGGTTTCCGGCATTCCGTCCCACCACTCTATCAGCGCATACTGATATGAGATGTTTGGGTCTGACGTCATGTCCATCACCCACGGTGTATGATCTGGGGACAGTGACACCATGAGTTTCTCTACCGTCTCTGTTGACCATTCCTCTCCTGGAAGGCTGACGACCACCGACTGATCTGGTTCTGTCTTAGCTGCCTCGCACCACACTCTAACCTCTGACGGGTCCATGCCGGTACTTTTGGCGTGTGCACCTGCTGTATCAGGATCCCGGACTTGAGAGCCCCCACGTGTAGCGCTACCCCCAGTTAAGAGAGCCGCTGGTTTGATTTCGGGCCCTGAGTACAGCTCCACCAACCCCCAGCAATCTTGTCTAATCTCCTATGGCACAGTTAGTCTAGGGATGTTATCTATCACAATCTATACCTGATTGCACACACACACCCCAGCTTCTCAGGAGATATAAGCACTATGTGCAATGATAACACAGTGATGGCAAGTGGCAAAGTATAATGGTTTTACTTTAGTTTAAAAGGCACAGGTTAAAACATAACAGGTAACTTGCTTACAGAGCCCTGCAGCAATAGATATAGCATACACTAATAGCACAGCGCGGTAATCCACCACGCGCAGCTATTAGTATCTACACGCCCTGTGGCGCACTAAACAATATTCTATCTCCCCTCCCTGGTCAGGCCTGACACAGAATTAAACTCAGTCTTTTGAATTAGGATTTCTTCGCATGCAAACTTGAAATGGTGGTGCACGTTCAGGAACAGTTTTGTAATCCACAAAGTAGGTAACCACAAGGAACACTATGCTGGAGACCCTTTAACTCTGTCCTGCTACCAGTCTCCAGCGGAACAGCAAACAAATGATCGGTGGGCCAAGGCAGTCTATAGGCCTAAACACAGTACATCCTATTGAATTGAGCAGGTGCTCGCTCACCACTCCGGACGCGATCCCAGTCCGGGACTTCCACCTGCTGTGTCTCCGCACACAGCGTCTGTAACGATCGGGTCCCCGATCCAACTGATGTCCGCAGCAAACAAAGTCAGATGCCACCCAGGATATGCAGTGGGGTGGAAGGCTCTTCGGAAGTTGCGCAAGGCCCCAGGCTTCAGGCCCTGCACTCCAGCAGGTCTGCACAGGAAGACCAGTCAGCAGCCATGCGGTGTCCAAAAGATGCCGAGCTCCCCATGCCTCCTCCTTTTATCTCCCTCCCACAAGTCTCTGTGATGGCAACATTGCACCCTGGGTGCCGAACGGGACTCTGAGAAATGCAGTCCCAGGAGTCTTAAAGGAGACCCCGCTACAGGTGCAAATACTAAATACTGAGCAAAGGGTCTGAATACTTAGGACCATGTGATATTTAAGTTTTCTTTTTTAATAAATCTGCAAAAATGACAACAATTCTGTGTTTTTCTGTCAATATGGGGTGCTGTGTGTACATTAATGAGGAAAAAATTTACTTAAATTATTTTAGCAAATGGCTGCAATATAACGAAGAGTGAAAAATTTAAGGGGGTCTGAATACTTTCCGTACCCACTGTATATACAGTGCCTTGTAAAAGTATTTATACCCCTTGAAAGTTTTCACATTTTGTCATTTTACAACCAAAAACTTAAATGTATTTTATTGGAATTTTATGTGATAGACAAACATAAAGTGGCACATAATGGTGAAGTGGAAGGAAAATTATAAATGGTTTTCAACTTTTTGTTTTTAAATAAATATGTGAAAAGTGTGGCGTGCATTTGTATTCAGCCCCCCTGAGTCAATACTTTGTAGAACCACCTTTTACTGCAATTACAGCTGCAAGTCTTTTTGGGGATGTCTCTGCCAGCTTTGCACATCTAGAGAGTGAAATGTTTGCCCATTCTTCATTGCAAAATAGCTCAAGCTCTATCAGATTGGATGGAGAGCGTCTGTGAACAGCAATTTTCAAGTCTTGCCACAGATTCTCAATTGGATTTAGGTCTGGACTTTGACTGGGCCATTCTAACACATGAATATGCTTTAAACTAAACCATTCCATTGTAGCTCTGGCTGTATGTTTAGGGTCGTTGTCCTGCTGGAAGGTGAACCTCTGCCCCAGTCTCAAGTTTTTTGCATACTCTAAGAAGTTTTCTTCTAAGATTGCCCTGTATTTGGCTCCATCCATCTTCCCATCAACTCTGACCAGCTTCCCTGTCCCTGCTGAAGGAAAGCATCCCCACAACATGATGCTGCCACCACCATGTTTCACGGTGAGGATGGTGTGTTCAGGGTGACGTGCGGTGTTAGTTTTCCACCACACATAGTGTTTTGCTTTTAGGCCAAAAAGTTCAATTTTGGTCTCATCTGACCAGAACACCTTCTTCCACATGGCTTCTCGCACTCTGCAAACGGCTTTCACATGACTTTCTTTCAAACAATGGCTTTCTTATTGCAACACTTCCATAAAGGCCAGATTTGTGGAGTGCACGACTAATAGTTGTCCTGTGGACAGATTCTACCGCCTGAGCTGTGGATCTCTGCAACTCCTCCAGAATGATCATGGGCCTCTTGGCTGCTTCTCTAAATAATGCTCTCCTTGCCCATCCTGTCAGTTTAGGTCAACAACCATGTCTTGGTAGGGTTGCATTTGTGCCAAACTCTTTCCATTTTCGGATGATGGATTGAACAGTGCTCCGTGAGATGTTAGAAGCTTGGGATATTTTTTTATAACCTAACCCTGCTTTAAACTTCTCCACAACTTTATCCCTAACCTGTCTGGTGACCTGTCTGGTGTGTTCCTTGGCCTTCATGATGCTGTTTGTTCACCAAGGTTCTCTAACAAACCTCTGAGGCCTTTACAGAACAGCTGTATTTATACTGAGATTAAATTAGACACATGTGCACACTATTTACTAATTAGGTGACTTCTGAAGGCAATTGGTTCCACTAGATTTCAGTTAGGGGTATCAGAGTAAAGGGGGCTGAATACAAATGCACACCACACTTTTCAGATATTTATTTGTAAAAAAAATTAAAACGATTTATAATTTTTCTTACACTTCACAATTATGTGCCACTTTGTGTTGGTCTATCACATAAAATCCCAATAAAATACATTTACATTTTTAGTTGTAACATGACGAAATGTGGAAAATTTCAAGGGGTATGAATACTTTTTCAAGGCACTGTATATATACACACACACATTATGATTATCAGCAGGTTTATATCCTCCTGCTGACACATCATTTGTTATTGTCGGCATTTATTATGAACCTCTTAGAGATATTCCATAACGGTCATTATCATGATCAAGAGGATTAAGCCTGCTGGACACAGTATCAGCTATGTTGCATAACAAGGAGGACAAATCTTTCTCCCTTATGTATCAACATGAATTTCTCATTTCATCATACAATAGGCGGTTGTAGAAACAGTTTTCATTATCTATTTAATGCTTCTTCAATAATGTAAAAAAAAACTATACAGAAGCATACAGAGAAAGCCATGCTTTAAAATTCACTTCTTGCAAGTCGATTGTACTATTTGAGTTCACCCAGCATGCTATGCAGCACATGTAATTTAGAACCTAACAATACAGTACTGAACCAACAATAAATAACAAAATTATATTTTTTTAACTGTTTCATAGTTCAAGGTATTTTAGACTTTACTGTCAAACTGTTACCGCAGTTAAATCTAACCCCGGCTCAGAGCTAGCACTAAACTATCTTTTATACTCATTTGTAATCACATTGTCATACCCTTAAAACTGAAATGTCAGTTTTTAGTATACATAGAAGTATTAATCTTATCAAATTTCAAGTGATAGATGTTGGATTGGATTTTTTTAGCTGATAGATTATTGTTCACTCTTGTTCTCCCTCTCTGCAGAGAGCCCTACTCAAACAAAGTTTATTTTTTTCCCTAAAAAATATCTATGGGGATAAAAAAAATGGCATATATGATAAAATCTGTCATTAGCATTAACATAGTTGCCAGCATTTTTAAAATAAGTTCAAGGGGCAATGATTTTTACTGTGTGTTAGTTAGCAAGCTATTATAAAATGTTCATTATTGCAGGGAAGGTGAAAAGTGTATGGTGGTAGGTAGTATGTGCAGGAAAGGAGTGCAGAATTTTTGATGGTGGGCAGCATAGTTGTGCGCAAGGGGGGGGGGAGGTGTGCCTGTGCACTCCCTCATCACCCCTTGCACTAGTGCCATCCAGTGTACAGAAGGGAGGGAAGGGGGGCCCACTGTGCCATGTCACTCACTACACACCCCTAGTAATCCACTGTGCCCTGTCACTCACTACACACCCCTTGTAATCCACTGTGCCCTGTCACTCACTACACACCCCTAGTAATCCACTGTGCCCTGTCACTCACTACACACCCCTAGTAATCCACTGTGCCCTGTCACTCACTACACACCCCTAGTAATCCACTGTGCCCTGTCACTCACTACACACCCTTTGTAATCCACTGTGCCCTGTCACTCACTACACACCCCTAGTAATCCACTGTGCCCTGTCACTCACTACACACCCCTTGTAATCCACTGTGCCCTGTCACTCACTACACACCCCTAGTAATCCACTGTGCCCTGCCACTCACTACACACCCCTAGTAATCCACTGTGCCCTGTCACTCACTACACACCCCTAGTAATCCACTGTGCCCTGTCACTCACTACACACCCCTAGTAATCCACTGTGCCCTGTCACTCACTACACACCCCTAGTAATCTATTGTATTTATCTGCAGCACAGGATCCGCTGCATAATCTCCTTTGCCGTCTGGGAGGGTGCTCTGTGCAGTGCCGATGTGATCAGCAGTGCTCAGTGTGTACAAACAGGATGCAGGAGGCTGAATCTGCTCTACCTCCTATTCTATCCACCCCCTGACTTGCACATCCTGCTAGGAAAGGGCTTTTAATGAAGGTGGTAGATTTAAATGTAGAGGACACAGCAGCTGTAGATCCTGAATGCCTGAGCCTAGGGGAGACTAGCCTGTGATTAGCAGGCATATTGAACATCCCCCTCTCTCTCACCTCCCCATCTCTCTCTCTAACCCCCTCTCTCAACCCCCTCTCTCCCTCTCTTTCTCACCCCCTCTCCCTCACCTCCTCCCTCACCTCCCTCTCTCTCTCATTCTCCCCTCTCTCCCTCTCACTCCGTCTATTTCTCTCACCCCCCTCTCTCTCTCACCCACCTCTCACCCACTCTTTCACTCCTTTCTCTCTCTCACACCCTCTCTCTCTTTCTAACCCCCTCTCTTTCTCTCTCTTACCCCCTCTCTCTCACCCCCTCTCTTTCCCCTCTCCCTCTCACCCCTCTCTCTTTCTCACCCCCATCTCTCCCCTCTCTCTCACCCACTCTCATTTTCTCACCCCCATCTCTCCCTTCTCCCCCTCACCCTCTCGTTCTCACCCCCATCTCTCCCCTCTCTCTCACCCCCTCTCTCTTTCTCACCCCATCTCTCCCCTCTCCCTCTCACCCTCTCTTCTCACCCCCATCTCTCCCCTCTCTTTCACCCCCTCTCACTTTCTCACCCCCATCTCTCCCCTCTCCCTCTCACCCCCGTTCTCTTTCTCACCCCCATCTCTTTCCTCTCTCTCACCCCCTCTCACTTTCTCACTCCCATCTCTCCCCTCTCTCTCACCCCCTCTCTCTTTCTCATTCCCATCTCTCCCCTCTCTCACCCCCTCTTTCTTTCTCATCCCCATCTCTCCCCTCTCTCTCACCCCCTCTCACTTTCTCACCCCATCTTTTGCTTCTCCCTCTCACCCCTCTCTCTTTCCCACCCCCATCTCCCCCTCTCTCTCACCCTCTCTCTCTCTCATCCCATTTCTCCCCTCTCTCCCACCCCTCTCTCTTTCTCATTCCCATCTCTCCCCTCTCTCTCACCTCCCTTTCTCTCTAACCTCCCTCTCTCTCTCGCCCCCCTCACCATCTGACCGGTTCTGCCATGAGATGAAAAATGTATTAAAACATAAAAAAAATGTTTTTATACATTTCAAAATGTTTGTTTACATTTCTTTAAAATAGTGTGTGTGTGTTTGAGTTTTGGGATGCATACCCTAATGCAATATTCATCAGTTTAGATTTATGGCATTTTTTTTTTTTTACCAGTAATGGTGACAATCAGCGATTTTTTGCGGGACTGCACCATGGCAGTGAACAGGTCGGACACCCAACTGACATTTTTGACACTTTTTTGGGAACCAGTGACATATTACAGTATTCAGTGCTAAAAATATGCACTGTTATTGTACTAATGACACTGGCAGGGAAGGGGTTAACATCAGGGGCGATCAAGGGGTTAACCGTGTTCCCTCACTGTATACCTATGTTGATTTGCGGGATCGTGCCACCTTGTACCAGTATAATGATGGCGGCTGGTCGGCAAGCAGTTAAAGTAGAACTATAGGCAAAAAAATTTTTTTCCCATTTTGGATAGAGCCAGGGAGGGTTGTAACCCCTGTCAGATTTTTTTTTTCTCCATCTGTGTTCCATTGCAGAGATTTCTCTTCACTTCCTGTCCCAGAGTCAAACAGGAAGTGAGGGGAAATCCCTGTAAATTAAGACAATTTCTTGAGGACCCCCAGGTCACCAGAACTAGTGTCCCCATTGGAAGATTTCCCCGCTATTACTTTTCTGGGGACAACCCAAAACTTGGGATTTTCTTTACTTTTACTTTCAATGATGATGTTAAACAGGACAAATAGAGAGGGTGAATCTTTATTAATGGGGGCACAGACAGAAATAAAAACCTGACAGGGGTTCTAATACCTCTCTACTCTATCCAAAACAATTAAAAAACAGTTTAGACTTTAGTTATACTTTAAATCCATTCTAGTGTGATTTTCTAGGCTGGGCAATACGCTGTCATCCCGCCCACATCTCAAAGTCTGATACCCCACACTGGTAAGGGGGGTTTGACAATCCAGCATAAAAGTCTGGTATATATATTTTCCCGCTCACATATGTCAGTAGTAGCAGCCAGCAGTAGAGATGCTCTGCCTCTGGGTTATTACTGCAGCCAGAGATGGGAGATTCTGGGCCGAGTGATGTAGCATCCCAGGGACACTGTAGCTGTCTCCACAGCCCTGATCCCAGTGCACAGCTGTGATGGGATGGCTTAACGAAAGTTAGTAAGCATGCATATACACAGCAGTTTTTGTTTATCGGTGTTCTTGCTTTTACTTTTTTTTACCTGTTTATCCTTTCATTTGAATTTCATTAGAATTGCATTCAAGTCAAATTCCATTCAAAATCTAATTTATTCTGTTTGAAATTCGAATTTTGGAAGATAACTACCGGTATATGCTTTCTATTCCATTCTATTGTGTTTTTTTTTTCTATTCTATTCTATTCTTTTCATTTCTGTTCTATTCTTTTTGTTTCTATTATATTCTATTCACACGTATTCTATTCAACATTAGAATTTTCAGTAAAACAGTTATATTGTTATATTCATTCTATTATATTCTACTCTATTGTTTATTATATTATATTTCTTTCTATTATATTATTTTACTTTCTATTCTATACTTTTCTATTCAAAATTTAGATTTCGCAAGATAGTTATATTCCTTTTTATTCTATTTTATTCTATTGTTTGTTTGTTTTTTCTATTCTAGTCTATGCTTTTCTATTCTAGTTGTGTTTATTATTTTATTTTCTATTCTATGTTATTGTCAAGGTCACCTGTGGCCAGGTGACAGATGCACACCGTAGGGGGACAGGAGTGCACCGCAAGGTAGTGAACCCTATGGCTGGCTTCTGCGGATAGGAAACTGGGTGGTTGTGGAAAGCGGGACCAGAGGAGCACAACCGGGATCCTAACGGAAGCTAGAGCCAAGATTCCCCAGGGCGCGGAGTCTAAGACCCAGCAGGTCTTCTCCAGGGCCTCTAGTGGTGAGGATGTTATGCTGCAGGCTGGGACCAGGTCGCGGACCCTGGAGTTTCCTAGCTCACGCCCCGTAGGATAAGGGGAAAAGAGGGGAAGCAGCAGCACAAGATATGAGAGAACCGAATAACAAGCTGAAGGTCAGGGGCCACAAGCAGACAAGGATAACGAAAGAACGAGCCGAAGGTCAAGGGTCACGAGCAGACAGGGATAGTCGGGGACAAGCCAAATATGTAACAGAGAGACAGACGTAGCACACGGCAGGCAGGAACCCAAACACACAATGCCTAACAAACACGTTGATCAGCAAAGCAGGCTTGCAGTGCACAGGTTAATATAGTGTTCTGTGATAGGGCCTGGGGTGGAGTCTGGCTGGGAGGAGATTATAAAGGAAGCCAGGTGAAAGGGCTCAGGCCTCTAAGATGAACACATGGGAAGGAAGGTAAGTAGACAGACAAACACTACTGCATATCCATGACAGTTATTCTATTATTTTCTATTCAAAATCAAATTTATTCTGTTCGAAATTCAAATTTTGGAAGATGGCTATAAGCTTTCTATTTAATTCTATGCTATTGTTATTTTTTCTATTCTATTCTTTTATTTTCTGTTCTATTATTTTCCTTTCTATTCTATTCTATTCAAAATTTGAATTTTCAGAAAACAGTTATATTTTTATATTCATTCTATTCTGTTATATTGTTTATTATATGTTATTCTATTCTTTTCTATTCAATTATTTTACTTTCTATTCTATTCTTTTCTATTAAAATTCACTCTATTCAAAGTTATAATTTCGGAAGATGGTTATATTCCTTTCTATTCCATTCTATTCTATTGGTTTTTTTTTAGTCTATTCTTTTCTAGTCTAGTTTTGTTTATTCTTTTATTTTCTATTCTATGTGAATCTATTATTTTCTATTCAAATTCAAATTTATTCTATGCAAATTTTGGGAAATGGTTATTTTATTTCTATTTTTTTTTATTCTGTTCTAATCATTTATATTCTATTCTTTTATATTCTATTTGAATTTATTCTATTCAAAATCTGAGATTTGGGAGAAGGTTATAGTCTTTCTATTTTATTCTATTCTATTCTTTTTTCTAGTCAATTTTTTTCTATTCTATTCTTTTTTGTATTCTATTGTTTTCTATTGTATTAAATTTCAAATGTATTCTATTTGAAATTCAAATTTCAGAAGATGGTTATATTCCTTCTATTTTATTCTGTTCTTTTATTTTCTATTCTATTTTGTTCTGCTTTACTCTATTCTTATCTATTCTATTCTTTTATTTTCTATTAAATTTTTTATATTCTTTTATTTTCTATTCTGTTCTTTTTTACTCAATTCTATTCTATTATGTATCCTCTATTCTGTTATTTTATCTTCTATTCCTTAATTTTCTATTCCATTTTATATTCTCTTTTCAAATTCGAATAGTTTTTTAATCCAATTTGAATTTCCAAAGTATTCAAATTCGATTTGAAGACTATTCAAACTCAAATTTCATACAAAATTTTGTTTCATTCTTTCGGATTCATTTATATTCATTACTATTGTAATTTGGAAATTACATCCAAATATCCGAACAACGAAAAATTTGTCCGAATTTAAATTTGGAACGAAACGGACCGCACATGTCTAGCTGTTTGGTCTGCCCTAAAATTTCATAGCAACCAGCCTATGGACAGGATTGTATTAAATGGGCAAATTGGTAACTAACCACTTTACACCCATGCTATAGCCGAAAGACAGCAAAAGCGCGGGCTTCCTTTGCCAGGAGGGCGTACATGGACATCCTCCCATTGTGGTGCACGCGGCACCCTCTGTGAGCACCGAGTCCTTATAACTCAGCTGATCACAGAGCAGGGTAAAAGGCCAATCACAGCGGGCTTTTTACCGGGTGATCAGCTGTCAGCCAATGACAGCGATCACGGAAGTAAACAGAAGCCTGTTACCGGCTTTTCTTTCTTCACGCTGTCAACGTGAAGAAAAGAAGAAAGCCATTAACCGGCTTCTGTTAGAGGGACATCGGTCCCCTAAGTGACCACTAGTGCTGCTAATCAGTGCCCATAATTACTGCTAATTAGTGCCCAAAAGTGCCACCTATCAGTGCCAATTAGTGCTGCCAATGAGTGCCCATCAGTGCCTCCTGATCAGTGCCCACCAGTGCCACCCATCAGTGCCCACCAGTGCCACCCATCAGTGCCCATCAGTGCCGTCTCTCAGTGCCGCCTCATCAGTGCCCATCAGTGCCACCAATCATTGCCCAGCAGTGCCACCTATCAGTTCCCATCATTGCAGCCTCATCAGTGCCCATCAGTGCAAACTCATCAGTGTCCATCAGTGAAGGAGAAAAATTACCTGTTTGCAAAATGTTATAACAAAATATGAAAAACGTTCTGTTTCTTTTTTCAATAATTTCTGTCTATTTTGTTTGTTTAGCAAAAAAAAACCCAGTGATGATTATATACCACCAAAAGAAAGCTCTATTTGTGTGAAAAAAATTATAAAAATTTAATTTGGGCACAGTGTTGCATGACCGTGCAATTGTCATTCAAAATGCGAGAGTGCTAAAAAGCTTAAAATTGGCCTGGGCAGGAATCCCGACTCCAGCTAACACTTTCTAAGGTGATACAGCAACCGTTTTTTTTTTTTTTTTTTAACGTTAGGAAAAAAAAAGGTTTACACCATATGAATAAAAGCTGGAAATTGTAAGTACCACTGCGTTCACATGTTTTCACTAACCCCTGTACCTTCCATTGTTTCTTGACAGCTTAGCCTGTTACAGTAAGTGGGAAAATAACCGATCTACTGACAATGTCAACGAGTAATAAAACTAAGTTTTAGGGACTAATAGGGACTCAGAAAAGCAAAAATGGCTGTATTATTATTATTATTAACAGATCTGATCATATGTGCATTTTTTTGTTTTTGTCCGGAGTTACACTTTAAAGATGAAACAGTCTTATTACAAAGCAAGCTAATAAAGCAATGACTATGGGAGCAATAATAAGGCATAAAGTTATGAGGCATAGAGCTGCCCAAAAATGAAACATACATTATAGTACATTCTACAGCAAGGAGTGAGCAGTGAAAAGAGATTACAAACAGCACCAGATATCTTGTAAATAAATAAATCAAAGAAAAAAATTCAAGATGTTTTTCTAAATTGCAATAAATAAACCAGTCATTTCTTTGCAACCTATTTCAATGGGTCAGCATGGGCAAGAGATAATCACTAACAAGTCCTATTTGCAACCTCAGAATACCCATGCGACCGGTCTAAACTACATGGCATGTTCACTAATGCCAGGAGTCTGGCGGACAAGGTGGGAGAACTAGAGCAAGGAGGTTTTACATTTTGTAGGAATTTCAGAGACCTGGTTCAACAGCTCTCATGATTGGCTGGCAACCATTCAAGGGTATTCCCTATATCACAGGGATAGAGAGGAAAAAAAGGGGGAGGGGTATGCCTGTATGTCAAAAATGATGTAAAAGTGAATGTGAGAGATGACATCACTAGGGGAGCAAGAGAGGAGGTGGAATTCCTATGGGTAGAGCTCCAAAGGGAAGAAACTAAGGGGAAAGTAATACTGGGAGTATGCTATTGGCCCCCTAACTAGAGGGAGGAGGGGGAGGCGGACCTCCTATCACAAGTTGGATTAGCGGCAAGGATGGGAAGTGTCATTATAATGGGTGATTTTAATTATCCAGACATAGACTGGGCAGAAGGAAACACATATTCATCTAAAGCTTGCCATTTCCTAAATATCTTGCAGGACAATTTCATGGGTCAGATGGTAAATGCACCAACTAGAAAAAAAGAGCCAACATCCCTAAACTACGATCCTTGCTAGAAGGTACTAAATGGGATAAAATCTTAGGAACAAAGAACACAGAGGAAAAATGGGTATGCTTTTAAGAGCATATTAAACAAGGGTATTAGCCAGTGCATCCCAATGGGAAATACATTTAAAAGATCTAATAAAAGTTCTGGGTGGCTTAACTCCAACGTAAAAATGCATATAAAAGCAAAGGAGAAGGCCTTCAAAAAATACAAGGCTGGGGATCATTATCAGGTTTCCAACTTTACAAAGAATGCAACAAGAGATTTAAGGGTGCAATCAGGGTGGTTAAGATAGAACACAAAGGAACATAGGGGAGGAGAATAAAAAAAATCCCAAGAAATTCTATACGTATATAAATAGTAAGAAAGGGAGGTCAGATCATATTGGCCCAATAAAGAATGACAAAGGGAATCTGGTTACTAAGGATGGAGAGATGGCGAAGGTATTGAATTTATTCTTCTCCTCAGTCTTCACAAGGGAAACGGGGGTGCTTCATTAACCAAAACTGCAATGTTTATCCTCATGACACATCACAGGAAGCAGCCTCATGGCTAACAGAGGATAGATTTAGAAATAGACTTGAAAAACTTAACATTAATAAGTCATCTGGACCAGATGGCTTGCACCCGAGGGTCCATAAGGAACTCAGTCAAGTAATTGCCAGACCATTGTCCCTTATTTTTACAAACAGTCTACTGACTGGAATGGTACCAGCTGATTTAAGAAAAGCCAATGTAGCACCAATATTCAAAAAAGGGCCAAGATAAATCCCTGGGAATTACAGACCAGTTAGCCTAACATCAATAGTATGCAAGCTCTTGGAGGGGATGATAAGGGACTATATACAAGATTTTAGTAGTAAAAATCGTTCTTGCCTAACCAATATATTAACCTTCTATGAGGAGGTGAGCTGCCATCTAGATATAGAAAGGCCCATAGAAGTGATGTTTCTGGATTTTGCAAAGGCATTTGATACAGTTCCCCATAAACGCTTACTGTACAAACTAAGGTCTGTTGGCATTGACCATAGGGTGAGTACTGTACATGTATTGAAAACTGGCTACAGGGGCGAGTCCAGAGGGTAGTGATAAATAGGGAGCACTCGGAATGGTCCGGTGTGGAAAGCGGGGTCCCCCAGGGTTCTGTCCTGGGACCAATCCTATTTAATTTATTCATAAACGATCTGGAGGATGGGATAAACAGCTCAATCTCAGTATTTGCGGACAATACAAAGCTAAGCAGGGTAATAATAAGGATATGGAAACCTTACAAGAAGATCTGAACAAATTAATGTGGTGGGCAAATACAGTACATGGCATATGAGGTTTAATGTAGAAAAACTGCAAGCAAAGCAAACAGAATATTGGCATGCATTAAAAAGGGGATTACCTCCAGAGATAAAACAATAATTGTCCCACTCTACAAGACTCTGGTCCGGCCACACCTGGAGTATACCACTCCAGTTCTGGGCACCAGTCCTCCACCACCAGGAAGGATGTGCTGGAACTGGAGAGAGTCCAGAGAACGGCAACAAAGCTAATAAAGGGACTGGAGGACCTTAGTTATGGGGAAAGGTTACAAGCACTGAACTTATTCTCTCTGGAGAATAGACGCTTGAGAGGGGATATGATTTCAATATACAAATACCCCACAATAGGGATACAACTTTTCCGCGAAAGGGAATTTAAAAAGACATGCGGCCATTCACTAAAATTAGAAGAGAAGCGTTTTTTTTTTTTTTATCTTTATTTTTATTTATTTTTTGGCATATATTATACAACAGAGTCAACAATGCCTCATTGATGAGGGTTTGTAAGGTAGCAGATTTAACCGCAGAGATAAGTACATAAACATGTCTGAGTATAGAAACAGGGGGGACATAGGGGAATGGGTAGATGGTTAGGGAAGGGGGCGAGAACATACAAGGTTACAATTCCAAGGGTGTTCCCCCTGCTAACCTGAGTAGGAACATGACCCATGCTATAGGTCAGTGATGGCAAACCTTGGCACCCCAGATGTTTTGGAACTACATTCCCCATGATGCTCCACTACACTGCAGTGTGCATGAGCATCATGGGAAATGTAGTTCCAAAACATCTGGGGTGCCAAGGTTCGCCATCACTGCTATAGGTCAACATCATATACTCCAGGGCGTCTCTCGGCCCAGCGGCCACCGGGGACCCGACCAGACCCACCCCTAGAGGAAGGGGGCAAAAAAGCCTTCGTCATACCTCCATCTAGAGGTAAAGCCATCCAGGCCAACACTGCAGCCCACCCAGACGAGGACCCCTCCAAGGCACTAAGGTTATCAGTCAAGTTTTCACCTAGTGCAAACATCAATGTACTGTACTATAGGAACATTAACTAAGAAAAAGCATAAAAAGAAATTGTATAGAATATGGCAAACACGAGATTTGGTCAGATTTGTCTACCTCATGAACCGGAAAAGGGAAAAGATGAAAAAAGAAGCTCAATATCAGGAATAATTGTAGAAAGTCAGATTCAGGTATGCACATCACCATTAATAGGCACTTTCAGCGAGGGCTCCGCTACCTCCACCAGTGCAACCTCCAGGCTATATGGCACAGGGTCAGGGTCAGCAGCATACTTCTGCCAAGGTGCCCAGATACTGGTAAACCGTTCACTTATGTCTTTGCACCTCACTACCCACTCTTCTGCCTCTCTAATTTCATCCACCTTCTTGAACAACTCCGCTATAGTTGGAACCTGTGGGTATTTCCAATAGAGAGGTATAAGCTGTTTAGCAAAATTCAGAAGGTGTGGTAGTGTCCTTTTCTTGCAATGGCTCAGAGGGAGAGCAGGGACATGCAAGAGGAAGCAAACTGGGGAAAGCGGGATAGCGACTTTAAGGGCTTCATTTATGTGGGTGTGAACTTCTAGCCAGAATGGACTAATCACTGGGCATTCCCACACAATTAGGAGGAGCGTGCCTTTCTGGCCGCAGCCGCACCAGCAACGGTCCGTGACCAAGGGGTAGATACGTGACAGGGCCGCAGGTACTCGGTACCAGCGTGTCAAGAGTTTGTAGTTAGTTTCCTGTGTCTTGGAGTCTTTAGAGCTGGTGTGTGTGAGTCTAAACATGTGTGACATTTGTTTGGCTGAAAACTCCAGCTCCAAGTCACGCTCCCATTCTCAGATAAAAGCCGGTTTGTTGACAGTGGAGGCTGAGCTCAGAAGCCTGTAGAGTTCAGAGATCATATGAGGGATAGGCTCTTCCTCGATGAAATGCTGTTCATATGGAGTAAGAGTGTGTAGCCCCCTGATAGAACTACAATGGGTCACAATGAATTTGTGAAGCTGCTTGTGTCGCCACCAGTCCATTGGAAAGCGTCCATATCTATCCCTCAGGGTCTCTAGGGGGAGCAACTTGCCCCGTTCCAGGAACTTGCCGCAGCTGTAGTTACCATCAGTGACCCATGACCCAAAAAAGGCTACCTGTTCCCCAGGAGTTCTTCCACAGGAAGCCTCCCAGCGGTGTCAACGGGGAGCCAGAGGGAACCAGGGCGTACGAGGCGTTAGTGTGGTCCCAGACTCGGAGGGCATGGGTGGTCAATGGGGAAACTGACCTTGAGAGCCCTCTGTGTTCCCTGGACAGCCAGTGGGCATACAATAGGTTACGACTAGTGTTGAGCGAACCCGAACTGTAAAGTTCGGGTCCGTACCGAACTTTAGCTTTTTTCCGAACCCGAACCCGGACTTTACGCAAAAGTCCGGGTTCAGGTTCGGCAATCTAATTACGCATTTAGAAATGCTTCAGGGGCCAGCCAATCACCTTTTGATTAGCTGGTGTGCCCTTAGAGGCCATCATAGCCATGCCTACTAATGGCAAGGCTGTGATTGGTCAGTGCAACATGTGACCCAGCTTCTATATAAGCTAGAGGCACACAGCACACACGTCACTCTGCTTCAGAATAGATAGGGAGAGGATCTAGTCTGCTGCTGCTGCTGCTTTTAGGGAGAGATAGAAAAATACATGAGGTAGTCCTGATTCTGCAATCTGAGGGAAAAGATAGAGAGATAGTGTAGTGTAGGGCCAGGTTCCTGTGTTGGTGCTTTCAGGGAGAGAGAATATTATATAGGAGTCCAGATTCAGAGATTAAAATCAGCAATCTGCATAGGTTTACCTGTTTGTGTTGCAGTGCAGTCTTTTTACACTGCCATGAGCCCAGTGTCAGAGAAAATCTAACTTTTAGGGGAAAAAAAAGGCACTTTATTGTGCTCTTTTCCAAAAGACCCATAGGGCAAAAAAAAATAAAAAATTTGCATTTTATTTTGCTCGTGCAAAAAAAGACCCGTTTAGGGCAAAAAAAAATGTAAAAAAAATTTGCACTTTAATGTACGCTTGCAAAAAGAGCCATTCAGGGCCACAAAAAATAGCTTGCAGTGTGTTATACATATGTGGAGGTGTGTGAAATAAACAATTTCTATATAGTTTTCTCCTACTGTGCTATACTAAAAAAACAACATTTTTTTTTGAATAGCATTTTCTGCAGTTCTGTAGCTGTGCGATTCAGCGGTTACATACTGTGGGTGTGTTCTGCTCTTCCAAAAAACGCCGTTTAGGGGCACAAAAAATAGTTTGCAGTGTGTTATACATATGTGGAGGTGTGTGAAATAAACAATTTCTATATAGTTTTCTCCTACTGTGCTATACTAAAAAAACAACATTTTTTTTGAATAGCATTTTCTGCAGTTCTGTAGCTGTGCGATTCAGCGGTTACGTACTGTGGGTGTGTTCTGCTCTTCCAAAAAACGCCGTTTAGGGGCACAAAATATAGTTTACAGTGTGTTATACATATTTGGAGGTGTGTGAATTAAACAATTTCTAAATAGTTTTCTTCTACTGTGCTATACTAAAAAAACAACATTTTTTTTGAATAGCATTTTCTGCAGTTCTGTAGCTGTGCGATTCAGCAGTTACGTACTGTGGGTGTGTTCTGCTCTTCCAAAAAACGCCGTTTAGGGGCACAAAAAATAGTTTGCAGTGTGTTATACATATTTGGAGGTGTGTGAAATAAACAATTTCTAAATAGTTTTCTTCTACTGTGCTATACTAAAAAAAAAAAAAAAAATTTGAATAGCATTTTCTGCAGTTCTGTAGCTGTGCGATTCAGCAGTTACGTACTGTGGGTGTGTTCTGCTCTTCCAAAAACACCCATTTAGGGCAACATCCTAAATTTGGAAAATATGAGGAGAAGGTCGTGGTGCTGCTGGTGGAGCTCCTGTTGCAGGGAGAGGACGTGGTGGATCTGTGCCAGATACACGCACAAGTGAAACACCTTCCTCAGGTGCGAGTAGGCGACCGAGCCTGCGGCGGTATTTTGTCGCGCCTATTGAGGCTGTACGAATGTTTAGGCCAGGACAAGTACAGGTGATAGTAGATTGGGTTGCTGACAGTGCCTCGGGTTCCTTCACATTGTCTCCCACCCACTCTTCTGATGAAAGATCAGAGTTGGCACCTGAAACCCATGTCCATCAGTCTTTCACCTCACCCCCTTGCAATTCAGCCAAGCAGTCTGAGCCCCAAATCATGCAGCAGTCTCTTCTGCTTTTCGATGACTCTGTTAGCAGGGTTTCCCAGGGCCATCCACCTAGCCCTGCCCCAGAAGTGGAAGAGATTGAATGCACCGATGCCCAACCACTTATGTTTCATGATGAGTACATGGGAGGACCATCGCAGTACGTCTCGGATGATGACGAAACACAGGTGCCAACTGCTGCTGCTTTCGCAATTGTGCAGACAGACAAGGAGGGCAGGGGTGAAGACTGGGTGGAAGATGATGTGGAGGACGATGAGGTCCTCGACCCCACATGGAATGAACGTTATGCAGGTGACCAGTGTAGTTTGGAGGAAGAGGCGGTGGTCGCACAGAGCCACCAGCACAGCAGAAGAGGGAGCAGGGTGCAAAAGCGGAGCGTCCATCCCCTAGGCAGTATGTCTGCTACTGCCCAACACAGCAAGGGACCGAGCACACCAAAGCCAGGTCCAAGGAGTTCCCTAGCATGGCAGTTCTTCACACAATGTGCTGATGACAAGACACGAGTGGTTTGCAGGCTGTGCAATCAGAGGCTGAAGAGAGGCATAAAGATTCTCAACCTGAGCACAACCTGCATGACCAGGCATCTAAGTGCAAAGCACGAGCTGCAGTGGAGTAGACACCTCAAAAACCAAGAAAGGTCTCTGGCTCCTCCTGCTTCCTCTTCTGCTGCAGTCTCGGCCTCTTCATCCACCTCTGTAGTGACAGTGGCACCTGCCACCCCGCAAACAGAGGATCTGCCAGCAACACTACCACCTGGGTCACCGACCATCTCCACAATGTCCCATGGAAGCGTTCAGCTCTCTATCTCCCAAACATTGGAGCGGAAGAGGAAGTACCCCCCTAGCCACCCACGATCCCTGGCCCTGAATGCCAGCATTTCAAAACTCCTGGCCTTTGAAATGCTGTCATTCCGTATGGTGGAGACGCAGAGTTTTAAAAGCCTGATGGCATTGGCTGTCCCACAGTACGTCGTGCCCAGCCGCCACTATTTTTCCAGGCGAGCCATCCCTTCCCTGCACAACCAAGTGGGGGACAAAATCAGGTGTGCACTGCGCAACGCCATCTGTGGCAAGGTCCACCTAACTACGGATGCGTGGACCAGTAAGCACGTTCAGGGACGTTATATCTCCCTAACAGCACACTAGGTAAATGCAGTGGTGGCTGGGCCTGAGGCAGATAGCAGTTTGGCGCATGTCCTTCCACCACCGAGGATTGCAGGGCGCTTCAGTTTGCCTCCTGTTGCTAACTCCTCCTACTCCGCTTCCTCATCCTCTACCGCCTCCTCATCCGGTCAGCGTAACACCTTCACCACCAACTTCAGCACAGCCAGGGGTAAACGACAGCAGGCAGTTTTAAAACTTTCCTGTTTGGGGGAAAAACCCCACACCGCGCAGGAGTTGTGGAGGGACATGGAACAACAGACCAATGAGTGGTTGCTGTCAGTGAGCCTCAAGCCCGGCCTGGTGGTGTGCGATAATGGGCGAAATCTCGTAGCAGCTCTGGGCCTAGCCGGTTTGACGCACATCCCTTGCCTGGCGCATATGCTGAACTTGGTGGTCCAGAGGTTCCTTAAAAATTACCCCAATATGCCAGAGCTGCTGCAGAAAGTGCGGGCTGTGTGTGCGCACTTTCAGCGTTCTCACCCTGTTGCTGCTCGCCTGTCAGCGCTGCAGCGTAACTTCGGCCTTCCCGCTCACCACCTCATATGTGACGTGCCCACAAGGTGGAACTCCACCTTGCACATGCTGGCCAGACTGTGCGAGCAGCAGCAGGCGATAGTGGAGTTTCAGCTGCAGCAATCACGCGTGAGTCGCTCTGCGGAACAGCACCACTTCACCACCAATAACTGGGCCTCCATGCGAGACCTGTGTGCCTTGTTGCGCTGTTTCGAGTACTCCACCAACATGTCCAGTGCCAATGACGCCGTTCTTAGCGTTACTATCCCAGTTCTATGCCTCCTTGAAAAAACGCTTTGGGCGATGATGGAAGAGGATGTGACACAGCAGGATGAGGAGGAGGAGGAGGAAGCGGGATCATTTCAAAGGCTTTCAGGGCAGTCTTTCACAAGTGGCTACGAGGGTGGGTTCCTGCACCAACAAACGCCAGGTACACAATTGTCCGGCAGAAAGGGCACAGTTCTGGAGGATGACGAGGTGGAGGAGGAGATGGAGGAGGAGGAGGAGCCATTTTCACAGCAGGGTGGCACCCAGACCAGCTTGTGGCCATCACTGGTGCGTGGCTGGGGGGATACAGAGGACACAGCCGATACACCTCCCACAGAGGACAGCTTTTCTTTGCCTCTGGGCAGCCTGGCACACATGAGCGATTACATGCTCCAGTGTTTCTGCAATGACCGCCGAGTTGCCCACATTTTAACTGGTGCTGATTACTGGGTGGCCACCCTGCTGGATCCCCGTTACAAGGACAACGTACCGTCCTTAATTCCCTCACTGTAGCGGGATCGTAAGATGCGCGAGTACAAGCGCACGCTGGTAGACGCGCTGCTGGTGGCATTCCCACCTGACAGCGGGCGTACGGTGGAAGCACAAGGCGAAGGCAGAGGAGGAGGAAGAGGTCGCCAACGCAGCCGGGGCACCGGCAGCACCTCAGAAGGCAGGGTTAGCATGGCTGAAATGTGGAAAAGCTTTGTCAGCACGCCACAACAACCAGCACCACCAGCTGAGATGGAACGTCTTAGCAGGAGGCAGCATTTCACCAACATGGTTGAGCAGTATGTGTCCACAGGCCTACACGTACTGGATGACGGGTCTGCCCCCTTTAACTTCTGGGTCTCCAAATTGGGCACATGGCCTGAGCTTGCCCTTTATGCCTTGGAGGTGCTGGCCTGCCCTGCAGCCAGTGTATTATCTGAACGTGTATTTAGCACGGCAGGGGGCGTTATCACAGACAAGCGCAGCCGCCTGTCCAGAGCCAATGTGGACAAGCTCACGTTCATTAAAATGAACCAGGCATGGATCCCACAGGACTTGTCCGTACCTTGTGCAGAATAGACATGTATACCGGTGTTGTGACAAAAACTGTCCGGCCATCGGATTGTGTCCGGCCCATACTGCGAAGGCGCAGCGCTTGCGCAGTACAGAGGACAAGGAGATTCACAAAATCTCCGAAGATGAACGGCGCCTGCGCTGTGAGTGCAGGTTCAAGCCCCACCATCCAAGTGGACATACGGTAGCACATAGTAACAGGGCCCCTCACGGGCTCGGTTCGATCGGCACGCTTCGGGCATGGCCTCACTTGGCTCGGCTTGAACCACGGATGGTGTGGCCTTCACCTGAACTCACCACGCAGGCGCCGTTCGTCTTGGGAGATTTTCGAAATCGCAGCAAGCGCAGTACAGGGTGGACACTATTTGACGGGGGACAGAATTCGACACATCACCGGCCTTACCCAGCCATTGTTGTATTTTTGAACCAGTGTTGGCTACCTCGTCCTCCTCCACCGCCGCTTCCACATACACAGCCACATCCACCGCCACCTCAACCTCCTACTCCATATGGACCTCGTCCTCCTAGGTCAAGATTATTATTTTTTATTTTTATTTTTTTTATGTTATTTTAAGTTATTTCCCTATCCACATTTGTTTGCAGAGCACTTGCCATGCTCTTAACAACATTTTGCCGCCATTTACAGCCCTCTAGCCCTTTCCATTACTTTTTTAGAGCCTTTTTAGTCCTTAGAAGTCCGGGTCCCCATTGACTTCAATGGGGTTTGGGTTCGGGTCCGGGTTCGGGTTAAAGTTCGGTCCCGAACCCGAACTTTTTTCCGAAGTTCGGCCGAACCCGTCGAACCCGAACATCCAGGTGTCCGCTCAACTCTAGTTACGACCTGCTAGGCTTTTCTCTAGGGAAACTCATATTTTGGAGCTGGTATGATAGCGCCAATTTAAGATACGTTGGAGTGCTATAGCTCTATAGTAGCGGCATATGTCCGGGAGGCCTAGACCCCCCCACCCCTCTAGATCTCTGAAGTAGGGACATAGCCAACCTAGGTTTTTTATTGTGCCATATGAACCACCTGATCATTAGACTCTGAAGCTGGGCGAAGAAGCTTTTGAGGAGAGGGATAGGTTACATCTGCATCAAGAAGAGTACCCTAGGGAGGACGTTCATTTTAGGTGAATTAACTTTGCCTAGCCATGTGAAGGTGGTCTTGGTCCAGTTTTGCAGGTCTCTGCGCATCGTGCCCAAAATAAGAGAAGCGGTTTAACCTTAAACTGCGTAGAGGGTTCTTTACTGTAAGAGCGGTAAGGATGTGGAATTCTCTTCCACAGGCAGTGGTTTCAGCAGGGAGCATCGATAATTTAAAAAAACTATTAGATAGGCACCTGAACGACCACAACATACAGGGATATACAATGTAATACTGACATAAAAACACACACACAGGTTGGACTTGATGGAATTGTGTCTTTTTTTCAAACTCACCTACTGTGTACTATGTCTATGTACTACATGAACTAGCCAACTTTGGCCATATGAGAGGGCAATCCTCATGTTTACAGATATCCTCAAAGTGTCTCAGACAGCAAATGTGCCCTTTATCAGAGGCAATACAGAAATTCAGGTTTCAAACTGCTCACAACCAGCTTTTTTACATTTCAAATAAATATTTATTCTGATCAAATAAATAGTATAAAACAAATACAAGAGTGTATCTTAAGCCCCATACACACGGTCGGACTTCCATCAGACTTTTCCCTGGATTTTTGTCTGAATGGAGTTGGCCGGGCACACCCATAGTATACACACCACAGGACTTTTCTACAAACTTTCCCAAAACTTTTTGCAACATCACATGGTTTTTCTGTTCTTTTCTGCTCTTTACCGCCACCCTTTGGTCAACTTCTGCTATTGTTGGTTGATTTTAACATTAGTTTAGTTTAACATTAGTTGTTTTGTCCATCGGACAAATGGTTTTCTATGGTTTTCTGTACACACGGTAGGACTTTGCTCCATCGGACCGATAGAGCGTACACAATCCGTTGGTCCAACTTGCTCAAAATAAAGTTTGTTGGCCAAAAGTCCGACTGTGTGTATGGGGCTTTAGCCTTTCTAGCACTTAACACACATTCCACGTTCCTCTCTAAACAAGTACATTGATTTTGTGTCCAACTATACAAAACAATACATAGATTTAGGAGATTACGGGATGGGAGTGTATACCCCAGAACCCTATAATGACGGACTATAACGGCTACAGGAAGGAGACATCATTAATAAAATAATTCAAATTTGTTATTATCAAATTGGTTAAAATGTTGCAGAAAAGGTTAAAGCACCCCAACAGGGGAGGAAAATTCCCTTACAAAGTGTATTCAATCAAATAAATAGTTTTGGTACCCACTATTCTGCCACCACACACGCTCTCACTGCATGCCAAAGCAGTCTGTTTCATTTTTTGTGAACGCAGATGCTTACTTTACAAAGGATAACCATACAATAACTAGGCCTACATAAGAAAACATTTGTAGTACAAATAAAATCCTTTAAAGGTGCACTGGCTTTCTCTGAAAGTAGTTCTAAGGGCTGAATTTTTTTTTTACCTTGATGCATTCTCTGCATTAGGGTAAAAAACCTTCTGAGTGCAGCCACCCCCCATTGGCTCCTGCTGCTGGGCAGGGTAGAGCAGCGCCCTGTGTGTCAATGGACACTCAGAGTGTGGCTCATGAGGAAGCCCACATGAGCGCCCCCATAGCAAGTAGGGGTGAGGAGCCAGGAGTGGTGGCAGGGGGACCCAAGACAAGGAATATTTTGGGGCTACTCTATGCAAAACCAATGCACAGAGCTGGTAAGTAGGGATGAGCTCGGTGTTCGAGTCGAACATACGTTCGACTCGAACATCGGCTGTTCGATCGTTCGCCGAACAACGAACGATTTGGGCCGTTCGCGCCTAATTCGCGGCCCACAATGCACTACGCCATCGCAGTGTCATCCAGGCGCTGTGATTGGCCAAGCATGCACTGTGACCCCGCATGCTTGGCCAATCACAGCGCCGGCAGCGAGGAGAGCAATGATTGGCCACAGGCAGGATGCCTGTGGCCAATTATTGCTGAGGGTGTTTAGTACACGCCCCACACTATAAAAGGCCGCCAGCACGGCGGCCTAGTGTAGTGTGTTCCGGAGCAGGGAAAGAGAAGCATAGGCAGGGACAGTGACATTTTTTTTTTCTTGCTTAACCTGGATTCCTTTAGTTTAGGGAAAGAGAAGGATAGGTAGGGAGAGTGTCAGTGTGTTTTACTGTGCTAATCCTTGTTTGTAGGGACAGGGAACGACAGTGAGGGAAATTCTCCTTGTGCTATACTGTGCTAAAGCATTCCTCATCAACCATCTTTAAAAAAACATTTTTTATAGGGACAGAAAACTATAGGTAGGGAGAGTGTCAGTGTGTTTTACTGTGCTAATCCTTGTTTGTAGGGACAGGGAAGGACAGTGAGGGAAATTCTCCTTGTGCTATACTGTGCTAAAGCATTCCTCATCAACCATCTTTAAAAAAACATTTTTTATAGGGACAGAAAACTATAGGTAGGGAGAGTGTCAGTGTGTTTTACTGTGCTAATCCTTGTTTGTAGGGACAGGGAAGGACAGTGAGGGAAATTCTCCTTGTGCTATACTGTGCTAAAGCATTCATCATCAACCATCTTTAAAAAAAAAAATTTATAGGGACAGAAAACTATAGGTAGGGAGAGTGTCAGTGTGTTTTACTGTGCTAATCCTTGTTTGTAGGGACAGGGAAGGACAGTGAGGGAAATTCTCCTTGTGCTATACTGTGCTAAAGCATTCCTCATCAACCATCTTTAAAAAAACATTTTTTTTAGGGACAGAAAACTATAGGTAGGGAGAGTGTCAGTGTGTTTTACTGTGCTAATCCTTGTTTGTAGGGACAGGGAAGGACAGTGAGGGAAATTCTCCTTGTGCTATACTGTGCTAAAGCATTCATCATCAACCATCTTTAAAAAAACATTTTTTATAGGGACAGAAAACTATAGGTAGGGAGAGTGTCAGTGTGTTTTACTGTGCTAATCCTTGTTTGTAGGGACAGGGAAGGACAGTGAGGGAAATTCTCCTTGTGCTATACTGTGCTAAAGCATTCATCATCAACCATCTTTAAAAAAACATTTTTTATAGGGACAGAAAACTATAGGTAGGGAGAGTGTCAGTGTGTTTTACTGTGCTAATCCTTGTTTGTAGGGACAGGGAAGGACAGTGAGGGAAATTCTCCTTGTGCTATACTGTGCTAAAGCATTCATCATCAACCATCTTTAAAAAAATATTTTTTATAGGGACAGAAAACTATAGGTAGGGAGAGTGTCAGTGTGTTTTACTGTGCTAATCCTTGTTTGTAGGGACAGGGAAGGACAGTGAGGGAAATTCTCCTTGTGCTATACTGTGCTAAAGCATTCCTCATCAACCATCTTTAAAAAAACATTTTTTATAGGGACAGAAAACTATAGGTAGGGAGAGTGTCAGTGTGTTTTACTGTGCTAATCCTTGTTTGTAGGGACAGGGAAGGACAGTGAGGGAAATTCTCCTTGTGCTATACTGTGCTAAAGCATTCATCATCAACCATCTTTAAAAAAAAAAAAATTATAGGGACAGAAAACTATAGGTAGGGAGAGTGTCAGTGTGTTTTACTGTGCTAATCCTTGTTTGTAGGGACAGGGAAGGACAGTGAGGGAAATTCTCCTTGTGCTATACTGTGCTAAAGCATTCCTCATCAACCATCTTTAAAAAAACATTTTTTATAGGGACAGAAAACTATAGGTAGGGAGAGTGTCAGTGTGTTTTACTGTGCTAATCCTTGTTTGTAGGGACAGGGAAGGACAGTGAGGGAAATTCTCCTTGTGCTATACTGTGCTAAAGCATTCATCATCAACCATCTTTAAAAAAACATTTTTTATAGGGACAGAAAACTATAGGTAGGGAGAGTGTCAGTGTGTTTTACTGTGCTAATCCTTGTTTGTAGGGACAGGGAAGGACAGTGAGGGAAATTCTCCTTGTGCTATACTGTGCTAAAGCATTTCTCATCAACCATCTTTAAAAAAACATTTTTTATAGGGACAGAAAACTATAGGTAGGGAGAGTGTCAGTGTGTTTTACTGTGCTAATCCTTGTTTGTAGGGACAGGGAAGGACAGTGAGGGAAATTATCCTTGTGCTATACTGTGCTAAAGCATTCATCATCAACCATCTTTAAAAAAACATTTTTTATAGGGACAGAAAACTATAGGTAGGGAGAGTGTCAGTGTGTTTTACTGTGCTAATCCTTGTTTGTAGGGACAGGGAAGGACAGTGAGGGAAATTCTCATTGTGCTATACTGTGCTAAAGCATTCCTCATCAACCATCTTTAAAAAAACATTTTTTATAGGGACAGAAAACTATAGGTAGGGAGAGTGTCAGTGTGTTTTACTGTGCTAATCCTTGTTTGTAGGGACAGGGAAGGACAGTGAGGGAAATTCACCGTGTGCTATACTGTGCTAAAGCATTCATCATCAAGCATCTTTAAAAAAACATTTTTTATAGGGACAGAAAACTATAGGTAGGGAGAGTGTCAGTGTGTTTTACTGTGATAATCCTTGTTTGTAGGGACAGGGAAGGACAGTGAGGGAAATTCTCCTTGTGCTATACTGTGCTAAAGCATTCCTCATCAACCATCTTTAAAAAAACATTTTTTATAGGGACAGAAAACTATAAGTAGGGAGAGTGTCAGTGTGTTTTACTGTGCTAATCCTTGTTTGTAGGGACAGGGAAGGACAGTGAGGGAAATTCTCCTTGTGCTATACTGTGCTAAAGCATTCCTCATCAACCATCTTTAAAAAAACATTTTTTATAGGGACAGAAAACTATAGGTAGGGAGAGTGTCAGTGTGTTTTACTGTGCCAATCCTTGTTTGTAGGGACAGGGAAGGACAGTGAGGGAAATTCTCCTTGTGCTATACTGTGCTAAAGCATTCCTCATCAACCATCTTTAAAAAAACATTTTTTATAGGGACAGAAAACTATAGGTAGGGAGAGTGTCAGTGTGTTTTACAGTGCTAATCCTTGTTTGTAGGGACAGGGAAGGACAGTGAGGGAAATTCTCCTTGTGCTATACTGTGCTAAAGCATTCATCATCAACCATCTTTAAAAAAACATTTTTTATAGGGACAGAAAACTATAGGTAGGGAGAGTGTCAGTGTGTTTTACTGTGCTAATCCTTGTTTGTAGGGACAGGGAAGGACAGTGAGGGAAATTCTCCTTGTGCTATACTGTGCTAAAGCATTCATCATCAACCATCTTTAAAAAAACATTTTTTATAGGGACAGAAAACTATAGGTAGGGAGAGTGTCAGTGTGTTTTACTGTGCTAATCCTTGTTTGTAGGGACAGGGAAGGACAGTGAGGGAAACTCTCCTTGTGCTATACTGTGCTAAAGCATTCATCATCAACCATCTTTAAAAAAACATTTTTTATAGGGACAGAAAACTATAGGTAGGGAGAGTGTCAGTGTGTTTTACTGTGCTAATCCTTGTTTGTAGGGACAGGGAAGGACAGTGAGGGAAATTCTCCTTGTGCTATACTGTGCTAAAGCATTCATCATCAACCATCTTTAAAAAAACATTTTTTATAGGGACAGAAAACTATAGGTAGGGAGAGTGTCAGTGTGTTTTACTGTGCTAATCCTTGTTTGTAGGGACAGGGAAGGACAGTGAGGGAAATTCTCCTTGTGCTATACTGTGCTAAAGCATTCATCATCAACCATCTTTAAAAAAACATTTTTTATAGGGACAGAAAACTATAGGTAGGGAGAGTGTAAGTGTGTTTTACTGTGCTAATCCTTGTTTGTAGGGACAGGGAAGGACAGTGAGGGAAATTCTCCTTGTGCTATACTGTGCTAAAGCATTCCTCATCAACCATCTTTAAAAAAACATTTTTTATAGGGACAGAAAACTATAGGTAGGGAGAGTGTCAGTGTGTTTTACTGTGCTAATCCTTGTTTGTAGGGACAGGGAAGGACAGTGAGGGAAATTCTCCTTGTGCTATACTGTGCTAAAGCATTCCTCATCAACCATCTTTGAAATCCTTGTTTTTTGGACAGTCAGGGAAATTGTCATTGTGCTATTCTGTGCGAAAGCAATTATCCTCAACCATGTTTAGAAATCCTTAAGTAAAGGGACAGAGAAGGACACCTGAAGGTAGCCCTTATTGCTTTTTTCCCATCTCCCTGCAGGCCATCCATTAGAATGTCTGGAAGGCAAACAAGGAGAGGCAGACAGTCAGGAGGCAATAAAAGAGGGCAAGCAGGCTCTGTGTCTGGGGGCAACAGTGCTGGTCGTGGACGCGGTGCATTGTCATCAGCACATGGCCATGGGACACGCTTGTCCTTCTTTTCGGCAGCTGGACATGTTGAGCCACATCATGCCGAAGACTTGGTAGAGTGGATGACCAAGCCCTCCTCCTCCTCCTCATCCTCTCTCACCCAGGCTCAGGGTACTGGCAAAGCAGCTGCCAAAGCGTCCTCTTCCCTGGTATCAATGTCAGACTCATCATCAGTCACTCCTTCCCTAGACCCACCATGTCCTCCTCCTGAGGAGTCCCCCGAACTGCTTGAGCACAGTGTTGGGTACATGCTCCAGGAGGATGCCCAGCGTTTCGAAGGGTCTGATGATGAAACCCAGCTACAGGAAGGCAGTAGCGTGAGAGCAGACAGAGGGGATGCTCAAGAAGGACACCAATCTGACAGTCATGTTCCAGCAGCTGCAGCATACTGCCAGATTGGCTCCAGTGATGAGGAGGGAGGGGATGATGAGGTCACTGACTCCACGTGGGTGCCTAATAGGAGAGAGGAGGAGGAGGAGGATGAGGAGGAGGCACATCTCCAACGAGGCAGGATGCCCTTTGGTGGCCAGCGTAAGGGCAGTACACCGACGGAATCACACCGCAGAGCTCCGCCTGTGCAGGGCGCTGCCTCTGCCCGTCATTCAAAAAGTTCTTTGGTGTGGGCCTTTTTTGAGGCTAGTGCATCAGATCGCACAGCTGCTGTTTGCAACATATGTCTCAAGCGTATATCGCGTGGCCAAAACATCAGCCGCTTGGGTACCACATGCCTGACCAGACATATGTTGACCTGCCATGCAGCTCGTTGGCAAGCCTACCTCAAAGACCCACACCAAAGAACAAAGCGGACCTCTCCTTGCACCGCATCAGCTGGGATCTCCAACCCCACTATAACTTCAGTCCTCTCTGAAACATGCACTGAGAGGAATGAATGTGTAGAATTAGGTGTGTCACAGCCAAGTACTTGCGGCCACTCTGCTAGCAGTACACCGACGTCCGATTCTAGCAGGCAAATTTCCCTGCCCCAGCTGCTGGACCGTCGAAAGAAGTTCACTCCCAGCCATCCACATGCCCAGCGGTTGAATGCTAGCTTGGCTAAATTGCTAGCGCTTCAACTGCTGCCTTTTCAGTTGGTAGACTCGGCCCCCTTCCGTGAGTTTGTGCAATGTGCGGTTCCTCAGTGGCAGGTTCCCAAACGCCACTTTTTCTCACGGAAGGCTATTCCGGCTCTCTACCGGCATGTGGAAGGCAATGTCTTGGTCTCGCTGGACAGGGCGGTCAGCGGTAAGGTGCATATTACCGCTGACTCATGGTCCAGCAGGCATGGACAGGGACGTTACCTTTCTTTCACGGCCCATTCGGTCACTCTTTTGGCAGCTGGGAAGGATGCAGGACAAGGTGCAGTAGTGTTGGAGGTTGTTCCACCGCCACGCCTCCAAATTGCTACTACTGGTTGTGACACACCTCTCTCCTCCACCCCTCCTCTTCTTCTTCCTCCATGGCCTCTTCCTGTGGTTTGTCCTCGGAACCAGCGGTGCTCCGTAGGCGTTCAAGGGGCTACGCAAGTACGCAGGCAAAAAGATGCCATGCCGTGCTTGCGCTGGTGTGTTTGGGGGACAGAAGCCACACTGGGGCAGAGGTCCTGTCTGCTCTGCAGGGCCAGGCCGAGAGGTGGTTGACGCCACGCCAGCTTAAGCCAGGAATGGTGGTTTGCGACAATGGCACCAACCTCCTCTCCGCCCTCCGACAGGGACAACTGACCCATGTGCCCTGTGTGGCTCACGTCCTTAACCTGGTGGTGCAGCGGTTCTTGGGCAGGTACCCGGGCTTACAGGATGCCCTGAGGCAGGCCAGGAAAGTCTGTGTGCATTTCCGCAGATCTTATAATGCCAGTGCTCGCCTGGCTGAGCTGCAAAAGGAGTTGAACCTGCCCAAGAACCGCCTTATATGTGACATGCCCACCAGGTGGAACTCAACGTTGGCCATGCTGCAGCGGCTGCACACGCAGCAGAGGGCCATCAATGAGTACCTGTGCGACTACGGCACCAGGACAGGGTCAGGGGAGCTTGGTTTTTTTTCTCCACGCCAGTGGGGCATGATCAGGGATGCATGCACTGTCCTGGCACCATTTGAGGAGGCCACGAGGATGGTGAGCAGTGACAGTGCATGCATCAGTGACACTGTACCTCTTGTCCACCTGTTGGAGCACACGCTGCGTGGAATAATGGACAGGGCACTTGAGGCAGAACAGAGGCAGGAAGAGGAGGACTTCCTTGCCTCTCAAGGCCCCCTTTACCCAGACAGTGTTCCTTCTGTCCCACCCATCGCACAGGAAGAGGAAGAGGAGGAGGAGGAGGAGGAGGAGGAGGATTGTGTCAGCATGGAGGTGGAGGCTGGCACTCAGCATCATCAGCAGCAGTCTTTTAGGGATGATTTACAGTCCCAAGAAACCAGTGGACTTGTACGTGGCTGGGAGGAGGTGGCTGCGGATCATGTCGTCCTTAGTGACCCAGAGGACTCCGGACCGAATGCCTCAGCTAACCTACGCTGCATAGCCTCCCTGATCCTGCAAAGTCTGCGGAAGGATCCTCGTATTCTTCGGATCAAGGAGAGGGACCATTACTGGCTGGCCACTCTCCTTGATCCACGGTACAAGGGTAAGGTTGCGGACCTTATGTTACCGTCGCAGAGGGAGCAGAGGATGAGACAACTCCGGGAGGCCTTGCAGAAAGGTCTGTGCAACGCGTTCCCAGAGACTGGGAGGTTACAAACTCCTGGTCCTGGACAAAGAGTTGCTGAGGCTTCGGCCAGTCAAAGAAGGAGCGGTGGGGAAGGTGGCCGTCTGACCGATGCGTTCAGACAATTCTTTAGTCCGCAGCCCCAAAGTATGATCGGTTCCAGCAACCATCGCCAGCGTCTGATAAACATGGTGCAGGAATATCTAGGGGCAAGGTCAGACTTGGACACCTTCCCCACCGAAAATCCTCTGGCTTACTGGGTCTTGAGGATGGATCACTGGCCAGAGCTTGCACAGTATGCAATTGAGCTACTGGCCTGTCCTGCATCCAGCGTTCTTTCGGAACGCACATTCAGTGCTGCTGGAGGATTTGTCACGGATCACAGGGTGCGCCTGTCCACCGACTCGGTTGATCGACTGACTTTCATCAAGATGAACCAGTCTTGGATCACCACCAGCTACCACACACCTGATGCTGATATAACAGACTAATTGATTTTAACATGTCACATCCCTTCAAGACTGATGCTGATGCTGAGTGCCTGTGCTGTTATGTTGACTGGCTATCCTCCTCCTCCTAGTCCTCAATGATACGATTGATGATGATAGCTTGGAAGATCATTTTTGTTTATGGGTGCCGCCACCAGTGGCTAAGGCCCAATTTTTCAGCCCCTGTTTAACAGGGGCGTGTAATTACAATTTTTGAAGCAATACTTTGCAACAGGGCTCATTGCTGTGCTCCAAGTACAGTATCTGTGAGGGGTTGGAGTGTTGTGCCACCAGTGGCTAAGGAAAGTAAAAGGATAATACTGCGCTGGAAATAATGTGAAACGAAGCTGCCAACACTGCTGGTACAAAAAGCTAGTGATAATCGAAAATTAAAAGTGTAGCGCTAACTAAATAAATATGTATAAATGTGAAAATATACACAAAAAACGGAATATGATAATATAGTGATAAACACGTGTATCACCCAAAATAACGTGCTGGGTGACTCCAGTGATAAAGTCCTCAAATTATATTAACACAATTATGCAAATATATGCAAATTAATGTCCATAATAGGCAAATGAATGTCCATTAGAAATGGAATCCATAAAACGAAGGTGATGAAGATCAGTCCAGAGAGAACGTGATGAATCAAAACGTGAAATTGTAATCAACAGTCTTCTGTTTGTGAGAGAAAGTAGCCACCACCAAAGTGAATAGAGGAAGGCTTACCAGAAGTTATGGATTTGGCGGGGCATAAGCCACCCAAATCAAATAAACTTGAAGAGTGTGAACACTCAAACATTAAAAAATAGAGATGTGATGTGAGATCCGCCACCAAGTATATGTTGAGGAGGCTTACCAGAGGTCTCGGATTTGGAGAGGCATACGCCGCCCAAATCTGAGATTGCTTAGGGGGTTAATGGACGCCACTGGAGATGGTCTTGAGTGGAGGGGTAGTCTGGAGTCAAAGGGGTTTAGCAATTTAAAGATGGTCTAAAAGCATGGATGCAGGTACAAGAGCGATGTATATGGACAAATCCACCCGACTAGTTTCGACTAAAAAGTCATCATCTGGGGTACCCCAGATGATGACTTTTTAGTCGAAACTAGTCGGGTGGATTTGTCCATATACATCGCTCTTGTACCTGCATCCATGCTTTTGGACCATCTTTAAATTGCTAAACCCCTTTGACTCCAGACTACCCCTCCACTCAAGACCATCTCCAGTGGCGTCCATTAACCCCCTAAGCAATCTCAGATTTGGGCGGCGTATGCCTCTCCAAATCCGAGACCTCTGGTAAGCCTCCTCAACATATACTTGGTGGCGGATCTCACATCACATCTCTATTTTTTAATGTTTGAGTGTTCACACTCTTCAAGTTTATTTGATTTGGGTGGCTTATGCCCCGCCAAATCCATAACTTCTGGTAAGCCTTCCTCTATTCACTTTGGTGGTGGCTACTTTCTCTCACAAACAGAAGACTGTTGATTACAATTTCACGTTTTGATTCATCACGTTCTCTCTGGACTGATCTTCATCACCTTCGTTTTATGGATTCCATTTCTAATGGACATTCATTTGCCTATTATGGACATTAATTTGCATATATTTGCATAATTGTGTTAATATAATTTGAGGACTTTATCACTGGAGTCACCCAGCACGTTATTTTGGGTGATACACGTGTTTATCACTATATTATCATATTCCGTTTTTTGTGTATATTTTCACATTTATACATATTTATTTAGTTAGCGCTACACTTTTAATTTTCGACCACCAGTGGCTAAGGCCCAATTTTTCAGCCCCTGTTTAACAGGGGCGTGTCATTACAATTTTTGAAGCAATACTTTGCAACAGGGCTCATTGCTGTGCTCCAAGTACAGTATCTGTGAGGGGTTGGAGTGTTGTGCCACCAGTGCCTAAGGCCCAATTTTTCAGCCCCTGTTTAACAGGGGCGTGTCATTACAATTTTTGAAGCAATACTTTGCAACAGGGCTCATTGCTGTGCTCCAAGTACAGTATCTGTGAGGGGTTGGAGTGTTGTGCCACCAGTGCCTAAGGCCCAATTTTTCAGCCCCTGTTTAACAGGGGCGTGTCATTACAATTTTTGAAGCAATACTTTGCAACAGGGCTCATTGCTGTGCTCCAAGTACAGTATCTGTGAGGGGTTGGAGTGTTGTGCCACCAGTGCCTAAGGCCCAATTTTTCAGCCCCTGTTTAACAGGGGCGTGTCATTACAATTTTTGAAGCAATACTTTGCAACAGGGCTCATTGCTGTGCTCCAAGTACAGTATCTGTGAGGGGTTGCAGTGTTGTGCCACCAGTGCCTAAGGCCCAATTTTTCAGCCCCTGTTCAACAGGGGCATGTAATTACAATTCTTGATCTAATAATTCACAGCAGGGCCCATTGCTGCACCCACCAAGAGTAACTCTGAGGGCTTACAGTGTTGTGGCAACGCCACCACCACCACCACCACGAAAGGCCCAATTTTTCAGCCCCTGTTCAAAAGGGGCATGTAATTACAATTCTTGATCTAATAATTCACAGCAGGGCCCATTCCTGCACCCACCAAGAGTAACTCTGAGGGCTTACAGTGTTGTGGCAACACCACCACCACCACCACCACCACGAAAGGCCCAATTTTTCAGCCCCTGTTCAACAGGGGCATGCAATTACAATTCTTGATCTAATAATTCACAGCAGGGCCCATTGCTGCACCCACCAAGAGTAACTGTCAGGGCTTACAGTGTTGTGGCACCAGCACCACCATCAAAGGCCCAATTTTTACTACCACTGTTCAACAATTATATGTAATTACAATTCCTGATATAATAGTTGACAGCAGGGCGTTCCAGCACCAACCAAGAGTAACTGTGAGTGCTTACAGTGTTGTGCCAACACCAACAACTAAGGGGCCTATTTCTGCAGAGTATATACGGCAGGTCCCTACTTTCAAACATCCAACTTACAAACGACTCCTACTTGCAAACGCAAGAAGACAACAGGAAGTGAGAGGAAATCTACCCCTAGGAAGGAAAATTCTCTCCTGTAAGAATTAATATGGGAGAAAGGTGTCTCCTCTGTACTGATGCTTTATCACCAATCCTTGTTTCAAGAAAAACACCACATTTCAAAAACAGTTGTCATTGGGACGGAAAGTGAGGTGAAATGTTCTGAACAGGGGCACAGACAGCAAAACAAATGTTACAGGGGTGATAACCCTTACCTATGTTTTCCAAAAAGTTTAAAAATAGATTTTTGGGCTGGAGCTACACTTAAACAATGTACCTGTTCAAAATTACAAACAGATTCTACATAAGAACAAACCTACAGTCCCTGTCTTGTATGCACCGCCTGTATACGGCTGTTCAGAGTATATAGGGCCTTTTTTATTTTGTGTGCGGTGTTCCCCTTAATGTCCATACAAGACCCAAAGGGGCTGGTAATGGGCTGGGGTAGGGGGGGGGGTCATGGGGTAGCTATGCCATTTTTCTTAAAGATTTTCATCCATATTACCGGGACCAGACATTACATTAAAGCCGCAAGCAGTTTTATATGGCTTTTTTTTCCTTTAGAAGTGTCATTTTGTGCAGGGACAGTTCTAAACACGGGAAACACGTGGCACTTCACAGGCATACTTTAGACACCCCCCAGGTACGATATTTAAAGGAATATTTGACTTTTTTTTTTCACTTTATGCATCATTAAAATGACTGCTCCCGAAAAACGATCGTTTTTAAAACTTCTTTTTGCATTGATACATGTCCCCTGGTGCAGAACCCGGGTTCCCAAACCCTTTTTAGGACAATAACATGCATAATAGTCGTTATAATTAGCACTTTAGAATTCGAACGTTCGCATCCATTGTATTTAATAGGGTTCTAATGTTCGTACGAACTTTCGGTCCGTTCGCGGGTTCTGGTGCGAACCGAACCCGGGGGTGTTCGGCTCATCACTACTGGTAAGCATGACATGTTAGTTATTTTGGATATGCATTGAGAAATGTCCCAATCACCGCACACCTAGCAAAGCCATTAGTAAACTTCATCCAACGCCACACACCCAATGTGGACTTCCATAATTAAAGTGGAGTTCCACCCTCTTTTAAAAGTTGTTTGCATCCTATGTATTTATGTCCCCTAAAGACTAATTGGCATATTATTATTTTTATTTTTTTAAACTCACTGTCTTATAGTTGTCTGTTTATAAAAAAAACAGTGGTTAGATGTCCTGCATTACCTTACCTATATTACCTATATTAGCTGACTGTGCCACCCCCAACCTGAGCTGGTCTAATGATGATGATTATATTGGGGGGGGGGGAATCGGTGCTGCTGTGGGTGATGTGGGCCATGCGATTCGATGTGCTGGGGTGATGCAATGTGCTGTGGGCCGTGCGATTCAATGTGCTGTGGGGCATGCGAATCAATGTGCTGTGGGCCGTGCGATTCAATGTGCTGGGGGTGATGCAATGTGCTGTGAGTGATGCGATTTGATGTGCTGGGGGTTATGCAATGTGCTGTTGGCCATGCTATTCAATGTGCTGGGGTGATGCGATTCGATGTGCTGTGGGCCATGCGATTCGATGTGCTGGGGTGAAGCAATGTGCTGTGGGCCGAGCGATTCAATGTGCTGTGGGCCGTGCGATTCAATGTGCTGTGGGCCGTGCGATTCAATGTGCTGGGGGTGATGCAATGTGCTGTGAGTGATGCGATTTGATGTGCTGGGGGTGATGCAATGTGCTGTGGGCCATGCAATTCGATGTGCTGGGGTGATGTGATTCAATGTGCTGTGGGCCATGCAATTCGATGTGCTGGGGGTGATGCAATGTGCTGTGGGCCCATGCGATTCGATCTGCTGGGGTGATGCAATTCGATTTGCTGGGGGTGATGCAATGTGCTGTGAGTGATGCGATTCGATGTGCTGGGGGTTATGCAATGTGCTGTGGGCCATGCGATTCGATGTGCTAGGGGTGTTGCAATGTGCTGTGAGTGATGCGATTTGATGTGCTGGGGGTGATGCAATGTTCTGTGGGCCATGCGATTCGATGTGCTGGGGGTGTTGCAATGTGCTGTGAGTGATGCGATTCGATGTGCTGGGGGTTATGCAATGTGCTGTGGGCCATGCGATTTGATGTGATGGGGGTGATGCAATGTGCTGTGGGCCCATGCGATTCGATGTGCTGGGTTGATGCGATTCGATGTGCTGGGGGTGATGCAATGTGCTGTGAGTGAGGCGATTCTATGTGCTGGGGGTGATGCAATGTGCTGTGGGCCATGCGATTCGACATGCTGGGGGTGATGCAATGTTCTGTGGGCCATGCGATTCGATGTGCTGGGGGTGATGCAATGTTCTGTGGGCCATGCAATTCGATGTGCTGGGGTGATGCGATTCGATGTGCTGGGGTGATGCGATTCGATGTGCTGGGGGTGATGCAATGTGCTGTGGGCCATGCAATTCGATGTGCTGGGGTGATGCGATTCGATGTGCTGGGGTGATGCGATTCGATGTGCTGGGGCGATGCAATCTAGATGCATAAATGAATGGTGTTGCTGAGATTAGTATTTTTTTTAAATAAAAGCTGTACAGAAAAAAGTAGCTGCTGTGTGTATGTGTATATATATATTTCTTGAACCTGCAGTATATTTACTGTTTCCTGCAAGGAGGAGGGGAGGAGAGGTTTGCATAGAAAAGTGTCAACTTCCTCTGACACTGCCGTTGCTATGGAAACCTGACCTGAAACCTATTACACTGCAATCATGATCTGCAATCATGAAATCCAGGAAGTAATACAGTCTGGCTTCAGATGCCCACACATAAGATGGCCACGGTCTATGTCTAGTTTATAAACTTTCAAAATGCTGTAATAACCTAACAAAACGGACCTCAGTTTACAGACTAACTTTACTAGAATACATTACGCTTGTGCATTATAGAGGTATTTTTATTTAAAAAGTGTCATTTCGGCCGGAACACCACTTTAAGCCCTGTTAGTGGGGTAGAACATGTTAGGGGTGTGGCTCTGGATGAAGCTGGCAGAGGCTGCCTTCACCTGTTAACTAATGGCTTTTGCTAGATGTGCAGTGTTTGGGACCCTTCTCTATGCATATCCACAGTATTTGAGGAGTTACATGGACTCCTATCCAGCCAGCACCCATTGCAAGAAACACCGGATGGATTTACAGGAGCTTGATCAGAGACCTTATGTTTTATGAGGTTTGTTGTTGTACAGTCGTTTAGCCGTGTCCGACTCTTTATGACCTCATGGACCATAGCAAGCCAGACTTTTCTGTCCTACACTGCCTCCAGGAGCTTGCTTAACTTCATGTTCGTTGTTTTGATGATGCTATCTACAGTATCCATCTTGTTTTCTGTCATCCTCTTCTCCTTTTTCCTTCCATGTTTCCAAGCATCAGGGTCTTTTCCAATGAGTCCTCTCTTCGCATTAGGTGGTCAAAATATTCAAGTTTCAGCTTCAGGATCTGGCCTTCCAGTCAAGATTCAGGGTTGATGTCCTTCAAGATTCAAAAAAGAGAAATTTGGGACTTTATATGAGGCCTCTGAAATGTGAATCAGAAGTGCCTCCATCCCGAGTTTGCACATCAAAGAAAAAGGAAAACATTTTGTGACCTTGAGCGAAGGACACTATTGATTATTAGACATGTGCACACTGAAATATTTTGTTTCGGAATTTCGTTTTCATCCGAAAAATTAATTTATTTAGTTACTCCGAAATTCGTTTTTATTTATTTCGTGTTTCGTTAGAAATTGCATTCGTCCAAAAATCTGAATTAATTAAGGTCGAATCTGTCATTGAAGGCTTATGGTGTCTGTCGAATGTTCAAAGAAGATTTTACGGAGCAGTGAAACTGTATGACGCTGCAATCATACATTTCCGGTCGAATGTTCCGCCCACAAGCTATAGAAGAATTCTAATGTTGTATGACTAGTAATAATTATATTTATTCATTACTATTACTAGTCAACCAACATTAGAATTCTTCTATAGCCTATGGGCGGATGCATTTGACCGGAAATGTACGATTGCAGCGTCGTACAGTTTTGCTGCACCGTCGAATCTTCTAACTTTCGATGCTTTGTCGAATCTTCGTCATTCTAGCTATTTTACTGCTCCTCCTCTTTGGTTACAATCAGCCAATAACATTCATCATCAACTTTATTTTTATTTTACTTCCCCCACCCAATTCCAGCAGTGATCTTTTCTCTCTATGTCGAATCTTTTCTCTCTATAATAACAAATCTTTTCTCTCCTATGTCGAATCTTTTCTCTCCTATGTCGGATCTTTCGGTTTTCGGATTCTGTGCTTTCGTTTTCGTTTGTTAAAACGATAACGAAAATAGCTGAAATTCGGACGAAAATGCATTCGGACGAAAACGAATGCACATGTCTATTGATTATAAACATTTTTATTTCATTAGTATATCATACAGTAAAGTACATCAATTGGCCCAGATATGCATCATAACCTGTTAGCCATATTGGTTGGATTTCATATAATAAAATACAGTAAAAATACATTGACATTATGTCCACTGTGTAAACATCTCCCACACATATATATAAAGAAATCATTTCTGAAATAAAACACATAGTAACAGCTAAGCATCTTGATGTAAAACCATGATTGTGGCATCTATAGCTCGACGCTTTTCATGACTGGTTGTCACTCATCAGGATTAGACGCAGTGAGAATGTCTAAAAGGTATGAAATGTGAACAGTGAGTAGTCTGAACACAAAGGGGGGGCTCAAAGTCACGATTTCCTTCAAGATTGACTGGTTTGATCTTCTTGCCGTCCAAGGGACTTTCAAGAGTCTTCTCCAACACCATAGTTCAAAAGCATCAATTCTTCGGCGTTCAGCCTTCCTTATGGTCTAACTTACGCAGCCATAGGTTACTACTGGGAATACCATAGCTTTGACTATACGGCACTTTGTCAGTAGGGTGATGTCTCTGCTTTTTATAATGTTGGTTTGCCATTGTTTTCCTCCCAAGAAGCAAGCGTCTCCTAATTTCATGGCTACAGTCACCATCTGCCGTGATCTTGGAGCCTAGAAGGATAAAATCTGTTACGGTTTCCATTTCTTCTCCTTCGATTTGCCAAGGAGTGATGGGTCCAGTAGCCATGATCTTAGTTTTCTTAATGTTCCATTGAGGTTACATGTTTGTTATTTTACTTTTTTTTTAAATATATATATACTATATATATATATATATATATATATGAGTTTACAATCACTTGAAATTTCAACACAAGAGTAATCTGGGAGAAATGTAAACTCCTTTAACTTACACCCCAGTGCTTCTTTCAGAGCACCAATTAGAAAGTAAAAAATGTGCTCTTTATATGGTCTCCAAAGCTTTGGTGCCTTTGCCTGGGGCTTTGTCAGACCTTTTTTTGCAAAAATAGTCAGCTGGAATAAATCAACAGGCTAAAAATGTATATGTGCATGCAACTTTGGCCTACCAGTGATCTTGGACATATTAGCAACTTTGGAAACACCAGCCCAATTTGTGCAAATGAGAAACATGGACTTACTGGTGCCAGAAAACTACAAAATAAAAAGGTTTTGTTGAAGTGACCCAATTTCACTTAAAAGTTGAATTTTGATTACACTTTAAAATTCCCCATTACTTAGACCTAACCATTTCTAAAAGCATTTCAAAACTTGAAGCTTCTTCTTTTAGCTGTCTTCCTGGATGCAATGTATTTGTAAAGATAGGAAAGAAATAGACAATGAAAGCCAACATGTTAAAGATTCTTTTGACAGTTTGCCTAAATGCTCAGACAGTAATATCTTGTTAAAAGTAACTTTAATGTGCCCTATATCTTCAGAAAAGCCCGAAGGGAAGTTAATAGCAAAAGTTTATATTTTAAATCATAGATTGTAATAGAACAAAATGAAGAATCTACCTTTAACTATGGGACCAAACACTACATATTATTTTTATGCCTATAAGGTAAGTTCCTTCAAGGCTGTGCCACTAGAAGTGAAAGGGAACACCAAACATATTGTTTGCTTTAGATGTGCTTTTGCAGGTCTCGCAATTTCAATTAAATTAGAAAAAAATGCTTTATTCTTGTAGACCAAATTATTTTAACTTGCAGAAGCATAAACCTTCACAAGATAGTTATTGGGCTATAAGTAGAGGTCTAATATTTTGTTTTTGAGCTTCATGGGGTTAAGGGTGATTAAATTAGATTAGGTCTTAAATATAGGGGTTGTATTAAAGAGTTGAATTATGAGTTGAGGTTAGGAGAGAAGGATAAGGTTAAGTGTCAGAATTAGTTTAAGCTATAGTTAATTTTAGGTATTAGTGGAGGCTCACGCCACAACATGTGCACTAGCACATGTTCGATAACATGCACTAACAATTTGTGTGTGTGCATTTTTAGGTGTATTTCAGAGACACATTATTTTTCATTCTAACCTATGTGCTCTGCAGCACATTGAAATGTATACAGCTCATTGTAAAGCACTGCTCTGCAATAAAATGCTGCTTGACTTATTTGTTTTCAATAAAGTCTAATGCAACATGTTGGTGTGAACAAGGCATTTTACCATGTTAATGAGTTAGGACAACATTGACCAACACAGTCCAACACATGTTCTGTGACAAGTTCAAGTTTGGGGTTCATTTTAGGGGTTAAAGCATTTATATAAAACAAATATACTTTTTTTTCTAGGATTTGGAAGTAGTAGAGAAAGATTACAACACTTACCAAGTTTTAATTGCAGTCTGTGTTATCACTGGGGGAGACTCACCCTATCTATTTATTCTAGGAACTGTTGTCACTAGGACAGAACATAATGGCACATCCAAAATTCTATAGCTGTTACTAGAGCAAAAGGTGAGGGGAAATGTTTCAAAGGGGACAACTGTTCCAGTTACAACTGCCTAAATGGGAATTTAGCCTTACTTTGTAGAGATTTCCTTCCATTTCCTGTTGTTTCTTCAGGACAGGAAGTAAAGGGAAATCTCAGCAATGAGACGCAAATGGCAAAAAATAAAACAGGGGTTTAGCCCTCTCTATCACGTACCTGGTGGGTAGAGCCTGGTTATGCAGAGGAAGGTCTCTCTTTCAATTCTGACTTGGGGCCCCTGTGTACAGGTAGCGCAGAAATACAGAGTCGCACAAGTGCTGGTTAAACGTGCTTGCCGTTGGGCTGCTGATCCAGTAGTTCACCAGATGGCAGCTGTGGGCAGGAACAGGCTGGTACTTAGCCGAGGAGCAGGTCCCAAAGGTAGCTGGACAGGTGCTAGCAACTTGGTAGCTCTGGAGGGGCTGGAACTTAAGCAGAGTCAGACAAGCTGGGTCATACACAAAATGATCAGATCAAGTACAGATGTGGAGGCAGGAGAATGGTCAAAGGACAAGCCGGGGTCAATGCAGGTGGAAAACAGGAAAGGTCAGAAACAAGCCGGGTCAATACTTCAAGAGCAGATACAGGTAACAGGAAACAGAATATTCAAAGAATGCTGTAGACGAGACAGCACTGACCCTGGGTGCTGATCCAGCTTTAAAAGCACATTTTCCGCCCTTATCTGTCACGGAATGTGCCACGCATGTTCGCATTTCCGCACATGCACATGTGCGTTTGCACGTTAGCACGCGCTAATGCTTCTCTTCTTCCAGGCATTCTGGGAACAGGGATTCTTGTGCGGCTATTATTCTCTTTTCTGACAAAGCCTTCCTGACACCCTCTTACTGAAATGACAAACTCCCTAACTAAAACAAAACATTTGGGATATACATACTGTTTAACCGCTTTAGCCCAGAAAGAATTTACATCCTTCATGACCAGAGCACTTTTTGTGATATGGCACTGCATCGCTTTAACTGACAACTGCGCGGGTATGCACCCAAACAAAATTGAAGTCCTTTTTTCCCCTCAAATAGAGCTTTCTTTTGGTGGTATTTGATCACCTCTGCAGGGTTTGTTTTTTTTGCGCTACAAACAAAAAGAGCGACATTTTTTTTTAAAAAAGCAATATTTTAAAATTTTTGCTATAATAAATATCCCCCAAAAATATATAAAAAATTATTATTGCTCAGGTTAGGCCCATATGTATTCTCCTACATATTTTTGGTAAAAAAATCGCAATAAGTGTATATTGATTGGTTTGCGCAAAAGTTATAGCGTCTACAAAATAGGGAATAGATTTATGGCATTTTTAAAATATTTTTTTATTAGTAATGGCGGCGATCTGCGATTTTTATCGTGACTGCGACATTATGGCGGACATATAGGAAACGTTTCACACTATTTTGGGACCATTGTCATTTATACAGCGATCAGTGCTATAACAATGCACTGATTACTGTGTAAATGGCACTGGCAGGGAAGGGATTAAACACTAGGGGGCGATCAAGGTGTTAAGTGTGTCTATGGAGTGATTCTAATTGTGGGGGGATGGGCTAACACTGACATGACAGCGATCACTGCTTCCAATCACTGGGAGCAGTAGATCCCTGTCATGTCACTAAGCAGAACAGAGAAATGCCTTGTTTACATAGGCATCTCCCTGTTCTGCATCTCGGTCTCATGATCGCGGGCCGCCAGCGAACATCGAGTTTGCGGGACCCGCGGGCACGCTCCCGCGCCGTGCGTTGTGTGCGCGTGCCCACAAGGCAGGAAATTCAAAGGGACGTACCTGTACACCCATTTGCCTGACTGTGCCATTCTGCCGACATACATCTGTGTGCGGCGGTCGGCATATGGTTAAGTTAAATGTAGAATGTTATAGGTAAAAATTAATTTGTATTTACAGGAATATGGATGCTGTCATTGTGGATATTTTGAAGACTTATAGGTAGAGTTGAGCGGACACCTGGATGTTCGGGTTCGACGGGTTCGGCCGAACTTCGGAAAAAAGTTTGGGTTCGGGACCAAACTTTAACCCGAACCCGAACCCGAACCCCATTGAAGTCAATGGGGACCCAGACTTCTAAGGACTGAAAAGGCTCTAAAAAAAGTAATGGAAAGGGCTAGAGGGCTGCAAATGGCAGCAAAATGTTGTTAAGAGCATGGCAAGTGCTCTGCAAACAAATGTGGATAGGGAAATAACTTAAAATAACATAAAAAAAAAAAAATATGCTGGAGGCCCCCTTTTCAGCAGAAGAGGTACGGGAAGTCATTAAGGACCTCAGAAACTCAACGGCACGATGCCACACATATGGTGGGAATGCCCCAGAATACGCCCTTTCTGGAATAAATTATTCAATTTAATGGGTAAGCTAGTGGGAAAATAAAATACTTTGAAATAAAAATGTAGCGGGGTGCTAAATTTAAGGGAAATGTTTGAGTGGTAAATAGGCTCAAACACCCTAATTCTGTAGGATTCATGGACCATTTTGTCCTCGGGGGACAGTATTGGTGTGCAGTTCCCTGCGGCCTACAGGTGGCGCTGCCATGGTAGGCTAGGGTTGAACCGCCGATACAGTGCTGTGCCTTTTGTGTCCCCTCTTGGCAGTAGTACAGCGGGGCGGGGAACCTGCTGTGCATGCCTGGAGAGCATATAAAAGGGGCAGACCTTTGGCCTGGGGGCTGATGTCCAGTGGGGTCCACGCCCAGGTGCCTTCGGCCTGGGTGCATGTGTTCCTGTTCCATCTCGGGTACCTTTAGCCCGGGGTGAGGTACTATCCTGGAGTTCCTGCTGCCCTGGGTATGGAGGCCTAGGTGCGGGAGTAAAGCCTGGAGTCCAGAGCCTTCGTCTGGAGTCCGCTAAAGGTCGAGCAGTCTTAGGGTGCCGCCTCATGTAGGGGACCATGTTCCAGGGAAGGGAGGATCATTCTGATGGACCGATGCGGGAGTCACGGTGAAGGAAGGTCTGTTGACTCCCTGGAGAGATGTCTTCCCCTTGATATGGGCTAGGTTCCTAGAAGGAGAAGCTCAAGGTCATCTTGACTGTATCAGAGGCCTTATTCACCCGGCCCGTGGCAGGGGCCTTATACACCCTGGTCTGTGGCAGAGACCAAAGTTCTCCAGGTCCGTGGCAGGGGCCTTGTGCACCCGGTCTGTGGCAGAGACCAACCTCAAGGTCTGTGGCAGAGACCGTGCACCTAAAACTGTTTGAGAAACCTAAGCAGTGAAGTGAATGTGCTACGTTTGTGCCTGGACCTCCTCCACACCTTAAGCTGTCCTGTTTCTTTGCTCTAACCTTTTCTATCCGAGTAGAGTTTATTTTGCCATGAGAGAATAAGAGTTGTAATTTCAGCTGGAGTGGACCTTGACTTTACTGGGAATTAAAGGACTTGCCTCTACCTACAGTAGAGGTGAGAATCATCCTGCATAACGTTGATTCCATGTGGGGTCGAGGACCTCATCATCCTCCACATCATCTTCCACCCAGTCTTCACCGCTGCCCTCCTTGTCTGTCTGCACAATTGCGAAAGCAGCAGCAGTTGGCACCTGTGTTTCGTCATCATCCGAGACGTGCTGCGATGGTCCTCTCATGTACTCATCATGAAACATAAGTGGTTGGGCATCGGTGCACTCAATCTCTTCCACTTCTGGGGCAGGGCTAGGTGGATGGCCCTGGGAAACCCTGCTAACAGAGTCATCGAAAAGCAGAAGAGACTGCTGCATGATTTGGGGCTCAGACTGCTTGGCTGATTTGCAAGGGGGTGAGGTGAAAGACTGATGGACATGGGTTTCAGGTGCCAACTCTGATCTTTCATCAGAAGAGTGGGTGGGAGACAATGTGAAGGAACCCGAGGCACTGTCAGCAACCCAATCTACTATCGCCTGTACTTGTCCTGGCCTAAACATTCGTACAGCCTCATTAGGCGTGACAAAATACCGCCGCAGGCTCGGTCGCCTACTCGCACCTGAGGAAGGTGTTTCACTTGTGCGTGTATCTGGCACAGATCCACCACGTCCTCTCCCTGCAACAGGAGCTCCACCAGTAGCACCACGACCGGGGCCACCACGTCCCTTTGACCTTCTCCTCATATTTTCCAAATTTAGGATGTTGCCCTAAATGGGTGTTTTTGGAAGAGCAGAACACACCCACAGTATGTAACCGCTGAATCGCACAGCTACAGAACTGCAGAAAATGCTATTAAAAAAAAATGTTTTTTTTTTAGTATAGCACAGTAGAAGAAAACTATATATAAATTGTTTATTTCACACACCTCCACATATGTATAACACACTGCAAAATATTTTTGGTGGCCCTAAATGGCGTTTTTTGGAAGACCACAATACACCCACAGTACGAAAACCGCTGAATCGCACAGCTACAGAACTGCAGAAATGCTATTAAAGAAAAAAGTTTTCTTTTTAGTATAGCACAGTAGAAGAAAACTATATATAAATAGTTTATTTCACACACCTCCACATATGTATAACACACTGCAAAATATTTTTGGTGGCCCTAAATGGCGTTTTTTGGAAGACCACAATACACCCACAGTACGTAACCGCTGAATCGCACAGCTACAGAACTGCAGAAAATGCTATTCAAAAAAAAAGTTTTTTTTTTAGTATAGCACAGTAGAAGAAAACTATATATAAATTGTTTATTTCACACACCTCCACATATGTATAACACACTGCAAAATATTTTTGGTGGCCCTAAATTGCGTTTTTTGGAAGACCACAATACACCCACAGTACGAAAACCGCTGAATCGCACAGCTACAGAACTGCAGAAAATGCTATTCAAAAAAAAGATTTTTTTTAGTATAGCACAGTAGAAGAAAACTATATATAAATTGTTTATTTCACACACCTCCACATATGTATAACACGCTGCAAAATATTTTTTGTGGCCCTAAATGGCGTTTTTTGGAAGAGCACAATACACCCACAGTACGTAACCGCTGAATCGCACAGCTACAGAACTGCAGAAAATGCTATTCCAAAAAAATTTTGTTTTTTTAGTATAGCACAGTAGAAGAAAACTATTTAGAAATTGTTTATTTCACACACCTCCACATATGTATAACACACTGCAAAATATTTTTTGTGGCCCTAAACGGCTCTTTTTGCAAGTGTACATTAAAATGCTAATTTTTTTTTTTTTTTTTTTGCCCTAAACGGGTCTTTTTTTGCACGAGCAAAATAAAATGGATTTTTTTTTTTTTTTGCCCAATGGGTCTTTTGGAAAAGAGCACAATAAAGTGCCTTTTTTTTTTGTCCTAAATGGATTTTTTTCCAAGAGCAGAATACACCCACAGTATGGAAACGGTGTATCTCTCAACGTAATATATGCAGTGCTGGTGCACTGAGCTTGCAGATAAAAGGTAGATTTTCTCTGACACTGGGCTCATAGCAGTGTAAAAAGACTGCACTGCAACACAAACAGGTAAACCTATGCAGATCGCTGAGTTATATCTCTGAATCTGGACTCCTATTCCTATATAATATATCTCTCTCCCTAAAAGCAAAAAACAGGAACCTGGCCCTACACTACACTGTCTCTCTATCTTTTCCCTCAGATTCCAGAATCAGGACTAACTCATGTATTTTTCTATCTCTCCCTAAAAGCAGCAGCAGCAGACTAGATCCTCTCCCTATCTATTCTGAAGCAGAGTGACGTGTGTGCTGTGTGCCTCTAGCTTATATAGAAGCTGGGTCACATGTTGCACTGACCAATCACAGCCATGCCGTTAGTAGGCATGGATATGATGGCTTCTAAGGGCACACCAGCTAATCAAAAGGTGATTGGCTGGCCCTTGAAGCATTTCTAACTGCGTAATTAGATTCCCGAACCCGAACCCGGACTTTTGCGCAAAGTCCGGGTTCGGGTTTGGGAAAAAGCTAAAGTTTGGTACGAACCCGAACTTTACAGTTCGGGTTCGCTCAACACTACTTATAGGTGTTTTGCTTCAATATTTTTGGATCATCAAGACAATTTCAAAGAAAAAAAAATAGTGAGGGTCTCCATATTCTCTTTGTACATTTCTTTTAATTTTCAGGGTTAGGTTAATGGTTAGGTTTCAGTGATAGTTTTAAAGTGTGTAGTTCCAGTATCTGCAAATGTCTCTCAGCAGCCAGCAGGTCTCAGAAATTAGTCTCCACCTGATGCTGACTGCTGGGAAATTATTTAGCCCTACCTCAGAAGTCTCTCAATGTCTGAGATTTTTCTGTTCTGCTAGTACCAACCATCCCGTTCCTGCCTTCTGTGAATCTGATCCTAATCCTGGCCCTGTTTCTGACTTATCTGCTGTTCCATGCCAGTTCAACTTCTCCTGATACCTATCTGCTTCCAATGTGCCTTGCCCCCTTGTACATTGTTTTGCATTGATTTTTGAGGCATTGATGTGCCATGTTTTGGGGTGTGTGAGCTCTACAGGCATGGGGAATCTTGTGAAATTTGATGGCAAGATGAATGCAGCATGTTATCAGAAAATACTTGCAGACAATTTTCATTTTTCTGCATGAAAGCTGCGTATGGGATGCTCTTGGACTTTTTAACATGACAATGACCCTAAGCACAATGCCAAGTTGACCCTCCAGTGATTACAGCACAAAAAGGTGAAGGTTCTGGAGTGGCCATCACAGTCTCCTGATCTCAGTTGTGGGGTTCATGCAAAAGACTATACACTGTCATTGATGCTAAAGGAGGCAACGTACAGTATTAAGAACAAAGGGTATGCAGACTTTGAACAGGGATCGTTTCAGGTGAATATGAATCCCATAAGAAATAAAAGAAATGTGTTTTGCCTGCTTATTCATGTTTTCTTTAAAAATGGTACATACTGTATATTACCAATTGTCCGAGGGTATGCAAACTTTTGGGCACTACTGTATTTTACATATAACTAATTTCCACCTTGATAATATTTCAAAATATGTACTAGGCATGTTAATTCAGAATTTGAATTTAAAAGTACAGCTATATGAAAAGAACATATTACAATTTCAGTTATATACTGTAATTTGCTGATTCTTAATCAATGTTTTAAGTCATGAAGCTTTAACTAGAACACTGCATTAATATAAAATGAACAGTCCAGAATTGTCTAATTCACATTGACAAGACACATCATAATTTTAGGATAGAACAGCTAAATAAATATTGTATATGACCCTTTTGCAACACAGAGGCACATTGACTGTATAATAGACTCAGCAAGCCCTATAAAAATCAGTTTTTAAGTACGTTTTAGGATCATGCTAGTGAAATTACATTCACATTGCCTGAAATTAAACTGATAGATAATTTACAAGAAGGATTAGGTCCCCAAGATTTTAATTTCGTATAAGATGTATAAAGTGCTTAAGATAATTGACTGAGAAATCCTATTGGTGATAAATAATTTTAACCACAGAACATAATTCAGCAAATACTGATCTTGTAGTCTGAAGATTTATATAAGTTACATGTCCCAAACCATCTTTTAACTCAATTTTGAAAGCTTGTCTAAAATGTAATAAAATTATTTATTATGTAAATAAAGTCTTGAAAATGCCTTCTATTGCTGAAAGACGTATAGCTAACAAGTTCTCATAGACACAGAGTTGCATTAATTCAATTATACATCTGGGAGTGTTGAACCCAAATATTTAAATAAGAAAAAATATAATGGAGTCTATTTCTAAAGGATTCACAGGGACATTTGTACAGTAAATCATTTCCTGCTATGTGCCATGTAGCAGTTTTATCTTGAGAAAAAATAGTTCTTAATACCTTTTAGCACTATGGAGAGCTCTTATCTTCAGGCTGAAAGGTATTGCACACTTTCTAGTGGATTTGTTGCTTTACCTACTGTACAGGATGCATGGAATGGGTCCTGGATGTCAGGTATTTTTCTCTGTTATTTGGGTTGTGGTGTCCTTAAAGGGGATGATAAGAGATGTTTTGTGTGCAGGGTAAGGAGTTCTGGGGTTGTCTGGTTGGGGAGGAGAGGACTGACTGGCAGATCTCTCAGGATTGGCAAGTGCTCATTTGGGACCTGGAATGTGGAGATCCAGAGAGACTTTGGGTGGGAAAAACCTTCCAAACCCTGATTACAGAGACTATGGTCACTAAAAGGGCTAACCCCTTCTGCTGCAGGGGAGCCCTGAAGAGGAACAAGAAACAGCTAGCAGGTGGTGTAGAGCATAAAACAGCTGATTAACCACTTCAGCCCCTGCTTAATGACGAGGACATTGTTTGCGAAACGGCACTGCATCGCTTTAACTGACAATTGCGCGGTCGTGCGACGCTGTACCCAAACAAAATTGACATCCTTTTTTTCCTACAAATATAGATTTTTTTAGGTGTTTTTTGATCATCTCTGTGGTATTCATTTTTTGAGCAATAAACAAAAAAATTGCGACAATTTTGAAAAAAACACAATATTTTGTACTTTTTGCTATAATAAATATCCCTATTTTTTTTTTTTGAAAAAAGCTATTTTTTTCTTCAGTTTAGGCCGATATGTATTCTTTCTACATATTTTTGGTAACAAAAATCACTATAAGTGTATATTGATTGGTTTGCGCAAAAGTTATAGCGTCCACAAAATAGGGGATAGGTTTATGGCATTTTTATTATTATTATTTTTTACTAGTAATGGCGGTGATCTGCAATTTTTATCAGGACTGCAATATTATGGCGGACAGATCGGACACGTTTACCACATTTTTGGGACCATTGACAATTATACAGCAACCAGCCCTTTAAAAATGCACTGATTACTGTGTAAATCTCACTGGCAGGGAAGGGGTTAACACTAGGGGGCGATCAAGGGGTTAACTGTGTTCCCTAGTGTGTGTCCTAACTGTAGAGGGATGGACCTGACTAGAGAAGATGACAGATCGCTGTTCTTAGCTAGTAGGAACACATGATCTGTCTCTCCTCTCCTCACAGAACAGGGATTTGTGTGTTTACACACACACGTCCCTGTTCTGGCTCTCGTGCCCACAGTTGCGCCTGGCCGGCAGTCATCACGACCGCTGGCTATGCGCATCGTCACCCCCATAGTGCTGCTATCCCACTTAAGGGAGCCGATGTACAGCTATGTCAGTTTGCGGGATCGCGCTGTCCTGCTGCAGTATAATGACGGCGGCTTGTGGGCAAGAGGTTAAGCAGTGTGGACTAGTTTGTGATTGAGACACAGTTGCTGTACTGTGGAGACCCCCTCTTTGGGACCCCTGAGGCACATGGGAACTTTCAAAAAGCCCTATTAAGGGATTAGTATTATTGGCGGTGAGCCAAGCCTTTATTTTTGTACCAGAAATTGATGGACTATTTTTGTTTGCTGAGGATAATCTATTTTCTGTTTTCCTGTTTTTGACAAAAAAGGTACAGTGTGTAATCAGATAATGGTGCATATGGGTAAGGTCAGGAAAAGTGCTGTAGCATAAAATCATCTAAAACAATTCCCAGTGAGAGTCCATAAATGAAAGTCCATATAATATAATAAACAACCCATAACCCTGGTGGCCACTGCACCATGAGATACAAGTGGTCCCTGTAAATTTAAAAGAAAACAGCAGGGGGGGCCAAGTAAGTGTAGTATGGTTAGTAGATTTTTATTTTAAAAAGACAAATGGCAACGTACATGTAAATATAAAAGAAAGGCATATCTGATATGGGTCTGGTCATCCTTTCCCCCTAGTAATGCAGTCTTTCATGCTGGGGTGCTCCTGCAGCCACCGACAGAGTAGTTGGCACTGGCAACCCGAATCAGGAACCTTCCTGGAATGCACACGGGGTGAAATGACGTCTCACCTGGAAGGACCGACCACATGGGAGCATGGTAATGCATTTTGGAGCGCTCAAGTTCCTTCCTCAGACTAAAGAGAGGCATTGAACCGTCAGCCTTTATATTACCATATATTATTTGTGCTTTTCTATTAGGTAACAATAGCACAATTTAAAATGAGAGCAGTTTTTGAGATGTACAGTATTTCTTAATTACTTGAATCTGTTCCCACCAGCCGTATGCATATAGAAAGCCTCTGGGCTTTAACGTCACATATATGCATTCATATGGAATGTTTTTTTGTGCTGACAGCGTGCTCACTGTTTACTCCCAGGACAGTAACTAAAATGCCACAGGAAGCTCAGGATGCATACTTGTCATTAGCAGCTTCCAATCATATGGATGCTGTGACAGCTAATCACAGTGTCACATGACTGGAATGCCCGTCTGCGCCTCCCGGGGTTTAGATTCTCTTAACCACTTCAATACCGGGCATTTTCACTCCCTTCCTGTCCAGGCCAATTTTCAGCTTTCAGCACTGTCACACTTTGAATGACAATTGCGCAGTCGTGCGACATGGCTCCCAAACAAAATTGACGTCCTTTTTTCCCCACAAATAGAGCTTTCTTTTGGTGGTGTTTGATCATCTCTGTGGTTTTTATTTTTTGCGCAATAAACAAACAAAGACTGACAATTTTGAAAAAAAACACAATATTTTCTCCTTTTTGCTATAATAAATATCCCAATTTAAAAAAAAAAATAAACTTTATTTTTTCCTTAGTTTAGGCCGGTATGTATTCTTCTATATTTTTTTGGTAAAAAAAATCACAATAAGCGTATAGTGATTGGTTTGCGCAAAAGTTATAGAGCCTACAAAATAGGGGATAGATTTATGTTTTTTTTTTTGTTTTACTAGTAATGGTGGTTATTTTGTCAGGACTGCGATATTGCGGCGGACAGATCGGACACTTTTGACACTATTTTGGGACCATTCACATTTATACAGCGAACAGTGCTATAAATATGCACTGATTACTGTATAAATGTGACTGGCAGGGAAGGGGTTAACACTAGGAGGCGATCAAGGGGTTAAATGTGTTCCCTGGGAGTGATTCTTACTGTGGGGGGAGAAGACTCTTAAGGGGAGGAGACCGATCGGTGTCCCTATTTACAAGGGACACACCATCGGTCTCCTCTCCCTGACAGGATGTGGATCTCTGTGTTTACACACAGAGATCCACGTTGCTGGCTCTGTAACGGTCGATCGCGGGCACCTGGCGGACATCGCGGCCGCCAGGCATGCGCATCGGCACCCGCGTGACACGTCGGGCACAGCTTTTCCCCGATGCGTGCCCTGAGGCGGCACGCAATGAACTTGTAAACAGGAGGACGTCCAGGGATGCCCTCTCGGCAGATGGGTGCCGTGCTGTAGACGTCTTTCGTCTATAGTGCCGGTGTGAAGTGGTTAAAGAGCTGAGGGGCAGCCAAATTTAAGACAACCTGTAAATAAACTACAGCTTAGCTGTGTTATCTATCTTTGCAGGAGAAATTTTATTTAACAGAAACTTCTGTACAAACATGATCTGATCATTTACTGTATGTAACAATGTAGGTTATGAAGTAATAAATAATCATTGTTTCTCATTGATGTTTCTGTTATGTTTGCCAGGAATTATTATTAATAATTCACCATCATAATAATCATCAACATATCAGTTTTTCCTTTTGTTGTCTGAAAATAGCAAAGAAAAAAAATAAGAATAAATCAAAACAACTGATTACTTTTACTAAAAAAAAAAAAAACATTTTTCAGCAGACGTTTCTCCCGGCTTACGTATCACCTAAATGCTTAATTATAAAGAAAAACAATTTTCACTGGATGCTTTGCTTTTGTTTTTCTTCAAATATGTTCATGTAGCCCTGTGGCTCTAAAAGCATTACACTTATCAGTCAGTTATACATTTTTTAAATGTTTGTGTTACCACAATGTTATCTAAAATCTTTGGATAATCAAATATATATACATCCCCCACTACAACCACAGGAAAAAAACTATAAATGGTACTAATTTTCCAGGACACAGTGGAAGTGAAGTACAGAAAAAATGCATTATCTGTTGAATGTGTTTATTCTAAGTGACTACAAATGTCAGCACAATAGGGACAGTGGAGAAGAGCGTGCACAGCTTGATTCATCAGCTTCTGGTAAAGAGCATGCATGCTTCTGCTTCAGCAACTAAATGTAAAGTCGGTTGTTGCATGAAAACAATGGAGTTGTTAACTGATAATTTTGTTATTGTTTTAAATGTTTTACAATGAATGGTGAGCTGACTTTATACTTTTATCAAAGCATACACTCCTGTAATACATAGAAAATCCCAACTGTGATTTTGACAGTTGGGAATTGCTGGAAAGTAGGGATGGGCTGAGTGTTTGGCGTGGACAAACATGACAGCTTTCTGTTCTCAATGTTTGCTAAGAAAGCTGAAGATGCCTGCACTCCCCACATTCTTAGCAACCACAGATGTCACTTGTCACAATCACTTACATGTCAGGAATCCCTGGCCACTTGAGCAAAGAGGGAGTGACATCATTGCCTAAATATGGCCACAAGGCCATATATTTGAGCAATAACATTCACCAAAAACAGCCCCTTCCCCTGCATTGTGTTGGGCATTGTGATAGATGTGGATCTATGTCCCTGAATGATGTGATTGGCGATGCATATACATCCTGTGACTTTTAATTTTTTGTTTATTAAAAAGTGTGTATTCATGTTTATTAACACTATACATTTTTTTGTGAACTGGTAGGGGTACGATGTACTCATTCACATAGGGATAGGGGGGGACATATTACTCGGGGCCCCCCTATTTTTAAAGGGGGCTTCCAGATTTTTCTAAACCCCCACTAGAAGACCCCACAACCACTAGGCCAAGGATGTTAGGAAGTTTCCCTTTTTCTCACCAAAATGGGGACAGGGCACTCCTCATCTTGAGGGCATGTGATCTTATATGGCGAGGGGGAGGGATGGTGCATGCCAACTTTACAGCCAACCTTCATGGCCTGCTAGGATACATGCTTGGATAAGGGTCTTGTATCGATTTTTTAGAGGGACCTCAAGCTTTTTTTTTCATGATATTGCATGGGGTCCCTCTCCTAAGATCCTTACCAGATTTTAGGAGGAATAGAAAGGGAGGGGGAACCTTACATTTTTTGCATGAGGTACTGCTTAAAATTCATGCCAGACCCAAAAGGCTTGGTATAAAATAAAATATTGGAGGAGCCCCCATGCTTTGTTTTTCTGTGGGGGTTCTGTGGGGGTCTTGCAGTTTTTCTATAGTAGGTTGTATACATCTCACATTTCTGCTATTTCACAGGCAGGGTTTATGGTGCCCCCAGGCATCTTATTTTAATATTTATATTATTACTATTATTATTATTATACAGGATTTATGTAGTGCCAACAGTTAACGCAGCGCTTTACAATATAAAGACAATACAGTTACAATACAATACATGAGAATTAAGAGGGCCCTGCTCAGAAGAGCTTACAATCTAATAGGGTGGGATAGGTGGTACAAAAGGTCATAACTGTGGGGGAATGAGCTGATGGAAGTGGTAAAGTTTAGCTGGAGGTGTGATAGGCTTCCCCAAAGAGATTTGTTTTCAGGGATTGCCTGAAGGCAGCTAGAGCAGGAGATAGCCGGACAGGTTGAGGTAGAGAGTTCCAGAGGATGGGGAGGCTCTGGAGAAATCCTGGAGACGAGCATGGGGGAGGAGACAAGGGAGCTTGAGAGTAGGAGGTCTTGAGTGGAGCAGAGAGGATGGTTTGGGTGATATTTGGAAACAAGTTTGGTGATGTAACTCGGGGCAGATTTGTGAATGGCTTTGTATGCTGTAGTTATTATTTTGAATTTAATTTGCTAAGCGATCGGGAGCCAGTGTAGGGATTGGCGGAGAGTGGTGGCAGACACTGAGCGGTTGGTAAGGTACAGTAGATGAGTCTGGCAGCAGCATTCATGAAGATTGAAGAGGGGAAAGCCTATGGAGAGGTGGGCCAATGAGAAGGGAGTTGCAATAGTCAAGGCGAGAGATAACAAGGGAGTGAATGAGTAGCTTGGTGGTTTCATTTGTTAAAAAGGGGTGTATTTTAGAGATGTTATGGAGGTAAAGTCTACAAGCTTTTGACAATGATTGGATTTGGGTATAAAAGGACAGATAAGAGTCTAGGATTACACCTCATACCCTGGTATGAGGGGAGGGATTGATGATTGCATTATTATTATTTTGAGGGTAAAGTCATCGAGGTGGGGCACGGGCGGGTGGGAATATTACCAGCTCAGTTTTAGAGAGATTTAGTTTAAGGAAGTGGTGCGACATCCATGCTGATATGTCAGTTAGTAAGTTAAAAATGCAAGAGGAGGCTGAAGGAGAGAGGTAAGGAGTAGACAGATAGATTTGGGTGTCATCGGCGTATAGATGGTATTGGAAGCCGTAGGTAACATTAAAGGAGCGCTGTGATAGGTAGAAGGAGAACCAGGATAGAGCAGAATCTTGGAGGCCAAGGGACTGAGTTTTTTGAGAAGGAGCGGGTGGTCAATAGTGTCAAAGGCCACAGAGAAGTCAAGTAGTGGCTGCAGAGAGGTCAAGTAGTAGGCATATGGAGTAGTGGCCATTGGTTTTAGCAGTTAGTAAATTGTTACTGAGTTTTAGTAAGGCAGTTTCTGTGGATTGCTGTGAGTGACAGCCAGACTGTAAGGGGTCAAGAAGGCTATTTTCACTAAGGTAGGAGCTAAGACGGTTGTAGACTAAGCGTTCTAGAATTTTAGAGGCGAATGGGAGCAATGAGATGGTACATTGGTACAGTTCCCCCAGGCCATTTGCCGAGCACCTCATGCCATTTTTTTGACAATTCCTTGCCTACTTGCATGAAATTCCTTGCCTTACTTGCCTAGTTGCATGAAAATAGAAGCCATGGGCAGTTATCAAGCAGGCATGGACAGGCGGTTTAGATAGAGAAGAGAAGGGGTTTTAAATTCAGCACATGTATGGCAGAGTTTTTACATAAAAAATAAGACAGGTGCCTGCATTCCTGCAATGTGGAGGCAAACATAACCACCGACAAGGTCACTGTGGTATTTCAAAATCAATGAGCCATCATCTACAATGCTAAGGAAAATTTAAAGAAAAATGGAGACTCTGGAGATACTTTACATGTACAGACAGGTACCAAGAGGAGATGACTGGTACATAACTGGAAGCCCATTTGTAGCTTCTTGATCACCTGTCTCTAGAGCTGGTCTGGTGGGGCCCCCAGGGAGGCGACCTCTGTTTAGACTTCTTTATCCCCTCTCTTTCCCTAACCCCTTTCACTCCTCTCCTCCCTTTTTTTTTCTACTTTTCTCCCTCCCCTCCTGAGTCCCTGTTTGTAAAAGTAATTTTTGCTAAGGCTGGTCACTTTCTTTTCTCTCCTTCCCCCGGTTGGCTGCTACTCTCACATGGATTTTGGGGGGTAGTGAAGACCTGGGTGCTCACCTCCCCCATGTTTTCCATACCCTGTGTATTTGTTAATGTAAACCTGCTGCAAGTAATACTTCACAACGACATATTGTTACTGGTATATAAATATATTCTTATTTAGAATTCACTGTCAGGCCAACAAAAGTCATTATTTTTTATGTGTATAGAGTACACATAATGAATGAATTTTTAGTGCATATCTGAGTATTTTATAACTATGCTTTCATGGACCTCTATGTGTGTCATGGATATGCAGCAGTGTTTGTCTGTCAGCTTACCTTCCTTCCCATGTGTTCATCTTAGAGGCCTGAGCCCTTTCACCTGGCTTCCTTTATAATCTCCTCCCAGCCAGACTCCACCCCAGGCCCTATCACAGAACACTATATTAACCTGTGCACTGCAAGCCTGCTTTGCTGATCAACGTGTTTGTTAGGCATTGTGTGTTTGGGTTCCTGCCTGCCGTGTGCTACGTCTGTCTCTCTGTTACGTTATTGGCTTGTCCCCGACTATCCCTGTCTGCTCGTGACCCTTGACCTTCGGCTCGTTCTTCGTTATCCTTGTCTGCTTGTGGCCCCTGACCTTCAGCTTGTTATTCGGTTCTCTCTTATCATGTGCTGCTGCTTCCCCTCTTTTCCCCTTATCCTACGGGGCGTGAGCTAGGAAACTCCAGGGGCCGCGACCTGGTCCCAGCCTGCAGCTAACATCCTCACCACTAGAGGCCCTGGAGAAGACCAGCTGGGTCTTAGACTCCGCGCCCTGGGGAATCTTGGCTCTAGCTTCCGTTTGGATCCCGGTTGTGCTCCTCTGGTCCCGCCTTCCACAACCACCCAGTTTCCTATCCGCAGAAGCCAGCCATAGGGTTCACTACCTCGCGGTGCACTCCTGTCCCCCTACGGTGTGCATCTGTCACCTGGCCACAGGTGACCCTGACAGTTTGATCAGCCATGAATCCGGCTGACATCCCGCTCCCCGTGGATGATCCATTGCAGGGCATAGTTCGCAGACTTGAAACCCAGGAATCAAATCAGACTCAGGTGATGCGATTCCTCCAGGATCTGGCTTCTCGATTCGAGCAGCTTCAGGTCTCCTTGGGAACCCCGAATCCGCAACCCCAAATACAACCAGCGGCTGCACCTATTGCACCAGTCGCAGCCACACACTCACTACAGCTGCCAGCTCCGTCCCGTTTCTCTGGGGACTCCAAGGCTTGCAGGGGGTTCCTTAGCCAATGCACAATTCATTTTGAGCTCCAGCCCCAAAACTTCCTGTCTGATCGGGCTAAGGTAGCCTATATCATTTCCCTCCTCTCTGGTGAAGCTTTAGCCTGGGCAGCCCCTCTGTGGGAACTGAATGATCCAGTGGTTTCTAGCCTGTCTGGCTTCTTGAAACTTTTTCGTCTTCGAAGAACCGGCTCGTGTCTCTTCAGCGGCCAGCACCCTTTTACGTCTCCGCCAAGAGTCTGCTTCTGTGGGACAGTATGCCCTTCATTTCCGCATACTGTCGGCTGAGTTGAGCTGGAACAATGAGGCCTTAGTCGCAACCTTTTTGCATGGCCTGTCTGATAGAGTGAAGGATGAATTAGCAGGAAGAACCATCCCCACTGATCTGGCTGGCGTTATCTCCTTGTGTAACCAGATCGATATTCGCTTTCAGGAGAGGACCTTAGAAAAGCAACGCCAGCACTCCTTGGTTCTTAGTCAGCCTGAGCTCCCCTCTCTTCGACCCGTAGAGCATCTCCTACCAGCTGAGGAACCCATGCAGCTGGGTCGGACCAGGCTATCCCCCGAGGAACGTGCTAGGCGCAGAACTCTTGGTCTGTGTCTTTACTGTGGGGGCAAAGGTCATTTTCGTGACACTTGCTCTCTTTGTCCAGAAAAACGTTCGGGTCCACTTCATCTGGAAAGTGGAGTATTGGACCCAGAAATATCACCTTCCCCTTCTCGTCTTCTGCTTTCTGTGTTCCTTCATGTTGGTGCTTCTTCTCATTCGGTCTCAGCATATCTGGATTCCGGAGCCGCTGGTAATTTTATGGACTGGGAAATCGCATCGTCCATGAGACTTACTCTTTTGCCCCTCACCACACCATTGGTGGTCTTGGCGATTGATGGTACTGTTCTCCCAGGGGGACCTATCCGCTTCCAGACCCTCCCTGTTAAGATGTCGGTAGGGACACTCCACCAGGAGTGGATATCCTTCCTTATCTTACCCAAGGCCTCAACGCCTATAATTTTGGGTCTCCCATGGTTACAGCTCCATTCTCCTCATGTGGACTGGACTACTGGACAGATCCTGGCTTGGGGTCCCTCCTGTTCCTCGTCCTGCCTACCCAAGGTTGCCCCCTGTGAATCTGAGCCGGTCATTCATTCCAGGTTGCATAACCATTTACATTTCTCTGTCCCTAACCACCCTTGGACGCACAGCCAGGCTAGCTTGTCTACAAGTCCTGCAGTCGCTACGTCTTGCGATGCGATTCAGGTAGTCGCTACACCTGACTCAGCTATGCACTCTGCCTCTGTACTAGTTATGTCAGTCCAGCCCATGCCCAGTGAGCCTCCTACTTTTTCTTGTTCGGGACATTCTGCTTGTCCTTCAGCTATTCAGTTTGACTCCGGCGATATGTCACCTTCTAACCAACCTGACTTCAGGGTTCCACTGACATCTGCCCAGTCTGATGGTCCTGTGCAAGATGACCAGTTCCCCTTTAAGGGTCTAGGGGACCCTCCTCAGATTCCTGTTGATCCTCTCATGCCCTTGCTTATTCCTAGAGAGCCTTTGGTCCTCAATAGATCTTCTTGTCATCTCCCTACCTCGTTTTCGGTCTCTGAGGATAATCTTAAGTATGAGGTTAGACAAGTTCTGGATTCTCGGCTCTGCAGAGGCATTCTTCAGTACCTTGTGCATTGGAGTGGTTTTGGTCCTGAGGAGGCGTCTTGGATCGCTGCATCTGATGTCGCTGCACCTCATCTGTTGAGAAGGTTTCATCAGAGATTTCCCTTTAAGCCTGGGCCCAGGCGGGGAGGGCCCATAAGAGGGAGGGTACTGTCATGGATATGCAGCAGTGTTTGTCTGTCAGCTTACCTTCCTTCCCATGTGTTTATCTTAGAGGCCTGAGCCCTTTCACCTGGCTTCCTTTATAATCTCCTCCCAGCCAGACTCCACCCCAGGCCCTATCACAGAACACTATATTAACCTGTGCACTGCAAGCCTGCTTTGCTGATCAACGTGTTTGTTAGGCATTGTGTGTTTGGGTTCCTGCCTGCCGTGTGCTACGTCTGTCTCTCTGTTACGTTATTGGCTTGTCCCCGACTATCCCTGTCTGCTCGTGACCCTTGACCTTCGGCTCATTCTTCGTTATCCTTGTCTGCTTGTGGCCCCTGACCTTCAGCTTGTTATTCGGTTCTCTCTTATCATGTGCTGCTGCTTCCCCTCTTTTCCCCTTATCCTACGGGGCGTGAGCTAGGAAACTCCAGGGGCCGCGACCTGGTCCCAGCCTGCAGCTAACATCCTCACCACTAGAGGCCCTGGAGAAGACCAGCTGGGTCTTAGACTCCGCGCCCTGGGGAATCTTGGCTCTAGCTTCCGTTTGGATCCCGGTTGTGCTCCTCTGGTCCCGCCTTCCACAACCACCCAGTTTCCTATCCGCAGAAGCCAGCCATAGGGTTCACTACCTCGCGGTGCACTCCTGTCCCCCTACGGTGTGCATCTGTCACCTGGCCACAGGTGACCCTGACAATGTGTACATCTATGTTTTTTACCTTGTGAGAAAAGTTTGATAAATAAAGCAACATATATTTTTTTTTTATCTGAGGCATTCACTGTGACCCACCTCCATCCCTAAATATAGACATAAAAACAGGATAATGGTCATGGGACTTTAAATGAGGTGGGCCTCAAAATTAGATGAAAAATATAAATTATAATTACCAAAAATGCAAAAATACATTACAAAAATTGTATCACAATATTTAAATAGTCATCTGTAAAAATGTCATAAAGAAGTCCATATATATAGTAAAACATTGCATGCATAATGTAATTTGTAGAAAGGCATAGCAAAGTATATGATGATATATAATAAACAAATATTGCAGCATCCATGGAACTCAATGCGTTGTGTGGATTGTATTGATGTCCACTCATCAAGAATTAATGCGATAAATTATTTATGCATAGTGGAAATACTAATCTCATGTAGGTCTGTATAAAAAAAAAAAGTTTTTTAAAATAAAGTAAGTAATTCTCTGCAAATGAATGGGAGAATATTCTAATGAGTAACTTTGCTATTCACATGTCACCTCAGGTAAAGGGCTCAGCATCAAGGTGGAGAAATGGAGGCACCAAGGGAAACGCCTGTCACGGGATTGAGGAGGGGAAGAACCACCTAAAATGACAAGTCGTAGGGAGACAGCTAGGACCTCTAGTGTAGTTCATGTGGTATGTAAACACATGTGAGCGCAACAGTTCTGGAATAAATGTATATATAATAAAAATGTATATATAATGCAAAAGTATTCAAATGTGGCTTAGCAAAATATAATATTACTAAAATAATGTGTTAGGTGAGTCCGAAAAGACATTGAATTACTATAAATAAATAAAATATGTGAAATGAACAAATGTCTATGTGTGAAAATTCCTGTCAAAACCAACCAAAACAAAAAACAAAACAAACAGACAGCAAAACAAGTGTGCATCAAGTGAGGTGTAGTAGAAGTGAATGACCACCAAATAAATTACCTATATACAGCAACAACTGTTGAATGTGGATCCTTGAAACTACCGTGAAGATGGTGTGCAATGTGAGATACTGGCTAGTCCCAGTTAAATAACCCCGCGGCTGGTGTGGGGGTGGGGGGGTACCCCGCCAACGCCATGAGTTAAATAAGAATAAAGAATAAAAAAATAAGAATGGCAATAATAGTACTGCAAATTCACAGCTAAAATATTTATTTTTTTAGATTAAAAGGCTCACATGTGTAGAGATAAGTAATATTAAATGTTTCCAAAAAGGCGGAGTGGGCACTTCCGATTGTGGCCTCTGAAGTCACTTCCTGACTAGTTTTGTCCATAAGACTTTATCAAAGCCCTGGTTTATAAGACGGATTTGATATACCCCTGGGGGTGTAGTTGTTTTTTTCAGCTGCTGTGGTGAGAGACTGTGCTTACTGTGCACTGATTATTATTGAGACTGAGTATGTTATGTACTCTTTGTAACTATGTAACCTATAGTTACATAGTTACATAGTAGGTGATGTTGAAAAAAGACACATGCCCATCAAGTCCAACCTATGTGTGTAATTGTAGGTCAAATTTACATTGTATATTGTATAATATTGTATATATCTTAAGCGTCTCTTCTCCAGAGAGAATAAGTTCAGTGCTCGCAACCTTTCTTCATAACTAATATCCTTCAGAACCTTTAATAGCTTTGTTGCCCTTCTCTGTACTCGCTCCATTTCCAGTACATCCTTTCTAAGGACTGGTGCGCCGAACTGGACAGCATACTCCAGGTGAGGCCGGACCAGAGTTTTGTAGAGCGGCAGAATTATTGCTTTATCTCTGGAGTTAATCCCCTTTTTAATGCATGGCAATATTCTGTTTGCTTGGTAGCAGCAGCTTGGCATTGCATGCTATTGCTGAGCCTATCATCTACTAGGACCCCAGGTCCTTTTCCATCCTAGATTCCTCCAGAGGTTCACCCCCTAGTGAGTAGATTGCATTGATATTTTTGCCACCCAAATGCAATATTTACATTTTTCTACATTCAAACTCATTTGCCATGTAGTCCCCCTCATTAATTAATTTGTTCAGATCTTCTTGCAAGGTTTCCACATCCTGCGGAGAAGTTATTGCCCTGCTTAGCTTAGTGTCGTACACAAATACAAAGATTACAGAGATTGAGCCATTTACCCCATCCTCCAGGTCGTTTATGAACAAATTAAACAGGATTTGTCCCAGCACAAAACCCTGGGGGACCCCCCACGTCCCACCCCTGACCATTCAGAGTACTCCCCATTTATCACTACCCTCTGAACTCGCCCTTGTAGCCAGTTTTCAATCCATGTACTCACCCTATGGTCCATGCCAACGGACCTTACTTTGTACAGTAAACCTTTATGGGGAATGCTTTTGCAAAATCCAGATACACCACGTCTACGGGCCTTCCTTTATCTAGATGGCAGCTCACCTCCTCATAGAAGGCTAATAGACTGGTTTGGCAAAAATGATCCTTTATGAATCCATGCTGATTACTGCTAATGATTCAGTTTTCATTGCTAAAATCTTGTATATAGTCCCTTATCATCCCCTCCAAAAGCTTGCATACTATTGATGTTAGGCTAACTGGTACTTTGTTGAAGTTTTCAGGGCATACATAGCATGCATATCCACAAGAGATTAAAGAAGCTGTGTTTAATCTAATAATATTCTTGTGCTTGAAATACATTATTTTTATTACACAGATTAAAGCAATACTTGGTAAAACCGCCACATTGCATTGTGATAAATATAATGGCAAACATGACTTTTTTCAACAGTAACAATGTGAGAGGTTTGACCTAGTTATAGAAACAATTTAGCCATTTAAAAAGTGTGTGTTCTGATTATTTTGTAAATTCTGCTGGTCAATGTTGTAAAACCCTCATGCCGCGTACACACGACCATTTTTAATGAAGAGAAAAATGCAATTTTTTAAAATGGTCATTAAAAATGATCGTGTGTGGGCTTCAGAGCATTTTTCATGAGGTGAAAAATGGCCATGAAAAAATTGGAACATGCTCTAATTTTTCTCGTTTTTCACATCGTCGTTTTTCTCGTCATGAAAAACGTCCGTGTGTAGGCTTTAACGACGTGAAAAAAAATGCGCATGCTCAGAATCAAGTATGAGACGGGAGCGCTCATTCTGGTAAAACTAGCGTTCGTAATGGAGATAGCACATTCGTCCCGCTGTAACGGACTGAAAAGCACGAGGCTGAAAAACGCCTGTACGGTTTAGGAGATATCCCTTGTCCCCTGCATGTGCCGATGTCATCGGCACATGCGCACTGTGGCAAACTGAAGCAATGGCACATATGTGCTGTTGCTTCAGTGACCATGACGTCATACCGTGATGTCATCGCGGCTCCGGCCAATTACAGCGCTGGAGCCGCAATACCCGGAAGTAACCCCCTGGAGAGATTTTGCCGCTGGAGGGGGGACGAGGACCGCTGCAGGGGTTCGATGTAAAGTAAGTAATTCATAATGAGCTAGTATGCCATGCATACTAGCTCATTATACATTTGTCTTGCAGGATTTTCTTTTTTCCCCAAGGATTTACAACCACTTTAATGTACGTCATTATATAGAATATATCTAAAACCTGTACTGTATGTCTGAAAAAGCAATCTGCTCAAAAGCCAAATAACAACAATAATCAAATTCGACAGACATAATCCTCTTAGCTGTAAATAGGCAATATGTATGCAAAAGCTCAAAATACTGCACATGCTTCTATTCAATGTGCAAATCAAGACGGTATTCATGGACCTGAAAATATGATAACAACACAAGGGTAGGCAGAGATTTGCTTTAACATTACCTGACATCAATGAAGAAAAAAGTCAATAAATATGATCTGTACTTGTATATTGGCAATACAAAATGCCTAAATATACAGGTGATCCCAGATCATACAGGCTATATTATATTACCGGCCTGACCATGCATGCCTAGAAATCGAATAATAAAAACATGCATAGCGGCTCATGAACAGTTGAAAAAACCTGAATATATTATAATTGAGTACACTTTGCTAAACCAGTTTACTTGTACAAGCACACATAATGAAGAACCATGTGCAGGGCAAAATTGTGTTGTATATGTCAAGGTGGTAACAAAATAACAAAATAATGACCAAGTCATTTACAGCTGTTGAATAATATACAATATACAGTATATATATTATTTTTAAATGGAACTATTGTACCCAAAATTGTCTTGATATTTGTGCTGCAATCATCTACACAGCAGTCGTACTAAGACTGGGAGAGAGGCAGCTTCACTAGGAATTTTTTGGGTTCTGCTGCATTATACAAGGGCTGAAAGAAGGAAAAAAGAGAGAGGAAAACTTATAACTGTCCAATCAGCTGCTGACAGAGGAGGATGTTCAATCTGTGCAGCCATTGCTACAATTAAGGTCAATGACCTTATTGTGCTGTCTCATAGGAGTGCTTGGTCCAAAAATGGCTGAAGAGAGTTACAAATCTTCTAAAAGGTAGAACAGTTCCCATGTGTTTATTTTAACTGTGTATTAATCTGCCTAAATAGAGTTCTAATTTAATGACTATTTACAGTAAAAATATGAACATCATGAATTCTCCAGTAAAACAGCAGTTACAGTGGTTCTCTTTCTTTTTTTTATGTTAGTAGGCATACACACAGTATTTAGTTAACACATTTTAAAATGACACATGCTTGCTTAAAAACAGGCTTTTACAATAAAGGTTTGGTCTAAAGAAAGGCAAAACCAAATCCCCCTTATGAAACTGTAAGCCAGGGGTGCCCAACCTTTTGAAGAGCGAGAGCCACTTAAGCGACTTGTTAACCAGTCGCGGGCCACAATGAGCGGAGCGGGCAGGTGACAGGTCCGTGTCCAGTCTGCATATTCAGAGCGGACACGGACCCAGCCTACTCTACTCTATGGGCTCTTCGATCCGATCCACCCTGATGGAAGGGGACGGACCACCTTCTGTGTTTTAAGCGGATTGGAGGTAGGTGGGTGGGTGTAAACAGACACAAGTCCGTTTACATCTGCAGATCCATAGAGGTGAATGGTCCAATTGGATCGGACCGATCATGTGAAAGGGGCCTAAGGCTGCTTTTACACTGATGCGCTGTGGTTTACCCACAACTCGGGTGCAGAGCAGTGCACCTGTGGCTTTCCACGTGTTAGCTGCACTTTGCCACAGATTTCTATTATATCCTGCTGGTGCGGTGCACTTTCTGAAAGTGCACCAAACCCGCAGGTATTAACAGAAGTGCTTGGCTCAGTGCCGGTAACTGCGCTGCACCAGCGGATCAGTTAGGAAGCAGCCCAGTAACCACTGCAGAACAGATATGCCCATATATACACTGTGATTTTAATAATAAACTTACCTTTAATAACAGTCTTCCATTCAAGTATCGCCAGCTGTTGCTGTCCCAGACAGAGTGCATTCGGTATCACTCCGCCTGGGACAGTAGATGGTACTATACAAGTAACATTGGCTTATGTGGCTCTGCTCCGCAGCAGCTTGCTTCCTTCACTTCATTCACAACACTGATACTCTGGAATAGCGGGTCAGCAACCCATGATCTTGGCTTAACTATAATTGTATATGTGTGTATATTTTCCTTGAAGAAACTATTGCTCTCTTGTTTTATCTGTACAGCCCTTGGGATAAAACCAGAAATAATTTTTTCCTATGATGCTCAAAGCAAATTCTCTGATCATAGCTGAGGCCCTCCCCTGTCTGTTCTCACTAATAAAAGTCACTAGAACTAGAGGCTGCAAAGCAAATAATATTAACTAAGTCTTAAAAAATGTTTTTTTTCAACAAATTTTGAATAAAAAAAAATTAAAATCACTTTCATTATATCGATAAACACCAACAAGGCTTCTTGAACACAGGTTACAAAATACTGAATTTGTAGTTATGTATAGGAAGAAGCGCCAAACACCCCTCGGTTCAGTTGGCACCAGAACCTGCTAACGGACCGAAAGTTTGTGCAAACTATCGAACCCTGTTAAAGTCTATGGGACTCGAACGTTCGGAATCAAAAGCGCTAATTTTAAAGGCTAATATGCAATTTATTGTCCTAAAAAGGGTTTGGGGACCCGGGTCCTGCCCCAGGGGACATGTATCAATGCAAAAATAAGTTTTAAAAACTGCAGTTTTTTCGGGAGCGGTGATTTTAATGATGCTTAAAGTGAAAAAAAATAGTGAAATATTCCTTTAAATATCGTACCTGGGGAGTGTCTATAATATGCCTGTGAAGTGGCACGTGTTTCCCGTATTTAGAACTGTCCCTGCACAAAATGACATTTCTAAAGGAAAAAAAAGTCATTTAAAACTGCTTGCGGCTTTAATGTAATGTGTGATCCCGGCAATATGGATGAAAATCATTGAGAAAATCGGCATGGATACCCCCCAGCCCATTTGGGTCTTGTATGGATATTAAGGGGAACCCCGCACCCAAATTAAAAAAAGGAAAGGCGTGGGGCCCTCAGGCCCTATATACTCTGTACAGCAGTATTCAGGTGGTGCATACAAGACAGGGACTGTAGGTTTGTTCTTAAGTAGAATCTGTTTGTAATTTAGAACTGGTACATTTTAAAGTGTAGCTCCAGCCAAAAAAATCTATTTTTAAGCTTTTTGGAAAACATAGTGAAGGGTTATCACCCCTCTAAAATTTGTTTTGCTGCACCTCTTCAGAAGATATCACCTCACTTTCTGTCCCAATGACAATTGGTTTTTGAAAATTTGGGTTTTTTAGTGAAACAAGGATTGGTGATAAAGCATAAGTGGAGACACGTTTTTCCCATATTAGGTCTTACAGGAAATAATTTCCCTTCCAAGGGGTAGATTTCCTCTCACTTCCTGTTGTCTCCCTCCGTTTGCAAATAGGAGTCGTTCGTAAGGTGGATGTTTGAAAGTAGGGGCCTGCCCTATATACTCTGCAGCAATTTGGGCCTTAGGTGTTGGTGTTGCCACAACACTGTAAGGCCTCACAGTTACTCTTGGTGGGCACAGGAACAGGCCCTGCTGTGAAATATTAGATAAAGAATTGTAATTGCATGCCCCTGTTGAACAGGGGCAGAAAAATTGGGCCTTAGGCACAGCTGCTGGTGCCACAAACCTGCAATCCCTCACAGAAACTCTAGTTGGAGTGCATGAATGAGCCCTGCTGCAAATTATTGCATCAAACATTTTAATTACACGCCCCTGTTTAACAGAGGCAGAAAAATTGGGCCTTAGGCACTGGTGCCACAACACTGCAACCCCTCACAGATACTATAGTTGGAGTGCAGGAATGAGCCCTGCTGCAAAGTATTGCATCAAATATTGTAATTACACTCCCCTGTTAAACAGGGGCAGGAAAATTGGGCCTTAGGCACTGGTGCTGGTGCCACAACCCTGCAACCCCTCACTGAAACTCTAGTTGGAGCGCAAGAATGAGCCCTGCTGCAAATTATTGCAGCAAAATTTTTTATTACACGCCCCTGTTTAACAGGGGCAGAAAAAATTGGGCCTTAGGTACTGGTGCCACAACACTGCAACCCCTCACATATACTATAGTTGGAGCGCAGGAATGAGCCCTGCTGCAAAGTATTGCATCAAAAATTGTAATTACACGCCCCTGTTAAACAGGAGCTGAAAAATTGGTCCTTAGCCACTGGTGGCGATGCCCAGAACCAAAAATGTTCTTACAAGCTAACAGCATGAACATTGAGGAGGAAGAGGATAGTCACTCAGCATAACAGGATAGTCACTCAGCATCAGCATAGGCAGTGTTGAAGAGATCTCCCATTCAAAAAATATATATTTGGTTACATCAGCATCAGGTGCTTGGTAGGTGGTGATCCAAGACTGATCAGTTTTATGAAGGTCATCCGATCGACCGAGTCGGTGGACAGGCGCACCCTGTGATTGGTTACAAAGCCTCCAGCAGCACTGAATGTGCGTTCCCAAAGAACACTGGATGCAGGACAGGCCAGTAGCTCAATTGTATACTGTGCAAGCTCTGGCCAGTGATCCATCCTCGAGACCCAGTAACCCAGAGGATTTTCGGGTGGAAAGGTGTCCAAGTCTGATCTTGCCCCTAGGTATTCCTGAACTATGTAAAACAGACGCTAGCGATGGTTGCTGGAACCGATCATACCTTGGGGCTGCGGACTAAAAAATTGTCTGAACGCATCAGTCAGAGGGCCACCTTCTCCACCGCTCCTTCTTTGACTGACCGAAGCCTCAGAAACACGTTGTCCAGGACCAGAATTTTGTAACCTCCCAGTCTCTGGAAACGCGTTGCACAGACCTTTCTGCATGGCCTCCCGAAGATGTTTCATCCTCTGCTCCCTCTGAAACGGCAAGATAAGGTCCGCAACCTTACCCTTGTAACGTGGATCAAGGAGGGTTGCCAGCCAGTAATGATCCCTCTCCTTGATCACACGAATACGAGGATCCTTCCGCAGGCTTTTCAGGATCAGGGAGGCCATGCAGCGTAGGTTTGCTGAGGCATTCGGTGTGGAGTCCTCTGGGTCACTGAGGGTGACATGATCCGCAGCCACCTCCTCCCAGCCACGTACAAGTCCATGGGTTTCTTGGGACTGTAATTGATCCCTTGAAGACTGCTGCTGATGCTGAATGCTAGGCTCCACCTCCATGCTAACACAATCCTCCTCCTCCTTGTCCTCTTCCTGTGAGATAGGCGGGCCAGCAGGAACACTGTCTGGATAAAGGGGGCCTTGAGAGGTAAGGAAGTCCTCCTCTTCCTCCCTCTGTTCTGCCTCAAGTGCCCTGTCCATTATTCCACGCAGCGTGTGCTCCAACAGGTGGACAAGAGGGACAGTGTCACTGATGCATGCACTGTCACTGCTCACCATCCTCGTGGCCTCCTCAAATGGTGACAGGACAGTGCATGCATTCCTGATCATAACCCACTGGCGTGGCAAAAAAAAAACAAGCTCCCCTGACCCTGTCCTGGTGCCATATTGGCACAGATACTCTTTGATGGCCCTCTGCTGCGTGTGCAGCCGCTGCAGCATGGCAAACGTAGAGTTCCACCTGGTGGGCATGTCACGATTAGGCAGTTCTTGGACAGGTTGTATTCCTTTTGGAGGTCAGCCAGCAGAGCACTGGCATTATATGACCGGCGGAAATGCACACAGAGTTTCCTGGCCTGCCTCAGGACCTCCTGTAAGCCCGGGTACCTGCCCAAGAACTGCTGCAACACCAAGTTAAGGTCATGAGCCAAACAGGGCACATGGGTCAGTTGTCCCTGTCGGAGGGCAGAGAGGAGGTTGGTGCCATTTTCGCAAACCGCCATTCCTGGCTTAAGCTGGTGTGGCATCAACCACCTCTGAGCCTGCCCCTGCAGAGCTGACAGAATCTCTGCCCCAGAGTGGCTCCTGTCCCCCAAGCACACCAGCTCAAGCACCGCATGGCTATTTGCGTAGTCCCTTGAATGCCTACGGAGCACCACTGGTTCCGAGGACAAAGCACAGGAAGAGGCCATGGAGAAAGAAGAAGAGGAGGGGGTGGAGGAGAGAGGTGTGTCAGAATCACCAGTAGTAGCATTTTGGAGGCGTGGTGGTGGAACAACCTCCAACACTACTGCACCTTGTCCTGCATCCTTCCCATCTGCCAGCAGAGTCACCCAATGCGCCATGAAAGATAGGTAACGTCCCTGTCCATGCCTGCTGGACCATGAGTCAGCGGTAATATGCACCTTACCGCTGACCGCCCTGTCCAGCGAGGCCAAGACATTGCCTTCCACATGCCGGTAGAGAGCCGGAATCGCCTTCCGTGACAAAAAGTGGCGTTTGGGAACCTGCCACTGAGGAACCGCACATTCCACAAACTCACGGAAGGGGGCAGAGTCTACCAACTGAAAAGGCAGCAGTTGAAGTGCTAGCAATTTAGCCAAGCTAGCATTCAACCACTGGGCATGTGGATGGCTGGGAGCGAACTTCTTTTGGCGGTGCAGCAGCTGGGGCAGGGAAATTTGCATGGTACAATCTGGCGTTGGTGTACCTATAGCAGATTGCCCTCAAGTACTTGGCTGTGACACACCTAATTCTACACCTTCATTCCTCTCAGTGCATGTTTCAGAGAGGAAGATCCCAGCTAAGGAGGAGCAAGGAGAAGTCCGCTTGGTTCTTTGGTGTGGGTCTTTTAGGTAAGCTTGCCAATGATCTGCATGGCAGGTCGACATATGTCTGGTCAAACGTGTGGTGCCCAAGCGGGTGATGTTTTGGCCACGTGAGATACGCTTGAGACATATGTTGCAAATAGCAGTGGTGCGATCTGATGCACTCGTCTCAAAAAAGGCCCACACAAAAGAACTTTTGGAATAGCGCTCAGAGACAGCAGCGGAGCACATGCGGAGCTCTGCGGTGTGTTGCAGTCAGTGTGCTGCCCTTAAGCTGGCCCCTGGAGGGCATCCTGCCTTGTTGGAGATGTGCCTCCTCCTTCTCTCTCCTATCAGGCACCCACATAGAGTCCATGACCTCATCATCTCCTCCCTCCTCATCACTGTAGCAAACCTGGCAGTATGCTGCAGCTGGGGGAACATGACTACCAGATTGCTGTCCTTCTTGGGCACCCCTCTCTCTGGGCTCACGTTACTGCCTTCCTCTAGCTGGGTACCATCATCGGAGCCTTCAAAACGCTGTGCATCCTCCTGCAGCATGTACCCAACACTGTGGTCAAACAGTTCGGGGGACTCCTCAGAAGGACATGGTGGGGTTAGGGAAGGAGTGACTGATGCCATTGAGTAGAGGGAAGAGGCCACTTTGGCAGCTGCTTTGCCAGACAAAGTACCCTAAGCCTGGGTGAGAGAAGATGAGGAGGATGCTTGGTCATCCACTCTACCAAGTCTTCGGCATGTTGCGGCTCAACACGGCTAGCTGCCGGAAAAAAGGACAAGCGTGTCCCACGGCCACGTGCTGATGAGGATGCACTGTGTCCACAACCAGCACTGTTGCCTCTAGACATAGAGCCTGCTTGCCCCCTTTTATTGGCTTGTGACTGTCTGCCTCTCCTTGTTGTCCTTCCAGACATACTAATAGCCTGCAGTGAGATGTAGCTGCACAAAGCTGGGATGTATATATATACTGATTATACTGCAGCTAGCAGAATCCACTGCCTGCCTGTAGTATTATTAGTATGAGAACACCAGCAATTGTCTTCAGGTAGCTTTACGTGCACACTCTGAAAAGGACACAGTACACTAACTGAAAATACTGCAGCTCCCTGCCTGTGGTATTTTTGAGAACACCAGCAATTGTCTTCAGGTAACTTTAGGTGCACACTGTGCAAAGGACACAGCACACTGACTGAAAATACTGCAGCTCCCTGCCTGTGGTATTATTTTATGAAAACACCAGCAATTGTCTTCAGGTAGCTTTAGGTGCACACTGTGCAAAGGACACCGTACACTAACTGAAAATACTGCAGCTACCTGCCTGTTGAATTAGTATGAGAGCACCAGCAATTGTATTCAGGTAGCTTTAGGTGCACACTTTGCAAAGGAAACAGTACACTAACTGAAAATACTGCAGCTTCCTGCCTGTGGTATTAGTATGAGAACACCAGAAATTGTATTCAGGTAGCTTTAGGTGCACACTGTGCAAAGGACACAGTTCACTAACTGAAAATACTGCAGCTCCCTGCCTGTGGTATTAGTATGAGAACACCATCAATTGTCTTCAGGTAGCTTTAGGTGCACACTGTGCAAAGGACACAGTACACTAACTAAAAATACTGCAGCTAGCCCTACCTGTGGAGTTAGTATGAGAAAATCAGCAATTGTATTCAGGTAGCTTTAGGTGCACACTGTGCAAAGGACACAGTACACTATCTGAAAATACTGAAGCTCCCTGCCTGTGGTATTAGTATGAGAACACCAGAAATTGTCTTCAGGTAGCTTTAGGTGCACACTGTGCAAAGGACACAGTACACTATCTGAAAATACTGCAGCTCCCTGCCTGTGGTATTAGTATGAGAACACCAGAAATTGTCTTCGGGTAGCTTTAGGTGCACACTGTGCAAAGGACACAGTACACTAACTGAAAATACTGCAGCTCCCTGCCTGTGGTATTAGTATGAGAACAACAGCAATTATCTTCAGGTAGCTTTAGGTGCACACTGTGCAAAGGACACAGTACACTAACTGAAAATACTGCACCTAGCCCTACCTGTGGTATTAGTATGAGAACACCAGCAATTGTATTCAGGTAGCTTTAGGTGCACACTGTGCAAAAGACACAGTACACTAACTGAAAATACTGCAGATCCCTGCCTGTGGTATTAGTATGAGAACACCATCAATTGTCTTCAGGTAGCTTTAGGTGCACACTGTGCAAAGGACACAGTACACTAACTAAAAATTCTGCAGCTAGCCCTACCTGTGGTATTAGTATGAGAACACCAGCAATTGTATTCAGGTAGCTTTAGGTGCACACTGTGCACAAGACACAGTACACTAACTGAAAATACTGCAGCTCCCTGCCTGTGGTATTAGTATGAGAACACCAGCAATTGTCTTCAGGTAGCTTTAGGTTACCCACTGTGCAAAGCACACAGTACACTAACTGAAAATACTGCAGCTCCCTGCCTGTGGTATTAGTATGAGAAAATCAGCAATTGTATTCAGGTAGCTTTAGGTGCACACTGTGCAAAGGACACAGTACACTATCTGAAAATACTGCAGCTCCCTGCCTGTGGTATTAGTATGAGAACACCAGAAATTGTCTTCAGGTAGCTTTAGGTGCACACTGTGCAAAGGACACAGTACACTATCTGAAAATACTGCAGCTCCCTGCCTGTGCTATTAGTATGAGAACACCAGAAATTGTCTTCGGGTAGCTTTAGGTGCACACTGTGCAAAGGACACAGTACACTAACTGAAAATACTGCAGCTCCCTGCCTGTGGTATTAGTATGAGAACAACAGCAATTATCTTCAGGTAGCTTTAGGTGCACACTGTGCAAAGGACGCAGTACACTAACTGAAAATACTGCAGCTCCCTGCCTGTGGTATTAGTATGAGAACACCAGCAATTGTATTCAGGTAGCTTTAGGTGCACACTGTGCAAAGAACACAGTACACTAACTGAAAATACTGCAGCTCCCTGCCTGTGGTATTAGTATGAGAACACCAGAAATTGTCTTCAGGTAGCTTTAGGTGCACACTGTGCAAAGGACACAGTACACTAACTTAAAATACTGCAGCTACCTGCCTGTGGTATTAGTGTGAGAACAACAGCAATTGTCTTCAGGTAGCTTTAGGTGCACACTGTGCAAAGGACACAGTACACTAACTGAAAACACTGCAGCTCCCTGCCTGTGGTATTAGTATGAAAACACCAGCAATTGTATTCAGGTAGCTTTAGGTGCACACTGTGCAAAGAACACACTACACTAACTGAAAATACTGCAGCTCCCTGCCTGTGGTATTAGTATGAGAACACCAGCAATTGTATTCAGGTAGCTTTAGGTGCACACTGTGCAAAGAACACAGTACACTAACTGAAAATACTGTAGCTCCCTGCCTGTGGTATTAGTATGAGAACACCAGAAATTGTCTTCAGGTAGCTTTAGGTGCACACTGTGCAAAGGACACAGTACACTAACTGAAAATACTGCAGCTACCTGCCTGTGGTATTAGTGTGAGAACAACAGCAATTGTCTTCAGGTAGCTTTAGGTGCACACTGTGCAAAGGACACAGTACACTAACTGAAAACACTGCAGCTCCCTGCCTGTGGTATTAGTATGAAAACACCAGCAATTGTATTCAGGTAGCTTTAGGTGCACACTGTGCAAAGAACACACTACACTAACTGAAAATACTGCAGCTCCCTGCCTGTGGTATTAGTATGAGAACACCAGTAATTGTCTTCAGGTAGGTTTAGGTGCACACTGTTCAAAGGACACGGTACACTAACTGAAAATACTTCAGCTCCCTTCCTGTGGTATTAGTATGAGAACACCAGCAATTGTATTCAGGTAGCTTTAGGTGTACACTGTGCAAAGGACACAGTGCACTAACTGAAAATACTGCAGCTACCACAATCACCTGCCTGCCTGTCAGTATATTAGGAAGAGAATAACAGAAACGGATCTAGCTAAACTGAATACAGTGCATATATATATATATATATATATATATATATATATATATATATACACAACACCTTGGATGCTTATATATACTCTACACACTGTAACTGCAACTAACTGACTCGCCTGCCTGCTCTATCTAACTCAAATGATATTACACTGTCTCTCTCTCTCTGTCTATCTTTCACCGCCACCGCAACACACTACACAAGGCCACCACACAGGTGGCCTTATATAGTGTGGGGCGTGTACTAAACCCCCTGAGACGTAATTGCCCAAAGCTGTTCTTACCGCACTGTGATTGGCCATAGCATGCGGGTCATAGTGCATGCTTGGCTAATCATCAGCCAGCAATGCACTGTGATGCTGCAGTGAATTATGGGCCATGACGCTCCACTCAAATTTGGCACGAACGGCCCATAATGTTTAAAATTCGGCGAAAGGTTGAACAGCTGATGTTCGAGTCGAACATGAGTTCGACTCGAACTCTAAGCTAATCCCTAGTTATGTAGTGGGTTTTTTTTTTTTACGGATTGAACACAGGTGCATTGACATCCAGCAAAAAAATGCACACAGCTGTGTAAAGATCAGTAATGTGGAATTGTCTTCAGAGCTGTATAAAAAAAAAAATAGGTGTGAGTGCAGTCATTTATGTTCATACACGTGTCTACACTCCTGAATACAAGTGTTTATGTGTAAATTGCAATACTGGCAGCTAGAAGAGGATGAAGAAGATACTTATGTGTGTATAAGCATACACACATTTACACACCTGTTCACGTGTATGCTCAAGACGTAATTTGTAAATCAGGATCTTACTTTCAGCAAGATCCTGTGTATAAACATCAGTAAATTATTATGATTGAGTGCAAGAGGCCCAATTGTGAATATAGTATTTATGACCAGAAATAAAAATACAACATGATATATATTATATTGTATATTAATATATTTTTCAATTGAATGTATTTCATTAGTTTGTATAAACAACAATGCACAAAGCTGACGATTTCATAAGTGAAGCAAGTAATACAAATATACAGTACTGTGCAAAAGTTTTAGGTAGGCTTGGAGAAATGTTGTAAAGTAAGATGCTCTTGCACCCAACTCCTTACACCAGCAAAGTCGCTCTCCAACTCCCCTCTGTGTTACCGGGCTTTTGATTTTATCTGTTCCAGCCCTCTGGTAATTGCCACTGGACTTTGTAGTTTTGTTTTAGCTTCATTATGAGGGAAAATTCTGCTTTCAGCATAAAAATCACAGCAGTCTCTGTACTCCTGTATTGGGATTATGATAAGCAGAGATGCTAAACACTACCATCTTGTGGTCAAATATAAATCTGCATTACAGTAACATTGCACAGTGTTACAATATATGTGAATATAGTTTGTACTTTCTCTCTGTCTAATATAAATAAAGAATCTATAAAGAAAATCATGGATCTACTGTCAGGATCATTGGGCAATACAACTTTCAGGGGACTCAGAAAAATAAAAACTGCTGTGTTAATGGAAGTGACAGACTGCATCATACATTACACTTTTAATGTTGCCCTTAGTTACACTTCAAGCCTGTCATGGAAATGCATTTTAATCCATTTAATTATTACTTTAAGTCAATTGATTGCATTATAACTTCAAATCTTATTTCTCTGAGGTACATTTACTGCACATGCACTAAAGTACTTTTGTTAATTGTTAACATACATTGCATAACATACATTGCATAAAGGCAGCACATTCATATGGATGTGCTGCTTAATGCACCAAAAAAGAGACATGCAGAATTTTTTGGCAGTGTAGTGTATGCCACTTCATTGCAACTGCTCTACACCGCACATCTATTGGCAAGGTGCATTAGAGTGCAATGCAGAATGAAAGCAGTAATGTCAATCAGACATTAATGTATTCTCTAAATAAAATTATCATTTTTTGGATATACATTTTGCTGGGTAGTAGATTTTAACGCCTGTTTAGGAAATGTCTTACATAAACTTTTACTAACATTACTAAGCTAAATGTTTTGTATATGCAAATCAACCTAGTTTTCAATCATTCATTAGGAATTTGACAGTAATCCCAGAGGATTGTGTATTTGCCAACAACAGCCTGATGCTTTAAAAAAGTAATGAAAGGCAGAGCCAATTAACTGTAGAACTGTAAATCCCACTGGAACATTGTACCTACTAATAGAGCCAATTATATTAGCAACATGGCTAGAGATGAAAATGATTATAATCTAACTGTACAAACACCTGATTGTTTTAGAACTAAACATTAATAGGTGTATTCATTCCAAAATCATCTACCTTTATCTATGCTTTGTTCGGGATTGCTCTTACTCACTCCATTCAAATTGTAATACCCTATGGTCCTCAAAGTGGACCAAAAAACCTGTAGGGAAAAGTTATAAAATATACTTCACCTCTACTTTTGCCCACAGTGCATAGGCTTGGGACCTCATGCTCCTTCCTACAGTATCTCAGGAATATTGTGCAGCTCAAATCTAATAAGATGATCTTACAGTATACTACAGGATTTGGGATACTCAGCATTCCATGAGATCTCAATGTAAAGAGCACAACTCCCACCAGCAGTATTAACCTTAACCAAATGACGGCTACAGCACGGTTGTCCAGTTCTGGGAGGGCGTCTATTGATCTCATTCCAGAACCGTGCCCCCCGGCTAGCACTCAACACGCTCTGAGATCGCTGTGTCCTTCATACTTAGCTGATCACAGATCGGCGTAAAGGACCAATCACAGCAGCCCTTTACCATGTGATCAGCTCCAATCACAGCTGATCATGATGTAAACACACTTGCTGGTTATCGGCATTTATTTCCTCATGCTGTCACAGTGTGAGCAGAGGAGATCCAGTAACTGGAAAGTGTGAAAGGGGACATCTGCACTGATAATCAGGGCACTGATCATCCGTGTCCTGATAATCAGTGCAGCCCCTACAGTGCCATCAGTGTTGCCTATCAGTGCCAATCAGAGCCCATCAGTGTGGCCAATCAGTGCTGCCTATTAGTGCCCATCAGTTCCACATATCAGTGCAGCCTTATCAGTGCCGCCTCATCAGTGCAGCCTATCAGTGTCCATCAGTGCAGCCTATCAGTGCCCATTAATGCTGCCTATCAGTGCCCATCAGTGCTTCCTTGTCAGTGCACATCAGTGAAGGAGAAAAATTACCTGTTTTCAAAATTTTATAACAGGAACTAAGAAAAACTTTTAAGTCAGAATTTTTGGTAGTTTTTCATTTATAGCGCAAAAAACCCCAAAAAAACAGTGGTGATTGTAAAGTCTAGTTTTTTTTTTCAATAAAAATAACAAACATGCTATACTTACCTGCTCTTTTGCAGTGGATTTGCACAGAGCAGCCCAGATCCTCTTCTTCTCGGGTCCCTCTTCTGTGCTTCTAGCCCCTCACTCCTGTTGAGTGCCATCACAGCCAGCAGCTTGCTATGGGGCAGCCGAGTCGAGTCACAGCTCTCTGTGTCCATTCAGCTGTGGCCTGGCCCTCTCTCTCCTGATTAGCTGACTGACTTTGATTGACAGCAGTGGGAGCCAATGGCGCTGCTGCTGTGTCTCAGCCAATCAGGAGGGAGAGTCTCGGATGGCTGAGACACTGGTGGACATCGCTGGACAGAGATGAGGCTCAGGTAAGTATTAGGAGGGGGGCTGATGGAGGCTGCTACGCAAAAAGGCTTTTTATCTTAATGCATTAAGCTAAAAAAACTTCTGGCTTTTCAACTCCTTTAATACCACCAAAAGAAATCTCTATTTGTGTGAAAACAATTATAAAAATGTCATTTGGTTACAGTATTGCATGACCGCGCAATTGTCATGCAAAGTGCGACAGCGCTGAAAGCTGAAAATTGGCCCGGGCAGGAAGGGGGTAAAAGTGTGAGACTATTTATTACTTTTTAGTTAGAGTTTTTGAATTTCTTTATTTATCACAAGCATTTTGGTATTGGGGGAGGGCAAAGTAAAAAAGTGGACCTTTCTTGTAGTGGAAGGTTCAGGTTAACCTGCAATCCTAAAATATTGACAAACATAAGTTTTGTTTTTTTAATATATATATTTTTTTAAAGCAAATCTGAAAAATGCTATATATTCCAAACCCAGCTGTGTTGGTCCTTTCTTAGTGTAAGCATTCTGGGTACCTGGATAACCTGGGTGGTTTGGAATCTTTATTTGATGACTTGGCCACATTAGCCTGACTGTGCTGTGCACTGTTGCTTATGTGGTCCTAAAGCAAATGGAAGGCAATTTGCCATATGTCTTATTTCTTCAGTTCACACCAACAATATGCTGCAGTGGTGTGCACTAAAAAAAGAAAGCACTTTTACACAGCAAAATGCATCTCAACTCATTATAATGCATTACAAAGTGCTTCTGCAAAGAGTTAAAGTTGCTGTCAGGTTTAATAGAAGTGAACAGTTTACAATAATGTTATATGAGTAGCCGATTATGCACCGGGATAACTAGGCTTTACTGCAGTTCACAGTTATGTCAATCCCACGTGTTTTTAAAAGGAGAAAAGGGGGTGATTATAGCACAAAGATAGCTTCATTGATGTGATTGCACTCATAGGCAAATAGGTGACACATGGAATGGAAGCAATGCTACAAAATAAAAACAATGGTTTCTATGACTCTATTACTGTTTGTCTTGATTTCTATTTTAGACTTTGTCTCACACAGCACTTTACCAGCCCTGACACTTTTTGTGAAGCAGTGCCTCCAAGTGCTGAGCAGCACGTTGAAACTTACAGCTGCTTATATGTCTTTCTCGGGCTGTTAGCAGAAGTTCCCTGACTCAAGGACAAGAAAGTAACATTGCATTTTCACCATAATAAATAGACATTTCATTAGTTGCTATAGGTTGCTGGACTTTTCCATTGCTCTATACATTATAACTTCTATCGAACATCAATGTTTGCATAAAGATAGCATTTAACCACTTGCCTACTGGGCACATAAACCCCCTTCAAGCCCAGGCCATTTTTCAGCTTTCAGTGCTGTCACACTTTGAATGACAATTACGCAGTCATGCTACACTGTAACCATATGACATTTTTTATAATTTTTTCACACAAATAGAGCTTTCTTTTGGTGGTATTTAACCACCGCTGGGTTTTTCTTTTTTTGCTAAACAAACAAAAAAAAGACCAAAATTTTAACAAAAAACTATTTTCATAGTTTGTTATAAAAATGTCCAAACAGGTAATTTTTCTCCTTCATTGATGTGCGCTGATGAGGCTGCACTGATGGGCATCGATAGGCCCTGCTGGGCACTGATAGGTGGCACTGATGGGCACTGTTGAGGAGGCACTGGTGTGCACTGATCATGAGGCACTGCTGAGGCTGCACTGATAGGTGGCACAGCTGGGCACTAATAGGTGGCATTGATGGGCACTGATAGGTGGCCCTGAAAGCCACTGAGAGGTGGCACTGATAAACAGCACTAATGTAGATGGATAGGTGGCACTGATATACAGCACTGATAGGTGGCACTGATGATGAGACACTGATGGGCACTGATAGGTGGCACTGGTGGGCACTGATTAACAGTAATGATGGGTACTGGTAGGTGGCACCACTGGGCACTGGTTAGCAGCACTGGTGGGCATTAATTAGCAGTACTGGTGGTCACTGTGTGGGACCAATGTTCCTCTTACAGAAGCCGGTAATCAGCTTTTTTTTTACTATTCTCCGATGATCGACTTCTGTTTACATCATGTGATCAGCTGTTGACTGACAGCTGATCCCGTGGTAAAGGGCCATAATCAAAGCAAAGTCCAAAGTGGGCATGCGGGCAGCGTGAGCACGGGAGGATGTCCATGTACGCTCTTCAGGAGTTTTAAGCCCATGCTGTAGCTGTCTTTCAGCTATAGCGTACGCGCCAAGTGGTTAATGAAATATGCATAAAAGAGTCAGTGCAGCGCTAAGACAAAACGACACTAAATAAAAAATATAAAATCATATAAGGCCTGTCACTCAACTGGTAACGTTCAGAAATACTGCAGCACCCCCTCAGACCCGCCCCTTTTCTTACCTGAGCCAACTGTTCCAGCGACAGGGACAAGCACAGCAGCTCCAGCGACTGTCTTAGGTCCTCATTGGAAAGATTGATAGCAGCAGAAGTCATTGGCTCCCACTGCTGTCAATCAAGACCATTGACACGGGAGCAGGGGGGCATGGCCGAGTGTTTGTTTTTAAAAAAAAAAACACAGACCTTTACAATCACTTTAATCCCATTGAGAACTTGTGATCAATCCTCAAGAGGTGGTTGAACAAAAAAAAAACTGACAAACTCTAAGCATTGATTATGCAAGAATGGGCTGCCATCAGTCAGGATGTGGCCCAGAAGTTGATTGACAGCATACCAGGGCGAATTGCAGAGGTCTTGAAAAACAAGGGCCAACACTGCAAATATTGACTCTTTGTAAAAACTTCATGAAATTGTCAATAAAAGCCTTTGACACTTATGAAATGCTTGTACTTATACTTCAGTATACCATAGTAACATCTGACAAAAATATCTAAAAACACTGAAGCAGAAGACTTTGTGAAAATTAATATTTGTGTAATTCTCAAAACTTTTGGCCACGGCTGTAGCTACCACATCCAATGATGATAAGCTACTATAGATATGATTTTGAGTTTAGTTACACCACAACCTCAGGTGCAGACTTGACCTATGCAGGGCCAGGCAATATTTACAGCTTAACCTGGGATAGGGACCTCTGTTGTACTGCACATATGCTTTCGCCCTGTCACATAAGGTAATGGCCTGTGACCTCTCTGGTCTTGATGTGAATGCTAGAAGGCCATACTTTACAGATTAAGTCTTGCTTTTGCTTATAAAACTGTCAGTGAACAGAGATGACATACTGTAAGTGAATATCTGTGATAAAGTTATAATGTCAGTATTTCTGAACGTTACCAGTTGAGTAATAGACAGCTGCTGGATGGAAAAAGGCTACATCAACCCTCAAGCCGTGGACCGATTCATTCATGCCATTCAGGTGGACTCCTACACCCCCCCCCCTCTGGTTTCCTACTATTCTATCCCATCTATTTTATTTTATATTATCTATCTAATTTTATTTTACCCTATTTTATTTTGATATCTTTACTTCTTTTTCTCTTTTCTTTTCTCTATTATTCTTACTTCATAACGCACCTTATTGAAGCTACAACAAAGTATTACTCTACATTACTTTTTTCGAAGATACAGATCAATTTATAATTAATATGTTAAATATTTCTTTCAATTACAGTCTTGAATATATTAGTACAAGGATTTATTTACTTTCTATCTCATTTAAGTCCTTATAATTTAGATTAGGATATATTCTGTAGACCCTATTATTTGTTATTTTTCTATATTTGTAATAATTGGACAAATATCAACAACATGTATTACATATGATCTGTATGTGACTAATATATAAGTCCAATAAAATACTTTGACAAGGAAAAAGGCTACATCGAGCATGCAGCATTTAGCACACCATGTATAGTGTATCCCACTGTGTATCCCACTAATTGTGTTATGCTTGATGAAAACATTAACTGATTACCTGAAGGGTACCAAGTGAGAGGAAAGTAGACTGTAGGCCTGCCACTCAAAATGGTAAGTTGCTCATCTTCATCCACTAGAAGAACTAGACTAAATAAAATCTGCCCCCTTTCCCCCCTTGCAATTCCCATTATATAATGGGTGCCCAGCTCCACAACCAAAAATTCTAATCTCTTTCCACAGCTTGGTCCCTCATAGTCCATGCTGCCCCTGCCTTATTGGTTGAGATACTGTATTCTCTAATTAGAAAATAAAGTAAGTGACCCAATGCCACTATGCAAGGGCATGTTCCTTCTTCAATAAAGGGAGCCAGTCAGAGCCTTTACCTCTTCCAGATCTTGTCCTTCATCAAAACAAACAAAAATAAGTAAATCTGGATAGTGGAACAGGGACATCAGGAGACAAAGAAAGAAGTAACTGTAACTGTAATCTATGCAAGCATCACTTTTCATGAATTTTAGTTTGTTGCGAAGTATGAGGATAATTTACTTGGTGTGCTATAACATTTTAATATAGACATATAAATTGAAGGGGTTGTAAACCCTAGTGTTTTTTCACCTTAATGCATCCTATGCATTAAGGTAAAAAAACTTATTCTAGTGACCGTCCCCCTAGCCCCCCCCCCCGTTTTACTCACCTGAGCCCTGGAATTTCCCACGGCAGAGATGCGCTCTTGCTCTGCCGGGGGTTCTTGGCTCTTGATTTGATAGATAGTGGGCGGGGCTGAGTCCTACATTGGGCGTCTATGGACGCTGAATGCTGGACTCAGGAGCGCGCCCACAAGGTAACCGCCCGGGAGATCGCTTGTCCTAGGGGGTTATACGATGCAGGGAGGAGCCGCGAGAGCTGCCAAGTTACCCCAGAAGTCGAGGATCGGGGCCACTCTGTGCAAAACGAACTTCACAGTGAAGGTAAGTATGACATGTTTGTAAGGCTTTGTTGTTTGTTTTTTTAAATAACAATCACTTTAAGCTACATTTTATTGGTATGGAAGACATCCTCAAAATTCTGAAAATAGATGATGGGTACCTTTCAAATAAACTTCACAATTTGCATTTTCTATTGCAGTTTGATGCAAACCAAGTACAAAGGTCAGCTTCATATGGCCAGCAATTAATCATATTTTAGGTCTACATGACATTAAAAGCTAATTTGGATTATTCAACCCTGAACAGATGATACTATTGTAGTTTCCCTTTGTAAGATTAATTTTTTCTTGTTGTATGAAAATTACTATTTCCCATTATGTTAACTGAAATAACGTAGACAAAAGTGACCTGAAAGCTCATATTTCCTCAAGGGCATGGTCAACTTTATTTTAAAAGTCAATCTACTGAAGAAACTGATTGCCGAAATCTTTGGCGTGACCAAGTTGAATAAAAACATGTCAGGACAAATACCAACAAATAATTTTCAGAAATCTAACAGAGCAGAAGTATCCACTTAGGAGGGTCAGGGTTTAGGATAAAAAAATACAAATTATCCAGTCAACAGGGAATATAGTTGTACAAGCTGGCATCCATAAAACTGCACTTGTAATAACTCAATGAGGCACAACCTATGCTTCAAGCTGACTGAAGTAATAAATAAAATTTAAATTAAACATAGTTCATGTAAAGAGACAGCTTCAAAGAACTGTATAACAGGGGGTCTCGGTAAGAGTTAAGGAGCATAAGTAAATGAGGCTTACCTCTAGAGAAGAATGTAGCCACCTGAGGTGGGAAGGAGACATGGGGCTGCTGAAAGGGCTATTTTAAAAACTACTGCAGAGGTCAAAAGTTTACATTCTATCCCACCCACCAACAATTTTTTCTTCAGCACTTTAGTGGTTAAATTGTAATAACAACCAGGTAGGTAGGGATCCTTGGTACTTGCTAACTCAACTAAATCAGGTTTTTTTTTTTTTAAAGGGGACACTTCAGTTGGTATGAATCTTCCTGATGTTTAGGTGGCTTGAGTGGTCTTCTTGGAACCCTATTCCCAGGAAATCTTGGAATAAAAGGTCCTGATGGTGAGGTGGGGCTGAGGACAGAGTTGGGTACAACTCATGCCCCATACACACGAGCGGAATTTCCGCCAGCAAAAGTCTGATGTGAGCTTTGAGCTTTTGGTCGGAAATTCCGACTGTGTGTACAGGGCATAACTTTAGACAGTTTGGGATCAATCTATTCCTGTTTTTTTTTTGTCTTTGGACCCTTTTAATACTCTTGATGATCCTCTGTGGTAGTTCTTTTTACTCTGCAAGTTTATTTTTCTTATTTATGCTTTATATGTACACAACAGTCTCTCTGAGGTTCTTTCTCTTACTATGGCCACACATTTGCATTGTATTACTTTATCTGTTTGTAACAGTTGGGCCTCTACTGTACTTTGGCCTTTGTGTACCTAAATGGCATTCTTTTTTTTTGTACATTTTCTAAAAAAAATGTAAACATAATTTAACAAACAAAAAAAACAGCTCTGGATCAATGACCCCTTCATGGTCTTTTCAGTGTTAAATTGTTTATTTGTGGAGTAGTTTTACAAATTGAAAGTCATTTTGTTAGGCCCCTTTCACACATGTGGACCGTATGTCCGCTTTTTCATCCATCCGTTTACGGATGAAAAAGGGACATTGGTCCCTATGAGATCGCGGGTGTCAGCGAATGAACATCCGCTGACACCCGATCTTATCCGCGTCCGCAATCCTCCGATTCTGCAGACGGAGGAAAATCCTATTTTTCTATCCGTCTGCAGAGCGGATCAGATGAACACGGACAGACGGTCCGTGTTCATCCGATCCCCCCATAGAGGAGAGCGGAGATCTGACAGGGCGGGTCCTGCACAGTGTGCAGGGACTGCCCTGTCATCCGCCGGCTCAGGGGGGATCAGCGGAGCCGTACACGGGACGCTGTTAAACTCACGTTAAGAGGCAGTTGGACACTTTTTTCAACTGCCCCTGAACTCATTCAATGTTATCCTATCTGACCATGTACACTGTCTCGTTTATTGCCATTTATATGCAGTTGCGTTTAACCTCATTTTCTGAAAGCAAAAAAAGTAGGATTTTTAAAACAGCTTACCTGTAAAATCCTTTTCTTGGAGTACATCACGGGACACAGAGCGGCATAGTCATTACTATGTGGGTTATATAGAATTACCTTCAGGTGCTGGCACTGGCAACTTCCAAAAAAGGAAGTACCCTCCCCTATATAAGCCCCTCCCATCCGGGAGCACCTCAGTTTTGTAGCAAAGCAATACGTGTCCCCAAAAGAGGGGTGGGAGCTCTGTGTCCCGTGATGTACTCCAAGAAAAGGATTTTACAGGTAAGCTGTTTTAAAAATCCTACTTTCTTGTTCATACATCACGGGACACAGAGCGGCATAGTCATTACTATGTGGGACGTCCCAAAGCAATGCCAAATGAGGGGGGGGGATACACCATACATAAGCTGGGCGCCATCAGGCATGAGGATCTTTTGCGGCCTGCAACACACTGCGCCCAAAGGCGATATCCTCCTGACTTCTAACGTCCACCTGGTAGAACCTAGTAAACGTGTGTACTGAAGACCATGTTGCGGCCTTACAAATTTGAGCCAGGGAGGCCTGGTGATGCACTGCCCATGAAGTTCCAACTGCTCTCGTGGAGTGCACCCTAACTTTGAACGGAGGCGGTCTACTTCTCAAGCCATAGGCTTGTATTATGACCTGTCGAATCCACTTGGCTAAAGTAGATTTTGATGCTGCCTGACCCTTTCTGGGGCCTTCCGGCAGAACAAACAAAGAATCCGTTCTACGAATCTGAGCAGTGGCCTTTAGATAAGCTTTAACTGCTCTTACTACATTCAAAGAATGCAATAACTTTTCCTCTACCGAGCTCGGTTTGGGGAAAAAGAAGGAAGAACCACATCCTGGTTCAAGTGAAACCTCGATACCACCTTAGGAAGAAAGGCTGGGTGAGGACGTAATACTACTCTGTCCTCATGAATAACCAGACATGGCTCTTTACAGGACATGGCGGCTAATTCCGACACTCTTCTAGCCGAGCATATGGCTACTAAAAATATCAATTTTCTGGTGAGTAGAACCAAGGAAATGTGCCGCAAAGGTTCAAATGGCTGCTTCTGCAGAACCGACAGAACCAAATTTAGATCCCATGGACATATAGGAGCTTTAATCGGTGGAATAATACGAGTCACCCCTTGCATAAAGGATTTGACAAGTGAATGCATAGCCAGGGGCCTTTGAAATAGTATTGATAAGGCCGAAACCTGACCCCTGATAGTACTTAAGGCAAACTTCCTGTCTACAGCCCACTGTAGGAAGTCCAGAATTCTGCCTATAACGTACTTACGTGGATGCCATTTTCTGGCCTCGCACCAAGTGATGTACGCCTTCCAAACTCTATAGTAGATCTGCCTGGATACAGGCTTCCTGGCATTGATTATAGTTGATACCACAGAGTTAGAGAGACCTCTCTTCTTTAGGATGTGGGATTCAATAGCCAGGCCGTTAAACTTAGAGTTAGTAAGGAAGGGTGGTATATCGGCCCTTGCGAAAGCAGGTCCGGACGACGTGGAAGGGTCCAAGGACTCCCCACAGACATTTTGATGATCTCCGCGTACCAGGCCCTTCGGGGCCACGCTAGAGCCACCAAGATCACCGGCTTCTTTTCCAACCTGACTCTGCGAAGGAGTCGAGGCAACAATTGTAGCGGAGGGAATGCATATATCAGTCTGAACTGATTCCAAGGGAACACCAGAGCATCCGAGCCGCAAGCGAGGGGATCCCTTGTCCGGGAGACAAATCTGTCCACCTTTGCGTTGAATCTGGATGCTAGCAGATCTACATCCGGTGTTCCCCACCGCTGACATATTGCTCGGAAGACCTCGGGATGAAGGGACCATTCCCCTGGGCATAACTGTTGGCGACTTAGAAAGTCCGCCTTCCAATTCTCCACCCCTGGAATGAAGACAGCTGACATACATGGGACATGCTTTTCTGCCCATTCCAGGATGTGACTTACTTCCCTCTGGGCTGCACAACTCCTGGTGTCTCCCTGATGATTGATATATGCCACTGCTGTGGCATTGTCTGATTGAATTCTGACAGGGGACCCTTGGAGTCTGGATGCCCAGGCTACTAGGGCATACCGGGCTGCTCGTATCTGTAAGAGATTGATGGGCAGGGTTTTTACTACATTTGACCATCTGCCCTGGAGAGACCATTGCTCCAGTACTGCCCCCCAGCCTATAAGGCTGGCATCTGTAGTGACCACCTTCCAGGATATCGGACTGAAGGGTTTTCCCTTCTGGAGATTCTGGGGGATCAACCACCAGCAGAGACTCTTGTGAACGGAAGGGGACAAAGCCATCGGGAAGTCTAGAGCCTGAATTTTTCCGTTCCAGGCTGACAATATGGCCCTCTGTAAATTCCTTGAGTGGAATTGGGCGTATGGCACAGCTTTGAATGATGCTACCATCTTTCCTAGCAGCCTCATGCACAGGCGTATGGACGGCTGTCTTTTTGCACAAAGTAGGCGGACCAAGTCCCTCAAAGAGGATACTTTGTCTTGAGGTAGGAAAATCCTCCTCTGGTCTGAATCCAGCCGTAGCCCTAGATATACCAGGTTTTTCACTGGCTGTAGGGCTGACTTGTCCAGGTTGATGACCCAACCGTGAGATTCTAGATATTTGATTGTATCGACAATTACCACTTCTAGCTTGGCAACTGAGTGGTCCATCAACAACAGGTCATCTAGGTATGCCATTATCGTTACACCTCGTGTTCTTAGATCGGCCAACAGTGGGGCCAGAATTTTTGTGAACACTCGTGGTGCTGTGGCGAGACCGAATGGTAAGGCTCTGAACTGAAAATGGTGCCCTTCTACTGCAAAGCGTAGAAATTTTTGATGACCTGGAAAGATGGGAACATGCAAGTAAGCATCTTTGATGTCGATCGAGGCTAACCATTCCTCCCCCTGTAGGGCAGCGGTGACCGATCGGATCGACTCCATCCGGAAGGACCGGACATTTAGAAATTTGTTTAGACTCTTTAGGCCCAATATGGGTCTTATGTCCCCGTTTGGTTTCGGGACTGTGAAAAGGTTTGAGTAGAAACTCAACCCCCACTCTTCCATAGGAACCTCCATAATTACTCCTTGGAGCAATAGTTGTTCTAACGCCACTAGGAGACACCTTCTTTTCAGAGGGTCTTTTGGCATGCCTGACCACATAAAATGGGAAGGAGGAGACTCTTTTAACTCCAACTTGTATCCCCGAGTTACTGCGGAGAGCACCCATCTGTCTTTGATCGTCTCCCGCCAGGTCTCTGTGAACAACTGAAGTCTTCCCCCCCACCCGTTTGAGTGGGGGCAGCCCTTCATAGGCTTGACTTGGAGGCTGGTTTAGTACCTCTTCGGATCCAGGGTTTTTTATTACCCTGTGACTGTCCCTGATTTTTACCTCCTGAGTTTGACCGAGGAGGCCGTCGGAACTGCTTAGTAGCAGACGTCCCAGGGATAGGAGAGGTAGTCCTCTTAAAAGATGGACCCCTAGACCTCTTTTTAATTGGTAAGAGAGTACTTTTACCACTGGAAATCTTCTGGATATATTTATCCAGGTCTTCGCCAAAAAGGCGTTCTCCATGAAATGGGAAGCTAACTAAGAGCTTCTTACAGGGAGCCTCAGCAGACCAGTTCTTGAGCCACAGAAGCCTACGCATATGTACCAAAGACAGCGTGAGGTGGGAGGCCTGATGGATAGAATCCTTGATGGCGTCAACCGCAAAGCATAATGCTCTAGGCAGATCAGCCAGAGCCTGGGCCTGCTGGTCTGGCAAACCCCTCAGGACCATTTTCATTTGATCCTTTAAAGCTTGGCAGACCCCAATAGCTGCCACTGCTGGCTGTGTAACAGCCCCTGCTGTGGAAAAAGCAGATTTTAATAAAGATTCCAATTTTTTATCTACTGGATCTTTGAACATTTGAACATTATCTACTGGACATGTCAGTGATTTGTTCACAGAAGAAATGGCTGCGTCCACCGTAGGAACATTCCATCTCTGGGTGAATTTTTCCTCCATGGGATAGATCACCTGAAATTTCTTAGGTGGAACAAATAGTTTATCAGGATGTTCCCAGTCCTGGTATATAAGTCCTTCCAATAATGGATGAATTGGAAAGGAGCAATTAATCTGGGGAGCTTTTAGCGACCCCAATGAGGAGACAGCAGTAGTTGATGGTTCAACAAGAGGCATTTTAAATGCAGATCGAACCATGTCAGTTAGGGTCTGGACCCACAATCTTTCAGTCTGTGATGCTGAAAATGGTTCATCTACTGTCGATTCCTCAAAAACAGAGTTAACCTCCTCCTGATCCCCTTCAGGTAGGTCAGTCCCTTCCTGGGACTGTTGCTCTGCCAACAGGCACTCTAATGGAGGGGATGGAGATCTGGCGCGCTTTCTTTCCTGTAGAGAAGAAGCGATCAATGCTGCCAATCTCTGCTCCAATTCCTCCAGAGTTGAGGCAAAAACCTCCTCTGTTATATATGCAGGAGCAGGTGGACTGAGGACAGCCGCAGTACCTGGCACTCCCGGGGGTTCCTTATGGGTATTAACCTCTGATTTCTCAGGGGAGGAAGGTGCAGATGACTGCTCCAGATCCTCAGAGCCCGATGGAGACCCCCTACACTTCCTGAGAGGTATATCTCGGAGTTTTTTAGGCGGCATATTCCTTAGTTCAAAGCTGAGGTATTCCAGCCGCAATACACCCCTTTACTGAAACAGTCTAATGCAATTTGCTGCTATGTACATCAGTGGGTGTCTACTAATGCGTCTTTCTGGGGATGCCTGTATCAACCGCCCGCTGTAAGCCCCTATACCATGCTACCAGCTCCTTTTCATGCTCTGTGTCCATAGCAAGCAGCGTGGACTGAGTCCTTTTATCTTGCTGGGACGCCCGCACATGCGCCGAAGCGCTGGGCGCACAGAGCGCGTCATCCGCCAGGCTCCGACCCCTTTTTTGAAGCTAAATCTATAAAAATAAAGCGTGTGTGCGCGCGCGCGCATGCACATGTGCGCTCTTGACGCCATGTAGGGAGAGGAGCCAGGGTCCCTGTTTCACCAGGACTCGGGGATGGAAGGAAACTACTTGGCAGCATGACAGAGGAATGCAGCTTCCCTGATAGAGAGCTCACTCATCTGCCTGGACTTTCACCATGGAAGGAATAGTCCCAAGAAAAAAAGACGTTCCACAGCGGCCTCTAGTGGACAAACACAGGTACCGCACTTTTGTCTTTTTTTTTTTTTTTTTTTTAAACCTCCTTTATGAAAAACATTTCTAGGTTTACAGTTTTTAAAACTTCCTTTATGAAAAGACATTTCTAGGATTTCTTAGGCATATACAGCTATTAGCGGGAATACCTTTAGGTAACAGGCAGAAAGACATATTAGGCTTGGGGGTCCCCTCAATAGAACCAAGTTCCTGAGGGGCCCCCACTTACCTTTTCCCCGCCGCAGGACTTTGTTTGGTCCACAGAAGCCCAAACTTCACCTCTCACGGCAGGCATTGTACTAGACCTTCAGGGACCGGGTTCCCAAGGATTCCACTCCCCTGGACCTGTATAGCACCCTGCACAGATAGCCTCTTGGTTTTGGGTATGACCAGAGCTCTGGATCCCAGGGTCCAGCCCTCCTAAGAGAGGCATTACAGGCAAAACCCTGCTCTTCTCTGCAAGGCCCGGGTACCGACCGTTTAGCTATGAAGCTTTTTTGGTCGGATCCGGAATAGCTTGCTAAGGCCCAGAGAACCTGTACACAAGCCCAGATGAATACATGTTAACCTTGGCCAACACCTTAGACACTGGCAAAAAACTGAGGTGCTCCCGGATGGGAGGGGCTTATATAGGGGAGGGTACTTCCTGTTTTGGAAGTTGCCAGTGCCAGCACCTGAAGGTAATTCTATATAACCCACATAGTAATGACTATGCCGCTCTGTGTCCCGTGATGTATGAACAAGAAAACGGATGAAAAAGGGACATTGGTCCCTATGAGATCGCGGGTGTCAGCGAATGAACATCCGCTGACACCCGATCTTATCCGCGTCCGCAATCCTCCGATTCTGCAGACGGAGGAAAATCCTATTTTTCTATCCGTCTGCAGAGCGGATCGGATGAACACGGACAGACGGTCCGTGTTCATCCGATCCCCCCATAGAGGAGAGCGGAGATCTGACAGGGCGGGTCCTGCACAGTGTGCAGGGACCGCCCTGTCATCCGCCGGCTCAGGGGGGATCAGCGGAGCCATACACGGGACGCTGTTAAACTCACGTTAAGAGGCAGTTGGACACTTTTTCAACTACCCCTGAACTCATTCAATGTTATCCTATCTGACCATGTACACTGTCTCGTTTATTGCCGTTTATATGCAGTTGCGTTTAACCTCATTTTCTGAAAGCAAAAAAATGAGTTCAGACGCAAAAATTTCCATGTTTCAGATGCAAAACTCGGCTAAACGCATTACTGCGTTTAGCCGCGTTTTTGTTTATAAGCGTTTTTAAAGGTTACCTATTTTTTTACATTAGAAATCTCAAAAATGATGGCAAATGATGAAAAACCATTAAAAAATAAATAAAAATAAAACTGTAATTGCTTGCATTGCATTGTGGACAATCCACAACTTGTGGCAGGTGACGTGGCAAGTGGACAATCCACAACTTGTGGCAGGTGACGTGGCAAGTGGACAATCTACTTTTTGTGGCAGGTGACGTGGCCAGGTGATGTGGCCAGGTGACGTGGCAGGTGACGTGGCAGGTGACGTGGCATGTGGACAATCCAGAACTTGTGGCAGGTGACGTGGCAGGTGACGTGGCAGGTGACGTGGCATGTGGACAATCCAGAACTTGTGGCAGGTGACGTGGCCAGGTGACGTGGCAGGTGACGTGGCTAGTGGACCTTTTAACAACTTGTGGCAGGTGACGTGGCCAGGTGGACAATCCACAACTTGTGGCAGGTGACGTGGCAAGTGGACAATCCACAGCTTGTGGCAGGTGATGTGGCATGCATGTGACATGCTAAATACAAGTACACTGCTGCTCTCTCAGCTGCTGCTACTCAATCTGGTCTCACAAAATGGCTGAAATGGTTAATAATACTGTTTTCTTGGTCTTGATGTTTCTTAACTAAACACTTATAGACGCAAACGCAGTAAAACGCAGTAAAACACCGCTAAACACGTCTAAACGCGGCAAAACGGGTGTTTCTAAATGCCGGTTTCAGCTTTCGTTCAGCAGAGTTTGCACCAGCGTCCTGTGTACATGGGGCCTTAGCGGTGAAAGGTACATCAGGAGTGAACGACACAACAAGTGTACACCCATAAGGGATCATCTTTTAATAAACAATTGTTAGTTATTGGATTACGCTATGTGCACTTTTTTCTTGCTTGCAATGAGCAATATTCAGATGGAGGTATGCTAAATCTGCTGACAACAGTCACACAATACCTGCTGGTTAATCCAGCATCATTCGATGGAGATATATAAAAGTTTGATAACATCAACCATCTAAAGATACACTTTGAATTTACCTACATCTGGTAAGTGAATTACCTTTGGAGATTTTCAGACAAGCAGAGAGTTGAAGATGATCGTTTTGGAACATTAATTTTCACGGATTTGTGTTTAACTACCCTTGGAGGGACTTTCTTTCCTCTCACATTCTGCTGCGGTTACAATCTAAGTGGACTGTGTATCAATTGTTAAAGAACTTTCAAGCGCTATTAATGTTTAAATATTTTTATTTTTATTTTAACAAATTTTTTATTTAGTATTTATTATTATTGTAGCAGCTTTCACCACTTTGAGTATTCCCATGAGCGCTGAGGGAGAGATATTTATTGTTCAAATTATTTCTCATTTTTTGCTTAGCCATTTTATCTATAAATGAAGGTATCGTGTATTTTTGCGAGGCAGTGGGTGGCAACATGTCTTTAATTGAAGATGCTGCTGGTGAAGAAACAGTATGTGATGATCCAGAAGCGGCAGACAGAGTGTTTCTGGAAGGAGAACTCTGGAGGGAAAAGTGACTTGCACTTTCATTATGGTCCTTATCGTTTTATTCCATAAAGCATTTGTAAATGTCTGTAGGACACCTCTGGCATGCAAGAATGTGTTTTGTCATTCTTGTAACATTTGGAAAAGAATATTTTCCCTCACAATATTTGCAAATTTCAACTTTTCTCTCTGCAAATTTACTCTCTTACCTGTCAATTAAAGCCTGAGAGGACAGAAACTATCACTACTGTATCTCAGCAATAGGGATGAGCTTCGAGTTCGAGTCGAACTCATGTTCGACTCGAACATTGCCTGTTCGCCCGTTTGCCGAACAGCGAACAAATTGGGGTGTTCGCGGCAAATTCGAAAAATCTATGGGAGAAATCTAAAGTGCTAATTATAAAGGCTTATATGCAAGTTATTGTCCTAAAAAGTGTTTGGGGACCGGGGTCCTGCCCCAGGGGACATGTATCAATGCAAAAAGAAGTTTTAAAAACGGCCGTTTTTTCGGGAGCAGTGATTTTAATAATGCTTAAAATTAAAAAATAAAAGTGAAATATTCCTTTAAATTTCGTACCTGGGGGGTGTGTATGATATGCATGTAAAGTGGCGCATGTTTCCCGTGCTTAGAACTGTCCCTGCAAAAAAATTCATTTTTGAAAGAAAAAAATGCATTTAAAACTGACTCGCGGCTATTAATGAATTGTCGGCTCCCGGCAATACATACAAAAGTCATTGATAAAAAAAAAAAAAAGCGTGGGGGTTCCCCAGAATTCAATTACCAGGCCCTTCAGGTCTGGAATGGATATTAAGGGGAACCCCGCCGCAAATTTTAAAAAAAATTGACGTGGGGTTCCCCCAAATATCCATTCCAGGCCCTTCAGATCTGGCATGGATTTTAAGGGGAACTCCACCCCAAATTTTTTAAAAAAATGGCGTGGAGTCCCCCTAAAAATCCATACCAGACCCCTACCATTTCACGAAGAAAGCGTAAAAAAATGTTTAAAAAAACACACAAACACCTTGAAAAAGTCCTTTATTTAAAAAAAAAAAAACATTCCAGCGGTGAAATCCAGTGTCCCGCGGCGATCCCGATGTCCAGCGCTGTCCTTCATTGGTTGTGCCTGAGCGGACCTGATGGGGAACTCCCTCTCAGTATTTTAAATGTATAGACCCGCCCCTTCTAAAGTTCCCCATCAGGTCCGCTCAGCGGACCAGATGCGGAACATGAGAAGGGGCGGGTCTATACATGTATTACCAAAGTGAGAGCAGTTCCCCATCAGGTCCGCCCCCTCGGTATGTCGGACCCGCCTACGTCATTGGCTTGAGCGGGGAACTTCCTTCACTGTGTAATTTAAATTTACATAGTGAAGGAAGTTCCCCGCTCAAGCCAATGACGTAGGCGGGTCCGACATACCGAGGGGGCGGACCTGATGGGGAACTGCTCTCACTTTGGTAATACATGTATAGACCCACCCCTTCTCATGTTCCGCATCTGGTCCGCTGAGCGGACCTGATGGGGAACTTTAGAAGGGGCGGGTCTATACATTTAAAATACTGAGAGGGAGTTCCCCATCAGGTCCGCTCAGGCACAACCAATGAAGGACAGCGCTGGACATCGGGATCGCCGCGGGACACTGGATTTCACCGCTGGAATGTTTTTTTTTTTTTTTTTTTTAAATAAAGGACTTTTTCAAGGTGTTTGTGTGTTTTTTTAAACATTTTTTACGCTTTCATCGTAAAATGGTAGGGGTACAATGTACCCCTTACCAATTCACATAGGGGGGGCCGGGATCTGGGGGTCCCCTTTGTTAAAGGGGTCTTCCAGATTCCGATAAGCCCCCCGCCCGCAGACCCCCACAATCACCAGGCAAGGGTTGTGGGGATGAGGCCCTTGTCCCCATCAACATGGGGACATCCTCCCCATGTTGAGGGCATGTGGCTTGGTACGGTTCAGGAGGGAGGGGGGGCCGCTCTCTCATCCCCCCTTTTCCCCTGCAGCCGGCCAGGTTGCGTGCTCGGATAAGGGGTCTGGTATGGATTTTTAGGGGGACTCCACGCCATTTTTTTTAAAATTTGGGGTGGAGTTCCCCTTAAAATCCATGCCAGATCTGAAGGGCCTGGAATGGATATTTGGGGGAACCCCATGTCAATTTTTTTTTAAATTTGCGGCAGGGTTCCCCTTAATATCCATTCCAGACCTGAAGGGCCTGGTAATTGAATTCTGGGGAACCCCCACACTTTTTTTTTTTTTTTTTATCAATGACTTTTGAATGTATTGCCGGGAGCCGACAATTCATTAATAGCCGCGAGTCAGTTTTAAATGCATTTTTTTCTTTCAAAAATGACATTTTTTGCAGGGACAGTTCTAAGCACGGGAAACATGCGCCACTTCACATGAATATCATACACACCCCCCAGGTACGAAATTTAAAGGAATATTTCACTTTTATTTTTTCATTTTAAGCATTATTAAAATCACTGCTCCCGAAAAAACGTCCGTTTTTAAAACTTCTTTTTGCATTGATACATGTCCCCTGGGGCAGGACCCAGGTCCCCAAACACTTTTTAGGACAATAACTTGCATATTAGCCTTTATAATTAACACTTTAGATTTCGAACGTTCAAGTCCATTGTATTTAATAGAGTTCTAAAGTTTACACAAACATTTTGTCTGTTCGCAGGTTCTGGTGCGAACCGAACAGGGGGGTGTTCGGCTCATCCCTGACCAAGAGCCCTCACGAGACACTGGACCACCAACATCTCCTCCACAGTGACAGAAAGTCAAGTGGACGGAATACAATACCTCAGCAGGGAGGATTCCCCCATCCACCTTGTGAACAGGAGAATCATCTGTTCAGTTTTTTTAATCAGCCAATAGGCTAATCAAAAAAAAAAAAAATCCATCTTTGGCCAGATTTAGTCCTTACTTGGACACACTTGTCTGCAGTACAGGCTGTATTTAAAATTCAAGACAAAGAGGACCGACATCTGCAAGATTGTATTTGTTTAACAGTCACCACATCCCAAAAATAAGTAAATACAACAAAAAAAACCCTAGGAGGTGGGACTTTGAAAGTGACTGAAAAACACACATCAGAGTATGTTGAAAATATATAGATTTTAATAAATAGTTACAAAAAGACAAATTTGATGTAGATCACATGGATTATGCAAATCCAAACTGGAAATTAACATGATACAAAAAGAAGAAATTGAAACATATATTATTATTTGTCAGACCCGACAGCTGTTTCGGTTATACCCTTCCTCGGGGGATTTGCAGACAAAAGATTTTCAGATATTATAGACAAACAGATTCTGTTGAATATACAATATGATATAAATTACAAATTACACAGTGCATATATGTACATAAATAAAAGTAAATATAGAAAATAAATAATAAAAATGTGCTTACAGTAATTTGTCAAAAGAGGGTCAGCATTCAATACACCAAGGAACTACACGCACGGCAGAGAACACAGGGTGAGGCACAGAGTCGCACCCCACCTGTGTGGGGAGTTCCAAGATGAAAGGGATCCAGTAGACCTCAAACGAGGGTCTCCAGGTGGAAACACGCAGGGAAATCAGGAGAAGCTCAAAAGAGTCCCCCAGGGCAGCTCTCTAAAGACAAACACAAGAAAATGTATATAGATAATGGGAGGTAAAAAAGGGGGGGGAGGGGGAAAAATCATATTGATGAATCCCTATTGTATAGAAATACCCCCCATTTTATATACCCAAAATAAAAATCCCGTATATATAAGTATAAGTTAACCCATCATATATATATGTATGTATCCAAGGGCAACCTACCAGGATAGCGAAATATTCCAAATCAAAAAGGTATCAGGTAGGCAAAAGGAACTGCTTCAAAAATAGAGAGGGTGTCCTCAACAAACCATTTGCATTGAATGTACATTAATTATGGCCGTGAAGCAAATCTATGTGTGGTTCCAATCTTCTAGTTTGAATTCTAAGAAGTAAAACATAGATGAAAAAAAGATGGTCATACATTAGTCCAGGGCAAATAGTTTGAATATCAGATTGCCAAAGATTGTGTCCTATAGGGAGATTACCTGTATGGACATTGAGAGCTGCTGAGATCCCTGCGTATGATGCCTCATGTGGACTGTAGTAAGACCATGGAGGCTTTAAATGGCGTTCAAAGGGCATCTGCACATGCGTCAAAAGACGCCGTAAACGGCGCTGACGTGGTGACGTCACTACGTCCTCCGCTATACATCCATGCTGTCTCTAAACAGACTCATAGCTAGAGGGCCTATATAGACCATCTGCGCATGCGTCAAAAAAGCGTCACGACGGGCGTCAAAGCAATGACATCATCACGTCGTCCGTCGCATCTCTATGACGCTCTAAACAAGCATCTGAAACAGAGGATTTGTATGAAAAATAGGCGCACATTCCAAAAACAAAACAGTAAAACAAAAACAAACAAAAGAACCCAAAGAACAATCCTCCCTCAAATATAGTAAGTATTATAAGTATAAAAAAGAAGAAAGGGGGAAGGGTTTTCTGTTATTTGTATTATTTGTTGTGGCAGATGGACAAGAAGGATTTGAATCCAAAACTTAATCACCACTCGGGGACCCTCCGTGCGACACCTGCCAGCCGCCGCCCCAAGTGACAGCAGCCGGCACATGACGAACGCCGACGCACAAATGCAAATAATTGCATATAAAAGGGAGAAAAATAACCAGACCGCCCCGGCACAAAGCCGGGCGATATGGCTCACTCCCTATGTGCGCCGTGTGAGGCAAAAAAGGACCCAAAGGGGAACTCCAAAATGCACGTGTATGCAGGTCGTCGGTGCATCAAAGTGGGGGGAAAAAAAAAAAGGGGGGAGGGGAGAAGGGGAGGGGTGGGGGAAGGGGAAAAGAAAAACATTCTATAAAATTCCATATACAAATTTCTGATTACATACTATACATAAATAGACAATATCTATACATGATAGAGGATATATCGTGTCCCTTGTGTGTTCACTCTTCCCAACCACCTGAAGAGAAGCCCTCCAGGAATGGACGATAACTAATAAGGTCGTTCAGTCCTGGAGGCATGGTGGCATTTAGGAAAAAAATCCATCGAGTCTCTCTCTGTAAGAGTGTCCTATTCCAATCTCCTCCCCTGTTACTGGGGTGTATCCTATCCAAGATCAGAAATTTTATTCTAGGAATTCTACCATTGTGGACATCTTTTGTATGTCGTCCAAGGGGAAGATCAGGATCACATTTTTTCATGCAGTTGATATGTCTGGCCGCTCGTTTAAAGAATGGCTGTTTGGTTTTGCCAATGTAGTATGATCCACACTGGCACGTGAGTAAATAAACAACTCCTTCTGTTTTGCAATTCGCAAAGTGGGTAGGTTTAAATATTTTACCATTAGGTAATAACGCTGCAGGGTCAATGTTCATGTACTGGCACAGATTGCAGCCTCCACATCGATAAGTACCTGGTCGCCTACACGGGTCAACACGAAATTCACCCGTGTATTCGCTTTGTATCAAATTGTCCTTGATTGACTTGGCCTTCCGATAGGTGATTAACGGTTGAGCCGATACAAATGGGGCTAATGATGGATCGATCTGCAGAAGGTGCCAGTATCTAAAAACAATTTTTCTGACCTGTTCACTTTGTCTGTTGAATTTAGTAATGATGCGTACAGTATTGGAGTCAGGATTATCGGGTTTAATACTCGGTTGTTTTTTTGTCAGAAGTTGGTCCCTAGATTTAAGAGTAGCCCTTTTAAAAGATTTTTTGAGGCTGCTAAGAGAGTAGCCTCGTATTAAGAGGCGATCTCTTAGGGCATTGGCTTCGTTCTGAAACGTAACATCATTCGTGCAGTTTCGACGTAGTCGTAAATACTGTCCATATGGGATTGATTTAACTAATGATATGGGGTGTGCACTTCCCGCATGTAATATAGAATTACATGCAGTGTCTTTGCGATATAGTGCACTTGTTAATCTGCCATTTGTATCCTTCAGTATGGTAATATCTAAAAAATTAATGGATGTTTCACTATACGTCATGGTAAATCTAAGGTTATATGAATTCGCATTCATAGCATCTATACAGGACAATAGTAGTTCTGGAGTGCCTGTCCATAAGATAAAAATGTCGTCGATATAGCGACTCCAATTGGTAATGCATTCAGTCAGGGGCATTAAGCTCTCTTCTGATAGAAAATTCTGTTCCCACTCCCCCAGATACAAGTTTGCGTACGATGGGGCACAACACGTCCCCATTGCTACGCCTTGTATCTGGAGGTAGTGGGACCCATCGAATGAAAAAGCATTACAAGTAAGAATATGTTCAAGAGCGGAAAGCAAGAACAGATCAAAGGGACGATTATCTCGATGGGATTGGGATAGCATATGTCTGATTACCCCAATGCCCCGCTGGTGGGGGATGGAGCTATATAGTGCTTCTACATCAACAGCAGGGCATTGGGGGGCACAGACATTTCATCCAGTTGATTGAGTAAGTGCATTGTGTCTTTCACAAATGAAGGTAGATTGTTCACATATGGACGAATCTGTTCGTCTATGAATTTGCTCAAGTTTTCCGTAATACTGCCACATCCCGATACAATGGGACGACCCAGTGGTGTAATATGATTTTTATGTACCTTAGGAAGACTATAAAAAGTCGGGACAGCATGGATGTATAGCGGAGGACGTACCTTAGGAAGACTATAAAAAGTCGGGACAGCATGGATGTATAGCGGAGGACGTAGTGACGTCACCGCGTCGGCGCCGTTTACGGCGTCTTTTGACGCATGTGCAGATGCCCTTTGAACGCCATTTAAAGCCTCCATGGTCTTACTACAGTCCACATGAGGCATCATACGCAGGGATCTCAGCAGCTCTCAATGTCCATACAGGTAATCTCCCTATAGGACACAATCTTTGGCAATCTGATATTCAAACTATTTGCCCTGGACTAATGTATGACCATCTTTTTTCATCTATGTTTTACTTCTTAGAATTCAAACTAGAAGATTGGAACCACACATAGATTTGCTTCACGGCCATAATTAATGTACATTCAATGCAAATGGTTTGTTGAGGACACCCTCTCTATTTTTGAAGCAGTTCCTTTTGCCTACCTGATACCTTTTTGATTTGGAATATTTCGCTATACTGGTAGGTTGCCCTTGGATACATACATATATATATGATGGGTTAACTTATACTTATATATACGGGATTTTTATTTTGGGTATATAAAATGGGGGGTATTACTATACAATAGGGATTCATCAATATGATTTTTCCCCCTCCCCCCCTTTTTTACCTCCCATTATCTATATACATTTTCTTGTGTTTGTCTTTAGAGAGCTGCCCTGGGGGACTCTTTTGAGCTTCTCCTGATTTCCCTGCGTGTTTCCACCTGGAGACCGTCGTTTGAGGTCTACTGGATCCCTTTCATCTTGGAACTCCCCACACAGGTGGGGTGCGACTCTGTGCCTCACCCTGTGTTCTCTGCCGTGCGTGTAGTTCCTTGGTGTATTGAATGCTGACCCTCTTTTGACAAATTACTGTAAGCACATTTTTATTATTTATTTTCTATATTTACTTTTATTTATGTACATATATGCACTGTGTAATTTGTAATTTATATCATATTGTATATTCAACAGAATCTGTTTGTCTATAATATCTGAAAATCTTTTGTCTGCAAATCCCCCGAGGAAGGGTATAACCGAAACAGCTGTCGGGTCTGACAAATAATAATATATGTTTCAATTTCTTCTTTTTGTATCATGTTAATTTCCAGTTTGGATTTGCATAATCCATGTGATCTACATCAAATTTGTCTTTTTGTAACTATTTATTAAAATCTATATATTTTCAACATACTCTGATGTGTGTTTTTCAGTCACTTTCAAAGTCCCACCTCCTAGGGGGTTTTGTATTTAAAATTCAAGGGACTCAATATGGTCACAAAAACTAAAATAATGAGGATTAAATAAATATTTTGCGTCACCAGGGGAACTGTAATGGCGCGTACACACGGTCGGAAATTCCGCAGGAAAAGTCCGATATGAGCTTTTGGTTGGAAATTCCAACCGTGTGTATGCTCCATCGGACTTTTGCTGTTGTAATTTCCGCCAGCAAAAGATTGAGAGCAGGTTCTCTATTTTTCTGACGGAAAAAGTTCCTATCAGAAATTTTGTTCGTCTGTATGCAATTCCGAAGCGCAAAAAAACACACATGCTCAGAATCAAGCACAAGAGCGAAACTGCCTATTGAACTTCATTGATCTTGGCTCGTCGTACGTGTTGTACGTCACTGCGTTCTTGACGGTCGAAAGTTCAGAGAATTTTTGTGTGACCGTGTGTGTGCAAGCCAAGCTTGAGCGGAATTCCATATAGGGAAAACATCCAAGGTTTTTCCGACGGAAAATCCGATCGTGTGTACACGGCAAAAGGCTACTGTAGCCTACTCTGACCGTGTCAGCGGGTAACTGCAAAACATGGCAAAACCGCAAACCATGTTTTTTCTGCAATTTTGCCGCAATTAAAATGTTCCCACAGCCAACAGTCAAAACGTTCCTATCCTGAACGTGATCCTTCCACATTCAGGAAGGGGGAGGTTTAACCTCACCTAAACTTGGCCGCTCCTAAACTTTGCTAAAAAGCCTATGTGTACACGGACACATACTGTAGGCTTTTATGGAGTTGTGTTTAGGAGCTTTTTAGCAAAAAAAAGCCAAAAGCTCCTAAACTCAAGTTTAGGAGCTGCCAGAAGCTGATATTGTACATGAAGCCTTACTGTAGTTATTGCTCTTGGAAAGTTTGTAAGTTTGTTTAACCCCTTAACGACCGCTCACTGTATATATACGTCGGCACAATGGCACCGACAGGCACAATCACGTAGAGTGTACGTGATTGCCTTTGTACAGTTGGGGGGTCCAATCGGACCCCCCTTCTGTACAGTGAGCGGTCGGAATTCGTTGGGGAGCGATCCGACATGAGGGGACGGCCGTTCGATTCCGGCCACCCCCCCGCGATCGCTCCCGGCGAATGGAAATGCCCCCTCTGTCTGTGGAATGTACACACAGACAGAGGAAGCAGGAGGAAGTGATGTCACCTCCTGTGCGGCGCCGTACAAGAGAAGACATCAAGGTTAGTGCACAAACACTACACTAACACCAGCACACATAGGCACATAAATCGCCCCCCAGGCCCCCCAGATCACCCCCCAGCCCCCAGTCACAGTGTCACTGATTGCAGTGACCATTTATTTACTGATCACTGCAATCAGTGACATTTGTGACTGTAAAAGTGTCACTACATTTAGTTTTAGGTCCAGTGTAGCCCCCTAACCCCCCCCTAATAAAGGTTTAACCCCTTGATCACCCCCCAGATAACCCTTTCACCCCCTAGCACCGCCGTCGCTAAGCGATCATTTTTCTGATCGCTGTCTTAGCGTCGGTGATGCAGATCGGTACCCAGTAATTTTTTTTAGGTTCGCCGCAGGTTTTTATAGCGTCAGGTACCCCCATAAATTATCTAATAAAGGTTTAACCCCCTTGATCGCCCCCCAGGTAACCCTTTCACCCCCTATCACCACTGTCGCTAAGCGATCATTTTTCTGATCGATGTCTTAGCGTCGGTGATGCAGATCGGTAGCCAGTATTTTTTTTTTAGGTTCGCCGCAGGTTTTTATAGCGTCAGGTACCCCCATAAATGATCTAATAAAGGTTTAACCCCCTTGATCGCCCCCCAGGTAACCCTTTCACCCCCTATCACCACTGTCGCTAAGCGATCATTTTTCTGATCGCTGTCTTAGCGTCAGTGATTCAGATCGGTAGCCAGTAATTTTTTTTAGGTTCGCCGCAGGTTTTTATAGCTTCAGGTACCCCCATAAATTATCTACTAAAGGTTTAACCCCCTTGATCGCCCCCCAGGTAACCCTTTCACCCCCTATCACCACTGTCGCTAAGCGATCATTTTTCTGATCGCTGTCTTAGCGTCAGTGATGCAGATCAGTAGCCAGTAATTTTTTTTAGGTTTGCCGCAGGTTTTTATAGCGTCAGGTACCCCCATATATTATCTAATAAAGGTTTTATCCACCTAATTGCCCCTAGTTAACCCTTTCACCAGTGATCATCATATAAGTGTTACGGGTGACGCTGGTTAGTTAGTTTGCTTTTTATAGTGTCAGGGCACCCGCCGTATATAACCCAATAAAGGTTTATCCCCCTGATCGCCCGGCGGGTGATATCAATTAGGTTTTAGCGTCAGAGAGGGTCTGCGTCACACCCCAGGAAGCGTCAGGTTAGTGCCAGTAACACTAACACCCACACGTGAAGCATACACCTCCCTTAGTGGTATAGTATCTGAACAGATCAATATCTGATCTGATCAGATCTATACTAGCGTCCCCAGCAGTTTAGGGTTCCCAAAAACGCAGTGTTAGCGGGATCAGCCCAGATACCTGCTAGCACCTGCGTTTTGCCCCTCCGTCCAGCCCAGGCCACCCAAGTGCAGTATCGATCGATCACTGTCACTTACAAAACACAACACACATAACTGCAGTGTTCGCAGAGACAGGCTTGATCCCTGCGACTCCAGTGCTGTAGGAGGTGATTTCACCACCACAGTTAAAAAAAAAAGAAGCAAATATGCCGAAGCATTGGGGCAGCAGGGGCGGAGGAGTGATTTTGCTCCTAATGCCGCGTACATAGGGTCGAAATTCCGACGGAGGCTTGCCCGTGGAAAAGTCCGACCATGTGTGTGCGGCATAACTTTTTTGCGGGAGGATGCCCCCATGCTTCGGCATATATAAATGGTGCATGTATGCCCATCATTAGAAGTGGGTGGATGAAGGGCGGTATTCTAATGGTGGGCATATCCACCGATCAATCTCTTTTTTCGTTCAGCCACCTGGCTGCATGAAAAAAAATATTACAATACATGTCCAACAAGGACCAGCAACGTAATGGTATGTTGCTGGACTTTGAATGGTTATACCAGATTGATGCCTGTGGGTTTAGGTATCATCTTGGTATCATTCTTTTCTGCCAGCGGCCAGCTTTCATGTAAAAGCAATCCTAGTGGCTAATTAGCCTCTGGACTGCTTTTACAAGCAGTGGGAGGGAATGTCCCCCCCCCGGATATAAAAAGCGCCATTGGGAAAGCATTTTATCACACCGATCTTGGTGTGGTCAGATGCTTTGAGGGCAGAGGAAAGATCTAGGGTCTAGTCCCCAGTTTTTTCAAAAAAAGAGTACCTGTCACTACCTATTGCTATCATAGGGGATATTTACATTCCCTGAGATAACAATAAAAATGATAAAAAAAAAATATGGAAGGAACAATTTAAAAATAAAATAAAAAAGCAAAATTAATAATAAAAAAATAGATAAAAAAAAAGCACCCCTGTCCTGCCCTGCTCTTGCCCAATGGCGAACGCAAGCGTCGGTCTTGCGTCATATGTAAACAGCAATTGCACCATGCATGTGAGGTATCACCGCGAAGGTCAGATCGAGGGCAGTAATTTTAGCAGTAGACCTCCTCTGTAAATCTAACGGGGTAACCTGTAAAGGCTTTTAAAGGCTTTTAAAAATGTATGTAGTTTGTCGCCAATGCGCATTTGTGCGAAATTTTAAAGCATGTCGTGTTTGGTATCTATGTACTCGGCCTAAGATCATCTTTTTTATTTCATCAAACACTTGGGCAATATAGTGTGTTTTAGTGCATTAAAATAAAAAAAAAAGTATTTTTCCCCAAAAAATGCGTTTGAAAAATCGCTGCGCAAATACTGTGTAGAAAAAAAAAATGCAACACCCACCATTTTATTCTGTAGGGCCTTTGCTTTAAAAATATATATAATGTTTGGGGGTTCAACATAATTTTCCTGCAAAAAAAAATATGCCATAGGCATATGTGGAATTACACCCCAAAATACATTCTGTTGCTTCTCCTGAGTACGGGGATACCACATGTGTGAGACTTTTTGGGAGCCTAGCCGACCCCAAAAACCAAGCACCGCCTTCAGGCTTTCTAAGGGTGTAAATTTTTGATTTCACTTCTCACTGCCTATCACAGTTTCGGAGGCCATGGAATGCCCAGATGGCACAAAACCCCCCCAAATGACCCCATTTTGGAAAATAGACACCCCAAGCTATTTGCTGGGAGGTATTGTGAGTATTTTGCAGATCTCGCTTTTTGTCACAAAGTTTTGAAAATTGAAAAAAAAAAAGAAAAAAAAAATTCTTTCTTCATTTTCAAAAACAAATGAGAGCTGTAAAATACTCACCATGCCTCTCAGCAAACAGCTTGGGGTGTCTACTTTCCAAAATGGGGTCATTTGGGGGGGTTTTGTGCTATTTTGGCATTTTATGGCCTTCGAAACTGTGATAGGTAGTGAGGAGTCAAATCAAAAATTTGTGCCTAGAAATCCTGAAGGCGGTGATTGGTTTTCGGGTCCCGTACGCGGCTAGGCTCCTAAAAAGTCCCACACATGTGGTATCCCCGTACTCAGGAGAAGCAGCAAAATGTATTTTGGGGTGCAATTCCACATATAACCATGGCATGTGTGAGCAATATATCATTTAGTGACAACTTTTTGTAATGTTTTTTTTTTTTGTCATTATTCAATCACTTGGGACAAAAAAAAAATACTCAATGGGCTCAACAGGCCTCTCAGCAATTTCCTTGGGGTGTCTACTTTCTAAAATGGGGTCATTTGGGGGGGGGGGTTTGTGCTATTTTGGCATTTTATGGCCTTCAAAACTGTGATAGGTAGTGAGGAGTGAAATCAAAAATTTGCGCCCTTAGAAATCCTGAAGGCGGTGCTTGGTTTCCGGGGTCCTGTACGTGGCTAGGCTCCTAAAAAGTCCCACACATGTGGTATCCCCGTACTCAGGAGAAGCAGCAGAATGTATTTTGGGGTGCAATTCCACATATAACCATGGCATGTGTGAGCAATATATCATTTAGTGACAACTTTTTGTATTTTTTTGTCATTATTCAATCACTTGGGACAAAAAAAAAAAATATTCAATGGGCTCAACATGCCTCTCAGCAATTTCCTTGGGGTGTCTACTTTCCAAAATGGGGTCATTTGGGGGGGTTTGTACTGCCCTGCCATTTTAGCACCTCAAGAAATGAGATAGGCAGTCATAAATTTAAAGCTGTGTAAATTCCAGAAAATGTATCCTAGTTTGTAAACGCTATAACTTTTGCGCAAACCAATAAATATACACTTATTGACATTTTTTTTTACTAAAGACATGTGGCTGAATACATTTTGGCCTAAATGTATGACTAAAATTGAGTTTATTCAATTTTTCTTATAACAAAAAGTAGAAAATATCATTTTTTTCAAAATTTTCGGTCTTTTTCCGTTTATATCGCAAAAAATAAAAATCGCAGAGGCAATCAAATACCATTAAAAGAAATCTCTATTTGTGGGAAGAAAAGGACGCAAATTTCGTTTGGGTACAACATTGCATGTCCGCACAATTTACAGTTAAAGCAGCGCAGTGCAAAATTCTGAATTCACCTCTGGTCCTTTAGCTACCAAATGGTCCGGGGCTTAAGTGGTTAAGCAGAGGCATATTAAGGCAAAATGAGGCCCCGAGAAAGGTGGCAGTGGTCTCCTCATGTCTTTGATTTACACTGATAAAGACTTAATTTACAATTACATTGTCTGTAGTGGCATAGCCAGCTGCCTACAAGTTCTTCCTCACTCCTGTTAAATGACTGGTAGGTATAATTCTTTTTGCAACCAAATTCTCCATTGCATGTTATTGAGAACTTGACCCAGCCAGTGAGCTACTTGAGAGGTGGATAAACATTAACAGTCAGTCATGGCACCTTCTTGCAGTCAGCCATGGCATCTTCTCTACAGAAACATCTTAAAGGAAGACCTATATTTTAAAAATACTGTGTAAATGGGAACACATAACAATCATATAGTGGGATTTTCCAAAACTGGACTGAAAAAGTGGAAATATACTTTAACCACTTGCCGACCGCCGCCTGTATATTTATGTCGGCAGAATGGCACGGCTGCGCAAAAGGACGTACCTGTACGTCCCTTTGAATTTGCCATCGGCAGTGCGCGCGCCCCTGCCGCGAGCTCCGTGATCGTGCCCTCGAGACCCGCGGACTCGATGTCCGCCGGGGTCCCGTGATCGTGTCACGGAGCTGCAGAATGGGGAGATGCCTATGTAAACAAGGCATTACCCTGTTCTGCCTAGTGACTGGACAGTGATCTACTGCTCCCTGTCATCGGGAGCAGTGATCACTGTTGTGTCACTCGTAGCCCAGCCCCCCCACAGTTAGAATCACTCCCTAGGACACACTTAACCCCTTCCTCGGTCCCTAGTGGTTAACCCCTTCCCTGCCAGTGTCATTTACACAATAATCAGTGCATTTTTATAGCGCTGATCACTGTATAAATGGCAATGGTCCCAAAAGAGCATCAAAAGTGTTCAATGTGTCCGCCATAATGTCGCAGTCACGATAAAAATTGCAGATCGCCGCCATTACTAGTAAAAAAAAAATATTAATAAAAATGACATAAATCTATCCCCTATTTTGTAGACACTATAACTTTTGCGCAAACCAATCAATATACGCTTATTGCGATTTTTTTTTAGCAAAAATATGTAGAAGAATACATATCGGCCTAAACTGAGAAAGAATTTAGTTTTTTTTATATATTTTTTGGGGATATTTATTATGGCAAAAAGTAAAAAATATTGCTTTTTTTTCAAAATTGTCGCTCTTTTTTTGTGTAGCGCTACCCCCAGTTAAGAGAGCCGCTGGTTTGATTTCGGGCCCTGAGTACAGCTCCACCAACCCCCGGCAATCTTGTCTAGTCTCTCTTGGCACAGTTAGTCTAGGGATGTTATCTATCACAATCTATACCTGATTAGTGATGTCGCGAACATAAAATTTTCCGTTCGCGAACGGCGAACGCGAACTGCCGCAAATGTTCGCGAACGGGCGAACCCGGCGAACCGCCATAGACTTCAATAGGCAGGCGAATTTTAAAACCCACAGGGACTCTTTCTGGCCACAAATAGTGATGGAAAAGTTGTTTCAAGGGGACTAACACCTGGACTGTGGCATGCCGGAGGGGGATCCATGGCAAAACTCCCATGGAAAATTACGTAGTTGACGCAGAGTCGGGTTTTAATCCATAAAGGGCATAAATCACCTAACATTCCTAATGTGTTTGGAATAACGTGCTTTAAAACATCAGGTATGATGTTGTATCGATCAGGTAGTGTAAGGGTTACGCCCGCTTCACAGTGACAGACCAAACTCGGACAGACCAAACTCCCCGTTTAACGCACCGCAAACAACTGCAAACAGTCCATTTGCACAACCGCAAGGCTTTAATGATCACCTTAGATGATCACAAAGAAAATTTATGTTTTTTCTATGCAAAATTATCAAGCCGATCGCTTTTGGTCTGTTCACAATGAAGCAACGACCTTACCATCTGGGGTGTGCCAACAACGCCATTGCCAACACACTCATAGAGGTGGTCGCTTCATTGTGATACGCAAGCCCCTTCACCACAACAAGGTAATGATCACGAAGGGGAATTGACACAGGTATGTGTTTTTTTGTTTGTTTTTTTTGCAGCCACAGTGCAGCACCAGAGGCCAGAAAAATTAAGCATGTACACATGCCTGTAAAATTAGGTATTGTTGCAGCCGCTGCTGTAGCAGCGGCCAGAAAAAATTATGTTTTTCAGGCAGAAAGTGCCCTAAAACATTGCGGCTTGTGGACCATTTTTAGCCCAAGGCAGCTCATCTCATCAGGCCTTTTTTAGTCAACTGTATCGCCCACTGTCAGTCCCTTCGGGATCCATGCCTCATTCATCTTAATAAAGGTGAGGTAATCTAGACTTTTTTGACCTAGGCGACTTCTCTTCTCAGTGACAATACCTCCTGCTGCACTGAAGGTCCTTTCTGAAAGGACACTTGAAGCGGGGCAGGCCAGAAGTTCTATCGCAAATTGAGATAGCTCAGGCCACAGGTCAAGCCTGCACACCCAGTAGTCAAGGGGTTCATCGCTCCTCAGAGTGTCGATATCTGCAGTTAAGGCGAGGTAGTCTGCTACCTGTCGGTCGAGTCGTTCTCTGAGGGTGGACCCCGAAGGGCTGTGGCGATGCGTAGGACTTAAAAAGCTCTGCATGTCCTCCATCAACAATACGTCTGTAAAGCGTCCTGTCCTTGCCGGCATGGTCGTGGTAGGAGGAGGATTACTTTCACCTCTTCCCCTGTTAGATTCCCGTTGTGCTGTGACATCACCCTTATACGCTGTGTAAAGCATACTTTTTAATTTATTTTGGAACTGCTGCATCCTTTCCGTCTTCCTGTAATTCGGTAACATTTCTGGCACTTTCTGCTTATACCGGGGGTCTAGTAGCGTGGCCACCCAATACAGGTCGTTCTCCTTCAGCCTTTTTATACGAGGGTCCCTCAACAGGCACGACAGCATGAAAGACCCCATTTGCACAAGGTTGGATGCCGAGCTACTCATGTCCTGTTCCTCATCCTCACTGATCTCACTGAAGGTCTGTTCTTCCCCCCAGCCACGTACAACACCACGGGTACCAGATAGGTGACAACGAGCACCCTGGGATGCCTGCTGTGGTTGGTCTTCCTCCTCCTCCTCAAAGCCACATTCCTCCTCTGACTCCTCTTCCTCAGACTCCTCTTCCAGCGTTGCCGCAGGTCCAGCAAGCGATGCTGATAAGGCTGTTTCTGGTGGTGGTGATGGTGACCACAACTCTTCCTCTTCCTCTTCACGCTCATCTACGGCCTGATCCAGCACTCTTCGCAGGGCACGCTCCAGGAAGAAAACAAATGGGATGATGTCGCTGATGGTGCCTTCAGTGCGACTGACTAGGTTTGTCACCTCCTCAAAAGGACGCATGAGCCTACAGGCATTGCGCATGAGCGTCCAGTAACGTGGCAAAAAAATTCCCAGCTGCGCAGAGGCTGTCCTAGCACCCCGGTCATACAAATACTCGTTGACGGCTTTTTCTTGTTGGAGCAGGCGGTCGAACATTAGGAGTGTTGAATTCCAACGTGTCGGGCTGTCGCAAATCAAGCGCCTCACTGGCATGTTGTTTCGCCGCTGGATATCTGAAAAGTGCGCCATGGCTGTGAAAGAACGCCTGAAATGGCCACACACCTTCCTGGCCTGCTTGAGGACATCCTGTAAGTCTGGGTACTTATGCACAAAGCGTTGTACAATCAGATTTAACACATGTGCCATGCACGGCACATGTGTCAACTTGCCCAAATTCAATGCCGCCAACAAATTGCTTCCGTTGTCACACACCACTTTGCCGATCTCCAGTTGGTGCGGAGTCAGCCACTGATCCACCTGTGCGTTCAGGGCGGACAGGAGTGCTGGTCCGGTGTGACTCTCTGCTTTCAGGCAAGTCAACCCCAAGACAGCGTGACACTGTCGTATCCGGGATGTGGAATAGCCCCTGGGGAGCTGGGGGGGTGCTGTTGATGTGGAGCAAGACGCAGCAGCAGAAGAGGACTCAGCCGAGGAGGTTATCGAAGAGGATGGAGTAGGAGGAGTAGAGGTGGTGACAGCAGGCCTGCCTGCAAGTCGTGGTGGTGTCACCACCAACTCCTCTGCAGAGCCACGCATTACATGCTTGGCAGCCGTCAGCAGGTTTACCCAATGAGCAGTGTAGGTGATATACCTGCCCTGACCGTGCTTTGCAGACCAGGTATCAGTGGTCAGATGGACCCTTGCCCCAACACTGTGTGCCAGACATGCCATGACTTCCTTTTGCACAATAGAGTACAGGTTGGGGATTGCCTTTTGTGAAAAGAAATTTCGGCCGGGTACCTTCCACTGCGGTGTCCCAATAGCTACAAATTTTTTGAAGGCCTCAGACTCCACCAGCTTGTATGGTAAAAGCTGGCGGGCTAAGAGTTCCGACAAGCCAGCTGTCAGACGCCGGGCAAGGGGGTGACTCTGTGACATTGGCTTCTTACGCTCAAACATGTCCTTGACAGACACCTGACTGTGGGCAGATGAGCAGGAACTGCTCAAGGCGAGAGACGTAGTGTCAGATGGTTGAGAGGGGGCAAGGAGGACAGCAGTGGTTGACGTGGCTGAAGATGCTGGACCAGGAGGAGGATGGTGGCTTTGAGCTTGTGTGCTGCTTGTACTCGTCATCATGTGTTGATCCCATAGGCGTTTGTGATGTGAGATCATGTGCCTTCGCAAAGCAGTTGTACCTAGGTGGGTGTTGGATTTCCCACGACTCAGTTTCTTTTGGCACAGGTTGCAAATGGCATCGCTGTTATCAGAGGCAGACACACAAAAAAAATGCCACACTGCTGAGCTTTGCAATGGCGGCATTCTGGTGGTGGCAACAGCATGCGTTGATTGGCGTGCTGTCTGGCTGACCCCGGGTGCCGATACATGCTGTCTGACTGTGCCACTAGCTCCTTGTGACGACCTACCCCTCCTTCCAACTCGTCTCCTCCTCCTCTCTGTCTCCCCATCTGAACTTTCCCCCTGTTCTTCTTCTCTTCGAGCGGGCACCCACGTGACATCCACATCGTCATCATCAACCGCTTCACTTGTATCTGACAACTCAGCAAAGGAAGCAGCAGCGGGTACAACATCATCATCATCACACCGTACATCCATGTGTGTAATGCTGCCTGACTGAGACATATCCCTTTTATCTACATCCTCTGCAATAATGTTTGCGCATCACTCATTTCTTCCAACTCATGTGTAAATAACTCCTCTGACAGATCAAGTGAAGCAACTGTGGTGCTAGTGTTGGTGGTGGCGGCAGGCGGGCGAGTGGGAACTTGAGAGGTGCCCAAAGCTGAGCTGGAGAAGGATGGTGCGTCAAGGTTCCGAGCGGAAGCTGTAGAAGATTGGCTGTCCTGTGTTAGCCAGTCAACTATGTCCTCAGAACTTTTCGAGTTCAGGGTACGTGGCCCCTGAACACTGGGCATTATTCTTGGGCCAAAGGGAATCACAGCACCACGACCACGACAGCCCCTGCGGGGTGGCCTGCCTCTGCCTGTCATTTTTTTTAGATTAGTTTAGTTGTACTATGCGTGCAAGCTACTGTGACACCAGATATGAGTGGCACTGTGCACTGGCAGAAGTTGGCACAGTAGACACTGTAGGTCTGACACACACGCTGGCAGGCAACTGACTGCTCATCTACTGCAGTCAAAACTGTTGTGGTTTTTTTTATGTAAGCTACTGTGCCGGGGAAAAAAAACAAGCAGACTGGTGTTTTACCAGCCCTAAAAAGGGCTTTTTGGGGTGCTGTCAGGACGCTGTGCTTACAGCAGAGATCAGATGAGTCTTTCAGGAGTGGAGTGAACACTGAATACACTGGCCTAGCCTAGCTTTCCCTATAAAATCAGCAGCAGCTAAACTGTCCCTCCTCTGGCTAACACTGCAGCTTAAGTACAGACTGAATCTAAAATAGATGCTGTCCAGGAAAAAACAAAAAAGCAGACTGGTGTTTTACCAGCCCTAAAAAGGGCTTTTTGGGGTGCTGTCAGGACGCTGTGCTTACAGCACAGATCAGATGAGTCTTTCAGGAGTGGAGTGAACACTGAATACACTGGCCTAGCCTAGCTTTCCCTATAAAATCAGCAGCAGCTAAACTGTCCCTCCTCTGGCTAACACTGCAGCTTAAGTACAGACTGAATCTAAAATAGATGCTGTCCAGGAAAAAACAAAAAAGCAGACTGGTGTATTACCAGCCCTAAAAATGGCTTTTTGGGGTGCTGTCAAGACGCTGTGCTTACAGCAGAGATCAGATGAGTCTTTCAGGAGTGGAGTGAACACTGAATACACTTGCCTATAGCTTTCCCTATAAAATCAGCAGCAGCTAAACTGTCCCTCCTCTGGCTAACACTGCAGCTTAAGTACAGACTGAATCTAAAATAGATGCTGTCCAGGGAAAAAAAAAAGCAGACTGGTGTTTTACCAGCCCTAAAAAGGGCTTTTTGGGGTGCTGTCAGGACGCTGTGCTTACAGCAGAGATCAGATGAGTCTTTCAGGAGTGGAGTGAACACTAAATACACTTGCCTATAGCTTTCCCTATAAAATCATCAGCAGCTAAACTGTCCCTCATCTGGCTAACACTGCAGCTTAAGTACAGACTGAATCTAAAATAGATGCTGTCCAGGAAAAAAAAAAAAGCAGACTGGTGTTTTACCAGCCCTAAAAAGGGCTTTTTGGGGTGCTGTCAGGACGCTGTGCTTACAGCAGAGATCAGATGAGTCTTTCAGGAGTGGAGCGAACACTGAATACACTTGCCTATAGCTTTCCCTATAAAATCAGCAGCAGCTAAACTGTCCCTCCTCTGGCTAACACTGCAGCTTAAGTACAGACTGAATCTAAAATAGATGCTGTCCAGGAAAAAACAAAAAAGCAGACTGGTGTTTTACCAGCCCTAAAAAGGGCTTTTTGGGGTGCTGTCAGGACGCTGTGCTTACAGCAGAGATCAGATGAGTCTTTCAGGAGTGGAGTGAACACTGAATACACTGGCCTAGCCTAGCTTTCCCTATAAAATCAGCAGCAGCTAAACTGTCCCTCCTCTGGCTAACACTGTAGCTTAAGTACAGACTGAATCTAAAATAGATGCTGTCCAGGAAAAAAAACAAACAAGCAGACTGGTGTTTTACCAGCCCTAAAAAGGGCTTTTTGGGGTGCTGTCAGGACGCTGTGCTTACAGCAGAGATCAGATGAGTCTTTCAGGAGTGGAGTGAACACTGAATACACTGGCCTAGCCTAGCTTTCCCTATAAAATCAGCAGCAGCTAAACTGTCCCTCCTCTGGCTAACACTGTAGCTTAAGTTCAGACTGAATCTAAAATAGATGCTGTCCAGAAAAAACAAAAAAGCAGACTGGTGTTTTACTAGCCCTAAAAAGGGCTTTTTGGGGTGCTGTCAGGACGCTGTGCTTACAGCAGAGATCAGATGAGTCTTTCAGGAGTGGAGTGAACACTGAATACACTGGCCTAGCCTAGCTTTCCCTATAAAATCAGCAGCAGCTAAACTGTCCCTCCTCTGGCTAACACTGTAGCTTAAGTTCAGACTGAATCTAAAATAGATGCTGTCCAGAAAAAAAAAACAAGCAGACTGGTGTTTTACCAGCCCTAAAAAGGGCTTTTTGGGGTGCTGTCAGGACGCTGTGCTTACAGCAGAGATCAGATGAGTCTTTCAGGAGTGGAGTGAACACTGAATACACTGGCCTAGCCTAGCTTTCCCTATAAAATCAGCAGCAGCTAAACTGTCCCTCCTCTGGCTAACACTGTAGCTTAAGTTCAGACTGAATCTAAAATAGATGCTGTCCAGAAAAAACAAAAAAGCAGACTGGTGTTTTACCAGCCCTAAAAAGGGCTTTTTGGGGTGCTGTCAGGACGCTGTGCTTACAGCAGAGATCAGATGAGTCTTTCAGGAGTGGAGTGAACACCGAATACACTGGCCTAGCCTAGCTTTCCCTATAAAATCAGCAGCAGCTAAACTGTCCCTCCTCTGGCTAACACTGTAGCTTAAGTTCAGACTGAATCTAAAATAGATGCTGTCCAGAAAAAAAAACAAGCAGACTGGTGTTTTACCAGCCCTAAAAAGGGCTTTTTGGGGTGCTGTCAGGACGCTGTGCTTACAGCAGAGATCAGATGAGTCTTTCAGGAGTGGAGTGAACACTGAATACACTGGCCTAGCCTAGCTTTCCCTATAAAATCAGCAGCAGCTAAACTGTCCCTCATCTGGCTAACACTGTAGCTTAAGTTCAGACTGAATCTAAAATAGATGCTGTCCAGGAAAAAACAAAAAAGCAGACTGGTGTTTTGCCAGCCCTAAAAGGGGCTTTTTGGGGTGCTGTCAGGACACTGTGCTTACAGCAGAGATCAGATGAGTCTTTCAGGAGTGGAGTGAACACTGAATACACTTGCCTATAGCTTTCCCTATAAAATCAGCAGCAGCTAAACTGTCCCTCCTCTGGCTAACACTGCAGCTTAAGTACAGACTGAATCTAAAATAGATGCTGTCCAGGAAAAAACAAAAAAGCAGACTGGTGTTTTACCAGCCCTAAAAAGGGCTTTTTGGGGTGCTGTCAGGACACTGTGCTTACAGCAGAGATCAGATGAGTCTTTCAGGAGTGGAGTGAACACTGAATACACTTGCCTAGCCTAGCTTTCCCTATAAAATAAGCAGCAGCTAAACTGTCCCTCCTCTCGCTAAGACTGCAGCTTGAGAATGAATCTAAAATGGATGCTGTCCAGGAGGTGGGAGGGTCTGGGAGGGAGGGTATGCTGCTGATTGGCTGGAATGTGTCTGCTGACTGTGAGGTACAGGGTCAAAGTTTGCTCAATGATAATGAATAGGGGGCGGACCGAACATCGCATATGTTCGCCGGCCGCGGCGAACGCGAACAAGCTATGTTCGCCGGGAACTGTTCGCCGGCGAATAGTTCTGTACATCTCTATACCTGATTATACACACACCCCAACTTCTCTGTCTTGATATAAGCACTATGTGCAATAATAACACAGTGATAGCAAGTGGTAAGGTAACGGCTTTACTTTAGGCTAAAAGACATAAGTCAAAACATAACATACAACTTGCCTACAGAGCCCTGCAGCAATAGATATAGTGTACAGTAATAGCAAAGCGTGGTAATCCACCACGCGCAGCTATTATTATCTACGCGCCCTGTGGCGCACTAAACAATATTCTACCCCCTCCCTGGTCAGGCCTGACACAGAACTAAACTCAGTCTTTTGAATTAGGATTTCTTTGCATGCAAACTTGAAATGGTGGTGCACGTTCAGGAACAATATTCTAATCCACAAGGAACACTATGCTGGAGACCCTTTAACTCTGTCCTGCTACCAGTCTCCAGCGGAACAGCAAACAAATGATGGGTGGGCCAAGGCAGTCTATAGGCCTAAACACAGTACAGCCTATTGAATTGAGCAGGTGCTCGCTCACCACTCCGGACGCGATCCCAGTCCGGGACTTCCACCTGCTGGGTCTCCGCACACAGCGTCTGCAACGATCGGGTCCCCGATCCAACTGATGTCCGCAGTAAACAAAGTCAGATGCCACCCAGGATATGCAGTGGGATGGAAGGCTCTTCGGAAGTTGCGCAAGGCCCCAGGCTTCAGGCCCTGCACTCCAGCAGATCTGTACAGGAAGACCAGTCAGCAGCCGCGCGGTGTCCAAAAGAGGCCGAGCTGTTCCCGCCTCACCCTTTTATCGCCCTCCCACAAGTCTCTGCGGTGGCAACATTGCACCCTGGGTGCCAAACGGGACTCTGGGAAATGTAGTCCCGGGAAGTCTCAAAGGAGACCCCGCTACACACTCCCCCCACTTGAACTCTTTGGTCCCCAACGATAATTTATAACACGCACTACGTACAAATCTAGACAATGCTGTGTATGATGTCAGCAAAGGGAACTCCCACCAAAACTGGGAGGTTGAATTCCCTTGCCCACAGGTCACACTATAATGAGTGGCCTGCCTAACTGTGCCAGAGGACGAGTTGGGGTTGCCCTCCACCAAATGAACAGTGGAGGGAACTGGATGCTCTGTACTCCTCCTTGCAGTGACCACTGTTTCTTCTGAACTCTTCCCCATTTGTGAGTAAGTCAGCTTCTTAGGAGGCCTTATAACTCTTCTGGCTCTTTGCTCTCTTGGGACTTCTGACTGGGACACTGTAGGCTCCCCTTCTGGAAGAGATTTAAGGAATTCTGCTGGTTCTGAAACACTTGGTTCAGGAGCCGGGAGGTACATAGAGTCTCTTTGGTCCTCCTCTAAGTATGTGTCACAGGCATCTTTCCAGTAATCTGACAAAGGACTGGATGGAATGAACTCAGTAGCTTCCGCATTCAGTGTTCTGTCTATAGTGTCTCTGGTAGGGGGAAGATCTATAGCAGAAGTTCCTGGAGTTGGGGAAGGCCATAACCAACCAAGCTCCTGTCCCTCATCTTCACTTTGTTCAGAGGTCTCTACATCTTGATTTTGAGAAGACTGAGACCGAGTACTTGGCCTAGGGGTATCCAGAATTGAGTCTGGGCTTGGGGAATCCCTCGCAGGAGGTATCCGAACTGCCTCAGCAAGTGGGAGTAAGTGATTTCGGTGCCAGGTCTTCAATGGGCCCACCTTCCCTTCTGGCTTCAACTTATAAACAGGTAGGCCCGGCAGCTTTTTACAAATGACATAGGGTACAAGTCTCCATCTGTCTGCAAGCTTGTGCTTCCCAGGTACCCCCAGGTTTCGTAGAAGAACTCGGTCTCCAGGTTGCAGGTCCTGGATCCGAACCTTCAGGTCGAAGTTCCTCTTATTGCGGGCCCCTCTTTGGTCTGAAGCCGCTTGGGCCTGTTCATAAGCCAACTTCAAACTGTGTCTGAGTCTGTCCACATATCCCTTGTGGGATGTGGCTGAGGAATTGTCTAAGGAGGTGCCAAAGGCCAGGTCTACAGGTAACCTTGCTTCTCTTCCGAACATGAGACGGTAGGGGGAGTAGCCTGTAGCATCACTGGTGGTACTATTGTAAGCGTGTACTATAGCCGTGATGTGCTTGCTCCAATGCTGTTTCTTCTCGCTATTCAGGGTCCCCAACATATTGAGCAGAGTTCGGTTGAACCTCCCCGGCTGAGCATCCCCCTGTGGGTGGTAAGGAGAGGTTTGGGTCTTCTTGATCCCTAAGGAATCCAGGAGCTTCCGGATCAGCCGACTCTCAAAGTCCCTCCCTTGGTCTGAGTGAAGTCGCTGTGGTAGCCCATAGTGGACGAAATACTTCTCCACAAGTACCTTGGCCACCGTGGAGGCCTTCTGATCTTTGGTTGGGAAAGCCTGGGCATACCGGGTGAAATTACATTTCCTAGTCCACTTAGGTCGGGTTTGAGGCAGAGAAAATCAATGCATACCAAATCCAGCGGACCTTGACTTTGCAGATGGCCCATTGGGGCAGCTTGATGGGGTAAAGTCTTCCGCTGGATGCAGCGTGCACATGAATGTCAGTACTCCTCCACTTCAGCCCTCATGCAGGGCCAATAGAACCGACTCCTAACAAGTTGGAAGGTTCTTTCAGCCCCTAAGTGTCCATGATTGTCATGCAGGGCAACCAAGACAGTCTCACGGTGCTTCTCGGGAAGAAACAGTTGCCATTTGTCTTCTAGGTCATCAGAGGGGCCCCTTCGGTAGACCACTCCCTGATGCACCTGCAACCTGTCCCACTCTTTCCTTAACAGGCGAGCTTCCTTTGAAGGATGGCACAGGAGTCTACTTGGATCCTGATTCTCCAGGGCCTCCAAGACCAATCTCCCCATGGGGTCTTCCAATTGGTCACATCTCAGCTCCTTCTTTGACAGTTTTGGCAGATTATCTTCTTCCAACTGGGTTACCCCACAGTATTGCTTGGGAACTCCTACCATGGTAACTCCTATCTCTTCTGCCCTTGAGCCTCCTCTGGCTTGAAGTTCAGCCCCTTGGCAAAGGGCCCGCACCCCGTCAGGTACCACTTGGGTCCAGTCTTCTGTATCACCGGTGGGGGCGTGAGATCTTCTAGATAGGGCATCTGCGTCTCGATTCCCAGCCCCAGGCCTGTATTTCAGGCTGAAATTGAACCCAGACAGTGCAGCCAGCCATCTATGTCCTGTGGCATCCAGCTTTGCTGTGGTAAAGAGATAAGTAAGGGGGTTTTTGTCAGTTTTCACAGTGAATTCTGCCCCATACAAGTAGTCTTTAATTTTGTCAACTACCGCCCACTTGAGGGCCAGGAACTCCAGCTTATGAGTGGGGTAGTTCTTTTCAGAGGGGGTCAGACTTCTGCTCACATAGGCAACAGGTCGCAGTTGTCCTTCATGCTCCTGATAGAGCACTCCTCCCAGACCGTCATGACTGGCATCTACGTGGAGTTCATAAGGTCTCTTTGGGTCTGCATAGGCCAAGACAGGGGCGGTGGTTAGGCTTTGCTTTAACATCTGAAAGGGGCCTCTTCACACTTTTGGTTCCACTAGTCTTGGACTGACTCTCCCGGCTTCCTGGGACCCGAGTCATCCTCTTCCCCTTCCGTCTTGAGTAGCTCATTCAGGGGTCTGGCAATCCGGGCAAACCCCTCCACGAAACTTCTATAATAGGAACAGAACCCCAGGAAGGATCTGAGTTCCGTTACTGTGGTAGGCCATGGCCAGGAAGTAACTGCCTCCAACTTTTTGGGGTCTGTGGCCACTCCTTCTTCAGACACTATGTGTCCCAGATAGTTAACGGAAGATTTGTAGAACCTACACTTCTCTGGCGAAAGCTTGAGTCCTTCCTCACTGAGTCTTCTCAAAACCTTCTCCAGTCTCTCTTTGTGTTCTTCCAAGGTCCTCCCGAAGACAATGACATCGTCTAAGTACACAAGGACCTCGATAAGGTTCATGTCTCCTACAGTCTTTTCCATGAGACGTTGGAAGGTGGCTGGGGCTCCTGACAGTCCCTGTGGCATTCGGTCGAATTCAAAGAACCCCACTGGGGTTATGAAGGCTGTCTTCTCCTTGTCTTCCGGATGCATAAGGATCTTATAGTATCCACTCTTGAGGTCCATCACGCTGAACCACTTGGCTCCAGACAAGCTCTGTAGGGCATCCTCTATCCTCGGGGTGGTGTACTGGTCAGGGATGGTTCTCCTGTTGAGGGTCCTGTAGTCTATACACAACCTCAACGATCCATTCTTCTTTCTGACTACTACTATCGGAGAGGCATAGGGACTTCTAGACTCCCGGATCACACCGGTCCTCTTGAGTTCTCCGAGTTGCTCCCTCAGATCTTCCAGGTCTGCTAGTGGGACTCGCCTGACTCTCTCCCTGAAGGGCATGTCTTCCTGGAGGCGGATTCGATGGGTGGCACTCCTCGCACACCCCACATCGAACTCACTTTGAGAAAAGATCTTCTTCCACCTGGTCAACTGGGCCTTGGCTCTCTCTTTTCAAGCCCTGGGCAGGTTTGGGTTCTCCATGGAGAGTTTCTCCCAAACATTCCCTCCTTCACCCGTCTTCTCCACATCCGACAGAGCAACCGGGGTAGCAGGGCTCACCTGGCCCAGCAACATCCTGGCTGGGATCTCCATGGGGCCATCAGTGGTATTCCTGACACTCACAGGTACCTTACAGTGGGCCTTCTTCAGGGCCCTCATTGGGACCACTTCTGGGATTACTTCTAAACACAAGTGTTCTCCCCTTGGATCGGGTTCCAACATGACAAAAGGTCCCGGTTGCTCCCAAGTAAGCTTCACAGTGGCTCTGAGACATGTTACTTTGCCGGGCTGCAACACCACTCCCTTCTTTCCAAGTCTCCATACCTTCCCCACTCCCTCTTCTGGGGCCTGTTGCTCCAAAACCAACCGCTGGTAGGCTGTCTTCAACATGGGGTGGATCTTGGTGGCCGTGGGGGCTTTCCTGTATGCAAGAGGGGTCAGAAGCCTCCGGACCAGGTCCGTGTTCGTCCCTATTATTAAGGAACTCTTGTTGGCTCCAGGCGGCTGAGGGCACACAACTGCCAGAGTGTCAAACACTTCAGCCTTCCCGGCCACAGATGGGTCGAAGGTCAGTTTTATGGGCAGATAGCCATCATAGGGGAAGCTCTGGGTCCCGATTCCCCATATTTCTAGTTCCTCTATCTTCTTGATGGGCAGGTGGCCTAAGTGTTTGTCATAAAAGTCCCGGTACAATAGGGTCACCTGCGCCCCAGTATCCAATATGGCTCTTGTGTAGACTCCCTCCACTTGGACAGGTACTATCGGGGAGGGACCCACCAGCTTCTCTGGATATCGCTTCAAAGGGGTCTCTTTCCTTGGATCTTTGCATTTCCCTTTTTCTTCTTTCAGGTGAGACACGGGGTGTCCCTTGTGGTGATCCCGTTGGGGATGGCTCTGTTTTAACGGTTATTGCGTGCGCCAACTTATAAGTTCTATTGTCTGTTGTGCGCACACTTGTGCGCACACATTTGCGCTTAAAGGTTTCCGGCATTCCGTCCCACCACTCTATCAGCGCATACTGATATGAGATGTTTGGGTCTGACTTCATGTCCATCACCCACGGTGTATGATCTGGGGACAGTGACACCACAAGTTTCTCTACCGTCTCTGTTGACCATTCCTCTCCTGGAAGGCTGATGACCACCGACTGATCTGGTTCTGTCTTAGCTGCCTCGCACCACACTCTAAGCTCTGACGGGTCCATGCCGGTACTTTTGGCGTATTCACCTGCTGTATCAGGATCCCGGACTCGAGAGCCCCCACGTGTAGCGCTACCCCCAGTTAAGAGAGCCGCTGGTTTGATTTCGGGCCCTGAGTACAGCTCCACCAACCCCCGGCAATCTTGTCTAGTCTCTCTTGGCACAGTTAGTCTAGGGATGTTATCTATCACAATCTATACCTGATTATACACACACCCCAACTTCTCTGTCTTGATATAAGCACTATGTGCAATAATAACACAGTGATAGCAAGTGGTAAGGTAACGGCTTTACTTTAGGCTAAAAGACATAAGTCAAAACATAACATACAACTTGCCTACAGAGCCCTGCAGCAATAGATATAGTGTACAGTAATAGCACAGCGTGGTAATCCACCACGCGCAGCTATTATTATCTACGTGCCCTGTGGCGCACTAAACGATATTCTACCCCCTCCGTGGTCAGGCCTGACACAGAACTAAACTCAGTCTTTTGAATTAGGATTTCTTTGCATGCAAACTTGAAATGGTGGTGCACGTTCAGGAACAATATTGTAATCCACAAGGAACACTATGCTGGAGACCCTTTAACTCTGTCCTGCTACCAGTCTCCAGCTGAACAGCAAACAAATGATGGGTGGGCCAAGGCAGTCTATAGGCCTAAACACAGTACAGCCTATTGAATTGAGCAGGTGCTCGCTCACCACTCCGGACGCGATCCCAGTCCGGGACTTCCACCTGCTGTGTCTCCGCATACAGCGTCTGCAACGATCGGGTCCCCGATCCAACTGATGTCTGCAGTAAACACAGTCAGATGCCACCCAGGATATGCAGTGGGATGGAAGGCTCTTCGGAAGTTGCGCAAGGCCCCAGGCTTCAGGCCCTGTTCCCGCCTCACCCTTTTATCTCCCTCCCACAAGTCTCTGTGGTGGCAACATTGCACCTTGAGTGCCAAACGGGACTCTGGGAAATGTAGTCCCGGGAAGTCTCAAAGGAGACCCTGCTACATTTGTTTATGTTTTTTCGCAAAAAAATAAATACCGCAGAGGTGATCAAATACCACCAAAAGAAAGCTCTATTTGTGGGAAAAAAAGGACGTCAATTTTGTTTGGGTGCAACGTCGCACGACTGCGCAATTGTCAGTTAAAGCGCCGCAGTGCCAAATCGCAAAAAATGGCCCGGTCATTTGGCAGCCAAATCCTCCGGGGCTGAAGTGGTTAAGCATGCAGCTTCACTTTGCCGCTGGACCCATTCAATTTGATCTTACTAAGGTATGACACGTGGAAGGGTTGCTTGCTACCACATACTAAAGATTAGCATTTGATGCAGGTACTTCAAGGCAGCACAAGGTGATTGCACTTCAGAAGTATTTTTACACACTGTTTAGTATCTGGGAGGGTTGACACCAGGGTCCAATGCTTAAGATTTATAGCAAAGCTAAATAGCACTCTGGAGAGCTCTCACTCCCAGAAAAGTGATTAGGAATCAGTCAGTTAACTAAACTAATAAATATAAGTGCTGGTGGTAAAGTATTACACAAACACCAAGCAAAAGTAATTGTAGTTGCATTTTGTATGCCAGATAGAAATACTTCAATCAAATTGTATTCAATATACCTAAGCTTATGCAATTTTTGCTTCACTTCTGTGAATTATATATTTCATTACCTTTGCAAAGAATCGCTAAGTGTAGTGATGTCAGGTATATAGTTTTCCTCTTACATCAAACAAATGTCAGCCATGGATCTGTCATTTCAAATATATGTTTAAAAATTATATAGAACTCAAAATACATGTTTCTATTGAATCTTCATGTCTGCCACTTTCCTTTAAGTCAGTCAGCCAAATGGAAATTAAGATCAATTATTATTTTCATGTAAAATTTCATTATTTAATATTTTTAAATAATAGCTATGGCAATTAAAAGATTATGTCTTTAAATTTCAATTTAATTTTCTATTTTTATTCAACTTCCTTCTGTAGCGGGGTATTCCCCTTTAATACCGAGAGACTACATTTCCCAAGACATCTTTCAGCACCCAAGGTGCATTGCCCCGAAGCAAGGACTGCTGGGGCGGACTTTATAAAGGGGAGGCGGAGTTTGTTCAGTCTCTTTGGACCCTCCCGCCTATCAAGCAAGAACTCTGTGCGAGACTGCTGCAAGCCCAGGCCTGAAGCCTGGGCACTTTCTTCCAAAGAGCCCTCCGCCAGCCTAGCGGAACCCTAGAGACATCTTCTCATCCTTGCTGTACTACACCAGGAGGATCGAAGACTCTGATGTTGGTGGATCCATGTGCCTAGACGAATCGGCGGAGGAAAAGGACTGGGACTGGTCCGGGTGGTGAGAGAGCACTTGCTCATAGACAAATACTGTATCTTTACTACTCGTTTGGATTACAAAGTTTGTTCATCAAGTGCACCACCGAAAGATTGCTAGCGAAGATTGTTTTACATAACTTCCATTTAGTTCAGTCAGGCCTGACTGCGTAGGTAGACGTTGCTGGGCGTTAGTCTGCCCATGAGGGGAAGTAGTTGTAAAAGGGCATCACTAGAGTCTCATAGCAATACCTCATTATTCTTTCACTCTGTTCATCTTTAATACTGTTTATTGCAGGGATCTGCAACTTGTTATACTGTTGTTTATTACTTGCCCATTAGCCTCAGTAAAATATCTGGGTCAAGTACATTGGTGTCAGTCTCAATTATTTTAATAGAAGTTTAAAGTATATCACTGTGTGTGTTTGCCATAGGACTGCGTCACCAAGAGTAGCGGTCACGCGGTCCTATCTCCCCATTACTAGCTGTGCCACGGGAGGATAGAGCCGATTGCCAGGGGTTGACAGCAGTGCCCTACAGGGCCCAAATTAATACCAGCAGCCCTCTTAACTGGGGGTACCGCTATACTTCATTTTACTAAAACTCCTAATCTAATAATATCATATTATTTTTTTAAATCAGTTTAAGTGCTAGCTTATCAGTTTGGACACTTTCAGCTGCATTTTTTTATATATCAGTGTCCAGCAATCCCCACAAACATTCTGAACAATTTGGAAGTCCACTTTGCTAAGGAATTAGTGGAGCAGATGCCAACATTGACTTTACCAGGCAGACATTCTGTTGGACCAATTACTTTCACATGGCACATTGCTGAGCATACCTTGCCCCCCTCACAGCTGACCACCTGCTGTGTGAGTATTTTTTTGAAGAGGATACAGGAGATTATTGATTAATATTTCTTACCAACTGTGATCTAACTAGCCTAACAAGATAGTGCTCTACGTTCTTAGTAGGATAGAATATAATAATGCAATATACTTCTTGCTTTTTAGACTATGATGTCACAGAGGGTAATAAACTTCACCACATAATCACCTGCAATCATTATACATAAATACAGACAGGATCAATATTGAATCATACTCGCACTGCTAACCATGAAAAATCTGATGTATGCGCTGGAATTTCTAGGACTAATTTACCAGTTCAGTAACAAAATTGGCTTGCCTGGACAATTAGCAATCCTTAGAAAAACTGCTGCTGACCAGTATAATTTACTGCAAAGCATTTAACATTTTTCTATTACAACGAAAAAAATGAATGTTTTTTTTTACAAACAGCAAAAGGAATAAAGGAAGAGAAAAAAGGTGATTCCCATTAAGAACACCTATTACTCCTTTATCTTATTGAGGGTCGGCTTGAGTTGCAAGCCCTAATAAGGGGGGGGGGGGGGGGTAAAACATATCATACTGTATGTAGCGGCCTCACCCTCTCTTCTTCTTTATCGGTTTTACACACCAACTCATGTCTAGGGGTTGTGAGAGTGAGATGCGCCACGGCCCATGTCCTCCCCATTGTAGTAGGGAGGTGAAGGCCACTTCCTGATGTTTCCTCGGGCCGGTGTGTTCTGTGAATGCACTGAGTCTGTAACCACAAGCTCACCCGCCTCCCCTTTGCTTCCAGTAACTGGAGTTCACACCGAAGAAAGGTCCAACACTTGTTTATTTGGCACTCCAATAGCAAAGCACGATAAACAGTTCTTATTGCAGCAGACTGGTTGGGACCTATAACCTTTCCAACGGTAGGATGAGCAGATCGAGGCACTTCCTAAAGTTTAAGTTCTAAAGATAGGGTCTCTTCTAGCAACCCCTATGAACAGCAATGGAGCCCTCTTCGATACGCTGTGCCCCCTATCAGGGGATGTGTCCTCCCAAGAGAGTTCCCAGAGGCCCACCGTCACCGGGTTGGTGCTGCTCCGGGTCTTCAGTGGGTAACCTCCCCGGCCTCCTCACCTCAGGTACGAGTCCCTCCGCTCAGGGACCCTCGGACAGTCCACCCTAGCGGGACCCAGTCGAAGGTACTGGGCCCCAGGCCTCCTCGATAGTACCTCACCCCAGGCTAAAGGTGCCTGGGATGGACGCCAACATGACTCCGGACCAGGCCATGGGCACCTGGACCAGACTCCTGGATCTCCCGCACCCAGGCCTAAGGGCCCTGGTGCGGACCGCAGCCCTCCTCCTCCGAGGACCTCCTTCTCCGCCCGACGACGACGACGACCCCGTGGTAAGGGCGTCTCCCCCTTTTATCTCCTCCCTTCAACGGCCCGGCGGGTTCCCCGCCCCAGCCATACCATCTCCGGGAAGGGACAAAACAGGGAGCACTGCGAAGATGATTCTACCTGAAGCCTGTGGGTACCCCGCCACCCACAGGCAAAGGAGAATATTACATCCTCCAGTCCTCCACGAAACAAAAAGGGGTCTGAATCCTAACACAATTATACACCTGGGTCACACTATTCCCCAGGTGTATCCCATCAATTTGAGGACCCCGCTACACACTCCCCCCTGTAATTTGACGCTGGTCCCCAGCGTCAGGTGCACACCCATGCCTCCCATAAGTGGTGGCATGGAGTGAAACCCCTGAAGCAGTTCCTCTAAATTTCCCAAGTGCCAAGACCTGCTCAGGGAATGGGGAACATACAAAACAACTTATGTCATAAAACACTTTAAACATTTGCATAGTCACAACCCCTCTCCCACACTGTCTAAGAGCCACCCACTCTTAATGATCTTGATTGACGATTCTCCTGCAGGGGAAAGAAAAAACAACATCCTACCATAATTTCGTGTCATTTGGGATGAGTGGGCCCGTCAGCCGAGAGACCCACTCACTCCAACAAGCAAGGTGATGTGTGTGTGAAACATTTTCAAACATTTGTTGCGCAACACTGCCACCTGGTGACAACGCCGCGGTCATGACACTCAACGAATCTTCGTTCTTCCAGCTTTTCCCTACTCTGCCACTATTCCCAAATGTCCTTACCTTTGGCACATGAAGAAAAGGGGAAACACGAAAACACAACAGTCCCCAAGTCTCCAACGAGAAAAAAAAAAGCCCAAACAAAAACAAAAGCAGGGCACAGTCCTGGGTGTCTGGGAATGGCTCTTCCAGAAAGTTCAAGTGCACAAAGGAAATAAACAGGAGTTCTTTTCTCCTATAAGTAAAACTTTGGATCCGGCAGGTACAGGGGTTTCAGGTGTTTGTCAAATGCCTCTATCGAATACTCGACATCTTCTCCTTCTCTTCTGCAAATGACTATCTTGTCAGCATGGATATGGCTCCCCAATTTCCATTCAGCTTTGCAATCCTCAAACCTCTTAGACACTGCCGGCACACATTCCAGGTACCTACGAGCATGAGGCACCTTCAACTTGTCCCACACAAACTCGTCATACCATCTTGTTCTCCAGACTTCCTGAAACTGACTTTCGGCGCTCTCAGAGAAGCGCGGGGTGCCCCCACAACCAAAGTAGGTGAGGTAACAGTAGATGAGGACACAGGTGGAGGGGTAGGTTCCCTCGTAAGCTGCGGGTCTTCCACCCGAGGCGTGCTGTCTCCTGTGTACATCGGTGAATCCCGTACCGCACGGGAAGCAAGAAGTGGCACTCTATCCCAGCCCTTGCGGCTGAACAGTTCGTCTATCTCGCCATCATCTCCGCAATCAGACAGCGACTCTAGGTCGGAGGTGTCATACATCTCCGCAGGCAGATATCTTCCGGTGGACACAGAATCTACCTCCCTGGGGGTCTCCACCTCCAATGGGCCCCCGACACCTCCAACCACCACCACAGTCCCAGCCCCTGGCTCACCTGACCCTTGTAGAAGACTGGGATGTCCGGGACTTCCTTCTCGACCGGCGCCATCCAGGCCAGGCAAGCAGTGGGGTGAAGCTCGACCACGTCCACAGGATGCCTGTACTAGGCCAACTTTCCTCTTCGGTGGTGGGAGCAGAGAACTTGTGGCGACCGAGGCAGCATCCTCGGATTTTTCTCTGTTGGGCAGTCCATCGCCCTGGTCAGCGCGCACAGGAACCTCGACAAAGCCCTTGATCTCCCCTTCTGGAGTAGCAGTACCCGTGAGGTGGTTGAGGCGAAGGGCCCGGGGCCTTGCTGTGGACGACTCGACCTCAAAAAGGAATTCTCTGCACTCCTCACATCGCCCGAATGGCTTCAGGGTGACCACCAGTCCCGAGCAGCCGGGACAGATCACACCGAGGGCCTCCGTGTCTCTGCAAGTGTACAGAGCCAACCGCCCTCGGGGCCTAAGTCTTATCCCCGTGTCTGTGATGGGGGCAGCAAAAGAAGTCATTCTCGTGGGGTGAGGAACCATAACCCACGGGGCACTTGAGGTCATCCCGACTATCTGCTGCTCCATCATGCACTGACCCCGCGCCGGAGTCTCCACGTGTATCCCCACACTTGGCCAGACTCCTCCCATGAGCTGTACATTTTCGCGGGCTTCCTCTTGACTCCGCCCACGAACGATGTCGCCATGGGGTGCCTCGTGGCGCAGTGCGTTAACAGTCCCCACGTGCAGTACGTCACACGGCTGGACCTCTCCCTTTTTCCGCTCCTCCGCATGGGCCTTTCCCGTGTTAGGGTCATTTCCACAACTCCTCTGGGCAGCAAAGTTCAAATGTAGACATTCTCAAGTCCATCTTTAGAACACACTCTATCCCGGACTGACGAGCCCCCACGTGTAGCGGCCTCACCCTCTCTTCTTCTTTATCGGTTTTACACACCAACTCATGTCTAGGGGTTGTGAGAGTGAGATGCGCCACGGCCCATGTCCTCCCCATTGTAGTAGGGAGGTGAAGGCCACTTCCTGATGTTTCCTCGGGCCGGTGTGTTCTGTGAATGCACTGAGTCTGTAACCACAAGCTCACCCGCCTCCCCTTTGCTTCCAGTAACTGGAGTTCACACACCGAAGAAAGGTCCAACACTTGTTTATTTGGCACTCCAATAGCAAAGCACGATAAACAGTTCTTATTGCAGCAGACTGGTTGGGACCTATAACCTTTCCAACGGTAGGATGAGCAGATCGAGGCACTTCCTAAAGTTTAAGTTCTAAAGATAGGGTCTCTTCTAGCAACCCCTATGAACAGCAATGGAGCCCTCTTCGATACGCTGTGGCCCCTATCAGGGGATGTGTCCTCCCAAGAGAGTTCCCAGAGGCCCACCGTCACCGGGTTGGTGCTGCTCCGGGTCTTCAGTGGGTAACCTCCCCGGCCTCCTCACCTCAGGTACGAGTCCCTCCGCTCAGGGACCCTCGGACAGTCCACCCTAGCGGGACCCAGTCGAAGGTACTGGGCCCCAGGCCTCCTCGATAGTACCTCACCCCAGGCTAAAGGTGCCTGGGATGGACGCCAACATGACTCCGGACCAGGCCATGGGCACCTGGACCAGACTCCTGGATCTCCCGCACCCAGACCTAAGGGCCCTGGGTGCGGACCGCAGCCCTCCTCCTCCGAGGACCTCCTTCTCCGCCCGACGACGACGACGACCCCGTGGTAAGGGCGTCTCCCCCTTTTATCTCCTCCCTTCAACGGCCCGGCGGGTTCCCCGCCCCAGCCATACCATCTCCGGGAAGGGACAAAACAGGGAGCACTGCGAAGATGATTCTACCTGAAGCCTGTGGGTACCCCGCCACCCACAGGCAAAGGAGAATATTACATCCTCCAGTCCTCCACGAAACAAAAAGGGGTCTGAATCCTAACACAATTATACACCTGGGTCACACTATTCCCCAGGTGTATCCCATCAATTTGAGGACCCCGCTACACGTATATTCACTGTAGACCTTTAAAAGCACATACCAACAACACCACATCCTGCAGTTGCCTTTTCTTTGTTTTTCCAGGTCATTGAATAGAGGCAAGTGCATGTCATCCTGCAGACTTGATACAATTGCCAACTAATCTGTGGTCCAATGTCTTCATAAAAATGGAATGACACCTAATGCCGCGTACACATGGTTGGATTTTCCAACAGAAAAGGTCAGATAGGAGCTTTTCGTCGGATATTCCGACCGTGTGTATGCCCCATCAGACTTTATCTGTCTGAATTTCCGATGGACTTAGATAGAGAGCAGGTTCTCTATTTCTCCGTCGGAAATTCAGACGGAGGTCTTCCCGTTGGAAAGTCCGACCGTGTGTACGCGGCATTAGGAGATGCATGAGGACATTGAGGCCACTTTGGAGACAGATGCCCCTTCATATTCCACAATGAAATAGTGGACAGCCAAAATAACCCCTGCTCTGGAAGACTGTGCAATTTCATAACCAATGACATTTTGGAAAAAGTGCTCGACATGGTGATAGATAATTGATGCAGAACTATCAGAGCAATACATGGGGCATTGCAGATATCCCAGGCCAGTAGTAAGGGATGGGCTAACGATTCGGTCCGAGCAAGAGTTTGGGCCGAAAATTGGCTGTTCGCATGTTTGCCTAATGTGACGGGAGGGCCTGTGGAACCCAGAATCCCTTGGAAAGTATGGGATACCCTTGTTTCAGCTCCCCATGCACCGCTTTTGTCTAAGTCACCCTGTGTCTATTGAGGCACAGGGTGAGCAAGAAAATAATGAACCATGAGAATATGATTGGATTACTTCAAATGGGACTGTAATATTCATTAACAATATCTCTCAAGAAAAATTAAGTTTTTATTCCCTGTACACTGTGAGGTCTATGCCCAGAAAGTATAACTCCTAATATGGGCATTTCAGGAAGTTCAATGTAACAGACCGACCGTCTATTGCTTAACGATGCTAATGTCATCAACTCCAACCACATGTCTGTCTGTTGTCTGTTATAATGTAAATGAGTCTAGGATAACTTCTAACGGCCTTTCATTGTTGCTTGTGCTAATTGACCCTGTAATTGTTTGAAGGAGTTTTGTGTTGATATGTATGATAATGTATCATTTACTGTGTGAAGTTCGGTGACAACAAGTCTGACCTGTAGTGAAATCCTGATTTATCATAACAATGACCTGGCTGCTTAAAGGGATTAGTTAATGAGCTCATGTTAATTAGGTTTCTGGTCACAGGTGTATTGCTAGAGTAATATGAGCAGGTTGTAGGAACCTCCTCTTTTACTGTATATAAGACTGTATTCCTCAATAAAGGTTCTTATTCCTGCTTGACCCTCAAGACAGAGCTTCGTCTCGTATTTGAGGGAGAATTATTCATATGGGTTTCTTTACGACTTTAAACCCCTTCATACTTGGAGTGTCGTTACACCTAACATCCGAATTATCAGGGCGTTCAACCGTTTTTCAGCCCACCAAACGACCACAATGCACTATGCCACCGCACAGCCATGATTGGCTGAAGCAATAAAAGCTTTGCCAAATCAGGGCACCGAGCACTTTTAGAGCCATGATTGGATGCTGTCATGATGACTCTATCCCAGTGATGGCAAACCTTGGCACCCCAGATGTTTTTGAACTACATTTCCCATGATGCCCATGCACTCTGCAGTGTAGTTGAGCATCATGGGAAACATAGTTCCAAAACATCTGGGGTGCCAAGGTTCGCAATCACTGCTCCATCCAATCATGGCTCATTGCTCTTAGTCCCACCCACACTATAAAACTATTCTTTCAATAGTGTCCATTTTTTGTGTGATATTGGCATGGAGATAGATAGAACAGAGCTCTGTTCAGTGCTACTAGACAGTTAGTGTGCAATAGTGTGCTATTGTGATTCTATTGTCAGTGTTGAATATCAGTTTAGTGTGTATCTAGGGTTAGTTCAGTCAGTGTGAGTGTAGTGACCGTTTAACACAGTATTTAACACATTGCATTACTGCAATTTTTTTTTTTATTATTCTTTATTTATACAGAAGAGCCATAAGTCCATTATTACAACAGAAATGTTCCAAAACAGTAACTACACAAAGATAAGTGCATAATTTCCTATAATATTTTTACATTACAAATAAACTCAAAATTCCATGACTAGATACATAAAAAAAAAAAAAAAAAGAAACATGATATTACTACATCAATAAGACTCGTTCTTGTTTTCATGTTTTAACAAATAACTACCAATAATGTACTAGAATTTTCTCCTCTGGACCCTTCAGCTCTCCTGTTATTTTTATCAAATAAACAAAGGAGACAACAAACAAACTTACTGCAAGTTTAACTCTGTATAATTCAGTGCATTACGTGCTGTTTAACACAGTTTATTTCAGTGCCTTACTGCAAGTTTAACTCTGTATATTTCAGTGCATTACATGCCACTTAATGCAGTATATTTCTGTGCGTTAGTGCACGTTTAATGCAGTATATTTCAGTGTTTTACTGCAAGTTTAACGCTGTATATTTTAGTGCATTACCTTCCATTTAACACTGAGTATTTCAGTGCGTTACTGCAAGTTTAACGCCATATATTTCAGTGCATTACATGCCGTTTAACGCTGTATATGTCAGTGCGTTACCTTTCATTTAACACAGTATTGTTCAGTGCGTTACTGCAAGTTTATTGCCGTATATTTCAGTGCATTATGTGCTGCTTAACGCAGTACATTGTCTGTGCATTAGTGCACGCTTAAAGTGGTTGTAAACCCTTATTTGTGACTTCTGGCTATAGGTAAGCCTAGAAAAAGGCTTACCTATAGGTAGTGGAAATATCTCCTAAACGTGCGCCGTTTAGGAGATATTTCACTTGTAGTCCACCGAGAATGTAAAGGGCGCATGCGCTGGGAAGAAACGAAACAAAGTGCCATTTCTTCCCTAGCCTGTGCCGTTAATGGCGGCTCTCGTGCGCATGCGCGGGAGTGATGTCACGTGGCTCCGGCGAATCGCAGAGCCGGAGTCCACGGACCGGAAGGAAGAGGGGCCAGAAGATGGACGCAGCCTTCACAGGGGACATCGCTGGATTCTTTTGCAGGTAAGTGTCACATAATGAACTAGTATGCGATGCATACTAGCCCATTATGCTATTCATTTGCAGGCTTTGCAGGGAGCAGAAGAGGAAGTAAAACCCATCAGGGTTTACTTCCTCTTTAACACAGTATATTTATCTGCATTAGTGGAGTGTATCTAGGTAGTGAGTACTCAAGTTAAAGTGCACCAAACACCACTTTCCATTGATTAAATTGCATCCACATACACATTTCCACATCTTTATTACATTTTGTTAATAAGCACCCTCCATCATGTCTGGGAGGATAACAAGGAGAGGCAGATGTTCCTATGGCACTGTGAGGGGGCCAGCAGCATATGTGTCCACAGGCAAAGGTGGACCTGGTCAGTACTCAGGCAGGGCATAATTTCCTCTGTTTAGTGATGTTGCCCTTGCTATCCAGCCACAGCATGTAGAAGAGGTGGTGGACTGGCTTACTAAACCGTCCTCATCCTGTTCATCCTCCATCACCCAGCAGACTAGTGCGTTGTCCACTGCAGCTGCCACAGTGGCTAAACCTGCCTCCTTGTCCACAACTGTTCCTGCCATAGCTTCAGCATCAGGCATTGAGGAGTCAGCTGAGTTATTTGAACACAGTGTCAGACACTTTCGCCCTGATACACAGCCATTACTTGATTCAGATGTTTGTTCTGAGGTTGAGGAAGGCAGGAACATGAGCCTACAGAGAGGGGCGAACACTGGTACACAAATTGGCAGTCATGTTCCCCCAGTGTATTGCCAGTTGTCTCCAGTGGTAATGAGGATGGAGGAGATCATGATGATGAGGTCACTGACATGACGTGTGCCAGATAGAGCAGAGGAGAAAAGTGAGGGTGAGACACAAACCCAACGAGGCAGCCATCATTGAATAATAGAGAGCAACCAGCCCCTATTCTATCATATCGTGGAGCTGTTATCTCCCGGCCCACTTTCCACAGCTCAGTTGTCTGGGCCTTTTTTAGCATATGTGCAGTCGGTCGCACTGTTGCAATTTGCAAACTTTGTCTCAAGCACTATCAAGCTTGGCAAAAACACCAACCATTTTGGTACCACATGCTTGACAAGGCATTTAACCTCCCACCACTCAGCACATTGGCAAGAGCACCTGAAAGCCACACAAAAGGGGTGCAAATCTGTTCCTCCTTCTTTATCACCTCAGTCTTCCCCCCGATATACCTTATGACCTTTCAGCAGCCTCCACTGACAGGGACGATGGTATAGGGCAGTGTGTCCCAGGTCCTTGCAGCACATCTGCCAGTACCACACTACCAGCTGTAGACTATAGCCGACAAATGTCTCTGCCCCATCTGCTACAGCAAAAAAATAATACAGTCACTGCCACCCACGTGCCTAGTGTCTAAATGCAAGCTTGTCAAAGCTGCTGGCTCTACAACTTCTGCCTTTCCGTCTGGTGGATTCTGCCCTCCTCCTGTGAATTTGCATAATGTGCTGTACCACAATGGCAGGTTCCCAGTTGCTATTTCTTTTCATGTAAGGCCATTCCAGCTCTGTACCATCACATGGAAGGCAATGTTATTACATTGTTGGACAAGGCAGTCAGCCGCATAGTCCATGTTAAACCCCTTTCACACTCAGACCGCCCAAATGTTAGGGGCAAAGCGCCGCTTTACCGGCACTGTGTGGGCAGGAGCAGGGCGCTTTTAATCCCAAAGAAGGGGTTAACAAGGTGTTAAAAGCACCGCTTGCAGCACTGCCTATTGATTTCAATAACAGGGGCGGTGTATACACCTCTCCGGCACCGCTCCAAAGTCGCTGCTTGCAGGACTTTTTTTTTCTGTCCTCCAAGCACACCACCCCAGTGTGAAAGCACTCGGCCTTTCACACTGGGTAGGCTTGAGAGGCGTTTTTTAGGCGCTTTACAGGCGTTATTTTTAGCGCTACAATGCCTGAAAAGTGCTTTCAGTATGAAAGGGGTCTAACTGCTGACACGTGGTCCAGCAAGCATGGTCAGGGATGATATATTTCATTCAAAGCACACTGGGTAACTCTGCTTGCAATTCGGAAGTATGCAGGACAGCTTGTTGTGCCCCCATGTCTCCATACAGCTAGTGGTGATGATGCAAGATTTGTCAGCTCTACCCCCTTGTCCTCCTCCTCCTCCTACATGCCCTCCAAGGGTGGCACAACCAGTTGTTAGGTTTAGGGGGGCAATTACTTTTTCACATAAAGCCAGGCAGGTTTGGACAGCTTTTTTGCCTTAAGAAATGAAACCATCATTTAAAAACTGCATTTTGTATTTACACAGGTTATCTTTGTGTAATAATAAAATTAGTTTGATGATGATTTGTTTGATGATCTGAGTCATTTAGGTGTGATAAATATGCAAAAATACAAAAATACAAAAATCTGAAAGGGGGCCAATACTTTTTCACAGCATTGTATACTACACTGACTACACGTTCTATCCACTAACTAACCTGCCTACGCTATCCCCACTCCAACCCACTACATATGGCCGCCGTGTAAGCAGCCTTATATAGTATGGGGCGTGGACTTAGCCCCTGAGCCATGATTGGCTAAAGGCACCCTGCCTTTGGCCAATCATAGCTCTCACAGCACATTGTGCTGTGATTTGCCAAAGCATGCAGGTCAGGTGCATGTTTTGGCCAATCAGCAGCCATCAATGCACTATGATCTCGCAGTGCATTATGGAGCGCTCCGCGGCAGGCAAACTTGCCGCGAGTGCCATATATGTTCGTTTGTTCTATGAACAAAGGAACAGATGATGTTCGAGTCGAACATCCAGCCCATCCCTATCAAAGACAACTTTTTCTGCACCTGTTTGACAGGTACATATCATTTCAATTTTCGACAGCAAGGCCAATTCTTGCTTTCATCAAGAATACCTCTATAGGGTTACGATGTGAACGTGCCACCGACACCCAAAGACCAATTTTTCCACACCTGTTTGACACCCAAAGACCAATTTTTTTGCACCCGTTACTTCTATCCAAAGTCTGTAGGAGAGACACCAGAATTTATCCAAAAAATCTCTAATCTTGTTCCCAGTGCACTACATTATGGTCTCATCATACATACTGGCTCCGCAAGCCGTTGCATTCAAAATAAAGAAACCTTATAAATGCAATTATTGCTGCAGCAGCTTCTATACACAGTAAAGAAGTGCCGCTTGACAGGTAGACTAACAGGACACCCCAAGCACTATATTGAAAGGAATTTTTTATTTTTATGCTTTCACTTTAAGCATCAACAAATTACTGCTCATATTATATGTTTGTATATACACAAAAAAGTCTCTGAAAATCTGACAAAATTTATATAGTAAGTAGATGGATAGAACTACATGTAATGGTGTGTATTTACTGAAAATAATGGGGTGGATTTACTAAAGGCACGTAGAATAATCACTTTGTATGTGAAGTTGCTCCCAAGCTTAGTAAATGAGGGGAAGTTCTGCTGACTTCCATAATCCAATCACGTGCAAACAAAAATGCTGTTTTTTTTCTTCTTGAATGTGATTGGGTATTCTTGGTAAAGTGAAGCTTTACCTCATTTACTAAGCTCCAGAGCAACTTGCAAAGTGCACAGTCTTTTTTTTGCTATTTGTGTCCAATTGGGGGGATTTACTTTCACTTCCTGCCCCATAGCCAAAAAAGGTAGGTGAGAGGAAATCCCTGCAAGATAAAGGAATCCCTTTGGGCTCCCACATCAGCAGAACCAGTGTCCCCATTAAAAAATGTCCCCTATATTCAGCGGCGGCCCATCCATAGGGGGCGCCCGGGCGCCGTCCCCCCTCCTGTGGTCACCAAAAAATTAAAATAAAAAAACAAAAACAAAAAAAAACAGGCCCTTTAAGAGTTTTTTTTTTAAATATCCTTTTTTTTACACACATGGCGGTGCGTCCATAGTGGGCGCAGAAGCGCCGCCCCCGCTCGCTTCTGCGCCCAGCCGTCACTCACAATACATAGGTTCATGCATTGCATGAACCTATGTATTGCTGCCGCCCACTATTCAGATGGCCGGCCCCTTGAGCACCGGCCATCTGAATAACAGCGTCTGGTTGGCCTTTAGAAGTGCCTATCAGAGCCAGCGGCTCTGATAGGCTTCCCGACTACAGCCTGAGGGCTGTAATCGGCTTCTAAATACCTAATGAGAGGACGCACGGGGGGTGCGTTCCCTGGCCAATCAGGTTCACCGGGTCTGGTTACCGGTAACCTGATTGGCTGAAGCGACATCGAGGGCGGGAGAAGACATCGAGGACGGAAGAAGGACGGCACTGACTCGAGGAAGGTAAGTGCAGGGCTGGGGGACAAACTGGCTGCATTTGGGGGACAAACTGGCTGCATTTGGGGGACAAACTGGCTGCATTTGGGGAACAAACTGGCTGTATATTGGGGACAAACTGACTGCATATTGGGGACAAACTGGCTGTATATTGGGGACAAACTGGCTGCATTTGGGGGACAAACTGGCTGCATATTGGGGACAAACTGGCTGTATATTGGGGGGACAAACTGGCTGTATATGGGGGACAAACTGGCTGTATTATGGGGACAAACTGGCTGTATATTGGAGACAAACTGGCTGCATTTGGGGGACAAACTGGCTGCATTTGGGGGACAAACTGGCTGTATATTGGGGACAAACTGGCTGTATTATGGGGGACAAACTGGCTGTATATTGGGGACAAACTGGCTGTATATGGGGGACAAACTGGCTGTATATGGGGGACAAACTGGCTGCATTTGGGGGACAAACTGGCTGTATATTGGGGACAAACTGGCTGTATTATTGGGGACAAACTGGCTGTATTATGGGGACAAACTGGCTGTATATGGGTGACAAACTGGCTGTATATTGGGGACAAACTGGCTGTATATTGGGGACAAACTGGCTGCATTTGGGGGGCTGTATATGGGGGACAAACTGGCTGTATATGGGGGACAAACTGGCTGCATTTGGGGGACAAAATGGCTGTATATTGGGGACAAACTGGCGTATATTGGGGACAAAGGGCTGTATATTGGGGACAAACTGGCTGCATTTGGGGGACAAACTGGCTGTATATGGGGGACAAACTGGCTGTATATGGGGGACAAACTGTCTGCATATGGGGGACAAACTGGCTGCATTTGGGGGAAAAACTGGCTGTATATTGGGGACAAACTGGCTGTATTATTGGGGACAACTGGCTGTATTATGGGGACAAACTGGCTGTATATGGGGGACAAACTGGCTGTATATTGGGGACAAACTGGCTATACTTTGGGTACAAACTGGCTGCATTTGGGGGACAAACTGGCTGTATATGGGGGACAAACTGGCTGTATATTGGGGACAAACTGGCTGTATATTGGGGACAAACTGGCTGTATATTGGGGGAAAAATTGGCTGCATTTGGGGGACAAACTGGCTGTATATTGGGGACAAACTGGCTGCATTTGGGGGACAAACTGGCTGCATTTGGGGGACAAACTGGCTGTATATGGGACAAACTGGCTGTATATTGGGGACAAACTGGCTGCATTTGGGGGACAAACTGGCTGTATATGTCGGACAAACTGGCTGCATTTGGGGGACAAACTGGCTGTATTATGGGGACAAACTGGCTGTATATGGGGGACAAACTGGCTGTATATTGGGGACAAACTGGCTGTATATTGGGGACAAACTGGCTGCATTTGGGGGACAAACTGGCTGTATATGGGGGACAAACTGGCTGTATATGGGGGACAAACTGGCTGTATATTGGGGACAAACTGGCTGTATATTGGGGACAAACTGGCTGTATATTGGGGGACAAACTGGCTGCATTTGGGGGACAAACTGGCTGTATATTGGGGACAAACTGGCTGCTAGGGATGAGCTTCGTGTTCGAGTCGAACATACGTTCGACTCGAACATTGGCTGTTCGATCGTTCGACGAAGATCGAACGATTTGGGCCGTTCGCGCCAAATTCGAGTGACGCGAACGGCCCACAATGCACTACGCCATCGCAGTGTCATCCAGGCGCTGTGATTGGCCAAGCATGCACTGTGACCCCGCATGCTTGGCCAATCACAGCGCCGGCAGCGAGGAGAGCAATGATTGGCCACAGGCAGGATGCCTGTGGCCAATTATTGCTGAGGGTGTTTAGTACACGCCCCACACTATAAAAGGCCGCCAGCACGGCGGCCTAGTGTAGTGTGTTCCGGAGCAGGGATAGAGTAGCATAGGCAGGGACAGTGACTGTTATTTCTTTCTTGCTTAACCTGGATTCCTTTAGTTTAGGGAAAGAGAAGGATAGGTAGGGAGAGTGTCAGTGTGTTTTGTGCTTCTGCTATAGTGTGCTTAAAAAAAAACATTTATTCTAGGGACAGAAAACTCTAGGTAGGGACAGTGTCAGTTTCTTTCACTCTGCAAGTCCTTGTTTCCAGGGACCTGGAAGGACAGTGAGTGAATTGTCCTTTTGCTATATTGTGATTAAAAAAAACATTTATTCTAGGGACAGAAAACTCTAGGTAGGGACAGTGTCAGTTTCTTTCACTCTGCAAGTCCTTGTTTCCAGGGACCTGGAAGGACAGTGAGTGAATTGTCCTTTTGCTATATTGTGATTAAAAAAAACATTTATTCTAGGGACAGAAAACTCTAGGTAGGGACAGTGTCAGTTTCTTTCACTCTGCAAGTCCTTGTTTCCAGGGACCTGGAAGGACAGTGAGTGAATTGTCCTTTTGCTATATTGTGATTAAAAAAAACATTTATTCTAGGGACAGAAAACTCTAGGTAGGGACAGTGTCAGTTTCTTTCACTCTGCAAGTCCTTGTTTCCAGGGACCTGGAAGGACAGTGAGTGAATTGTCCTTTTGCTATATTGTGATTAAAAAAAACATTTTTTTCTAGGGACAGAAAACTGTAGGTAGGGAGAGTATTTTTTTTCTTTCACTCTGCAAGTCCTTGTTTCCAGGGACCTGTAAGGACAGTGAGTTAATTGTCCTTGTGCTATATTGTGCTGAAAAAAACATTTATTCCAGGGACAGAAAACTCTAGGTAGGGACAGTGTCAGTTTCTTTCACTCTGCAAGTCCTTGTTTCCAGGGACCTGGAAGGACAGTGAGTGAATTGTCCTTTTGCTATATTGTGATTAAAAAAAACATTTTTTTCTAGGGACAGAAAACTGTAGGTAGGGAGAGTGTTTTTTTTCTTTCACTCTGCAAGTCCTTGTTTCCAGGGACCTGTAAGGACAGTGAGTTAATTTTCCTTGTGCTATATTGTGATTAAAAAAAACATTTATTCTAGGGACAGAAAACTCTAGGTAGGGACAGTGTCAGTTTCTTTCACTCTGCAAGTCCTTGTTTCCAGGGACCTGGAAGGACAGTGAGTGAATTGTCCTTTTGCTATATTGTGATTAAAAAAAACATTTATTCTAGGGACAGAAAACTCTAGGTAGGGACAGTGTCAGTTTCTTTCACTCTGCAAGTCCTTGTTTCCAGGGACCTGGAAGGACAGTGAGTGAATTGTCCTTTTGCTATATTGTGATTAAAAAAAACATTTATTCTAGGGACAGAAAACTCTAGGTAGGGACAGTGTCAGTTTCTTTCACTCTGCAAGTCCTTGTTTCCAGGGACCTGGAAGGACAGTGAGTGAATTGTCCTTTTGCTATATTGTGATTAAAAAAAACATTTATTCTAGGGACAGAAAACTCTAGGTAGGGACAGTGTCAGTTTCTTTCACTCTGCAAGTCCTTGTTTCCAGGGACCTGGAAGGACAGTGAGTGAATTGTCCTTTTGCTATATTGTGATTAAAAAAAACATTTATTCTAGGGACAGAAAACTCTAGGTAGGGACAGTGTCAGTTTCTTTCACTCTGCAAGTCCTTGTTTCCAGGGACCTGGAAGGACAGTGAGTGAATTGTCCTTTTGCTATATTGTGATTAAAAAAAACATTTATTCTAGGGACAGAAAACTCTAGGTAGGGACAGTGTCAGTTTCTTTCACTCTGCAAGTCCTTGTTTCCAGGGACCTGGAAGGACAGTGAGTGAATTGTCCTTTTGCTATATTGTGATTAAAAAAAACATTTATTCTAGGGACAGAAAACTCTAGGTAGGGACAGTGTCAGTTTCTTTCACTCTGCAAGTCCTTGTTTCCAGGGACCTGGAAGGACAGTGAGTGAATTGTCCTTTTGCTATATTGTGATTAAAAAAAACATTTATTCTAGGGACAGAAAACTCTAGGTAGGGACAGTGTCAGTTTCTTTCACTCTGCAAGTCCTTGTTTCCAGGGACCTGGAAGGACAGTGAGTGAATTGTCCTTTTGCTATATTGTGATTAAAAAAAACATTTTTTTCTAGGGACAGAAAACTGTAGGTAGGGAGAGTATTTTTTTTCTTTCACTCTGCAAGTCCTTGTTTCCAGGGACCTGTAAGGACAGTGAGTTAATTGTCCTTGTGCTATATTGTGCTGAAAAAAACATTTATTCCAGGGACAGAAAACTCTAGGTAGGGACAGTGTCAGTTTCTTTCACTCTGCAAGTCCTTGTTTCCAGGGACCTGGAAGGACAGTGAGTGAATTGTCCTTTTGCTATATTGTGATTAAAAAAAACATTTTTTTCTAGGGACAGAAAACTGTAGGTAGGGAGAGTGTTTTTTTTCTTTCACTCTGCAAGTCCTTGTTTCCAGGGACCTGTAAGGACAGTGAGTTAATTTTCCTTGTGCTATATTGTGATTAAAAAAAACATTTATTCTAGGGACAGAAAACTCTAGGTAGGGACAGTGTCAGTTTCTTTCACTCTGCAAGTCCTTGTTTCCAGGGACCTGGAAGGACAGTGAGTGAATTGTCCTTTTGCTATATTGTGATTAAAAAAAACATTTATTCTAGGGACAGAAAACTCTAGGTAGGGACAGTGTCAGTTTCTTTCACTCTGCAAGTCCTTGTTTCCAGGGACCTGGAAGGACAGTGAGTGAATTGTCCTTTTGCTATATTGTGATTAAAAAAAACATTTATTCTAGGGACAGAAAACTCTAGGTAGGGACAGTGTCAGTTTCTTTCACTCTGCAAGTCCTTGTTTCCAGGGACCTGGAAGGACAGTGAGTGAATTGTCCTTTTGCTATATTGTGATTAAAAAAAACATTTATTCTAGGGACAGAAAACTCTAGGTAGGGACAGTGTCAGTTTCTTTCACTCTGCAAGTCCTTGTTTCCAGGGACCTGGAAGGACAGTGAGTGAATTGTCCTTTTGCTATATTGTGATTAAAAAAAACATTTATTCTAGGGACAGAAAACTCTAGGTAGGGACAGTGTCAGTTTCTTTCACTCTGCAAGTCCTTGTTTCCAGGGACCTGGAAGGACAGTGAGTGAATTGTCCTTTTGCTATATTGTGATTAAAAAAAACATTTATTCTAGGGACAGAAAACTCTAGGTAGGGACAGTGTCAGTTTCTTTCACTCTGCAAGTCCTTGTTTCCAGGGACCTGGAAGGACAGTGAGTGAATTGTCCTTTTGCTATATTGTGATTAAAAAAAACATTTTTTTCTAGGGACAGAAAACTGTAGGTAGGGAGAGTATTTTTTTTCTTTCACTCTGCAAGTCCTTGTTTCCAGGGACCTGTAAGGACAGTGAGTTAATTGTCCTTGTGCTATATTGTGCTGAAAAAAACATTTATTCCAGGGACAGAAAACTCTAGGTAGGGACAGTGTCAGTTTCTTTCACTCTGCAAGTCCTTGTTTCCAGGGACCTGGAAGGACAGTGAGTGAATTGTCCTTTTGCTATATTGTGATTAAAAAAAACATTTATTCTAGGGACAGAAAACTCTAGGTAGGGACAGTGTCAGTTTCTTTCACTCTGCAAGTCCTTGTTTCCAGGGACCTGGAAGGACAGTGAGTGAATTGTCCTTTTGCTATATTGTGATTAAAAAAAACATTTATTCTAGGGACAGAAAACTCTAGGTAGGGACAGTGTCAGTTTCTTTCACTCTGCAAGTCCTTGTTTCCAGGGACCTGGAAGGACAGTGAGTGAATTGTCCTTTTGCTATATTGTGATTAAAAAAAACATTTATTCTAGGGACAGAAAACTCTAGGTAGGGACAGTGTCAGTTTCTTTCACTCTGCAAGTCCTTGTTTCCAGGGACCTGGAAGGACAGTGAGTGAATTGTCCTTTTGCTATATTGTGATTAAAAAAAACATTTTTTTCTAGGGACAGAAAACTGTAGGTAGGGAGAGTATTTTTTTTCTTTCACTCTGCAAGTCCTTGTTTCCAGGGACCTGTAAGGACAGTGAGTTAATTGTCCTTGTGCTATATTGTGCTGAAAAAAACATTTATTCCAGGGACAGAAAACTCTAGGTAGGGACAGTGTCAGTTTCTTTCACTCTGCAAGTCCTTGTTTCCAGGGACCTGGAAGGACAGTGAGTGAATTGTCCTTTTGCTATATTGTGATTAAAAAAAACATTTTTTTCTAGGGACAGAAAACTGTAGGTAGGGAGAGTGTTTTTTTTCTTTCACTCTGCAAGTCCTTGTTTCCAGGGACCTGTAAGGACAGTGAGTTAATTTTCCTTGTGCTATATTGTGATTAAAAAAAACATTTTTTCTAGGGACAGAAAACTGTAGGTAGGGAGAGTGTTTTTTTTCTTTCACTCTGCAAGTCCTTGTTTCCAGGGACAGAGAAGGACACCTGAAGGTAGCCCTTATTGCTTTTTTCCCATCTCCCTGCAGGCCATCTATTAGAATGTCTGGAAGGCAAACAAGGAGAGGCAGACAGTCAGGAGGCAATAAAAGAGGGCAAGCAGGCTCTGTGTCTGGGGGCAACAGTGCTGGTCGTGGACGCGGTGCATTGTCATCAGCACATGGCCATGGGACACGCTTGTCCTTCTTTTCGGCAGCTGGACATGTTGAGCCACATCATGCCGAAGACTTGGTAGAGTGGATGACCAAGCCCTCCTCCTCCTCCTCATCCTCTCTCACCCAGGCTCAGGGTACTGGAAAAGCAGCTGCCAAAGCGTCGTCTTCCCTGGTATCAATGTCAGACAAATCATCAGTCACTCCTTCCCTAGACCCACCATGTCCTCCTCCTGAGGAGTCCCCCGAACTGTTTCAGCACAGTGTTGGGTACATGCTCCAGGAGGATGCCCAGCGTTTCGAAGGGTCTGATGATGAAACCCAGCTAGAGGAAGGCAGTAGCGTGAGAGCAGACAGAGGGGATGCTCAAGAAGGACACCAATCTGGCAGTCATGTTCCAGCAGCTGCAGCATACTGCCAGATTGGCTCCAGTGATGAGGAGGGAGGGGATGATGAGGTCAATGACTCCACGTGGGTGCCTAATAGGAGAGAGGAGGAGGAGGAGGATGAGGAGGAGGCACATCTCCAACGAGGCAGGATGCCCTTTGGTGGCCAGCGTAAGGGCAGTACACCGACGGAATCACACCGCAGAGCTCCGCCTGTGCAGGGCGCTGCCTCTGCCCGTCATTCAAAAAGTTCTTTGGTGTGGGCCTTTTTTGAGGCTAGTGCATCAGATCGCACAGCTGCTGTTTGCAACATATGTCTCAAGCGTATATCGCGTGGCCAAAACATCAGCCGCTTGGGTACCACATGCCTGACCAGACATATGTTGACCTGCCATGCAGCTCGTTGGCAAGCCTACCTCAAAGACCCACACCAAAGAACAAAGCGGACCTCTCCTTGCACCGCATCAGCTGGGATCTCCAACCCCACTATAACTTCAGTCCTCTCTGAAACATGCACTGAGAGGAATGAAGGTGTAGAATTAGGTGTGTCACAGCCAAGTACTTGCGCCCACTCTGCTAGCAGTACACCGACGTCCGATTCTAGCAGGCAAATTTCCCTGCCCCAGCTGCTGGACCGTCGAAAGAAGTTCACTCCCAGCCATCCACATGCCCAGCGGTTGAATGCTAGCTTGGCTAAATTGCTAGCGCTTCAACTGCTGCCTTTTCAGTTGGTAGACTCGGCCCCCTTCCGTGAGTTTGTGCAATGTGCGGTTCCTCAGTGGCAGGTTCCCAAACGCCACTTTTTCTCACGGAAGGCTATTCCGGCTCTCTACCGGCATGTGGAAGGCAATGTCTTGGCCTCGCTGGACAGGGCGGTCAGCGGTAAGGTGCATATTACCGCTGACTCATGGTCCAGCAGGCATGGACAGGGACGTTACCTTTCTTTCACGGCCCATTGGGTCACTCTTTTGGCAGCTGGGAAGGATTCAGGACAAGGTGCAGTAGTGTTGGAGGTTGTCCCACCGCCACGCCTCCAAAATGCTACTACTGGTTGTGACACACCTCTCTCCTCCACCCCCTCCTCTTCTTCTTCCTCCATGGCCTCTTCCTGTGGTTTGTCCTATGAACCAGCGGTGCTCCGTAGCCGTTCACGGGGCTACGCAAGTACGCAGGCAAAAAGATGCCATGCCGTGCTTGCGCTGGTGTGTTTGGGGGACAGAAGCCACACTGGGGCAGAGGTCCTGTCTGCTCTGCAGGGCCAGGCCGAGAGGTGGTTGACGCCACGCCAGCTTAAGCCAGGAATGGTGGTTTGCGACAATGGCACCAACCTCCTCTCCGCCCTCCGACAGGGACAACTGACCCATGTGCCCTGTGTGGCTCACGTCCTTAACCTGGTGGTGCAGCGGTTCTTGGGCAGGTACCCGGGCTTACAGGATGTCCTGAGGCAGGCCAGGAAAGTCTGTGTGCATTTCCGCAGATCTTATAATGCCAGTGCTCGCCTGGCTGAGCTGCAAAAGGAGTTGAACCTGCCCAAGAACCGCCTTATATGTGACATGCCCACCAGGTGGAACTCAACGTTGGCCATGCTGCAGCGGCTGCACACGCAGCAGAGGGCCATCAATGAGTACCTGTGCGACTACGGCACCAGGACAGGGTCAGGGGAGCTTGGTTTTTTTTCTCCACGCCAGTGGGGCATGATCAGGGATGCATGCACTGTCCTGGCACCATTTGAGGAGGCCACGAGGATGGTGAGCAGTGACAGTGCATGCATCAGTGACACTGTACCTCTTGTCCACCTGTTGGAGCACACGCTGCGTGGAATAATGGACAGGGCACTTGAGGCAGAACAGAGGCAGGAAGAGGAGGACTTCCTTGCCTCTCAAGGCCCCCTTTACCCAGACAGTGTTCCTTCTGTCCCACCCATCGCACAGGAAGAGGAGGAGGAGGAGGAGGAGGAGGAGGAGGATTGTGTCAGCATGGAGGTGGAGGCTGGCACTCAGCATCATCAGCAGCAGTCTTTTAGGGATGATTTACAGTCCCAAGAAACCAGTGGACTTGTACGTGGCTGGGAGGAGGTGGCTGCGGATCATGTCGTCCTTAGTGACCCAGAGGACTCCGGAGCGAATGCCTCAGCAAACCTACGCTGCATGGCCTCCCTGATCCTGCAAAGTCTGCGGAAGGATCCTCGTATTCTTCGGATCAAGGAGAGGGACCATTACTGGCTGGCCACTCTCCTTGATCCACGGTACAAGGGTAAGGTTGCGGACCTTATGTTACCGTCGCAGAGGGAGCAGAGGATGAGACAACTCCGGGAGGCCTTGCAGAAAGGTCTGTGCAACGCGTTCCCAGAGACTGGGAGGTTGCAAACTCCTGGTCCTGGACAACGAGTTGCTGAGGCTTCGGCCAGTCAAAGAAGGAGCGGTGGGGAAGGTGGCCGTCTGACCGATGCGTTCAGACAATTCTTTAGTCCGCAGCCCCAAAGTATGATTGGTTCCAGCAACCATCGCCAGCGTCTGATAAACATGGTGCAGGAATATCTAGGGGCAAGGTCAGACTTGGACACCTTCCCCACCGAAAATCCTCTGGCTTACTGGGTCTTGAGGATGGATCACTGGCCAGAGCTTGCACAGTATGCAATTGAGCTACTGGCCTGTCCTGCATCCAGCGTTCTTTCGGAACGCACATTCAGTGCTGCTGGAGGATTTGTCACGGATCACAGGGTGCGCCTGTCCACCGACTCGGTTGATCGACTGACTTTCATCAAGATGAACCAGTCTTGGATCACCACCAGCTACCACACACCTGATGCTGATATAACAGACTAATTGATTTTAAAATGTCACATCCCTTCAAGACTGATGCTGATGCTGAGTGCCTGTGCTGTTATGTTGACTGGCTATCCTCCTCCTCCGAGTCCTCAATGATACGATTGATGATGATAGCTTGGAAGATCATTTTTGTTTATGGGTGCCGCCACCAGTGCCTAACGCCCAATTTTTCAGCCCCTGTTTAACAGGGGCGTGTAATTACAATTTTTGAAGCAATACTTTGCAACAGGGCTCATTGCTGTGCTCCAAGTACAGTATCTGTGAGGAGTTGCAGTGTTGTGCCACCAGTGCCTAAGGCCCAATTTTTCAGCCCCTGTTTAACAGGGGCGTGTCATTACAATTTTTGAAGCAATACTTTGCAACAGGGCTCATTGCTGTGCTCCAAGTACAGTATCTGTGAGGGGTTGCAGTGTTGTGCCACCAGTGCCTAAGGCCCAATTTTTCAGCCCCTGTTCAACAGGGGCATGTAATTACAATTCTTGATCTAATAATTCACAGCAGGGCCCATTGCTGCACCCACCAAGAGTAACTGTCAGGGCTTACAGTGTTGTGGCACCAGCACCACCATCAAAGGCCCAATTTTTACTACCACTGTTCAACAATTATATGTAATTAAAATTCCTGATATAATAGTTGACAGCAGGGCGTTCCAGCACCAACCAAGAGTAACTGTGAGTGCTTACAGTGTTGTGCCAACACCAACAACTAAGGGGCCTATTTCTGCAGAGTATATACGGCAGGTCCCTACTTTCAAACATCCAACTTACAAACGACTCCTACTTGCAAACGCAAGAAGACAACAGGAAGTGAGAGGAAATCTACCACTAGGAAGGAAAATTCTCTCCTGTAAGAATAAATATGGGAGAAAGGTGTCTCCTCTGTACTGATGCTTTATCAGCAATCCTTGTTTCAAGAAAAACACCACATTTCAAAAACAGTTGTCATTGGGACGGAAAGTGAGGTGAAATGTTCTGAACAGGGGCACAGACAGCAAAACAAATGTTACAGGGGTGATAACCCTTACCTATGTTTTCCAAAAAGTTTAAAAATAGATTTTTGGGCTGGTGCTACACTTCAACAATGTACCTGTTCAAAATTACAAACAGATTCTACATAAGAACAAACCTACAGTCCCTGTCTTGTATGCACCGCCTGTATACGGCTGTTCAGAGTATATAGGGCCTTTTTTATTTTATGTGCGGGGTTCCCCTTAATATCCATACAAGACCCAAAGGGGCTGGTAATGGGCTGGGGTAGGGGGGGGGGGGGTCATGGGGTAGCTATGCCATTTTTCTTAAAGAATTTCATCCATATTACCGGGACCAGACATTACATTAAAGCCGCAAGCAGTTTTAAATGGCTTTTTTTTCCTTTAGAAGTGTCATTTTGTGCAGGGACAGTTCTAAACACGGGAAACACGTGGCACTTCACAGGCATACTTTAGACACCCCCCAGGTACGATATTTAAAGGAATATTTGACTTTTTTTTTTCACTTTATGCATCATTAAAATGACTGCTCCCGAAAAACGACCGTTTTTAAAACTTCTTTTTGCATTGATACATGTCCCCTGGTGCAGAACCCGGGTTCCCAAACCCTTTTTAGGACAATAACATGCATAATAGTTGTTATAATTAGCACTTTAGAATTCGAACGTTCGCATCCATTGTATTTAATAGGGTTCTAATGTTCGTTCGAACTTCCGGTCCGTTCGCGGGTTCTGGTGCGAACCGAACCCGGGGGTGTTCGGCTCATCACTACTGGCTGCATTTGGGGGACAAACTGGCTGCATTTGGGGGACAAACTGGCTGCATTTGGGGGACAAACTGGCTGTATATTGGGGACAAACTGGCTGTATATGGGACAAACTGGCTGTTAGACATGTGCAAAAGGAAAAAATTTGTTTCGTTTCGTTTCGTTTTAATTAGTTAATTAATTAATTTCGTTTAGTTAGATTCGTTAAATTTGTTAAATTCGTTTTCGGATTTCGTTTTGTTTTCGACCGAATTCGAAAATCGGTCGCATTCGAAAATATTTCAACCGAATTCGAAAATATTTCTACCGGATTCGAAATTATTTCAACGGCATTTGAAACTATTTCAACCGGATTCGAAAATATTTTGCGACCCGACTTTGGGTCCACGTATCTCAGGGTCACTTAGTAATAGAAACCCCAAATTTGGAGATGTTATAGTGCTAGTTCTACTGTGTTTGCATACCAAATTTGGGGTTTCTAGCTACAAGTGGCCCCGAGATATGTGGCCCAAAATTCGGGTCGCAAAATGTCATTCTCTGCTGCAGAAAAGTGTTTGACATTTTGCGACCCGATTTTGGGTCCACGTTTCTCGGGGTCACTTAGTGATAGAAACCCCAAAATTGGAATGCAAACACAGGAGAACTAGCACTACAACATCCCCAAATTTGGGGTTTCTATCGCCAACTAACCCCGAGATACGTGGACCCAAATTCGGGTCGCAAAATATTTTTGAATCCGGTTGAAATAGTTTCAAATGCGGTTGAAATAATTTCGAATCATGTTGATACTATTTAAAGCAGATTCGAAAATATTTTGCGACCCGACTTTGAAAAAAAAAATGAAATTGATTCTAACAGTCTGCAGGAGATCTGCAAAAAAAAAGAAGTGAAATGGCTGTTAATAGTCTACAGGAGATCTGCTAAAAAATAAAATAAATGCTAATAGTCTGCAGGAGATCTTATGTAAAAAATAGTAATCTGCAAAAAAAATTCAGCATGGAATAGATAGTATCTGTATTCTATTCTATTCTATTGTTTTTCTAGTGTATTCTCTATTTCTATTCTAATCTATTCTATCCAAAGTTAAAATTAATTAATTACATTTTTTTTAATTCCTACTGTTCGAAATTAAAATGTATTCTATTCGAAATTCGAATTTCATAAGATGGTTGCATATTCTTTCTGTTTTATTCTATTACATTATATTTTTTTCTATTCTGTTCTAATCTTTTCTATTTGAATTATAAATTTTGAAAGATGGTTAGTTACTTATATACATCTGTCACATAAAAAAAGATGTGAAATGGCTGTCATGGATGTTGATCGCAAGGCAAGTACATATGCTGTATGTCATTGTCCGAGTGCCACATGACCGGCCACGAGTGCCACGTGACTAAGTTGTGGATTGTCCACTTGCCACGTCACCTGCCACAAGTTATGGGGTTTCTAGCACCAAGTGACCCCCAGATATGGGCGATCTGTCAAGTGCTTTTCTGCAGCAGAGAATTAAATTTTGTGACCCGACTTTGAGGCCACGTATCTCGGGGCCACTTATAGCTAGAAATCCCAAAATATTTGGTATGCAAACACATTATAACTGGCACTACAATAACCCCAAATTTGGGGTTTCTATCACCAAGTAACCCCGTTGTAATGCTAGTTCTACTGTGTTTGCATACCAAATTTGGGGTTTCTAGCTATAAGTGGCCCCGAGATACGTGGCCCCAAAGTCGGGTCACAAAATGTCATTCTCTGCTGCAGAAATTACTTGACATATCGCCCATATCTGGGGGTCACTTGGTGCTAGGAACCCCATAACTTGTGGCAGGTGACGTGGCAAGTGGACAATCCACAACTTGGTCACGTGGCAGGTCACGTGGCACTCATGGCAGGTCACGTGGCACTCGTGGCAGGTCACGTGGCACTCGTGGCAGGTCACGTGACACTCGTGGCCGTTCACGTGGCACTCGTGGCCGGTCACGTGGCACTCGTGGCCGGTCACGTGGCAAGTGGACAATGACATACAGCATATGTACTTGCCTTGCGATCGACATCCGTGACAGCCATTTCACATCTTTTTTTTTATATGACAGATGTATATAAGTAAGTAAATAACCTTCTTCCAAAATTTATAATTCAAATAGAAAAGATTAGAACAGAATAGAAAAAATATATAATTTAGAAGAATAAAATAGAAAGAATATACAACCATCTTCTGAAATTTGAATTTCGAATAGAATAAATTTGAATTTCGAATACTATGAATTCAAATTTTTTAATTAATTAATTTTAACTTTGGATAGAAAAGATTATAATAAAATAGAAAATAGACTAGAAAAACAATAACCCCAAATTTGGGGTTTCTATCACCAAGTAACCCCGAGATACATGGACCCAAATTCGGGTCACAAAATATTTTCTAATCCGGTTGAAATAGTTTCAAATGCAGTTGAAATAATTTCAAATCATGTTGATACTATTTCAACCGGATTCGAAAATATTTTGCGACCCGACTTTGGGTCCATGTATTTTGGGGTTACTTGGTGATAGAAACCCAAACCCAAAATTTGGAGATGTTGTAGTGCTAGTTCTACTGTGTTTGCATACCAAATTTGGGGTTTCTAGCTACAAGTGGCCCCGAGATATGTGGCCCAAAATTCGGGTCGCAAAATGTCATTCTCTGCTGCAGAAAAGTGTTTGACATTTTGCGACCCAATTTTGGGTCCACGTTTCTCGGGGTCACTTAGTGATAGAAACCCCAAAATTGGAATGCAAACACAGGAGAACTAGCACTACAACATCCCCAAATTTGATACGTGGACCCAAAGTCGGGTCGCAAAATATTTTTGAATCCGGTTGAAATAGTTTCAAATGCGGTTGAAATAATTTCGAATCATGTTGATATTATTTAAAGCAGATTCGAAAATATTTTGCGACCCGACTTTGAAAAAAAAAATGAAATTGATTCTAACAGTCTGCAGGAGATCTGCAAAAAAAAAGAAGTGAAATGGCTGTTAATAGTCTACAGGAGATCTGCTAAAAAATAAAATAAATGCTAATAGTCTGCAGGAGATCTTATGTAAAAAATAGTAATCTGCAAAAAAAATTCAGCATGAAATAGATAGTATCTATATTCTATTGTTTTTCTAGTGTATTCTCTATTTCTATTCTAATCTATTCTATCCAAAGTTAAAATTAATTAATTACATTTTTTTTAATTCCTACTGTTCGAAATTAAAATGTATTCTATTCGAAATTCGAATTTCATAAGATGGTTGCATATTCTTTCTATTTTATTCTATTAAATTATATTTTTTTTCTATTCTGTTCTAATCTTTTCTATTTGAATTATACATTTTGAAAGATGGTTAGTTACTTACTTAAAAACATCTGTCACCGAGCTGGAATAGGTTATATGTGTTATGTTATGTTGATTTGTGTATTGCTCCTATGCACTTGATACTTGAACTTTCGGCAGCTTGTTCCTTATGGTAGGCTCCCCACTACGCTTCTTGGGCTCTCGCCGTAAGCGGGATCCCTCATCCGCTTCACTTTGACCCCCGGTCCACAGCTAGGCCGTGGTTACCGCTCACACTACTACCCCCACACAGCAGTCTCACTGAGACGTTGCTGACACTCCAGATTTCCTCTTGACTCCTACAGGTAGATAGCCTAGCGAAGTCCACCTCTGGTTTTTCTTTCCCCTTTCCCATATCTATTCCCTTACATTTAGCTCTCATATCCCCCCCCCCTTTTTTTTTCTTTTATTTTCTTTGTCTTTTCTTTTCTTTTCTTCTCTTTTCTTTTCTTTTTTCTTTTCTTTTTCTGCTCTGATCCTCCTGACTCTCCCTACCCCCAAATCTTCCTGATTTTCCCACTCGTGTGTCCTCCCTCCTTACCCCTCCTCCCTTTTTGTGTGTCCCCCCCCCCTTCTTTCCCTTCCCCTGGGGGAGTGACCCTCACACTCATCCTCTATAGGAAGGTCCTCACCTAATCGACAACCAGACACTCATTTTCGCCTCCCCTTAACTCTTCATAATGCAGAACCCCCCTAAGACTAATGTCCCACTGACTCTGAAGTGTGTTTCATTGAACACAAAAGGCCTGAATGCACCGGAAAAAAGGTCACAAGTGTTAGCTTCGCTCACCAAACAAAAGGCTCACTTTATCTTCCTACAGGAGACGCACTTCCGATCTGATGCTATCCCTAAACTGACTAATCACATGTATCGCTCTGCCCTACACGCCACTAACCCGGTGGCCAAATCTAAGGGAGTTTCAATCCTCATTTCAAAACACGCCAACTTCCTCCTGACTGACTCCCTAGTGGACCCTGAAGGCAGATTCATTTTTGTTAAGGGAACATATGCAACTAAGCCTATTACATTGGCTAACATATATTGCCCTAATGAACATCAAGTCTCCTTCTTCCGCAAGACTTGCGCCCTCCTGTCCTCATTCCAGAGCGGCCTGGTCCTCCTGGGAGGCGACATTAATGTGCCCTTGAACCCCCTCCTAGATACCTCCACTGCCACGACTTCTCTGCCCTATAAGGCATTACGCCAAATTAAAGCCCAATTACAAACCTTGTCCCTTCATGACACTTGGCGTACCCTCTATCCTTCAACCAAAGACTACACCTACTTTTCGGCCCCCCACCAGAAATACTCCAGAATCGATTTTTTTTTTCTATCCCAGACAGACCTCCCCGCCCTCCAACATGCCTCCATTGAACCGATGTTCTTATCGGATCATCATCCCATCACAGTTACACTATCGTTCCCGGAAACGTTCCCCAAGACTAAAATTTGGCGGTTCAACCCTTCCTGCTTGACGGATCCAACCTCATTGGAACGGATCCGCTCATGCATCAAGCTTTATTTTCAGGAGAATGCTAACCCTGACATTTCTCCAATATCCATATGGGAAGCCCACAAATGTGTGGTAAGGGGAGAACTGCTTGCCCTGAATGCACAAGCCAAAAAAGCTTATCAGGAGAAAGTGAATGCTCTTATCAAAAGGATTAGAGCACTAGAGCTGTCCCACAAACAAACGCAAGCCCAGAACACCCTTCAGGAACTAACTCAGCTCCGCACACTCCTTACAGACGAACTGGGTAAGCGCACGAGAAGGCGCTATATTCTTGGGCAGAGGGTCTTTTATGAACATGGCAATAAGAGTGGGCGCCTTTTAGCGCGGTCAGTCCAGAAGGCCAAACTCTCCTCCACCGTACATGCCCTACGTGATCCCCGGGGCACCCTCTTGGCTAAGAGCGAGGACATCGCGAGAGAATTCGAATCCTTCTACCGAAGGCTCTATAACCTTCGCCCTGCCCTGCCACCCCGAGCATCGGGAGAGACACGTCAAACGCTCATTGCGGATTTTCTCGCACAATATGGCCCTAAATCCCTTTCCTCCCAACAAGCACAATCCTTAGAGGGACAATTCTCGACAGGAGAGCTGGAGATAGCCCTGAAACAAATGAGGCTGGGCAAAAGCCCGGGCCCGGACGGGTACACCCTCCAGTACTATAAGTCATTCGCAGACACCCTTGCCCCCAACCTTTTACAGATGTTTAATGCCCTGGCCAATCCGCAAGACCGACCTAATAGACTATTAGAGGCACACATCACGGTAATCCCTAAGGAAGGGAAGGATGCCCTCCAGGTGGCGAATTATAGGCCGATCTCACTCCTTAATGTCGATATAAAAATTTATGCCAAGATCCTTGCCAACAGGTTAATACCTTTAATCCCCGGTCTTATCTCCAATGATCAAGTGGGGTTTGTCCCGGGAAGGGAGGCGCGGGACAATACCATACGAACCCTCAACCTACACCACTGGCTCACCTCAACTAAAACACCCGGCTTTTTGCTTTCCCTTGATGCGGAGAAGGCGTTTGACAGAGTGGCCTGGGACTACATGTGAGAGGTCCTAAAAGGGGTGGGCCTTGGGGACCGCATGCTCACCTCCATAATGGCATTATACTCGAACCCCACGGCGCCGGTGAGAGTTAACGGACACCTGTCGAACGTCTTCTCCATCAGCAATGGCACTCGCCAGGGGTGTCCCCTCTCCCCCCTGATCTACATTCTCTCCCTAGAACCCCTCTTAAACAAACTTAGAGAAAACACGGACATTAGGGGCTTGATGGTCAAAGGCAAAGACTTTAAAGTGGCCGCCTTCGCGGATGATATCCTGCTCTCTCTCACATCCCCGCGAACCTCCCTCCCATCTCTCCTACATGACCTGGAAGCCTTTGGTACAATTTCAAACCTAAAAATTAACTACACAAAGTCCCACGCCCTGAATATCACCCTCCCACCACAGGAGGTTTTTCATTGTCAAGAATTTCTTCCATTTCTTTGGGAAAAAACTGCGATCTCCTATCTTGGGATTCAGATCCCACCCTGCCTTAAAGATTTGTATGCCCTTAACTTCCACCCTGCCCTGAAAAAAGCCCAAGACCACTTCTTGGAGTGGTCCTCATTGAATGTCTCGTGGTTTGGCCGAGCGGCTCTGATCAAAATGATTGTCCTGCCACGTATATTATACTTGATCCAAACCATCCCGATGCATATATCCGCAGGATTCTTTTCCTCTTATCGGAAGGCCTGCTCGGCATTTTTATGGAAAGGTTCTCCCCCTAGAATCAAATATGCCAGACTCACCTTGCCTAAGCCTAAAGGGGGTATCGCCCTTCCAGACCTGCATAAATACTATGTTGCGTGTCACCTTACGAGAATCGCGGACTGGTCCATCCACTCCTTTGAAAAGGTCTGGACTGCTATCGAAGACTCTTTCTCGCCCATGCCGCTACACCTTCTCCCATGGCTGTCCCCGAAACAGTGGCCACAGTCTCTGACCTCACATCCCTTCATCCATACTTCCTTAACGCTTCTTAGGGGGTCCCCCTCCAGAGGTTCCCTCTCACCCACCCCGGGCCCGCTGACTACGCTGAGAGGGAACCCCGACTTTATCCCAGGCGAGTCTTCTACTTTCCTCAAACAAGAATGGCCGCATCAAGATATCCTTGCTTTACAGTTTTACACTGACGGTAAGCTTGCTTCGATAGAGGACCTTAGGCTCATTTCTAACACCTCTACCTTCCCCTTTTGGACATACAGACAAATTTGTCATTTTTTATCCACACATGCAGCTCAGGGCAGTTGGACAAGACCACTTACCCCTTTTGAAACCCTCTGCTATCGTAGAACCCCCCAAAGGCACCTTATTTCCCTGCTCTACGCTTTACTCTTAGAACCTACCGATTCCACCCTTTCGCCATCACAGGCCTCGTGGAACAGAGATCTACCTATCCCCCTGACATCAGTTGAATGGACAAGAATTCACGAATACGCACACAGGGGGTCATTGAACGTTGCTATCCAGGAGAATGGGTATAAAGTGCTCACTAGATGGTATAGGACCCCAGCTCTCCTTCATAAGTTTGCTCCTTCAACCTCCAATATTTGCTGGAGATGCAATACAGAGGTGGGTTCCATGGTACATATTTGGTGGGAATGCTCACACATCCAACCCTTTTGGAGGGAAGTACACAGATACATCACATCCATCACCACTTACACCTTGGACTTCACACCAGCACAATTTCTTCTGCATCACACTTCTCTCTCAAGGAAGGATTATTTCAAATCCCTAGCCATGCACATGGTGAATGCTGCCAGGCTGTGCATCCCCAAACACTGGCGCTCCTGTCATACACCGTCACTTAAAGAATGGTTTATGACCATCTCTAGAATTTGCGACATGGAAGAACTGATCCACATCTCTCAAGAGAGACTGGAGAATTTTTCGACTACCTGGTCCTGTTGGTCACACTTCAAAACTACAGCTGAATACAATCAGCATGTTCCCTCAGATTAGAGTCTGTACTCTGAGGAGCTCTTTATCCCCCTCTTTCACACGGAGGCCCAAACGAGAGGTCACTCCCCCCATCCTCTTCCTCACCCCCATCCTCAACCCTTCCCCACCTCTTCCCCCCATCCCCGTTGTTGTCCCTTGCGCTCTGATTCATCCCCCCCTCCTACCCCCCCCTCCAATCCCATACCCCCTCACCATGAATAGATATTTTCCCTCCCACCCCATCCCCTTATCACCATATCTTAGACACCATCTCTCTGGTGTTGGAATCAACAGGCAATGCAGCAAAGTTAGCAGGCGGTTGGAATGCGGATCAAACTAATAAAGGCTCCGGCCCATCTGCACCTTCAGTCTCACTGATACAAACCTTGGAGACTATTTTACACCCGTCTGTAAGGCTTGTTTAAGTTGTACCAAAATCTGGTTTTCTGTAAATGCACCTGTTTTGCATCAATCTCTGTACTGTGATTCCTGTCAATTTGCTCAATAAAACTTTATGGAACAAAAAAAAAAACATCTGTCACATAAAAAAAGATGTGAAATGGCTGTCATGGATGTCGATCGCAAGGCAAGTACATATGCTGTATGTCATTGTCCGAGTGCCACGTGACCGGCCACGAGTGCCACGTGACTAAGTTGTGGATTGTCCACTTGCCACGTCACCTGCCACAAGTTATGGGGTTCCTAGCACCAAGTGACCCCCAGATATGGGCGATCTGTCAAGTGCTTTTCTGCAGCAGAGAATTACATTTTGTGACCCGACTTTGAGGCCACGTATCTCGGGGCCACTTATAGCTAGAAATCCCAAAATATTTGGTATGCAAACACATTACAACTGGCACTACAATAACCCCAAATTTGGGGTTTCTATCACCAAGTAACCCCGTTGTAATGCTAGTTCTACTGTGTTTGCATACCAAATTTGGGGTTTCTAGCTATAAGTGGCCCCGAGATACGTGGCCCCAAAGTCGGGTCACAAAATGTCATTCTCTGCTGCAGAAAAGTACTTGACATATCGCCCATATCTGGGGGTCACTTGGTGCTAGGAACCCCATAACTTGTGGCAGGTGATGTGGCAAGTGGACAATCCACAACTTGGTCACGTGGCAGGTCACGTGGCACTCGTGGCAGGTCACGTGGCACTCGTGGCAGGTCACGTGACACTCGTGGCCGTTCACGTGGCACTCGTGGCCGGTCACGTGGCACTCGTGGCCGTTCACGTGGCACTCGTGGCCGGTGACGTGGCAAGTGGACAATGACATACAGCATATGTACTTGCCTTGCGATCGACATCCGTGACAGCCATTTCACATCTTTTTTTTTATGTGACAGATGTATATAAGTAAGTAAATAACCTTCTTCCAAAATTTATAATTCAAATAGAAAAGATTAGAACAGAATAGAAAAAATATATAATTTAGAAGAATAAAATAGAAAGAATATACAACCATCTTCTGAAATTCGAATTTCGAATAGAATAAATTTGAATTTCGAATACTATGAATTCAAATTTTTTAATTAATTAATTTTAACTTTGGATAGAAAAGATTATAATAAAATAGAAAATAGACTAGAAAAACAATAACCCCAAATGTGGGGTTTCTATCACCAAGTAACCCCGAGATACATGGACCCAAATTCGGGTCACAAAATATTTTCTAATCCGGTTGAAATAGTTTCAAATGCAGTTGAAATAATTTCAAATCATGTTGATACTATTTCAACCGGATTCGAAAATATTTTGCGACCCGACTTTGGGTCCATGTATTTTGGGGTTACTTGGTGATAGAAACCCAAAATTTAGAGATGTTGTAGTGGTAGTTCTACTGTGTTTGAATACCAAATTTGGGGTTTCTAGCTACAAGTGGCCCCGAGATATGTGGCCCCAAAATCGGGTCGCAAAATGTCATTCTCTGCTCCAGTAAAGTGCTTGACATTTTGCGACCCGATTTTGGGTCCACGTATCTCGGGGTCACTTAGTGATAGAAACCCCAAATTTGGTATGCCAACACAGGAGAACTAGCACTACAACATCCCCAAATTTGGGGTTTCTATCGCCAACTAACCCCGAGATACGTGGACCCAAAGTCGGGTCGCAAAATATTTTTGAATCCGGTTGAAATAGTTTCAAATGCGGTTGAAATAGTTTTAAATGCGGTTGAAATAATTTCGAATCATGTTGATACTATTTAAAGCGGATTCGAAAATATTTTGCGACCCGACTTTGAAAAAAAAATGAAATTGATTCTAACAGTCTGCAGGAGATCTGCAAAAAAAAAAGAAGTGAAATGGCTGTTAATAGTCTACAGGAGATCTGCTAAAAAAAGAAATAGATGCTAATAGTCTGCAGGAGACCTGGTGAGAAAACTAAATAGATAATAATAGTCTGCAGGAGATCTGCAAAAAAAATAAAATAAATGCTAATAGTCTGCAGGAGATCTTATGTAAAAAATAGTAATCTGCAAAAAAAATTAAACATGAAATAAATAGTATCTATATTCTATTCTATTCTATTGTTTTTCTAGTGTATTCTCTATTTCTATTCTAATCTATTCTATCCAAAGTTAAAATTAATTAATTACATTTTTTTTAATTCCTACTATTCGAAATTCAAATTTATTCTATTCGAAATTCGAATTTCATAAGATGGTTGCATATTCTTTCTATTTTATTCTATAAAATTATATTTTTTTCTATTCTTTTCTAATCTTTTCTATTTGAATTATAAATTTTGAAAGATGGTTAGTTACTTGCATCTGTCACATAAAAAAAAGATGTGAAATGGCTGTCATGGATGTCGATCACAAGGCAAGTACATATGCTGTATGTCATTGTCCGAGTGCCACGTGACCGGCCACGTGACCAAGTTGTGGATTGTCCACTTGCCACGTCACCTGCCACAAGTTATGGGGTTCCTAGCACCAAGTGACCCCCAGATAGGGGCGATCTGTCAAGTGCTTTTCTGCAGCAGAGAATTACATTTTGTGACCCGACTTTGAGGCCACGTATCTCGGGGCCACTTATAGCTAGAAATCCCAAAATATTTGGTATGCAAACACATTACAACTGGCACTACAATAACCCCAAATTTTGGGTTTCTATCACCAAGTAACCCCGTTGTAATGCTAGTTCTACTGTGTTTGCATACCAAATTTGGGGTTTCTAGCTATAAGTGGCCCCGAGATACGTGGCCCCAAAGTCGGGTCACAAAATGTCATTCTCTGCTGCAGAAAAGTACTTGACATATCGCCCATATCTGGGGGTCACTTGGTGCTAGGAACCCCATAACTTGTGGCAGGTGACGCGGCAAGTGGACAATCCACAACTTGGTCACGTGGCAGGTCACGTGACACTCGTGGCTGTTCATGTGGCACTCGTGGCAGGTCACGTGGCACTCGTGGCAGGTCACGTGACACTCGTGGCTGGTCACGTGGCACTCGTGGCAGGTGTTGTGGCAAGTGGACAATGACATACAGCATATGTACTTGCCTTGCGATCGACATCCGTGACAGCCATTTCACATTTTTTTTTTATGTGACAGATGTATATAAGTAAGTAGGCTTGTGCAATTCGTTTCGTAACGAATCGAAATTCGTCCGAATTTAGCAACTTTCGGACATTCGGAAGCATTCGAATTTCCGAACAAAGCAATTACGAATAAAACCGAATCCGAAATAAATTATACCGCAAAATAGCGAATGCCCGAATGTCTTCGGCATAATTCGTTATGAAAAAACTTACGAATGTACAAATCCATTGGAAACACAATAACACTCACTCTGCTCTGCTCTCTGCTTCTCCTTCACCGTGCTGAACTCCCTCTCAAAATGGTGTACAGGGGCGGAGGCTATAGCCGCATGTAAAAAACGAAAGTAAAATACGAGATTTCTAATCCATTCGAAGCACAATAACACTCTGCTCTGCTCTCTGCTTCTCCCTCACCGTGCTGAACCCTCTCAAAATGGTGTACAGGGGCGGAGGCTATAGCCGCATGTAAAAAACGAAAGTAAAATACGAGATTTCGAATCGTTACAAATAACCGCTATGTATTTCGAAAAGTACAAATCCATTCGAAGCACATTAGGCATAATAGTCAGCGTCGTCGTGAGAGAGACACAGAAAATTACGAATCAACGAACCCAAAAAAAGTTACGAAAGTAGGAGTTGTGTCCAGAATCAACGAAAAACAACGTACTCTACCGAAAGTACGAATTATAAAGCAACAAAAAATTCAACGAAAAATGTCGCTTGCAAAAATACGAATGAGTCCGAACACGAAAAATCCCGTCTAGCAAAATTACGAATGATTACGAATCAACAGGACCGGAAAGAAACGAACCAAAACGGAACAAATTTTTCCGTTGTGCACAAGCCTATAAGTAAGTAAATAACCTTCTTCCAAAATTTATAATTCAAATAGAAAAGATTAGAACAGAATAGAAAAAAAATATAATTTAGAAGAATAAAATAGAAAGAATATACAACCATCTTCTGAAATTCGAATTTCGAATAGAATAAATTTGAATTTCAAATAGTATGAATTCACATTTTTTAATTAATTAATTTTAACTTTGGATAGAAAAGATTATAATAAAATAGAAAATAGACTAGAAAAACAATAACCCCAAATTTGGGGTTTCTATCACCAAGTAACCCCGAGATACATGGACCCAAATTCGGGTCACAAAATATTTTCTAATCCGGTTGAAATAGTTTCAAATGCAGTTGAAATAATTTCGAATCATGTTGATACTATTTCAACCGGATTCGAAAATATTTTGCGACCCGACTTTGGGTCCATGTATTTTGGGGTTACTTGGTGATAGAAATCCAAAATTTGAAAATGTTGTAGTGCTAGTTCTATTGTGTTTGCATACCAAATTTGGGGTTTCTAGCTACAAGTGGCCCCGAGATATGTGGCCCCAAATTTGGGTCGCAAAATGTCATTCTCTGCTCCAGTAAAGTGCTTGACATTTTGCGACCCGATTTTGGGTCCACGTATCTCGGGGTCACTTAGTGATAGAAACCCCAAGTTTGGTATGCACACACAGGAGAACTAGCACTACAACATCCCCAAATTTGGGGTTTCTATCGCCAACTAACCCCGAGATACGTGGACCCAAAGTCGGGTCGCAAAATATTTTTGAATCCGGTTGAAATAGTTTCAAATGCGGTTGAAATAGTTTTAAATGTGGTTGAAATAATTTCGAATCATGTTGATACTATTTAAAGCGGATTCGAAAATATTTTGCGACCCGACTTTGAAAAAAAAATGAAATTGATTCTAACAGTCTGCAGGAGATCTGCAAAAAAAAAAAGAAGTGAAATGGCTGTTAATAGTCTACAGGAGATCTGCTAAAAAAAGAAATAGATGCTAATAGTCTGCAGGAGACCTGGTGAGAAAACTAAATAGATAATAATAGTCTGCAGGAGATCTGCAAAAAAAAAATAAGATAAATGTTAATAGTCTGCAGGAGATCTTATGTAAAAAATAGTAATCTGCAAAAAAAATTAAACATGAAATAGATAGTATCTATATTCTATTCTATTCTATTGTTTTTCTAGTGTATTCTCTATTTCTATTCTAATCTATTCTATCCAAAGTTAAAATTAATTAATTACATTTTTTTTAATTCCTACTATTCGAAATTCAAATTTATTCTATTCGAAATTCGAATTTCATAAGATGGTTGCATATTCTTTCTATTTTATTCTATAAAATTATATTTTTTTTCTATTCTGTTCTAATCTTTTCTATTTGAATTATAAATTTTGAAAGATGGTTAGTTACTTACATCTGTCACATAAAAAAAAAGATGTGAAATGGCTGTCATGGATGTCGATCACAAGGCAAGTACATATGCTGTATGTCATTGTCCGAGTGCCACGTGACCGGCCATGTGACCTAGTTGTGGATTGTCCACTTGCCACGTCACCTGCCACAAGTTATGGGGTTCCTAGCACCAAGTGACCCCCAGATAGGGGCGATCTGTCAAGTGCTTTTCTGCAGCAAAGAATTAAATTTTGTGACCCGACTTTGAGGCCACGTATCTCGGGGCCACTTATAGCTAGAAATCCCAAAATATTTGGTATGTAAACACATTGCAACTGGCACTACAATAACCCCAAATTTGGGGTTTCTATCACCAAGTAACCCCGTTGTAATGCTAGTTCTACTGTGTTTGCATACCAAATTTGGGGTTTCTAGCTATAAGTGGCCCAGAGATACGTGGCCCCAAAGTCGGGTCACAAAATGTCATTCTCTGCTGCGGAAAAGTACTTGAAATATCGCCCATATCTGGGGGTCACTTGGTGCTAGGAGCCCCATAACTTGTGGCAGGTGACGTGGCAAGTAGACAATCCACAACTAGGTCACGTGGCAGGTCACGTGGCACTCGTGGCCATTCACGTGGCACTCGTGGCAGGTCACGTGGCACTCGTGGCAGGCGTTGTGGTAAGTGGACAATGACATACAGCATATGTACTTGCCTTGCGATCGACATCCGTGACAGCCATTTCACATCTTTTTTTTTATGTGACAGATGTATATAAGTAAGTAAATAACCTTCTTCCAAAATTTATAATTCAAATAGAAAAGATTAGAACAGAATAGAAAAAATATATAATTTAGAAGAATAAAATAGAAAGAATATACAACCATCTTCTGAAATTCGAATTTCGAATAGAATAAATTTGAATTTTGAATAGTATGAATTCAAATTTTTTAATTAATTAATTAATTTTAACTTTGGATAGAAAAGATTATAATAAAACAGAAAATAGACTAGAAAAACAATAACCCCAAATTTGGGGTTTCTATCACCAAGTAACCCCGAGATACATGGACCCAAATTCGGGTCACAAAATATTTTCGAATCCGGTTGAAATAGTTTCAAATGCAGTTGAAATAATTTCGAATCATGTTGATACTATTTCAACCGGATTCGAAAATATTTTGCGACCCGACTTTGGGTCCATGTATTTTGTTGTTACTTGGTGATAGAAACCCAAAATTTGGAGATGTTGTAGTGATAGTTCTACTGTGTTTGCATACCAAATTTGGGGTTTCTAGCTACAAGTGGCCCCGAGATATGTGGCCCCAAAATCGGGTCGCAAAATGTCATTCTCTGCTCCAGTAAAGTGCTTGACATTTTGCGACCCGACTTTGGGTCCACGTATCTCGGGGTCACTTAGTTATAGAAACCCCATATTTGGTATGCAAACACAGAAGAACTAGCACTACAACATCTCCAAATTTGGGGTTTCTATCACCAAGTAACCCCGAGATACATGGACCCAAATTCGGGTCAAAAATATTTTTAGATTCGAAAAAATTCGGATTCGGTTAAATTCGTTAGTATTGTAATTCGGTAATTCGGATGCATCCGAATGTCCGAATAATGAAAAATTCGTCCGAATTTCGATTCGGAACAAAACGAAATGCACATGTCTACTGGCTGTATATTGGGGTCAAACTGGCTGCATTTGGGGGACAAACTGGCTGTATATGGGGGACAAACTGCCTGCATTTGGGGGACAAACTGGCTGTATTATGGGGACAAACTGGCTGTATTATGGGGACAAACTGGCTGCATTTGGAGGACAAACTGGCTGCATTTGGCGGACAAACTGGCTGCATTTGGGGGACAAACTGGCTGTATATTGGGGACAAACTGGCTGTATATTGGGGACAAACTGGCTGTATTATGGGGGACAAACTGGCTGCATTTGGGGGACAAACTGGCTGCATTTGGGGGACAAACTGGCTGTATATTGGGGACAAACTGGCTGTATTATGGGGGACAAACTGGCTGTATTATGGGGGACAAACTGGCTGTATATTGGGGACAAACTGGCTGTATATGGGGGACCAACTGGCTGTATATGGGGGACAAACTGGCTGTATATTGGGGACAAACTGGCTGCATTTGGGGGACAAACTGGCTGCATTTGGGGACAAACTGGCTGTATATTGGGGGACACCTGGCTGTATTATGGGGACAAACTGGCTGTATTATGGGGACAAACTGGCTGTATATTGGGGACAAACTGGCTGTATTTTGGGGGGAAACTGGCTGTATATGGGGGGAAACTGGCTGCATTTGGGGACAAACTAGTGGCGTTTGGGCACAGTGGCTGCGTTTAATGGGCACAGTGGCGGCAATTTTTTTTTTCCAGTTTGTTTGCGCCCCCCCAAAAATTTGAGCACCAGCCGCCACTGCCTATATTACTGTTCTGGGGACAACCCCACAATTTGGTATTTTTCTTTTAGTTTCACTTTCAATGATAATGGTAAACAGGACAAATAGAGAGGGTGGATCCCCCTAACAGGGACAAAGACAACCATAAAGACTCTGTCCAAAACTAAAAAAAAATAATTTTTCCTTTAGCTATACTTTAAATGAATCAACCCCAATGATTTCCATATTTCCTCATTTAGGTTTCTTTGCATTACCATTGAGAGAACAGATCTAGAAAGGCAGAGACTACTCAAAATTGGCTATTATATATATATATATTTTTTTTTTTAAATCCTTTTATTTTTCATTTGCTCAATCAATACATGTGATTTGTGCATTTAGTCTTACACATTGATATATAAACAAAAGCATATTAAAATTCCTGTCCATACAAAAAAAAACGAATCAATTTACAGTACAACAGTGACATTTAAATTTTTCCCTTTTACTCCCCCCCCCCCCCGCCCAACCCTTTGAATCTTAACAACCTGGGTCTTTTCTCCTGTTCGCAAACTCTCCCAAATCTAGTGCATTGTCATTAGCACATTTAACTTATAATTTCCCCCTCCCCCCCCTTAACCGCCCCATAGGTTTCTACATCAGAAGCCTATCCTTTACCAGTTGTAATGACACAAGGCTAGGATCCTCCAGCCATGGTTGCCATATAAGATTGAATTTATCCACTGCCTTTCTACGTCTGTAGGCGAGCTGTTCTCTGAAAAGCAAGGAATTGACATACGCAATCCACTGCTTCCCTGTGGGAACCGTCTCTGCCATCCAATATCGCGCTATTAGCTTTCTAGCCAGGTACATCAGTCTTGTTATCATATAGTACCTTCCTTGTGGGAACTTTTCAGCTTCAATCGCCCCAAGCAGGTACACCAAAGGGTCCAAGGGTATAGGTATCTGGGCCACTCTTGTGATGTTCTGGGAAACCTCCTCCCAGTATCTGTGGAGTTTTGGGCACCTCCAAATTATATGTATAAAGTCCCCTTGCTGTACTTTGCACTTTGGGCACAAGGGGGAGTCCCTTCCTCCCCACTTGTAAAGCTGTACTGGTGTTCTATAGGCCCTATGCAGAATAAATAATTGTGATAATTTGTGGGACGCTGATACAGATACCGCCGGAATAGAGTCAAACGCCATATCCCACTGGTCCCCATCTATATCTCCGATGTCTTCTGCCCATTTACTACGACATCTAAGGGAGGCATAGTCCTGTATTGAGGATAGTAATTCCGCATATGTTTTTGATATTAGTCCTCTCCGGGTATCCGCCTGGAGGACCTCCATCAGCAGACGTGACGATGATATTACTAAGGATTGTGTCATTTGCTGTGCCTGCAGAGCATGCCGAAGCTGAAGATATTGATAAAAGCCCCTTGGGGCTAACTGGAATTCCTGGCACATCTGTTCGTATGTTTTTAACACTTCTCCCTCGTACAGTTGCGAAAAAAAACAAATCCCTCTCCTTTTCCAGGAGGTAAAGCCCTCTAGGTCCTGTAACTCTGGGTATCTAGGGTTTTGCCATATCGGGGTAAAGAGCAGTGGGCCCCTTAACCTCAAAGCCTTCCGGATCTCCCCCCAGACCTTTTTAAGGAGAATACCCGTAGGTGCAGAGTGTGGTATACTAGGTAGGTCCATCTCCAAATGAGATGCTGCCTTTAGTGTAGGAGCCACCGTAGTCACCAGGATACTTGTAGGATCCTCTTTTTCTTCCCTGCCCCATCCCGCCAACTGCTGGAACTGTGAGGCCAGAAAATACATTTTGGGGTGGGGTACTGCCAATCCCCCCCCCCTGTCCTTACTATATTACAGGGTGGTTAAGCTTATCCTGGCTATCTTTTTTTTCCATATCAAATCCCGCATCAGGGTATCTATTCGTTTGAACCATTTATTTGGGAGCCACATAGGGGAGTTATGAAAAACATATAATAACTGTGAGGCCCATACCATTTTTATTAAATTTGCCCGTCCCACCACTGACAGAGGGAGCTTGCACCAGCTATTGCATTTCCCTCTCTGTCTTTCCAGTAGTGGGCCCAGATTCAGCTGAAGATATTCCGCTGGATCCGGGGATACCACTACCCCCAAATATCTAAATTTTTGGGTTATGGCGATCTGCTCCGCACCAGCTGGTAGTGGTTCTGTCAACGGATCTATGGGCATTATTGTTGATTTAGACCAGTTTATAGTAAAACCTGAAAAACCTCTGAAATCTCCTATGATACCCATCACTGTTTGCAACGATGCGGCTGTATCCCCCAGATAAATAAGTGCATCATCCACATATAAGGAGATTTTTTCTTCCCTTTGACCCCTACGAAATCCGACCACCTCCGACGCAGTACGAATCAAGATAGCCAGGGGTTCGACCGCCAAAGCAAACAGCAGTGGAGATAACGGACACTCCTGCCTGGTACCTCTATGTACCTCAAATGAGGAAGAAAGATTGTTATTGATATGGAGTCTGGCTCTCGGTTTGGAGTAAAGCACCTTCACCCATGTTATGAATTTCTTCCCCAATACAAATCTTGTCAGGATTTCCAGGAGGTAGGGCCACTCCACACTATCACTGGAAAAAAAACTGTGTATGTCTATACAGTGAATTAAATAAGTGAAAAAAGTATCAAAAACACAAGTAAACAGCACAAATAAACAAATAAAGTTCATAAATGCACGTGAAGAGCGAATAATTGAATGTGTAGTGTGTCTTCCCTCTAATTGGATGATGAAAGTTCCACAGAGAAAATATCCAATAAAACTGGTAGATATTATTCCAACAATAAGTGAAGATCCCGCCACCAAAGTGAGAAGTGAAGGCTTACCAAACAGCCTGTGACCGCCCTTCTCAGGGGGGTCAAGACAAGCTTAGCAGAGCGATGTTCACTCCATGGGAGGCAGGAAGACTGCAGTGGGAACACTCCATTCACAGTAGGCGAGTCTCCAGAGACGTGTCTGCACAGCTGATCCAATCCAGAAATGGGAAACACTCTTGATGAATCAGAGTGAATAATCCTCATCTGCTGCCTCTTCCAGCAATGTCTTCTCTCTACTCAGTAGAGAGAAGACATTGCTGGAAGAGGCAGCAGATGAGTTATCCGTCTACAAGGAGACCTGTATAGATCACATGACACCACCAATGAGGATGGAGGAGGTCCGGAGTCACATGACTGAGAAGATACTAAACTTCACCCTGGAGATCATCTACCTGCTGACCGGAGAGGATTATTCACTCTGATTCATCAAGAGTGTTTCCCATTTCTGGATTGGATCAGCTGTGCAGACACGTCTCTGGAGACTCGCCTACTGTGAATGGAGTGTTCCCACTGCAGTCTTCCTGCCTCCCATGGAGTGAACATCGCTCTGCTAAGCTTGTCTTGACCCCCCTGAGAAAGGCGGTCACAGGCTGTTTGGTAAGCCTTCACTTCTCACTTTGGTGGCGGGATCTTCACTTATTGTTGGAATAATATCTACCAGTTTTATTGGATATTTTCTCTGTGGAACTTTCATCATCCAATTAGAGGGAAGACCCACTACACATTCAATTATTCGCTCTTCACGTGCATTTATGAACTTTATTTGTTTATTTGTGCTGTTTACTTGTGTTTTTGATACTTTTTTCACTTATTTAATTCACTGTATAGACATACACAGTTTTTTTTCCAGCGCTACACTATTTTGTATACCCATTTTTGTTTGTACCTTATATCAAGGTTTTTTTTGGTGTTAGCAGCAGGTTTCCTTAAGGGACTTATTCATTTATTTATTACTTCACATTATTTTGCACCTAGCGCAAATTTTTCTTTTTATAATCACTCCACACTATCGAAGCTTTAGCAGCATCCAGCGATAGAATGGCCCTTCCCCCTGGGTTATCCACCGGCACCTGTAGATTCAAGTACAGCCGTTGTATATTATCTGCAGTTGAACGTGTTGGTATAAATCCAGATTGATCTCTATGGATCAGCTTATCAATCACCTTGGATAGTCTCGTAGCCAGAACTCTAGCCAAAAGCTTGACATCCGTATTCAATAAAGAGATCGGGCGATAAGAGTCTAGCTGGAGCTTGTCTTTGCCTGGCTTTGGGAGTACTATTATTATAGCTTCTTGCATACTTTCTGGCAGGCTACCTGTCTCCGCTGCCTCTGATATGGCCTCCAGTAAGGGTGGGAGAAGAATCTCTCCATACTGGGAGTACACCTCCGCCGGTAATCCATCCGAGCCTGGGGACTTATGGTGCGGGGCTTCATCTAGGGAATCTTTCAATTCTGTCAATGTAATAGGGAGGTTTAACATCTCCCTATCTACCTCTGACAGCTGGGGGAATAAGCAAGTTTGCAAAAACCGGGCCAGTTCTGACTCTGTATAATTAGTTTTAGAGGAATATAAATCCCTATAAAACTGATGGAAGTCATCTAAGATTTCAGAGCCAAGAGTGTTTGTTTCCCCAGACCCCACTCTTATAGCCTGAATGCCAGAAGAGTCCCGCTGTTCCCTAGCCACCAAGGCAAGAAGATGACCCGTTTTTTCCCCTTCCTCAAAATAACTCTGCTGATGGAAATATCTCCTCTTCTCTGCTGCTGTTAACAAAACAGAGTTGTATAAAGATTGCGCCTCATTCCAGGAGTCATGATTAGCTTGGGAGGGGTCTGCTACCAGTGCCTGTTCTCTAGCTTTCATTTCATCTCACACTTTGTTCTCCCATTTCCTAGAGCCTTTTTTAATACCTGTAATTTCTCTAATGAGACGTCCCCTCAAGAAAGCTTTAAGTGAGTCCCATACAACCGCTGCACTAGCCGATCCCCTGTTAAAATATTATATTTCTAAATTCATTAAATACCACATGCCTGGACCATTACTCAATTACCACATGCATTTAATTATTTATTTACTTCTGTGAACTGACTTTAACTCCTTTTCATATGATATTTACTGAGCGTTATGAGTAGAGTTGAGCGGACACCTAGATATTCGGGTTCGACGGGTTCGGCCAAACTTCGGAAAAAAGTTTGAGTTCGGGACCGAACTTGACCCGAACTTGACCCCGAACCCGAACCCCATTGAAGTCAATGGGGACCCGAACTTCTGAGGACTAAAAAAGGCTCTAAAAAAGTAATGGAAAGGGCTAGAGGGCTGCAAATGGCAGCAAAATGTTAAGAGCATGGGAAGTGCTCTGCAAACAAATGTGGATAGGGAATTAACTTAGAATAACATAAACAAAATAATAATATGCTGGAGGCCCCCTTTTCAGCAGAAGAGGTACAGGAAGTCATTAAGAACCTCAGAAACTCAACGGCACAATGCCACACATATGGTGGGAATGCCCCAGAATACGCCCTTTCTGTAAAAAATTATTCAGTTTAATGGATAAGCTAGTGAGAAAATAAAATACTTTGAAATAAAAATGTAGCGGGGTGCTAAATTTAAGGGAAGTGTTTGAGTTGTAAATAGGCTCAAACACCCTAATTCTGTAGGATTCATGGACCATTTTGTCCTCGGGGGACAGTATTGGTGTGCAGTTCCCTGTGGCCTTCAGGTGGTGCTGCCATGGTAGGCTAGGGTTGAACCGCCGATACAGTGCTGTGCCTTTTGTGTCCCATCTTGGCAGTAGTACAGCGTGGCGGGGAACCTGCTGTGCATTCCGGGAGAGGATATAAAAGGGGAGACGCCTCCTAATCGGGGTCCGAGCCCCAGGCACCTTTGGCCTGGGGGCTGATGTCCAGTGGGGTTCCTGTTCCATCTCGGGCACCTTTAGCCCGGAGTGAGGTACTATCCTGGAGTTCCTGCTGCCCTGGGTATGGAGGCCTAGGGGCGGGAGTAAAGCCTGGGGTCCAGAGCCTTCGTCTGGAGTCCGCTAAGGGTCGAGGAGTCTTTGGGTGCCGCCTTGTGTAGGGGACCCTGTTCCAGGGAAGGGAGGAACCTTCCGATGACCTGATGCTGGAGGCACGGTGAAGGAAGGGTCTGTTGACTCCCTGGAGAGATGTCTTCCCCTTGATTTGGGCTAGTTCTTAGAAGGAGAAGCTCAAGGTCATCCTGACTGTATCAGAGGCCTTATTCACCCGGCCCGTGGCAGGGGCCTTATACATGTGTATCTCACAGCTACAGAACTGCAGAAAAAAATGTTTTTGTCCTACAATTATTTTTTTAGGATAGCACAGTAGAAGAAAAATATATAAATTGTTTATTTCACTCACCTCCAGATATGCAGAAAACACTGCAAAATATTTTTTTTGGCTCGAAATGGGTGTTTTTGGAAGAGCACAATACACCCACAGTATGTACAGGGTGTATCTCTTAACGTAACATATGCAGTGCTGGTGCACTGAGCTTGCAGATAAAGGTAAAAATTTCTCTGACACTGGGCTCATGGCAGTGTAATAAGACTGTGCACCGCAACACAAACAGGTAAACCTATGCAGATCGCTGAGTTATTAGATCTCTGAATCTGGGCTCCTATATAAATCTCTCTCCCTGAAAGCACCAACAGGACCCTTGCCCTATATTGTCTCTCTATCTTTTCGCTCAGATTGCAGAATCAGGACTAACTCATAGTATTTCAATCTCTCCCTAATAAACAACAGCAGCCAGGATCCTCTCCCTATCCTGTCTAAAGCAGAGTGACGTGCTGTGCTGTGTGCCTCTAGCTTATATAGAAGCTGGGTCACATGTTGCACTGGCCAATCACAGCCATGCCATTAGTAGGCATGGCTATGATGGCTTCTAAGGGCACACCAGTTAAACAAAAGGTGATTGGCTGCCCAATGAAGCTTTTCTAAATGCGCCCTTACATCGCCGAACACCGGACCTGAACCCGAACATACACGCAATTGTTCGGGTTCGGGTCCAGTACCCACAAACTCAAATGTTCGCTACGGGTTCGCTCAACCCTAGTTATGAGCATTTTAGGGTAAATACCACAAAACAGTATAGTGAATTGACAGTTTAAGGATTGCATGCGATATTTAGGGAAAGTGTGTCCAGACACCTAAGTACCGCATGTGAGATGCTTTTGTGAATGGAGCCCAGTATTCTTTAATTTATTTTACAAAAAACGTATACTGTCCATCTCATACATAAAAGGTAATGCACAAAACACATGCAAGGCCAATGTAATTTAGTATATTGTAATTGCTTTAACACATTTACACCTTATCTATAGCTGAGCTCAAAGGCTCTTATCAGAATTCATAGACATTAGCTAATTACATTTTTATTGAAATTATATTTATCTCACCAGTTTAATTGCTATAGTGTTATACTGATTAATTTTCTATATCAATGCAGAAGCACCAAAAAGCACCTATTACTGTGTTCTATGCTCTTCACAAGCATTTAAGAATAGTTATAACAAGCCAACTTTAGTGCCTTGTGCACAGAAAGAGATTTATTTATGCTTAGTATCAGAAGAAAAATTAAATAGGTATTTTAGAGCCGGTTCACACAGGGGCAACACGACTTCAACACGACTTCCAGAAGCAACTTCAGACACGACTTGAGCATGAATCACAACGAGACTTGGAGGAGACTTCAGCAGACTTGGAGGAGACTTCAGCACGACTTGTGGTCATTAACAACATGACTTGAAGTAAATTCCTTGTGGCTTCTGGGTAAATTCCCTTCTGCTTCCTGTAAAGTTGCCTTCAAAATGAACAGTGATCAGACTTCTAAGCGACTTCCATTGAAATCAATGAGTACAAGTTGCCTACAGGTCGCCTAGAAGTCTGATTGAAGTAGTACAGGAACCTTTTTTGAAGTCGGAGCGACTGCAGTCGTGTACATTAAAACATCTCCATTCACTTCAATTCGTTTTGAAAATAGCGCGACTTGAGGCAACTCGGGGAGACCTGAAGTCTCATCCGGAGTCGCCCCTGTGTGAACCGGGTCTAACTGTTTGCTTGTAATATTTTGTATGTTTTCACTACCATGTAAAGATGTTTAACAAACAAAAAAATGCAATACACCAGGACAAGCAGTCAGTTTTTATGGCTACAGGATAAATGTGGTTTTACATTGGTGGTAGAAATAAAAATGCAGTACTTTCTAATTGCAAAAGAGTCTTTCAAAAGTGCCCATTTAAATCCAAGACATAAAGAGCACCTCCAGTGTATGTAAGATTTTCTCCTTTAACCGGTGACAAAATCCTCCACCAGCACACTGGGCCTCTTCCCATCAGACGTAGTCAGGCTCCACATAGACTTCACAGAGGTTATGGCTCAATCTTGGTCTCTCTTTTGGGATCATCTCTTGTAGCTCTCCCAGGCAGGACAAGTCCAATCCCAAGGCTGAGTTCAGACAAGTCCTGTCTGGGAAAGCGGTCTCCCTTATGGGATTGTCCCTTACTAAGACCTCTGTGAAGTCTATTGGGAGCCTGACCATGTCTGATGGGTGATTGAGCATTGGTGTCCTCATTCTGGGGCGATGTCTGCTGCTGAGACGCCCTTTCTTTGGTACTGTCTCACAGGTGCACAAATCCTTGTTGGGGAGGGGGAATGGCTGCTTCCCCTCCCTGCATCTCTGAAATACACTGGGAAAGAAGAGCCACCACCCTCTTGCCTCAGGCCTCCAAAACTGCCACAGGGGTGGAGCAGGGGTCTGCACTACTCTGTCCTGCTGCCAGCACTTCCGCTGGGAGTTTGGTTGGTAGTTCCTCCTCTACAGAAAAGTAGACAATGGGGTTGATTTACTAAAACTTGAGAGTGCAAACTACGTTGCAGTACTACTAGACCAAATTCGCCACTGATTCACTCTAACAATGGGCAAGCAATGGAGACACATAGAACAATCCTTTATAACCAAAGGAGATCTGGCAACATTACTCTTAGCTGATTGGGTAACCCACACAGAATACCGCATTAACCATCCAACAATCACAGCAGCCCTTAGGGCGTGGAAATATTTTGTCTGCAATATTCAGGAAAGAACATGTGACACAAAGGTTCCAATCAAATTGGAAATATTCCAATTATCATCCCTGATCTCTCTTTTAGTAACTGGTTCAACCTTAGAAAGGAACCAGATGTTCGAACGAGAGAGGAGGGAGAGGGTGGGAGGATTTTTTTATTTTTTAAAATAATTTTTATTTATTTATTTTTTTATTTTTATTTTTTTGTTTTGTTGTGTGCTCTATTTTTGATGGGGCTTAAAGGGGGGGGGGGAAGATAAAGAGAACTCATACTGAATTATTGAGGTTTTTTAAGAGGCAATATAATATATATAAGTATATGTAATACTAAGGATGTTATAATGAAACATTGTAAAAATGTGATGAACTGTAGTGTGAATTATATGAAAAATAAAGAATTTATAAAAAAATAAAAAAAAGAAAGGAACCATTGTCCACTATACTTCAGGACAATAAACTCCTTCCTTACCAGTCATTACAATAAATGTACAATCTATCACAGAAAAGCCATTACACATACAGACAATTGGCTTCCTACACGACAAGAAATTCAGTCCCTGTAATAAGACTTCCTAAAAAAGTGTGGGAATTTCTTTCATCCACATCACTAGCACGAAAAGGCATATCTCTGTTTTATACACTCATCCGCAACAAGGGCACATTCACTAAAGGTTCAGCCCTCAAACGCTGGGAACACATCCTTTTCTGACCAACAATTGCGTCAAGCCATCTACTATAACCAAGCAGCTTCTAAAAGTACCAATTACTGGGAACTTTCTCAAAAACGTCACCTACAATGGTACCTAGTAGGGATGAGCTCGGTGTTCGAGTCGAACATACGTTCGACTCGAACATCGGCTGTTCGATCGTTCGCCGAACAACGAACGATTTGGGCCGTTCGCGCCTAATTCGCGGCCCACAATGCACTACGCCATCGCAGTGTCATCCAGGCGCTGTGATTGGCCAAGCATGCACTGTGACCCCGCATGCTTGGCCAATCACAGCGCCGGCAGCGAGGAGAGCAATGATTGGCCACAGGCAGGATGCCTGTGGCCAATTATTGCTGAGGGTGTTTAGTACACGCCCCACACTATAAAAGGCCGCCAGCACAGGGGCCTAGTGTAGTGTGTTCCGGAGCAGGGAAAGAGAAGCATAGGCAGGGACAGTGACATTTTTTTTTTCTTGCTTAACCTGGATTCCTTTAGTTTAGGGAAAGAGAAGGATAGGTAGGGAGAGTGTCAGTCTGTTTTACTGTGCTAAACCTTGTTTGTAGGGACAGGGAAGGACAGTGAGGGAAATTCTCATTGTGCTATACTGTGCTAAAGCATTCCTCATCAACCATCTTTAAAAATAAATTTCTATAGGGACAGAAAACTATAGGTAGGGAGAGTGTCAGTGTGTTTTACTGTGCTAAACCTTGTTTGTAGGGACAGGGAAGGACAGTGAGGGAAATTCTCATTGTGCTATACTGTGCTAAAGCATTCCTCATCAACCATCTTTAAAAAAAATAATTTATAGGGACAGAAAACTATAGGTAGGGAGAGTGTCAGTGTGTTTTACTGTGCTAAACCTTGTTTGTAGGGACAGGGAAGGACAGTGAGGGAAATTCTCATTGTGCTATACTGTGCTAAAGCATTCCTCATCAACCATCTTTAAAAAAAAAAAAATTATAGGGACAGAAAACTATAGGTAGGGAGAGTGTCAGTGTGTTTTACTGTGCTAAACCTTGTTTGTAGGGACAGGGAAGGACAGTGAGGGAAATTCTCATTGTGCTATACTGTGCTAAAGCATTCCTCATCAAGCATCTTTAAAAAAAAAAAATTTTATAGGGACAGAAAACTATAGGTAGGGAGAGTGTCAGTGTGTTTTACTGTGCTAAACCTTGTTTGTAGGGACAGGGAAGGACAGTGAGGGAAATTCTCATTGTGCTATACTGTGCTAAAGCATTCCTCATCAACCATCTTTAAAAAAAAAAAAATTTATATGGACAGAAAACTATAGGTAGGGAGAGTGTCAGTGTGTTTTACTGTGCTAAACCTTGTTTGTAGGGACAGGGAAGGACAGTGAGGGAAATTCTCATTGTGCTATACTGTGCTAAAGCATTCCTCATCAACCATCTTTAAAAAAAAAAATTTTTATAGGGACAGAAAACTATAGGTAGGGAGAGTGTCAGTGTGTTTTACTGTGCTAAACCTTGTTTGTAGGGACAGGGAAGGACAGTGAGGGAAATTCTCATTGTGCTATACTGTGCTAAAGCATTCCTCATCAACCATCTTTAAAAAAAAAATTTTTTATAGGGACAGAAAACTATAGGTAGGGAGAGTGTCAGTGTGTTTTACTGTGCTAAACCTTGTTTGTAGGGACAGGGAAGGACAGTGAGGGAAATTCTCATTGTGCTATACTGTGCTAAAGCATTCCTCATCAACCATCTTTAAAAAAACATTTTTTATAGGGACAGAAAACTATAGGTAGGGAGAGTGTCAGTGTGTTTTACTGTGCTAAACCTTGTTTGTAGGGACAGGGAAGGACAGTGAGGGAAATTCTCATTGTGCTATACTGTGCTAAAGCATTCCTCATCAACCATCTTTAAAAAAAAATTTTTTTATAGGGACAGAAAACTATAGGTAGGGAGAGTGTCAGTGTGTTTTACTGTGCTAAACCTTGTTTGTAGGGACAGGGAAGGACAGTGAGGGAAATTCTCATTGTGCTATACTGTGCTAAAGCATTCCTCATCAACCATCTTTAAAAAAACATTTTTTATAGGGACAGAAAACTATAGGTAGGGAGAGTGTCAGTGTGTTTTACTGTGCTAAACCTTGTTTGTAGGGACAGGGAAGGACAGTGAGGGAAATTCTCATTGTGCTATACTGTGCTAAAGCATTCCTCATCAACCATCTTTAAAAAAAAAAATTTTTATAGGGACAGAAAACTATAGGTAGGGAGAGTGTCAGTGTGTTTTACTGTGCTAAACCTTGTTTGTAGGGACAGGGAAGGACAGTGAGGGAAATTCTCATTGTGCTATACTGTGCTAAAGCATTCCTCATCAACCATCTTTAAAAAAACATTTTTTATAGGGACAGAAAACTATAGGTAGGGAGAGTGTCAGTGTGTTTTACTGTGCTAAACCTTGTTTGTAGGGACAGGGAAGGACAGTGAGGGAAATTCTCATTGTGCTATACTGTGCTAAAGCATTCCTCATCAACCATCTTTAAAAAAAAAAAAATTATAGGGACAGAAAACTATAGGTAGGGAGAGTGTCAGTGTGTTTTACTGTGCTAAACCTTGTTTGTAGGGACAGGGAAGGACAGTGAGGGAAATTCTCATTGTGCTATACTGTGCTAAAGCATTCCTCATCAACCATCTTTAAAAAAACATTTTTTATAGGGACAGAAAACTATAGGTAGGGAGAGTGTCAGTGTGTTTTACTGTGCTAAACCTTGTTTGTAGGGACAGGGAAGGACAGTGAGGGAAATTCTCATTGTGCTATACTGTGCTAAAGCATTCCTCATCAACCATCTTTAAAAAAACATTTTTTATAGGGACAGAAAACTATAGGTAGGGAGAGTGTCAGTGTGTTTTACTGTGCTAAACCTTGTTTGTAGGGACAGGGAAGGACAGTGAGGGAAATTCTCATTGTGCTATACTGTGCTAAAGCATTCCTCATCAACCATCTTTAAAAAAAAAAATTTTTATAGTGACAGAAAACTATAGGTAGGGAGAGTGTCAGTGTGTTTTACTGTGCTAAACCTTGTTTGTAGGGACAGGGAAGGACAGTGAGGGAAATTCTCATTGTGCTATACTGTGCTAAAGCATTCCTCATCAACCATCTTTAAAAAAAAAATAAATATAGGGACAGAAAACTATAGGTAGGGAGAGTGTCAGTGTGTTTTACTGTGCTAAACCTTGTTTGTAGGGACAGGGAAGGACAGTGAGGGAAATTCTCATTGTGCTATACTGTGCTAAAGCATTCCTCATCAACCATCTTTAAAAAAACATTTTTTATAGGGACAGAAAACTATAGGTAGGGAGAGTGTCAGTGTGTTTTACTGTGCTAAACCTTGTTTGTAGGGACAGGGAAGGACAGTGAGGGAAATTCTCATTGTGCTATACTGTGCTAAAGCATTCCTCATCAACCATCTTTAAAAAAACATTTTTTATAGGGACAGAAAACTATAGGTAGGGAGAGTGTCAGTGTGTTTTACTGTGCTAAACCTTGTTTGTAGGGACAGGGAAGGACAGTGAGGGAAATTCTCATTGTGCTATACTGTGCTAAAGCATTCCTCATCAACCATCTTTAAAAAAACATTTTTTATAGGGACAGAAAACTATAGGTAGGGAGAGTGTCAGTGTGTTTTACTGTGCTAAACCTTGTTTGTAGGGACAGGGAAGGACAGTGAGGGAAATTCTCATTGTGCTATACTGTGCTAAAGCATTCCTCATCAACCATCTTTAAAAAAACATTTTTTATAGGGACAGAAAACTATAGGTAGGGAGAGTGTCAGTGTGTTTTACTGTGCTAAACCTTGTTTGCAGGGACAGGGAAGGACAGTGAGGGAAATTTTCATTGTGCTATACTGTGCTAAAGCATTCCTCATCAACCATCTTTAAAAAAAAAAAATTATAGGGACAGAAAACTATAGGTAGGGAGAGTGTCAGTGTTTTACTGTGCTAAACCTTGTTTGTAGGGACAGGGAAGGACAGTGAGGGAAATTCTCATTGTGCTATACTGTGCTAAAGCATTCCTCATCAACCATCTTTAAAAAAAAATTTTTTTATAGGGACAGAAAACTATAGGTAGGGAGAGTGTCAGTGCGTTTTACTGTGCTAAACCTTGTTTGTAGGGACAGGGAAGGACAGTGAGGGAAATTCTCATTGTGCTATACTGTGCTAAAGCATTCCTCATCAACCATCTTTGAAATCCTTGTTTTTTGGACAGTCAGGGAAATTGTCATTGTGCTATTCTGTGCGAAAGCAATCATCCTCAACCATATTTAGAAATCCTTAAGTAAAGGGACAGAGAAGGACACCTGAAGGTAGCCCTTATTGTTTTTTTTCCCATCTCCCTGCAGGCCATCCATTAGAATGTCTGGAAGGCAAACAAGGAGAGGCAGACAGTCAGGAGGCAATAAAAGAGGGCAAGCAGGCTCTGTGTCTGGGGGCAACAGTGCTGGTCGTGGACGCGGTGCATTGTCATCAGCACATGGCCATGGGACACGCTTGTCCTTCTTTTCGGCAGCTGGACATGTTGAGCCACATCATACCGAAGACTTGGTAGAGTGGATGATCAAGCCCTCCTCCTCCTCCTCATCCTCTCTCACCCAGGCTCAGGGTACTGGCAAAGCAGCTGGCAAAGCGTCCTCTTCCCTGGTATCAATGTCAGACTCATCATCAGTCACTCCTTCCCTAGACCCACCATGTCCTCCTCCTGAGGAGTCCCCCGAACTGTTTGAGCACAGTGTTGGGTACATGCTCCAGAAGGATGCCCAGCGTTTCGAAGGGTCTGATGATGAAACCCAGCTAGAGGAAGGCAGTAGCGTGAGAGCAGACAGAGGGGATGCTCAAGAAGGACACCAATCTGGCAGTCATGTTCCAGCAGCTGCAGCATACTGCCAGATTGGCTCCAGTGATGAGGAGGGAGGGGATGATGAGGTCACTGACTCCACGTGGGTGCCTAATAGGAGAGAGGAGGAGGAGGAGGATGAGGAGGAGGCACATCTCCAACGAGGCAGGATGCCCTTTGGTGGCCAGCGTAAGGGCAGTACACCGACGGAATCACACCGCAGAGCTCCGCCTGTGCAGGGCGCTGCCTCTGCCCGTCATTCAAAAAGTTCTTTGGTGTGGGCCTTTTTTGAGGCTAGTGCATCAGATCGCACAGCTGCTGTTTGCAAAATATGTCTCAAGCGTATATCGCGTGGCCAAAACATCAGCCGCTTGGGTACCACATGCCTGACCAGACATATGTTGACCTGCCATGCAGCTCGTTGGCAAGCCTACCTCAAAGACCCACACCAAAGAACAAAGCGGACCTCTCCTTGCACTGCATCAGCTGGGATCTCCAACCCCACTATAACTTCAGTCCTCTCTGAAACATGCACTGAGAGGAATGAAGGTGTAGAATTAGGTGTGTCACAGCCAAGTACTTGCGGCCACTCTGCTAGCAGTACACCGACGTCCGATTCTAGCAGGCAAATTTCCCTGCCCCAGCTGCTGGACCGTCGAAAGAAGTTCACTCCCAGCCATCCACATGCCCAGCGGTTGAATGCTAGCTTGGCTAAATTGCTAGCGCTTCAACTGCTGCCTTTTCAGTTGGTAGACTCGGCCCCCTTCCGTGAGTTTGTGCAATGTGCGGTTCCTCAGTGGCAGGTTCCCAAACGCCACTTTTTCTCACGGAAGGCTATTCCGGCTCTCTACCGGCATGTGGAAGGCAATGTCTTGGCCTCGCTGGACAGGGCGGTCAGCGGTAAGGTGCATATTACCGCTGACTCATGGTCCAGCAGGCATGGACAGGGACGTTACCTTTCTTTCACGGCCCATTGGGTCACTCTTTTGGCAGCTGGGAAGGATGCAGGACAAGGTGCAGTAGTGTTGGAGGTTGTTCCACCGCCACGCCTCCAAAATGCTACTACTGGTTGTGACACACCTCTCTCCTCCACCCCCTCCTCTTCTTCCTCCATGGCCTCTTCCTGTGCTTTGTCCTCTGAACCAGCGGTGCTCCGTAGGCGTTCAAGGGGCTACGCAAGTACGCAGGCAAAAAGATGCCATGCCGTGCTTGCGCCGGTGTGTTTGGGGGACAGAAGCCACACTGGGGCAGAGGTCCTGTCTGCTCTGCAGGGCCAGGCCGAGAGGTGGTTGACGCCACGCCAGCTTAAGCCAGGAATGGTGGTTTGCGACAATGGCACCAACCTCCTCTCCGCCCTCCGACAGGGACAACTGACCCATGTGCCCTGTGTGGCTCACGTCCTTAACCTGGTGGTGCAGCGGTTCTTGGGCAGGTACCCGGGCTTACAGGATGTCCTGAGGCAGGCCAGGAAAGTCTGTGTGCATTTCCGCAGATCTTATAATGCCAGTGCTCGCCTGGCTGAGCTGCAAAAGGAGTTGAACCTGCCCAAGAACCGCCTTATATGTGACATGCCCACCAGGTGGAACTCAACGTTGGCCATGCTGCAGCGGCTGCACATGCAGCAGAGGGCCATCAATGAGAACCTGTGCGACTACGGCACCAGGACAGGGTCAGGGGAGCTTGGTTTTTTTTCTCCACGCCAGTGGGGCATGATCAGGGATGCATGCACTGTCCTGGCACCATTTGAGGAGGCCACGAGGATGGTGAGCAGTGACAGTGCATGCATCAGTGACACTGTACCTCTTGTCCACCTGTTGGAGCACACGCTGCGTGGAATAATGGACAGGGCACTTGAGGCAGAACAGAGGCAGGAAGAGGAGGACTTCCTTGCCTCTCAAGGCCCCCTTTACCCAGACAGTGTTCCTTCTGTCCCACCCATCGCACAGGAAGAGGACGAGGAGGAGGAGGAGGAGGAGGATTGTGTCAGCATGGAGGTGGAGCTTGGCACTCAGCAGCATCAACAGCAGCAGTCTTTTAGGGATGATTTACAGTCCCAAGAAACCCGTGGACTTGTACGTGGCTGGGAGGAGGTGGCTGCGGATCATGTCGTCCTTAGTGACCCAGAGGACTCCGGACCGAATGCCTCAGCTAACCTACGCTGCATGGCCTCCCTGATCCTGCAAAGTCTGCGGAAGGATCCTCGTATTCTTCGGATCAAGGAGAGGGACCATTACTGGCTGGCCACTCTCCTTGATCCACGGTACAAGGGTAAGGTTGCGGACCTTATGTTACCGTCGCAGAGGGAGCAGAGGATGAGACAACTCCGGGAGGCCTTGCAGAAAGGTCTGTGCAACGCGTTCCCAGAGACTGGGCGGTTACAAACTCCTGGTCCTGGACAACGAGTTGCTGAGGCTTCGGCCAGTCAAAGAAGGAGCGGTGGGGAAGGTGGCCGTCTGACCAATGCGTTCAGACAATTCTTTAGTCCGCAGCCCCAAAGTATGATCGGTTCCAGCAACCATCGCCAGCGTCTGATAAACATGGTGCAGGAATATCTAGGGGCAAGGTCAGACTTGGACACCTTCCCCACCGAAAATCCTCTGGCTTACTGGGTCTTGAGGATGGATCACTGGCCAGAGCTTGCACAGTATGCAATTGAGCTACTGGCCTGTCCTGCATCCAGCGTTCTTTCGGAACGCACATTCAGTGCTGCTGGAGGATTTGTCACGGATCACAGGGTGCGCCTGTCCACCGACTCGGTTGATCGACTGACTTTCATCAAGATGAACCAGTCTTGGATCACCACCAGCTACCACACACCTGATGCTGATATAACAGACTAATTGATTTTAACATGTCACATCCCTTCAAGACTGATGCTGATGCTGAGTGCCTGTGCTGTTATGTTGACTGGCTATCCTCCTCCTCCGAGTCCTCAATGATACGATTGATGATGATAGCTTGGAAGATCATTTTTGTTTATGGGTGCCGCCACCAGTGCCTAACGCCCAATTTTTCAGCCCCTGTTTAACAGGGGCGTGTAATTACAATTTTTGAAGCAATACTTTGCAACAGGGCTCATTGCTGTGCTCCAAGTACAGTATCTGTGAGGGGTTGCAGTGTTGTTCCCCCAGTGCCTAAGGCCCAATTTTTCAGCCCCTGTTTAACAGGGGCGTGTAATTACAATTTTTGAAGCAATACTTTGCAACAGGGCTCATTGCTGTGCTCCAAGTACAGTATCTGTGAGGGGTTGCAGTGTTGTGCCACCAGTGCCTAAGGCCCAATTTTTCAGCCCCTGTTCAACAGGGGCATGTAATTACAATTCTTGATCTAATAATTCACAGCAGGGCCCATTGCTGCACCCACCAAGAGTAACTCTGAGGGCTTACAGTGTTGTGGCAACGCCACCACCACCACCACCACGAAAGGCCCAATTTTTCAGCCCCTGTTCAAAAGGGGCATGTAATTACAATTCTTGATCTAATAATTCACAGCAGGCCCCATTCCTGCACCCACCAAGAGTAACTCTGAGGGCTTACAGTGTTGTGGCAACACCACCACCACCACCACCACCACGAAAGGCCCAATTTTTCAGCCCCTGTTCAACAGGGGCATGCAATTACAATTCTTGATCTAATAATTCACAGCAGGGCCCATTGCTGCACCCACCAAGAGTAACTGTCAGGGCTTACAGTGTTGTGGCACCAGCACCACCATCAAAGGCCCAATTTTTACTACCACTGTTCAACAATTATATGTAATTACAATTCCTGATATAATAGTTGACAGCAGGGCGTTCCAGCACCAACCAAGAGTAACTGTGAGTGCTTACAGTGTTGTGCCAACACCAACAACTAAGGGGCCTATTTCTGCAGAGTATATACGGCAGGTCCCTACTTTCAAACATCCAACTTACAAACGACTCCTACTTGCAAACGCAAGAAGACAACAGGAAGTGAGAGGAAATCTACCCCTAGGAAGGAAAATTCTCTCCTGTAAGAATTAATATGGGAGAAAGGTGTCTCCTCTGTACTGATGCTTTATCACCAATCCTTGTTTCAAGAAAAACACCACATTTCAAAAACAGTTGTCATTGGGACGGAAAGTGAGGTGAAATGTTCTGAACAGGGGCACAGACAGCAAAACAAATGTTACAGGGGTGATAACCCTTACCTATGTTTTCCAAAAAGTTTAAAAATAGATTTTTGGGCTGGAGCTACACTTAAACAATGTACCTGTTCAAAATTACAAACAGATTCTACATAAGAACAAACCTACAGTCCCTGTCTTGTATGCACCGCCTGTATACGGCTGTTCAGAGTATATAGGGCCCTTTTTATTTTATGTGCGGGGTTCCCCTTAATATCCATACAAGACCCAAAGGGGCTGGTAATGGGCTGGGGTAGGGGGGGGGGTCATGGGGTAGCTATGCCATTTTTCTTAAAGATTTTCATCCATATTACCAGGACCAGACATTACATTAAAGCCGCAAGCAGTTTTAAATGGCTTTTTTTTCCTTTAGAAGTGTCATTTTGTGCAGGGACAGTTCTAAACACGGGAAACACGTGGCACTTCACAGGCATACTTTAGACACCCCCCAGGTACGATATTTAAAGGAATATTTGACTTTTTTTTTTCACTTTATGCATCATTAAAATGACTGCTCCCGAAAAACGACCGTTTTTAAAACTTCTTTTTGCATTGATACATGTCCCCTGGTGCAGAACCCGGGTTCCCAAACCCTTTTTAGGACAATAACATGCATAATAGTCGTTATAATTAGCACTTTAGAATTCGAACGTTCGCATCCATTGTATTTAATAGGGTTCTAATGTTCGTACGAACTTTCGGTCCGTTCGCGGGTTCTGGTGCGAACCGAACCCGGGGGTGTTCGGCTCATCACTAGTACCTAGCCCCGGTACAAATGCACAAATTTGCAAACATAGATGAAAACAGAAGTGTGCCAGGCTGCTCACACAAGGGCTCCTTGATTCATATACTCTGGGAATGCCCTCATATCTCCCCCTTTTGGAAGAGAGTCTTTTCGTTCATCTCAGACCTAACAGGTATCATACTAAAGCCCTCCCTTCTGCTAGCAATCCTTAGCTTAGGGATCACCAACCTACCAACTAAGTTCAGAAACATAGTAATGCACATTCTATTCGCTGCCAGATTAATGATAATGAGGAAATAAAGACAATCCGTTGTCCCTAACATTTCAGATGTCAAGACCCACCTCAAAATGATCAAAGAGTACGAACAATACTCAGCCTTACAATCGGGCTCCACTGGGAAATTTAGGAACTCTTGGGAGCCATGGCTCAAAATCCAACACACCCTCAGTTAGAAACACTCCACCATATGTGCCCACACTGGTAACCTTGTTTGAATCATTCTAACTAAACAACCTGTTGAAATTACTGTTAAGCTTTTCTTTTTGATGAAATACGAAAGTATTGTCTGTCATACATATCTTTTGTGTCTATAATCTTACCATCTGTCAAAATGTTAAACCCTCATGTAACATTGTAAATTGTAAAGTGCTGTTAAACTTTATGAAAACCCAATAAAAAAATATTAAACAATGAGATTGGGGAGGACGTGTCAGAAGCGTGTCGAAGATATAATTTTACAGTATGTTTTTTTGACGCATTTGTTTTTCGTTGGTTTAAAGGACTTTTTAAACAAGATTGTTATATTGTTATACAGTCTTCTTAAAGAGGTTTTTCAGACCGGTGATGCGTTCAAAATGTGATGTACAGCGATATTTTCACGACATGTTTCGTCAGGTTATGGCTTCTTTGGGAGACTTTTTATTGTACAAAGTATTCACTGTAAGGCCTCCTGGGGAGGCCATATTTTGGCGAAACATGCCTAGAAAATATCGTTGTTCAGTATATTTTGGAAGTGTTTGGTGTGAAAAACCTTTTAAAGAAGACTGTATAAAGATATAACAGTCTTCTTTGAAGGGGGTTTTTCACACCAATGGTGGACAGATGCGTTCAAAAAGTATACTGTGCAGCGATATTGTTGACATGTTTCGCCAGAATGTGGCGTCTTCAGGAGACTTTTTTTACTGTAAACACAAGAAGAATCACAGAAGATTAAAGAAGATTGTTATATCTTTTTTAACGTATGAAATAAAATTTGCTATATTTTTTTTAAAAAAGGGGGAGAAAAATTGGGCCTTGGGTGTTGTTGGTGCCCTAAACCAAAAATATTGTTGGAATATAGCATCATCAAGATTCAGGAGGAATAGGATAGGCAGCATAGGCAGTCTTCAAGGGATCCCAGGTCCCTAGCAAATTCAATCATCAAGGGGCTTGATAGCCGCTGATCCAGGATTAATTCATTTTATAAATGTGAGCCTATCAACGGAGTCTGTGGACAGGTGCACTCTTTGATTGGTTACAAACCCTCCAGCTGCACTGAATGTCCGTTCAGAAAGCATGCTGGATGCATTACAGACCAGTAGCTCGATTGCATATTGAGCAAGTTCTGGCCAGTGGTCCATAATCAAGACCCAGTAACCCAGTGGATGCTTAGTTGGAAAGGTCTCTATGTCTGCTCTTGCCCCTAGATATTCCTGCACCATATAATGCAGACACTTCTGATGGTTGCTTGAACCTATCAGCCCTGAGCGCTGATGACTAAAAAATAGTTTAAAGGCATCAGTCAGCCGGCTACCTTCTCAACCACTCTTCCTTTAACCGAATAAAGCCTCAGAAACACGTTGTCCAGCACCAGGAAATGATAACCTCCCAGGGTCTCGAAAGGCGTTACACAAAGTTTTATTTCAAGGCGTCCTGAAGATGTTTCATCCTCTGCTCCCTCTGCGAAGGCAGGGTGAGCTCTGCAACTTTACCTTTGTTACGTGAATCAAGAAGGGTTGACAGCCAGTATTGATACCTCAGCTTGACACCACAAATCCTAGGGTCCTTTTGCAGGCTTTGCAGAATCAGGGAGCTCATGCAGCGTAAGTTTTCAGAGGCATTTGATTCTAAATCCTCTGGGTCATTGTCAAGAACTACCTCCTCCCACCCACATACAACTCCTTGGGTTTCTGGGGACTAAAAACCATCCCTTGAATACTGCTGTGTGTTATGCTCTACATTCATGCTGACACAATCCTCCTCCTCTTCTTCCTGTGTATTTGGCTGCCCCGCAGGAATGTTATCTGGATAAAGGGGGCCTTGAGAGGAAAGGAAGTCCTCCTCTTACATCCGCTGTTCTGCCTCAAGTGCCCTGTCCATGATTCCACATAGTGTGTGCTCCAGCAGGAAGACTAGAGGAACAGTGTCACTGATGCATGCATTGTCGCTGCTCACCATCCTTGTGGCCTCCTAAAATGGTGACAGGACAGTGCATGCATCCTTAATCAGTAGCCACTGGCATGGCAAAAAAAAGCCAAGCTCCCCTGAGCCTGTCTTGGTGCCATACTCACACAGGTACTCATTGATGGCCCTCTGCTGTGCGTGCAGCCGCTGCAGCATTGCCAATGTTGAGTTCCACCTGGTGGGAATGTCACAAATGAGGCGGTTGGTGGGCAGCTGAATTCCCGTTGAATGTAAGCCAGCCGAGCACTAACATTGTATGACCTTCGGAAATGACCACAGACTTTTCAGGCCTGCCTCAGGAGATCTTGTAAGACTGGGTACCTGGTCAAGAAACGCTGCACCACCAAATTACAGACGTGTGCCAAGCATGGAACATGTGTCAAGTCTCCCTGTCGGAGGGCGGAGAAAACAATCACCACCAGCTTTTTGGAGGTGTGGTGGCGTAACAAGCTCCAACACTGAACCCTGTCCTGCATCCTTCCCAGCTGCTAGCAGAGTTACCCAGTGCACCACAAAAGGAAAGGTAACGTCCCTGACCATGCCTGCTGGACCATGAGTTAGCGGTAATATGAACCTTACTGCTGACTGCCCTGTCCAACAAGGCCAAAACATTGCCTTCCACATGACGTTAGAGAGCTGGAATGGCCTTACATGAGAATAAATTTATTTTTGGAACCTGCCACTGTGGTTCAGCACATTCCACAAATTCAAGAAAGGGGGAAGAGTCTACCAGCTGAAAGGGCAGCAGTTGTAGTGCTAGCAATTTGGCCAAGCTAGCATTTAGACGTGAGCATGTGGGTTGATGGGACAGTATTTTTTTTGCATTTCAGCAACTGTGGTAGCAACATTTGCCTGCTGAACTCAACTGGTGTTGTACTGCTAGCAGATTGGCTGCAAGTACTTGTGGCACCTATTGCTATACCTTCATTCCTCTCAGTGCAGGTTTTTGAGAGGACTAAAATTATAGTAGGAGTTGAGATCCCAAATGAAGAGCAAGGAGAAATCCGCCTTTTTTATGATGTGGGTCTTTCAGATTTGGACTTCATGGCAGGTCTTCATATGTCTTGTCAAGCATGTGGTGTCCAAGCGGGTGCTGTTCTGGCCACGCTTGATCCACTTCTGACATAGATTGCAAACCGCAATGGTGCAATCTACTGCACATGTGTCGAAAAAAGCCCACACCAATGAACTTTTGGAAGTCAGCGGTTAGTCAGCAGTGCTCTGCACCTGTGGAGCTCTGTGGTGTGATGCAATAGGGTGGCTGCCCTTAAGCTGGCCCCTGGAGGACATCCTGCCTTGTTGGAGTTGTGCCTCCTCCTCCTCATTTTCCTCTTCTCTTCTCTCAGGCACCCAAGTATAGTCAGTAATCTTATCATTCCCTTCCTCCACTCCCATCCCTGCAGCAAATTTGGCAGTATGCTGCATCTGGGGGAACATGACTGCTAGTTTCTTGTCCTTCTGTGGCACCTCCTCTCTCTCTCTAGGCTCACTTTACTAACTTCCTCAACCTGGAAAGCAACATCAGAGCCTTCAAACTGCTGCGTGTTCTCCAGCAGCATATAACCAACACTATGGTTGAATTATTCTGGTGACTCCTCCGTGCATGATGGTGGGGCTATGGAAGGAGTAACTGTGGACAAGGAGCCAGTGGAATAGGTTGATTTTGCAGCTGCATTGGAAGGCAAAATGATCCTGGGTCACAGAGAATGAGGAGGATGAGGACGGCTTAGTTATCCACTCCGCCAACTCTTCTGCATGTTGTGGCTCAATAACACAGCAGCGGAAAAAAAGGAAAAATGTGCCCCGTCTGCAGAGGATGAACAATGTCCATGACCACCAATTTTCACTGTAGACACAGATGCTTCTTGCCCTCTTTTAGTGGCCTGTGAGCATCTGCCTCTCCTTGGTGGTCTTCCGGACATGATGGGGATTTTTTTTCACACCGCACCACACTGTTATATATATATATATATATATATATATATATATATATATATACCGTCAGGTCCATAAATATTGGGACATCGACACAATTCTCATATTTTTGGCTCTATACACCACCACAATGTATTTGAAATGAAACAAACATGATGTGCTTTAACTGCAGACGTTCAGCTTTAATTTGAGGGTATTTACATCCAAATCAGGTGAACGGTGTAGGAATTACAACAGTTTGTATATTTGCCTCCCACTTTTTAAGGGACCAAAAGTAATGGGACAATTGGCTGCTCAGCTGTTCCATGGCCAGGTGTGTGTTATTCCCTCATTATCCCATTTACAAGGAGCAGATAAAAGGTCCAGAGTTCATTCAAGTGTGGTATTTGCATTTGGAATCTGTTGCTGTCAACTCTCAATATGAGATCCAAAGAGCTGTCACTATCAGTGAAGCAAGCCATCATTAGGCTGAAAAAACAAAACAAACCCATCAGAGAGATAGCAAAAACATTAGGTGTGGCCAAATCAACTGTTTGGAACATCCTTAAAAAGAAAGAACGCACCGGTGACCTTAGCAACACCAAAAGACCCGGAAGATCATGGAAAACAACTGTGGTGGATGACCGAAGAATTCTTTCCCTGGTGAAGAAAACACCCTTCACAACAGTTGGCCAGATCAAGAACACTCTCCAGGAGGTAGGTGTATGTGTGTCAAAGTCAACAATCAAGAGAAGACTTCACCAGAGTGAATACAGAGGGTTCATCACAAGATGTAAACCATTGGTGAGCCTCAAAAACAGGAAGGCCAGACTACAGTTTACCAAACAACATATAAAAAAGCCTTCACAGTTCTGGAACAACATCCTATGGACAGATTAGACCAAGATCAACTTGTACCAGAGTGATGGGAAGAGAATAGTATGGAGAAGGAAAGGAACTGCTCATTAACCAAAGCAAACCACCTCATCAGTGAAGCATGGTGGTGGTAGTGTCATGGCGTGGGCATGTGTGGCTGCCAATGGAACAGGTCCTCCTGTATTTATTGATGATGTGACTGCTGACAAAAGCAGCAGGATGAATTCTGGAGTGTTTCGGGCAACATTATCTGCTCATATTCAGCCAAATGTATCAGAACACATTGGACGGCGCTTCACAGTGCAGATGGACAATGACCCGAAACATACTGCGAAAGCAACCAAATTGTTTTTTAAGGGAAAGAAGTGGAATGTTATGCAATGGCCTAGTCAATCACCTGACCTGAATCCGATTGAGCATGCATTTCACTTGCTGAAGACAAAACTGAAGGGAAAATGCCCCAAGAACAAGCAAGAACTGAAGAAAGTTGCAGTAGAGGCCTGGCAGAGCATCACCAGGGATGAAACCCAGCGTCTGGTGATGTCTATGCGTTCCAGACTTCAGGCTGTAATTGACTCCAAAGGATTTGCAACCAAGTATTAAAAAGTGAAAGTTTGATTTATGATTGTTAATCTGTCTCATTACTTTTGGTCCCTTAAAAAGTGTGCAGCACATATACAAACTGTTGTAATTCCTACACCGTTCACCTGATTTGGATGTAAATACCCTCAAATTAAAGCTGAAATTCTGCAGTTAAGGCACATCTTGTTTGTTTCATTTCAAATCCATTGTGGTGGTGTACAGAGCCAAAAAGATTAGAATTGTGTCGATGTCCCAATATTTATGGACCTGACTGTATATTAGGACATTGCCTGCACTGTATATATAGTATACACTGGCTACACAGTATATACTGTATATATACTAAACTGCCTGCACGCCACTAACTATCCTGCCTAATCTAGCTCAAGTTCTCTGTCTCCTCCATGTGTCACACTACATATGGCCACCATGTAAGCACCCTTATATAGTATGGGGCTAGGACTTAGCCCCCTGAGCCATGATTGGCCAATAATGACTCTCACAGCAGATTGTGCTGTGTTTGGCCAAAGCATGCAGGTCAGGTGCATGTTTTGACCAATCAGCAGCCTTCAATGCACTGCGATCTTGCAGTGCATTAAAGGGCGCTCCACGATGTTCAAATTTGCCGCGAACGCCCCATATGTTTGTTTGGTCTGCGAACAAACGAACACTGGATGTTCGAGTCGAACTTACGTTCGACTCAAACATCGGGACCATCCCTAGCTGTGAATACTGGCCACAACTTGACAGTCAGGGTGCCATTTTGGCAACTATGTTAACTAAGAGGTTAAAGATAGGAAAAGAACATACACATTAAAAGTCATCTATCTATTTTAATTTGCCCTACTGTATTTCTATTGGGTTCAACTTGCAAAGACATCACTTTGAAAAAACACATACAATGAAATGCATAGTATGTTTATCTGTCAGTCAAAAATGTGTTACATATTTATAAAAGCAGAGAGGCTGTCAAAATAAAACCCTCAGCCCTTAGAACTTTTTATGTTATTTCATTTCTTTTTTTTGCCAGATCACCAGAGTGAACATTTATTGAAAATAGAATGATTTATGAAACGAATATGTACCTGACAAATTAAATTCAGTTTCTCTATTCACTTCATGGATTTAAGAGCCAGGTCTGAATTTTTTAACTTCGGCCTATAGGTTTCTGTACAACTGCTGTTGCTCCTCTGCTGTTGTGAATTATAATGAATTTTGCAAGTTGACAAATGGAATGTTCATGTTCTAAGCCAAGCTATAACTGTGGGGAGAAGCACAAAAGCGCCACTCTAAGTGCAGTATAATCAATAAAATTTAATGTTTAAAAAAGGGGGGAGCATATATATACTCACAAACATAACGTTAAAATGAGCATGTAGATAAAAATCAAAGTCTTATCTGTAAGAAGGCAGTGACGTGGGCCAGATGATCCTAGTGGGAGCCGATGTATGCCGGCACAGCACTTCCGCGGATGCAAAGGAAGGCAGAATGAGAGGAGTCCACAGCGAGCAGTGGATGGATGAATCTTGCTGCACACCGTGACTTAGGAACAACTTCCGGGTGGATAGCTGGCCGTGACTTGCGGTGAGTATCCGGGTTGAAGGAGGACCAATAAAATCCGTGTGACTGGTAACCAATTTGTGCTTCTCCCCACAGTTCTTCCAGGATTCGCTTCATATTCTCACTGGCCTGCCTTCTAGGTGCATTAAGATAGACTAAAAAAGGACTTTTTACAGTCTTACAAGAATTATCTTTTATAATTTTCCACTCAGTGCCCTTTTAATTTTCTCCATTTTTAGTTTTCACATTGTATATTGTCTTTGACACCAGCGCCAACTTTTTCCTATGTGTAAGCCAAGCTATAAGAACTTTTTTTTTGATCTTCTACTAAGGGATTCTCAAATACGGTTATTTCCACTTTATAATGAAGGTCATAATTTCAGCCCAGGTGGTGTGGTGGGACTTGTTTGAACTCTGAGCCCAGTTGTTAAATGAAAATAAATGATATGAATGAGGGATAATATCACTTAACAACTTGCTCACTTAATTCATCTTCCTTTATCAAGTAGTGATTTTAGCTATAATTATTTTGATCATATGAATTCTTTGTTGTTTTGTTTGTGTTGCACAGCCCTGATTAAGGGGAAGTACCTGAAACATGTTGAATGTTTTATCCTACCCTAATATGAAATTATTAAAAAGTACTTGGTCTCTAGTACTATTGTAGTGGCGCTCTTATATACACTACATTTGGAACTATATTCAGGAAACCCTTTTTTTTAAGCCTGACCAGAGTCAGTAAGCTCCATGAACTGTACTTACCTGTTATAACACAGGTCTCTAATAACTGAAGATCCAGTGCCTCACGTCCATGATTCCTGAGCCAAATTCTAAAAGTGAGGTAGACTAAAGGGAAGTGGTAGTGTTTCCATTTTTTTTTTTTTTTTTAGAAGCAGTCAACTAAAACAAAAGCTCAATGCATTTTATTGACACTAACCCCTTCCCCTCCCTGGCCTATTGTAAAATGACAGCCGGGCGGGAGCACTGTTGTTCTGGGAGGACTTCATATGATGTCCTCCTAAGATCGTGCTACGCTCCGGTGTGATCTGTCACACTCTGTGTCCACCAGACACAGCCAATGGCAGATCACTGTACTGGCCCCCTCCCGGAAGCATGTGATCGCTGTGACCAATCACAGCAGATCACATGTCAGTTGTACACAAAGAAAGGTTTTGATTCATGCCCTTTACTGCGTAATATTGTGATGAGCGCTGTGATTGGTCACAGTCTTCACATGGTACAGACAAGGCCATTCACAGCCCATTTGTACCATGTGTTTAGCTGTGGCAAATCACTAGTAAACACTGAATGAGTAGTTTACATTCAGAAAAAATGGTTGCTTATAACAATATATAGGCAATCATAGTGTGTGAAAAAAAATGCTGATCACCTCCCCAGAGTAGAAAAGGGTTACTGTGGTAACACCGTATTGCTCTGGTCACTGTATGTAAAATAAAAAAAAGGAAAAAAGGAAGAAAAAATGTAACAATATTTAAAAAAATTGGAAAAAATTATTATTATTATTTTTTTTTACATACTGTCACCAGCCAGTGTTCATGATCACCGCTGATGATGCTGTACTGCACTGGTGACAGTATGTAAACCTTTTTAAAAATTGTAAAAAAAAAACATTTTTTTTAAATGCCTTCATTTTCCAAAAAGTTGTGACAAAAAATTACAACTTCAAAAAACTCCCCGTGCCTCTTACTAAATACCTTGGACTGTCTACTTTCCAAAAAAAGGGGTAATTTTGAGGATATATGTACTGTCCTGGCATTTTCGGGACTCAAGAAATTACATATTCCAACAGTACATCAGGATTGATCGATTTTTAGATATACAGTATTTACCATAGTTTGTGGACATTCTTACAGACTAAATAATATACACTAATTTGTTTTATTTATACCAAAGAAATGTTAACAGAACACCTTTTGGTCTAAATTTATGAAGAAAGAATATGTATTTGCAAAAGTTTATAACAGAAACAAATAAAATTTGTTTTTTCTTTTTTTAAATGTTCTGTTAAATACCACCAAAAGAAAGCTCTATTTGTGTTAAAAAAAAAACATACAAACAGAATACATTTAAGCTGTGTACATATTATAGGTGTTTCCCTGAACTTCGAACACGTCGAAAACAAGCTGTTTAGGCATTTCTCAAATGCAGCATTCCAAGTTATTGTTAAAGAAAGTCTAACCTTGCTATTCATTACTTACAGTCAGGTCCATAAATATTGGGACATCGACACAATTCAAATCTTTTTGGCTCTATACACCACCACAATGGATTTGAAATGAAAAAAACAAGATGTGCTTTAACTGCAAATTTTCAGCTTTAATTTGAGGGTATTTACATCCAAATCAGGTGAACGGTGTAGGAATTACAACAGTTTGTATATGTGCCTCACACTTTTTAAGGGACCAAAAGTAATGGGACAGATTAACAATCATAAATCAAACTTTCACTTTTTAATACTTGGTTGCAAATCCTTTGCAGTCAATTACAGCCTGAAGTCTGGAACGCATAGACATCACCAGATGCTGGGTTTCATCCCTGGTGATGCTCTGCCAGGCCTCTACTGCAATTGTCTTCAGTTCCTGCTTGTTCTTGGGGCATTTTCCCTTCAGTTTTGTCTTCAGCAAGTGAAATGCATGCTCAATCGGATTCAGGTCAGGTGATTGACTTTCCACTTCTTTCCCTTAAAAACTCTTTGGTTGCTTTTGCAGTATGCTTCAGGTCATTGTCCATCTGCACTGTGAAGCGCCGTCCAATGAGTTCTGAAGCATTTGGCTGAATATGAGCAGATAATATTGCCCGAAACACTTCAGAATTCATCCTGCTGCTTTTGTCAGCAGTGACATCATCAATAAATACAAGAGAACCAGTTCCATTGGCAGCCATACATGCCCACGCCATGACACTACCACCACCATGCTTCACTGATGAGGTGGTATGTAGAGTTGAGCGGACACCTGGATGTTCGGGTTCGACGGGTTCGGCCGAACTTCGGAAAAAAGTTCGGGTTCGGGACCGAACTTTAACCCGAACTCCCGAACCCCATTGAAGTCAATGGGGACCCGGACTTCTAAGGACTAAAAAGGCTCTAAAAAAGTAATGGAAAGGGCTAGAGGGCTGCAAATGGCAGCAAAATGTTGTTAAGAGCATGGCAAGTGCTCTGCAAACAAATGTGGATAGGGAAATAACTTAAAATAACATAAAAAAAATAAAAAAATAAAAAAATATGCTGGAGGCCCCCTTTTCAGCAGAAGAGGTACAAGAAGTCATTAAGAACCTCAGAAACTCAACGGCACGATGCGACACATATGGTGGGAATGCCCCAGAATACGCCCTTTCTGGAATAAATTATTCAATTTAATGGATAAGCTAGTGGGAAAATAAAATACTTTGAAATAAAAATGTAGCGGGGTGCTAAATTTAAGGGAAGTGTTTGAGTGGTAAATAGGCTCAAGCACCCTAATTCTGTAGGATTCATGGACCATTTTGTCCTCGGGGGACAGTATTGGTGTGCAGTTCCTTGCGGCCTACAGGTGGTGCTGCCATGGTAGGCTAGGGTTGAACCGCCGACACAGTGCTGTGCCTTTTGTGTCCCCTCTTGGCAGTAGTACAGCGGGGCGGGGAACCTGCTGTGCATGCCGGGAGAGCATATAAAAGGGGCAGACCTTTGGCCTGGAGGCTGATGTCCAGTGGGGTCCACGCCCAGGTGCCTTCGGCCTGGGTGCATGTGTTCCTGTTCCATCTCGGGTACCTTTAGCCCGGGGTGAGGTACTATCCTGGAGTTCCTGCTGCCCTGGGTATGGAGGCCTAGGTGCGGGAGTAAAGCCTGTAGTCCACAGCCTTCGTCTGGAGTCTGTTAAGGGTCGAGGGGTCTTAGGGTGCCGCCTCGTGTAGGGGACCATGTTCCAGGGAAGGGAGTATCATTCTGATGGACCGATGCGGGAGTCACAGTGAAGGAAGGGTCTGTTGACTCCCTGGAGAGATGTCTTCCCCTTGATATGGGCTAGGTTCGTAGAAGGAGAAGCTCAAGGTCATCTTGACTGTATCAGAGGCCTTATTCACCCGGCCCGTGGCAGGGGCCTTATACACCCTGGTCTGTGGCAGAGACCAAAGTTCTCCAGGTCTGTGGCAGGGGCCTTGTACACCTGGTCTGTGGCAGAGACCAACCTCAAGGTCTGTGGCAGAGACCGTGCACCTAAAACTGTTTGAGAAACCTAAGCAGTGAAGTATATGTGCTACGTTTGTGCCTGGAACTCCTCCATACCTTAAGCTGTCCTATTTCTTTGCTCTAACCTTTTCTATCCGAGTAGAGTTTATTTTGCCATGAGAGAATAAGAGTAGTAATTTCACCTGGTGTGGACATTGACTTTACTGGAAATTAAAGGACTTGCCTCTACCTACAGTAGAGGTGAGAATCATCCTCTGGAGGAGTTTTGACTCCGGCTGTGGACACGGCCCGTCAAGTACACCGCTCAACCTCTTTATATAGGAGGGTACGGGCTGGTAGTGCGGTGTGCCTTTCTCCCTCCTGCGAGGAGCCAACAAACAACATATAGGCAGGTAAGGGGGAAAGGATATTTTTTGTGGCCCTAAATGGCGTTTTTTGGAAGACCACAATACACCCACAGTACGTAACCGCTGAATCACACAGCTACAGAACTGCAGAAAATGCTATTCAAAAAAAATGTTTTTTTTTTAAGTATAGCACAGTAGAAGAAAACTATATATAAATTGTTTATTTCACACACCTCCGCATATGTATAACACACTGCAAAATATTTTTTGTGGCCCTAAATGGCGTTTTTTGGAAGACCACAATACACCCACAGTACGTAACCGCTGAATCGCACAGCTACAGAACTGCAGAAAATGCTATTCAAAAAAAATGTTGTTTTTTTAGTATAGCACATTAGAAGAAAACTATTTAGAAATTGTTTATTTCACACACCTCCACATATGCATAACACACTGCAAAATATTTTTTGTGGCCCTAAATGGCGTTTTTTGGAAGACCACAATACACCCACAGTACGTAACCGCTGAATCGCACAGCTACAGAACTGCAGAAAATGCTATTAAAAAAAAGATTTTTTTTTAGTATAGCACAGTAGAAGAAAACTATATATAAATTGTTTATTTCACACACCTCCACATATGTATAACACACTGCAAAATATTTTTTGTGGCCCTAAATGGCGTTTTTTGGAAGACCACAATACACCCACAGTACGTAACCGCTGAATCGCACAGCTACAGAACTGCAGAAAATGCTATTAAAAAAAAATGTTTTTTTTTTAGTATAGCACAGTAGAAGAAAACTATTTAGAAATTGTTTATTTCACACACCTCCACACATGTATAACACACTGCAAAATATTTTTTGTGGCCCTAAATGGCTCTTTTTGCAAGCGTACATTAAAGTGCAAATTTTTTTTTGTTGCCCTAAACGGGTCCTTTTTTGCACGAGCAAAATAAAATGGAATTTTTTATTTTTTTTGCCCAATGGGTCTTTTGGAAAAGAGCACAATAAAGTGCCTTTTTTTTTTTGTCCTAAATGGATCTTTTTCCAAGAGCAGAATACACCCACAGTATGGAAACGGTGTATCTCTCAACGTAATATATGCAGTGCTGGTGCACTGAGCTTGCAGATAAAAGGTAGATTTTCTCTGACACTGGGCTCATAGCAGTTTAAAAAGACTGCACTGCAACACAAACAGGTAAACCTATGCAGATCGCTGAGTTATATCTCTGAATCTGGACTCCTATTCCTATATAATATATCTCTCTCCCTAAAAGCAAAAAACAGGAACCTGGCCCTACACTACACTGTCTCTATCTTTTCCCTCAGATTCCAGAATCAGGACTAACTCATGTATTTTTCTATCTCTCCCTAAAAGCAGCAGCAGCAGACTAGATCCTCTCCCTATCTATTCTGAAGCAGAGTGACGTGTGTGCTGTGTGCCTCTAGCTTATATAGAAGCTGGGTCACATGTTGCACTGACCAATCACAGCTATGCCATTAGTAGGCATGGCTATGATGGCCTCTAAGGGCACACCAGCTAATCAAAAGGTGATTGGCTGGCCCCTGAAGCATTTCTAAATGCGTAATTAGATTGCCGAACCTGAACCCGGACTTTTGTGCAAAGTCCGGCTTCGGGAAAAGCTAAAGTTCGGTACGGACCCGAACTTTACAGTTCGGGTTCGCTCAACACTAGTGGTATGCTTTAGTTAATGAGCAGTGCCTTTCCTTCTCCATACTCTTCTCTTCACATCACTCTGGTACAAGTTGATCTTGGTCTCATCTGTCCATAGGATGTTGTTCCAGAACTGTGAAGGCTTTTTTAGATGTTGTTTGGCAAACTCTAATCTGGCCTTCCTGTTTGTAAGGCTCACCAATGGTTTACAACTTGTGGTGAAGCCTCTGTATTCACTCTGGTGAAGTCTTCTCTTGATTGTTGACTTTGACACACATACACCTACCTCCTGGAGAGTGTTCTTGATCTGGCCAACTGTTGTGAAGAGTGTTTTCTTCACCAGGGAAAGAATTCTTCGGTCATCCACCACAGTTGTTTTCCTTGGTCTTCCGGGTCTTTTGGTGTTGCTGAGCTCACCGGTGCGTTCTTTCCTTTTAAGGATGTTCCAAACAGTTGATTTGGCCACACCTAATGTTTTTTCTATCTCTCTGATGGGTTTGTTTTGTTTTTTCAGCCTAATGATGGCTTGCTTCACTGATAGTGACAGCTCTTTGGATCTCATAGTGAGAGTTGACAGCAACAGATTCCAAATGAAAATAGCACACTTGAAATAAACTCTGGACCTTTTATCTGCTCCTTGTAAATGGGATAATGAGGGAATAACACACACCTGGCCATGGAACAGCTGAGCAGCCAATTGTCACATTACTTTGGTCCCTTTAAAAGTGGGAGACACATATACAAACTGTTGTAATTCCTACACCGTTCACCTGATTTGAATGCAAATACCCTCAAATTAAAGCTGACAGTCTGCAGTTAAAGCACATCTCATTCGTTTAATTTCAAATCCATTGTGGTGGTGTATAGTGCCAAAAAGATTAGAATTGTGTCAATGTCCCAATATTTATGGACCTGACTGTATTTGAGATTTCAGTAAGAAATAATACAGTCATGCTATTTTCCTTTCCCAAACATTTTCAGTGATTTGAATATTCATTGGCATTGAAAGTGAGACTATTGATTCAAACTAAAATGGAATTAAATCACGAAAGGTTATTTAAACACTAGAAGAATTAAATGATAAATCAAGATAACTAATGCAAATGGAAAGATGTGATACACAGGTCTTAATTTCCTGAAAGGACACAAAGCCCACAGCCTGTGGATACTATATTTCAGGGTCCATTAGGCTGGCTGTTCCTTTAGATTAAATGTCTTAATGGTGTAAAGAACACACTGAAGCATAAAACAGGAGGGAATAACCACCTTCATTTAAAACAAAAAGTTTAAAGCATATCTATGGTAAAAATATAAAATTATATATGCATTTCCACATTACATTCCAATTTTTTATAGCCTACTCCTATTACTCTGAACAATCTTAAGCTTGTAAACTTACACTGTGACGATCTCCACACATTTACTTCCTTCAATTCTATGACACATATTCACTACACTGCTATGTCACCCATTTTACAGTGCCTGCCTGCTGAGAGGAGGTGGAGTCAGTACAGAAATCACTGCTTGCAGGCAACAAGGTACCATGGGATATGTAGTCCTTAGAAAGCTAAAGTAAGCAGCAGAGGAGAAGGTAAGCATGCAAGCATGCAGGGAATGCAGTGGGTTGTGGAAACAGATGTCCAGCAGACCAACGGCACTCACAACATTAAAGGAGACTTTTCAGGTAAGCTTATATTGGATTGTCAAATATAACCATAGTTTTTGTTGCTATTAGAATGCTAATGTTATAAAATTAAAGTGTATTTTTTTTTTTTTTTTTTTTTTTTTTTGAAATAGATTTTTATTGAAAATTTTTCAAGTTTACAGAGACATGAAACAAAGAAAGTAAATTTTTATGACATATCATATGTAACTATGATCATACAAACATTGGTACAATGGTTCATACTCAAATGAACCCAAATTCCCGGTTACGCTTACGTGTGGTGAGCATTTTCGAATATATATATATTTTTTTTTTTTTTTTTTTTTTATTTGTTTTGCGGAGAAGTACGTGTGTATGATACAGGCTGGGCTCGACAAGCAACACAGACAAGACGTTATAGTCTCTGCGGAACAGGTCAGAGTGTAAAACAGGGTTAATGGAACCATAGTCTAACAATACATGTTATGTCTACTGGTGGGGACATCAGTTAATCAGTGGCAGGATGCGACCAGTGGGGTAACCGGTAGAACGGAAATGGAAGAGAGTATTATACACCATTGTGAAGGTAAGGGGTGGGGGATAATGTGCCGGGATGTATGGCAGCAGTAGGATGGTAGTCATCGGGATCTAAGTACCCTAATTATTACCATCGTCGATCAGCCACAGATCCTCTCGCCCCCACGGGTACTTTCTGCGAGTGGGTGCGGGCCTGGAGGATGTGTGCAAGAATGATCTGACTGGGTGGTACTATAAGAGTGATTAGCGTCAGATTATTGTGGGTATTGGATAGTGTGGGGAAGAGGAGGACTCCAGGGAGTAGATGTGAGAGGCTTCGGGTTCATACGATGGAATGTAATGTTGGGTCGGTAGCAATGTGTTGGAGGGAGTCAGTCTGGGTTGATCCAGGTGGGGACTGGGGGGGGGGGGAGGGTGTCGGAAGAGGTATAGGAGAGGGGGGGCCTTCTGGGAGAGCAGGGGGATCCATTGGGCGTGGGGGGATTCTGAGAAGCTGGGGTGTGAGCTTCAGTTTCTTTAAATTGGAGCCAACAGGCCCAAATTTCGGTGAATTTGGTCGGGGTATCGTGTGCTTGGTGTATAAGATTTTCCATGGCCGACGTTTTGTCGACCCGCCGGATCCATTCTGAAATTGAGGGGGGCGTACTGTCTCTCCAGTGGGTGGGGATGCACATGGAGGCGGCAGAGATGAGATGAAGAATCAGGGATTTTTTGTATGTGGAAAAGGGAATAGAGGTATGATGTAAGAGGTATTGTGCTGGTGTAAAAGTCGGGGAGTATGTAGTGATGAGAGAGATTAAGCGATGGATTTCTGTCCAAAATGGTTGGATAAGGGGGCATTCCCAGAATATATGAAGTAAGGAGCCGGTGTGTGCTTTACATCTCCAGCATAATGGAGGGAGGTTGGGCTGGTACTTGTGGATGATCACCGGCGTTCTGTACCATTTAGAAAAGATTTTGTATCTGTTTTCCTGGACCGAGACATTGATGGAGCCCTTGTGCATGTGGGTGTAAATTTGTTCCCACTCAGTGACCGAGAGGTGAATGGAGAGGTCTCTTTCCCATTTTTTTACTAGGGTATCCTCTTGTATGTCGTGAGTGGAGAAGAGGAGAGCGTACAGTGTAGAGATCAGGTGACGTTGGGGTTCAGTCATGGTACAAAGTGATTCAAAGGACGTTAGGTCTCTATTCCAGGGTGAGGATGGAGTAGCCGAAGCTAGGAAATGTCGGAGTTGTAGGTAAGTGTAGAACGGGATATGGCGATCGGGGAGTTTAGATGACAGGGTTCGGTGTGGGAGGAGAGCGTCTTCCTGGAATAGAGTGTGTGCTCTGACACTGGCACCTGTGTAGGGGCGATGGGAGTCAGTGTTCGTGGTATGGAGATGTAGGCCAGGGGGAAAGTCAGGATTCCGGTCTAGTGGGGTCATGGGGCCGGGGGTGGGTGTTGTGCGTAGGAGCGTGCAGGCAAGTCTAAATAGGGCTAAAGAGGTTCCAATGAGGGGGTGAGAGGAACAGGATACTGGGACAGAGCTTTTTGTTATCCATGGGAGGTGAGAGAGGGGGATGTTGGATGTAGAATTTTCCAATGTAATCCAATCCTTGAAGTCTCCATGGATATGCCAATCCACGATACGGGTTAGATGGCATGCCCACTGATATTTTTGGATGTCGGGAAGTCCGAGACCCCCTAGGACTTTTGGGAGCGTTAGCCTATGCCAGTTTATCCTAGGGGTTGTAGAGGACCAAATGAAAGTCCTGCACATGCGTTTGTAGGATTTGAAGAACGAGGGGGGAAGTTTGATAGGGATAGCATGGAGGAGGTAAAGGATCCTCGGGAGGATATTCATTTTTATGATTGCTATCCTGCCAAACCAGGAGAAAGTGCCTTGATGCCATTTATGTAAGTCAGTTTGTAGCTTTTGTAGGGCTGGTAGAAAATTCTGCGCGTAGAGATCCCGCAGGTTTGTCGGAATTTTGATACCCAGGTAGGAGAGGCAGGTATGTTCCCAACTAAAGGGGAAGTTAAGTTTGCATTGAGAGAGCAATGTGGGGGGTAAAGAGACGTTGAGTGCTCTGGATTTTGAAAAAAAGTGTATATTTTGACCATAGAACTCATTAATGTATAACTTTACTTTCAGTGGAGCTATCCTTTAAATTCTCCCCCCAATCTCGCAAGTCTTACCTTTCCCTCTTCTCACTCCTCGGATAGTTTTACTGTGTGGCCTGCTGAGACGTCTCCTAGCCAGGCCATTTTCCCTTTGTGCACACACAGAAGGCTCTCCATTTATCCCTATAAAAAAGGCAGATGCAGGATAGGAAGCCTCTCTATAGGTATAAATGACAAGTTAATAGAAAGCCAAAGGATCAAACTGAAAGGTTTCAGAAGCAATAGCTCTATGGTTCTGAACAGGCTGCGTAGCAATGATCTTGTGGAAGCTGGGACAGGTAAGACTTATGCCGTGTACACACGATCGGTTTTACCGATGAAAACAGTCCGATGGACTTTTCTCATCAGACAAACCGATCGTGTGTGGGCCCCACCGGTCTTTTTTCCATCGTGAGAAAAAATAGAACATGTTTTAAATGTATCCGATGGGGAAAAAAACGATAGCAAATTCCGATCGTCTGTGTGGAACACGCATGCTCAGAATCAAGTCGACGCATGCTCAGAAGCATTGAACTTAATTTTTCTCGGCTTGTCGGAGTGTTTCACGTCACAGCGTTTGGCACGGTCGGATTTTTGACTGATGGTGTGTAGGCAAGGCTTATGGAAGTCAGCTTTATCGGATTTCCGATGAAAAAATCCATCGGATTAGAATCCATAGGAAATCCGATCGTGTGTACAGGGCTTTAGGAAGTAAATTGGTGGAGGGATAATTTTTAGGATTAAAAAGACTCAGGTATCATTTGTATTTTCTTTTCTTTTAATTAACAGCTGGGAATTTACCAGCTTTTTAACTTATTTTATAATAAACACACTTGGATGCTAAAACATTTCCTATGTGTTTACCAGATATCAGACCTAACCAGAATAGGTAGGCTCTATACCACAAACTCCACAGCAAACTGAAGAATTGAATTGACAACAGGATCCAGTGACTCCTACTGAGTACACTCATGATACAGACACCACTGCCAGACAGCATATCCAGGTTGGTGACCCTGCTTTCTCTACTGCAGCTAAGCAATGGAGCTTTTTTAACAAACTACCTCCAAGCTATGACTGAACAAGGCAGGAGAAACATCAGTGCCTGACCTCTGAAATGCGCTTCTCGAAGAATGGTCAAACATTCCCATAGACACTCTCCTAAACCTTGTGGACAGCCTTCCCATAAGAGTTGAAGCTGTTATAGCTGCAAAGGATGAGCCAACTCAATATTGATCCCTACAGACCCAAACTGGGATGCCATTAAAGTTCATGTGCTTGTAAAGGCAGGTGTCCCAATACTTTTGGTAATATAGTGTATAAGTGCAACCAGAGACATCCAGCTTTTTTGCAACATTTGAATTCAGCCAATTTTACTTGCTAGAATGGCCTGAATAATGGGGAACCTGTATGAACAGAAAAAAAAAAAGCCTTATCTACAGTATGAATCTTTTATGACATGAATCTATACTTAAAGCGGACCTTCAGTCTTTTTTTCAACTTTCTATCTATTAAATCTTCTGGCCTTGTTGTTTTAACTTTGGATAGTAAAACTTTTTTTCTGCCAGTAAATACCTTATACAGCCTAGTTCCAGTTTCTTGTCTGATCATAAGCCTAGGCTTATGACTTCATGCACAGCTCTCTCTCTCTCACTCTTGTGAGAGTTTGCCAGGAAGGGAGGGGGGGGCTGAGTCATATAAGGGCCAATGAAATCTGCAGGGATGCAGAGCTGGAGGTGTGCCTCTGTGTGTCTGTGTAAATCTAGGAAGTGAACAGGCAGCAGCTTCAGCTGCCCACAGTTAAAATGGCTGCAACCAGACTTAGCACATTTGGCAAGTACAGAATCACAGTATATAAAATATTATGCAAAGTGGTTGGAGGGAAGCTTAAGAATGGCAAAGATGTTTTTAATACAAATTATGTGAGCAGACTACAGTTCCTCTTTAAGCCTTAGCTGACATTCTCCACTTGATAATAAACATGTACTGTATAGTTTAAACATAGAACTAACTTAGAAAACTGCCAGGTTTACTCACTCAAAGCATCTGCTCACTTTGCAAAGGCATTTTCCCTAAGCTTGGTGAATTAGGTGAATCTCTGATGACATCCATCATCCAATAACATGGTAGTGTAGCGATACCCCCGAAGGAGCTGCTTTTGTATGTTTTGTCTGTTACTCTGCCTCTCAACCCAAATAACATCCTCCGCCACCTCTGGCACACCTGGCAATAGTGTAAGTGCAATGACCAATGAGAAACACACATGTTATGATAAAACACAGCAATTGTCTTTACTACAATATTTCTGTGGAAGAATAACAGACAGTAACAATATACTGTATATTCAAGTTACCAACTAGAGAGCAATAACTGAGATTTAAGAGCAATCTCTCTCAATTAGGGGAGAGCCAAACACCCCCCGGTTCGGTTCGCACCAGAATATGCGAAAAGGCAAAAAATGTGTTCGAACACCGGTAAAGTCTATGGGACACGAACATGAAAAATCAAACGTGCTAATTTTAAAGGTTAATATGCAAGTTATTGTCATAAAAAGTGTTTCCCGTGTTTAGAACTGTCCCTGCACAAAATGTGATTTCTAAAGGAAAAAAAGTAATTTAAAACTATACTCGCGGCTATTGTCGGTCCCGGCAATACAGATCAAAGTCATTAAAAAAAAGCCCCCCCCTGCCGTTTTTTTCAATGACTTTTATCTGTATTGTCGAGACCAATAATTCATTAATAGCCGCGAGTATAGTTTTAAATGACTTATTTTCCTTCAAAAATTACATTTTGCACAGGGAACCAAAATTAAAAAAGACAAAAATGCATGGGGGTCCCCCCAAATTCAATTACCAGGCCCTTCGGGTCTGGTATGGATATTAAGGGGAACCCTGTGCCAAATAAAAAAAAATGGTGTGGGGTTCCCCCAAATATTCATACCAGACCCTTTAGGTCTGGTATGGATTTTAAGGGGAACTCCGCGCCAATTGAAAAAAAAAATGGCGTGGGGTTCCCCTCAAAAATCCATACCAGACCCTTATCTGAGCATGCAACCTGGCAGGCCGCAGGAAAAGAGGGGGGGGCGAGAGAGCGTCCCCCCCTCCTGAACCGTACCAGACCACATGCCCTCAACATTGTACCCCTACCATTTCACAAAGAAAGTGTAAAAATGTTTTAAGAAATACACAGACACAGTTGGGATAAGTCCTTAATTAAAAATAAAGAAAAATCTTTTTTTTTTTAATTGCAGCGGTGTAAATCCACTCTCGATCTACACTCCAGTGATGTCGGTATCCAGCGATCTCCAGGCTCCAGCGATGATGTCCAGCGAGGAACAGCACACGATCCTGTCTCCACCGGAGACACCCCGGGAATGATGCCGTGAAAGCCTGACAGGTCTTATGTAACCGAGGGCGGGGCTGCGCAGGTTTCCCATTGCATCAGAGGGGGGCGGGGTCACGTGACGGGTGGCCCCATCCCCCCTCTTTTCCTGCGGCTTGCCAGGTTGCTTGCTCGGATAAGGGTCTGGTATGGATTTTTGGGGGGAACCCCACGCCATTTTTTTTTATTTGGTGCAGGGTTCCCCCTTAATATCCATACCAGACCTGAAGGGTAATTGAATTTGGGGGGACCCCCACACATTTTTTTTTTTTTTTTATCAATGACTTTCAAATACTTTTCTCTGTATTGCCGGGAGCGACAATTCATTACAGCCACGAGTAGCTTTAAATTACTTTTTTTCCTTCAGAAATTACATTTTGTGCAGGGACAGTTCTAAGCATGGGAAACAAGCGCTACTTTACAGGCATACTATAGACACCCCCCAGGTACAAAATTTAAAGGAATATTTCACTTTTATTGTTTCACTTTAAGCATTATTAAAATCACTGCTCCCGAAAAAAACTGCCGTTTTAAAACTTTTTTTGCATTGATACATGTCCCCTGGGGCAGGACCCGGGTCCCCAAACACTTTTTATGACAATAACTTGCATATAAGCCTTTAAAATTAGCACTTTAGATTTCTCCCATAGACTTTTACAGGGTGTTCCGTGGCTTTTCGAATTTGCTGCGAACACCCTAAATTGTTCGCTGTTCGGCGAACAGGCAATGTTCGAGTCAAACTCATGTTCGACTCGAACTCGAAGATCATCCCTACTCTCAATCCTATATTCAAGCTGCTTTAAGGGGATTCCAAACCAAGAGCAGAGGCACACTTAAATGGTAAATAAAGCACAATATGACACTTTAAATCAGATTGGTTACCTTTACTCAGGTTGGCTCTATGAGTCCAGACAGGAGAAGAGGAGGCCTCTCTCTTCTGTCCCGTGACACCACAGGCCGAACTTTAAACACTTATTCAAGTCAACAAGTAATGGCTTAACTTTCTAGATAAACTGTTCCACACACCCAATGTATATGCAAAGCCCTGAATATGTGTGTGCGGATCCGTATGACACTAGTAGCTTCAGTCCTTTTGAAGAAAAGATAAGATTTGGTGTCTTCAGCTAGCCACTTTCGTTGGTGCACTTAAACTCCTGTATAGCGGGCCCAAGCAACACAACTGGCCCAGCTCAAGTGAAACAGGCAGGATCTTCCTCCGCAAGGTGAGAGGACAATGATGTCTGTATACAGTGTCCCAGGAATGGATAGCCTTATCTCTTATCCCTGTGGAACTACAAGTGTCAGCAAGATGACTACCAGCAACGATGTCTGTATATAGTGTTCATACTCCTTATATGGTGCAGTGTCTCTGTTCCCTGCAGATGGGCAAAATGCCCTCTCACCAAATCCTGTGGTCAAGGCCCAAACGAACATCCTGGAACAGCAGGCTTTCCTGGTGACCCGACTAGTCACCTCACACTGGAACGCTTCACTGTCGGTGCAGGTGCGCCTCGATATGCACCTGGAATTCCCCTCTCTCAGGCTGGATGCCATGACTGGCGGTGGAGGCCTGAATTGCGTGGGGAAATCATCTGAGAGACAGCATCTCTCCTTTAGGTCTGATCTCTTTCACTGCCTCATGGTCACTGACTCTCTTCAGGAATTAAAATGGAGTCCTTTACTTTCCTGCCAACAGATAATGCTGGGATTTGCAGTCCTGTCTCTGTAAAAGTCAGTGAGGCTGCTCTGTGCTGAGACTTGATATTCCAGAGTCCTTTGCAGCTACTTCCTGCGGCTTGTTAAAGTCCCTCTGATTGGCTCCTGTAACTGGTCATTTTATTGGCTTTCTTCCTCCTGCCAATAGGGACAGAGGGGAGGTTGTAGAGTGAACAGCTCTGTGTAAGTCAGCTCATATTACATTAGATTCAGTGAGTCAGTAAAATAGGGAGAAGGAGGGGGCGAAAAGGCCCATGTAGACGTGACAGGCAGCTCTCTCCACCTTTCAGGCTGGAAAGCCTGTGTACATCGGGGGGGGGGGCAGCTTGGCGGGGTGGAGGGTTACAGAATGAGACACCTCGCTGCACAAGCAAAAATACATTTTTGTTTACATTTCCTTGCATGTGACTTGGTATTCTTTGCAACGTGGATTTTCACCACATTCACATTGGAAAGTGAAATTTTTCTCTGGTAACTTGAGCAGTCTATTTGACTTTAGTAAATCTACCTCTGTGTCTTCAGTAATCATTAGCACCACACACTGAAATTAACCTAGCAGCAGCTATGGAATGAAAGGTCTGCTTTAACAAATTTAACAAATCATGAAGTGTTAGTTCTTTAATTGTTTTAAAACAGCCACTGTATAAGCCAAAAGTACTTAGTGTTATTCAGTTCCCTCCTACCCATAGTATACTTACTGCAGATGGGCGGCATGAGCAGGCTGGATCACGCACATGTAGGTCAACAGCTGATGGGTACGCAGCATGCCACTCCCACGGCTACTTTGTCCACCGGATACAGCGGATTGTGGCTCCTGGTAACCAGCCACTTTGAGCGAACAGGGTATCACGTGATTGCAATGCAATCACATGATCACAATGTACACAACTGTTATGCATGTGTTTCATTCACAACAACTGTGCTTAGTATTGTGATGCTGTGGCTGGCCCACAGTTATCACATGGTTCCTGGCCAATCACAGCACCCTGTACCATGTGATAGCTGTGGGCCAATCACAGCACACAATCTTAATCACTGCTGTTATGAATGTAACTTATGCATGACAGTTCAAAACATTGATGTTTCATGACTAAAACAGCAATCAAAGTGTAAAATAAAAAATAAAAATAACGACTCTGATGAAAGATGTAAAAAGAAAAAAAGAAAAAAAGTAAAAAAACAGAAAAACATCAATAATGTTAAACAAATTTATCACCATCATTGATCACCACCACACCAGTTATATGATGATGCTGTCCTGCACTGGTGACGCTATGTACAAAATAAACTTGAGAAAAAAATGTTTTTAGTTAATTTATTCATTTAAAAAAAAAATTGTGACAAAAAACTACAATTTTAAAAAACTTGACACGCCTCTTACTTAATACCTCAGACTGTCTTCTTTCCAATAGGGTGATTTGGGGGGTATTTGTACTGTCCTGGGATTTTAAGAGCCTCAAGAAATGAGACTCATCAGTATATCAGGACTGATCAATTTTCAAATATACATACTGTACCAAAGTTTATAGACTATAGCTTTTACACAAACCAATTAATGTACGCTTATTGGGATTTTCTGTACCAAAGACATGTAGCAGAGTACCTTTTGGCATAAATTTATTAAGAAATAGAATTTTATTGGATATATTTTAGAAAGTGGAAAATATTGTTTTTTTTCCATTTTATTTTTTAATTTTTTCATCTATATTGCACAAAATATAAAAACCCAGTGGTGATCAAATACCATCAAAAGAAAGCTCTATTTGTGTGAAAAAATTATATAAATTTATGCAATGGTACATGACCACACAATTTCCAGTTAAAGTAGCACAGTGCTGAACAGGAAAAAATTGTCTGGTCACAAGGGGGGTAAAACCTTCCGGAGGTCAAGTTAATAAAAATGCATTATACAAATTTTTTTTTTTTTATAGCATAATATATGTTCATTCTGTACAAACAGTGATTAATCATTTGAAGGTGATAACATGAGAGCTGTTTGTATACTATTCTCTACCTTATAATTTTTTTCCATAGTAAACCCCATGCTAAGGTCTTTCTATAGCACAATAAGTTGCCCATTTTTCTGAAGAGGATATTACATTTCATTGATGGATTAAAGACCGTAAGAACATGTTCAGAATAACTCAAGGCCTAAATTCATTGTTTCTTTCAGACCAAACATTTATCCTTTTGGTTTTGTATTATGAAACTGACATTTTAGTGCCCTTTTTGACACCAGCAACCAAACATTATAAAAAGATTTCAAGGTGAACTGGAAATCGATAAGAAGATCAATGGCCTTTGATCCAACATCTGCCCCTAAGCTTTCTTTGGGATTGAGGATAAGCGTTAAGCAACTTATTGGGGACTAAAGGCACTAAAATATTATTTTGCTTCATGGAGCACAAACACTGATGCAGAGTGAAGCAGGGCACCCTTTGTATCAGTTATTTTTCTAAAAGTGAGGCATTGAATCTGTAGCCTCTTTAGACAGAGTCATGAGGTGTGATTAAGGAAAATGTGATAAATAGTCAATGAAAAAATAGCAAAGTCTTTGACATGGTTCCCATCAGAGACAAACACACTCTCAATAAAGAAGTAACCATGAAAAATAATAGTACAAGTCTGCAAAGAACATGTGTGATTGTTTATATAGAAAGCTGTTAGACTCAAACTGGTTTTGTAGAGTACTTAGCATGGAGCACAATGTGCATTAACATAACCTTGGGTGATAATACATCGCTTATCTATTATAAATGCAGTTATCACATATATATATATATATATATATATATTCTATTTCTTAACAACAAAATGACTGTTGTAAATTGCAGAGTACAAATTGAATGCAGATATGCACTTTGTTCATTAAGGAAAACACAAAAGAACCACTTTAATCCACCCTTCCCCAGCCACACGTACTCATTTTTCTTTCACTCCCAGCTGTTCCTTTTAGCAGTTAGAAGCAGGAGATGGTGCTCTGTATAAACTACACGTAACCCAAGTTAACCACTTCCCCCCTGGTGGACGTCATATTAGGACAGTGATGGCGAACCTTGGCACCCCAGATGGTTTGGAACTACATTTCCCATGATGCTCATGCACTCTGCAGTGTAGTTAAGCATCATGGGAAATGTAGTTCCAAAACATCTGGGGTGCCAAGGTTCACCATCACTGTATTAGGATGTCTTTGACTTTCAGATGTTATATAGATGTTATAGTGCAGCTACAGGCATCATCCTGATATTGTTTATTTCAGCCAGTGATTTCCTTTTATCCGACAACAAATGTTCGATGTGCGCTATTGGTCGGAAATTCCGACCGTGTGTAGGCTCCATCAGATAATTGCTGTTGGAATTTCCCACAACAAATTATTGAGAGCTGGTTCTCTATTTTTCCGACAACAAAAGTTCTTGTCAGAAGGTCCAATCGTGTTTAGCCATTTCCGACGCACAAAAGTGCTACGCAGGCACGGAATCATTGTACTTAATTTTTCTCGGCTCGTCATAGTGTTGTACGTTTCCGCGTTCTTGACCATCGGAATTTCCGAGCAAAATTTGTGCGACCGTGTGTATGCAAGACAAGTTTGAGCCAACATCCGTCAAAAAAAAAAAAAACACGGTTTTGTTGTCAGAAATTCCGATCGTGTGTACGGGGCAAAACAATAAGGATAACCAATTAGCAGAAAAAAGTTTGGCAGATCAGAAGTTAACAATCACTGATATCAAAATTGTACCTTTAGTAAAAAGTAATACAACTTAATTTTATTATAAAACTAAAAGAGGGCAACATAAAACTAGTGCGATGTTTGACACCATGTTTTTGATAAACCTAATGTATCAATATCTGGTTCAATGGATGTAGTAGCAATTCTAAATTAATTCTCAAGGTGCTTATCAGATATTTTGGTTCTAATTTTGCCTTTTGTGTGCTTCATCCTTAAAAATAGTTGCTCACAAAGTTAGGTGCTACTGAAAACTGATGCCACGAATAAGGCCTAATTGTGAAGAGTAGGATATTTTTCTTTGGGAAGATAAAGCCCCGTACATACGGTCGGAATTTTCTGTGGATTTTTGTCCGAACGGAGTTGGTCAGGAACACACATAGCATACACACGCTCTGACTTTTCTGTAAACTTTCCCAAAATCTTTTGCAACATCACGTGGTTTTCTGCTCTTTACCGCCACCCTTTGGTCAACTTCTGCTATTGTTGGTTGATTTTAACATTAGTTGTTTTGTCCATCGGACAAAAGTCCGATGGTTTTCTGTACACACGGTCGGACTTTGCTCCATCAGACTTTTGTTGGGCAAAAGTTTGTCCGTTTGCAGACCCAACTTTTGTCCGATGAAAACAAGAAAAAAGCAAAAAAAGTTTGTCCGATGGAGCGTACACACGGTTGGATTGTTGGTCCAACTTGCTCAAAATGAAGTTTGTTGGGCAAAAGTCTGACCGTGTGTACGGGGCTTTAGACTTATAAAAGTCCTATAAAAATACACTGTTAAATGTTACTTCAGCCACATGTGTTCAATAAGTGTAAATGCATTTCTACAAAACACCCCCCCCCCCCAAAAAAAAATCTAAATTTTTGGCAAAGTTTATGATTTTTTGTTGGGGGTGTATGCCCTCCCACAAGCCAGGTAGGGGGACCTAGTAGGAGCTCAATCAGCACACATGTGTTTGTTTGGTTACTCTGTGGAAGTTGCAGGTGGGTTATTTATATGTTATGTGTATCTCCCCTTTTTTTCCTTTTTCTCGCTCCTTTTTCCACATTTTCTCACTGGATGGACAGTATAAACTGTATATAATATTTATGCATTATGTTGAAACTTTGTACATTGAGCTTTCTATGATTACATAGGGATTTACATATTTTGTATAATTGTTTAGTTGGTGAGCTCCACAACTTTTGCTGTAGTAGGAGGTAATTTAAGATTTTAAACTTTGCATGTAATAAAAATACCCTTTTTTATTCTGAAAAGTTTTTATTAAATGCATTATTATATAACATGGGCAGATCATAATCCAAGTTCTTCATATCATTTTTTTGGGATCCTATGTAACCTCCAAACATACCTGGTATCTTTTGTGTTTTCAAAGACTATAGAGGAGAGAGGGCAGCGGTTAAACAGGTACAACTTATGTAAGAGGATTTGTTTTATCTCTGTGTATCATCTGAGGCTAGTGACTTCACTGAGTATATGGAAGGATTTACAACAACTTTCAATTTTTTAAACTTTCAATTTTTTATACAGGGCTCTTGCAATATGATATCACTAGCACTTAGTGATTGATCCAGCACTGTCATGTGTCTCTAGATATCCAAAAGTATAATAAGAGGTAACAGTACCATCTAGTTTTATTGCTAATCTTCTTAAAATCCACCACCTCTATTTAGTAGCTATGACAATTCTATAAGTTATATTCTTAAAACAACAAATCAGTCTCCAACATATGACATGTTACCATCTATGAAGTGATTACTTTTTTAGGCTGCAACTTCTTTAGCAGCTCCTGAAGCCTTCTTAAGATAAAATATCTAATTTATGTCTGAAATAATGAAACTTCCCTGAGCTTACCATATTTATTACAATCAGCAAATTAGGCCCTAAAGAAGGGGGTACTGCACAACTTTAAAAAAAATGTTGGACTGTTTAACATTTAATTTTAGTCTTAAAGTGGTTGTAAACCCTCACATATACCCAGTGACATGAATAGCCTCAGATGATACACAGAGATGAAACAAATCCTCTACATGAGTTTTACTTGTTTATCTGCAGTCTTCTCTTGTCTACAACCCTTCAAAATTGCAGTTTTGTGATAAAATCCTTATGCATCTGTGGAGAGTACAGAGGAGGGGGTGAAGACCTGTAGTTACAGCTCTTATACACTGTGTGAGAGCTGATTGGATGAAAGGGACACACCCCCTTCACATAGGCAGAGGAACGAAGGAACATGCAGAGCTGTATTCTGAATAGACAAGCTGTGTGCTTACCTCTCTCCCCGACACAAATTTTATCTCATTTTATCTCATGTGTCAGGAAAACTTCTCAGAAGTGACTCATGCTAATAACAAAGGAACAGAGCACCAGAGAGAAACGACACTTAGAGCTTTGGAGAGAAACAAGTAAACACTACATATATATGTGCTTAGCAGGGATGAGCCGAACACCCCCCTGTTCGGTTCGCACCAGAACCTGCGAACAGACAAAATGTTCGTGTAAACTTTAGAACCCTATTAAATACAACGGACTCGAACGTTCGAAATCTAAAGTGTTAATTATAAAGGCTAATATGCAAGTTATTGTCCTAAAAAGTGTTTGGGGACCTGGGTCCTGCCCCAGGGGACATGTATCAATGCAAAAATAAGTTTTAAAAACGGCCGTTTTTTCGGGAGCAGTGATTTTAATAATGCTTAAAATGAAAAAATAAAAGTGAAATATTCCTTTAAATTTCGTACCTGGGGGGTGTGTATGATATGCATGTGAAGTGGCGCATGTTTCCCGTGCTTAGAACTGTCCCTGCAAAAAATGACATTTTTGAAAGAAAAAAAATGCATTTAAAACTGACTCGCGGCTATTAATGAATTGTCGGCTCCCGGCAATACATACAAAAGTCATTGAGAAAAAAAAAAAAAAAAGCGTGGGGGTTCCCCAGAATTCAATTACCAGGCCCTTCAGATCTGGCATGGATTTTAAGGGGAACTCCACCCCAAGTTTAAAAAAAAAATGGCGTGGAGTCCCCCTAAAAATCCATACCAGACCCCTTATCCGAGCACGCAACCTGGCCGGCCGCAGGGGAAAAGGGGGGGACGAGAGAGCGGCCCCCCCTCCCTCCTGAACCGTACCAAGCCACATGCCCTCAACATGGGGAGGATGTCCCCATGTTGATGGGGACAAGGGCCTCATCCCCACAACCCTTGCCCGGTGGTTGTGGGGGTCTGCGGGCGGGGGGCTTATCGGAATCTGGAAGACCCCTTTAACAAAGGGGACCCCCAGATCCCGCCCCCCCCTATGTGAATTGGTAACGGGTACATTGTACCCCTACCATTTCACGAAGAAAGCGTAAAAAAAATGTTTAAAAAAACACACAAACACCTTGAAAAAGTCCTTTATTTAAAAAAATAAATAAATAAACATTCCAGCGGTGAAATCCAGTGTCCCGCGGCGATCCCGATGTCCAGCGCTGTCCTTCATTGGTTGTGCCTGAGCGGACCTGATGGGGAACTCCCTCTCAGTATTTTAAATGTATAGACCCGCCCCTTCTAAAGTTCCCCATCAGGTCCGCTCAGCGGACCAGATGCGGAACATGAGAAGGGGCGGGTCTATATATGTATTACCAAAGTGAGAGCAGTTCCCCATCAGGTCCGCCCCCTCGGTATGTCGGACCCGCCTACGTCATTGGCTTGAGCGGGGAACTTCCTTCACTGTGTAATTTAAATTTACATAGTGAAGGAAGTTCCCCGCTCAAGCCAATGACGTAGGCGGGTCTGACATACCGAGGAGGCGGACCTGATGGGGAACTGCTCTCACTTTGGTAATACATGTATAGACCCGCCCCTTCTCATGTTCCGCATCTGGTCCCCTGAGCGGACCTGATGGGGAACTTTAGAAGGGGCGGGTCTATACATTTAAAATACTGAGAGGGAGTTCCCCATCAGGTCCGCTCAGGCACAACCAATGACGGACAGCGCTGGACATCGGGATCGCCGCGGGACACTGGATTTCACCGCTGGAGTGTTTTTTTTTTTTAAATAAAGGACTTTTTCAAGGTGTTTGTGTGTTTTTTTAAACATTTTTTTACGCTTTCTTCGTGAAATGGTAGGGGTACAATGTACCCCTTACCAATTCACATGGGGGGGGGGGGCCGGGATCTGGGGGTCCTCTTTGTTAAAGGGGTCTTCCAGATTCCGATAAGCCCCCCGCCTGCAGACCCCCACAACCACCGGGCAAGGGTTGTGGGGATGAGGCCCTTGTCCCCATCAACATGGGGACATCCTCCCCATGTTGAGGGCATGTGGCTTGGTACGGTTCAGGAGGGAGGGGGGGCCGCTCTCTCGTCCCCCCCTTTTCCCCTGCGGCCGGCCAGGTTGCATGCTCGGATAAGGGGTCTGGTATGGATTTTTAGGGGGACTCCACGCCATTTTTTTTTTAATTTGGGGTGGAGTTCCCCTTAAAATCCATGCCAGATCTGAAGGGCCTGGAATGGATATTTGGGGGAACCCCACGTCAATTTTTTTTTATTTGCGGCGGGGTTCCCCTTAATATCCATTCCAGACCTGAAGGGCCTGGTAATTGAATTCTGGGGAACCCCCACGCTTTTTTTTTTTTTTTATCAATGACTTTTGTATGTATTGCCGGGAGCCGACAATTCATTAATAGCCGCGAGTCAGTTTTAAATGCATTTTTTTCTTTCAAAAATGACACTTTTTGCAGGGACAGTTCTAAGCACGGGAAACATGCGCCACTTTACATGCATATCATACACACCCCCCAGGTACGAAATTTAAAGGAATATTTCACTTTTATTTTTTCATTTTAAGCATTATTAAAATCACTGCTCCCGAAAAAACGGCCGTTTTTAAAACTTCTTTTTGCATTGATACATGTCCCCTGGGGCAGGACCCGGGTCCCCAAACACTTTTTAGGACAATAACTTGCATATAAGCCTTTATAATTAGCACTTTAGATTTCTCCCATAGATTTTTCGAATTTGCCGCGAACACCCCAATTTGTTCGCTGTTCGGCGAACGGGCGAACAGGCAATGTTCCAGTCGAACATGAGTTTGACTCGAACTCGAAGCTCATCCCTAGTGCTTAGTTTAAATTTAATGATTGGGGTTTACAACCACTTTATATACATATATACTGTATTTCCCTTCTTTTGCCAGTCCTCTAATATCATGGGTCTTCCCTCTTCTTCCTCAGGGGCGGTGGTCCTTACTCCTAGACAGAGTGGCTCTCACTTAATAATGTGTAAGTTAAAGAAAAACGGGAGAGGCAAGACCCGTGGGAAAAGGTTTTTGCTCAACTATTGTGTAAACAGTCACTCTCTCAAGGGGAGTGGAATATGTGACGTACTAAGTCAGGTGAAAGTTGTAGCCAGGACAGTTTGACATGCTAGGATCTCTGGAGATGTACCTGTTCAATATTTTCTGATCCCCCCCTCTCGTTGAGATATGCATACTGTTGTGACATGTTGTACTGTATGTCTTCCTATACTATGTTTTTTGTATTACTCTTTCTTATGTTGGCCCTGTGGGTCTTGTCTTTTCTGGATTGTATAAATAAATACATTGAAAAAAAATAATAATGTGTGAGCAATGAGCTGTACAAAAGTACTGTGAGTGTAAGTCAGCTTGATGAAAGACCCTTATGAGTCCAAGTCACTGTGATGACCTGTACCCGGAACTCACTGTAAGTGGCATTAATGATGTTGATTGTTATTCAAACTGGAAGGCTAGCATCATCAGGTAGCAAAGAAGAGATACTGCGGGGAACACATATAGAAAAGCCAGAGCTGTTTTTTTAAACTTTTATACCTAAAGGGCCTCACTTTTTTATAAGGTTGGTGAAAGGCACAGCACTATGCCAAGGTCAGGGACTATAGCTGGCTGGTGTTTCTTCTGCCCATAGCAGCCCATGTTCCTCTAAGGCAAGTAGAGGAACCAGTACTTGATTGCCCCCAGATCTTAGAAAATTATAGTATAGTTCTTGGCCAGGCAGCACCGGGGCAGAGCGACTGAGACAAGGAAGGTGACATGTAGTCCCGAGCCCTGTCAGGCAGTAGACAGTGGCTGGTAGTAAAATCCTGGGACAGTCCAAGGCTCTCAGGGTATGAGCAAGCATAGTGCTGGGTCAGGGCAGGTCGAAGGCAAATGTACTTTAAAATTTGTAGATGTAGATGTTGACCATTGGACACCACATCCCTACATAAATTATATACTATAAAACATCCTTTGCTCAGATGAGGGTTTTTTAGGTGCCAAAAACACATACCACACAAACCTTGGGGCAGAGAAAAGAAAGCCCCATAAACAATTTCCCCCCAAAGAGACCTAGTGCTATTTCAGGAAATAAGAGAACCCCCCCCCCTACTCAGAGGAGAATTCCCCAATTTAACTGTAGCAATACCCCCAGTTAAGAGGGCTGCTGGTATAGATTTTTGGGCCTATACACACTGCTGTCAACCTTCAGTTACTGGCTCTAACCTCCCTTGGCACAGATAGCAGTAAAAATGGGATTGTGAAACCCGTTAGCTATGGGGATCACAATACCGCAACAAACATATAACCACACAGTAGATTGGCTTAACCACAAGTACTTTTTACTGAATATAAAACATCAAATTAAACAGTAATACGTGTGTGTATGCAGAGCCCTGCAATGTTAACCATTCAGCATATAACAAGCGCTAAGTTCCAATATTAATTACACACGCTAAATGTCATTCAACTATGCTCGTGAGCTTCCCCCTCATGGGCAAGATGGCGCCCAAACAACTTCTAGCAGTTTTACAGTCAGGCCTGACTATTGCAGATATGGTGCTTCCGTTGGGAAGAATCTTCGCTAGCAATGGTGGTGCACTTTATAGGTTATGAAAAAAAAGGAAAAAACAAGGTTGCACCAGCCTGGTGTGATATCGTTTAGGAAAATTTATTTAAAATGAAAGCAATGAAAAGGTACTCACAAAACTAGTACAAAAGTTTGCATTGTACAAACAGTGCCTTGGAAGCTGCAGCATGTGAACCCAAACCACACTTCGACCGATCAAGGAGACCGTGATGGGGCGCACTATCGGCTGACGCGTTTCGAAGTATAAAACTTCTTTATCAAAGGTGGCTTTGATAAAGAAGTTTTATACTTCGAAACGCGTCAGCCGATAGTGCGCCCCATCACGGTCTCCTTGATCGGTCGAAGTGTGGTTTGGGTTCACATGCTGCAGCTTCCAAGGCACTGTTTGTACAATGCAAACTTTTGTACTAGTTTTGTGAGTACCTTTTCATTGCTTTCATTTTAAATAAATTTTCCTAAACGATATCACACCAGGCTGGTGCGCCCTTGTTTTTTCCTTTTTTTTCATTTGCTACTAGGACACCCCTATCCACGAAGGGCAGCAAGGCCAGTGCTTTCGTTGTAGACTATTGAATGGTCGATGGTCATCTCGTGCGCAGGATTGTTTGTTGTTTTTCTGCCATTTTTACACTTTGCAGGTTATTTGTAATCCACAGGCAGTAAAAACAGTTAACTTCTTGGCATTTACTAAAGAGTTCAACTAACGCGGCACAGCACACTGTCCCTCTGGTGTGCGATAACACTCTGGTAACGGTGGTCCCTAAACAAAGGACACTGGGCCTAAGATTAGTCAGTTAATCTCTGAGCAAGTGCTCTCTCACCCGACCGGACCAGTTCGTACAACCGACTTCTGTAGCTGGGGCTCCAGCACACAGTCTCACGACACCTGTAGTCTCTGATCCTCCCGACAGTCCTTGGAAGGATGATGGACGAAATGACTCCTGGGTTCTCCCGTGAAGTTCGGAAGGCTCTCTGGATCTCAAGGCCCAAACTCCTAGGCCCAGTCTAGCGGCAGACTCAGCATTGGCTCCACTTGCTAGGGGGGCGGCGTCCAAAGAGACCCGCGTGTAGCTCCGCTCCTCTTTAAATAGGCCTTCCCCAGCAGATCTTGCGCCGGGCAATGTACTCTGGGTGTCCCACTGCACACTGGGTATGGTAGTATTTTGAGCTCTGTAAAGTGATACCCCGCTACATACCCTTCACTATTATTAATATATTATTATCATAAACACTTTCAAGGCAAAGATGGTGCTTATCTATGTTTGTGTAACCACCTGAAATGGCCACCATACATAGACATATTTGTACATGAAATTAATCAGAAATGAGTAAAAGCATTTTTGAATTTGTACCATTTAGCTATGTTCTGGAGGTATAATGACCCACTATTAGGTTATTAATTCTAAATATTTTGTGTGATTACAATGTATTTTATGTACCGTAACAATTGGTGTGGCATGTATTTTTGGCACCTATAAGATCCCTCATCCAGTTAAAGGACATTTTATAGAAAGCAAGTGTAGTCATGTTAAAAATCCAGATCCAAGTTCAGGCAGCAATCCAAGGAGTAATCTGGGTACAAGGCAAAAGGTCGGCAACAAGGGAATCCAAGGTAATAGCAGTGGACAGGCAGGGAAACAAACAGGGAGCCAGGACACTAAAGCTATTACAGCACAGAGACACAGGCTGGAGAGGTTTACATTAGGCACCTCCCCCGTTGAGGACCAATGAAGCTAGGGGGGATTTGGGATGAGCTTCGGATTTGGACTGTAGACAAATTTTGTCAGAATTTTGTCTCTTTGGTGTTCCATAAATGGGAAAACTAAATGAGGTGTTCATCTGCCTGTCAAGCCAAATCTTTGACTGCAGTGGGTAGCAAAGCTAAATATGACAGCTTCCAACTTAGGCTGACTGCTGGAAATTCAGCATACGTTGGCTTCCCTGCAATCAGTGAGACACCCCTACCTGGCCCACAAAACTGCCAGCCAGAGATTCATATCCATATGATGAGTGACATTAAGTCACATTCCCGGATTATTTGTTTACATTTAGCTGTCAGCTGTTTTCTCTTTCAGTGGGTTGATGAATGTTGGATGTACCTCACGGGACTTTTATTTTTGAATCCAGGACTTGTCAAAGTGTATGGTGTGTTTATTTACTATTTGCACTTTTTGTGAATGAGTAAAAGTGCTATGTACCCCTTACTAATTTGTGTAGTGGGGGGGGAGCAGAGGGGTTCCAAATTCCAATAAGCCCTCAACCCACAGACTAATAGACATAATTTGTTGTGGAGAAATGGCACTTGTCCTCATCAACATTGTCCATATTTGAGTAATGGCATCAGCTGTATCCTCACCCTATTGTTTGCTAAGTGAAGCTTGGGATACAGACCTGTGCAGGATGCTGTTTTATACATGACTGCTTCCCAACACAGGCACAGTCTGCTCTGAGTATTGGCATACCTCTGTACACTAGTTCAGTTTTGGTCTTAAAAAAAAAGTATGTTTTTTTTTTTATTCCCTTTTCATACTTATCTCGGTGAATGCAGCATCAGACTGATGCTGCAGCTGTCCCCAAGCATCTCTGCACTGAGAACCGAGCCTCCAAACACCGCCGATGGCTCGGTTCTCACTCCTCCCTGAGCAGAGCGATGCTGACTGTCAGTCAGCATAGTTTCTGCTCTACTTCTCAGCGCTCATTGGAGCGCTTGACAGTGGAGGAGCGGGGAGAGGCTGTCTCAGCGGCTCGCTGAGACTGCCATCAATCAGGGCAGCTGGCGGATCCAGACTTGGAAGTCGCAATGACGCGCTGCCCTGACTAATGGCAGTGACGTCAGCGGAGAGCGGACTTCAGACCGCTCTCCACTGAAAACAGGTCACAGGAGTGCAAAATGAATTGCACTCCTGTGACCCATAGGAGAAGCCCAGCGTAAAAAGCTCAGGCTGGACTCCTCCTTTAAATACTGCCAGTTTCCTAAACTGGCAGTAATTCTGTAAGAAATTGTCACTGCCATAGCAATAGATTCTTAAAGTGGTGGTAGAAAGAACTACCTGAATTTGACGCACGTGTTAGTACACTTTTTGAACTAACTCTAATTACCATCTCTGCATTTCGTCAGCTTACTCTAGGTCAGGGGTCTTCTATGGCCCTTCAGTTGTTCAGGAACTACAATTCCCATCATGCCTAGTCATGTCTGTTAATGTCAGAGTTTTACAATACCTCATACGATGTGTAGTTCCGCAGCAACTGGAGGGCCGTAGTTTGAAGATCCCTGCTCTATGTTTTCACTACAACCGCTTTCAATTCACTGACATTATGACTGTGCTGTGCCAAACTTTTGAAGGTACTGTAGGGAGCTGGCTTATTTGTTTGAGAATTTTGTGGGTTTAAGATTCGCAATCAAACTAATAGTGATGGCGAACTGAGATCTTATTGCTGCTTTCAGGTTAGAATGGAGTGCATCGTTATAGCAAATGTGTTATCTAGATCTATAATGCCACGTACACACAGTCAGAATTTCCGACAACAAATGTTCGAGTAAGGTTTTCGTCGGAAATTCCAACCGTGTGTAGGCTCCATCGGACATTTGTGTGTAGCTATTTCCGAAGCACAAAAGTGTTGTACGTCTCTGCGTTCTTGACCATCGGAATTTCCAAGCAACATTTGTGCGAAAAAAAACACGGTTTTGTTGTCGGAAATTCCGAGCGTGTGTACGCGGCATTAGACTACACTAATGAGCCCATTCACTAACACAATAAACCATGAAAGTATGTTAATGCTGATGAACATCAAATACCACAAACCCGTTTTATAAACTGCATACCTATTTTTGAAGCCATTAATCCAAGATTTGCATTAATTTTCTTAGGTAAATAATGACTTTGATATATTATTTGATGTCAGAAGTAAATTAACACGTCCCATATTTCAAACCTGGTCTCAATTACTATATCTAGGGAAGAATGTTTTAAGATTAATTTCCTTCTCCTTCATGGTACTTTCATACTGAAGGCTTTCAGAGAGCTTTATCAAAATATATCACTGTTTTTTGAAGATGTGCTTTGCTATTAAATTACATTTTCAAGGTATACTGAAAATGCATGAAAAATTCTACTTAGTGTCATATTTTTAATTCTTAATGCGGCATTTTGCTGAATATGTAAGAAACACTGGAGAAAAATTGTAGACAGATGTTGCAGCTTTAAATGTATATACTTTCAAACCCCTGATTGGATTTACATGCAAAGCTGACAAATTCCTCTACTGCATGAGAATATTTTTCATCTACATTTAATAAGCTAGGACCACATATTCTTCTTATAAGCTGGATAGATCATTTTAATTGGTTCCTTTGGCATGTGGTTTTATGTGTAAACATTCATGTTTTCAGAATAGGCATTACTAACCATTGGTAAATAAATATAAAAAGACAGCCACATCTTTAAGCACTCTCTTATAGATGAGACAGTCTCCTTCATGTGTTAACAATTTATGGTGCTTGTCCTTTTTAGTTCCCCAGTATGCAGAACACACACAAGCTCCAATTTCAGATCCCATTTGAAATACTACCTGCTGCTGAAAAGATAAAAAAATATATCATGATTGCAGCTCATCCAATCGGGTAGGAGGTCCATTAATGTTTTGGCACATCAGATTAAAAAAAAAACCTGCCCCCAACCTAAAAAAGGGAAATTTACCCCGCCCCCTCTCTAATTTTCTTTCCTCTTTTATTACAATTCTAACCAACTTTGTTCATTTTCTTGAGCAAACTGTATACTTCTAATTAACAAATGATATATTTTTTACTACTTTGAATTGTTGTATCTACTGCACTGCAATAAAAACTATTAGAAAATTGCAGGTAAAAAGCATAAAAAAAGCAAGTATATTAAATGCATATTTGCAATGCTTTTTCTTTCTATAAACTATTTCGTTTCATACGACATCCCCTTTCTTCTTGGCCTTCTTCTTTTCTGGATGTGCCTAATTACTGCCTGTGCTTGCCCAGCTCCTCTGACCATCCCTTCACCTCCCTACATAATCATTTATGTAACACCTAGGGGAGGAAAAAGAAGAATACAGCAGAATATAAATTGAGTTACAGTTCTGAGTCTGCTGGGGCTAATGACATCACATCCAAGATGGTGGTATCCAGCAGCAGTCTCAGACCTTTTGGATATTTACACAAGGGAAGTTTAATTAATATTATGGGAAGATTTTCCTTCAACAGAATAGTCCTTTCCTAAGTCTGACCTCCTGGTTCGGGGAAACCAATATATGAATGTGAGTCACCTTACACTTATCCATATACTGTATATATACTGTACATTAGCAAGAAATTACATTTCTGGTTCATTGTGTACAAAACAATGTAGAGAAAATTGCCAGGGCTGCCACGATTACAAGGAGCAACATTTAACGATTTTATTAAAACTAGATAATTAAAGTTGGAGGAACATTAATAGAGAAAGTTACATTTTAGCCACTCAATGGCTTTCCTAATAATGCAATGCTAAACTTCAAATGTGTATTACATGTTCTTAGATACTACATCTGTATACACCCTAATGGAATCACTACACTTGTTATATACACCTGTTGGCACTGTAACAGTATTGTGTTCTTTATTATGGAAGTTAAGGGTTGCTCTTGTTGCCCTCCCCTCAAGGCACAGATGGGGTGCCTGGGGGTGTCGGGCAATACCATTCACCCAATATACAGCATGTGGTACTTATTTCACTGTTCAATGTTGATACTCCAAAGGTGATACTCTGATATCTGTACCCATCCATGTAGTTTTATCTACTATGCCCTACTGTTTGGCAGCTATGTTCATTTTTCTTTTTCTGTACCAATGATAAACTTGAAAAAAAAACATTGAGACAAAAAAAGTGTGTTCCACATTTGCAGCTTTTTATTTTTTTTTCAACAGAAGGACAAAACCATTAATTTTTTTTCCCAATTCACATAACATAATTTTACATACTATAAGGAAATAAAGCTGCGCAACTACGTAAAAATTGTGAATAAAAATAACCGAAAATTATTAAGTGTGAAATCACAATGTGATATCACCTCAAAGGTGACGTGACTGAACAATATAACATGTAAATGTAACAATGAATGATATACTTTGAGCCTCTGGGTAATAAATGATGTTACACTCTATTCCTTGGTATTAACACAAGAGAATTCAATAGCAGTTCATAAATGGCATAAAGTCCCCAGAAAAAGAATAAAGTGTATAAGGGTTCAATCTCTTCAAAATTGAATTTGTGACTTCAAAACTGAAACACCATGGAAGAAGTGCTGATACGACAGAAAGGAATCCACCACCTTATCTTTCTCAGGCTGCTTACCAGAAATCCTGATCCCTGAGAGAGATCAGTCTGAGTAGATGGCTATTATCCCCGCCAGAGTCTCTAATTGGCTCTCTCTGTACTTATATTCCTCTAGGCTTCAGTCTGTAGTCCCCAGATATCTCCACGAATCGCATTTAGGGTGAAAAAGAAAGCCCCATAGCGTAATCCAATATTATAAAACGTTTATTAAAATAAAAAGATGCACTTACAGCATGTTGAATAAAAAACAGCAGTGGTTGTGTATAAGGCCGGCCGGCTCTCACTACCCGTTGCTTCCGGGATTCGTATTGTGGTGACGTCAGCACGCCGCTCCTCCCTACGTCGTTTCGACAAACCTGTCGTCATCCAGGGGCACGGGCGGCGTGCTGATCCACCACCATTTTATGTGTTGTGAGCGATAGCTGGCTCCGCCCAGAACAGAGTTCCCAGCATCCCAGCTGCGGGTGTCGCCATCTTGAAAATGGGCAAACTGCCCTTACATTAATAACCTATTACCTTTGATCTCACTGTCGGATCCTACTCCGACATATAGATACAAAAGATCACGGCCGGGATATCCACTCACTATGAGTGAACCTATTCAGTATAAATCATTGTAACATATCAGTGACATTAACGGAGTCCGACTGGATCTGAACTCTCGGCATCTCCGCTACACATATCACCATATTGAAAATGGGCAAACCGCCCTTACATCCAAAACACTGACTAGCGTTGGCAATGTCAGACGTAAATCAGATATGTAAACTAAAAAGGGATCCAACTAAACAGTTAGCTCACTGTGAGTGAAACTTGCATTAAAATAGCAAGCACACTCCGCCCATATGCATCCTAAATATACAGGCACATAAGATATAAGGCTACAGAAATACTATACGTTGGTTGAAATCAAACCTAATATGATATAAAGGGGTTCACATCCCTACCCCACATTTCCTGGATATATCATAACGTATAAATGTATTCCAAGCCATTAAAATATTTAAAAATGTTAAGTGTTTCTCCATATGCTAGATAGGTGTAATGTGACCGCCACCCTGTGGACAGATTCACGATTACACTCATTGTTTCTTAATATAAAAAAACCATGGCCATCTGCATATGGAATGTCACTATGGGAGAAGGAACTAAAAAATAGAAAGAAGGGAATTATTGGAGAAAGGTAATTGTAAACCAAATATCTAAGCGAATTGGATCTGTCTGTTGGATTCTATGAGCATATATATTCACCATAAATGTATGGGTGCCGCCAAAGCACACACCCCGACACCATAATGAAAAAACACATGTTCAACAAACCTGATGTGTACTCAAATGAACCCATAGACATCCCCAAGGGCGACCCCCTTAAGATGTCCATGGATCAATGCACTACACCAATCTGAATGTGTATAACTGGAGTATTTGTCTCGGTGCCATAGGTCCCCTAAGGGTATCGATAGTGATGGAATGGGGATGTACCGAGAGCTCAGATCCAGTTTACATTGCTATACAGAAATTATATCCACCTAGCTGTTATCGATGAATGCATTGACATCAATGTCGACGTTAAGCCCATAAGGGGTATAGCAGCGGACCTTATGGATCCAGCTCATTTCCATGCGGGATATTTCCCTGACTAGAGACCCACCCCTCCAATGAGGACTATACCTGTCAATTCCTAAAAAGGAAGTACCCTCTGGATTGCGCTGGTGGTGTAAGTCATAATGCTTGGATACTGAATGATATTGGAAGCCACTCTTAATGTTAGCTATGTGTTCTCCAAGTCTTATTTGCATGGTCCGTTTTGTCCTACCTATATATTGCATCCCGCAAGGACATTGCAGGAGGTATACAACGCCTGTGGAACTGCATGTGACAAAAGTATCGATCTTATGAGTTTTTGAAGTACTGCTGGATACAAATACTTCAGTCTTTTTAGATCTGATTTTGTTTATGGAGCACACCTGGCACCGACGGCATTGATGGTACCCAGATAATTTTTGGAAAAAAGAGACTCTTAGGTGGAGGGTCAACCACATTGGGTGCCACTCTATCTCTCAGGGAAGGGGCACCCCTGAAAATAACTTGTGGGATTGTTGGGAGGAAAGTGTTGATGATACGGTCACTCCCCAAAAGATGCCAGTGTTTACGAATGATTCTTTTTATCATATAATGCTGTGTAGAGTATGTTGTGATGAATGGTATACACAATTGTTCTTGTTTCTTTTTTGGGCCATTTGTTAACAAAGATGATCTTTCCATGCCCCCCACTTCCTTCAAAATGTCTTCCAAGGCTTTCTCATCATAGCCCTTTTCCAATAGCCTATCTTTCAGGATATTGGCCTGGAGAAAGTAATCGGACTTTTCAGAACAATTTCTCCGCATGCGAACAAATTGGCTTTTCGGCACTGACTTCAGCCAAGAGTCCTTGTGGCAACTATCGCTCGGTATATAAGCGTTGCGGTCAGTTTGTTTGAAGTACGATATCGTTTTGAAACCCACTTCACTCTTGGTGATTGTAAGGTCCAAAAAATTAATCCGTACTTGACTAGCCTCATAAATGAAACGTATACCTCTATCATTCTGATTAATCTCTAGGAAGAAAGCTTCCAGCTGTGCAACTGTGCCATCCCAGAGGAGGAGGACGTCATCAATATACCTAGCCCAAAGTTTAAGATGTGGGCTTCGGTCTTTAAAGATGACGTCCTCCTCCCATTTGGCCATGAACAGATTGGCCAAGCTGGGGGCATATTTCGCCCCCATGGCTACTCCCCGTTCCTGCTTGTAGAAGTTGTGACTAAACCAGAAATAGTTGTGTTTTGCCGCATAATCTAGAAGCTCCATAATGAAATTTTGTTGTTCTTCCGATGTTGTTGAATGGAGATTTAAATAATACTTAACAGCTGATAACCCCAAAAAATGGGGAATTATAGTATAAAGTGATGTCACATCAGCTGTGACCATCCACATGTATTCACTGGGATGTTGATCTGCCAGCAAATTAATTACATGTCTGGTGTCTTTCAGATAGGACGGCATTTTCAGCACTAATGGTTGAAGAAAAAAGTCTATATATTTGCCCACCCGGGACGTGATGGAATCAATTCCGCTAACTATCGGACGTCCCGGGGGGCAAGTCAGACTTTTATGTATTTTAGGCAAACAGTACAGGATAGGAACCCTCGGTGCCTTAGGGACCAAAAAAAGCTGTTCCTTTTCATTCAGAATTCCTAATTGTACGCCCTTTAGTACCAAGTCATCCAGGGTCTTTTTATATTTAATGATTGGATTTCCGACCAAGAGGGTATAGGTCTCCTGATCCCCAACAATCCTGGATAATTCTTGAAGATAGTCATCCCTATCAAGGATCACTATCCCCCCCCCTTTATCGGCGGGGCGTATAACCAATTGTTTATTGTTACACAAGGTGTCTAAGCCCTGCTCTAAATTCTTCTCCATTTTTTTATTTGTTGTTTTTACAGATTCCAAATCTCGCAGAACCACATCACGAAATACTCTCAGTGATGGTGCTAGGGTACCTGGGGGGTTAAAAGTGGAAGCATTGGACAATCCCGTATATTGATAATTATTCAACACTAATCCCCCCTGGCGTGTAGGAATACTAGCGAAATGCCTTTTGATGTTAATTCTCCTAACGTACTTGTGTACGTCCATGTACGTTTCGAATTTGTTGAGTTTTCGAGGAGGGGCAAATTTTAAACCCTTATTCAAAAGGGCTGTTTCAGATTCTGTCAAGGTTTGGGAACTGAGGTTGAAAATGCCTTCACCTGTTATGCTCTTGTTTTTTTTAGATTGTGCTCTCCTCCCCCCTCTTGTTCCTCTTTGTTTTCTATGGGCCTCTTTATGCCCTGATTGGCTTTGGGAAAACCCCAATGGTGTTGATCTTGCGTTTTCCCACTGGGTCTCCTTGATCGGTCTCTAGTAGACCATGTGAGTTCCTGGTCTTCCAGATCATACTCACTCTGTTTCTGGTGTACAGGACCGTCCCTATCTCTAAGAGGGAAAAAACGGTTATGGGATTCTCCCCTGTTGTTAAACTCCCAATCCTCTCTGTACCTATCATAGTAAGTCCGCTCGTCCTGTCGAGGACTTTGATAGGGTGGTCTATCATAACCATAGTTGTTATACGAGCCTCTATCGGTCTCTCTCCTAGACCCAGGAGGGTCCCTATAGGATTGGTGTTGATTATTACTATATTGTTGTTGGCCATAATCACGATCATCTCTCCTCCCTGAACCATATTGTTGGTTCCATCCAGTATTTCTTGGAGGTTGTCCCCCTTTGGGAGGTACCTGTGTTCGTTTGGGTGACTGATACGACACCCGCCTTCCTTTCTTACCCGATTTGTTATTAGTTGTTTTCTTAGGAGTTTTATGTGAGACTTCCCTAATGGGCAAATGTTGTATTGCCCCTGTAGAAGTATCTGGGGCATTATCTCCCTGAATAATAGCCTCCATTCTTGTTTCCTGTTTATCCAACTCCTCATTAGCCAATTTCTTTTGCCATTCAAAGACAAAATTGGCTTGATAATCCCCATAGTCCCTATTGTATTTCTTTCTTTTTTTGATTTTTTGTTCCTTCTCCTCCTTATCTAATAATTTTAAAAGATTAATGGTTCGCTCCTTATATTCTTCCCCCTCTTTATGAGGAAGGAGACTATCTTTAAGGGTTTTTATCTCCCCATCTAGTCTGGTTAATTTGCTATTTTTTCTACCGACTAGGAAGCGTAAAAAATTGACCCCAGCATCATTAAAATACCGGAACCAACTTTCCAACTCTATCTCTCCCTTTTGGGGACATACCTCCCATCGTAGGCTTCTTGGGACCATGCTTAATTTGATGTACGTCTCCAAAAAGGCTATATCCCATTGGGTGTGTACCTCAGAAATGGTCAGATTTTTGAGTCTGACAAATAGTCCCCCCAAATCTCCATCTTTGGTGTTAAAGGTCTCAAATACACCTTGAGTGTTGACCACCTTAGAAGCCCGATATTCAAAAATATCCATTGGTGTTCCAATGGATAATAGTAGAATATTGTGAATTAAATCTTACTTGGTGCAATAATTGCAAAAAACTTAACCGTGAGTATAGTAACCGATACCCTAGATTTAAATGGATGTTTTAGGTCCAAAAAACCTATATATCACCCTAAAGGTGTCAGAGTGCTGCAATATATATGTATCTCAATGGCAAAATGTAAAAAGTGTAGGAATACTGCGCTGTCTGCAAAAACTGAATGTGATAACTCAATATCTGTGCTGCAACTAAAAAATGTGAGACACACACAAATAACAATATTATAAGGAAATAAAGCTGCGCAACTACGTAAAAATTGTGAATAAAAATAACCGAAAATTATTAAGTGTGAAATCACAATGTGATATCACCTCAAAGGTGACGTGACTGAACAATATAACATGTAAATGTAACAATGAATGATATACTTTGAGCCTCTGGGTAATAAATGATGTTACACTCTATTCCTTGGTATTAACACAAGAGAATTCAATAGCAGTTCATAAATGGCATAAAGTCCCCAGAAAAAGAATAAAGTGTATAAGGGTTCAATCTCTTCAAAATTGAATTTGTGACTTCAAAACTGAAACACCATGGAAGAAGTGCTGATACGACAGAAAGGAATCCACCACCTTATCTTTCTCAGGCTGCTTACCAGAAATCCTGATCCCTGAGAGAGATTAGTCTGAGTAGATGGCTATTATCCCCGCCAGAGTCTCTAATTGGCTCTCTCTGTACTTATATTCCTCTAGGCTTCAGTCTGTAGTCCCCAGATATCTCCACGAATCGCATTTAGGGTGAAAAAGAAAGCCCCATAGCGTAATCCAATATTATAAAACGTTTATTAAAATAAAAAGATGCACTTACAGCATGTTGAATAAAAAACAGCAGTGGTTGTGTATAAGGCCGGCCGGCTCTCACTACCCGTTGCTTCCGGGATTCGTATTGTGGTGACGTCAGCACGCCGCTCCTCCCTACGTCGTTTCGACAAACCTGTCGTCATCCAGGGGCACGGGCGGCGTGCTGATCCACCACCATTTTATGTGTTGTGAGCGATAGCTGGGTCCGCCCAGAACAGAGTTCCCAGCATCCCAGCTGCGGGTGTCGCCATCTTGAAAATGGGCAAACTGCCCTTACATTAATAACCTATTACCTTTGATCTCACTGTCGGATCCTACTCCGACATATAGATACAAAAGATCACGGCCGGGATATCCACTCACTATGAGTGAACCTATTCAGTATAAATCATTGTAACATATCAGTGACATTAACGGAGTCCGACTGGATCTGAACTCTCGGCATCTCCGCTACACATATCACCATATTGAAAATGGGCAAACCGCCCTTACATCCAAAACACTGACTAGCGTTGGCAATGTCAGACATAAATCAGATATGTAAACTAAAAAGGGATCCAACTAAACAGTTAGCTCACTGTGAGTGAAACTTGCATTAAAATAGCAAGCACACTCCGCCCATATGCATCCTAAATATACAGGCACATAAGATATAAGGCTACAGAAATACTATACGTTGGTTGAAATCAAACCTAATATGATATAAAGGGGTTCACATCCCTACCCCACATTTCCTGGATATATCATAACGTATAAATGTATTCCAAGCCATTAAAATATTTAAAAATGTTAAGTGTTTCTCCATATGCTAGATAGGTGTAATGTGACCGCCACCCTGTGGACAGATTCACGATTACACTCATTGTTTCTTAATATAAAAAAACCATGGCCATCTGCATATGGAATGTCACTATGGGAGAAGGAACTAAAAAATAGAAAGAAGGGAATTATTGGAGAAAGGTAATTGTAAACCAAATATCTAAGCGAATTGGATCTGTCTGTTGGATTCTATGAGCATATATATTCACCATTAGTGATGAGCCGAACACCCCCGGGTTCGGTTCGCACCAGAACCCGCGAACGGACCGAAAGTTCGAACGAACATTAGAACCCTATTAAATACAATGGATGCGAACGTTCGAATTCTAAAGTGCTAATTATAACAACTATTATGCATGTTATTGTCCTAAAAAGGGTTTGGGAACCCGGGTTCTGCACCAGGGGACATGTATCAATGCAAAAAGAAGTTTTAAAAACGGTCGTTTTTCGGGAGCAGTCATTTTAATGATGCATAAAGTGAAAAAAAAAAAGTCAAATATTCCTTTAAATATCGTACCTGGGGGGTGTCTAAAGTATGCCTGTGAAGTGCCACGTGTTTCCCGTGTTTAGAACTGTCCCTGCACAAAATGACACTTCTAAAGGAAAAAAAAGCCATTTAAAACTGCTTGCGGCTTTAATGTAATGTCTGGTCCCGGTAATATGGATGAAATTCTTTAAGAAAAATGGCATAGCTACCCCATGACCCCCCCCCTACCCCAGCCCATTACCAGCCCCTTTGGGTCTTGTATGGATATTAAGGGGAACCCCGCACATAAAATAAAAAAGGCCCTATATACTCTGAACAGCCCTATACAGGCGGTGCATACAAGACAGGGACTGTAGGTTTGTTCTTATGTAGAGTCTGTTTGTAATTTTGAACAGGTACATTGTTGAAGTGTAGCTCCAGACCAAAAATCTATTTTTAAACTTTTTGGAAAACATAGGTAAGGGTTATCACCCCTGTAACATTTGTTTTGCTGTCTGTGCCCCTGTTCAGAACATTTCACCTCACTTTCCGTCCCAATGACAACTGTTTTTGAAATGTGGTGTTTTTCTTGAAACAAGGATTGCTGATAAAGCATCAGTACAGAGGAGACACCTTTCTCCCATATTTATTCTTACAGGAGAGAATTTTCCTTCCTAGTGGTAGATTTCCTCTCACTTCCTGTTGTCTTCTTGCGTTTGCAAGTAGGAGTCGTTTGTAAGTTGGATGTTTGAAAGTAGGGACCTGCCGTATATACTCTGCAGAAATAGGCCCCTTAGTTGTTGGTGTTGGCACAACACTGTAAGCACTCACAGTTACTCTTGGTTGGTGCTGGAACGCCCTGCTGTCAACTATTATATCAGGAATTTTAATTACATATAATTGTTGAACAGTGGTAGTAAAAATTGGGCCTTTGATGGTGGTGCTGGTGCCACAACACTGTAAGCCCTGACAGTTACTCTTGGTGGGTGCAGCAATGGGCCCTGCTGTGAATTATTAGATCAAGAATTGTAATTACATGCCCCTGTTGAACAGGGGCTGAAAAATTGGGCCTTAGGCACTGGTGGCACAACACTGCAACCCCTCACAGATACTGTACTTGGAGCACAGCAATGAGCCCTGTTGCAAAGTATTGCTTCAAAAATTGTAATGACACGCCCCTGTTAAACAGGGGCTGAAAAATTGGGCCTTAGGCACTGGTGGCACAACACTGCAACTCCTCACAGATACTGTACTTGGAGCACACCAATGAGCCCTGTTGCAAAGTATTGCTTCAAAAATTGTAATGACACGCCCCTGTTAAACAGGGGCTGAAAAATTGGGCCTTAGGCACTGGTGGCACAACACTGCAACTCCTCACAGATACTGTACTTGGAGCACAGCAATGAGCCCTGTTGCAAAGTATTGCTTCAAAAATTGTAATTACACGCCCCTGTTAAACAGGGGCTGAAAAATTGGGCGTTAGGCACTGGTGGCGGCACCCATAAACAAAAATGATCTTACAAGCTATCATCATCAATCGTATCATTGAGGACTCGGAGGAGGAGGATAGCCAGTCAACATAACAGCACAGGCACTCAGCATCAGCATCAGTCTTGAAGGGATGTGACATGTTAAAATCAATTAGTCTGTTATATCAGCATCAGGTGTGTGGTAGCTGGTGGTGATCCAAGACTGGTTCATCTTGATGAAAGTCAGTCGATCAACCGAGTCGGTGGACAGGCGCACCCTGTGATCCGTGACAAATCCTCCAGCAGCACTGAATGTGCGTTCCGAAAGAACGCTGGATGCAGGACAGGCCAGTAGCTCAATTGCATACTGTGCAAGCTCTGGCCAGTGATCCATCCTCAAGACCCAGTAAGCCAGAGGATTTTCGGTGGGGAAGGTGTCCAAGTCTGACCTTGCCCCTAGATATTCCTGCACCATGTTTATCAGACGCTGGCGATGGTTGCTGGAACCGATCATACTTTGGGGCTGCGGACTAAAGAATTGTCTGAACGCATCGGTCAGACGGCCACCTTCCCCACCGCTCCTTCTTTGACTGGCCGAAGCCTCAGCAACTCGTTGTCCAGGACCAGGAGTTTGCAACCTCCCAGTCTCTGGGAACGCGTTGCACAGACCTTTCTGCAAGGCCTCCCGGAGTTGTCTCATCCTCTGCTCCCTCTGCGACGGTAACATAAGGTCCGCAACCTTACCCTTGTACCGTGGATCAAGGAGAGTGGCCAGCCAGTAATGGTCCCTCTCCTTGATCCGAAGAATACGAGGATCCTTCCGCAGACTTTGCAGGATCAGGGAGGCCATGCAGCGTAGGTTTGCTGAGGCATTCGCTCCGGAGTCCTCTGGGTCACTAAGGACGACATGATCCGCAGCCACCTCCTCCCAGCCACGTACAAGTCCACTGGTTTCTTGGGACTGTAAATCATCCCTAAAAGACTGCTGCTGATGATGCTGAGTGCCAGCCTCCACCTCCATGCTGACACAATCCTCCTCCTCCTCCTCCTCCTCCTCCTCCTCTTCCTGTGCGATGGGTGGGACAGAAGGAACACTGTCTGGGTAAAGGGGGCCTTGAGAGGCAAGGAAGTCCTCCTCTTCCTGCCTCTGTTCTGCCTCAAGTGCCCTGTCCATTATTCCACGCAGCGTGTGCTCCAACAGGTGGACAAGAGGTACAGTGTCACTGATGCATGCACTGTCACTGCTCACCATCCTCGTGGCCTCCTCAAATGGTGCCAGGACAGTGCATGCATCCCTGATCATGCCCCACTGGCGTGGAGAAAAAAAACCAAGCTCCCCTGACCCTGTCCTGGTGCCGTAGTCGCACAGGTACTCATTGATGGCCCTCTGCTGCGTGTGCAGCCGCTGCAGCATGGCCAACGTTGAGTTCCACCTGGTGGGCATGTCACATATAAGGCGGTTCTTGGGCAGGTTCAACTCCTTTTGCAGCTCAGCCAGGCGAGCACTGGCATTATAAGATCTGCGGAAATGCACACAGACTTTCCTGGCCTGCCTCAGGACATCCTGTAAGCCCGGGTACCTGCCCAAGAAGCGCTGCACCACCAGGTTAAGGACGTGAGCCACACAGGGCACATGGGTCAGTTGTCCCTGTCGGAGGGCGGAGAGGAGGTTGGTGCCATTGTCGCAAACCACCATTCCTGGCTTAAGCTGGCGTGGCGTCAACCACCTCTCGGCCTGGCCCTGCAGAGCAGACAGGACCTCTGCCCCAGTGTGGCTTCTGTCCCCCAAACACACCAGCGCAAGCACGGCATGGCATCTTTTTGCCTGCGTACTTGCGTAGCCCCGTGAACGGCTACGGAGCACCGCTGGTTCATAGGACAAACCACAGGAAGAGGCCATGGAGGAAGAAGAAGAGGAGGGGGTGGAGGAGAGAGGTGTGTCACAACCAGTAGTAGCATTTTGGAGGCGTGGCGGTGGGACAACCTCCAACACTACTGCACCTTGTCCTGAATCCTTCCCAGCTGCCAAAAGAGTGACCCAATGGGCCGTGAAAGAAAGGTAACGTCCCTGTCCATGCCTGCTGGACCATGAGTCAGCGGTAATATGCACCTTACCGCTGACCGCCCTGTCCAGCGAGGCCAAGACATTGCCTTCCACATGCCGGTAGAGAGCCGGAATAGCCTTCCGTGAGAAAAAGTGGCGTTTGGGAACCTGCCACTGAGGAACTGCACATTGCACAAACTCACGGAAGGGGGCCGAGTCTACCAACTGAAAAGGCAGCAGTTGAAGCGCTAGCAATTTAGCCAAGCTAGCATTCAACCGCTGGGCATGTGGATGGCTGGGAGTGAACTTCTTTCGACGGTCCAGCAGCTGGGGCAGGGAAATTTGCCTGCTAGAATCGGACGTCGGTGTACTGCTAGCAGAGTGGGCGCAAGTACTTGGCTGTGACACACCTAATTCTACACCTTCATTCCTCTCAGTGCATGTTTCAGAGAGGACTGAAGTTATAGTGGGGTTGGAGATCCCAGCTGATGCGGTGCAAGGAGAGGTCCGCTTTGTTCTTTGGTGTGGGTCTTTGAGGTAGGCTTGCCAACGAGCTGCATGGCAGGTCAACATATGTCTGGTCAGGCATGTGGTACCCAAGCGGCTGATGTTTTGGCCACGCGATATACGCTTGAGACATATGTTGCAAACAGCAGCTGTGCGATCTGATGCACTAGCCTCAAAAAAGGCCCACACCAAAGAACTTTTTGAATGACGGGCAGAGGCAGCGCCCTGCACAGGCGGAGCTCTGCGGTGTGATTCCGTCGGTGTACTGCCCTTACGCTGGCCACCAAAGGGCATCCTGCCTCGTTGGAGATGTGCCTCCTCCTCATCCTCCTCCTCCTCCTCTCTCCTATTAGGCACCCACGTGGAGTCAGTGACCTCATCATCCCCTCCCTCCTCATCACTGGAGCCAATCTGGCAGTATGCTGCAGCTGCTGGAACATGACTGCCAGATTGGTGTCCTTCTTGAGCATCCCCTCTGTCTGCTCTCACGCTACTGCCTTCCTCTAGCTGGGTTTCATCATCAGACCCTTCGAAACGCTGGGCATCCTCCTGGAGCATGTACCCAACACTGTGCTGAAACAGTTCGGGGGACTCCTCAGGAGGAGGACATGGTGGGTCTAGGGAAGGAGTGACTGATGATTTGTCTGACATTGATACCAGGGAAGACGACGCTTTGGCAGCTGCTTTTCCAGTACCCTGAGCCTGGGTGAGAGAGGATGAGGAGGAGGAGGAGGGCTTGGTCATCCACTCTACCAAGTCTTCGGCATGATGTGGCTCAACATGTCCAGCTGCCGAAAAGAAGGACAAGCGTGTCCCATGGCCATGTGCTGATGACAATGCACCGCGTCCACGACCAGCACTGTTGCCCCCAGACACAGAGCCTGCTTGCCCTCTTTTATTGCCTCCTGACTGTCTGCCTCTCCTTGTTTGCCTTCCAGACATTCTAATAGATGGCCTGCAGGGAGATGGGAAAAAAGCAATAAGGGCTACCTTCAGGTGTCCTTCTCTGTCCCTTGAAACAAGGACTTTCACAGTGAAAGAAACTGACACTCTCCCTACCTACAGTTTTCTGTCCCTAGAATAAATGTTTTTTTTAAGCACAATATAGCACAAGGAGAATTCACTCACTGTCCTTACAGGTCCCTGGAAACAAGGACTTGCAGAGTGAAATAAACTGACACTCTCCCTACCTACAGTTTTCTGTCCCTAGAATAAATGTTTTTTTTAAGCACAATATAGCACAAGGACAATTCACTCACTGTCCTTACAGGTCCCTGGAAACAAGGACTTGCAGAGTGAAAGAAAAAAAACACTCTCCCTACCTACAGTTTTCTGTCCCTAGAAAAAATGTTTTTTTTAATCACAATATAGCACAAGGACAATTCACTCACTGTCCTTACAGGTCCCTGGAAACAAGGACTTGCAGAGTGAAAGAAAAAAAACACTCTCCCTACCTACAGTTTTCTGTCCCTAGAAAAAATGTTTTTTTTAATCACAATATAGCACAAGGACAATTCACTCACTGTCCTTACAGGTCCCTGGAAACAAGGACTTGCAGAGTGAAATAAACTGACACTCTCCCTACCTACAGTTTTCTGTCCCTAGAATAAATGTTTTTTTTAAGCACAATATAGCACAAGGACAATTCACTCACTGTCCTTACAGGTCCCTGGAAACAAGGACTTGCAGAGTGAAAGAAAAAAAACACTCTCCCTACCTACAGTTTTCTGTCCCTAGAAAAAATGTTTTTTTTAATCACAATATAGCACAAGGACAATTCACTCACTGTCCTTACAGGTCCCTGGAAACAAGGACTTGCAGAGTGAAATAAACTGACACTCTCCCTACCTACAGTTTTCTGTCCCTAGAATAAATGTTTTTTTTAATCACAATATAGCACAAGGACAATTCACTCACTGTCCTTCCAGGTCCCTGGAAACAAGGACTTGCAGAGTGAAATAAACTGACACTCTCCCTACCTACAGTTTTCTGTCCCTAGAATAAATGTTTTTTTTAAGCACAATATAGCACAAGGACAATTCACTCACTGTCCTTACAGGTCCCTGGAAACAAGGACTTGCAGAGTGAAAGAAAAAAAACACTCTCCCTACCTACAGTTTTCTGTCCCTAGAAAAAATGTTTTTTTTAATCACAATATAGCACAAGGACAATTCACTCACTGTCCTTCCAGGTCCCTGGAAACAAGGACTTGCAGAGTGAAATAAACTGACACTCTCCCTACCTACAGTTTTCTGTCCCTAGAATAAATGTTTTTTTTAAGCACAATATAGCACAAGGACAATTCACTCACTGTCCTTACAGGTCCCTGGAAACAAGGACTTGCAGAGTGAAAGAAAAAAAACACTCTCCCTACCTACAGTTTTCTGTCCCTAGAAAAAATGTTTTTTTTAATCACAATATAGCACAAGGACAATTCACTCACTGTCCTTACAGGTCCCTGGAAACAAGGACTTGCAGAGTGAAAGAAAAAAAACACTCTCCCTACCTACAGTTTTCTGTCCCTAGAAAAAATGTTTTTTTTAATCACAATATAACACAAGGACAATTCACTCACTGTCCTTCCAGGTCCCTGGAAACAAGGACTTGCAGAGTGAAATAAACTGACACTCTCCCTACCTACAGTTTTCTGTCCCTAGAATAAATGTTTTTTTTAAGCACAATATAGCACAAGGACAATTCACTCACTGTCCTTACAGGTCCCTGGAAACAAGGACTTGCAGAGTGAAAGAAAAAAAACACTCTCCCTACCTACAGTTTTCTGTCCCTAGAAAAAATGTTTTTTTTAAGCACAATATAGCACAAGGACAATTCACTCACTGTCCTTACAGGTCCCTGGAAACAAGGACTTGCAGAGTGAAAGAAAAAAAACACTCTCCCTACCTACAGTTTTCTGTCCCTAGAAAAAATGTTTTTTTTAAGCACAATATAGCACAAGGACAATTCACTCACTGTCCTTACAGGTCCCTGGAAACAAGGACTTGCAGACTGAAAGAAAAAAAACACTCTCCCTACCTACAGTTTTCTGTCCCTAGAAAAAATGTTTTTTTTAATCACAATATAGCACAAGGACAATTCACTCACTGTCCTTACAGGTCCCTGGAAACAAGGACTTGCAGAGTGAAAGAAACTGACACTGTCCCTACCTACAGTTTTCTGTCCCTAGAATAAATGTTTTTTTTAAGCACAATATAGCACAAGGAGAATTCACTCACTGTCCTTCCAGGTCCCTGGAAACAAGGACTTGCAGAGTGAAATAAACTGACACTCTCCCTACCTACAGTTTTCTGTCCCTAGAATAAATGTTTTTTTTAAGCACAATATAGCACAAGGACAATTCACTCACTGTCCTTACAGGTCCCTGGAAACAAGGACTTGCAGAGTGAAAGAAACTGACACTCTCCCTACCTACAGTTTTCTGTCCCTAGAATAAATGTTTTTTTAAGCACAATATAGCACAAGGACAATTCACTCACTGTCCTTCCAGGTCCCTGGAAACAAGGACTTGCAGAGTGAAAGAAACTGACACTGTCCCTACCTACAGTTTTCTGTCCCTAGAATAAATGTTTTTTTTAAGCACACTATAGCACAAGCACAAAACACACTGACACTCTCCCTACCTATCCTTCTCTTTCCCTAAACTAAAGGAATCCAGGTTAAGCAAGAAAGAAATAACAGTCACTGTCCCTGCCTATGCTGCTCTATCCCTGCTCCGGAACACACTACACTAGGCCGCCGTGCTGGCGGCCTTTTATAGTGTGGGGCGTGTACTAAACACCCTCAGCAATAATTGGCCACAGGCATCCTGCCTGTGGCCAATCATTGCTCTCCTCGCTGCCGGCGCTGTGATTGGCCAAGCATGCGGGGTCACAGTGCATGCTTGGCCAATCACAGCGCCTGGATGACACTGCGATGGCGTAGTGCATTGTGGGCCGTTCGCGTCACTCGAATTTGGCGCGAACGGCCCAAATCGTTCGATCTTCGTCGAACGATCGAACAGCCGATGTTCGAGTCGAACGTATGTTCGACTCGAACACGAAGCTCATCCCTATTCACCATAAATGTATGGGTGCCGCCAAAGCACACACCCCGACACCATAATGAAAAAACACATGTTCAACAAACCTGATGTGTACTCAAATGAACCCATAGACATCCCCAAGGGCGACCCCCTTAAGATGTCCATGGATCAATGCACTACACCAATCTGAATGTGTATAACTGGAGTATTTGTCTCGGTGCCATAGGTCCCCTAAGGGTATCGATAGTGATGGAATGGGGATGTACCGAGAGCTCAGATCCAGTTTACATTGCTATACAGAAATTATATCCACCTAGCTGTTATCGATGAATGCATTGACATCAATGTTGACGTTAAGCCCATAAGGGGTATAGCAGCGGACCTTATGTCAATGCATTCATCGATAACAGCTAGGTGGATATACGCCGCCCGTGCCCCTGGATGACGACAGGTTTGTCGAAACGACGTAGGGAGGAGCGGCGTGCTGACGTCACCACAATACGAATCCCGGAAGCAACGGGTAGTGAGAGCCGGCCGGCCTTATACACAACCACTGCTGTTTTTTATTCAACATGCTGTAAGTGCATCTTTTTATTTTAATAAACGTTTTATAATATTGGATTACGCTATGGGGCTTTCTTTTTCACCCTAAATGTGATTCGTGGAGATATCTGGGGACTACAGACTGAAGCCTAGAGGAATATAAGTACAGAGAGAGCCAATTAGAGACTCTGGAGGGGATAATAGCCATCTACTCAGACTGATCTCTCTCAGGGATCAGGATTTCTGGTAAGCAGCCTGAGAAAGATAAGGTGGTGGATTCCTTTCTGTCGTATCAGCACTTCTTCCATGGTGTTTCAGTTTTGAAGTCACAAATTCAATTTTGAAGAGATTGAACCCTTATACACTTTATTCTTTTTCTGGGGACTTTATGCCATTTATGAACTGCTATTGAATTCTCTTGTGTTAATACCAAGGAATAGAGTGTAACATCATTTATTACCCAGAGGCTCAAAGTATATCATTCATTGTTACATTTACATGTTATATTGTTCAGTCACGTCACCTTTGAGGTGATATCACATTGTGATTTCACACTTAATAATTTTCGGTTATTTTTATTCACAATTTTTACGTAGTTGCGCAGCTTTATTTCCTTATAATATTGTTATTTGTGTGTGTCTCACATTTTTTAGTTGCAGCACAGATATTGAGTTATCACATTCAGTTTTTGCAGACAGCGCAGTATTCCTACACTTTTTATAATTTTACATACAGTTTCTGATGTCATCACGGCCCTGTGTGTCAGAAGTGTGCATGCACAGAATCAACATGGAACAAGCATGCACATTGCACCGCCGCAATCCACCGGCAATTCACAAGAATGGGAAAAAGACAGACAACAAAAACCACCACCCCCATCTATCCACTGCATATAAGAGGTGGCACCCTACTGTCCCATCCATACAAAGATAGGGCCTTGGCTTTGGTGTGCTACACTTGGACCTATCAATGGCTGGTGACCCCTGGAGGATAAAATGTCAAATACAATCAGCACAGGACACTACTCCTAAAAACAAAGTTACATTATATAAGTTAAACACACAATGTATGCAAACCTCACACTTCATTATGCAACACATTGAAACACAATTCCCATAGCATGTTTATTTTAAGCCTTTACCTGTATCAGACTATTTCACATTTACTAGTGTTGTTTCATATCTATGGAATAATATGGACAATCTATCAGAGCCCCAAAGCAGCCTATTTATACATTCCAAGGCCTGCATTTTCATCTTCATCCAACTATAAAAAACATGTATAAATAATTACATAATTTAACCCCGGCAGGACGGTTGTCCTTAGGTGTTGTATACACTGCCCCCTTTGGTTCATGGCACCTCCTTGATGACATCTAAGAACTGTGTTAAACTCTGAGGGTTTTCTGATGGATCCCGGACTGCTATTAAATAAGGATATGGGACAGGCTAATTATGGACTATGGGATATGTGGGCACAGCGACTGTTCTATCATATGGAATAATGAAACCCCTTTTGTTAGTGGATTTAACATGGTGGCTTTTGATGGTCTATGTCAGGGGTGTCCAAACTTTTTTCAAAGAGGGCCAGATTTGATGAAGTGAACATGCTCGAGGGCCGACCATTTTGCCTGACATTCTTTGAACCATTAAAAGTGTGTTCTTCCGAGCACTAATACACTACCCAACAAGAATTATCTTGCCTTTGTGGCTGTGTGTGGTAAAGAGGTGAGCTCTGTGTGTTTCACTTTAAAGAGGGAAGTTTCAGGAAAAAATTTAGTTTTTTTTTTAAGTAAAGGTCTGTGAAGCAGATCCCCAGACCATCCCCAGTCCATCACGGACTGGGGATCTGTGAGGGGCTGGGGATCTGTGAGGGACTGGGGATCTGTGAGGGACTGGGGATCTGTGAGGGACTGGGGATCTGTGAGGGACTGGGGATCTGTGAGGGACTGGGGATCTGTGAGGGACTGGGGATCTGTGAGGGACTGGGGATCTGTGAGGGACTGGGGATCTGTGAGGGACTGGGGATCTGTGAGGGGCTGGGGATCTGTGAGGGGCTGGGGATCTGTGAGGGGCTGGGGATCTGTGAGGGGCTGGGGATCTGTGAGGGGCTGGGGATCTGAGATGGGCTGGGGATCTGAGATGGGCTGGGGATCTGAGATGGGCTGGGGATCTGAGATGGGCTGGGGATCTGTGAGGGGCTGGGGATCTGTGAGGGGCTGGGGATCTGTGAGGGGCTGGGGATCTGTGAGGGGCTGGGGATCTGTGAGGGGCTGGGGATCTGTGAGGGGCTGGGGATCTGTGATGGACTGGGGATCTGTGAAGGGCTGGGGATCTGTGATGGACTGGGGATCTGTGAGGGATTGGGGATCTGTGAGGGATTGGGGATCTGTGAGGGACTGGGGATCTGTGAGGGACTGGGGATCTGTGAGGGACTGGGGATCTGTGATGGGACTGGGGATCTGTGATGGGACTGGGGATCTGTGATGGGACTGGGGATCTGTGATGGGACTGGGGATCTGTGATGGACTGGGGATCTGTGAGGGACTGGGGATCTGTGAGGGACTGGGGATCTGTGAGGGACTGGGGATCTGTGAGGGACTGGGGATCTGTGATGGGACTGGGGATCTGTGATGGGACTGGGGATCTGTGATGGGCTGGGGATCTGTGATGGGCTGGGGATCTGTGATGGGCTGGGGATCTGTGAGGGACTGGGGATCTGTGATGGACTGGGGATCTGTGATGGGCTGGGGATCTGTGAGGGACTGGGGATCTGTGATGGACTGGGGATCTGTGAGGGACTGGGGATCTGTGATGGACTGGGGATCTGTGATGGGCTGGGGATCTGTGATGGACTGGGGATCTGTGATGGACTGGGGATCTGTGATGGACTGGGGATCTGTGATGGGCTGGGGATCTGTGATGGGCTGGGGATCTGTGAGGGATTGGGGATCTGTGATGGATTGGGGATCTGTGAGGGACTGGGGATCTGTGATGGGCTGGGGATCTGTGAGGGATTGGGGATCTGTGAGGGACTGGGGATCTGTGATGGGCTGGGGATCTGTGAGGGACTGGGGATCTGTGATGGGCTGGGGATCTGTGATGGACTGGGGATCTGTGATGGGCTGGGGATCTGTGATGGATTGGGGATCTGTGATGGATTGGGGATCTGTGAGGGACTGGGGATCTGTGATGGGCTGGAGATCTGTGAGGGATTGGGGATCTGTGAGGGACTGGGGATCTGTGATGGGCTGGGGATCTGTGAGGGATTGGGGATCTGTGAGGGACTGGGGATCTGTGATGGGCTGGGGATCTGTGAGGGACTGGGGATCTGTGATGGACTGGGGATCTGTGATGGACTGGGGATCTGTGATGGACTGGGGATCTGTGATGGACTGGGGATCTGTGATGGACTGGGGATCTGTGATGGGCTGGGGATCTGTGAGGGATTGGGGATCTGTGAGGGACTGGGGATCTGTGAGGGACTGGGGATCTGTGAGGGACTGGGGATCTGTGATGGGCTGGGGATCTGTGATGGGCTGGGGATCTGTGATGGGCTGGGGATCTGTGATGGGCTGGGGATCTGTGATGGACTGGGGATCTGTGAGGGACTGGGGATCTGTGAGGGACTGGGGATCTGTGAGGGACTGGGGATCTGTGAGGGACTGGGGATCTGTGATGGGCTGGGGATCTGTGAGGGGCTGGGGATCTGTGAGGGATTGGGGATCTGTGAGGGATTGGGGATCTGTGAGGGATTGGGGATCTGTGAGGGACTGGGGATCTGTGAGGGACTGGGGATCTGTGAGGGACTGGGGATCTGTGAGGGACTGGGGATCTGTGATGGGCTGGGGATCTGTGAGGGACTGGGGATCTGTGAGGGACTGGGGATCTGTGAGGGACTGGGGATCTGTGATGGGCTGGGGATCTGTGATGGGCTGGGGATCTGTGATGGGCTGGGGATCTGTGATGGGCTGGGGATCTGTGATGGACTGGGGATCTGTGAGGGACTGGGGATCTGTGAGGGACTGGGGATCTGTGATGGGCTGGGGATCTGTGAGGGACTGGGGATCTGTGAGGGACTGGGGATCTGTGAGGGACTGGGGATCTGTGAGGGACTGGGGATCTGTGATGGGCTGGGGATCTGTGATGGGCTGGGGATCTGTGATGGGCTGGGGATCTGTGAGGGACTGGGGATCTGTGAGGGACTGGGGATCTGTGAGGGGCTGGGGATCTGTGATGGACTGGGGATCTGTGATGGGCTTGGGATCTGTGAGGGATTGGGGATCTGTGATGGATTGGGGATCTGTGAGGGATTGGGGATCTGTGATGGACTGGGGATCTGTGAGGGACTGGGGATCTGTGAGGGACTGGGGATCTGTGAGGGACTGGGGATCTGTGAGGGACTGGGGATCTGTGAGGGACTGGGGATCTGTGATGGGCTGGGGATCTGTGATGGGCTGGGGATCTGTGATGGGCTGGGGATCTGTGAGGGACTGGGGATCTGTGATGGACTGGGGATCTGTGATGGACTGGGGATCTGTGAGGGATTGGGGAATGCCCCAGTCCATCACTGATCCCCCCCATCGCAGAGCCCACTTCATAGACCCCACTCCATCTCAGACCCCCCCCCCATTACAGACTCCCTCCATATTAGAGTCAGACTGTCACTTTTATCAATGCAGCATTCCCCCTCCCCACACTGTCCTACCTTAATCACACAAGCCAGGAAGCACACATGGCATGGCAGGTCCAGACAAAGGGCCGGACTTTTACAGTTAAAGGCGGGTGATTGGTTGCTGGGACCGCCCCACTGTCTAGCAACCAATCACCTGCTTTGTAACTTGAAAGATCCCGCCCTTTGTCCGGACCTGCAGCACTTCCAGGCTTGTGTGGGGAGGGGGAGGAAGGGGGAGTGATGCGAGAGTCGGCAGAGGGGAGAGAACACTGACAATTTAGCAAAGCTGCGGGCCACTACTAAGTCCGGATTCGTCCCGAGATCCACTATTTAGTGATGCCACATATATATCTTTTGTGGTCCCGGTGCTGGGAGATCATTGGGGGCCACAAAAGATATATATGCCCAGATAACCAAGCGGGCCGTTAAAAACCGGCCCGCGGGCCGCAATTGGCCCGCGGGCCGGACGTTGGACATGCCTGGTCTATGTGATTCTGCATTTAAGACATGAAGTTTATTGTAAGGGCAAGTATTTTATTATATTTTATATATTTTGTACCCTATATTTTGGATAATTTATTTATTAACTGAACCCGATATGGGCATATGAATCTATAATGAATTTATTAAGTTTGGTCCCTTTGAGAAGTGGCTATTTAATGCATATTTCCTGTCCTATTTATCTATTTATTTTAAATATGTTTATTGGAATTTTTTTCAAACATACATATATGCAAAGACATAAATGATATGAAATAAAATAAAATAAGTAGTGTAGAATACATTTTGGATCTGTAGAGGAACGAATTCAGATATACTATAAATCAGCGGTTATATTTGTTTCGTACCAGAGCTTCCATGGGTTCCATAGACCCTTTAAAGCAGTGTTAGCAGGTGTACCCTGTGAGAGGATGGTTTCATACATATGGTGAGTTTGTACCAGGTTGACCACTTCTGTGAGAGTGGGGATGTCTGTAGATTTCTAATTTCTGGCTCAGAAGTTTTGTTGCTAAGAGGATATGTGTGACCACTAGTCTAAGGTTGGGTGGTTCTTCATCAATGGTCAGATTCAGAAGAGCTAGGTGGGGAGTCAGTAAGATAGGAAAATTAAGTACGTCTCTCAGTATCGATTCTACTGCAGTCCATAGTTGTTGCAGGTAAGGGCACGTCCAAAAAATGTGTATGAGTGTACCTGAGAAGGTGCAGTTTCTCCAACAGTCTTGGGATGTGTGAGTGTGAAATTTGGCTACTCTGAATGGTGTCAAATACCATCTCATCAGTAACTTTTGGGTGAGTTCCCACAAAGAGGTACAGGATGTATATTTATATACTGATTTGATTGCAGCGTGCCATTGTTGGTCAGAGAACTGTGTAAGGAGGTCATTCTCCCAGTCAGTGATGGGTTTGGATTTGTTAAATGTGTCTTTTTCTTGTAGGATTGAGTATATCAAGGAGGTGCCCCTAGCTTTGGGTTTGTTAGAGAAGAGGTAGTTCCACAAGGTAATGGGCAGGGATCCTTCTATGGAAGGGTTCGTAGTGAGACAGTGTCGCACTCTAAAATATGGAAGGTAGTCTGCGGCAGGCGCTTCGAGTTTCTCTTGAGCATGGGAAAACGGCGTAGCGTGAACTAAAGAGCGTAGTTCGCGTGTATCAGTCACTCGAGTAGTAATCCATTGTGGGATATGTAGGTCTGGAGTAAGTAGTGACAAAGTTCCTATGGGTACCGGGATGTTTTTGGTCGGGAGATTTGCCCATTTAGATGAGTGGATTATTTTCCAGATTTTAACAGAGGCTTGAATAGTGGGGGAGTAAAGGCTTAGTTGTATGGGTCCTGTGGTCGTGCTAAATAACCAATGGGACAGGTTATGCCCAGGAATCATGCTATTTTCTATAGCGCCCCAAAGTGTGGTAGGAGTAGGATACATCCATTCCTTAAGTTGTGAGAGATTAGTCGCTATATAATAGTCTCTTATATCAACGTGTCCCATCCCACCTACAGTTCTGTGTTTGATGAGCCTTGCATGATTGCATCTGGATTTTTTACCTTGCCATATATACTGGGTTAAAATGGATTGTAAGGACCTAAGATAGGATTGAGGGATTGGTATAGGAAGCGTACGAAAGATGTACAATAGTCTAGGCAGTATCATCATTTTAAAGGCCGCGAGGCGGCCCGCCCATGAAAAATTGGAGATTTTTGCCATTTCTCGGAGGATCATGTGTTTTAGTGCAGTGTAATTGTGGGTGAAAATACCTTTTGTGGATTTAGTGAGCGTGATACCCAAGTACGGTATCCCCGTTTCTGCCCATGAGTAGGGGTATTTATTCCTGAGAAGATTGCTAGTAACTGCATCCAGACCAATTTCAAGAACATAAGATTTATGTTCATTTACCTTGTAATAAGAGACGTTGCTGAAGCGTTGTAGTAACTTTTGTACCAAAGCTAGGGAGGAGATGGGTTCTGTGATCATCATTATCACGTCATCTACAAACAAGCTAATCTTATGTTCTATGGTGCCATATTTAAAACCTGCTATTCCGGTGTTGCTTCTGACATGTTCTGCTAAAGGTTCCATTATCAGGTTGAATATAAGTGGTGACAATGGACATCCTTGACGGGTGCCATTGGTGATAAGGAAAGGTTTAGATAACATTTCTGATGTGTAAACCTGAGCTGAGGGGGAAGAATATAGAGCCATTATGGCGGACAAGATGGGCCCCTGAAAACCAAATTTAGTGAGAGTTGCTTTCATATAGATCCAATTGACTCTGTCGAACGCCTTCTCTGCGTCCAAAGAGAGGAGCAGAGAAGGCGTTCGAGTTGAGCTAGCACTGTGAATTATGTTAATAACTCTGCGGGTAGCATCAAAGGTTTGCCGCCCTTTGGTGAAACCTGACTGGTCTTTGTGTATGAGGAGCGGCATTAGATCTATCAATCGGTTGGCAATTAGTTTGGCATATATCTTGGTATCTATGTTAAGAAGAGAAATGGGTCTGAAGTTCTGTGCGCAGGTGGGTTCCTTGCCTGGCTTCGGTAGGGTGACAATCAAAGCCGATAACATTTCTGGAGGGAGAGAGGAGGACGAGGCAGCGTCGTTGCAGATCTGAGCTAGGAAGGGGGCTAAAATTATACCAAATTTTTTGTAGTACTCGCTAGTGAGACCATCAGGGCCAGGGGATTTGTTGGAAGGAAGAGCTAGGATTGTACGCAAAATTTCAGGTTGTGTGAACGGAGCGTTCAATAAATTTAGCTGGTCTACAGATAGCCTAGGGAGATTGATTTCCTGGAGAAAGGATGTTATATCCTGGGGGGTAGGTTGGGTAGTTGACGAATCATCTTTTAAATTGTACAATGTATTATAATAGTAGCTAAAGGCATCCGCAATGGCGGAAGGATCAATTCGTTTTTGTTTGGTAGAGGGATGGTACAAATGGGCAATTTTTGACTTAGAGAAGTGACCTTTGAGTCTAGTGGCCATAGCTTTCCCTGCTTTATTGCCAGTAGAGTAATGTTTGGCTTTGAAGTGGGTATGGGCTTTTTGATAAGAGTCTAGTAGATGGGCTCTCAATTCTTGCCTAAGAAGGTCTAACTTGTGTTTGGTAGCTAGATTAGGAAGAGATTGGTTTTGGCTTTCTAGTGTTTTTATTTCAGCTGTGAGGGTGTAACGTACCTTGGGTGTGAGCCTGACGTGCGGAGAGGGACCTCCCGTACAACCCCGGCTCGGAGACCACTGGAGTGGGGACAGTGGTGGTAAGAGCACGGTGAGGTAAGGGTGCCTGTCTGATCCTCACTGCTTGGAGTGGTGGAGCCGAGTGGAGACTGGAACGGCTGGTTCCGGAAGCAGCGGATGCAGGTCAGCAGGTGCAGCTTGCAGAGCAGAGGATGCAGGTCAGCAGGTGCCGGTTTGCAGGGATGCAGGTCACCAAGTGCAGGTTTGCAGAGCAGGGATGCAGGTCAGCAGGTGCAGGTTTGCAGAGCAGGGATGCAGGTCAGCAGGTGCAGGTTTGCAGAGCAGGGATGCAGGTCAGCAGGTGCAGGTTTGCAGAGCAGGGATGCAGGTCAGCAGGTGCAGGTTTGCATTGCAAAGGATGCAGGTCAGCATGTGCAGCTTGCAGAGCAGAGGATGCAGGTAAGCTGGTGCAGGTTTGCAGAGTCAGACAAGCCGGGTCATACACATCAAGGTAAACATCACAAGTGGCAGGCAGAGAGTAGTCAAAGTCCAGGCCGAATCTTGGCAACAGGCAGACTGGCAGATAACTGAGCAGGGTCAAACGAGCCGAGGTCAGGACTGGAGACAGAAGCGTGGTCAGGAAGCCGGGTCAAACACAGGAACAGGATACAAGCACAGAATCAGGAACTCAGGGAACATAAGCAGATCAAACCGCAAGGGGCAACATCTCTGGAATGTCTTTTATAGGAAGTACATGGGAGGAGCAAGGGGTTCAGAGTTCAACAGTAATCAGACACCAAGCAGAGTAGTCTAATGGATCAGATAGGTTATCCAGCAGATCAGGCAGGGAACTGTCCAGCATCTCAGATAGCTCCGCTGGAAGAGTCAATGCCAGACACAGAAGAGGTCCCAGGTTCAAGCCCAGCACGTCCCTGACAGAGGGAATCTAGGCGCTGTGATCTCCTTCTCCTCTCTCTAGCTCCCAATTGTACAAAAATTCCCCTGATAAACGCCTTGTGGGCGTTCCAAAGAACAAAATTATCACTGACAGAACCAACATTATTAACAAAGTATTCTTCTAGACTGTTTTTGATATGGTCAGAGTAGAATGGGGAATGGATAAGGGAGGCGGCAGCTCTCCAGATCATCGTCTGCGGAGAAGAGTCATGGTGACCGGGGCGTGATCAGACCATGTGATGGTGGAGATTTCCGATGCTGAGATCTTGGGAAGGGTCCATTTATCAACTAGGAAATAGTCGATCCGGGTGTACGAGTTGTGGCAAGGGGAAAAGTAAGAGTAGTCTCTTTCGGTGGTGTGGTGACATCTCCACACGTCATAAAGATCATGGGATCTTATAAAGGGGCCCATAGGGGAAGCATATCTGTTGGAGCGGGACGAAGTGTTAATGGAGTTGTCTGGGACAACATTGAAGTCTCCACATATAATGAGGTGTCCTTGTTTGAAGCTATTGAGTTTTTTCATCAGTTTAGACAGGAAGCGAATTTTCCTTTTGTTGGGGGCATATACCGTCACAATGGTATATCTGATGTTGTTTAAGGAGCAGTCTATAGCTAGGTATCTGCCATCAATATCTATCAAGGTATGATGGAGTATGAAAGAGATTGTGTTTTTGAAGGCCATCAAGATTCCATTCTTTTTATACGGTCCTGAGGCTTTAAAGATGTTGGTGAAATTCTTTTTGGTGCAGGAGGGTTCTGCGGTGATCTTGAAGTGCGTCTCTTGTACACAGAGAACGTCACAGCAGCTGTCCTGTGCCGTTTTCCACATAGAAGACCACTTGGATGGATGGTTTAAGCCTTTCACATTTAGTGAAAGAAATTTCGGCATCGTGGAGAGTGTGATGCGGTAGAAAAAGAAGAAGTGGTACTTACAGTTCGTAGGTGGTGTAGATATATATGTAAGGGAACCTGTGGCAGCGGTAGCTCTTGATGTTCAGGAAGAGGATGTTCTCAAGGAGGATTGTAGTTCAGAAATCTTGTGCTCTCCGGGGATCCGGGATGACAGGGAAGAAGATGGGAAGACAACAGACAAGAGATCAGTAACAGGGAGACAAAGGGGAGCAAGGGATGGAAACAAGAGTCAGTAGTATAACAATCAGACTACTGATCATATTGGAGGGTGTAAGTTCGTGAGGTAACTGCAACGAGCAGGCACTGAATCGGAGGGCAGAATTAAACTTGTGTAATGAGTGCACTAACCTAAAGATCACTTTTTGGCATTAGAAGGGTTTCCCATGGTAGGGGATGGAGGACTCCCCATGGGGTGTAGCTGCGGCAAAGTGTCAGTACCAGGGAGAATTTTCCACTTTCTGAGCAACTGAATACCTTCATCTACTGACTGGATGCTGTGTTTAACTCCATTTCTGGTGATCAGAAGTTTGGTCGGGTACCCCCATTGGTAAGGTATCTTGTGATTGTTAAGAGGTTTGGTGATGGTTTGAAGTTGGCGCCGTTGTTGGCGAGTGTATTGGGAGATGTCGGCGAAGAGCTGTAGTTTTGAGTATGGTTGCGGTAGTTGTTCCATGCGTCTGGTCTTTACTAAGAGCATATCTTTAGCATGAAAGAAGTGGATTCGCATAAGAGTGTCGCGAGGGACCTCTGCAGGTAGGTGCGATGGTTTCGGTAGTCGGTGAATGCGATCTATAATAGTTTCCACTGGTGGTAGGTCAGGCAACAAGGTGGAAATCATTTTTCTAGCATATGTGTTCAGATCGGCTGGAACGATCGATTCTGGAATGCCGCAAATTTTTACATTATTACGTCTCGAGCGGTCCTCGAGGTCAGCCATCTTGGCTCTAACCCACTTCTGATCGTTTTTGGTGTGATCGTGTGCGTCAACCAGATCGTTCACTGTGATCGTCATGTCATTCATCTTATGTTCCACATGGCTCATCCTATTCCCCATATGACCCATCTCAGTCTTAAATGCAGAGAACATAGAAGTAATGTCATTATGCAGGGAACTGTGCAGGGAGATCAGCATATCTTTCAGCAGTGTGTCTACCACTGGTTGGTTAGTAGTAGGGAAGGCCGCACTGGGAGATGGGGCTGGCGTCAGTGTGAGGAGACTATCCAGGTTAGGTCTTACCTCAGAGGCTTGATCTCCTGCATCCATGGGCATCCGCGCTTTTGCTGGGCTGCTGGGTATGGAGGATGTCCCTGGGTGAGCAGAGGTATCCAAGGAGAGGGTCTGTGGAGGAATGGCCGGGTCATCTGCATCAGGCAGGTCTGTATATGTCCTTTCTCCTCGCGGTGAGCGGTCACGGGTGCCATCTTGGATTCTGTCACTAGAATGCAGGGTGAAGAAATCCGTTAATTTTCTCGGATGCCTGTAATCTTTTCATTTTCGGGAGGTCCCGGTCTGATTCCCCAGTGTATACGGGTGAGAATTATGCATAATTGCTGCGCAGGTTAGCGATATAGATGGTCGTTTCTCAGATTCAGTGGAGGAGCTGTGTGTTCAGACGTCCATGCAGCTCGGCAGTTAGCCATGCCCCACCCTATTTATCTATTTAATTCTGTGCTATTTTATGTAGAATAGAATTTAAATATGGTTCAGTTGTACAAATTCAGGTCCGTTTAGTGAGAAGTTGGGATTAGCTAGCATAGGATAGAAGACAGACCGTTTTTTTAATGGTAAGAGTAATTGGTGTAGGCAGGAGTAAGTGGAGGGCAAAGGTATAGGTGCCCCTCCCAGTCTCGTTTGACTATTATTTCTATAGTCTGTGCATACCAATAAATTGAAGAATTGAAGAATTGAAGAATTAACTAAAGAATATATTTACCTGTGGTGTCATTGGGGGTTGTGCCTGCCTTTGGGGGTTGTACATTTGGTCCCCCATCTTGATCCCCTTCTTGGATCATTCAAGCTCCTTGGAGGATCTCAGATATTTTCAGTCAGTACATGAAGATATTACAATAGGTTATTACTTTGTCTGATTATGCAATTATTGATCTTTTGTTCTTGTTGATATCTTGAACAGCTATTTTATGTCTTTCCCCTATTGTCTGCTCCTGTAGAAGTGTATCACTATCCAAGAAGCGCAGATTCCATCCTGAATTTGCTGTTGTGAGCTCAAAAGAAAGTTATAGGTGGTCTAATCCACCAAGCTGTTACAATATTTGATTTGTGATGCATGACAAAACATGATAGTTAGGGACATGTTTACACTAAATTGATTTTAAACAAAATGGTTGGAGTTTTTTTTTAATAGATTAAATTTATGTAATAAAAATGTTTGGCATTTTATACTGCATTATTGTCCAAAATCCTGCAATATACTATTGTTTTGTATACTATTTGACCTGTTATGTTAGGGATGTGGTGCTCATTTTTGTAGCCAATATATTATACCTCAGCTGGAGGTAAGAGTGAGGCTGGAGGCTGTGAATACAGAGATTGAACAGCGGAAGCTCAGATTGTGGATGCAGCAGTGTTGAGAGATGGTGAGGCTAAGGCTGTGCAAGCTGTTGAGACTATGGTTGCAGTTGGGTGCAGTGGAGGCTAAGTCCATGGGTGCTTCAGAAACTTCATGGCATCTAAGCAATGGAGGTTTTGAGCATAGAGGAAATCAGGCTGGGGTACAACAGAAACTTTGGCTGGGGATCCAAAAACAGCTAGACTGCAGTTGCAGTGGAGACTTTAGCAGCAAGTGCAGCAGTAGCTGGGCTGTAGATTCAATGGAAACCAGGCTTCGGTGCAGTGGAGACTGTGGCTGTGGGTGCAGCAGTGGCTAGGCCACAGATACAGCAGGAACTAGGCTGTAATGCAGCAGAGGATTGGACTGGGATGCAGCAGAGACTAGGCTGTATTCAAAGGCAACTTCAGTAGCTCATGGAGTTTAATGCCACAATGTCTGAGTGATGACAATGCATCCCACTGAAGTTTCAATTGAGGATACAGTTGTGTTACATATCATGTGATGGGGCTTTGAGACACCAGAAAATAACCTGGAAATGCCCATTGTGGGAGATAAAGAAGTCACCAAAGCTGGAACAGGAAGGTTAGGTAACCATGACATCGAGAAGCTACATGCTCAATGCTGAATTTGCTGTGACAGCGTAACAGGATAATACCACTTATAATGCACTTTAGTTCTTCTTATCTTAGTAAATAGATTTTAAGTAAAACAAAGTAAAACATTTTAAAATGTTGAAAAAAAGTAGGTAATGTATTATCACACATAGTGGTACTGTGGATACATGAATGTGAAACATGTGCCGCATCCTCATAAATAGATATATAAGAAGGAAGAATTGTAGGACTTTGGACTTTGTAGGCACAGAATAAGACTTATTTAGAAAAATATAACAATATTTATTGAGAAAAATACAAAATTGCAATTCTTAAAAGACCTATAAAAGCAAGAACAAATATGCATATAGATATCCACAATCAATGCAACAGCTGTTTGGATAGCCACACTAGTAACGGAACCTTAGGAAGAAAATCTTTCCATAATGACAAAGTCCTGAAAGGTGGCTGAACTAACAAAGGAAAAAGAAGAATTAGAACAATAGTAGTTAAAAATGTATATGGTATATAAAAAAAAAAAAAAAAATTGCTACCATATACATTTTTAAGTACTATTGTTCTAATTCTTCTTTTTCCTTTGTTAGTTAAATATGCTCTGCTTTTGAAGAAGCGTGTTCGGACGCGAAACATGTCAAGCCTCTGGCCCTGATCAATGCAACTTGGAAACTCCTTGCTGCTGGTGTTCAGCCACCTTTCAGGACTTTGTCATTATGGAAAGATGTTCTTCCTAAGGTTCCGTTACTAGTGTGGCTATCCAAACAGCTGTTGCATCGATTGTGGATATCTATATGCATATTTGTTCTTGCTTTTATAGGTCTTTTAAGAATTGCAATTTTGTATTTTTCTCAATAAATGTTGTTATATTTTTCTAAATAAGTCTTATTCTGTGCCTACAAAGTCCAAAGTCCCACAATTCTTCCTTCTTATATATTTTAAAATGTTGGGTAATAATAATTCTGTCTTACATTTAGTAATATTTGACAGTGATGCAATTTTAGTTAAAGCCTTCTTGCTAGAGTCAGCTTCTTCTGCATAAGGGCCTACCATTTCACCAGCTAAAAAAGAACAGTCCTCAATCTCTTAGGAAGTCATTATTTTTTAGTCCCTCACCATCCATAAAAAAAAAAAAAATCATTGTTGTCCTTTCAGGTGAGTTAAACATGCTGGGTATTGAAGCAGTTGGTTCACCTAATGCCCTGTAATTAGATTTCCCCTTGAAAAGTTCATAATGAATACCTTCAGCCAGCAGTTTTGTACAGCTGAACAAATAAGTAGTACAAAAGAGAAAAATACAAGACCAGAGGCAGCATGAACAAGTTTATTCCTAGTATCCTATGCACAAAGGAATCATTTCAAGGCATGCTGCCAAGAACTGCATTTCTAAATGGAATTCACAAATGAAAAGATACGTTTTTGATAAAGTGAAATATGAATGAAACATGCAAGGCTTGCACCTGTTATAAAAGATGTTATCACTGGAGAGTCAAAATAATAGTTGTGTATTTATCAGTAAGAATTATAGAAAGTGACAAAAATACAGGCATACCCCACTTTTAAGTAACTTTTAAGTACACTTTCCAGCTTTACTAAAGCTGGAAAGTGCAAAATCAGGCTCACTTCTGCATAGAAACCAATGAGCTTCTAACCCCAGCTTGTTCAATTTAGCTTTGGTAAAAAAAAACTGTAAGCTCATTGGTTTCTATGCAGAAGTGAGGCTGATTTTGCACTTTCCAGCTTTAGTAAATAAAACCAATTGTGTACTTAAAAGTGGGGTATGCCTGTATACTGATATCGGTTTTGTGGAAATGTAGGAGGTCAACAAGGTTCATAGTCAATGCTTTACATGCTACATTTATTTATCAACATAAAAAGATAGTGTACACTATATGTATATACCGTATATACTCGAGTATAAGCCGAGTTTTTCAGCACATTTTTTTGTGCTGAAAATGCCCCCCTCGGCTTACACTCGAGTCATCTTTTTGCGCCTGATCTCCCAAACTCTGGGGACCCGGTACCGGCCGACCGTAGGTCCCCTGGACCCCAAACTTGGCACACATGTAGCCCCACTCTACACTTGTGCAAAGTTTGTTGTCCGGGGGACCTACTGCAGGGGAGCACCGATTTTTTAAACCCGGGCACTCCTTCCATAGACTCCCATGTTAAACGGTAATTTCTTTGGTGAATTTGGGGACCCGGTACCGGCCGGTCGGCCCATGTAGCCCAATTTCTCCTCTACAAGTGTGCAAAGTTTGTTGTCTGGAGGACCTACAGCCAAGGAGCATCGATTTTTCAAACCAGGCACCCCTTCCATAGACTCCCATGTTAAATGTCAGTCTAGTCATGGACACAGTGAGGCATGGGCACAGTGAGGCATGGACACAGTGAGGCATGGACACAGTGAGGCATGGACAAAGTGAGGCATGCACATGGACATGGACACAGTGAGGCAAAGTGAGGCACAGTGAGGCATGCAGATGGACACCCTAGGCTTATACTCGAGTCAATACGTTTTCCCAGTTTTTTGTGGTAAAACTAGGTGCCTCTGCTTACATTCGTGTCTGCTTATACTCGAGTATATACGGTATATAAAAATAAAAAACTCAAATAAAGGGAAAGTGGCGCTCAAGAGTATTTACACAGATAACCCTTACTCTAGTGATAAATAAATAAATTAAACAATGATCCACTCTAATTAATTATGACCATGTGGAGAAGTAAGTGATAGATAATTAACTAATACTGAGCTGTATGAAGGCTCTATTAAAGTGTAAATGGTTAAACTCATCTAAAGTGACATATGCAAGAAAAAAACTGAAAAAAAGTGTACGTGAATATATGAAACTTTAGAATATATGCATAAATTCATCACTGATATACATATAAATTAATAAGTGTCCATATTCCAAAAAGTGACACGTGCTTAATCCAAAAGTGACAGTCTGTAAAGTTGTTCTGTGCTACACAATTTAGGTGAATTTTCTGTGCTCCCCTCCTTTTTCTGTGCTCCCCTCCTGTGTCCGCACTCACCAGAGCGCCTCACCCCTGCAGGATAGAGAGCGTTTTAGTCAAAATACACTCCAAGTCCTAGTGTCCCCCTTACCGGGATAACCTCCTCTTCCTTGATGTAATCCAACAATTCAGGTGTCTCAGGGAGAGTCTGACCCCTTCCACGAGTGCCAAGATGTAATTGAAGCCTTAGTATTTTTCTTTCCACCTCAGTGGTGCAGTTATCAAACGATCGGGTATCCACATAGGTTAATGAAAAAAATATAAACCCTCAGAGCATAAATCCACTTAATAATATGGGTGTTTATTGTAAAAAGTATATTAAAAATAGATATGTTAAAAAGAAGGAGCTCCCATATGTTTTGTACTGCACATGTTCTTTTTGAGTATTTTGTACACTTTCTTTTGTACACTTTCTCTTGTGGAAATTTTTTCGAATAAAAAAATATTGGAAAAAAAAAAAAAAGAAGGAGATCAAATGCTCCAGCTGACATGCAAACAAGGTCAGCAGTTCCCCTGTAATGTAATGTAGAGGTATCAGCCAAGTGAGCAGGCAAACAGCAATGTACATACTTGATGCTTATGGAATGAATGCAGGATAAACTGACCATCTTAGCAAGATGTAGGGGTTGGGGGTATGCAATAAGCACAGAAAAAAAACATAACAGGCAATGGAACCATTACAATAACAGGAGCTACCTAGGAGCAGTTTCCTAATAAGGGCACAGCATGGCAGCACAGTCTAAAAGACACTCAGAGAAACTCTATAAAAATAGTAAAGTCTAAATTACTACTTGTGTTTTTCTCGGGGAAATACCTCTCTCACAAGGAGGTGGACTATCTCTTATAGTCCAAGTGGCTGGCTGGAGAATTCCCCAAACATGTTCCACAGGCAAGTGGTAAAAAAGTCCTTGTTCTCCATACCTAAGTGAATGGAAGTAGGCAGAGGACTACCCCCAGTAAAAGATCACAACCCTGGAGATAAGTGAAGCAGTGCCCTGTGTAATGTCTTTGTCTTCTCCTGAAGCCACATGCTATCATGCCTTAATCTAGCTGCCTGCACTCTGAATAAAATGGTGGAGGGCCAAACACTTGGAGACAGATCTCATGATCAGTCATGTCTGTCTCTCAGGCACAGCCTCTCAGGACTGATGAGGGCAGGAATCAAGGAAGTTTATGTTCCCTGAGCATGTCCATGAGCTCCTAGGATTTTAGGAGCCTGCTTGATTGTGGGAAAAGTAATCAAAGGAGCCGTCATCCACCAGTGAACAAAGTTTGTAAAGGGGGCTACAATAAACACATACCATATATACTCGAGTATAAGCCGAGATTTTCAGCCCTTTTTTTGGGCTGAAAGTCCCCCCTCGGCTTATACTCGAGTCAGTGTACCTTCTGCGTCTATTTTTTAAATTTCGCGCTCCCTCCTGGTGCCGTGCGGCTCCGTGATATGCGATTGACACGGTGTTTAGTGATCCGCCAATCACGGACCTTCTCCTCTTGTTCGAGGATGAAAGAACGTCTGTGATTGGCGGATCACTAAACACAGTGTCTGCTGGGAAAGCTTGAGGATGAGAAGATGGCCGTGATAGGCGGAACACTGTCCGCCTATCACGGAACCGCACGGGACCAGGAGGAAGCCGCGAATTTTAAAAAATGGACGCCCGCAGCGCGATGGACATGGGAGGTGATCCTTAGAAGCCTGATCTTCGCTGTAGCAGCAGAAGGTGAGTGTGGAGGGTAATGAGGTAATGGGCACTGTGAGGTAATAGGCACAGCGAGGTAATGGGCACAGCGAGGTAATGGGCACAGCAAGGTAATAGGCACAGCGAGGTAATGGGCACAGTGAGGTAATGGGCATAGTGAGGTAATGGGCACAGTGAGGTAATAGGCACAGTGAGGTAATAGGCACAGTGAGGCAATGGGCACAGTGAAGCTGCAAATGGGCATTGTTGACCCTCTTTTCCGCTTACAGTAGCTGCTGGATTTTTACCCTCGGCTTATACTCGAGTCAATAAGTTTTTTGTGGTAAAATTAGGGCCTCGGCTTATACTCGGGTCGGCTTATACTCGAGTATATACGGTAAACTGTATGCAGATATACAATCATGTAGTCAACCAACAACATACATTTCCTTATATGAAAAAGCTAATGTTAACATTTACAGAAATATAATTTACTCATTTACTAAGCTCTGGAGCAACTGCAACTGTACAGTATATTTGCCTTTGGTAAATCAACCCCTAAGTGTATACCCTGCCATTAAGATGCTGGACACTAAGCAACATAAGGTATGATCCCTCCTACTGGGCATATCCTTCATCACAGGATGTCAGATATAGTTTAACTAAAGCCCTGTACACACAATCGGAGTATCCGATGGTCTAAAATCCGATGGCATTTTTCATCGGAATTCCGTTCAAGCTGTCTTGCATACACACTGTCAGACTAAATTCCAACCGTCGAAAACGTGGTGACGTAAAACACTCTGACGAGCCGAAAAAAATTAAGTTCAATGCTTCCGAGCATGCATCGACTTGATTCTGAGCATGCATGGGTTTTTTCTCCGTCGGAGTTCCACACAGACGATAGGAATTTCCTATCGTTTTTTTTCCATCGGACAAATTTAAAACATGTTCTATTTCTAAACACCGATGGAAAAAAGTCAGATAGGGCCCACACACGATCAGAATTTCCGATGAAACAAGTCCATCTGACTTTTTTCATCGGAAATTCCAATCGTGTGTGCAAGGCATTAGTGTTCTAAGAATATAAGACATCTTTCCCAGAGCTGTCCTTTTAAAATTGAGTATTGAAACAAATCAAACTGCAGGGGACATCCACCATACTGGTGGCCACAGACTGGGCAAAAAGGTCCTGCTAGTCAGAGTTAGTATCCCTGGCAACAGACACTCTCAGACTTTTGCCAAATCACCAAAACCTTCTATCTCGGGACTGATTATTCATCCTGCTTCTTATGCGGTGTACACACGATCCTTTTTCATGCCATTTTTTTAACCAACGTTTTTCTCGTCGTTTTTTTTCATGTTTCCCCTCAAGTCTGTCTTGCATCCACACGATCATTAAAAAAAACGCTCAAGCAAAGCGCAGTGACGTACAACACGTACGACGGCACTATAAAGGGAAAGTTCCATTCGAATGGCGCCACCCTTCATGTTAGTAAACTTTGTTGAGTGGCGATTCGCGCTTTTCAGCCTCGTGCTTTTCAGTCCGTTACAGCGTGACGAATGTGCTATCTCCATTACGAACGCTAGTTTTACCAGAACGAGCGCTCCCGTCTCATACTTGATTCTGAGCATGCGCGTTTTTTTTCCCCTCGTAAAAGCATACACACTATCGTTTTTCACGTCGTTAAAAAAAACGACATGAAAAACGACGTGAAAAATAGAGCATGTTCGAAATTTTTAATGACCGTTTTTCACGCCGTTAAAAATGCTCTGGAGCATACACACGATCGGTTTTAATGGGCATTTTAAAAAATTGCATTTTTAACGGCATGAAAAACGATCGTGTGTACGCCGCATTATTTTAATGGCATGGCTAAAAAAGCCTGCATAATGAGGGAGCATGGCTTATTAGAAAGTGATCACTTACACCAGGGGTCTCCAAACTATGGTCCTCCAGTTGTTCAAGAACTACAATTCCCATCATGCCTAGTCATGTCTGTGACATGCTGGAGGGCCGTAGTTTGGAGATCCCTGACTTGCACCATGCTTCAGGTCCACCAACACTCATCTCACCACATTTATCATGCCTCTTGGAAGATACTTTTTTAAATGTATGTTGCCAACGGGTTCATTAAGAGGACCTTTTCTATTGTTAGGGAAAATGCTTACATTTGGGCTGGTTTTTGTCAAGCTAATGTTCTTTCTCCTTCTGTCCTTACTTCCATGATTGTTGCTGTGGATAGAAAGTTGAATGGTAGACAGGTTTAAAGAAATACTATAACCATGAGGTTTGCAGAAAATACTTATATTTTTCCCAACTTAGCTGTAAAATTCAGCTTGTTTTGAAGTGTAAAAAAGTAGTAATGGTGATTAGTAACTTTAAATATGAGGACATGGATATTGTTTTGGAAATAAAGAGGCAGTCCCTCAAACATCATGGCAAAACTCTGCAAAGGAGTTAAGGTATCTCATTCTACTAATGGAAAAAGGTATTGAGAGATTATTATGCATAATGCATTAACTGAATCAGTGTTGAGTGGGAATGCATTGGTGGAGTTTTGGCACACGGTTTGCAGTTCTACATTCCCGCTCTCACCTATGGGGTTATGAACTATTTGTAATGAGTAAAAGAATAAAGTTGTAGATAAAAGCACCTTCTAAATGTAGCAGTAACATTATCACTGTGCTGTACATAGACTGTGAAATGTGCGTTATTGCAACACACAAGTGTTAATAAGCTCTCGATTTGCCTGTCCGTGCCATTCTGCCGACGTAAATCTATAGGAGCCAGTCCTTAATTGGTTAATGGCATCCCAGTCTTAGTCCGTAGGGTTTAATATTGAGCTGGCCCACCCTTTGCAGCCATAACAGTTTCAACTCTTCTGCAAAGGCTGCCCACAATGTTTAGGAGTGTGTTTATGTGCACTGGTCATGTTGGAACAGGAAGGGACCATCCCCTAACCGTTCCCACAAATTTGGGAGCATTAAACTGTTCAAAATGTCTTTGTATGCTGACGCCTTAAGAGTTCCCTTCACTGGAACTAGGGGGCCAACCCAACCCCTGAAAAACAACCCCACATCATAATCCCCCCTCCACCAAATGATTTGGACCAGTGCACAAAGCAAGGTCCATAAAAGTGGACTTACATCCTTTGGGGCTATTGAAAAATACATTTAAATGAAATTCGTTGTGCTCAAAGTTTAGCTTTAAAGTAACCCTCAAAGTTACCATAAAAAGGCCCTCTCCTGCTGTGTATATATATATATATATATATATATATATATATATATATATATATAAAATTCTGTCATTGATACATGTCCCCCATGGCAGTGTCTGGTTTGCTACACTTATTTTTTGACAATAGTTTTTTTTATCAACCCCACAAAAAGAACAAATTGAATATTCAGAATTGTAATAATATCTCCCTTATATCTCCCCAAAATTAACAGCTACTGCAATAAAACACAAAAAGTGCCCACAATTAAATAAGAAACAAACTTATTATGCAGCGCTATAAAATAATCAAAGACACGTGTAAAATTGTTTTTGTACAAATAAATAAATTAATTAAATAATTAATGAATTACTTAATAAAGAATACAAAAATAACCAATACATACAAACAATAGACCAATACTAAAAGTACTTTTGTGTTGAAAAATTACTGTGCAATAAAAGTTCATGTGATATAATAGAAAATAAAGTTAATCAATAAACCTCTATTTCCAAAGTGCTCAGGTGTTGTGTCTTCTTGTATTGTGTTAACACAAATAATGTGTTCACAGTGAGGTTGAATAACTAAAACTGGAGAGTGCAAAATCTGGTGCAGCTATGCATGGTAGCCAATCATCTTCTATCTTCAGCTTGTTCAATTAAGCTTTGAGGAAAAAAAAACTGAAGCTGATTAGTTTTCTGTGCAGAGCTGCACTAAATTTTGCACTCTTCAGTTTTAGTAAATCAACCCCAGTGTGCCATAGTGACCAACACTCACAAGACAGCAATATCTGGACCTATATTTGATCTGTATATGTAATATATATTTTATATATTTCTTATAACATTTTAAGTGTTTTTATGTATAGTTTTTATTATCACTGTATTTCCTGTTTAATAGATTGAAGTGGTTTTAAAGGAAGTTTTTTTTTTATCTGAATGCATTCTATTTTGCATTAAGATAAAAAGCTATCTGTGTGCAGCAGCCCCCCTAATACTTACCTGAGGTCCATCTAGATCCAGCGATGTTGCAGGAGTTTCTTAGCTGCCTGTGACTCCCCTCCTCATTGGCTGAGACAACAGTGTGGCGCCTAAAAAACAAAAAACATCCAGCCCCTGTAAAACAATGTTATACAATTTTATTGAGATTACCTGGAGGAGTTTAATGCTTCTAATGATGATCTAGAAATAGAAGGGCATGTTGATCTGGTGAGTTGCTGTCTTATGGGTGTTGGTCAATGGAGCATTTCACACATTATTTGTGTGAAATAAGCACAAGAAGTAGAATAGAAGTTTATTGATATCATTTATTTTATATCATATCGCATAGACTTTTATTGCACAATAATTTTCAATCTCATAAGCACTTTTAGTATTGGTCTTTTGCTTATTTGTATTGGTTATTCATTTATTTTATTTTATTCATTTTATTTAATTCATTGGCTCTTTTATAGTGCTGATTGTTGAGTTTGTTTCTTATTTACCCACCTCAGCTCCGGAAGGTTGCCCCCTTAATGACCAGGCCATTTTTTGCGATACGGCACTGCGTTACTTTAATTGACAATTGCGCGGGCATGCAACACTGTACCCAAATTGTTGTCCTTTTTTTCCCCACAAATAGAGCTTTCTTTTGGTGGTATTTGATCACCTCTGTGGTTTTTATTTTTTGTGCTATAAACAAAAGAAGACAAACAATTTTGAAAAAATACCAATATTTAAAATTGGAATCTCTTCATCAATTTAGGCCAATATCTATTCTGCTACATATTTTTGGTAAACAAAATCCCAATAAGCGTATATTGATTGGTTTGCGCAAAAGTTATAGCGTCTACAAACTATGGGATAGATTTAAAGACTTTTAATTTTGTTTATTATTTTTACTGGTATTAGTGGCGATCAGTGATTTTTAGTGGGACTGCGACATTGCGGTGGACAAATCTGACTCTAAGTGACACTTTTTTGGGGGACCAGTGACACCAATACAGTAATCAGTGTTAAAAAAAAAATGCACTGCCACTGTATAAATGACACTGGCAGGGAATGGGGGTAACATCAGGGTCAAGCAAAGGGTTAACTGTGTTCCCTGGGTGTGTTTTCTAACTGTGTGGGGTATGGACTGACAGGAAGAACACAGAGATCCCTGTTCCTGCTTACAAGAATATCTCTGTGTACTTCCCTGTCAGAACGGGGCTCTGCCTTGTTCACATAGGCAGATCCCCATTCTGCCTCTCTGTGGAGGGATCGTAAATGGCCGGCGGACATCGGGTCCGCCAGACCCACTGATTGGCTCCCGCTCCGTGCAGGTATGTTGTTTCGCACAATAAAGCCACCCTGCCGCAGTATATATGCGGTGGGCGGTCTTTAACTGGTTAGTTGTAAATATTAAGAATTGCCATTAAGATGACTTCAATTGGGTTCTGGGAAATGTTTAGATTTTCTAAATTTGAAGGGTGTATCAAAAATCTGGCCAAAAAATGAACCAGGTTCATTCATCTCTATGATCCGGCACATCTGCAAGACAGCACAGCAAGGACCTCAACCTCTATTGGAGAAAAGGTGCAGTTTTGTCAAGCATGTCTGCTGATTAGAGTGAAGTACCACCAGCACACTCCCTAGCTCATCGTTCTATGCACTCTGCTTCATTTATTGGCACATGAGAAGTATAGTCTTTTATGGTGCTTTGCAAGTTAAAAAAAAAAAACATTCAAAAAATCACACAAAATTCTGTATTTCTTTCATTCATAATGATTACTCATTCATCTCTTTATTTCTGTGGTTGTTACTTGTTTTGTGTGACTACGCTGAAATAATAAATCAAATAAAGAGCGAACTAACCAAAATATCAGCATATTGTAATAATATATATTATTAATAATTTAAATTCCTAAAACATATGCAATATCAAACATTAGTAATCCAAGTTTGCATTTTATTTGTGAAGATCACATGGAGGATTACACATTCAGACCTTTTTTTTGTATGCTCATTTGCACTTTGTTTGTGGATTGCACTGGACAGGACACTTTATTAGGAAATATGAACATTGAAGAAGTATGTCATATGTTTTATACTACATATGTTTTAGGAATTTAAATTATTATTATTACATCTCACTATATACTGATATTTTGGTTAGTTTGCACTTTATGTTATTGATTTTTTTCAGCACAATCACACAAAACAAGTAGTCATTTTTTATCAGTCACGTGACCGCAGCTGTATTCGATTAAGAGTGGTGGTTTTTCAAAATATTTTTTACTTGGTGTAGACTTTACTTGTTTATTACATTTCTGTGGCTACCTGACTACATCCAGGTAAAGTTCTACATGATAAATCACATTTACTCCATGAATATTAAATAATGTAATGAGCTGGAATGATACCACTTCTGTATATCTATTCATAATTCCAAAAGAAGCAATCAGGCTTTAAAAGGTACAGCATGGGACATAATAGTAAAATCACTTTTCTTTGTTCCATTAAAAAAAGAAACCTTTAAAGGGAAAATGGCAGAATCTAATGCAGATAGTGATTTATAATGTCACAACTCATAATTTCACCTACACCATCTCCTCACTAATAATGCATATCCATTAAACCAGCCTTAAAGACAAGTATTATAGGAAGAAAACTTCAAAGGGGGAGAATGAACAAGAAAAAAGAGAATACAAAGTCCCAGAGGAGATTTTTCTGAGTATAGTAATTAGGTTTCAGTTATTTAGAGTTGTATGATAAAAAAAAGTAATATACTGTATTTATTGGCGTATAACAGTCACTTTTTTACCCTGAAAATAGAGGGTAAACTGTGCCTGTGTGTTATACGCACGGGGCTGTGGAAAGTTTTTCTCCTGAAACTTCCCTTTTAAAGTTAGGGTGCGTGTTATACACCTGTGCGTGTTATACGCCGATAAGTACGGTAAATCAAAAAGCAATGTAGTACCAATACTCACATCAGTAGGGTTGCATGACACCAGAACTGGGTGGAGTCAAGCAACCAGATAGGCAGGCCTGCAGGGAACATTTTTGTCTTTGTGGAGATATAAGTAGCTCTAAATGCTTGTCTGAGTGATTTTTCTAATGTTCCTGTGCTGGCAAGGCAGTTGGATTCTGATGTTTTAGGAAACAAGCCTCAAAAAATGGTTATGATTGCAGAGATGCCTACATGTAAAAGAATGCTTGTGATAATCTTTCACATCAAGAACTGGTCTTTATTTGTCAGGGAATGCATGTAAACAATGCCAAACATTTTGTGATGCTAACAGCCACAAATTATAGTAAGAAATACTGGTATAGAATTGCATACATTAAATATAATGAGTTTCTGCCTTTTAAGGCAACAGAGTGAAGATCCTCTCTATAGCTTTTCATCCCTTTAAAGGGATGGCATCTATGCTATTTAATGACCCACTTCTGGGTGTTTATTTTTGGAAGAACATGTGCAAAATGTGTGCATCAAAGAAAAAGTGTTTTGGTTAGCCATAGGATGCAGTCCAGTGGTGTGTGGCCAAAAACTGTACTGTGTGTACAGTAAAACGTTAGAAGTTGTTTTTGGGGGGGATTTCAGATGAAGCACACAACTAGAAATTGACAAAACAATAGGTATGTAATAACATGTTTAATAATACATATAAATTGAACATGTGGTACATGTGGTATTTGTAGCAACAGTCAGCCGCATGACACTCCCAACGTCAAACTGCGTATTAAAAATGTAATTATTTTTTGTGTGGCTGCTGATGCGCCACAGGATCTTCCCCACCTCTCCTGTTGTGGGGGGACGAGCAGATACTTGATGCGCATCAACGCCACACACCTCACGCCATGCGCGTGATGTATTTCCATCTGCAGACACCACAAAGGGAGGAGTTGAGCGCCAACTGCCGAGCGTCAATGGCCGCTCAGGCACTGACGCCGCCTCCCCCTTTAAATACGCAGCGTGACATTTGGAGTGTCCTGCGGCTGACTGTTGCTACAAATACCACACTCTGGTCAAGCACATGCTTTGTTCACTCCTGGCATTCTGTACACACCATGCACCACTTTGGACCATGCTTTTCAGTTAAAACCTAAGGTAATATTTGGTACTTCTATTGTTCCTTTACTGGTCTCCTAATGGTACTTCTCTTCTTGATCACCTCTCCGTGTTAGAGACACAGTTATTGTCCCCCTCCACTTGGGTTATTTTGTCACCAATACAGAACCTATTACTACTACATCCGTCAACTGGGGATCATATTCTTATAGATGTTTAATCACTGGTGTTTGTGCCGCCGTGTTGCCGCAGATATCACTACCACAGCTCCTGGGGGGGGGGGTGACTACCTATAGTCTACTCATAGGTAATAGTGATGGGGTTAAGTTGTCGCTCCCCCTCTTTTCCCTTCCCCCTCTGATCATTTTGGCATTCATTCGTTTTTTTTTGTAGAGACATCTATTTTGCATCTGCTCCTGATGTGTGGAAAAAATCCACGAAATGCGTAGAGATTTCCTCTGATGCTATGTCATGGCAATCATGTGTTTTATACTAGATTACTATTTTTTTTGATTTATGAATTGTTGAGCCATCCCCAAATGCTATGTCACAGCAACCATGTTTTTTTTTTTATATCCAATTACTACTTTTTAGAATCATGTATTGTTTTGTACTATCATTTTTATACCTACCAGAATATTTTGGGTATACATATTAATATCTATTATATTATGAATTATGTTGAAATACTTGTACATATATGAATTTTTAAGGTATTATATATTCAGACCAGCATTTTTCCATTGCCATGTACCACATGTACAATGTATATGTATTATTAAACATGTTATTACATACCTATTGTTTTGTCAATTTCTAGTTGTGTGCTTCATCTAAAGTCTCAAAAAAACAACAACCCCCCTTCTAATATGTGCAGTAGGGATGGAGGTATATGTACTTAATCATTCATAGCCTCATTTAAAGTCCCAATACTTTTTCCCCTTTTTTTTTTTGTGTATACAGAAAAACATAATGCATTGACATCTATAAAATTAGATAAACCTTGTTGTTTCTATGTGCAAGTGTTAAACTAATTTAACCAGTTCCCATCCGGCCTATAATAAAATGATGGCTGGACAGGGCCTTCGTTGTGCCGGGTGGACTGCATATGACGTCCTCCCAGAACGCGTCTCACGCGCATCCAACAGTTGCACTGCGGCACGATCTGTCTCCGGCTGTTTCCACAGAACACAGCAGATGACAGATCTCTGTACTGGGCCACTGCCAGTACCATTTTATTGCTGTGACCAATCTCAGAAGATCACATGACAATTGCAAATGAATTACCAAAAATAAAGGCAATGCAGCACTACTCTGAACCAGTGTATCACATACAGCGGTTTGCAGCGTATCTATAAATATTTTATAATAGTATTTAGAATTTTTTTATATTTTTTTGGTCTCTCTGGGCAGTATTTGTGTTGTGATTTTTACACATTGTATTTACACAGATACTATTTTGAGGTTTTTTTCCACCTTAAAGGAGAAGTACAGCCAAAGCTGTAGATCTTCCTGTGGATCCTGTATGATCTGTACTCCTGTGACTTGTTTTAGCAGACAGCTGATGTCACCGAGACGGCTGATGTCACTGAGCCAGCCCAGGCTTGGAAAGGATTGCAACCATATGGTCAGGATCTGCCCACATGCCTGGACCGGCACCCGGTTTAGAGGCTCAGCGAGCCACTGAGAGCCTAAGCTGGGTATTCCCGCCCCCTTCACAGCCCAGCTCTCCAGTGAGTGTGGGGAAGCAGAGCAAAGAGCCGGTGACTGACAGTCACCGGATCTCTGCTCAGAGAGCTCTAAGAAACCGAGAGTAGCCCTGTATTGTCTTTATTTTTGTTAATTCATTTTATGTGGGGACACATGTTTATGCTGGCAGCCACTCATTAGCTATAAATCTAGGGGGGTCTGCGCAGTGGTTGTTTAGTTAAATTGTAAACAATCAATGGCTTTCTTTCGTGCATTTCATTGTGTACTATTGTGTTGCTAGCTGTGATTGGTCAAAGTGATCACATTGTACAGACAGGGCCAATCACAGCCCATCTGTACCCTGTGATTAGCTGTGGCCAATCACAGATAGTGACAACAATACACACTGAGTTAATTAATTGAAATTCACTGGTATAAGCAATCATAATATGACAGTGATGATACGCGTCAAACACTAGGACACCGGAAGTGACGTTTGCACGGTGCAAGCTCGCTGCTCGTTTCTGATACACACCACATTACTGTTTTAAATGTGAGTACACTGTTTGTTATATGTTTGAATAAACCGCTGACTGTTTAAAACATATTACACTAGAGAGCCTCCTCTATGTTTTCTCTACCCTGCCTGATGACACACTTTGGAGCTGTCTTACCTTGCTGACCACCCAGCCTGGAAGGAAGCCTTAACCCCCTAGGCACCACACTACTGGGAGGACGGATAGGAGTTATCCCCTCTACCCCGAGTGATTCCATTGGTTTTATTGAATGCTGCTTACCTTGCATCCGTAAGGTAATTTGCTAGCACACCTTCGGGTGTCACCATACACCGAAGATTCACCAACAAGTCACCTTGCCACCTGCTGATGTCATTTAGCACCCAGCACTTTACTTGCACCTTGCAATTTCTTTTGTTTAAATTGCATCACCTCTTGGACTGAGTCACAGTTGCACCATTTGCACTTTGTAACAATTGGACAATCTTGTGGTTCCATCCACCATTCATACAATGTGGTTTTACTCACATTATAGTCACCTATTTGTATTTATTTGCACTCTTATTCTGTTCACTGTTTTATTCATCCATCATTGTTTATATCAGTTATGTTCAGTCATTCATTTTGATTGGAGCATAACAATATCCTGCGATTTCCTCTGTGACTGCATATATTATTATCTTCGCGTTGTGATTTTATTTATGCACCTGAGTCACCTTATCTTTGCACATTCATTCAGTTCACCTTTGGATGCACCTTATCTTAGCATTTATAGCGATTTTATCTTTCAGTCAGTCTATTTGCATATTTGTACATTAATTTATCAATTATACTATTTTGGTTATTTAGACATTTTACCATTTACACCATTCTATGCTATTGGAGCGCAACACCATCTCTTGATTTTTTCCATAACCACTTACTGACCCATCACAGTACATACACTGTGGTGGGGTGGCACGTGCAGGCACAATCACGTACATGTAGGTCATGTGTCTGCTCCGGGTGTAGGCGCCCAACCATCCCCCCGTGACCACAGCTTATTGTGGATCCCGGTACTCGGAAGCCCTGGTAATCACATAGCGTTCACATGATCACAGTGTCAACAAAGCTGTAATAAATGAATTGATTCATAACAGCTGTGTTGCCTTTGCTATGATTAGCCCACAGTTATCACATGGTACCTGTGCCAATTACAGCACCCTTTATCATTTAATTAGCTGTAGCCAATTGATGTCATGAATGGTTAACCCAGTGTTTTTCAACTCCAGTCCTCAAGGCGCCCCAACAGGTCATGTTTTCAGGATTTTCCTCAGATGGAACAGCTGTGGTAATTACTAAGGCAGTGAAACTGATCAAATCACCTGTGCAAAATAATGGAGAGCCTGAAAACATGACCTGTTGGGGCGCCTTGAGGACTGGAGTTGAGAAACACTGGGTTAACCCATTTATTGCAGTTGAAAACGTTGCTGTTACAATGATCTTCACTATAACAACAAACAACATCTTTGATCACCCCCAACCCCCCCCCCCCGAGATTAGTACAGTGTTACTATGGTAATACTGAACTACTCTGATGAAAGTATGTAAACAATAAATGTAAAAAATTAGAAAAACAAGTTAAAAAATGATAAAAAATAAGAGTTATTATTTTATTTTCTTAACATACTGGGGTTGATTTACTTAAATGTGAGAGCGCAATATCTGGTGTAGCTGTGCATGGTAGCCAATCTGCTTGTAACTTCAAAGAGAAGTATGGCTTTTTTTAATTTTTCAAGAATCATACTTACCTAGGTGGATGCAACGGTCCGATTGCTGTAACACTGAGAACCACTGAGCGATCAAATACCTGTCAGTCAACAGCTTTCTGCTCTGCCCCCCTTGTGCTCACTGGAGTGCTGGGCTGTGGAGGGGCAGGGGTGGGTGGCTCAGGCTCTCAGCAGCTTTTTGACGGGTGTGATGTTAGCCGAAAGCAGGCTTCAGCCTGCTGTCTGCTGAAAAGGGGTCACAGGAGTACAGAATGAACTGCACTTCTGTGATCCACAGGAGAACATCAGCCAAACAAGCTTTGGCTGTACTTCTCCTTTCAGCTTGTTAAATTAAGCTTTGACAATAAAACCTGGAAGCTGATTGGTTTCTACACCAGATTTTACACTCTCCAGTTTTTAGTAAATCAACCCCACTGTCAGCAGTCAGCATCACTGATCACCTTCACAGTAGTCATAAGATGACCCTGCACTGTACTGGTAACAATATGTAAAAAAAAAATGTATTCAATTTCTCCAGAAAGCTCATCATGCCTCTTACTAAATTCCTCAGACTGTCTACTTTCCAAAAAGGGATAATTTGAGGGGAATTTGTACTGTCCTAGCATTTTAGGGCCTCAAAAAAATTGATTCATTTAGTCTCCAAATTCCTCTCTGTTTACCTAAAGTATTGGGGCGTATGGATATAATTACCAGCGAGTGGTCAGAAAGTGTTGTATCCCCGATAGAGCATTAATTATAAAGGGAAGGAGAGATGTAGGCATCTAAATATGCTAAATTCTGGCATATGTATTATGCGGATGTGAAAAATGTGTGAAATCACGTTTTGAAGGATTAAGCTCCCTTCAGGTATCCGAAAGGTTATAGGTTGAGAGTAATTTGGCAATTTTAAGGCTCTCCTATCACATTTTTTGACTATCACATTTTCATCACTATCACTCTCCTATCACATTTAACATAATAAGAGGCACTGGACAGGGGTGCCCGCTCTCCCCAATCATATTTGCTATAGTCATAGAAACTCTAATGATAGCTATACGCCAAAATCCAGACATTCAAGGGGTTACTTGTGGAGACCAGATACATAAATGTGGCTTATTTGCAGATGGGTCTCTGAATATCCTCACGAGCTAGGATAACCAGGTGAATTGTAACATGCGTCTTTAAATTATAAATGTTGCAGGGTGATCGCACAGAAAATTGCAAAGCGATCACACAAAAATTGCAGTATATGCGACTATATCAAGTGCAGGTAGAGTTCATTTGGTCAATCGTGAATGGTGAAAAAAAAAGCAGTTCATTTATCCTGTGCAGGAAGTGGAACACAGGAGGGCCGAGGGGGGGGGGGGGGTCGGTGGTTGTGTGATGGGAATATCGTATTCCTCTTCCTGTGCTGGTGCACTCCGGTGGTAGTGACATTTTGTTTTGGTAGAGGTGGCCTCTTACCTGTAGGTAGAGAGGTAACAGCATGTAGCAAACAAGATGCTCTGTGTTCCTCTTGCCTGGTTCCTATAGGGGTCCGTGTGTTGTTTGGGATGGTTGTCTCCTAATAGCTGGATGCAGGGGTAATTAGGGTTTCCCTCTGGAGTATGCACTCATATGCCAGCCATTGTATAAGTAGAAATGAAGAGGGAAGATACTATATGGTGTAGTACGTTTTTAAAACATTTATTGTTCAACATGTTAAAAGCAGTGGTACTCACATTTGGCAGTAACACAATGTAAAAGACTCCACGAGCTGCAAGCTCGTCTGCTGAGCGTCACTTCTAGTTCCTAGATTCGTCTCTACGCGTGGCATCCCGGTAACCACCACCGGAGTGCACCAGCACAGGAAGAGGAATACGATATTCCCATCACACAACCACCCCCCTCGGCCCTCCTGCATTCCATGCATCACTGCACTTCCTGCACAGGATAAATGAGCTGCTTTCTTTTTTCACCATTCACGATTGACCAAATTAACTCTACCTGCACTTGATATAGTCGCATATACTGCAATTTTTGTGCGATCGCTTTGCAATTTTCTGTGCAATCGCCCTGCAACATTTATAATTTAAAGACGCATGTTACAATTTACCTGGTTATCCTAGCTCGTGAGGATATTCAGAGACCTGTCGCACCGTGCACTTTTTAAAGTGCAACATCCCCTCGGATTGATTTATGCGTTTATGCATCTTTTGCACTGGTTGCACGTATGCTTTGCATTTCACATTTTTGATTTCATTATCTATGATTTACTGTCACAGTTCATTATTTATTTTTCGATTTGCACAATCTTGATTTCTTGACACAGTGTTTAGACCTGTTGCACATTGTTTACTATTTTAGAAGATAGTATTTTATGGTCACCACTTGAAGATTATTTATTGTGCGTTTTTCACATCTTGGAAGATCTTGCTATTTTATGTGCGTTTTACAATAATTGTTTATTTGCATTTGTTTTATTATCTTACACAAAGTTTTAGAAGAATTTCACTTAATTTATTTCACTAAACAGCGCAGCACCACCCCCTCTTTATACACTTAATTTCCGTGGGTATGATCTGACCCCCCCCTGGTGCTTGCAGCAGTTTTATATCACTAGCTAGCCCTCTCCATAGTATCACAGGAATACACCTAATTTTTTATTTGTAGATGATATTCTTCTATTTGTCACATCCCCTCTGACTTCTCTGCAAAGTTTTGAACAGTTTCTCAAAAATTTCAGGACTAGAAGTTAATTATACTAAATTACAAGCCCTCAAGGTTTCACTCCCCCCTTCCAGGGTCTCCTTATTGAAGCAGTCATTTAACTTTGATTGGCATGATTCTTCAATCAGATACTTAGGCATTACGCTGACAGCCCACATAGAATCTCTCTAAGATCATAACTATACTCCATTATATAGGAAATTGGAGGATGATCTCAAAGCCTGGTAAAAACACAAATTATAATAGTTGGGCAGAATAAACTCAATCAAAATGACTTTACTTCCAAGACTTCTCTATTATTTCAGATCACTCCCCATTCCCATAAAAAAAAAAAAAAAAAAAAAATCTCTCCAGAGTAAGATCCTCAAATATATTTGGAACTCCTCTGGTTACCGTATATCACAGAACACTCTTTTTCTCCATAGACGTAGAGGAGGCTTGGGTCTCCCAGGCTTATATAAATATTTTATAGCAGCAAGATTAGCACAACTCTCCTCAATATACTCAAGGTCTGAAAAACTTGATTGGATTAAGATTGAAAATCAGGCAGTTCCCTACTTTTCCCTTGATTACCTTTTATGGTGCCCACCTAAGAAACGTCCACCCATAATGTCTCCTACCCTTTCTCAATCTTTAGCTCTTTGGGACAGATTCAGAAGTCACTCTGTTCTTGTTTCTACAGGCCGTCCTCTGACTCCTATATTCAATAATCCGGAATTTCTCCCGGGTCTAAATGTTGAGACATTCAAATGGTGGACGGACAGGGGACTATACCGTATAGGAAACTTCTTTAACTCTGGGACTCCTATAACTCTTTATCACTGCATCAAAATACTGAAACTCCCAGAATCCGAAAGATTGCACTTCAGCCAAATCTTAAATTTCTTAAATCACATTTTAAAGGATAAACCTTCACCGCTTCAACTCACGAAATACGAAACATGGTGTAGCCAGGCTGAGGAGCCAAGGGGAGGTATTTCGGTCATATACTCGTCCCTTACTCACTCCTTAATGAAGTGTTCGTTCATGACAGCTTGGGAAACAGACTTTAAATTTAATTGGAGTCTGGAGACCTGGCATACGGCTTGCTCAAAGTCCTTTAAAGGTATTCTGAACATAAATCTAATGGAAGCTAATATTAAGGTCTTAACTAGGTGGTATCTTACCCCCTCTAAATTAGCTGCAATATACCCATCTTTAGATCCCTCTTGTTTTAGAGGATGCCAACTTTCGGGATCAATGTCCCACATCTGGTGGGAATGTCCAAGGATCCGCTCTTTTTGGTACAAAATTTTTAATTTGATCTTCAGGGTGACTAATTGCCAGGTCCCCAGGTCCCCGCTTGTAGCGCTTTTAAATGCACGGATACCCCAAACAACTAAGAATACTCAAACACTAATTCATTTTATCCTCACAGGAGCCAAGATAACTATAGCCAAGGCTTGGAAAAAAACAAAACCACTCCTTTCTGATGTCAAACGTAAGGTGTCATGGATAATGACTCAAGAAAAACTTGCTAGAATTCTTAATAACACAATCTCAAAATTTGAAATAATCTGGGTACCTTGGGCTAATTATATTGGGATATCACTTACTTAAATTATTTAATTGTATGCCCACTCACCGACGATATGTAGTTAGGCATGTACCCTCTCTTCTTTCTCTTCTTCTTTTCTTTTCCTAGCTCTCTCCTATCCTTTTCTATCCTTATTTTATTTTTACAACAAGACACCCGGAGATGTTTTTTAAGATACATATCCTTAGTTCATTTCTATAATTTTATTGAATTTCTAAGCTTTCATTTAGGAGAGTTATCGTGTTGTTTAATTACCGTATATACTCGAGTATAAGCCGAGTTTTTCAGCACATTTTTTTGTGCTGAAAATGCCCCCCTCAGCTTATACTCGAGTCACCTTTTTGCGCCTGATCTCCCAGAATTTGGGGACCCAGTGCTGACCGGCCGTAGGTCCTCTGGACTCCAGCCTTGGCACACATGTAGCCCCACTCTTCCTCTACAATTGTGCAAAGTTTGTTGTCCGGAGGACCTACGGCCGGGGAGCACCAATTTTTCAAAGCCGGGCACCCCTTCCATAGACTCCCATGTTAAATGGTAATTTCTTTGGTGATTTCGGGACCCGGTACCGGCCAGTCGTAGGTTCCCTGGACCCGAAACTTGGCACACATGTAGCCCCATTTCTCTTCTACAAATGTACAAAGTTTGTTGTCTGAGAAACCTACGGCCATGGAGCACCATTTTTTTCAAAGCCAGGCACTCCTTCCATAGACTCCCATGTTAAACGTCAGTCTAGCCATGGACACAGTGAGACATGGGCACAGTGAGGCATGGACACAGTGAGGCATGAACACAGTGAGGCATGGACACAGTGAGGCATGGACACAGTGAGGCATGCACATGGACACAGTGAGGCAAAGTGAGGCATGCAGATGGACACCCTAGGCTTATAGTCGAGTCAATACGTTTTCCCAATTTTTTGTGGTAAAATTAGGTGCCTCGGCTTATATTCGGGTCAGCTTATACTCGAGTATATACAGTAGTTATACTTCCTGGTAAGTGAAGCTGGGAAGGCTACACTAAGAGTTTATAAGGAGGACTGGAGGTTCCCTCTTCGGGCACAGCTTGATCAATATAGGGGTGCTACGGAGAGACGTGAATCTTTAGCCCTTTAAAGTTATATTAATTTTTAATTTACTGTATTTTATTTATAAACTGTCTCCTGCTTATTATTCATAGGATATTATATGTTATCACTACTTTATTGTCCTCTGGAATGTACCTTTACTGTATCAATATGTATTGTTTCTTATTGTTTACTTTAAGAAAAGAAAATATTTTGAAAGTAAAAAAATGTGATAGGCTGTCAGTTCATCAAAATATATGAATTTTCCATGACACAGTTAGGTCCAAATATATTTTGACACAGGCACAATTTTCATACTTTTGGCTCTGTATGCCACCAAAATAAAATGTAAATTAAACAATCCAAATGAATTTGAAGTGCAGACTTTCAGATTTAATTTAAGGGGTTGAACATGAATATCAAGTACAAATTTTAGGAACTGCAACCATTTTTTACACAGTCCCCCCGTTTGCAGAGACTCAAATGTAATTGGACAAATGAATATAATCATAAATAAAAATTTTTTTTTTTTATATTTTGTTGAGAATCCTTTTCTGGCAATGACTGCCTGAAGTCTGGAACCCATGAACATCACCAAAGACTGAGTTTCCTCCTTTCTGATGCTTTGCCAGGCTCTAACTGCAGCTGTATTCTTTGTGATCTTTGTTTGTGGCTCTTCCTACCTTTAGTTTTGCCTTCAGCAAGTGAAATGAATGCGCAATTGGGTTAAGATCAGGTTATTGACTCGACCATTGCAGAATATTCCACTTATTTTCCTTCAAAAGCTCCTGAGTTGCTTTTGCAGTGTGTTTTGGATCACTGTTAGTGTTGAGCGAACCCGAACTGTAAAGTTCGGGTCCGTACCGAACTTTAGCTTTTTCCCGAACCCGAACTTTGCCCAAAAGTCCGGGTTCGGGTTCGGGTTCGGCAATCTAATAACGCATTTAGAAATGCTTCAGGGGCCAGCCAATCACCTTTTGATTAGCTGGTGTGCCCTTAGAAGCCATCATAGCCATGCCTACTAATGGCATGGCTGTGATTGGTCAGTGCAACATGTGACCCAGCTTCTATATAAGCTAGAGGCACACAGCACACATAACACTCTGCTTCAGAATAGATAGGGAGAGGATCTAGTCTGCTGCTGCTGCTTTTAGGGAGAGATAGAAAGATAGAAGAGGTAGTCCTGATTCTACAATCTGAGGGAAAAGATAGAGAGATAGTGTAGTGTAGGGCCAGGTTCCTGTGTTGGTGCTTTCAGGGACAGAGAATATTATATAGGAGTCCAGATTCAGAGATTAAAATCAGCGATCTGCATAGGTCTACCTATTTGTGTTGCAGTGCAGTCTTTTTACACTGCCATGAGCCCAGTGTCAGAGAAAATCTAACTTTTAGGGGGAAAAAAAGACACTTTATTGTTCTATTTTCCAAAAGACCCATACGGCAAAAAAAAAAAAAAAAAAAGCATTTTATTTTGCTCGTGCAAAAAAAGACCCGTTTAGGGCAAAAAAAAAAAAAAATTTTCACTTTAACGTACGCTTGCAAAAAACGCCGTTTAGGGGCACAAAAAAAAGTTTGCAGTGTGTTATACATATTTTGAGGTGTGTGAAATAAACAATTTCTATATAGTTTTCTCCTACTGTGCTATACTAAAAAAAACAACATTTTTTTTGAATAGCATTTTCTGCAGTTCTGTAGCTGTGCGATTCAGCGGTTACGTACTGTGGGTGTGTTCTGCACTTCCAAAAAACGCCGTTTAGTGGCACCAAAAAAAGGTTGCAGTGTGTTATACATATTTTGAGGTGTGTGAAATAAACAATTTCTCTATAGTTTTCTCCTACTGTGCTATACTAAAAAAACAACACTTTTTTTGAATAGCATTTTCTGCAGTTCTGTAGCTGTGCGATTCAGCGGTTACGTACTGTGGGTGTGTTCTGCTCTTCCAAAAAACGCCGTTTAGTGGCACCAAAAAAAGGTTGCAGTGTGTTATACATATTTTGAGGTGTGTGAAATAAACAATTTCTCTATAGTTTTCTCCTACTGTGCTATACTAAAAAAACAACATTTTCTTTGAATAGCATTTTCTGCAGTTCTGTAGCTGTGCGATTCAGCGGTTACGTACTGTGGGTGTGTTCTGCTCTTCCAAAAAACACCGTTTAGTGGCACCAAAAAAAGGTTGCAGTGTGTTATACATATTTTGAGGTGTGTGAAATAATCAATTTCTCTATAGTTTTCTCCTACTGTGCTATACTAAAAAAAAATCATTTTTTTTGAATAGCATTTTCTGCAGTTCTGTAGCTGTGTGATTCAGCGGTTACGTACTGTGGGTGTGTTCTGCTCTTCCAAAAAACGCAGTTTAGTGGCACCAAAAAAAGGTTGCAGTGTGTTATACATATTTTAGGGTGTGTGAAATAAACAATTTCTATATAGTTTTCTCCTACTGTGCTATACTAAAAAAACAACATTTTTTTTGAATAGCATTTTCTGCAGTTCTGTAGCTGTGCGATTCAGCGGTTACGTACTGTGGGTGTGTTCTGCTCTTCCAAAAAACGCCGTTTAGTGGCACCAAAAAAAGGTTGCAGTGTGTTATACATATTTTGAGGTGTGTGAAATAAACAATTTCTCTATAGTTTTCTCCTACTGTGCTATACTAAAAAAACAACATTTTCTTTGAATAGCATTTTCTGCAGTTCTGTAGCTGTGCGATTCAGCGGTTACGTACTGTGGGTGTGTTCTGCTCTTCCAAAAAACACCGTTTAGTGGCACCAAAAAAAGGTTGCAGTGTGTTATACATATTTTGAGGTGTGTGAAATAAACAATTTCTCTATAGTTTTCTCCTACTGTGCTATACTAAAAAAACAACATTTTTTTTTAATAGCATTTTCTGCAGTTCTGTAGCTGTGCGATTCAGCGGTTACGTACTGTGGGTGTGTTCTGCTCTTCCAAAAAACGCCGTTTAGTGGCACCAAAAAAAGGTTGCAGTGTGTTATACATATTTTGAGGTGTGTGAAATAAACAATTTCTATATAGTTTCCTCCTACTGTGCTATACTAAAAAAACTACTTTTTTTTGAATAGCATTTTCTGCAGTTCTGTAGCTGTGCGATTCAGCGGTTATGTACTGTGGGTGTGTTCTGCTCTTCCAAAAAACGCCGTTTAGTGGCACCAAAAAAAGGTTGCAGTGTGTTATACATATTTTGAGGTGTGTGAAATAAACAATTTCTCTATAGTTTTCTCCTACTGTGCTATACTAAAAAAACAAAAAATTTTTTGTATAGCATTTTCTGCAGTTCTGTAGCTGTGCAATTCAGCGGTTACGTACTGTGGGTGTGTTCTGCTCTTCCAAAAAACGCCGTTTAGTGGCACCAAAAAAAGGTTGCAGTGTGTTATACATATTTTGAGGTGTGTGAAATAAACAATTTCTATATAGTTTTCTCCTACTGTGCTATACTAAAAAAACAAACATTTTTTTGAATAGCATTTTCTGCAGTTCTGTAGCTGTGCGAGTCAGCGGTTACGTACTGTGGGTGTGTTCTGCGCTTCCAAAAACACCCATTTAGGGCAAGATCCTAAATTTTGAAAATATGAGGAGAAGGTCAAAGGGACGTGGTGGAACCGGTCGTGGTGCTGCTGGTGGAGCTCCTGTTGCAGGGAGAGGACGTGGTGGATCTGTGCCAGATACACGCACAAGTGAAACACCTTCCTCAGGTGCGAGTAGGCGACCGAGCCTGCGGCGGTATTTTGTCGCGCCTAATGAGGCTGTACGAATGTTTAGGCCAGGACAAGTACAGGCGATAGTAGATTGGGTTTCTGACAGTGCCTCGGGTTCCTTCACATTGTCTCCCACCCACTCTTCTGATGAAAGAACAGAGTTGGCACCTGAAATCCATGTCCATCAGTCTTTCACCTCACCCCCTTGCAAATCAGCCAAGCAGTCTGAGCCCCAAATCATGCAGCAGTCTCTTCTGCTTTTCGATGACTCTGTTAGCAGGGTTTCCCAGGGCCATCCACCTAGCCCTGCCCCAGAAGTGGAAGAGATTGAGTGCACCGATGCCCAACCACTTATGTTTCATGATGAGTACATGGGAGGACCATCGCAGTACGTCTCGGATGATGACGAAACACAGGTGCCAACTGCTGCTGCTTTCGCAATTGTGCAGACAGACAAGGAGGGCAGGGGTGAAGACTGGGTGGAAGATGATGTGGAGGACGATGAGGTCCTCGACCCCACATGGAATCAACGTTATGCAGGTGACCAGTGTAGTTTGGAGGAAGAGGCGGTGGTCGCACAGAGCCACCAGCACAGCAGAAGAGGGAGCAGGGTGCAAAAGCGGAGCGTCTGTCAGCTAGACAGTATGTCTGCTACTGCCCAACGCAGCAAGGGACCGAGCACACCAAAGCCAGGTCCAAGGAGTTCCCCAGCGTGGCAGTTCTTCACACAATGTGCTGGTGACAAGACACGAGTGGTTTGCATGCTGTGCAATCAGAGCCTGAAGCGAGGCATAAACGTTCTCAAACTGAGCACAACCTGCATGACCAGGCATCTAAGTTCAAAGCACGAGCTGCAGTGGAGTAGACACCGCAAAAACCAAGAAAGGTCTCTGGCTCCTCCTGCTTCCTCTTCTGCTGCAGTCTCGGCCTCTTCATCCACCTCTGTAGTGACAGTGGCACCTGCCACCCCGCAAACAGAGCATCTGCCAGCAACACTACCACCTGGGTCACCAACGATCTCCACAATGTCCCATGGAAGCGTTCAGCTCTCTATCTCCCAAACATTGGAGCGGAAGAGGAAGTACCCCCCTAGCGACCCGCGATCCCTGGCCCTGAATGCCAGCATTTCAAAACTCCTGGCCTTTGAAATGCTGTCATTCCGTCTGGTGGAGACGCAGAGTTTTAAAAGCCTGATGGCATTGGCTGTCCCACAGTACGTCGTGCCCAGCCGCCACTATTTTTCCAGGCGAGCCATCCCTTCCCTGCACAACCAAGTGGGGGACAAAATCAGGTGTGCACTGCGCAACGCCATCTGTGGCAAGGTCCACCTAACTACGGATGCGTGGACCAGTAAGCACGGTCAGGGACGTTATATCTCCCTAACAGCACACTGGGTAAATGCAGTGGCGGCTGGGCCTGAGGCAGATAGCAGTTTGGCGCATGTCCTTCCACCACTGAGGATTGCAGGGCGCTTCAGTTTGCCTCCTGTTGCTAACTCCTCCTACTCCGCTTCCTCATCCTCTACCGCCTCCTCATCCGGTCAGCGTAACACCTTCACCACCAACTTCAGCACAGCCAGGGGTAAACGACAGCAGGCAGTTTTAAAACTTTCCTGTTTGGGGGAAAAACCCCACACCGCGCAGGAGTTGTGGAGGGACATGGAAGAACAGACCAATGAGTGGTTGCTGTCAGTGAGCCTCAAGCCCGGCCTGGTGGTGTGCGATAATGGGCAAAATCTCGTAGCAGCTCTGGGCCTAGCCGGTTTGACGCACATCCCTTGCCTGGCGCATGTGCTGAACTTGGTGGTCCAGAGGTTCCTTAAAAATTACCCCAATATGCCAGAGCTGCTGCAGAAAGTGCGGGCTGTGTGTGCGCACTTTCGGCGTTCTCACCCTGCTGCTGCTCGCCTGTCAGCGCTGCAGCGTAACTTCGGCCTTCCCGCTCACCGCCTCATATGTGACGTGCCCACAAGGTGGAACTCCACCTTGCACATGCTGGCCAGTAGGGATGGGCCCGGTGCTCGATTCAAACCTATGTTCGAATCGAGCATCGGGCGTTCGCTCGCTCGTCGAGCCCAGAACTATTTGGGCCGTTCGCATCACATTCGTGTGATGCGAGCGGCCCCGCAATGCATTGCGGCCGGCGCGGCCGGCGCAGTGCATTGCTGGCTGATGATTGGCCAAGCATGCACTGTGACCCCGCATGCTTGGCCAATCACAGCGCCCGAAACTCGGAGAGCAATAATTGGCTACAGGCAGGACGCCTGTAGCCAATTACAGCTCAGGGGCTTTAGTACACGCCCCACCATTTAAAAGGCCGCCACGCCATCGGCCCCGGTCACATGAGTTCCGGCTTTAGGAGAGATTAGTCTGCTGATTCTGTCTTTGCTTGATACTGAAAGATTTGCTCTTCTTTGCTAAACCATTGGCTATTTCTTTGCTAAACCATTGCTACCTAAGTCATTGATCGTTCATTGCTGCTGATTGCACAGTTAGTGTGTTATTAGCTGCTGCTGGGGATTAGTCTGGTGCGTGCTTACTGTTAGTACAGTATTGCAGTAGTACCAACCGCAGTGCTGTTAGCACAGCATTGCACCCCAACAGCACCCATAGGACTTCTAGTGTGTTAGTGGCAGCAAACAGAGCTCCTATATTTTCTTCTCAGCAGCACCCATAGGACTTCTAGTGTGTTAGTGGCAGCAAACAGAGCTCCTATATTTTCTTCTCAGCACCACCCATAGGACTTCTAGTGTGTTAGTGGCAGCAAACAGAGCTCCTATATTTTCTTCTCAGCAGCACCCATAGGACTTCTAGTGTGTTAGTGGCAGCAAACAGAGCTCCTATATTTTCTTCTCAGCAGCACCCATAGGACTTCTAGTGTGTTAGTGGCAGCAAACAGAGCTCCTATATTTTCTTCTCAGCAGCACCCATAGGACTTCTAGTGTGTTAGTGGCAGCAAACAGAGCTCCTATATTTTCTTCTCAGCAGCACCCATAGGACTTCTAGTGTGTTAGTGGCATCACACAGAGCTCCTATATTTTCTTCTCAGCAGCACCCATAGGACTTCTAGTGTGTTAGTGGCAGCAAACAGAGCTCCTATATTTTCTGCTCAGCAGCACCCATAGGACTTCTAGTGTGTTAGTGGCATCACACAGAGCTCCTATATTTTCTTCTCAGCAGCACCCATAGGACTTCTAGTGTGTTAGTGGCAGCAAACAGAGCTCCTATATTTTCTTCTCAGCAGCACCCATAGGACTTCTAGTGTGTTAGTGGCATCACACAGAGCTCCTATATTTTCTTCTCAGCAGCACCCATAGGACTTCTAGTGTGTTAGTGGCAGCAAACAGAGCTCCTATATTTTCTTCTCAGCAGCACCCATAGGACTTCTAGTGTGTTAGTGGCAGCAAACAGAGCTCCTATATTTTCTTCTCAGCAGCACCCATAGGACTTCTAGTGTGTTAGTGGCATCACACAGAGCTCCTATATTTTCTTCTCAGCAGCACCCATAGGACTTCTAGTGTGTTAGTGGCAGCAAACAGAGCTCCTATATTTTCTTCTCAGCAGCACCCATAGGACTTCTAGTGTGTTAGTGGCAGCAAACAGAGCTCCTATATTTTCTTCTCAGCAGCACCCATAGGACTTCTAGTGTGTTAGTGGCAGCAAACAGAGCTCCTATATTTTCTTCTCAGCAGCACCCATAGGACTTCTAGTGTGTTAGTGGCATCACACAGAGCTCCTATATTTTCTTCTCAGCAGCACCCATAGGACTTCTAGTGTGTTAGTGGCAGCAAACAGAGCTCCTATATTTTCTGCTCAGCAGCACCCATAGGACTTCTAGTGTGTTAGTGGCATCACACAGAGCTCCTATATTTTCTTCTCAGCAGCACCCATAGGACTTCTAGTGTGTTAGTGGCAGCAAACAGAGCTCCTATATTTTCTTCTCAGCAGCACCCATAGGACTTCTAGTGTGTTAGTGGCATCACACAGAGCTCCTATATTTTCTTCTCAGCAGCACCCATAGGACTTCTAGTGTGTTAGTGGCAGCAAACAGAGCTCCTATATTTTCTTCTCAGCAGCACCCATAGGACTTCTAGTGTGTTAGTGGCAGCAAACAGAGCTCCTATATTTTCTTCTCAGCAGCACCCATAGGACTTCTAGTGTGTTAGTGGCAGCAAACAGAGCTCCTATATTTTCTTCTCAGCAGCACCCATAGGACTTCTAGTGTGTTAGTGGCAGCAAACAGAGCTCCTATATTTTCTTCTCAGCAGCACCCATAGGACTTCTAGTGTGTTAGTGGCATCACACAGAGCTCCTATATTTTCTTCTCAGCAGCACCCATAGGACTTCTAGTGTGTTAGTGGCAGCAAACAGAGCTCCTATATTTTCTGCTCAGCAGCACCCATAGGACTTCTAGTGTGTTAGTGGCATCACACAGAGCTCCTATATTTTCTTCTCAGCAGCACCCATAGGACTTCTAGTGTGTTAGTGGCAGCAAACAGAGCTCCTATATTTTCTTCTCAGCAGCACCCATAGGACTTCTAGTGTGTTAGTGGCAGCAAACAGAGCTCCTATATTTTCTTCTCAGCAGCACCCATAGGACTTCTAGTATGTTAGTGGCAGCAAACAGAGCTCCTATATTTTCTTCTCAGCAGCACCCATAGGACTTCTAGTGTGTTAGTGGCAGCAAACAGAGCTCCTATATTTTCTTCTCAGCAGCACCCATAGGACTTCTAGTGTGTTAGTGGCAGCAAACAGAGCTCCTATATTTTCTTCTCAGCAGCACCCATAGGACTTCTAGTGTGTTAGTGGCATCACACAGAGCTCCTATATTTTCTTCTCAGCAGCACCCATAGGACTTCTAGTGTGTTAGTGGCAGCAAACAGAGCTCCTATATTTTCTGCTCAGCAGCACCCATAGGACTTCTAGTGTGTTAGTGGCATCACACAGAGCTCCTATATTTTCTTCTCAGCAGCACCCATAGGACTTCTAGTGTGTTAGTGGCAGCAAACAGAGCTCCTATATTTTCTTCTCAGCAGCACCCATAGGACTTCTAGTGTGTTAGTGGCATCACACAGAGCTCCTATATTTTCTTCTCAGCAGCACCCATAGGACTTCTAGTGTGTTAGTGGCAGCAAACAGAGCTCCTATATTTTCTTCTCAGCAGCACCCATAGGACTTCTAGTGTGTTAGTGGCAGCAAACAGAGCTCCTATATTTTCTTCTCAGCAGCACCCATAGGACTTCTAGTGTGTTAGTGGCAGCAAACAGAGCTCCTATATTTTCTTCTCAGCAGCACCCATAGGACTTCTAGTGTGTTAGTGGCAGCAAACAGAGCTCCTATATTTTCTTCTCAGCAGCACCCATAGGACTTCTAGTGTGTTAGTGGCAGCAAACAGAGCTCCTATATTTTCTTCTCAGCAGCACCCATAGGACTTCTAGTGTGTTAGTGGCATCACACAGAGCTCCTATATTTTCTTCTCAGCAGCACCCATAGGACTTCTAGTGTGTTAGTGGCAGCAAACAGAGCTCCTATATTTTCTTCTCAGCAGCACCCATAGGACTTCTAGTGTGTTAGTGGCATCACACAGAGCTCCTATATTTTCTTCTCAGCAGCACCCATAGGACTTCTAGTGTGTTAGTGGCATCACACAGAGCTCCTATATTTTCTTCTCAGCAGCACCCATAGGACTTCTAGTGTGTTAGTGGCAGCAAACAGAGCTCCTATATTTTCTTCTCAGCAGCACCCATAGGACTTCTAGTGTGTTAGTGGCAGCAAACAGAGCTCCTATATTTTCTTGTCAGCAGCACACATAGTACCTATAGTGTGTTAGTGTCAGCACCCATAGGACCTACAGTGTGTTGTGAGCACACATAGGAGTTCTATTTTTTATACTATATACACTACCGACTACAATGGCTGGAAGACCGCCAAGGAGAGGCAGAGCGTGCCGAGGCAAGAACACAGGGCAGGCAGGCTCTGTTTCTAGAGACAACAGTGCTGGCCGTGGACGTGGTCGTGCATCGTCATCAGCACGTGGCCATGGGACACGCTTGTCTTTGTTTTCGGCAGCTGGACATGTGGAGCCGCATCATGCTGAAGGCTTGGTAGAATGGATGACCAAGCCCTCCTCATCCTCCTCATCCTCTCTCACCCAGGTTCAGGGTACTGGCAGAGCAGCTGCCAACGCGTACTCAATGGCATCATCAGCCACCCCTTCCCTAGACCCACCATGTCCTCCTGAGGAGTCCCCCGAACTGTTTGAGCACAGTGTTGGGTACATGCTCCAGGAGGATGCCCAACGATTCGAAGGCTCGGATGATGATACCCAGCTTGAGGAAGTCAGTAGTGTGCGCGCAGAGAGAGGGGATGCTGAAGGACAGCAATCTGGCAGTAGTGTTCCACCAGCTGCAGCTTACTGCCAGGTTTGCTCTAGTGGTGAAGAGGGAGGGGATGATGAGGTCACTGACTCCACGTGGGTGCCTGAAGGGAGAGAGGAGGAGGAGGAGGAGGATGCAGCGTCACATGTCCAACGAGGCAGGATGCCCCCTGGAGGCCAGCTAGAGGCCAGCACAGCAACTGTACCACACCGCAGAGCTCCGCCTGTGCAGGGCGCTGCCTCTGCACGTTATCACAAAAGTTCTTTGGTGTGGGCCTTTTTTGAGACGAGTGCATCAGATCGCACCACTGCTATTTGCAATATTTGTCTCAAGCGTATCTCGCGTGGCCAAAACATCAGCCGCTTGGGCACCACAAGCATGAGCAGACATATGTCGACCTGCCATGCAGCTCGTTGGCAAGCACACATAAAAGACCCACACCAAAGAACAAAGCGGACCTCTCCTTGCTCCTCATCAGCTGGGATCTCCATCCCCACTATATCTTCAGTCCTCTCTGAAAGCTGCTCTGAGAGGACTGAAGGTGTAGAATTAGGTGTGTCACAACCAAGTACTTGCAGTACACCGACGTCCGATTGTAGCAGGCAAATTTCCCTGCCCCAGCTGCTGGACCGTCGAAAGAAGTATACTCCCAGCCATCCACATGCCCAGCGGTTGAATGCTAGCTTGGCTAAATTGCTAGCACTTCAACTGCTGCCTTTTCAGTTGATAGACTCGGCCCCCTTCCGTGAGTTTGTTCAATGTGCGGTTCCTCAGTGGCAGGTTCCCAAACGCCACTTTTTCTCACGGAAGGCGATTCCGTCTCTCTACTGGCATGTGGAAGGCAATGTCCATGCCTCGCTGGACAGGGCGGTCAGCGGTAAGGTGCATATTACCGCTGACTCATGGTCCAGCAGGCATGGACAGGGACGTTATCTTTCTTTCACGGCCCATTGGGTCACTCTATTGGCAGCTGGGAGGGATGCAGGACAAGGTGCAGTACTGTTGGAGGTTGTTCCGCCACCACGCCTCCAAAATGCTACTACTGGTTGTGACACACCTCTCTCCTCCACCCCCTCCTCTTCTTCTTCCTCCATGTCCTCTTCGAGTGCTCTGTCCTCGGAACCAGCGGTGCTCCGTAGGCGTACAAGGGGCTACGCGAGTACGCAGGCAAAAAGATGCCATGCCGTGCTTGCGCTGGTGTGTTTGGGGGACAGGAGCCACACTGGGCCAGAGGTTCTGGCAGCTCTGCAGGGGCAGGCCGAGAGGTGGTTGACGCCACGCCAGCTTAAGCCAGGAATGGTCGTTTCTGATAATGGCACCAACCTCCTCTCCGCCCTGCGACAGGGGCAGCTCACCCATGTGCCCTGTATGGCTCACGTCCTCAACCTGGTGGTGCAGCGGTTCTTGGGCAGGTTCCCAGGCTTACAGGATGTCCTGAGGCAGGCCAGGAAAGTCTGTGTGCATTTCCGCCGATCTTATAATGCCAGTGCTCGGCTGACTGAGCTGCAAAAGGAGCTGAACCTGCCCAAGAACCGCCTAATATGTGACATGCCCACCAGGTGGAACTCAACGTTGGCCATGCTGCAGCGACTGCACACGCAGCAGAGGGCCATCAATGAGTACCTTTGCGACTACGGCACCAGGACAGGGTCAGGGGAGCTTGGCTTTTTTTCCCCACGCCAGTGGAGCATGATCAGGGATGCATGCACTGTCCTCTCACCATTTGAGGAGGCCACGAGGATGGTGAGCAGTAACAGTGCATGCATCAGTGACACTGTACCTCTTGTCCACCTGTTGGAGCATACGCTGCGTGGGATAATGGACAGGGCACTTGAGGCAGAACAGAGGCAGGAAGAGGAGGACTTCCTTGTCTCTCAAGGCCCCCTTTATCCAGACAATGTTCCTTCTGTCCCACCCATCACACAGGAAGAGGAGGAGGAGGAGGAGGAGGAGGAGGATTGTGTGAGCATGGAGGTGGAGCCTGGCACTCAGCATCAGCAGCAGCAGTCTTTTAGGGATGATGTACAGTCCCAACAAACCAGTGGACTTGTACGTGGCTGGGAGGAGGTGGCTGGCGATCATGTCATCCTCAGTGACCCAGAAGACTCCGGACCGAATGCCTCAGCTAACCTACGCTGCATGGCCTCCCTGATCCTGCAAAGCCTGCGGAAGGATCCTCGTGTTCTTCGGATCAAGGAGAGTGACCATTACTGGCTGGCCACTCTCCTTGATCCACGGTACAAGGGTAAGGTTGCGGACCTTATCTTGCCGTCGCAGAGGGAGCAGAGGATGAGACATCTCAGGGAGGCCTTGCAGAAAGGTCTGTGCAACGCGTTCCCAGAAACTGGGAGGTTACAAACTCCTGGTCCTGGACGACGAGTTGCTGAGGCTTCGGTCAGTAGCAGAAGGAGCGGTGGGGAAGGTGGACGTCTGACCGATGCGTTCAGACAATTTTTTAGTCCGCAGCCCCAAGGTATGATCGGTTCCAGCAACCATCGCCAGCGTCTGATATACATGGTGCAGGAATACCTAGGGGCAAGGTCAGACTTGGACACCTTTCCCACCGAAAATCCTCTGGCTTACTGGGTCCTGAGGATGGATCACTGGCCAGAGCTTGCACAGTATGCAATTGAGCTACTGGCCTGTCCTGCATCCAGCGTTCTTTCCGAACGCACATTCAGTGCTGCTGGAGGATTTGTCACCGATCATAGGGTGCGCCTGTCCACCGACTCGGTTGATCGACTGACCTTCATAAAAATGAATCAGTCTTGGATCACCACCAGCTACCAGACACCTGAAGCGGATATAACGGAATAATTTATAATGTCACATCCCTTCAAGACTGCCTATGCTGATGCTGAGTGACTGTCCTGTTATGTTCACTGACTATCCTCTTCCTCCTCCTCAATGATCCATGCCACCACACCAGTGCCTAAGGCACAATTTTTCAGCCCCTGTATAACAGGGGCGTGTAATTACAATTTTTTAAAAAGATGCTTCGCAACAGGTGTGACTGCTGTGCTCAGAGTACAGTATCTGTGAGGGGTTGCAGTGTTGTGGCACCAGCACCAGTGCCTAAGGCACAATTTTTCAGCCCCTGTTGGGGCGTGTAATTACAATTTTTAGGCAATGCTTTGCAACAGGTCTCATTGCTGTGCTCAGAGTACAGTATCTGTGAGGGGTTGCAGTGTTGTGGCACCAGCACCAGTGCCTAAGGCACAATTTTTCAGCCCCTGTATAACAGGGGCGTGTAATTACAATTTTTTAAAAAGATGCTTCGCAACAGGTGTGACTGCTGTGCTCAGAGTACAGTATCTGTGAGGGGTTGCAGTGTTGTGGCACCAGCACCAGTGCCTAAGGCACAATTTTTCAGCCCCTGTTGGGGCGTGTAATTACAATTTTTAGGCAATGCTTTGCAACAGGTCTCATTGCTGTGCTCAGAGTACAGTATCTGTGAGGGGTTGCAGTGTTGTGGCACCAGCACCAATGCCTAAGGCACAATTTTTCAGCCCCTGTTTAACAGGGGCGTGTAATTACAAATCTTGATCTAATAGTTCACAGCAGGGCCCATTCCTGCGCCCACCAAGAGTAACTATGAGGGCCTACAGTCTTGTGGCAACACCGTCCACCACCACCACCACCACCAAAGGCCCAATTTTTCTGCCCTGTTCAACAGGTGCATGCAATTACAAATCTTGATCTAATAACTCACAGCAGGGCCCATTCCTGCACCCACCAAGAGTAACTGTGAGGGCTTACAGTCTTGTGGCAACACCGTCCACCACCACCACCACCACCACCAAAGGCCCAATTTTTCTGCCCGGTTCAACAGGTGCATGCAAGTACAAATCTTGATCTATTAACTCACAGCAGGGCCCATTCCTGTGCCCACCAGTCTTGTGGCTACACCAACATCTAATAGGGCAAATTTCTGCAGAGTATATACGGCAGGCCCCTACTTTCAAACATCCAACTTACAAACGACTCCTACTTGCAAACGGCAAGAGAAAACAGGAAGTGAGAGGAAATCTACCCCTAGGAAGGAAAATTCTATCCTGTTAGATTTAATTTGGGAAAAAGGTATCTCCTCTCTACTGATGCTTTATCACCAATCCTTGTTTCAATTAAAACCCCACTTTTCCAAAAACATTTGTCATTGGGACGGAAAGTGAGGTGACATGTTCTGAACAGATGTGCAAAGACAGCAAATGTTACAGGGGTGATAACCCCTCCCTATGTTCTCCAAAAAGCTTAAAAATTGATTTTTTTGGGATGTAGCTACACTTCATAATGTACCTGTTCAGATTCTACTTAAGAACAAACCTACAGTCCATGTCTTGTTTGCACCACCTATATACTGCTGTTCAGAGTATATAGGGTTGTAGGTATAGGGTTTTATTTTGGGTGCGGGGTCCCCCTTAGTATCCATACAAGACCCAAAGGGGCTGGGGTGGGGGGGGGGTGATGGGGTAGCCATGCCATTTTTCTCAAGGATTTTCAGCCATATGGCGGCCAGGACAAGACATGACATTAAAGCCGCAAGTGGTTTTAAATGGCTTCTTTCTTTCCTTTACAAATGTCATTTTGTGCAAGGACAGTTCTAAACACGGGAAACACATGCCACTTCACAGGCATACTTTAGACACCCCCCAGGTACCGTATTTAAAGGAAAATTTCACTTTTTTTTTTTTCACTTTATGCATCATTAAAATGACTGCTCCCGAAAAAACTTTAGTTTTTAAAATTTCTTTTTGCATTGATATATGTCCCCTGGGGCAGGACCCGGGTCCCCAAACCTGTTTTATAACATTAACATGCATATTGGCCGTTGTAATTAGCAATTTTGATTTCGAACGTTCGCGTCCATTATAACGAATAGGGTTCGAAAATTCGCGCGAACTTTCGGTCCGTTCGAAGGTTCTGGTGCGAACCGAACCCGGGGGTGTTCGGCTCATCCCTACTGGCCAGTCTGTGCGAGCAGCAGCAGGCGATAGTGGAGTTTCAGCTGCAGCAATCACGCGTGAGTCGCTCTGCGGAACAGCACCACTTCACCACCAATAACTGGGCCTCCATGCGAGACCTGTGTGCCTTGTTGCGCTGTTTCGAGTACTCCACCAACATGTCCAGTGCCAATGACGCCGTTCTTAGCGTTACTATCCCAGTTCTATGCCTCCTTGAAAAAACGCTTCGGGCGATGATGGAAGAGGATGTGGCACAGGAGGATGAGGAGGAGGAGGGATCATTTCAAAGGCTTTCAGGGCAGTCTTTCACAAGTGGCTACGAGGGTGGGTTCCTGCACCAACAAACGCCAGGTACACAATTGTTCGGCGGAAAGGGAACAGTTCTGGAGGATGACGAGGTGGAGGAGGAGATGGAGGAGGAGGAGGAGGAGGAGGAGGAGGCATTTTCACAGCAGGGTGGCACACAGACCAGCTCGTGGCCATCACTGGTGCGTGGCTGGGGGGATACAGAGGACACAGACGATACACCTCCCACAGAGGACAGCTTTTCTTTGCCTCTGGGCAGCCTGGCACACATGAGCGATTACATGCTGCAGTGTTTCCGCAATGACCGCCGAGTTGCCCACATTTTAACTGGTGCTGATTACTGGGTGGCCACCCTTCTGGATCCCCGTTACAAGGACAACGTACCGTCCTTAATTCCCTCACTGGAGCGGGATCGTAAGATGCGCGAGTACAAGCGCACGCTGGTAGATGCGCTGCTGGTGGCATTCCCACCTGACAGCGGGCGTACGGTGGAAGCACAAGGCGAAGGCAGAGGAGGAGGAAGAGGTCACCAACGCAGCCGGGGCACCGGCAGGACCTCAGAAGGCAGGGTTAGCATGGCTGAAATGTGGAAAAGCTTTGTCAGCACGCCACAACAACCAGCACCACCAGCTGAGATGGAACGTCTTAGCAGGAGGCAGCATTTCACCAACATGGTTGAGCAGTATGTGTCCACAGGCCTACACGTACTGGATGACGGGTCTGCCCCCTTTAACTTCTGGGTCTCAAAATTGGGCACATGGCCTGAGCTTGCCCTTTATGCCTTGGAGGTGCTGGCCTGCCCTGCAGCCAGTGTATTATCTGAACGTGTATTTAGCACGGCAGGGGGCGTTATCACAGACAAGCGCAGCCGCCTGTCCAGAGCCAATGTGGACAAGCTCACGTTCATTAAAATGAACCAGGCATGGATCCCACAGGACTTGTCCGTACCTTGTGCAGAATAGACATGTATACCGGTGTTGTGACAAAAACTGTCCGGCCATCGGATTGTGTCCGGCCCATACTGCGAAGGCGCAGCGCTTGCGCAGTACAGAGGACAAGGAGATTCACAAAATCTCCGAAGATGAACGGCGCCTGCGCTGTGAGTGCAGGTTCAAGCCCCACCATCCAAGTGGACATACGGTAGCACATAGTAACAGGGCCCCTCACGGGCTCGGTTCGATCGCCACGCTTCGGGCACGGCCTCACTTGGCTCGTCTTGAACCACGGATGGTGTGGCCTTCACCTGAACTCACCACGCAGGCGCCGTTCGTCTTGGGAGATTTTAGAAATCCCCTTGTCCTACATACTGAGCAAGCGCAGTACAGGGTGGACACTATTTGACAGGGGACAGAATTCGACACATCACCGGCATTACACAGCCATTGTTGTATTTTTGAATCAGTGTTGGCTACCTCGTCCTCCTCCACCGCCGCTTCCACCTACACAGCCACATCCACCGCCACTTCAACCTCCTACTCTATATGGACCTCGTCCTCCTAGGTCAAGATTATTATTTTTTATTTTTATTTTTTTGATGTTATTTTAAGTTATTTCCCTATCCACATTTGTTTGCAGAGCACTTGCCATGCTCTTAACAACATTTTGCTGCCATTTGCAGCCCTCTAGCCCGTTCCATTACCTTTTTAGAGCCTTTTTAGTCCTTAGAAGTCCGGGTCCCCATTGACTTCAATGGGGTTCGAGTTCGGGTCCGGGTTCGGGTTAAAGTTCGGTCCCGAACCCGAACTTTTTTCCGAAGTTCGGCCGAACCCGTCGAACCCGAACATCCAGGTGTCCGCTCAACTCTAATCACTGTCCATCTGTACTGTACATACCCTCAAATTAAACCTGAGAGTATGTACTTTCAGCCCATATCCAGTGTATAACTATAGCTTGAATATAAAAGTCCCGCCTTCGACCTTCTTTTTTGAATAGCTTGAATATGTTTTGGTGAATACCTGAAAAATCTAAAATTGTGTCCAAATATATATGGACCTAACTGTATATACCATAGTTTGTAGACACTATAACTTTCACACAAACCAATTAATATACACTTATTGGGATTTTTTATCAAAGACGTGTAGCAGAATACATTTTGTCCCTAAGCATGAAATTAGGTTTTATTGGATATGTTTTATGACAGAAATGAGAAAATATTGTTTTTTTTTTCAAAATATTTCGTCTTTTTTAATTTATAAAAATAAAAAACCCAGTGTTAATTAAATACTACCAAAAGAATGCTCTATTTGTGTGAAAAACAATTATTCAAATTTTATTTGCGTACAGTATTGCATGACTGTGCATTTGCCAAATAACGTAGCACAGTACTGAATAGAAAAACATGCCCTGGTCATGGGTGAGGGGTGGGGCCTTCTGGAGCTCAAATGATTAAGGGACATGTCCATAAAATTTATAAATAACAGTGTGTATACTATATATATCTACAAAAATTCACATATATAACAAAGGAAATAGTATAAGTGGCCAACCATAATTTCCATTTGTACATACAGGATGTGTTACTCTTCTACATCCTCTGTAATTTTATTAGATCATTGGGTGGAAGGATTTCAGAATAACATTCCAAAATAATTTTTGTAAATGTATCTATCGTTTTGGTCTTGTTTTACTTGCTTGATGGTTGTAACACTCACAAGAGCATCCAATATTTCATGCAAAATTAGCAAAGTGTTTTGAAACACCATATTTCAATGTTAAAGTCAAATATGTCCTTTGCTAAGCTGGCCATAGATAGATTGAAATTTGGCTGGTTCAGCGGGAATTGGCTAAGTTTCGATCCTTCTAGGGGCAGGCTGGTTGTACTGAAGTCGATCCATTGATCAGCTTTAGTGCAACCGGCCTGTCCTTTTTTTGTCTGATCCTGCCAGCAGTGATTATTGTTATCTGCCGGTGGGAAGAACACAATAGCGCGAGAGGGATAGGGGACTCAAGCAAATTTTTTTTCTTCAACCCGTGGTTAAAGGAAAGAAAATTGTCTAATGTATAGACTGCCTTTTTTATAAATGTCACACAAAACAGTCAGCCATACGGTGTACTGTGAATAAATCTGAATTTATTTCCCTTGCAACTAGGACAGCATTATCATGAGAAAACAGGGTATCTATTAGGGATGGGCTATCTGTTCTAAGCATGAGTTGAACTTGAACATTGGCTGTTCACCCGTTCGCCGAACAGCGAACAATTTGGGGTGTTCGCGGAACACCCTTTAGAAGTCTATGGGAGAAATCTAAAGTGCTAATTTTAAAGGTTAATATGCAAGTTATTGTCAAAAAAAGTGTTTGGGGACCTGGGTCCTGCCCCAGGGGACATGTATCAATGCAAAAAAAAGTTTTAAAAATGGCAGTTTTTTCGGGAGCAGTTATTTTAATAATGCTTAAAGTGAAACAATAAAAGTGAAATATTCCTTTAAACCTCATACCTGGGGGGTGTCTATAGTATGCCTGTAAAGTAGCACATGTTTTTCGTGTTTATAACAGTCTCTGCACAAAATGACATTTCTAAAGGAAAAAAAGTAATTTTGCAACGCAGGTTTTCCATTGCATCAGAGGGGGCGGGGTCACCCGTACACGTCACTGGGAAACCCCAGATTGTCCCCTTGCGTCAGAGGGGGGCGGGATCACGTGACGGGTGGCCCCGCCCTCAGCTACATAAGAGCTGTCAGGCTTGCACCGCGTCATTTGCCGGGTGCCTCCGGTGGAGGCAGGATCCTGTGCGTGTTCCTCGCTGGAGTCGCTGGAGATCATCCATCGCTGGAGATCATCCATCGCTGGAGATCGAGAATTGGAATACATCGCTTGAGATCGAGAGGGAGGGGGGAGAGGAGTACTTCCTACCGGTGCCGCAGTGCCCTGGGAGGAAGTGGGAGCTGGTTCCCTCTAAAAATAGGATATCCGCCCCCCCAAAAAAATGACATGCCAAATGTGGCATGTTAGGGGGTCACCTGCACTTAAAGCGGAAGTTAAATTTTTGGGTGGAACTCCACTTTAAATAAATCGACCCCAAAGATTGCTAAAAGAGCTGCCAAGGGCTGGCACAGTGTCAACCAAGGACAAGAACCGCCAACACACTCCCCAGTCTTAGCTAGAGTAGGAAATGATTGGAACCTCTGTTAGGTTCATTTACAGGTTTTGTACTGCTAAAAAAAGGCAAGGGAAAACTGCTAGCACCGTATCTTGATACCAGTCAATATGTGTATGTAATGTGCAGTGCTAATTACAAAATAAAAAAGTGTTATACAGTAATATGTGTAAACAGAAACCACTAACATATACAATAACGTATTTCCATCAATTAAACCATGTCATAAAAAAGCTAACTATAAAACATAAATCACATGCATAAACCACATATTATGCCAAAGATGTAAATCTCATATTATAAACAAGTGATATAAAAATGCTAACCAATCCTCAATTAATGAACAGTCAGATGCAGATGTTCTCTTCCTTTTTTTATAAAACAAGCAGTAAAAACCTGATAGATGTTTTTCCACACTCAAAATTACCAAAAAACTATTTAGATAGACATATATTTTAGGTGCTAAACTAACTGTACATTACAATACACATTAACTGTAGGTGTTAATGCTGCATAGGTTGTAATTCACAAATAATTTTGCAAGAAGATCTTCCTATCTGAAGTATCAAGTAACTTGATCTGGCATGGGTTACTGTTGCTGAATGCATCAAGCCCTGTAGCTTTAGGTTCTTGTATAATTATATCATTGTAGTCTGCTGCTTATACATTTGCACATCACCAGCTCAATTGTTATAATGTTCCTATGGATCAACTTCAAGTAGTTGTAAACCCTTACATATAGCCAGTGAAGTGAACAGCCTCAGATCATACACAGAGATGAAACAAATCCTCCTACATAGAGAAAGAAAAATCTATCTGCAGTCTTCCCCCTTTTACACCCATTCAAAAGGGCAGAAAAGTGTTAAAATATTTCTTCATCTGTCAGAAGCACAGAGGAGGGGGCGGAGAAACTGCAGTTACAGTGTGTGACAGCTGATTGGAGGTAAGGCACCCCCCTCCCCGTCCACACAGCAGAAGAACTGTGTTCTTAATAGAAAAGCGGTCTGCTAAGCCCCCCTCCCCCGACATAAATTTCTCATCTCATGTGTGGGAAAACATCTCAGAAGTGACTAATGCTGATAACAGGGGAACAAAGCACCAGAGAGAAATGACACTTAGAGCTTGGGGGAAACATAAGTAAACAATACAGATACAGTATATGTACTTTGTTCTGATTTCATGACTGAGGTTTACAACCACTGTAAGTATTAAGCTGCTGAGATTTCTCTCTCCCCTTTCTCCTATGAGAGAGTACTAAAAACACCAGCATCAGATCCTTCCTAGGTGGCTTGACAAAGGGGATTGTGTCCTTGAAACACATTGTCTATGAGACTGTACCTGGAAATAGATGATGTGCTGGCATTGCAAGCATCTACTCTACAGGGAATGATGGCTTCTCATCTAAATGAGCTGCTTCCCATCATTCCTTCCAAGTGCTATTTACAATTTTGTAATGTGAGTAGGTATTATTTTTAAATAAATGCATGGTTTGATATCACATTTGTGCACTGCACAGTCTGTTTCCCATCCCTGCCTCAGAGTCAGTGGATGTGTGAAAGATTTATCTGCCTCTTATCAAGCAGTCTGGAAGTGAAAGATATTACTGTCTACTTTTCAGTGTACAATGGACTTATTGGGCCTTAAAGTAGTTGTATACCCTCTGATACAACTTCACCTACAGGTAATCCTACATTAAGGCTTACCTGTAGGTGTTTGCAATATCTCCTATACCTACGCGGTTTAGGAGATATTTGCCAAAAGGAATACACCGTTGTCTATGGTGCATGCGCGCCGTAGACAATGGCGCAGGCGCACTGAGAATCCCATTCATAAAACTGGCAGAACCAGATTTGATGGCACCCGTGCTCATGCGCAAAGTGACGTTTTCGCCGCTCCGCCAATCACAACGCCGGGGCGGCGATACCCGGAAGTAACCTTCCGGAGAGATGTCTGCGGCCGGAGGGGGAGACGAGGACGGCTTTGGGGGCTTCGATTTAAGGCAAGCAATGCATAATGAGCTAGTATGCTAGTAATACTAGCTCATTATGGCTTTGTCTTGCAGGTGTTTATTTAAAAAAAAAAAAAATCGGGTTTACAACCACTTTATAAGAATGAAAGGTAGGGGGCGCTAGTTATTAGAAATAAAGTGAAATATCTGTGATCAAACAGTAATTATAACAATCTTATAAACACTAGTGACAGTGCAACATAATGACCGAATTAAAATCTAAAAAGTCCCAATAGTGGAAAAAAAAATTTTTTTGAATGGATATCTCAGTCCAATCCAGAAAAATAAATCACCAAAACAAAAACAAACGAATCTTGCTGTGATGATAAATGTAGATCTTCAAGTAAAGTGCATTCCAAATCCTCCACCACACAGAAATAAGGAAAATTATTCAACACCCAAAGTGCTCAGGTTAAGTAGTAGGCTTACCAGAATGTGTAGACTTCTTTATTTAAAAAGAAAGTCACACTCGCTTTGACAGGTTGGTGCCTGTACACATACAATTGGCTGGATGAAAATGTATTCCCTCTCTCCTCCGACAATTAAGGACATGACATGGAATATAAGCAGAAACTTCTCATAGTGCAACCCATTTATTTAAAAATTGAAAATTAAAATAACACAGCCAAATGCACTGGGGCTGCATGCATGTAATGGATACTCCAGGCTCAAGCCACCTCCGCAGCGGCGTGCGTTCCAATGCAGCGTGTAGACAACCAGGATATCCGGGTAGGGCGTGGATACAGAGATCACGTGACTAGGCTCGCCGCCGACGTACGTTTCGTTTGGATTAACGTCTTCAGGCTTATTTTCATCACATATCATATATAGGGTAGCATTGATTAGTTTTTTGGCGCAGAAGTTTTTTTTATTTTTTACAACCACTTTAACCACTTAAGGACCACCTTACGCCGATATATGTCGGCAGAATGGCACGGCTGGGCACATCAACGTACAGGTACGTTGCCCTTCAAGAGCCCAGCCGTGCGTTGTGCGCACGCCGCCACCGGTGCACTCGCGACCTGGTCCTGAGCTCCGTAACCGCGCCCGCGGGACCCGCGGACCCAAGCGCCATCGGTGTCCCGCGATCGGGTCACAGAGCTGAAGAACGGGGAGAGGTGAGTGTAAACAAGCCTTTCCCCGTTCTTCTCCATGGCATGTCAGTGATCGTCTGTTCACTGTCATTGGAACAGACGATCAGTGACGTGTAACGTGTAGCCACGCCCCCTACAGTAAGAATCACTTCTTAGGGTACACTTAGCCCCTACAGCGTCACCTAGTGGTTAACCCCTTCACTGCCAGTGTCATTTTCACAGTAACCAGTGCATTTTTATAGCACTGATCGCTGTGGAAATGACAATGGTCCCAAAATGTGTCAAAAGTGTCCGATGTGTCCGCCATAATGTTGCAGTCACGAAAAAAATTGCTGATCGCCACCATTACTAGTAAAAAAAAAATTGTAAACGCTATAACTTTTGCGAAAACGAATCAATAAATGCAGATTGCGATTTTTTTTACCAAAAATATGTAGAAGAATACGTATCGGCCTAAACTGAGGAAAAACATTTTTTTTAATATATTTTTGGGGGATATTTATTATAGCAAAAAGTAAAAAATATTGAATTTTTTTCAAAATTGTTGCTCTATTTTTGTTTATAGCACAAAAAAAAAAAAACCGCAGAGGTGATAAAATACCACCAAAAGAAAGCTCTATTTGTGGGAAAAAAAGGACGCCAATTTTGTTTTGGAGCCACGTCGCACGACCGCACAATTGTCAGTTAAAGCGACGCAGTGCCGAATCGCAAAAAGGGGCCTGGTCCTTTAGCTGCATATTGGTCCGGGACTTAAGTGGTTAAAGGGTACCTCACCTATTGTAGAAAAATATATATATATACATTTATATACTGTATGTATATATATAAACAATATACAGTGGGGAAAATAATTATTTGATCCCCTGAAGATTTTGTAAGTTTGCCCACTTACAAAGAAATAAAGGGTCTATAATTTTTACCATAGGTGTATTTTAAATGATACAGGTAGAGACAAAATATCAACCAAAAATCCCACCAAAAAAATTATATAACATGATACAAATGTTATAAAATGAGTTGCAGTTCAGTGAGTAAAATAAGTATTTGATCCCCAAGCAAAACATGACTTAGTACTTGGTGTTGCAACCCAAGCAGAGAGGTAAGACAATTCTTGTAGTTACTGACCAGGTTTGCACACATCTCAGAGGGATTTTGGTCCATTCTTCTTTACAGATCTTCTCTAAATCTTTAAGGTTTCTTGGCTATCGCTTGTCAACTCGAAGTTTCAGCTCCCTCCATAAATTTTCTATAGGATTACGGTATGGGGACCGGCTAGGCCACTCCACAATCTTAAAGTGCTGCTTCTTAAGCCACTCCTTGGTTGCCTTGCCGGTTTGTTTTAGGTCATTGTCATGCTAAAAGACCCATCCATGACCTTCAGTGTTCTGGCTGAGGGAAGAAGGTTCTTATCCAAGATTTTACAATACATGGACCCATCTATTGAACCCTCAATGCGGCAAATTCGGTCTGTACCTTTAGCAGAGAAACAGCCCCAAAGCATAATGTTTCTACCTCCGTGCTTGACTGTAGTAATGGTGTTCTTTGGGTCATAGTCAGCATTTTATTTCCTCCAAACGCAGTGAGTCCCCCTCCTCAAGAAGGCAAATGTACAGTCATGCCGATGAACATCTAAATGATTCAGAGAAGGATTGGGAGAAAGTCCTACCGTCAGATGAGATCAAAATTGAGCTCTTTGGCCTTAACTCGACTCGCTGTGTTTGGAGGAAGTAAAATGCTGACTATGACCCTAAGAACACCATCTCTACAGTCAAGCACAGAGGTGAAAACATGATGCTTTGGGGCTGTTTCTCTGCTAAAGGTAGAGGCCGACTTTGCCACATTGAGGGGCCAATGGACGGGGCCATGTATTGTAAAATCTTGGATGAGAACCTTCTTCCCTCAGCCAGAACACTGAAGACGGGTCGCGGATGGGTCTTCCAGCATGACAATGACCCAAACATACCTCCAAGGCAACCAAGGAGTGGCTCAAAAAGAAACATATTAAGATCGTGGAGTGGCCTAGCCAGTCTCCAGACCCTAATCCTATAGAAAATTTATGGAGGAAGCTGAAACTTCGAGTTGCCAAGTGAAAGCCAAGAAACCTTAAGGATTTAGAGATCTGTGAAAAAGAGGGGACCAAAATTACTCCTGAGATGCAACTTAATTTATAGTTATTATTTGTTTTATGTGTTTTTTCTGGATTTTTGGTTGATATTCTGTCTCATTAAAAATACACCTATGATTAAAAATATAGACCCTTCATTTTTTGTAAGTGGGCAAACTTATAAAATCTGCAGGTGATCAATTTTTTTCCCCCTGTGTGTGTGTGTATATATATATATATATATATATATATATATATATATATTAGTGTGTGTGTAGCAATACAATTCATATTGTAGTTTAACCACTTAAGACCCGGACCAATATGCAGCATAAGGACCAGGCCCCTTTTTGCGATTCGGCACTGCGTTGCTTTAACTGACAATTGCGCGGTCATGCGACATGGCTCCCAAACAAAATTGGCATCCATTTTTTCCCACATATAGAGCTTTCTTTTGGTGGTATTTTATCACCTCTGCGGTTTTTATTTTTTGCGCTATAAACAAAAATAGAACGACAATTTTGAAAAAAATTCAATATTTTTTACTTTTTGCTATAATAAATATCCCCAAAAAATATATAAAAAAAATATGTTTTCCTCAGTTTAGGGCGACACGTATTCTTCTACATATTTTTGTTAAAAAAAAAATCGCAATAAGCGTTTATTGATTGGTTTGCGCAAAAGTTATAGCGTTTAAAAAATAGGGGGTAGTTTTATGGCATTTTTATAAAAAAAAAAATTTTCACTAGTAATGGCGGCGATCAGTGATTTCGACATTATGGCGGACACATCGGACACTTTTGACACTATTTTGGGACCATTGTAATTTTTACTATAAAATGCAATGGTTACTGTAAAAATGACACTGGCAGTGAAGGGGTTAACCAGGAGAGGGCGCTGTAGGGGTTAAGTGTGCCATGATTTGTGTTTCTTACTGTGGGGGGGGCGTGGCTTAGCGTGTGATGTCACTGATCGTCGTTTCCTATTACAGGGAACAGACGATCAGTGACAGGCTCACTAGGAAGAACAGGGAGAGGTTTGTTTACACTTACCTCTCCCCGTTCTTCCTCTCTGTGACCCGATCACGGGACACCAGTGGCGATCAGTTCCGCTGTTCCCGCGGGGACGGTCACGGAGAAGAGGACTGGGTCACTAGCGCGCCGCCGGCGGCGCGCTTGCGACCCACGGCTGGGCTCTTAAAGGGGACGTACCTTTTTCCTTTTCCTTTTCAAACAGCAGTGCCATCATAAAATGTAATTAAATAAGGCACAGTTGGGGGCGTGTCCGGGATGGCACTGGGAGCAGACGTGTAGTGTCTGAGCTCTGCAGATTGGCACTGAATCAAGCATTTCTAGGGTGCAGAACTGCTAAAAAAAGACACCCCTGTGTACCCCCAGCCTCAGCAGTACTCGTAGGGTATGCGAAGGGGCAGCTCCAAACAAAAAGCAGGCAAAAAGGCCGCAAAACCGGACATCGCGGGCAAGGCCGCAGCAGCGGCCTTGCCTAAACATCCTGCCCATATGGAGAACCAGGCCGAAGATCCGGAGCGGCTGCCGGCCACGGCGGCCTATTTTAAGGCCGTCATGCAGGTCATCACTGCCCTAACTGACAAAGTTGACCACATTCAGACCCATGTGGAGTTTATAAGGAAGGACTTTGATACACTCCGTGGTTGCATGACTGAAGTGGAGCAGAGGGTCTCTCAAGCTGAAGACACGGTACGTGACCAGGGGGCTGATCTGCATGTACTGAAAACTAAAGTTAAAGCACTGGAGGGCCAAGCCGAAGATGCCGAGAATTGCAACAGAATGAACAACTTGTACTGGGTCTTCCGGAGGGGGCAGAGGGTACGGATCCCACCGCCTTTGCTGAACGTTTGCTGCAACTTATCCTTCCCTCAGCACGTTTTTCCCTATTTTTACGGTGGAAAGAGCCCATCGCATACCCTCCACCAGGGAGCTGCAGGGAGCGCCACGCCGCACTTTCATCTTCAAGTTGCTTCACTTCTGTGATCGTGATACGGTAATGAAGGAAGCGAGATCCCAAGGTGAACTGCGTTTTGAGAACGCCAAACTCCTGATCTTCCCAGACTACCCGCTGGAAACTCAGAAGCAATGGAAATCCTATGACGCAGTGAGAGCCAGACTCCTAGCCAAGCATGTCAAGTACAGCATGCAGACTGTGGGTGGAAGATGGCGAATCGGTTAGATTCTTTACATCTCCTGAGGAGGCCTCCATGTGGATCGACACGTTACCTCGCAGATAAGTACCACTACTACCGAGGGGTCAAAATGTTTTTTACATGAGCCACGGCCATTTGCTGCCTTATAGACGTGCCTCCTTTATACACTGGCCTATGCACGCCTCATGCCCCCCCTGGAGGGTCCCATGTGTTAACTAACACTTTACTTTATGGATTGTAGGGGTTAGGGGGCCATTAGTCCCTGGTTCTTCCCGTGGGTGAATGGGGTACCCTGATTGGAGGGTCACGTGACTGCTGATCCTTTGTTTTTGTTTTTTGTTTTTAAATAATTTTTATTGAAGTTTTCACAATAACAACTGAGCAGGTAGAGAGAAATGAAAACATGTGTAACAAAGAGTATACATCATGGCTTGGATAACAGGAGGAATTGTATTACAGTAGAACAGTTTTGAAATTAAACCAATTAATCAGATAAGTTTGAGACTTAACCAGGGGATTAGAGTAGGGGTCGGATCAAAGCCTGTACATAATAGTATGGAGAGTATGGTCTATATCTGGAGCTCAGAGGCGAGACAGAGTCAACGAGTTTCAGGGGGTTGGGGGGAAAGGAGCACCGCAGGGGGGCAAACAGAATATAAAATAGAATAAGACAAACCAGCGAGGGCCATGCCCCTCCCGCCCACCCCCAATGGGAACATTCTGTGAGCGGGCAAGGCGACCGTATTTATGAATTAAATATTGGAGCGCTGATGGTTTGTCGGAAAGTAGCCAGACCTAAAACCCCCGACAGCACTACCTCTCCCCCTGCAACCCCGCCGAAGGATAGACCTATCCTATCATGGAAACTATAGCATCCTTGAGTATCAAGTATATGTAACAGAAATCAATAGAGAACCATAAGGAGGGAAGATCTGGTCTGGAGAGATTTGTAGTTTCGACTTGAAGGTACTGTACTATTAAGTGATATGGTGAAGAAGGGGAGGGCCAGGGGAATCACGGGTTGGTCATAATCATTCGAGTGTAAGAAGTTAGGTTTTTAGGTGGGTATAGATGACCCCGGTATGGGCATAGGTGTCAGATGGGGTGTCATGGATATGCAGTAGTGTTTGTCTGTCAGCTTACCTTCCTTCCCATGCGTTCATCTTAGAGGCCAGAACCCTTTCACCTGGCTTCCTTTATAATCTCCTCCCAGCCTGACTCCACCCCAGGCCCTATCACAGAACACTATATTAACCTGTGCACTGCAAGCCTGCTGTGCTGATCAACGTGTTTGTTAGGCATTGTGTGTTTGGGTTCCTGCCTGCCGTGTGCTTCGTCTGTCTCTCTGTTACATATTTGGCTTGTCCCCGTCTTCCCTGTCTGCTCGTGACCCTTGACCTTCGGCTCGTTCTCTCGTTATCCTTGTCTGCTTGTGGCCCCTGACCTTCAGCTTGTTATTCGGTTCTCTCATATCTTGTGCTGCTGCTTCCCCTCTTTTCCCCTTATCCTACGGGGCGTGAGCTAGGAAACTCCAGGGGCCGCGACCTGGTCCCAGCCTGCAGCATAACATCCTCACCACTAGAGGCCCTGGAGAAGACCTGCTGGGTCTTAGACTCCGCGCCCTGGGGAATCTTGGCTCTAGCATCCGTTAGGATCCCGGTTGTGCTCCTCTGGTCCCGCTTTCCACAACCACCCAGTTTCCTATCCGCAGCAGTCAGCCATAGGGTTCACTACCTTGCAGTGCACTCCTGTCCCCCTACGGTGTGCATCTGTCACCTGGCCACAGGTGACCTTGACAGTTTGATCAGCCATGGACCCGGCTGACATCCCGATCCCCGCGGATGATCCATTGCGGGGCATAGTCCACAGACTTGAAACCCAGGAATCGAATCAGACTCAGGTGATGCGATTCCTCCAGGATCTGGCTTCTCGATTCGAGCAGCTTCAGGCCTCCTTGGGAACCCCGAATCCGCAACCTCAAGTACAACCAGCGGTGGTACCTATCGCACCAGTCGCAGCCACACACTCACTAACACTGCCAGCTCCGTTCCGTTTCTCTGGGGACTCCAAGGCCTGCAGAGGGTTCCTTAACCAATGCACGATTCATTTTGAGCTTCAGCCTCAAAACTTTCTGTCTGATAGGGCAAAGGTAGCCTATATCATTTCCCTCCTCTCCGGTGAAGCTTTAGCCTGGGCAGCCCCTCTGTGGGAACTGAATGATCCAGTGGTTTCTAGCCTGTGTGGCTTCTTGAAACTTTTTCGGAATATCTTTGAAGAACCGGCTCGTGTCTCTTCAGCGGCCAGCGCCCTTCTACGTCTCCACCAAGAGTCTGCTTCAGTGGGACAGTACGCCCTTAATTTCCGCATACTGTCGGCTGAGTTGAGCTGGAACAATGAGGCCTTAGTCGCAACCTTTTTGCATGGCCTTTCTGATAGAGTGAAGGATGAATTAGCAGGAAGAACCATCCCCACTGATCTGGACGGAGTTATCTCCTTGTGTAACCAGATCGATATTCGCTTTCAGGAAAGGACCCTAGAAAAGCGGCGCCAGCACTCCTTGGTCCTTAGTCAGCCTGTGCTCCCCTCTCCTCGACCCGTGGAGCGTCTCCTGCCAGCTGAGGAACCCATGCAGCTGGGCAGGACCAGGCTATCCCCAGAGGAACGTGCTAGGCGCAGAACTCTAGGCCTGTGTCTCTACTGTGGGGGCAAAGGTCATTTTCGTGACACTTGCTCTCTTTGTCCAGAAAAACGTTTGGGTCCACTTCATCTGGAAAGTGGAGTATTGGACCCAGAAATATCACCTTCCCCTTCTCGTCTTCTGCTTTCTGTGTTCCTTCATGTTGGTGCTTCTTCTCATTCGGTCTCAGCATATCTGGATTCCGGAGCCGCTGGTAATTTCATGGACTGGGAAATCGCGTCGTCCATGAGACTTACTCTTTTGCCCCTCACCACGCCATTGGTGGTCTTGGCGATTGATGGTACTGTTCTCCCAGGGGGACCTATCCGCTTCCAGACCCTCCCTGTTAAGATGTCGGTAGGGACACTCCACCAGGAGTGGATATCCTTCCTTATCTTACCCAAGGCCTCAACGCCTATAATTTTGGGTCTCCCATGGTTACAGCTCCATTCTCCTCATGTGGACTGGACTACTGGACAGATCCTGGCTTGGGGTTCCTCCTGTTCCTCGTCCTGCCTACCCAAGGTTGCCCCCTGTGAACCTGAGCCGGTCATTCATTCCAGGTCGCATAACCATTTACATTTCTCTGTCCCTAATCGCCCTTGGACGCACAGCCAGGCTAGCTTGTCTACAAGTCCTGCAGTCGCTACGTCTTGTGATGCGATTCAGGTAGTCGCTACACCTGACTCTATTCACTCGGCCTCTGTACTAGTTATGCCAGTCCAGCCCATGCCCAGTGAGCCGCCTACTTTTTCTTGTTCAGGACATTCTGCTTGTCTTTCAGCTATTCAGCTTGACTCCTGTGACATGTCACCCTCTAACCAACCTGACTTCAGGGTTCCACTGACATCTGCCCAGTTTGATGGTCCTGTGCTAGATGACCAGTTCATCTTTAAGGGTCTAGGGGACCCTCCTCAGATTTCTGTTGATCCTCTCATGCCCTTGCTTATTCCTAGAGAGCCTTTGGTCCTCAATAGATCTTCTTGTCATCTCCCTACCTCGGTTCTGGTCTCTGAGGATAATCTAAAGTACGAAGTTAGGCAAGTTCTGGATTCTCGGCTCTGCAGAGGTATTCTTCAGTACCTTGTGCATTGGAGAGGTTTTGGTCCTGAGGAGGCGTCTTGGATCGCTGCATCTGATGTCGTGCACCTCATCTGTTGAGGAGGTTTCATCTGAGATTTCCCTTTAAGCCTGGGCCCAGGCGGGGGAGGGCCCATAAGAGGGAGGGTACTGTCATGGATATGCAGTAGTGTTTGTCTGTCAGCTTACCTTCCTTCCCATGTGTTCATCTTAGAGGCCAGAACCCTTTCACCTGGCTTCCTTTATAATCTCCTCCCAGCCTGACTCCACCCCAGGCCCTATCACAGAACACTATATTAACCTGTGCACTGCAAGCCTGCTGTGCTGATCAACGTGTTTGTTAGGCATTGTGTGTTTGGGTTCCTGCCTGCCGTGTGCTTCGTCTGTCTCTCTGTTACATATTTGGCTTGTCCCCGTCTTCCCTGTCTGCTCGTGACCCTTGACCTTCGGCTCGTTCTCTCGTTATCCTTGTCTGCTTGTGGCCCCTGACCTTCAGCTTGTTATTCGGTTCTCTCATATCTTGTGCTGCTGCTTCCCCTCTTTTCCCCTTATCCTACGGGACGTGAGCTAGGAAACTCCAGGGGCCGCGACCTGGTCCCAGCCTGCAGCATAACATCCTCACCACTAGAGGCCCTGGAGAAGACCTGCTGGGTCTTAGACTCCGCGCCCTGGGGAATCTTGGCTCTAGCTTCCGTTAGGATCCCGGTTGTGCTCCTCTGGTCCCGCTTTCCACAACCACCCAGTTTCCTATCCGCAGCAGTCAGCCATAGGGTTCACTACCTTGCGGTGCACTCCCGTCCCCCTACGGTGTGCATCTGTCACCTGGCCACAGGTGACCTTGACATGGGGTATCGTGGTTGACGCTTCATCCCTATATTGGGTCCAGCATGCCCATGTGGTTCTGAACTTAGTAGGCATATCTTTAGTTTGGAAGATAAGTCTTTCCATCTCTGCTATCTTGTCTACTCTATTATGCCATTCGGCAATGGTGGGGGGGACAGTGCTTTTCCAGTGGGTCGGTATGCATTGGGTTGCCGCATTAATAAGGTGTAAGGTAAGGGATTTGCGGTAGGCAGAGCAGGGTATGGAGGTGTGGTGTAGTAAGTATTGTGCTGGGGTAAAATCCGGAGTGTATGTAGTGATTTTGGTAATTAAATTATGTATTTCTATCCAGAATGGTTGTATTAAAGGGCATGTCCACCAAATGTGGAGAAAAGAACCAAGGGTGGATTTACACCTCCAGCAGAGAGGGGAGACGGTCGGGGAGAATTTGTGTAATTTATCTGGAGTACGGTACCATCGTGTGTATAGCTTATACCTATTTTCCTGCGCGGATATGTTGACTGAACCTCTATGTGTGTGTTCGCAAATACGTTCCCAGTCAGCTGTGGAAAGGTCTATGGATAGATCAGTGGCCCACTGTCGGTGAGTCTGAGTGTCGGGGGGAGAACCTGAGAGCAAAAGGGCGTACAAAGTAGATATTAAATGTCTTTGGGGTTCCGGGTCAGTACAGATGATTTTAAAGGGGGTAAGAGTCCTGTTCCATTGGGGAGGGGGGCAAGTATGAAGGAGAAAATGACGTAATTGGAGGTATTTAAAGAAGGGTATATGTAGGTTAGGGAATTTAGAGGATAAATCAGGCTGGGATAAAAGCGCGTCGGCATCAAAGAGTTGATGTGCTCTAACCAGTGGGTCAAAGGGCCCTGTTTGTTGGTCTTTAGTATGGATTCCCGCCGGAAAATCTGGGTTCTGAGTGAGAGGCGTCATTGGCCCTGGAACAGGGGTTAGTTGGAGTATACGGCAGGATGATTTGAAGTTACATAGCGTTGGGCCTATCAGTGGGTGAGCGGAGCATTCCTTCGGGATGGAGCGTGGATTGATCCACGGTAAATGTGCAATAGGAATCTGTGAGAAAGAATTTTCTACCTGCATCCATGCTTTGTTAGTGGAATGCGCATGCCAGTCCACTATTCTCACGAGTTGGCAGGCCTTATAATAGAGGTGTAGGTCTGGGAGTCCTATGCCTCCTTTACCTTTGGGAAGTGTTAGCCTTCCCCAGCTCAGACGAGGGGGACCCGCTGACCATAGGAGGTGTCTGCATAATTGTTTAAATGAGGCAAAGTAGGAGGGGGGAGTTTGATCGGTATGGCTTGTAAAAGATAAAGTAGCCGGGGAAGCACATTCATTTTTAAGATGGCAGCTCTGCCAAACCAAGAGAAGGGACCTTTCAACCATTTAATGGAGTCTTCTTGTATAGTTTGGAGGGCTGGGAGAAAGTTCTTAGCATAGAGGTCGGATAATCTGGTAGGAATTTTGATGCCTAAGTAGGTGAGTTCATTGGGTTCCCAACGAAAAGGGGAATTAGCTTGACAGAGTAGAACTGTTTGTTGGGGCAGAGAAATGTTTAGCACTCTCGATTTATCAAAGTTGATTTGTAGGTTGGAAAGTTGTTTGAAGAAAGCAAAGTCATTGAGAAGGTTGGGGATGGTAATCAAAGGATTTGAAAGAAACAAAAGGATGTCGTCCGCGTAGGCTGCAATCTTGTAGTGATTGCGTTTAATGGTGATCCCCTGTATATCAGGGTTTTCTCTGATTTTGCCGAGGAGAGGTTCCATGGTAAGGACGAAGATGAGCGGGGACAGGGAGCAGCCTTGGCGCGTGCCATTGGCTATGGAGAATGCGGATGAAAGTCGACCGTTGACCCGTATCTTGGCCGTGGGGGATGCATACAGTGCCATGATCATTTGTATAAGCCGTGGCGGGAACCCCACGGCCTGTAGAGATGCGGACATATAATCCCATGCTACCCTATCAAATGCCTTTTCGGCGTGTAGGGATAGAAAAAATCCCTTTGTCGCAGTGGAGGTAAGCCAGTGATGGATGTTTAGGGCCTTGGTAGTGTTATCCCTGGCTTCCCTGCCAGGGATAAAACCCACTTGGTCGGTCGAGATTAGTCTGGGAAGGAGAGGGGTTATGCGATTGGCCAAGATCTTCGCATAGAGTTTGACATCCACATTGAGAAGGGAGATAGGGCGATAATTTGAAACTACCGTGGCGTCCTTACCTGGTTTTGGAATAAGCGTCACGTGTGCCTCTAAAATATCCCTGTTGTGTGGGGGGGAAGAGGTAGGTAGTGCATTAAAGGCCGTTACAAAATGGGGAAGTAGGATGGCAGAGAATGACTTGTAGTAACCAGACGTTAGGCCATCCAGGCCAGGACTCTTACCCGGTTTCAACTGTTTCAGGGCCTTTAGGGCTTCCTCAATGGAGAATGGTGTGTCCCGATCTGTTAAATCATCTGCGTTAAGAGGGGATGGACTGTATTGTGATAAAAACTCATTTATGATCTCCGGCCGTTTCGAGATGGGGTCAGTCAAGTATGGATTGGGTATGTTGTACAGTTTGGAGAAATATGCTACAAATTGGTTAGCTATGTCTTCTGTGTGACTGATAGTGGTTCCAGAAGGGGTTTTGATAGAGTGGATGGTGTGCTTAGATTTTTTCTGTTGTAGGGCTCTCGCAAGCAGTTTACCCGCCTTGTTCCCAAATTCATAGAACAGTTTCTGCGTTAACGTGTATTTTCGCTTTAAAGACTTCTGAAGTTCTTCTAATAGGTCAGCCCTGGCTGCTACGAGGTCGGCAAGGCATTTATTAGCCAATGAACGTTTGTGTACGTTTTCCAGCCATTTCACTCGATTCGATAGGTCCTCTATGTGTGCCTTCCTAAGTTTGTTCCGTTTAGACACTAGAGATATGATTTCACCCCGCATAACACACTTGTCAGCGGCCCAGGTAACCGTCGGGGATGTATCCCCATTGGAGTTTTCCCTAAAATAGTGTGTAAGGCATTCCGACAATTTCTGGGTGTTATCTATGTCCAGTAGAAGTGAGTCATCAAGGCGCCAGATCATAGATCTGGTACGTTGGAAAGGAAGTGTAAGCGTCACGGTTATGGGGTGATGGTCTGACAAAACCATGGGTTCAATAGTGGCGTCTGTAAGTGTGGTTAGGTCATCTTGCGTTATGAAAAATGTATCGAGTCTAGAGTATTTGTTGTGAGGCGCTGAGTAAAAGGTGAAGTCTTTTACCGTCGGATGAAGCGTGCGATAGGTGTCATGGAGAGTCAGGGTACTAAGGCAATTCTTAATCGCACGAAGGGCGCTATAGGACATACAGGAGGAGCCATTGGAGGTGTCAAGGGATGGAACAAGAGGAACATTAAAATCTCCCCCCAAAATTAGGGTGCCGGATTGAAATGCTGTGAGTTGGTCCAGAGTCTTACGGTAGAATGCTACTTGTCTAGAGTTAGGTGCATAAATGTTTTCGATGGTAAAGGGTTTGCCTTTAAGGAAGATATATCTCCCATGGACGTCCCTTTCAGAGTCCGTGATCAAGAGAGGACAATGTTTCGATATTAATATGGAGACCCCTTTTGATTTGGCTATGTCGTTCGTGGCGTGATAAACAGTCGGAAAATGGAGGTCATGGAGCTTTGGGGTATTATTTGTACGGAAATGGGTTTCCTGGATAAGAGCGATATGTGTTTTAGCCCTGCGAAGGGCATAGAGCAATTGAGATCATTTTTCGGGAATATTAAGACACCTTACATTAATAGAATATAATTTGAGTTGTGTGGGTAGGTGGGGGACCAAAGGGTCAGAACCAGTACCTGTAATAACACCCGCCATTCCCAGGGGGGGAGAGATAGGGGAGGTGAGAAGGAACAGGTGTCACGGGTGTGTTACTGCTACCTCTAAGATGTTGCAAAGGAGAGGATGTAAGGGTGACTACCGATGGGGGGGAGGAACCTGTCCAAACCCCTCACTAATGGAAAGTAATCAGTGAGTTACAGGGCGCGGACGGTGGTTACACGGCCTTCAGGCGTGTTCGCACCGTCGCACGCCACTGTGCGGGGGTTGACCAAGACCAGAGCCAGTGAAGGACTGTAAAAGTACGGATAAAGATTATGTGTAAAAGCGATATCCCTCCACCCCAGGACAATCTATCATAGAAGCACGGAGGGCCAAACACCAAAACGGCGAATGCAACGTATGATCTATCACTAAAGGTAATGTAGACCTCAGGTCTCATTAAGGGTAGGGTAATCTATATCTAGTGCGATAGCACCGAGTAGGAGTTATAGGTTGCGTAACGGTATCCCACGTGTATTTGGCCTAACCTTGGGTCTCGTGTTAACGCTATGGTACCTGGTGCGGTTCTACATATGCATGCCTGCAGGAAGATGGGGCGACCAGTTGGCATGAATATAATGCATCTTAGTGCAAAAACATATAATGGTGTCATTTTCCCCTAAGGAGTCGTGCCCAAACAGTTTAACCATAGAAACAGTCAAAAATTAACAATAACAGTAATAGCAAAAGCGAAAGGCATGGGGCATGTGGCGTGAGCCGTACCGTGAGTCCCCACTCCGTACCTTTAGGAGCATATAAGTGGTGCTTACCCCCAATTTTCCAGGGGAGCAAGTGTGGAAGTCCCGCCCATCCGTCCGTTAGGAAGTAGATCAGGGGAAGGGGATATTAAGGGACATTATCCCGAGCCCACAGGTGTAACAATATGGTAGTAATGTCACAGTGGATAGCTGGAGCATAAGAGGGAGAAGGGGAAGGGGATGGTGGGGAGGTGGGAAGGGGGGGAGACTGGAGGGAGCTGAGAGAAGGAGAGAGATAAGGGTGTTAATGAGGCAGGGCAGGGGAAGAGGAGAGGGGGAAGGAGGGGGGATTGGGGAAAGGAGGGGGAGAAGGGGTGTGAAAAAAAAAAAGGGTGGAAAGGGGGAGGGGAATGAGGGGGGAGGGATGGGGAAAGGACTTGGGAAGGGGATGGGGAGGGAGGGGAACGAGGATGGGGAGAAGGGGGTGAGGGGAGAGGTGGTAGGGGGAGAGGAGGTAGGGGGAGGGGGGGTCAGTGAGCCCTTACAAGCAGCGTACAGGGAGACATTACAGTTGTAGAAAGGTGTTCAGTAGTGGGCCGGGTAGTTTAGTGTTTAGTATACTTATGATGTCCAGTGCAGGCTATCAGCCCCCCCATGCCCGTGGAGTACTTAAGCCAAAGCGGGTTAGAATGGGGAGCCAAAGACTGGGCGGTACCTGTGTGGGCAAAAGCGGTGGTGTGCGGATTCCGGAGGGATTGTCGGCCAGGCAGCTGCAGTCCACATCTATCCATGAGGGGGCCACATGCGATAATAGAAGAGAGCCACGAAGTCGGTAAGGTCCCTCAAGGATAATGGAGGAGTGGGTCAGCTCACCTCCGCAGAAACTGGAGCAGGAACTCAGCGCAGTCCTCTACGAACGAGGGGGTCATGGAGCACTGTCAGTGTGTCCGACGTCCCGGAGCGGCAGTGCATCACGGCAAGCGTCACATGTGAGGTGGATCGATTCTTGATCTCGTCGGCCAAGAGCAGGTCACCGCCATGAAGAGGATACGGTGTTCGCCGGATGTTGTTGAAATGCGAATTCATTGCGTCGCGGCCGGAAGTGTGTTGAGAAAATGCGCCGTCATGACGTCTGTCAAGTCGCGGGTTGGTAAGGGGGATGTAGTCCACTTTGATCGGCTAGACTATATAGGTGGGAGGGCGGTTCTGTGGCCTGATGCTGAGCATTTGGAAAGGAATCTTAAGGAGGGAATATGCTTCTGGGAGAATCACTTCCATCAGGCGGATCTGACTGTGGCCAAAATTGCAGGGAGGCCCAACAAGCAAAGTCAAAGTAAAAGTAATAAAAGTAATAAACAGAACATATAGTGGTTACTCAAATAGGGGCATGAGCAGGAAACCTGGATCACTGGGGCTAAGTCAGAGCGTTTAAGGTGTACTATACCTAACGATCACGACAGGCTCTCCTGGAAGTAGGGGAATCCGTGGGGCTCACATATTGCCGGGAGTTGTGGGATGTGGCGTGTGATCTAGAACCTGATGGGGAGCGCCTCCTCCTGAAGCTAGCGACCTGGGTTTCCATAGGTTCTTCCCGGAATTTGGTCGGTCTGCTCACAGCATAACGGAAGTTTGCGTACCATTCCAGGATGGCCACTCGAGGGATATCCAGAGCATCACAAAATGAGGGCAGGTCCTCCGGTACTCTGAGAAGCGCCGTGCGTCCCAGAGCGGTGGCTAACAGGCAGAAGGGAAACTTCCACTTATATCTGATCCCCTTGTCTCGTAGAATATTCAACAGGGGTTTTAAGGCCCGGCGGTGTTGTAACGTGATGCCCGATAGGTCTTGGAAGAGTTGTATGGGCATTCCCTCGTGCATCAACTGTTGATCTCTTGCCTGTCTGAGAATATCTTCCTTCAATGTATAATCCACCAGACAGCAGACAATGTCACGTGGGGGATCAGTGTCTCTGCCCTTGGGACAGAGGGCGCGATGGATGCGCTCCATGGCTACTGGGGTTTGAGGAGGCCTATTGAGGATGGTGTTAAACAGGGCAGTCACCGTTAGAGGAACCTGATCGCCCTCGATGGATTCCGGTACTCCCCGCACTCTGAGGTTATGGCGGCGCCCCCTGTTGTCCAAATCTTCCATATGGCGCTGCATATCCCGGAGCTGGAGGGTGTGGGTATCGATCTGTTTAGCGGCTCTGCGAATGTCCTTCTCCTGGTGTTCCGCAATTAATTCCACAGAGTGTACCCTGTCGTTCAGTTCATGAATGTCTAGGCGAAGGTCCGCGATGGCCGCCGACAGGGTGTCTTTAATGTCGGCGGCAAAGGAGCGGAGGTCCTGTATGGTTAGTGGAGGCTGCGGGGGACTCACCCCCCCATTGTCCTGCGGAGCGGGAGCCGAAGAGACTGCCGACAGGGGTATTCCCGGTGATTGAGGGGATTGTGCTTGGGAGTGGTTCTGTGAATGTCCTTGGTGGGACGCCGCCATGTCCCCCCTACTGTGTCTGAACATCTCGGGGATATTCTGATTCATATCCCCTGGTTGTTCAAGTGGCGAGCGGGATCTGGAGGTCGACGAATGCTTGGAAGCAGTCCCCATCATTTAAGGCACTTGTGTGGTGATATTGGGGTGTCAGGACCTCCAAAATCGAATGAAATTGTCCTGAGGTGGCAGGAGCTCGGAGATCAGGCGTCCATTCAGTAGCAAGGTCCGGCCACGCCCCGATCCTTTGTTATATCCCCCCCTTTTGTCTCCTCTCCTTTGGCCAAGGCCGGCAACTCTGGCAGCTCATGCAACATGTGTGGACAGCGCTGGACATCGTATCGCCGCGGGACACTGGATTTCATCGCTGGAATGTTTTTTTTATTTTAATTTTTTAATAAAGGACTTTTCCATGGTGTCTGTGTGTTTTTTTTTTTTTTTTGTACACTTTCTTAGTGAAATGGTAGGGGTACAATGTAAATTTTAAATTTGCCGCAGGGTTCCCTTTAATATCCATTTGGGGGGACCCCCACGCTTTTTTTTTTTTTTATATCAATGACTTTTCTATGTAGCCGACAATTCATTATAGCCGCGAGCGAGTTTTAAATGACTTTTTTTTCCTTCAAAAATGACACTTTGTGCAGGGACAGTTCTAAGCACGGGAAACAAGTGCGACTTTACATGCATACTATACACACACCCTAGGCACGAAATTTAAAGGAATATTTCACTTTTATTGTTTCACTTTAAGCATTATTAAAATCACTGCTCCCGAAAAGACTGCAGTTTTTAAAACTTTTTTTTGCATTGATACATGTCCCCTGGGGCAGGACCCGGGTCTCCAAACACTTTTTATGACAATAACTTGCATATAAGCCTTTAAAATTATCACTTTAGATTTCTCCCATAGACTTTTCGAATTTGCCGCGAACACCCCAAATTGTTCGCTGTTTGGCGAACGGGCAAACAGGCAATGTTCGAGTCGAACATGAGTTCGACTCGAACTCGAAGCTCACTCCTATTCACAAGCAATGTATTTATGTATGTCATTGAATATTTAAGATGCTCTGTCCTGACCTGTGCAGTGGCCTGGACTCTGCATCCAACCCTGGAGACTAGATTCTGGTTTGAAAATGTGATCCTAGATGCTTATGGCTGAATGTAATATAAAATCATGGAACACCAGGGGTTTGAATTCCTCTGTGAAGAGGTCACTGGTGTTCCAATTTCTTAAAACGTATCGCCCCCAAATTTGCATATTGCAGGAGACTCACTTAACGGGCAGCAAACTCTTGAGTCTTAGGAGACCTTGGGTGGGACATCTATAACACTCTACGCATACCAACTACTCCAGAGGGGTCAGCATTCTTGTACATAAATCCCTACCGTTTAGACTGCTGGCACTGGAAATAGATCTGGACGGCCACTTTGTTATGCTACATGCCATAGTGGATAGGTTGGAGTTGGTGGTGGTGGGATTGTACCTGCCCCCCCCCTGGCCTCCATGTGACTACTTAACCAGCTGATCTCTAAGATAGCCGTTTTTGCCACAGATTTAATCTAGTTCCGGACTCTGGGGTGGACAGACTTTCACCCGGAGCGGGCTCATTTTCAGAGCTGCTCTCTTGGGTGGATGCTTCCAACCTGACTGATGTGTGGAGGTGGCGTAACCCTTCTCAGCGGGCCTACACTTGTCACTCGGCCTCACACAAGACCCTTTCACGCATAGACCTTGCCTATGCTGGGGGGTCTGTCCTCTCTAGAGTTCGGGACATCTCTATTCTCCCCCGTGGCATATCTGACCACGCGCCGCTTGCATTGAAGCTATGCGTTTCCAATGCACCCGGGGAGAGCCTGTGGAGATTGTCCAGGTTTTGGCTGTCGGACTCAAGGATCTCGGAGCCATATAGATCCAAGGCGATAAGTTATTGGCGGGACCTAGACCACTCTGTAGCCCTGACCACATCCTGGGACGCATTTAAGGCTTTTACTAGAGGCAGGTTGCAGTCCCACATTCGTAGGATTCGGAGGGATCTGAGGGATTTTCAGGCAGCATTGAGGGATGTTCTCTTGCTCCGAACAGCGGCCACAAAAACTCAGTTCCTACACCAGTCCCAAAGAATATTTGAACACGGGGAGAAGATGGGTAGTATGCTGGCATGGCTGGCATGGGAAAGCTTCTCTCTGGTGACTATCTCGGCGATATGCGACTCTGATGGGACGGCTTTGACCGACCCACTGCTATCAATGCCAGATTTGCATCTTTCTATCAAGAGCTTTACAGCTCTCGGATGGTATGCACGGATGAAGAGCTTACAGCCTACCTCGATGAGACGGAGCTCCCTTGCCTGACATCAACATACAGGGAGGCATTAGATGGCCTTATCACATTGGAGGAGCTTCAGCGGGCGGTAGCATCCCTGCAAAATGGCAAAACACTGGGCCCAGATGGCATCCCTGCCGAATTCTTTAAAACATATGCGGAAAAAATTCTCCTTTAATTTAAACTTATGCTCCAAAAGGCCACGGAGTAGAACTCTCTACCCCCGACAATGGCTGAGGCAGTAATTGTTGTCATTCTTAAACCAGGCAAGGCCCCTAAACAATGTTCTTCGTACCGACCAATCTCTCTCCTCAATGTGGATGCCAAACTCTTGGCCAAAGTATTGGCCGGACGACTGAACACTGTGATCATGGCATTGGTGCATGCAGATCAGTCTGGCTTTATGCCGCGCAGGGGAACTGATATTAATAAATATCCGTCACCTCCTCACCCATCTCTCCAGGGCAAGTGGGGATGGTACAGAGGTGGTAGCCTCCTTAGACGCCGAGAAGGCTTTTGACCCGGTCGAGTGGCGCTACCTCTGGGCAGTCCTGTAAATTTGGGTTTGGCCCCCGATTTATCGGATGGGTTCAGATGCTATACCACAATCCCACAGCCCGCATACGCACAAAAAACTCACTGTCATTGTCTTTCCCCCTGTCTAGGGGCACCACACAGGGCTGCCCGCTTTCCCCTGGTCTGTTTGCGCTAGCCATGGAGCCCATAGCGGCCGGCATCAGATCTGCCACCTCGGTGGAAGGGATTCGGATAGGTGTAATTATCGATAAAATATCCCTATATGCCGATGACACCCTCCTTTTCCTCGAAGATATTTCCTCCTTCCCACATGCACTTCAAATAGTAGATGTATTCGGCTCGTTCTCGGGCATCAAGGTTAATTGGGGAAAATCACTCATCTTCTCGCTACACGCGTCGGGCCATCACCCGCCGACGGGCACTCCCCTAAACTGGACACCTGAATTTAAATATCTAGGAGTAAGGGTCGGGACCCCGCTATCCTCATACTATGAGCTGAATCTACAACCACTGCTGAAAAACTTTTCGCAGAAATGTATAACCTGGAGGACTCTCCCCCTTTCACCAGTGGGTAGGGTAAACTTGATTAAGATGGTATATTTGCCTAAATTTCTCTACTTCTTTCAAAATTCCCCTCTGATTCCCCCCGCCTCATTTTTTGCCAAGCTAAAAAGTATAATTTCCTCCTTTTTTTCTGGAATGGGAGGCCTCTGCGGCTGGCCGTCTCCACCCTTCAGCTTCCCATTACTCAGGGCGGATTGTCCCTACCAGACTTCCAGGTCTACTTTTGGGCGGCTGTCCTGGTGACGGTTAGATGGTGGTTCTCCCAACCCCGCGATAACCCAGCAGTGACTCTGGAAGAAGCCATAATGGGGTCATATTCCTCCCTTAGTAACGTGGTGTTCAGGGGGACAAGATCCCACCCTGGCATCACGGACTTGATGCGTACAACCATTACCATATGACACAGGGCTAGGACCTGTTTTGGCTCCCCCGAGACATTCTCACCTCACATCCCCTTCTGGGGTAACCCTAACCTACCGCACATGAATTCTGCTCCGGATTCACAGATCTGGGCGAGAAAGGGTATAGTGAAACTGAAGCACATTGTCAGGGGAGGTAAACTGCGATTGTTCTCCGATCTCCGGGATGCCTACTCACTACCAGGGTGGATGTTGTGCCTATAGGAAACAGTTCCCACCACTTCTCACACTGGAATCAGACTCTGTGGAGGCGTTTCTTAATGCCAAGATCATAGACAAACCTCTGTCCTCCCTGTATCTCCGTTTGTCCATAACTCCCACAAAGAAACTTGAAAAAACTCTGGACAAATGGAAGATGGACATTCCTGATCTGTCAGAGGACGAATGGGAGACATGTGTTTCCTCCTTCGTTACCAATATGATTTCGGCTAGAGACCGATTTATGCAGGTCAAATTCTTCCACAGGGCCTATTTCACCTCAAAATGGTTGACAATTATGAATCCTAACACCCCGCTGGCTTGTCCCAGATGTGACCTAAGGGCTGCCTCCTTTTTCCACATGGTCTGGTCCTGCCCCCGCCTTGGAGACTATTGGTCGGGCGGAGTTGACGCCCTCGACCAGATTATCTCCTTGGATCTGGGAACTAACCTTAAATCAGTGCTGCTGAACGTCTTCAACCCTGGGGTAGGGGGTAAATACACAAAATTATGTCTCAGGTACGCTACTTTTTATGCCCGTAAGGAGATATTCCTCCACTGGAAAAGCGCTGCACCTCCCACAGTGTCCTCATGGCACTCGGTATTGAACTCAGTGCTGCCACTGTACAAGATCACCTTTGCTAATCGAAACTGCCCTACTGAATTTGACAAGATATGGTTGGGGTGGATAGATGCTTGGGGCACAGAGTTCACGGGTGACAATGATGATAATGGCCCACTGTTATGATCTCCTGAAAGCTATTCGCTATCTGTTAAAGGTGTATCCAACTGCTTAGATGAGGTCCCCCCTCCCTTCCCTCCTGTCTCCCCCCCCCCCCGTTCTTCACTCCTCCTGCTCCCTCCCCCCCGGATCTCCTTAAAGTGGATGTAAACCCACTGTCATCCTTTCTAAACTACTGCCATAGTGCTGATCTATAAGGATATGCCTCCTGCATGTATCCTTATCTGTCAAATGTCTCCCCTCTGTCTGTTATAAGAACTGAAAAACTGCAGATTCTGTGGGTAGATCTGTTGTCTGGAGCTCGGTGGGTGGAGTCGTGATGTCAGTAGACTCCCCGCCCACCTCTACACTGCCCTTGTCAACATGCATTTTCTCCTGTGTATTCCTTCTGCTATTATGACTAACATCCAGTCAAAATCCAGAAAAGTAACCACATGACTTCAGAAAAGGAGTGGGGGGTGGGAATTAAAAAATATTGCTTGTCTAAAGCTAGTGCACGAGATATGTAAATAACCTGTCACTCAAAGCAAGGGGGCGGAACAGACAAAGATTTTTCTCTATTTGTCAGTTTTATCTCACTGAACAATAAAAGAGGATTGCTCAGAGCTGGATTAACTCTTTGTGGCAAGACCTGGCAATCTTATACTCTACATTGTGACAGCAAAAAATAAATAAAATGTTTTGAGTTTACATCCATTTTAAGTAACCTTGCTGGTATTTATTGTTTCCAAACCGGTATCTCATTGTATTGGTGTATACTAGCCTTTCAACACCTCTCTCCTGTTCATATCAGCAGAACATCTAACTTGTGATAATCTGTATAATACTGTACTTTCTCTGTGACTAACTGTGTTTATGTAAAAAAAAAGGCACAGTTGTGTACAGAACTTCACCAGAAATGTAATGTACTGCTTGCGTGATTAACTCACTGATTTTCCCAGAGGTCTGCACCAAGATACAAATTAGATTTTAGACATCCTCTTCAACAAAAAAATCGACTTTGGTGAGATGCTTTTAAAGGGTTAATCACTTCTAAAGACATACAGACCCTGCTATTTCCTCATTAGAGCATTGCAAGTGCAATAGTTGATCAGTAATGAAAAAGTCACTCCCATTCAGATTCAGTATCCAAAAGACACAGAAGAAAAAAATAAGATTTTTCTCAGAACAGAAACATGTAGGAACCTGCAACAAAGTTTGTTAAAATCCTTGTTATGTACATTGATCACCCAGAGGGGATTTTTTTAAATCTGAATTCCAACTTTCTTTTACTAGAACCAAATGAAATGATCAATCCCAGCATAGATCATACCCCTGTACTATGTTGCTCTGTGATCTGCAGATCCCCTGATTTTCTGGGTTTAGTGGTGGCTTTGTATCATGCGAAACTCTGCATATTCTGCTGATAGACTGTCCCTTCCTCAGTCACTTCCTGCAGAAGCTGGAATCTGTAACACTCCCCTTTGTAGTGTAGCGGGGTGTTGCTTTAAGTAGCCCTAAAGACTACCTTACCCAGTGTGCAACGGCATACCCACAGTTCCTTTGGGCCCGGCGCAAAGTCTGCTGGGGTTGGACTATATAAGGAGGGGCGGAGCAGCACGGAGGCCTCTTTGGACATCGCCCGCCTAGCAAGTGGAACTCTGTGCTGGGTCTGCTGTTCCGGACTAGGCCCTAGAGCTGGGCCTTGTGGATCCAAAGAGCCTTCTACTCTTCACGGAAGAATCCCTGAGACGTCTCGAGTATCTACCTTCCAAGGCTTGTCGGGAGGATCGGAGACCCCGGTTATCGTGAGACTTTGTGTGGGATGCACAGTGGTGGAAGTCGGGTGCACGGACTAGTTTGGTTGGGTGAGAGAGCACTTGCTCGAAGATATCTTAAGTTACTCTTTAGGCCCAGTGTCTTTTGCTTAGGGCCCATCGTTATCAAGCTGAGCTGCTCACCGGAGGGACAGTGTGCCATGCAGCCTTAGTTGAATCCTTTGTCACACATTCAGCAGCTAATTGTTTTACACCCTGTGTATTACAAATAACCTACAAAGTGCACCACCATTGCTAGCGAAGATCCTTCTCTACAGAAACATTGTGAACTAAGTAGTCAGGCCTGACTATATAGAGTAGAGTAGAGACATTGCTGGGCGCCATCTTGCCCAAGAAGGGGAAGCTTGCAAGCGGGGTTTATTAATTGATGCGCATAGAATTGAGGGGATTGTATACTTGTTCTATATGCTGACTAAATTTTATTGCAGGGCTCTGCACTAATAGGTGTACTGCTGCTTAATTTGATCTTTTATTTTATTCAGTAAACGCATTAGTGACTAAGCAGACACGTTGTGTGGTGTGATTACTGTGTATGTTATCTGCAGTATTGTGATACCCATAGCCTATGTGTCTCACAATCCTTTAGTCTCACTAGCTGTTCCAAGGGAGGGTAGAGCCAGTTACTGGGGGTTGACAGCAAAGTGCCACAGGCCTGAAAATAATACCAGCAGCCCTCTTAACTGGGGATATTGCTACAGTAGTATTTCATTTTTCATTTTAGAGTATTTCACAGCTCTGATATTGAATATATCCTAATTAGCATTCAATCCATCCCAGTCACACCTACAGGAAAAGTCCAAACCTCCCAAGTCCCACCTCACAGATCCCAGCATTGTTTCAGAAGGAAGCACCTTCATACAAAGCCTGTTCTGAAAGCTACAGTAGATATGCTGCAGGGCAGGATTAAATGGATCACAATTAGAATTCAATCCTGCCCAGTTATATATGCCGACCAGCGTGAACAGGAAGAGTCCCACCCCTCAGATCCCACTCTCCCAGAGCCCTGCTCTCTGTGAAATGATTAGTTTGCATATGAAGGAAACACCTACATAATAACCTCCTATAGCCCTTCCTCTGTCGTCTTGCTGTAAGCCATTATTCTTTGACATGCTTCAAGATAGTGATGACATAGGAGGAGGTATGACACCGTTACACCTTTCACAACCCACAAGAAGGCCCAGAAACACCCACAGGAACCCGTTGGACCCACTCACATGAACTCTCAGAACTGGTGCAACTGATTCCCATAGCCCATCCTGAAGCTACAGAGGCTCAAAGGATCATGGGGCATGTGGTATCAGGACTAGAAAAGGAAGGAAACAGAAAGTCAGAGAAATTCAGCTAGGAGGAGGAGTGACATCACAGGCACAGAAACCTGCTATGTTATAAAAGAAATGGCAGTGGGGTTATGATTCTTTTACATGCACAATGCATCTGTAGCAATTGGGGAGGAAAAGCTGGAGTTCTTCTTTAAGTTACAGGACTTGTATCCTGTTTATTTTGAGCCCTTGTCAAGTGTGTTATGAAGGATTTGCATTCTTTCACAACTTTTTTCTTTGGCTTTTTGCTTCTTATGCTGGGATTTTTGCTTCTTATGGATGATTGGAGCAGCATTACCTTGCTTGATGTCGTCATTAGGCTTTTCCGTATAAAATTTTGCACCGAGGAACTGCTTATTTGTCCTCTTTATGGCCAGCTGAATGTTGTTTAGCATTTAATTTTAATTAAATGCTTAAAGTTCATTTAAAACTCAATTGCTCTAGTGCCGAAACACAATTTCATGAGACACTTGATTGTTGCAGGGTTTTCTAATAACCAGTACAAACTGCAAAAGTATTACAAGAAGCAATGTAACAGATCAATAGAGCAATTTAATTTAAAGCAAATCACTGGTGTTAAAACAAAATGCTTTCCTAACTGGAAAATGGTTCCTTATAATACAGGTCCTTCTCAAAAAATTAGCATATTGTGATAAAGTTCATTATTTTCTGTAATGTACTGATAAACATTAGACTTTCATATATTTTAGATTCATTACACACAACTGAAGTAGTTCAAGCCTTTTCTTGTTTTAATATTGATGATTTTGGCATACAGCTCATGAAAACCCAAAAATCCTATCTCAAAAAATTAGCATATTTCATCCGACCAATAAAAGAAAAGTGTTTTTAATACAAAAAAGTCAACCTTCAAATAATTATGTTCAGTTATGCACTCAATACTTGGTAGGGAATCCTTTTGCAGAAATGACTGCTTCAATGCGGCGTGGCATGGAGGCAACCAGCCTGTGGCACTGCTGAGGTGTTATGGAGGCCCAGGATGCTTCGATAGCGGCCTTAAGCTCATCCAGAGTGTTGGGTCTTGCGTCTCTCAACTTTCTCTTCCCAATATCCCACAGATTCTCTATGGGGTTCAGGTCAGGAGAGTTGGCAGGCCAATTGAGCACAGTAATACCATGGTCAGTAAACCATTTACCAGTGGTTTTGGCACTGTGAGCAGGTGCCAGGTCGTGCTGAAAAATGAAATCTTCATCTCCATAAAGCTTTTCAGCAGATGGAAGCATGAAGTGCTCCAAAATCTCCTGATAGCTAGCTGCATTGACCCTGCCCTTGATAAAACACAGTGGACCAACACCAGCAGCTGACATGGCACCCCAGACCATCACTGACTGTGGGTACTTGACACTGGACTTCAGGCATTTTGGCATTTCCCTCTCCCCAGTCTTCCTCCAGACTCTGGCACCTTGATTTCTGAATGTACTTTGGACCACTGAGCAACAGTCCAGTGCTGCTTCTCTGTAGCCCAGGTCAGGCGCTTCTGCCGCTGTTTCTGGTTCAAAAGTGGCTTGACCTGGGGAATGCGGCACCTGTAGCCCATTTCCTGCACACGCCTGTTCACAGTGGCTCTGGATGTTTCTACTCCAGACTCAGTCCACTGCTTCCGCAGGTCCTCCAAGGTCTGGAATCGGTCCTTCTCCACAATCTTCTTCAGGGTCCGGTCACCTCTTCTCATTGTGCAGCGTTTTCTGCCACACTTTTTCCTTCCCACAGACTTCCCACTGAGGTGCCTTGATACAGCACTCTGGGAACAGCCTATTCGTTCAGAAATTTCTTTCTGTGTCTTACCCTCTTGCTTGAGGGTGTCAATGATGGCCTTCTGGACAGCAGTCAGGTCGGCAGTCTTACCCATGATTGCGGTTTTGAGTAATGAACCAGGCTGGGAGTTTTTAAAAGCCTCAGGAATCTTTTGCAGGTGTTTAGAGTTAATTAGTTGATTCAGATGATTAGGTTAATAGCTCGTTTAGAGAACCTTTTCATGATATGCTAATTTTTTGAGATAGGAATTTTGGGTTGTCATGAGCTGTATGCCAAAATCATCAATATTAAAACAAGAAAAGGCTTGAACTACTTAAAGTTGTGTTTAACGAATCTAAAATATATGAAAGTCTAATGTTTATCAGTACATTACAGAAAATAATGAACTTTATCACAATATGCTAATTTTTTGAGAAGGACCTGTATTGGTAAACAGCTGTGAGCTCAAACAGCTGTCACTGGACATTTGAGTATATGTCATCTATATTCAAGGGCTCTGCCTGTCAGTATTGGTTTTCATGCATTTAGTATACACAGCAGCAGTGACCTATTGTTAATAGACATGTGCGATTCATTTCGTACAAATCGAAAATTCGTACAAATTTTTCTGAAAATTTGTACATTCGGAAGCATCCGAAATCCGAATTGCTATGCTTCCGAATTTTACGAAATATGAAATTTGGATTGAATACGAATTAACGTTAACTTTTCGTAACAATTACAAACATTCGTTATAATGAATTTAAAAAGAAAAAAATACCTTTCTCAATATGGCAGTCGTCGACTCATTATGCTCATTATGAGGGGCTCCCACCATCCCTGTGCTGTGCTGACTTCCTGGATTTGTACCCCTGCTGTGCTCATTATGAGGGGCTCCCATCATTCCTGTGCTGTGCTGACTTCCTCCTGGGGCTGTGCCCCTGCTGTGCTCATTATGAGGGACTCCCACCATCCCTGTGCTGTGCAGACTTCCTCCTGGGGCTGTACCCCTGCTGTGCTCATTATGAGGGGCTCCTACCATCCCTGTGTTGTGCTGAGTTCCTGGGTTTGTTTGTAGCCGTTAGTTCGTATTTCGTAATTCGTTTCCAAAATTAAATTTGGATTGCTTACGAATTTTTGTTAGGTTTTGTTAGGTTCGTTGACTTTTCGTAACAATTACGAACATTCGTTATGGTGAATTTAAAAAGCAAACACCGGAAAACAGCAGCACTGCTGACTTCCTGGGTTTGCTTTTTAAATTCATCATAACGAATGTTCGTAATTTTACGAAAAGTCAACGAACCTAACAAAAATTTCAGACACGAATTACGAAATACGAACTAACGGCTAATACGAAACGGAACAGAACGAAACTAAACAAATTTATTGACGGCGCACATGTCTAATTGTTAACCAAAAGAAGACTAAGAATTAGACCCATTGGGAGGTTTACCCACGTGGTTTAGTGCTATTTAATTTTGTGGAGCAGGAGGTGTAAAAAAATGAAATGTTAATCTAGAATCTAGAGATCAGTCTAGAGTTTAGGTTCACGTTAAGTAAAGGCAAAAAAATAAATAAACAGCTTTGGACTAAAAGGAATATTTATTTACTGTGCCCAGAGTTCCACCCAAAAATGAAACCTCTTCTTTTAGTGCTGGTGACCCCCTGACACATTTGGCATGTCAATTTTTTGGGGGCGATCGGGTACCCTGTTTTTACAGGCACCCAGCTCCCACTTCCTTCCCTGGCGCCGTGGCGCCTGAAGGAAGATCACATCTCCCTCTCCCTCCCTGCAATCTTCTGGGACACGTCACAGGTCCCAGAGGGATAGGCAGTATAACTGTCTGACACAACGTGAAAATCCAACATACTGTATACTACAATGGTGGTGTGAAGAAAACCTGTTTTCTAAGTTAGATCGAGGGAATCCTTGATTCACAAACAAAATTATAACATCTTCCCTCAGGTTAACCTGCAACATTTTGAATAAACATTAGTATTTCTTTCTTGAGGACCCAGTAGTGGCAAAATATATAGGTCAAAGACTCTAAGTTACTTTTAGACAGGCAAGGTAGTTGTGTGACTATCTAACACATGGTCAATTAAGCAATATTACCATACTAGGAGATGTGGTAAATGTAACTTTTGCAATTTGATTTCTGAAAACACAAATATTGTGCTACCTAATACCTATGGGGAACATTGGACACCCATGTATAACATTAATTGTCAAACAGTGGATGTCATGCATTTTATACATGGTTCCTGTATAAAGCTTTTTATGTAGGGAAATCACAAAAACTTTTTTGGAAGCGTATTCAGGATCACATTTAACTTATTCAGAATGGCAAAATTACCACTAGTTAATCGCATTGTCAGCTTATACCATATATTTAATGCTATCGTGATGAGATTTTTTTTGTAAAAAGCTCTGAACACGGGGGCGATATAGATAGACCACTTCTTCAACTAAAAAGTATGTGGATTTTCAACCTACAAGCGACAAGAAGATCAGGCTTGAATGAGAATATTATTTGTAAATCTTTTCTTTAAGATCCTAAGATCTGAATTTCCATCTATCTACCTATCTATCTATCTAGTGGCGGAACAACCAGGGTCGCAAAGGTTGCACATGTGACTGGGCCCTGGAGTTCTGCCACTGTGAGGAGGTCCAAGATGGCAGGACAAAATTGAAGCACTGGGCTCCTCTCCTGCCAGCGATGCCTGCCTTCCTGCATGCCTGTGTTTTGATCTTGTTTTCTTTGCATTGATTTACAGCACTGGCCCCGCTCCTGCCGCAACGCCTGCGTGCCTGTGTTTTATGCCTTCTCCCCCTCCGGGCGCCTCTCCCCGAGCTCTTCCTTGCGTTAATGATTTTGTTTGCTTTGCAGTCATTGGTTGCTGAGACTGTCAGTTTCCTAGCAACCAATGACCCTGCACACACTGGAGAGGAGAAAAAAGCTCTAGAGCCACAGCTGCTCTGCCTGTCAACTCCGGCTCCCAGCCTTCCACACCTCCTGAGTAAGTCCCGAGACCCGGTAGGGCAATCTATCTAATGAGGGTCTTAAAGAGGGCAGGGGGCACTGATATAAGGGAGTCCTTCTGATTTAATTGAGGTCTCTAAGGAAGGGGGGAACTGATACAAGGGGACTGTCTCTGGGGGGGGGGGTGCTGACTGCTGATCTAATGGTTGGTCAAAATTGCGCTGAGACTATCACATGTACCACTTTTTCCAGACAAACTACCTCTTGTACCCCCTTTTTCAACACCAAGTTCTTCCCATTATTTACCATGTTCAATACAAGTACATTTAATTTAAAATATTCTGTGTGAAATAAAATATATGACGTTTTAACACTTGAGTTGGCTGTGTGTTATTTCTGTGACTGTTGGCACCTGAAAAGTCCCACACTGCTCCCTTTTTCTGTTTTTGAATTTCTTTTTTAGGATGTGGTGCTCATGATAAAGGTGAATAAAGCGCCTGGACCAGATGGCATACACCCACATGCCCTAAATTATTGAGCTTTGTCATTTCAAAGCCCCTGTTTCTAATTTCTAGGGACTCTTTGATGACTGGCATAGTATCACTGGATTGGGGTAAGGCCAATGTGGTGCCTGTATTTAAAAAGGTATCAAAGTCTTTACCAAGTTACTACACACCGGTTAGCTTAATATATTTGGGAAGACACTGGGGAGTTTAATAAAAGACCACATTAATGAGTTTTTGCAAGAAAAAAATATTTTAGGCACTAGACATGGATTAATGAAAGACAGCAGTTGTCAAACAAATATGATTTTTTTTTATAAGGAGGTAAGCAAATCCTTAGACAAAGGAGTGGCTATGGATATAGAATACTTGGATTTTGCAAAAGCATTTGACACAGTTCCCACACATGGCTAATGCATAAGGTAAAGTCTACAGGCTTGGAAAAATTAGTTTGTAAATGGACAGAAAACTGGCTAAAAGGAAGCTCAGGTGGGTGCCCAGCATCCAATAGATACCTAATAGACCTCCTTTTTTGGCTTTCACCTAAAGATCGTTGAGCAGCCATGTGCCCTACATTGTCACATTCCATCCAGTCTTGGGACATGGCCTTTAAGACTTATCCTCTCAAATCTCCCCATACACCAGTGCCCCTCTCTTCAATAACCCACTCTTTCCCCCTCAGCATTTTCAGTGGTGCTTCAATAAGGGCCTTTACAGAATTCCACACTTTCTTGACCATAGAGGGGTTAGACTCTAGAGGATTTTACTCAAACTTTTGAAATGCCTTCCTTTTGTTTTGTTTACATCAAATGACAAATTTTTTGTATACTCTTAAGCTACAGATGGACGACTTGTCCACAGGAACTCTTTTTGAAAATGTCTGTGGCAATTGGGCATGAGGGGGGTGAATCTCTGAATTATATCTTATTTTCTCTGACCCAAGGGCAAACTCACTTACCAAAAAGTCTGGGAAGCTTAACTGAGGATTGAGATAGAGGAAGTGGACTGGGCTCAATGGTTAACCATGGTGCATAGGGGGATCCTTAATATGATGCTTGTTGAAGCCAATTACAAAGTGCTTTCCCATTGGTATTTGGTTCCAGCGAGACTTGCAAAAATGTACACAGATGCATCATCCTTTTGTTTTAGAGGCTGAAAACAGGAAGGCACTATGTAGAATGTCTGGTAGTCTTGCCTGAGAGTTCATCATTGTTGAATCAGGATCTTCACTCTCATATATTCTCTAACAGGTCTCAATATTGCTAAAAATGCCAAGACAGCTCTATTAAGTGACCTTCCAGACTGGACCCCCAGTCACCATCACAGTCTAACTTTCGTTATTCTCCTGGTGGCCAGAATGACTATAGCAAGAGCATGGAAAACCCCTAGGTTTAATTATGTAGCTACAGTACTAAACAAAATATTTATTGGATTATAATTCATGAAAATTTGCCAATATCCTACATGATAAACAGGCCAGATCTAGGAGGTTTTGTAACTCTTGGATTAGTAACTTGCAGCCATCGTCCTGAGGTGGGTGCTCATGGGATGGTAGTCTCGCCTTCTCTCTCTTCCTTCTCCTCTTTTTAATATTTCTTTCTCTGATGGACACTGATTGCAACATTATAAATTCACTTTTTTTAGATATCTCAACTAGTAGCTATAGACCTGATACTTGGATACCAGTAGTATTTTCTCAGATAACATTTGTCTATCTCCATCCTAGGTTCATATTTTTTCAGTCTGGGGTTGGTATACATCAGTTTTAGCCTCTGGATGTTTATGCTTGTACTTCTGAAGCAAGGAGAAAATACCAGGCATATAGCAGTCAGCCTAGTTATATTTGTTGACAGGATTATGTTCCCTTCATACCTACTTTATGTACAGTATGTGACCTTGCCTAGATGTACCTGCTACTATGTCATCAGTGATTGTATTATGGAACTGCTGTTTTTGTATTTGTTCTTTGGTTTTCTAAGAAATCGTTTTCAGTAAAAACGATTGAAACTGAAAACTGGCTAAAAGAACATATGCAGAGATTAGTTGTTAATGATTCATACTCGCAATGGTGTAAGATTATTAGTGGTACACCCTGAGGTTCAGTGTTGGAATCCTTACTTTTTAATATATTTTTAAATGATATTGGGTCTTGAATTAAAAGTACCACTTCAGTCTTTGCAGATGACACCAAGCTATGCAGTGAAATAACATCCTTACAGGATGTCTCCAATTTACAAGCCAACTGCAATGCACTATTTAATTGGGTGACTATGTGGCAAATTAGGTTTATTGTTAATAAATGTAAAATTATGCACTTAGGAGATAAAAATATGCACACATCATACATACTAGAAGTAGTAAAATTGGGAGAATCAATGGTGGAGAAGGATCTGGGTGTTCTGGTAGATCATAAGCTTACATAGTCAATCACTAAAATCTTGTATGGTGTAACATGTAAATGTAATTGAAAAAATAGCTTTCAATCTTATTAAAGCTGCAGCTTTCATTACCCTAATACCTGGTGATCCTGCCACAAATACCCTTGCTCAGACACTTCCTGTTACGTTGTGAAAGTTGTCTCCCAATTATACTTCTGCATTGTTACCCAGTCACATGCATTCCTAGTGGAGACTGCAAGCATTTTATCACACACATTGCGGAGACATGGTCCACCATTGGCACTAGCAGAAAGCCCGTCCAGAGATGATGATGTGCAGGTGACACTTGAACAAGTGCACATAGACAGAAAATAGCTTGAGGAGGCTGGAGGAGGTCAGCAGTACTGGGATGCAAAAAAGAATAAAGAATAGGAAAACGAGAAACAGTTTATGGGAAACAAAAACATGGCAGTTCTTTATGATACACAATCATTTAGCAAACTAGATTTCATTCATTTAGATTGTAGGTCTACTGTAATAATCTTATTCAAAACTAGAAAAAATTTCTGAATGAGGGATATTGACAATATCATATCATGTGGTCAATTCTTCCCCAATGTTTTACCATTTAATACCAGATTAATTATCTCCTTTTCACCTACTCGCCCATTCCCATCTCACTCATTATATGATAGAACCCAGATTATTTTCCTTTGCTACAATAAACTATACACGTTGATATGTTCTGTAGCTCTTTTAAATGTTTTTCAGTTGGTGTTTTTCTTTAAAAGACAGAAAATGTAACTTATTATATATTTAACCTTTCTGTTCTCGTACACTTTAAGGTTAAATTATCCACAGAATTGATATAATGCTTTTACAAATAACCTGAAATATGTCATCCATTCCATTCATATTAGTTATTGCAAAGCAATTTAAGAAGGCAAAGTAATTTTGCATTGATTAATATACACCTGGGGTTACAGAAAGAAAATGTTTTGCAAAGTTATTACAATAGTTTTCAGTCATTCATTGCTGGATTTATTTGCACGTCTGAAAAGAAAATGTTTTAATAAGAAACGAATTACCATAAAAAAAATTTTTTTTACTGTCACATCCACTGGTGTCAAATCCTTATTATATAGTTACAGTAGGATAGCCATTTGTGCATGTGCCATTTTCCCTTAAAACAAAACTGTGTACAAAGGTGTCATCTGTTGGGTGGTAAGGGAGGGGGTGGGAGATTATAGTGGGTGTTTGGCAAAGCACATACAGCACACTCTCTCCCTCATTTTGTTCAAATTGCAGTAACTTACATGCTATTTTCAAAAACAGTGTACTGCAAGCCATACTTTTAGTTCAAAATAGAGGTTTGTTTTGGTAAAATATGTTGCTGTTCTAATCCAAGGAGTTTTTCATTTCCAAATCCAGTGTTATAAAAGCTAGTCAAAGAAACAGGAGGATATTAGGGGATCTTTTTGTATAACAGCTAGATAGAACCCGTACATTGTTGCCCATTAATCCAACACCAACAATTCCATTGCAACATATCCTAAGTACAACAATGTTAGTCCAAAACTGCAGCTAGTATACAGTTGAAGGGCAGATGTTCTCAATGCATTTTCTAGACTGTATCTAGGGATGTAAGAGGGGGAGAGGTGCCAACTGATATAGTCCTACTATTTGTGAAATCTTAGTGTAATATATACACTTACAGGTTCACAGGGTGAAGATGCCCGTCAGGGATGGGGATGTCCTGGGGTTTGCTGATGCCACTCTGCGGGCTCCGGTAAACGTTCCCTCGGCCGTGGGTGTGTAGAATCCGGTCACAGGCTTCTCTGCGGATTCTACACACCCACGGCTGAGGGAACATTACCGGAGCCCGCAGAGCGACATCAGCATACCCCAGGACATCCCCATCCCTGACGGGCATCTTCACCCTGTGAACCTGTAAGTGTATATATTACACTGATATTTCACAAATAGTAGGACTATCTCAGTTGACGCCTCCCCCCCCCTCTTACACTCCTTTCTTGCTGACAGAGGTAATTGACACCCTCTGAGGATGTCTGCCTCCTTTTTCACAATATATTTTACTGATTGACTAAGATGTGCTATTAAAGCAACCATTACATCATTGTTTATTATTTGGAGCGCCAGAATCCTTTCCTTTTTAAGCATGTATCTAGGGATGGGCCACATGACTCCCAGTTCAGATCACGCCAGAACTTTCAAACATTGCAAAAGTTTGGAACCGAATAACGAACCCCATTGAAGTCTATGGGACCCGAATGTAAAAAATCAAAAGGGCCCATTTTGAAGGCTTATATGAAAGTAATTGGACATACAATGGTTATAGGGGTCTGTGTACTGCCCTGGAGGACATGTATCAATGAAAAAAAAGTTTGTAAAAAACGTAATTTTTAAATGAGCAGTGATTTATGGATGCTTAAAGTGAAAGCAAAAGAATGAAAAAATCCTTTCAATATAGTGCCTGGGGGGGGGTCCCCTTAATCTACCTGTGAAGTGGCACATCTGTATTGTTTAAAGAGGCTGCTGCAGAAATAATTGCCTTTATAAAGGCAAATAAAATTCCCTGTAAGCTTTCTTTATTTTGTAAGCAACGACTTGTGGTGCCAGTCTGTATGATGAGGCCACAATGTAGTTCACTGGGAATAAGATTCAAGATTTTTTGGGTGTTGTTGGCGCCTTCACACTATAACCATATAGAGGTGCTCTTGATGAAAGCAAGAATTGGCCTTGCTGTCAAAAAATGCAATGATATGGACTTGTCAAACAGGTGCAGAAAAATTGGTCTTTCTTTGGGTATTAATTGTGCCCATGAAACCTACACCAAAAAATTCTTCCAGATGAACTCAACACCCACAACGCAAGGCAGCCTAGAAGTCCTGCAGAGATTCCACATCTCCAAAACACTTTGTCAGAATGTTTATACGTAAATAATAAAACAGTTTTGTATTTATGAAATTATGCAAATCTTTGTTTTGGGAGATTTAAATTTTTTCCACAATTACAACCAAGTAATTCAAGTTCGTTTATCCGTGCTATTTTGAAGACAAGTGACACAAATGATATGCTCAAAATATATGTATTTATTAACTAAAAATACAGTGTAAAATAATATCAGGTATATTTCGTGATAATACAACAAAAAAATGGATATACTTTTAAATATCAAAGATAAATGATGATACAGATGATATTCACACTTCTACGCAAGCTCTTATTACAAAATACCGCATTTCAATACTTGAATGATAACTTGTTAAATTTAGACTTGGTAACTCTTAGTGAATAGCTTTCCGTGGCTTCACGGACTTGTGTAAACACCTTGGTGTTTACTATGACACTTGTGACTACTTCTCAAAACAAATAGACCTTCAAACTTACACTTTAAAATGCACAGACAAAATGTTATATTGTGCACATGGCTTGATAATCCAATCGAGACTTATTTTTAAATTTAGAATGAATCTATTTTTAAACACATATCATGATAAAACCATTGTACAGACGTTGGACTTAGCTTTTTAGAGACAGACAAAAATGTGTATGTCTCCTAATATTTGGAATATAATTATTTTATACTTCAGTTAAAAATAATACAACTCCAATTTGCTCTGCCATATATTTAAATGGTTTTAGTAATGTATATGCAAAAACAATTCAATTACCAAAAAGGTACACATGAAAAGATTAATATACAAAATGTATACTTTAGCGATGGTCTATGAAACATTGGTTTTGAGAAGTATCAGACTATGAGTCCCAAAAGGACTTCTTCTAATATGCCTACATCTCTGCGTTATCAAGATCTCAACACTCTCTAGCCTTCCAAGATTCGTCCAGTCTCTCTCAGGCTTTTCTTTTTATTTTAGCCTCCTTTAGCCTTCTCGCCTAGCCATGTGTAACCACTTTTATTCCACCCAAAAAGTGTGTGTGTGTGTCACTACTACATTATGGATGGTGTAAAATGATGGGCTGTTCCCATGTTACCATGACAACCAAGTCTGGTGGCCATCTTGGACTTTTACTATTTTCACCACCAGGGGGCAATGTTGTATTAGAACTGATTTTATTTAATCATCTAATAACCTTCTGACCCTGGCTTAGCAGAAACTATAAATTGTCTAAAGCTGTCTAAAATATGCCAAACCACTTCAGACATTGTGGAGCCCTTAAAATATTTATCACTTTAAGAACAATATACCCACACAATTAGCTTGTATTGTTAAATTTCTTGAAACTCTGATCTGTGGAATCTAACCCTGTGTATTATTTCACCAATATAGCTTCTAATACTTTCAAACTTTTCATAGGATCTCATATTTGTAACCCTTATTATAATAATATATATGTATTAATGGGTTTTATGAATATCCACACCATGCATTATAAAATATTATGAAAGAAAAGGCACCTAATTTTACCACAAAAAGCTGGGAAAACTTATTGACTCAAGTATAAGCCTAGGGTGTCCATCTGCATGCCTCACTGTGCCTCACTGTGTCCATGTGCATGCCTCACTGTGTCCATGCCTCACTGTGCCCATGCCTCACTGTGCCCATGCCTCACTGTGTCCATGCCTCACTGTGTCCATGCCTCACTGTGTCCATGCCTCACTGTGTCCATGCCTCACTGTGCCCATGACTAGACTGACGTTTAACATGGGAGTCTAAGGAAGGGGTGCCCGGATTTGAAAAATCGGTGCTCCCCGGTTGTAGGTCCCCCAGACAAAAAACTTTGCACACTTATAGAGAAGAAATGTGGCTACACGTGTGCCAGGTTTTGGGTCCAGGGGATTCACGACCGGCCTGTACCGGGTCCCCAAATTCACTGGAGAAATTGCAGTTTAACATGGGAGCCTATGGAAGGGGTGCCCGGGTTTGAAAAATCGGTGCTCCCCAACCGTAGGTCCCCCAGAAAACAAACTTTGCACACTTGTAGAGGAAGAGTGGGGCTATGGCCGGTAATGGGTCCCCAAATCTGGAAGATCAGGCGCAAAAAGGTGACTCGAGTATAAACCGAGGGGGCATTTTCAGCACACAAAAAAGGGGCTGAAAAACTTGGCTTATACTCCAGAATATACGATAAGTAATTCAATATAATAATACCACATAACTTTAGTCCATATGTTACTTGTACTTGAGTGATAATATAATACGTTTCATTTGGTCATATTTGAATAAGCCCCCTTCTCTCCTTCATGCAAAGAAAACTTAGTTCTGTGAGCTCATGTGAAACAAGAGTCTCTTACCATTTTCTTATCTAGTTTATTTAACTAAGACCTCTCAAGATTTATAACCTGGGAAGATGATACTTACACAGTCTCCTTGTGAGACATTCTTGAGCAATCATGAACTCCGATTTAACTTTAGAAAGAAAATGACTTCTCTCATGTTCATAGCATATATATTAAAAAAATATACAATATACAGGCCTTATATATATTCTTTTAACCCCGATAGTCCTGACAACTTAATCAGCGACATTGGCATTAGGGATGAGCCGAACACCCCCCTGTTCGGTTCGCACCAGAACCTGCGAACAGACCTAAAGTTCACGCAAACTTTAGAACCCTCTCTCGTCCCCCCCTCTTTTCCTGCGGCCTGCCAGGTTGCGTGCTCAGATAAAGGGTCTGGTATGGATTTTTGGGGGGAACTCCACGCCATTTTTTTTTAAATTTGGCATGGAGTTCCCCTTAAAATCATGTTTGGTATGGATATTTGGGGGTAAACCCACGTCATTTTTTTTAATGTGACGCAGGGTTCCCCTTAATATCATACCAGACCTTAAGGGACTGAATTTGGGGGACCTTCACGCATTTTTTTTTTTTATCAATGACTTTTCTCTGTATTGCCGGGAGCCGACAATTCATTATAGCCGCGAGTGCTTTTAAATGACTTTTTTTCCTTCAGAAATGACACTTTGTGCAGGGACAGTTCTAAGCAAGGGAAACAAGTGCTGCTTTACAGGCATACTATACACCCCCCCCCCCCTCCCCAGGTACGAAATTTAAAGGAATATTTCACTTTTATTGTTTCACTTTAAGCATTATTAAAATCACTGCTCCCGAAAAAAAGGCAGTTTTTAAAACTTTTTTTTTTCATTGATACATGTCCCCTGGGGCAGGGCCCGGGTCCCCCCCAAACACTTTTTATGACAACAACTTGCATATAAGCCTTTAAAATTAGCACTTTAGATTTCTCCTATAGACTTTTACAGGGTGTTCCGCGGCATTTCGAATTTGCCGCGAACACCCCAAATTGTTTGCTATTCAGCGAACTTGCGAACAGGCAATGTTCGAGTCGAACATGAGTTTGACTAGAACTCAAAGCTCATCCCTGATTGGCATCAGGGGCTTCATAGCTCCTGTTCAGGGATGAGCCGAACACCCCCCCGTTCGGTTCGCACCAGAACCTGCGAACAGACAGAATGTTCGCGTGAACTTTAGAACCCTATTAAATACAATGGACTCGAACGTTCGAAATCTAAAGTGCTAATTATAAAGGCTTATATGCAAGTTATTGTCCTAAAAAGTGTTTGGGGACCCGCGTCCGGCCCCAGGGGACATGTATCAATGCAAAAAGAAGTTTTAAAAACTGCCGTTTTTTCGGGAGCAGTGATTTTAATAATGCTTAAAATGAAAAAATAAAAGTGAAATATTCCTTTAAATTTCATACCTAGGGGTGCATATGATATGCATGTAAAGTGGCGCATGTTTCCTGTGCTTAGAACTGTCCCTGCATAAAATGTCATTTTTGAAGGAAAAAAAGTCATTTAAAACTCACTCGCGACTATTAATGAATTGTCCGCACCCGGCAATACATAAAAAAAACAAAAAAACATTCCAGCGGTAAAATCCAGTGTCCCGCGGCGATCCGATGTCCAGCGCTGTCCATCATTGGCTGAGCCTGAGTGGACCTGATGGGGAACTTCCTCCGCAGTCTATTACATGTATAGACCCGCCCCTTCTAAAGTTCCCCATCAGGCCCGCTCAGCCAATGACTAGGTGTAAGGCTTAGCGGACCTGAAGCGGAACATGAGAAGGGGCGGCTCTATACATGTATTACACAGTGAAGGATGTTCCCCATCAGGTCCGCCCCCTCGGTATGTCAGACCCCGCCTACGTCATTGGCCTGAGCGGGGAACTTCCTTCACTGTGTAATTTAAGTTTACACAGTGAAGGAAGTTCCCCATCAGGTCCGCTCAGGCCAATGACGTAGGCGCGGTCTCACATACCGAGGGGGCAGACCTGATGGGGAACTTCCTTCACTGTGTAATTCATTAATAGACCCCTTACCAATTCACATAGGGGGGGCGGGATCTGGGGGTCCCCTTTGTTAAAGAAGTCTTCCAGATTCCGATAAGCCCCCCGCCCCCAGACCCCCACAACCACCGGGCAAGGGTTGTGGGGATGAGGCCCTTGTCCCCATCAACATGGGGACATCCTCCCCATGTTGAGGGCATGTGGCCTGGTACGGTTCAGGAGGGAGGGTGGGCCGCTCTCTCGTCCCCCCCTCTTCCCCTGCGGCCGGCCAGGTTGCGTGCTCGGATAAGGGTCTGGTATGGATTTTTGGGGGGACTCCACGCCATTTTTTTTTAATTTGGGGTGAAGTTCCCCTTAAAATCCATGCCAGATCTGAAGGGCCTGGTATGGATATTTGGGGGAACCGCACGCATTTTTTTTAAATTTGCGGCGGGGTTCCCCTTATTTTCTATGCCAGACCTGAAGGGCATGGTAATTGAATTCTGGGGGACCCCCACGCTTTTTTTTTATTTTTTTATCAATGACTTTTGTATGTATTGCCGGGAGCCGACAATTCATTAATAGCCGCGAGTGAGTTTTAAATTACTTTTTTCCTTCAAAAATGACATTTTATGCAGGGATAGTTCTAAGCACGGGAAACATGCGTGACTTTACATGCATATCATACACACCCCCTAGGTACGAAATTTAAAGGAATATTTCACTTTTATTGTTTCACTTTAAGCATTATTAAAATCACTGCTCCCGAAAAAACTGCAGTTTTTAAAACTTTTTTTTGCATTGATACATGTCCCCTGGGGCAGGACCCGGGTCCCCAAACACTTTTTATGACAATAACTTGCATATAAGCCTTTATAATTAGCACTTTAGATTTCTCCCATAGACTTTTCGAATTTGCCGCGAACACCCCAATTTGTTCGCTGTTCGGCGAATGGGCGAACAGGCAATGTTCGAGTCGAACATGAGTTCGACTCGAACTCGAAGCTCATCCCTACTCCTGGCAATCCAGGACTGATTCATTTTGATAAATGTCAGATGGTAAACCAAGTCTGTGGACAGACGTGTTCTATTATCAGTAACAAAGCCTAGTTCCTAGCGAATGCCTGTTCGAAAAGCACGCTGGATGCAGGGAATCCCAGCCGCTCAATTGCATACTGAGCAAGTTCTGGCCAGTGGCCTATCCTCATGACCCAGTAAGCCAGTGGGTTGTCGACTGGAAAGCTCTCCATATACGTGATGTACGTATACCATGTATGGACAAACAAAGGGAATGAAGACTATTGGGCCCAAACAGATATGTAAATAGGCAGGTTCCTATTAAAAGGCTACAGTAAACAACAACTGCTTAACACCAGGGAAAAGGTGGGACAGATGGATATGGACACCCTAAAAAAAAAATCGCACAGGTTTTTACAAATGCAAAAGGTGTAAAGCATGCAAAATAGTGAGAGGCAGAACTAGAAAAACAGAAAAGTTCTCTTCAGTTGTAACAGGTGAGGAATATAACATCAAACAACTTATTTACCTGTGACAGTAGATATGTCGCTTATCTCCTTATGTGCCCTTGTAATCTCCAATACATAGGTCGAACCACCAGGACTTTGGCAAAAAAGGGTTGAACCAACCACTTTAGATTAGTGCACCACAAAGACCCCTCTCTACTTAGATTTTGGGGAATAGATAAAGTTTGTCCCATTGGTGGGGTCTAGACATGACTAAAGGGGTCTCCCAAATAGAAAGTCATTGGATACATAAGCTTCATTCTCTATATCCCAGGGGTTTAAACCTGGATATAGATTTAAAAAGCTTCATTACAGATTATTAAATAAGTCTAGGTGTATAGGGGGGGGGGTCTATTGGGTCTGGTTTATGATCCATATTTGTAATGTGTCTACCATGTATGATAAATTTCACTTCCAGTTTCCTCCTATAAAAATGTCTTACGTATCGTAGCGAGTACTGCACCTAGAGGTGAATTGGTGTTGTTTCCCTGGAGGGAACACTGGAGCACGTTATTGTTTTTGTGTTAAAGAGCATGGACACGTTAAAAACGATATATTATATGAGGACCTAAATTTTACTATTTTTGAATGTACCTTTATAGTGTGTTAATGTTTGGCACTTCTTTTATTATATGTACAGTATATACTCGAGTATAAGCCGACCTGAGTATAAGCCGAGGTACCTAATGTTACCACAAAAAACTGGGAAAACTTACTGACTCGAGTATAAACCGAGGGTCAACAATGCCCATTTGCACGCCTCACTGTGCCCATTGCAACTTCACTAAGCCAATTGTCACTGCCCATTGCCTCCTCACTACTGTGCCCATCCTCACTACTGTGCCCATCCTCACTACTGTTCCCATCCTCACTACTGTTCCCATCCTCACTACTGTTCCCATCCTCACTGTTCCCATCCTCACTGTTCCCCTAAAATTTAAATTGAACATTGTAAATTGTACCTAAAAAAAAATTGAGAGGCTGCGGCGTCCATCGTTTAAAACTCGCGGTCTCTTCCTCTTCCCTTCCATGATAGGCGTTTTCTAAGCAGACACAGTTCCGCCTATCACGAACGTTCTCTCATCCTCAGTTTCCCAGCAGATGTCCATGATTGGCGGAACACTGAACACAGTGTCTGCTGGGATGGGTGAGGATGAGAGAACGTTCGTGATAGGCGATTCTCAGCAGACACAGTTCCGCCTATCACGGAAGGGACCAGGAAGAGACCGCGAGACTTAAACGATGGACGCCGCAGCCTCTCAATTTTTTTTCCGGTACAATTTACAATGTTCAATTTCGCTGACTCGAGTATAAGCTGAAGGGGGGACTTTCAGCCCAAAAAAAGGGCTAAAAATCTCGGCGTATACTCGAGTATATACGGTATATTTAATTTCTGAGTCATTATTCACCTAATTGTGGGTTATTATGTTTTATAGTATATATTGAGATGTATTTTCAGAGTTCTTCTAGTATACACATTTTAAGGAGCAGCATACCACTATTACAATTTCTTATGTTTATTTTTTAGTGATTGGGTACACTATATTGGGTGGTTGCTGTGGTTTCACACTATCTTTCTACTTCAATTTATAGCAGCACATGAGTCTTTTGCAATTATATATTCAAATAGGAAATAAACCAGCCCGTACTGATACAGAGATGGTTGATGGTTCACCTTTATCTTCAGGGCCTGTTAACCATGAAACTATTCCACATGAATTCCAATTTGAGGCTAACCATCATGAGACTACCAGCTTTGAGCTAATTAGGTCCCTTAAATTTCCTGTCATCCTGGGTATTCCTTAGTTTTCTACCCATAATCCCTCGATCAACTGGGGATCATGGACTTTCATGTCTCCCCAATACAAGTACACTGTCAAACAGGTTCTCCACCAATCAAAGAATGACAAGGTTTTGTGGTAACTACTTATGTGCCTCCACAATACCACAAGTTCCAGGATGTCTATGATAAAAAGAATGTCTATCAGTTACCCCCGTCATTGCCAGTATTGATTGTCCCATTGAACTGCTCCCAGGGGCAAAAATACCTTTTGGTAACATTTTCAATTTGTCACAACCTGAATTAAAGGTACTAAGGGAGTGGCTTGATGAGAATTTAAAAAAAGGCTTTATCAGTCACTCGACATCTCCTGCACAGTCAGCCAATTTCTTTGTTGAAAGAAAAAATAACTCCACCTCACATCCATGCATTGATTTGAAATTTTCTACTTCCCTTAATCTCTGAAATGTTGGAAAGACTCCATTCTGCCAAAATTCTTTACTAAATTTAATTTACAGGGGCATATAACCCTGTCCTCATTTAGAGATGAATGGAAAACTACCTTTAAAATCAGATATGAGCATTTTGAGTCTTTGCGTATGCCTTTTGGCCTTTGCAATGCTCTCACATCTTTTCAACACTTTATCATCAATGATGTTTTGTGAGATCTGTTGGACCAGTTTGTGACTGCATATCTGGGTGGTATTCTCAACCTGGAGGAGCATGGCAAGCATGTTTGCATTAACCACTTGCCGACCACCGCACGACGATATACGTCGACAGTACCTGTACGTCCCTTTAAATTTGCTGCCCAGCGGACACGTGCGCGCACTGCTGGAGGCCTGCCGTGTGCCTTGTGAGTGCGCCCGTGGCTCACCGGGAACTCGATGTTCCTGGGCAGCCCGCGATTGTGGGCGGCAAAGGCAGAACAGGGTGATGCCTAGTGACACATCACTATGGATCTTCTGTTCCCTGTGATCGGGAACAGTGATCACTGATGTGTCACTGGTAGCTCCTCCCCCTAACAGTTAGAATCACTCCCTAGGACACACTTAACCCCTTCAGTGCCCCCTAGTGGTTAACCTCTTCACTGCCAGTGTAATTTTTACAGTAATCATTGCATTTTTATAGCACTAATCACTGTAAAAATGACGATGGTCCCAAAAGTGTGTCAAAAGTCCGATGTGTCTGCCATAAAGTCGCAGTCATGTAAAAAATCGCAGATTGCCACCATTACTAGTGAAAAAAAAATTATAATAAAGACAATGTCATAAAACTATCCCCTATTTTGTAGACGCTAGAACTTTTGCGCAAACCAATTAATATATACATATTTTACCAAAAATATGTAGAAGAATACGTATCAGCCTAAACTGAGGAAAAAAAATGTTTTTTATATATTTTTGGGGATATTTATTATAGCAAAATGTAAAAAATATTGTTTTTTTTTTTCAAAATTGTCGCTCTATTTTTGTTTATAGCGCAAAAAATAAAAAACACAGAGGTAATAAAATACCACCAAAAGAAAGCTCTAATTGTGGGAAAAAAAGGACGTCAATTTTGTTTGGGAGCTATGTTGCACGACTGCGCAATTGTCAGTTAAAGCAACGCAGTGCCGAATCGCAAAAAGTGCTCTGGTCTTTGGCCAGCCAAATGGTCCAGGGCTGAAGTGGTTAAGAAAGAATCAAACTGGAGAAATGTAAGTTTGAATGAACCCAGATCCACTTCATGGGGTAAAATATTTCTCCAGAAGGAGTGATTATGAATCCTAAGAAGAGCAAAGCAGTGGTTGGTGAACTGGCCTGCATCTAGGAAAGTTAAGGAAATACAGTGATTAGTCGGATTTGCAAACTTTTATAGAAGATTCTTAGGGAATTTCTCCTAGGTAATTACACAGCTCACAATGAAGGATGGTGCCTTTTTTTGGTCACCTGAGGCACAGGCTGCTTTTAGTAAACTAAAGACTCGTTCCACTTCTGCACCAATACTGGTACATCCTAATCTTGAACTACCTTTTATTGTGAGAGTTCATGCTTTGGATTCTGCCTAAAGATCCTTGTGCCTATTTCTCTTAGTTAACTTATGCAACTTGCACCTACAGGTAAGCCTAGATTAAGGCTTACCTGTAGGTGCAAGAAATATCTCCTAAACCTACACAGTTTAGGAGATATTTGCAAAAAATTACATGCATCGGTGTCTACGGCGCATGCGCGCCATAGACAATGGCGCATTCACAGGGTTAATCCCATTCACAAACCCGTCTTAGCTGGATTTGACAGCTCCTGCGCACATGCGCGGAGTGACGTCTTCGCCGCTCCGGCCAATCACAGCACCGGAGCGGTGCTGTGATTGGCTGGAGCGGCAATGGCTGCGGCTGGAGAGGGAGACAAGGACAGCTTCGGGGGCCCCGATCTAAGGTGAGTGATGCATAATGAGCTAGTATGCTAGTCATACTAGCTCATTATGGCTTTGTCTTGCAGGTTGGATTTAAAAAAAAAAAAAAGTTTCCAGGGTTTACAACCACTTTAATGTCTGAGGTCTTTTAAAGATGTCCTTTGGTGATGACGTCACCGCGTACCTGGAACCAGAGATCTCTGCCGGCATGGTGATTTGTTTGTATATGCTAGTTGCTAGGTATGCTGAAAAATTATTGTATTGTGTTTGTACCAGATGTGGTAAACCTTCCCTACTTGGAAGCAGCTTCTTTGAGCTTCTTTGAGATGCAGTGTGCATGAGCCCTAGGGGTTTGTCACTTTTTGAAATCTAATCTTATCCTGACCCACCCAATGATAATTAAATCATAAAATGGTCATATTACAAAGTATACAACTAATTACACTATATCTCCATTACAACTGATCCATCTTCTAGTGATTACAATCTTACAACATGTGAGTGGATAGGCAGCTCAACTGGATCTCTTTTGTCTTTTCTCAATATTCTGAGTATTATCTGCAGAAAACATCACTAATCTTGAGGATATGTCTCACTTACTGTACTGTTTAGATTAATTATTCCCACGCTTAAGAAGGTTTTGTATTATTGTAATTAATGTAGCTGGTCAGAGCAGATACCGAAGAGTTCCATTCAACTCATGCCTTCTTACAGCTTAATTGAGTAACACCATTTACACTGCAGACCTGTCGTTTTGGCACATTGTATTTTTTAAAAGTAACCACGTAGCTGTTTTTTTTTTTTTAAGTGCCATTGTAACATCATTCAATAAATATGGCTGTTAGTGCAAATTTCCTTGAGCAATGAAACAGTTGGATCAAAGCAGCAGAGTGTCAATGTACATTTAACCACTTAAGCCCCAGACCATTTGGTAGCTAAAGGACCAGAGGTGAATTCAGAATTTTGCACTGCGCTGCTTTAACTGTAAATTGTGCGGACCTGCAATGTTGTACCCAAACGAAATTTGCGTCCTTTTCTTCCCACAAATAGAGCTTTCTTTTAATGGTATTTGATTGCCTCTGTGATTTTTATTTTTTGCGATATAAACGGAAAAAGACCGAAAATTTTGAAAAAAAATGATATTTACTACCTTTTGTTATAAGAAAAATCGAATAAACTCAATTTTAGTCATACATTTAGGCCAAAATTTATTCAGCCACATGTCTTTGTGTATATTTATTGGTTTGCGAAAAAGTTATAGCGTTTACAAACTAGGGTACATTTTCTGGAATTTACACAGCTTTAAATTTATGACTGCCTATCTCAATTTTTGAGGTGCTAAAATGGCAGGGCAGTACAAAACCCCCCCAAATGACCCCATTTTAGAACGTAGACACCCCAAGGAAATTGCTGAGAGGCATGTTGAGCCCATTGAATATTTTTTTTTTTTTTGTCCCAAGTGATTGAATAATGACAAAAAAAAATTACAAAAAGTTGTCACTAAATGATATATTGCTCACACATGCCATGGTTATATGTGGAATTGCACCCCAAAATACATTTTGCTGCTTCTCCTGAGTACGGGGATACCACATGTGTGGGACTTTTTAGGAGCCTAGCCGCGTACGGGACCCCGAAAACCAATCACCGCCTTCAGGATTTCTAGGCACAAATTTTTGATTTGACTCCTCACTACCTATCACAGTTTTGAAGGCCATAAAATGCCAAAATAGCACAACCCCCCCCCCCAAATGACCCAATTTTGGAAAGTAGACACCCCAAGCTGTTTGCTGAGAGGCATGGTGAGTATTTTACAGCTCTCATTTGTTTTTGAAAATGAAGAAAGACATTTTTTTTTTTTTATTTATTTTTTCAAATTTCAAAACTTTGTGACAAAAAGTGAGATCTGCAAAATACTCACAATACCTCTCAGAAAATAGCTTGGGGTGTCTACTTTCCAAAATGGGGTCATTTGGGGGGGTTTTGTGCCATCTGGGCATTCCATGGCCTCCGAAACTGTGATAGGCAGTGAGAAGTGAAATCAAAAATTTACACCCTTAGAAAGCCTGAAGGCGGTGATTGGTTTTTGGGGTCCCGTACACGGCTCCCAAAAAGTCTCACACATGTGGTATCCCCGTACTCAGGAGAAGCAACAGAATGTATTTTGGGGTGTAATTCCACATATGCCCATGGCATGTTTGAGCAATATATCATTTAGTGACAACTTTGTGCAAAAAAAAAAAATAAATAAATAAATTGTCTTTTTTCCGTAACTTGTGTCAACATATAAAATATTCCATGGACTCGACATGCCTCTCAGTATATAGCTTGGGGTGTCTACTTTCCAAAATGGGGTCATTTGGGGGGGTTTTGAACTGTTCTGGCATTTTATACACAACATTAGGAAGCTTACATCCACTCTTCTAACCACTTGAAGACAAAGCCCTTTTTGACACTTTTTGTTTACATGAAAACATATTTTTTTTTGCAAGAAAATTATGTTGAACCCCCAAACATTATATATATTTTTAAAGCAAAGGCCCTACAGAATAAAATGGTGGGTGTTGCATTTTTTTTTTCTACACAGTATTTGCGCAGCGATTTTTCAAACGCATTTTTTGAGGAAAAAATACACTTTTTTTAATTTTAATGCACTAAAACACACTATATTGCCCAAATGTTTGATGAAATAAAAAAGATGATCTTAGGCCGAGTACATAGATACCAAACACAATATGCTTTAAAATTTAGCACAAACGCGCATTGGCGACAAACTACATACATTTTTAAAAGCCTTTAAAAGCCTTTACAGGTTACCCCGTTAGATTTACAGAGGATGTCTACTGCTAGAATTACTGCCCTCGATCTGACCTTCGTGGTGATACCTCACATGCATGGTGCAATTGCTGTCTACATATGACGCCAGACCGACGCTTGCGTTCGCCATTGGGCAAGAGCAGGGCAGGACAGGGGTGCTTTTTTTTTTTTTTTTTTTTTTTTATTATTAATTTTGCTTTTTTATTTTATTTTTAAATTGTTCCTTCCATATTTTTTTTTTTATCATTTTTATTGTTATCTCAGGGAATTTAAATATCCCCTATGATAGCAATAGGTAGTGACAGGTACTCTTTTTTTGAAAAAACTGGGGTCTAGACCCTAGATCTTTCCTCTGCCCTCAAAGCATCTGACCACACCAAGATCGGTGTGATAAAATGCTTTCCCAATTTCCCAATGGCGCTTTTTATATCCGGGGGGGACATTCCCTCCCACTGCTTGTAAAAGCAGTCCAGAGGCTAATTAGCCACTAGGATTGCTTTTACATGAAAGCCGGCTGCTGGCTGAAAAGAATGATACCAAGATGATACCTAAACCCGCAGGCATCAATCTGGTATAACCATTCAAATTCCAGCAACATACCAGTACGTTGCTGGTCCTTGTTGGACATGTATTGTAATCTTTTTTTTTCATGCAGCCAGGTGGCTGAACGAAAAAAGAGATTGATCGGTGGGTATGCCCACCATTAGAATACCGCCCTTCATCCACCCACTTCTAATGATGGGCATACATGCACCATTTATATATGCCGAAGCATGGGGGCATCCTCCCGTAAAAAAGTTATGCCGCACACACATGGTCGGACTTTTCCACGGGCAAGCCTCCGTCGGAATTTCGACCGTATGTACGCGGCATTAGGAGCAAAATCACTCCTCCACCCCTGCTGCCCCAATGCTTCGGCATATTTGCTTTTTTTTTTAACTGTGGTGGTGAAATCACCTCCTACAGCACTGGAGTCGCAGGGATCAGGCCTGTCTCTGCGAACGCTGCAGTTATGTGTGTTGTGTTTTGTAAGTGACAGTGATCGATCGATACTGCACTTGGGTGGCCTGGGCTGGACGGAGGGGCAAAACGCAGGTGCTAGCAGGTATCTGGGCTGATCCCGCTAACACTGCGTTTTTGGGAACCCTAAACTGCTGGGGACACTAGTATAGATCTGATCAGATCAGATATTGATCTGTTCAGATACTATACCACTAAGGGAGGTGTATGCTTCACGCGTCAGTGTTAGCGTTACTGGCACTAACCTGACGCTGCCTGGGGTGTGACGCAGACCCTCTCTGACGCTAAAACCTAATTGATATCACCCGCCGGGCGATCAGGGGGTTAAACCTTTATTGGGTTATATACGGCGGGTGCCCTGACACTATAAAAAGCAAACTAACTAACCAGCGTCACCCGTAACACTTATATGATGATCACTGGTGAAAGGGTTAACTAGGGGCAATTAGGGGGTTAAAACCTTTATTAAATAATATATGGGGGTACCTGACGCTATAAAAACCTGCGGCGAACCTAAAAAAAATTACTGGCTACCGATCTGCATCACAGACGCTAAGACAGCGATCAGAAAAACGATCGCTTAGCGACAGTGGTGATAGGGGGTGAAAGGGTTACCTGGGGGGTGATCAAGGGGGTTAAACCTTTATTAGATAATTTATGGGGGTACCTGACGCTATAAAAACCTGCGGCGAACCTAAAAAAAATTACTGGCTACCGATCTGCATCACCGACGCTAAGACAGCGATCAGAAAAATGATCGCTTAGCGACAGTGGTGATAGGGGGTGAAAGGGTTACCTGGGGGGCGATCAAGGGGGTTAAACCTTTATTAGATAATTCATGGGGGTACCTGACGCTATAAAAACCTGCGGCGAACCTAAAAAAAAAATACTGGCTACTGATCTGTATCACCGACGCTCAGACAGCGATCAGAAAAATTATCGCTTAGCGACAGTGGTGATAGGGGGTGAAAGGGTTACCTGGGGGGCGATCAAGGGGGTTAAACCTTTATTAGATCATTTATGGGGGTACCTGACGCTATAAAAACCTGCGGCGAACCTAAAAAAAATTACTGGCTACCGATCTGCATCACCGACGCTAAGACATTGATCAGAAAAATTATCGCTTAGCGACAGTGGTGATAGGGGGTGAAAGGGTTACCTGGGGGGCGATCAAGGGGGTTAAACCTTTTATTAGATAATTTATGGGGGTACCTGACGCTATAAAAACCTGCGGCGAACCTAAAAAAAATTACTGGCTACCGATCTGCATCACCGACGCTAAGACAGCGATCAGAAAAATGATCGCTTAGCGATGGCATTGCTAGGGGGTGAAAGGGTTATCTGGGGGGTGATCAAGGGGTTAAACCTTTATTAGGGGGGGTTAGGGGGCTACACTGGACCTAAAACTAAATGTAGTGACACTTTTACAGTCACAAATGTCACTGATTGCAGTGATCAGTAAATAAATGGTCACTGCAATCAGTGACACTGTGACTGGGGGCTGGGGGTGATCTGGGGGGGCCTGGGGGGGCGATTTATGTGCCTATGTGTGCTGGTGTTAGTGTAGTGTTTGTGCACTAACCTTGATGTCTTCTCTTGTACGGCGCTCGGTATATGTGAGCGCCGCGCAAGAGATGACATCACTTCCTCCTGCTTCCTCTGCCTGTGTGTACATTCGACAGACAGAGGGGGCATTTCCATTCGCCGGGAGCGATCGCGGGGGGGTGGCCGGAATCGAACGCCCGTCCCCTCATGTCGGATCGCTCCCCATCGAATTCCGACCACTCACTGTACAGAAGGGGGGTCCGATTGGACCCCCCAACTGTACAAAGGCAATCACGTATGCTCTACGTGATTGTGCCTGTCGGTGCCATTGTGCTGATGTATATATACAGTGAGCGGTCGTTAAGTGGTTAATACCAGCCTTTCAGACTACACAGCTTTTCTCTTTTTCCACAACCTCACACAGCACAACACTTTGATTTTATAATTAAAAAGGAAATGTGACCAATATTACATTAGCATTTCCATTGTAACATACTCATTTCCTCCTCCATTAATTAGACTGCAGGCCTGTTGAGGCATTAGAGGAGGGTTTCTGATTTCGACTGGCTTAAAGGTAACTGGACTCCCTGCAATTTCAATTAGAAGCTGCACATGATAAATAAGAAAACAAATAGATGTGATGAGGGCAGACATCAGTTATACAAAGCAGTTTAGAATTTATGTTTCTTTGTTAATTAAAATAACGTCAATCATGCTGTTCTATATGAATGATTAAGGTATTCTGCTAAAAAGCCAGATATATTAAAGGCAGAATATTGGATTGGTTTGGCAGCAAAAAGTGTAGTACTCCATAACAAATAGGCGCCCAAACAAAGCTCCAACACAATATCCCTATATAAATATAACTTCAAACAACTTAAAAAAAATCAAAGAGCCAGCATTGAATTATAAATATGAAATAACATTTTCAGAAAGAAAAGTTCAAAAGCACAACAAAAGAAATATAATATTTAGGCAAGCAAAAATAAAATGTATATTAACAACAAATATTTTCATGAAAGGGAAACGTGTCAATTTCCTAACTAGCTTACTACCTCCTTTCCTAATCCCTCCTTCCACTCCCGTCATCCCCAAATATTTTCAATAAATCAACTTCTATTATTATATCAGGAAAGTTAAAAACATTTAAAAGCTATGACATATATCCTGCACCCCAAAGAACTGATATCTTTCCAAAGGATAGGTTTTAACCTTCAGGGAGCAGCTCTAGATCTGTTCACCAGAGATGACTGTAGAGATTTAATCAAAACTGATGTTGCCAAAGCAGAAACTGTCAATGACTGTCACTGGGCAGCTTATAGAAAAATAGTTTAAACATTTAAAGACAAAAACTGTTTAGAAGTTGTGTTTTTTGGGGGTGCATTTAGGGTAGTATAGTTTATTTCCTGTAGTGTTTTTTTTTTTTTTTTTAATTTAAATATTTCTACATTGTTAATTTTTTTTCTCTATGAAAAAAATCTAAAAAATGATGGTTCATTTTTAGCACAAGATAAGATCCAGGGTAGCGCCCACCTTTTAAAAACACAAACCATCCTAATTTTGCACAGTCATATTAGAACAGGAAGGGGCTATCCCCAAACTGTTCCCACAAAGTTGGAAGCATTAAATTGTCCAAAATGTCTTGGTATGCTGACACCTGAGTTCCCTTCACTGGAACTAAGGGGACAAGCCCTGAAAAACAACCCCACATAATAATTAGACATGTGCACACTGAAATATTCAGTTTCGAAATTTCGTTTTCGTCCGAAAAATAAATTTATTTAGTTACTCCCGAAATTCGTTTTTATTTATTTTGTTTCATTAAAAAATGCATTAGTCCGAAAATCCAAATTAATTAAGGTTGAATCTGTCATTGAAGGCTTATGGTGTCTGTCGAATGTTCTAAGAAGATTAGACGGAGCAGCTAAACTGTACGACGCCGCAATCGTACATTTCCGGTCGAATGTTTCGCCTACAAGCTATAGAAGAATTTTAATGTTGTATGACAATAGTAATAATTATATTTATAAATTATTATTACTAGTCAACCAAGATTCAAATTCTTCTATAGCCTATGAGCCGAGCATTCGACCGGAAATGTACGATTGCGGCGTCGTACAGTTTAGCTGCTTGTCGAATCTTCTTGAAACTTTCGACAGACACCATAAGCCTTCAATGACAGATTCAACGTTTGTATGTTTTTCGCTGCTTCGTCGAATCTTCGTCGTTCATGACGAATGGTCTACCCCAACACTGTCTCTATAATGTCAAATCTTTTCTCTCTATGTCAAATCTTTCCTCTCTATGTAGAATAATCTTGAACTAATAGAGTTAAAGTTGCGCACATTCGACCACAGGTTTGATAGACACAGATTGCTATTGTCAGCGTCATGTCGAATCTCCTATCTATATCGAACTGTTGAAGCAAAGAAAACGAAAATAAAGTATTTTTTTTGTCGGATCTTTCGGATTTTGGATTCTGCACGTTCGTTTTCGTTTGTTAAAACGATAACGAAAATACCCGAAATTCTGACGAAAATGCATTCGGACGAAAACGAATGCACATGTCTAATAATAATCCCCCCTCAATCAAATGATTTGGACCAGTGCACAAAGCAAGGTCCATAAAAACACGGTGAGGTATAGTTTGGGGTGGAGGAATTTGACTGGCCTGCACAAAGTCCTGACTTCAACCCAATAGAACATCTTTGGGATGAATTAGAGTGGAGACTACGAGCCCGGCCTTCCTGTCCAACATCAGTGCCTGACCTCACTAATGCGCTTCTGGAATAATGGTTAAACATTCCCATAGACACTAGACATGTGCACGCTGAAATATTTCATTTCGGAATTTCGTTTTCAGACGAAAAATACATTTATTTAGTTACTCCCGAAATTAGTTTTAACTTATTTTGTTTTTTGTTAAAAAATGTATTCGTCTGAAAATCCGAATTACATAAGGTAGAATCTGTCATTAAAGGTTTATGGTGTCTGTCGAATGTTCTAAGAAGATTCGACGGAGCAGCTAAACTGTACGACGCCGCAATCGTACATTTCCGGTCGAATGTTCCGCCTACAAGCTATAGTAGAATTCTAATGTTGTATGAGTAGTAATAATTATATTTATTAATTATTATTACTAGTCAACCAACATTAGAATTCTTCTATAGCCTATGGGCAGAGCATTTCACCATAAATGTCGCTGCGATCGCATGTTTTTAGCTGCTTCGTCGAATCTTCATGTCTCTATAATGTCGAATCTTTTCTCTCTATGTCAAATCTTTTCTCTCTATGTAGAATAATCTTGGACTAATAGAGTTAAGGTTAGGCACATTCGACCGCAAGTTCGATAGACACAGATTGTTATTTTCAGCGTCATGTCGAATCTCCTATCTATATCGAACTGTTGTCGCAACAAAAACAAAAATAAAGCATTTGTTTATGTTGGATCTTTTGGATTTCGGATTCTGCGCTGTTGAAAATACCCGAAATTCGGACGAAAATGCATTCGAACGAAAACGAATGCACTTGTCTAATAGACACACTCATAAACCTTGTGCAGAAGTGGTGAAGCTGTTATAGCTGCAGGGTGGGTCAACTCAATATTGAACTCTATGGACTAAGACTGGGATGCCATTAAAGTTCATGTGCTTGTAAAGACAGGCATCCCAATACTTTTGACAATATTATATATATATATATATATATATATATATATATATATATATAAATATATATATATATAATATATTTGCCATTCACTGAACATGTCTAGTTGAAAAACATTCTTCCTGTGAATTTAGTTTATTATTAAACTAGCCCCAGGTAGTTCAGGAAGTAGTTTGGGATTGGTAATGACTGGGATTGGTAATGACTGGTGCTTCATATGGTAAAGATGCTCCAGAGGGAGACAGAGCAAGCAGGTAACTGGATTACTGTCATGTTAGGTATGGTCAGGAAAGAGGTGAAAGGGTGGATTTTCTAGCAACCACTTTTTATCAAGCTTGGAAGCCATAAGTGGATTTTAAAAGTAGAAGCAAAAAGTGAGTCTCCAGAGTGCTGTGTGTGGTTGTATGTGTATATATATATATATATATATCATTAAAAAAAGGTCATTAGTACTTAGAATTTAACTACCAGTTTCTATCCTGCTTTGGCCATTAAAAATGACAGCTAATACAGAAGGCAGAGCAAGCAAGACAGAAGGATAAGGAGGTTTTAGGAAGTACACGCCAAGTGATCTGTGAAGATCTCTGTGTCACTACAGCTGTAGTAGATTACAGAGAGCTGAGATTAAATTAATTCTGATTGAAGCTTAATTTAAGTGGCAGTATCAGTTCGTAAGTAAGCTCTCAACTGCCATAACAGCCAAGAGTTTCTTTGCATACCTACACTAGGCTGTTGGCGTACTATTTTGAAACTTGCCATGTTTGGGGTCTACTGTATTAACTTGACACCAACTCATGTTTACATTGTGTTTATTATATTGTGTGTCTGAGCACTAAATTTAGTTTGGAGCGTATTTTTTTACTAAAAATGTCATTAGAAAAACAGTACAGAATTATTTTTTTTCGCTAAAACAGTTCCCACCAGTGCTGCCAATCAGTGCCCATCAATGCCTCATCAGTGCCACCTATCAGTGGCCTTCAGTGCCACCTATCAGAAACCATCAGTGCCATTGCCCATCGGTGCCCATCAGCGTCATATAGCAGTGCAGCCTAATCAGTGCTCACAAGTGCCACCTCATCAGTGCTCATCAGTGCAGCCTAATATTATTATTATTATTATTATACACAATTTATATAGCGCCAACAGTTTACACAGCACTTTACAATGTAGAGGGGGGGGGGACAGCACAATTGCAGTACAGTTTAATGCAGAAGGGACAGGAGGGCCCTGCTCATAGAGCTTACATTCTAAAGGCAGGGGGTGGTGGTACAAAGGGTAATAGCTGTGGGGGGAAGATTTGATGGGGGCTGTTCGGGTACAGGTCTTAGGTGGGTGTGGGATAGACTTCCTGGAAAAAATTAGTTTTCAGGGATCTCCTAAAGGTTAGGAGCTGATCAAACATACAAGGGGCAGGGAGTTCCAGAGAGGCTCTGGAGAAGTCCTGAAGGAGAGCATGGAAGGAGTTAACAAGGAAGCTAGAGAGCAGGAGGTCCTGGGAGAAGCGGAGAGGACAATTTGGGTGATATCTGCAGATGAGGTTGGTGATGTAGCTGGGGCAATGTTGTGCATGGCCTTGTATGTTGTGATTAGTAGGGATGGACGAACATCTCCCGGGACGGTTCGCGAACGCGATCGCGCGAACGCGGGTAAATGTTCGCGAACCGCGGGTTCACGGCGGGCCCCATTCATTTCAATGGGACACGAACATTAAAAACATCTAGGTCATTTTTGCAGCCACAAAATAATTACTAGCTGTGCACACATAGTCCCACAACATGGACAATGACATAACAGAAGTATTAAGCAAATTTGAGATCGACAACGACAAGCATTCTTTTTTTATCTGAAATTTTTTGTCAATTCAGGAGCGCATGAAGGCCATGGAAGAGACCCAAGGCCAGGCTATGAAGGGGGTGCATGAGATGATCCTGCTATTGGAAAAGTTGCCATAAATGTTTTTTTTTTTTATAAGTTGTATAAATCGTTTATACAGTTATAACGTTTATATCGTTTTTTGTAATATTGCTCAGTTTTATTGTAATAGCTCGGCCTTAGGCCTCATACACACGACCGATTTTCTCGGCAAGAACCAGCAAGAAACTTGCTGGCAGAGAGGTCTTGCCGAGTAAATCGGTCGTGTGTACGCTGCTATCGGGTTTCTCGTCGAGAAAACCGACAAGAAACCTCGATGAGAAAATAGAGAACCTGCTCTCTATTTTCTCGTCGAGATTCTCCTCGGCATGTTTCTCGACGAGAAAAGTGAGTGTGTGTACACTTACCTGTCCTCCCGGAAGCCCGCGCATGTTCGAAATGAATTCGACGCATGCGCGGTAGCTTCCTAGGCATACGTAGGGTATACCAAGATGGCGGCGACGGCATCGAATGTGACGAGCGCATGCTCGACGTAGTCGATGACGTCACCACGTACGCTCCTTTCAAAGAACCGCGGGTTCTTTGAAACGAGCGTGTGTACACTCGGCCGGGACAAGTTTCTTGTCCAAGAATCTCGTCGAAAAAAACGACATGTTTTTTTCAACGAGAATCTCGGCCGTGTGTACGAGGCCTAAATCAGCCGGAACTGACAGCAGCCAGTAAATACATGTCAAATACATATAGGGTCCATTCACACGTCTGTAAAATGGGTCCGCATCCGTTCCACAATTTAGCGGAATTGATTTTCAATTCCAGTCTGAAAAATTAGGCATTCACAGCCTGGATAAAGAAGTAAGTGTCGGCCAGTACAGGCCCCAAAAATTAGCCAACAGGCATTCATCTGACAGCAAAGAACTTTAAATTCTGTGGCTGGAGGTACATTAGGCATTCACAGGATAAATACGTTTCGGGCACTACAGGCCCCAAAAATTAGGCATTCAACGGACATAAAAGGCCTTTTATGCCGCTGTATTTACCCGAGAAGACAAGGACCATGAATAATTGTTATAGGTGGTGGTGGATATTTGTGGCCTGTCATGAGGAATTTGAATGAAACATGGTCTACTGGTCACATGTGTTGAATTCCTCAGAGATCCATGCCTCATTCATTTTTATAAATGTGAGGTAGTCAACACTGTCGTGAGATAAGCGAGTGCGCTTATCGGTCACGATCCCCCCTGCTGCGCTGAACGTCCTTTCGGACAGGACACTGGACGAGGGGCAAGCCAACAGTTCCATTGCAAATTGTGCAAGCTCTGGCCAGAGGTCAAGCCTGCCCACCCAGTAGTCCAGGGGTTCATCACTTCTCAGAGCGTCCACATCGGCTGTTAATCCGATGTAGTCGGACACCTGTCGGTCTAGGCGTTCCCTGATGCTGGATCCGAATGAGACCTGTCGATGGGTCGGCTGAAAGAATGATCTCATATCAGAAGTAGTGATGAGCCGAACACCCCCGGGTTCGGTTCGCACCAGAACCCGCGAACGGACCGAAAGTTCGTACGAACATTAGAACCCTATTAAATACAATGGATGCGAACGTTCGAATTCTAAAGTGCTAATTATAACAACTATTATGCATGTTATTGTCCTAAAAAGGGTTTGGGAACCCGGGTTCTGCACCAGGGGACATGTATCAATGCAAAAAGAAGTTTTAAAAACGGTCGTTTTTCGGGAGCAGTCATTTTAATGATGCATAAAGTGAAAAAAAAAAGTCAAATATTCCTTAAAATATCGTACCTGGGGGGTGTCTAAAGTATGCCTGTGAAGTGCCACGTGTTTCCCGTGTTTAGAACTGTCCCTGCACAAAATGACACTTCTAAAGGAAAAAAAAGCCATTTAAAACTTCTTGCGGCTTTAATGTAATGTCTGGTCCCGGTAATATGGATGAAAATCTTTAAGAAAAATGGCATAGCTACCCCATGACCCCCCCCCCTACCCCAGCCCATTACCAGCCCCTTTGGGTCTTGTATGGATATTAAGGGGAACCCCGCACATAAAATAAAAAAGGCCCTATATACTCTGAACAGCCGTATACAGGCGGTGCATACAAGACAGGGACTGTAGGTTTGTTCTTATGTAGAATGTGTTTGTAATTTTGAACAGGTACATTGTTGAACTGTAGCTCCAGCCCAAAAATCTATTTTTAAACTTTTTGGGAAACATAGGTAAGGGTTATCACCCCTGTAACATTTGTTTTGCTGTCTGTGCCCCTGTTCAGAACATTTCACCTCACTTTCCGTCCCAATGACAACTGTTTTTGAAATGTGGTGTTTTTCTTGAAACAAGGATTGCTGATAAAGCATCAGTACAGAGGAGACACCTTTCTCCCATATTTATTCTTACAGGAGAGAATTTTCCTTCCTAGGGGTAGATTTCCTCTCACTTCCTGTTGTCTTCTTTCGTTTGCAAGTAGGAGTCGTTTGTAAGTTGGATGTTTGAAAGTAGGGACCTGCCGTATATACTCTGCAGAAATAGGCCCCTTAGTTGTTGGTGTTGGCACAACACTGTAAGCACTCACAGTTACTCTTGGTTGGTGCTGGAACGCCCTGCTGTCAACTATTATATCAGGAATTTTAATTACATATAATTGTTGAACAGTGGTAGTAAAAATTGGGGCTTTGATGGTGGTGCTGGTGCCACAACACTGTAAGCCCTGACAGTTACTCTTGGTGGGTGCAGCAATGGGCCCTGCTGTGAATTATTAGATCAAGAATTGTAATTGCATGCCCCTGTTGAACAGGGGCTGAAAAATTGGGCTTTTCGTGGTGGTGGTGGTGGTGTTGCCACAACACTGTAAGCCCTCAGAGTTACTCTTGGTGGGTGCAGGAATGGGCCCTGCTGTGAATTATTAGATCAAGAATTGTAATTACATGCCCCTTTTGAACAGTGGCTGAAAAATTGGGCCTTTCGTGGTGGTGGTGGTGGTGGCGTTGCCACAACACTGTAAGCCCTCAGACTTACTCTTGGTGGGTGCAGGAATGGGCCCTGCTGTGAATTATTACATCAAGAATTGTAATTGCATGCCCCTGTTGAACAGGGGCTGAAAAATTGGGCCTTAGGCACTGGTGGCACAACACTACAACCCCTCACAGATACTGTACTTGGAGCACAGCAATGAGCCCTGTTGCAAAGTATTGCTTCAAAAATTGTAATGACACGCCCCTGTTAAACAGGGGCTGAAAAATTGGGCCTTAGGCACTGGTGGCACAACACTACAACCCCTCACAGATACTGTACTTGGAGCACAGCAATGAGCCCTATGGCAAATTATTGCTAAAAAAATTGTAAGTACACGCCCCTGTAAAACAGGGGCTGAAAAATTGGGCCTTAGCCACTGGTGGCGGCACCCATAAACAAAAATGATCTTCCAAGCTATCATCATCAATCGTATCATTGAGGACTCGGAGGAGGAGGATAGCCAGTCAACATAACAGCACAGGCACTCAGCATCAGCATCAGTCTTGAAGGGACGTGACATGTTAAAATCAATTAGTCTGTTATATCAGCATCAGGTGTGTGGTAGCTGGTGGTGATCCAAGACTGGTTCATCTTGATGAAAGTCAGTCGATCAACCGAGTCGGTGGACAGGCGCACCCTGTGATCCGTGACAAATCCTCCAGCAGCACTGAATGTGCGTTCCGAAAGAACGCTGGATGCAGGACAGGCCAGTAGCTCAATTGCATACTGTGCAAGCTTTGGCCAGTGATCCATCCTCAAGACCCAGTAAGCCAGAGGATTTTCGGTGGGGAAGGTGTCCAAGTCTGACCTTGCCCCTAGATATTCCTGCACCATGTTTATCAGACGCTGGCGATGGTTGCTGGAACCAATCATACTTTGGGGCTGCGGACTAAAGAATTGTCTGAACGCATCGGTCAGACGGCCACCTTCCCCACCGCTCCTTCTTTGACTGGCCGAAGCCTCAGCAACTCGTTGTCCTGGACCAGGAGTTTGTAACCTCCCAGTCTCTGGGAACGCGTTGCACAGACCTTTCTGCAAGGCCTCCCGGAGTTGTCTCATCCTCTGCTCCCTCTGCGACGGTAACATAAGGTCCGCAACCTTACCCTTGTACCGTGGATCAAGGAGAGTGGCCAGCCAGTAATGGTCCCTCTCCTTTGCAAAAAATTAGATATGGGATATACTGCGCTGTGCAATGAGTGAACACAAAAATTAGCTGCCAACACAGCTGAGACAAAGCAAAAACTGGTGAATATGAAAAAGTGTAGCGCTTATTTTTGTGAAAGAGTCAGTTAACAAAACATAACAAATGTTGCAAACATGCATATATATTAATTTCAGTGACACCAAGTGACTGAGTGTGATCCGTGAAAAAAAATATATTATATGTAAATAAATCAGAACAAAACAGTCCTCTATTGTGACCACACACAAATAACAGTCCAAAAGTGTAGAAAAAACTGCAAGGTTGAAAAAAAGAGTCCCACATGGATATGACCCTCTCTGTGAAAGGATAGAGACACCACCACCGATTATAAGGAGGAGGCTTACCAGATGGTATTGACTTGGTAAGGTGTATACCACCCAAGTCAAAACAGGCTTAAATAATCAGTCAGCAAGGTGTATCCAGCTGGTCCTGAATCCGCATATCAGTCGGCACCGCAAATTCCCGTAAACACCAGGAAGTGTGAATACATATAGTCTTGTTGGAGCCAGAGATACGGTAACCACATAACATGCGTAATGGGGAAAAAAACTCACATAGTGTGATACCGTACAAGGAAGTATTTATTTAAAAAAGATTAAAAAATGTACACTCACATTTGGAAGAACATCATAGGCATATCACAAAATGCAAGAGCGATGTGTGTAAATGGGTCCACCCGACGCGTTTCAACTAAAAAGTCATCATCTGGGGTGTGGACCCCCACAACAACACCGCTATTTATAGATGGAATGACCCCAGCTGGAATGACCCCGGAAATTACATCACTTCCTGTTGGTGAACAGGAAGTGGCGGCTGCTATTTAAAATATCCCATTTGATATCAAAAAATCTTCCCATAATATAGGATAATACTGCCAATGAATATTTATTAGATTGTGTTAGATCAATAGATAAATAAGCAGTATAGACATGGCCAGAACTTCTATATCAGCCATATAGAACAGGAAGCGCCATCCAAGCCTCTCTATGAAGACGAGGCTGGATGACATCACTTCCGCTCTGCACAGGAACATTGGAAAAGATCCCCAAGCCTCACTATGTCTGATATGGCACTGTTTTTTATGGGCCCAAACAAACACTTCCAGTGGTGGTGCTATGGGCAAAGCGCCTGATGTGTTATCGGGAGGTTGTGAGTTCAAATCCCCGCTTTGGCATGCCGAATTTGAAGTCAAATCAAACTGGGGTCATCCCTAAAAATCTAGAATGCTAATATTGGTTAATGTTCCAAAACCGACAAATTCAACTGTCAAACACAAACTAGCCATTTGAATGGTGACTAGATAGTTGACAAGTTGAAATGAGTATTAAAATTATTAAAACATTTTATTAAAAAAAGGATAAAATTTTAAATTACTACAAAAATTTATGAAAAATCGTCCTTGGAGTCAAGATCTATTAATAAAAGCGTTAATATCCCACTCCACATTTAACCCCTGTGGGTGGTGAGTCTGTAACTCGTAAATCCAGAAAGTTTCGAGTCTGGAAACTCCTCTAGTGTTGGCCCCACCCCTCCATGGAGCAACATAACGGTCAATAATCAAGAATTGGGTCCCTGTTGGGTCACGGGCATGGTTTTGCCGATAATGCAGAGGGACCGTGTGTTTGACACTCCCAAACTTGATTAAGTTGATATGTTCGGTTACCCTGGTCGTGAATGACCTAATGGTCCGCCCAACATATTGTTTACCACATGGACATGTCAGTAAATACACGACATTAATAGTTGCGCATGTACAAAATGGTTTGATTGGATAGACCCGGTTAGTCGCTGTGGACCTAAATTCTTTACTGGCCTTTCTCCCACAGGTGTTATACTGGCATACAAGGCATTTCTTACAGGGGTAGTAGCCTGTCCAGTTATGAAAAAATGTAGGCCTAATCGGAGGATTAATGATGGTTGGTGCAATTTTACTTTTAAGTGAGGGCACTCCTCGGTATATCACTTTAGGTCTTTCTGGTAAAAGTGTACCAAGGATTCGATCATTCCTCAAGATACCCCAATGTTGTTCAAAAATAGCCTTGATTTGCTTGTGTTGGGTAGAAAAGGCTGTAAGAAAAGACCATCTAAAATTGTCTTCCCTTTCTCTTTGAGGTCTATCTGCTAACAATAGAGATCGGTCGATATTCAGAACCTTAGTCATCTCATTCTCGACATCTCGATTGTCATATCCCTTTTCAATAAACCGGTCTCTTAGAATGTCAGCTTGTATCCTGAAAGTTTCTGTGTCAGTACAATTCCTGCGGAGTCGCAGGAATTGACTTTTGGGAACGGATTTTAGCCAGGACTTATGATGGCAACTGTCTGTGGGTATATATCCGTTCCTATCCGTAGGTTTGAAATACGTACTGTACTTGAATTGATACTCAAACCTTTCTATTTCAAGATCCAAAAAATGGATTTTAGACTGGCTAAATTCGTATGTAAGTGAAATCCCTCTGTCATTCTCATTGAGCTCTGAGAAGAAATCTTCAAGAGATTCAGGGGTGCCAGCCCAAAGGAGGAGGATGTCGTCTATGTACCTGGCCCACATAATTAACTGCGGGTGTTCCAGGGCATAGACGGCATCCTCCTCCCACTTGGCCATGAAAAGGTTTGCTAAACTGGGAGCAAACTTTGCTCCCATCGCAACTCCCTTATGCTGCAAATAAAAGCGACCATCGAACCAAAAATAATTATGTTGGGTGGCAAACTCCAACAAATCAACTATAAAATCCACCTGAGGTTTAGCGAGAGTGACATCCCTATTTAGAAAATCCTTAGCAGCCTCCATTCCTCTCTGATGAGGAATGCAGGTGTATAAGGATGCCACATCCGCTGTGGCCATAATCAAATCGCCTTCAAAGGTGATAGCAGACAGGCGTTTAATCACATCCTTTGTGTCTTTAAGGTAGGATGGAGTTTTGCGTACAGATGGTTGCAAAAAGAAATCAATGTACCTACCAATTCTAGAGGTGACGGAATCTATCCCGCTAATGATGGGACGTCCAGGGGGATGAAGGGAATCTTTATGAACCTTAGGTAAATAATAAATAACAGGAATGCGGGGGGCTAAAGGAACAAGGAACGATTTTTCTTTACTATTTAAAATTGAGGACTCATAACCCTGAGCGATAAGACTGGTTAATTGTCTCTTGAATTTAGATGTCGGATTACTGGGTAGCTCTTTGTACGTATCCTGATCACTCAGAATTTTGTACATCTCCCCCATATAGTCCTGTTTGTCCAGCAATACAATACCTCCGCCTTTGTCAGCGGGACGGATAACCAGATCCTTATTGTCACACAAGGATTTAAGACCCTGACTAGGTAAAGGATTATTGAAAACTCGTTTAGGAGGTAATTTGGCAAGATCTTTCAATACCAGATCTCTAAACATGTTTATTGCTGGAGCAAGCTGGTTAGGGGGGTTGAACAGGGATGGATTGGATAAACCTGAATGGACAGTACCTGACGTAGCTGCCCTCGCTATACTTCTAGTAGGATTGGAAGTAATATAGCGCTGTATGTTAACCTTCCTAATGTACTTATGAATGTCGACAAAGGTGTCAAATTTGTTCAACCTCCGCGGGGGAGCAAATTTGAGACCCTTGTCCAAAACAATCTTTTCTTCATGTGTTAAAACAGTACTACTCAGGTTGAACACTCCTTTACAGATTATGTTCGCCCTCGCTTTTCGTCTCTGGCTCCTCCTCCCTCCTCTGGACCCTCTCTTGGGTCTCGGCCCCTTTTTCTCCCTGGGGGGTCCTCGTGAAAACCCTGATTTGGGCGGGGTTGGGAGATTGGTTGTTGATATCCATAGGAAGGCTGATCATACTCGGCATTTGGATACGGATATACTCCATCATTATACTGATCTTGAAGTGGAGAATATCTGTTATAAGTGGATGTTGGTGGATGACTATAGTGGGATGGTTTAGGGTAACCATTATGGTGGTCTTGATATCTAGCGGGTGATCCCCTATAATAGGGAGACCCCCTCTGATAGGATGGCTCACGATCATAATAATGACCGTCAGGGTTAGAATGGTTCCCTCTATGTCCTCTCCCTCCCCTTCTATTAGAATTATGTCCTCTACCCTTCTGTGTGTTCCTAGGGGTATGTACATTTTGGGGGCGACCACCCTGGGTTGGAGGAGGATCCCTAGGTAGTAGGCTCCTATTCATAGAAGGTTTCGGTTGGGTCTGGTAATCAATCAGAGGAGCCTGCGCTCCTATATTAGAAGAATTAACTTCCATAGTTTGATCCTGTACTGGGGTTTTCTGCCAGCTGAATACCTTACCCGCCCTATAGTCACCTATATCCCGCGAGTATTTTTTATGTTTTTTAGCCTTTTGATCTTTATCCTCCTTGATCAAATGGGCCTGGAGGTTAGAGGACAAGGAATTGTATTCAACTGAGTTTTTATACACAAGCAGTCCTTCCTTTAATTCCTTGATCTCTCTATCCAAGACAGAGAGGCGACTTCTCTTCCTGGTAATGAGGAAATTTAAAAATTTGGTACCAGCCTCATTGAAATATTTAAACCAGGAGTCAAAATCTCCCTCACCCTGTTGTGGATGAATGTCCCATCTGAGACTTCGTGGGACCATCTGTTCCGTCACATATTGTTCCAGGAACACAAGGTCCCACTGAAGATGGAGTTCTGACACCATGACATTCCTAAGCCTTAAAAATAACCCTCCAATTTCTGTGTCGCTACCAGTGGCTACAAACACACCCTCTGTATTGACTGTGCGTGATGCACGGTAGTCAAATACATCCATATTAGTGGTTGGTATTACACCAAATAAATAATGAACACTGCTGCAATATAATGTCAAGTAAACTGTGCAAAAAATTAGATATGGGATATACTGCGCTGTGCAATGAGTGAACACAAAAATTAGCTGCCAACACAGCTGAGACAAAGCAAAAACTGGTGAATATGAAAAAGTGTAGCGCTTATTTTTGTGAAAGAGTCAGTTAACAAAACATAACAAATGTTGCAAACATGCATATATATTAATTTCAGTGACACCAAGTGACTGAGTGTGATCCGTGAAAAAAAATATATTATATGTAAATAAATCAGAACAAAACAGTCCTCTATTGTGACCACACACAAATAACAGGAAGAGAAGTCGCCTCTCTGTCTTGGATAGAGAGATCAAGGAATTAAAGGAAGGACTGCTTGTGTATAAAAACTCAGTTGAATACAATTCCTTGTCCTCTAACCTCCAGGCCCATTTGATCAAGGAGGATAAAGATCAAAAGGCTAAAAAACATAAAAAATACTCGCGGGATATAGGTGACTATAGGGCGGGTAAGGTATTCAGCTGGCAGAAAACCCCAGTACAGGATCAAACTATGGAAGTTAATTCTTCTAATATAGGAGCGCAGGCTCCTCTGATTGATTACCAGACCCAACCGAAACCTTCTATGAATAGGAGCCTACTACCTAGGGATCCTCCTCCAACCCAGGGTGGTCGCCCCCAAAATGTACATACCCCTAGGAACACACAGAAGGGTAGAGGACATAATTCTAATAGAAGGGGAGGGAGAGGACATAGAGGGAACCATTCTAACCCTGACGGTCATTATTATGATCGTGAGCCATCCTATCAGAGGGGGTCTCCCTATTATAGGGGATCACCCGCTAGATATCAAGACCACCATAATGGTTACCCTAAACCATCCCACTATAGTCATCCACCAACATCCACTTATAACAGATATTCTCCACTTCAAGATCAGTATAATGATGGAGTATATCCGTATCCAAATGCCGAGTATGATCAGCCTTCCTATGGATATCAACAACCAATCTCCCAACCCCGCCCAAATCAGGGTTTTCACGAGGACCCCCCAGGGAGAAAAAGGGGCCGAGACCCAAGAGAGGGTCCAGAGGAGGGAGGAGGAGCCAGAGACGAAAAGCGAGGGCGAACATAATCTGTAAAGGAGTGTTCAACCTGAGTAGTACTGTTTTAACACATGAAGAAAAGATTGTTTTGGACAAGGGTCTCAAATTTGCTCCCCCGCGGAGGTTGAACAAATTTGACACCTTTGTCGACATTCATAAGTACATTAGGAAGATTAACATACAGCGCTATATTACTTCCAATCCTACTAGAAGTATAGCGAGGGCAGCTACGTCAGGTACTGTCCATTCAGGTTTATCCAATCCATCCCTGTTCAACCCCCCTAACCAGCTTGCTCCAGCAATAAACATGTTTAGAGATCTGGTATTGAAAGATCTTGCCAAATTACCTCCTAAACGAGTTTTCAATAATCCTTTACCTAGTCAGGGTCTTAAATCCTTGTGTGACAATAAGGATCTGGTTATCCGTCCCGCTGACAAAGGCGGAGGTATTGTATTGCTGGACAAACAGGACTATATGGGGGAGATGTACAAAATTCTGAGTGATCAGGATACGTACAAAGAGCTACCCAGTAATCCGACATCTAAATTCAAGAGACAATTAACCAGTCTTATCGCTCAGGGTTATGAGTCCTCAATTTTAAATAGTAAAGAAAAATCGTTCCTTGTTCCTTTAGCCCCCCGCATTCCTGTTATTTATTATTTACCTAAGGTTCATAAAGATTCCCTTCATCCCCCTGGACGTCCCATCATTAGCGGGATAGATTCCGTCACCTCTAGAATTGGTAGGTACATTGATTTCTTTTTGCAACCATCTGTACGCAAAACTCCATCCTACCTTAAAGACACGAAGGATGTGATTAAACGCCTGTCTGCTATCACCTTTGAAGGCGATTTGATTATGGCCACAGCGGATGTGGCATCCTTATACACCTGCATTCCTCATCAGAGAGGAATGGAGGCTGCTAAGGATTTTCTAAATAGGGATGTCACTCTCGCTAAACCTCAGGTGGATTTTATAGTTGATTTGTTGGAGTTTGCCACCCAACATAATTATTTTTGGTTCGATGGTCGCTTTTATTTGCAGCATAAGGGAGTTGCGATGGGAGCAAAGTTTGCTCCCAGTTTAGCAAACCTTTTCATGGCCAAGTGGGAGGAGGATGCCGTCTATGCCCTGGAACACCCGCAGTTAATTATGTGGGCCAGGTACATAGACGACATCCTCCTCCTTTGGGCTGGCACCCCTGAATCTCTTGAAGATTTCTTCTCAGAGCTCAATGAGAATGACAGAGGGATTTCACTTACATACGAATTTAGCCAGTCTAAAATCCATTTTTTGGATCTTGAAATAGAAAGGTTTGAGTATCAATTCAAGTACAGTACGTATTTCAAACCTACGGATAGGAACGGATATATACCCACAGACAGTTGCCATCATAAGTCCTGGCTAAAATCCGTTCCCAAAAGTCAATTCCTGCGACTCCGCAGGAATTGTACTGACACAGAAACTTTCAGGATACAAGCTGACATTCTAAGAGACCGGTTTATTGAAAAGGGATATGACAATCGAGATGTCGAGAATGAGATGACTAAGGTTCTGAATATCGACCGATCTCTATTGTTAGCAGATAGACCTCAAAGAGAAAGGGAAGACAATTTTAGATGGTCTTTTCTTACAGCCTTTTCTACCCAACACAAGCAAATCAAGGCTATTTTTGAACAACATTGGGGTATCTTGAGGAATGATCGAATCCTTGGTACACTTTTACCAGAAAGACCTAAAGTGATATACCGAGGAGTGCCCTCACTTAAAAGTAAAATTGCACCAACCATCATTAATCCTCCGATTAGGCCTACATTTTTTCATAACTGGACAGGCTACTACCCCTGTAAGAAATGCCTTGTATGCCAGTATAACACCTGTGGGAGAAAGGCCAGTAAAGAATTTAGGTCCACAGCGACTAACCGGGTCTATCCAATCAAACCATTTTGTACATGCGCAACTATTAATGTCGTGTATTTACTGACATGTCCATGTGGTAAACAATATGTTGGGCGGACCATTAGGTCATTCACGACCAGGGTAACCGAACATATCAACTTAATCAAGTTTGGGAGTGTCAAACACACGGTCCCTCGGCATTATCGGCAAAACCATGCCCGTGACCCAACAGGGACCCAATTCTTGATTATTGACCGTTATGTTGCTCCATGGAGGGGTGGGGCCAACACTAGAGGAGTTTCCAGACTCGAAACTTTCTGGATTTACGAGTTACAGACTCACCACCCACAGGGGTTAAATGTGGAGTGGGATATTAACGCTTTTATTAATAGATCTTGACTCCAAGGACGATTTTTCATAAATTTTTGTAGTAATTTAAAATTTTATCCTTTTTTTAATAAAATGTTTTAATAATTTTAATACTCATTTCAACTTGTCAACTATCTAGTCACCATTCAAATGGCTAGTTTGTGTTTGACAGTTGAATTTGTCGGTTTTGGAACATTAACCAATATTAGCATTCTAGATTTTTAGGGATGACCCCAGTTTGATTTGACTTCAAATTCGGCATGCCAAAGCAGGGATTCGAACTCACAACCTCCCGATAACACATCAGGCGCTTTGCCCATAGCACCACCACTGGAAGTGTTTGTTTGGGCCCATAAAAAACAGTGCCATATCAGACATAGTGAGGCTTGGGGATCTTTTCCAATGTTCCTGTGCAGAGCGGAAGTGATGTCATCCAGCCTCGTCTTCATAGAGAGGCTTGGATGGCGCTTCCTGTTCTATATGGCTGATATAGAAGTTCTGGCCATGTCTATACTGCTTATTTATCTATTGATCTAACACAATCTAATAAATATTCATTGGCAGTATTATCCTATATTATGGGAAGATTTTTTGATATCAAATGGGATATTTTAAATAGCAGCCGCCACTTCCTGTTCACCAACAGGAAGTGATGTAATTTCCGGGGTCACTCCAGCTGGGGTCATTCCATCTATAAATAGCGGTGTTGTTGTGGGGGTCCACACCCCAGATGATGACTTTTTAGTTGAAACGCGTCGGGTGGACCCATTTACACACATCGCTCTTGCATTTTGTGATATGCCTATGATGTTCTTCCAAATGTGAGTGTACATTTTTTAATCTTTTTTTAAATAAATACTTCCTTGTACGGTATCACACTATGTGAGTTTTTTTCCCCATTACGCATGTTATGTGGTTACCGTATCTCTGGCTCCAACAAGACTATATGTATTCACACTTCCTGGTGTTTACGGGAATTTGCGGTGCCGACTGATATGCGGATTCAGGACCAGCTGGATACACCTTGCTGACTGATTATTTAAGCCTGTTTTGACTTGGGTGGTATACACCTTACCAAGTCAATACCATCTGGTAAGCCTCCTCCTTATAATCGGTGGTGGTGTCTCTATCCTTTCACAGAGAGGGTCATATCCATGTGGGACTCTTTTTTTCAACCTTGCAGTTTTTTCTACACTTTTGGACTGTTATTTGTGTGTGGTCACAATAGAGGACTGTTTTGTTCTGATTTATTTACATATAATATATATTTTTTCACGGATCACACTCAGTCACTTGGTGTCACTGAAATTAATATATATGCATGTTTGCAACATTTGTTATGTTTTGTTAACTGACTCTTTCACAAAAATAAGCGCTACACTTTTTCATATTCATGGTCCCTCTCCTTGATCCGAAGAATACGAGGATCCTTCCGCAGACTTTGCAGGAACTTTGACCTCCTCCTCCTCCTCCTCCTCCTCCTCCTCTTCCTCTTCCTGTGCGATGGGTGGGACAGAAGGAACACTGTCTGGGTAAAGGGGGCCTTGAGAGGCAAGGAAGTCCTCCTCTTCCTGCCTCTGTTATGCCTCAAGTGCCCTGTCCATTATTCCACGCAGCGTGTGCTCCAACAGGTGGACAAGAGGTACAGTGTCACTGATGCATGCACTGTCACTGCTCACCATCCTCGTGGCCTCCTCAAATGGTGCCAGGACAGTGCATGCATCCCTGATCATGCCCCACTGGCGTGGAGAAAAAAACCCAAGCTCCCCTGACCCTATCCTGGTGCCGTAGTCGCACAGGTACTCATTGATGGCCCTCTGCTGCGTGTGCAGCCGCTGCAGCATGGCCAACGTTGAGTTCCACCTGGTGGGCATGTCACATATAAGGCGGTTCTTGGGCAGGTTCAACTCCTTTTGCAGCTCAGCCAGGCGAGCACTGGCATTATAAGATCTGCGGAAATGCACACAGACTTTCCTGGCCTGCCTCAGGACATCCTGTAAGCCCGGGTACCTGCCCAAGAACCGCTGCACCACCAGGTTAAGGACGTGAGCCACACAGGGCACATGGGTCAGTTGTCCCTGTCGGAGGGCGGAGAGGAGGTTGGTGCCATTGTCGCAAACCACCATTCCTGGCTTAAGCTGGCGTGGCGTCAACCACCTCTCGGCCTGGCCCTGCAGAGCAGACAGGACCTCTGCCCCAGTGTGGCTTCTGTCCCCCAAACACACCAGCGCAAGCACGGCATGGCATCTTTTTGCCTGCGTACTTGCGTAGCCCCGTGAACGGCTACGGAGCACCGCTGGTTCATAGGACAAACCACAGGAAGAGGCCATGGAGGAAGAAGAAGAGGAGGGGGTGGAGGAGAGAGGTGTGTCACAACCAGTAGTAGCATTTTGGAGGCGTGGCGGTGGGACAACCTCCAACACTACTGCACCTTGTCCTGCATCCTTCCCAGCTGCCAAAAGAGTGACCCAATGGGCCGTGAAAGAAAGGTAACGTCCCTGTCCATGCCTGCTGGACCATGAGTCAGCGGTAATATGCACCTTACCGCTGACCGCCCTGTCCAGCGAGGCCAAGACATTGCCTTCCACATGCCGGTAGAGAGCCGGAATAGCCTTCCGTGAGAAAAAGTGGCGTTTGGGAACCTGCCACTGAGGAACCGCACATTGCACAAACTCACGGAAGGGGGCCGAGTCTACCAACTGAAAAGGCAGCAGTTGAAGCGCTAGCAATTTAGCCAAGCTAGCATTCAACCGCTGGGCATGTGGATGGCTGGGAGTGAACTTCTTTCGACGGTCCAGCAGCTGGGGCAGGGAAATTTGCCTGCTAGAATCGGACGTCGGTGTACTGCTAGCAGAGTGGCCGCAAGTACTTGGCTGTGACACACCTAATTCTACACCTTCATTCCTCTCAGTGCATGTTTCAGAGAGGACTGAAGTTATAGTGGGGTTGGAGATCCCAGCTGATGCGGTGCAAGGAGAGGTCCGCTTTGTTCTTTGGTGTGGGTCTTTGAGGTAGGCTTGCCAACGAGCTGCATGGCAGGTCAACATATGTCTGGTCAGGCATGTGGTACCCAAGCGGCTGATGTTTTGGCCACGCGATATACGCTTGAGACATATGTTGCAAACAGCAGCTGTGCGATCTGATGCACTAGCCTCAAAAAAGGCCCACACCAAGGAACTTTTTGAATGACGGGCAGAGGCAGCGCCCTGCACAGGCGGAGCTCTGCGGTGTGATTCCGTCGGTGTACTGCCCTTACGCTGGCCACCAAAGGGCATCCTGTCTCGTTGGAGATGTGCCTCCTCCTCATCCTCCTCCTCCTCTCTCCTATTAGGCACCCACGTGGAGTCAGTGACCTCATCATCCCCTCCCTCCTCATCACTGGAGCCAATCTGGCAGTATGCTGCAGCTGCTGGAACATGACTGCCAGATTGGTGTCCTTCTTGAGCATCCCCTCTGTCTGCTCTCACCCTACTGCCTTCCTGTAGCTGGGTTTCATCATCAGACCCTTCGAAACGCTGGGCATCCTCCTGGAGCATGTACCCAACACTGTGCTCAAACAGTTCGGGGGACTCCTCAGGAGGAGGACATGGTGGGTCTAGGGAAGGAGTGACTGATGATGAGTCTGACATTGATACCAGGGAAGAGGACGCTTTGGCAGCTGCTTTGCCAGTACCCTGAGCCTGGGTGAGAGAGGATGAGGAGGAGGAGGAGGGCTTGGTCATCCACTCTACCAAGTCTTCGGCATGATGTGGCTCAACATGTCCAGCTGCGGAAAAGGACAAGCGTGTCCCATGGCCATGTGCTGATGACAATGCACCGCGTCCACGACCAGCACTGTTGCCCCCAGACACAGAGCCTGCTTGCCCTCTTTTATTGCCTCCTGACTGTCTGCCTCTCCTTGTTTGCCTTCCAGACATTCTAATAGATGGCCTGCAGGGAGATGGGAAAAAAGCAATAAGGGCTACCTTCAGGTGTCCTTCTCTGTCCCTTGAAACAAGGACTTGCACAGTGAAAGAAACTGACACTCTCCCTACCTACAGTTTTCTGTCCCTAGAAAAAATGTTTTTTTTAAGCACAATATAGCACAAGGAGAATTCACTCACTGTCCTTCCAGGTCCCTGGAAACAAGGACTTGCACAGTGAAAGAAACTGACACTCTCCCTACCTACAGTTTTCTGTCCCTAGAAAAAATGTTTTTTTTAAGCACACTATAGCACAAGGAGCATTCACTCACTGTCCTTCCAGGTCCCTGGAAACAAGGACTTGCACAGTGAAAGAAACTGACACTCTCCCTACCTACAGTTTTCTGTCCCTAGAAAAAATGTTTTTTTTAAGCACAATATAGCACAAGGAGAATTCACTCACTGTCCTTCCAGGTCCCTAGAAACAAGGACTTGCACAGTGAAAGAAACTGACACTCTCCCTACCTACAGTTTTCTGTCCCTAGAAAAAATGTTTTTTTTAAGCACAATATAGCACAAGGAGAATTCACTCACTGTCCTTCCAGGTCCCTGGAAACAAGGACTTGCACAGTGAAAGAAACTGACACTCTCCCTACCTACAGTTTTCTGTCCCTAGAAAAAATGTTTTTTTAAGCACAATATAGCACAAGGAGAATTCACTCACTGTCCTTCCAGGTCCCTGGAAACAAGGACTTGCACAGTGAAAGAAACTGACACTCTCCCTACCTACAGTTTTCTGTCCCTAGAAAAAATGTTTTTTTTAAGCACAATATAGCACAAGGAGAATTCACTCACTGTCCTTCCAGGTCCCTAGAAACAAGGACTTGCACAGTGAAAGAAACTGACACTCTCCCTACCTACAGTTTTCTGTCCCTAGAAAAAATGTTTTTTTTAAGCACAATATAGCACAAGGAGAATTCACTCACTGTCCTTCCAGGTCCCTGGAAACAAGGACTTGCACAGTGAAAGAAACTGACACTCTCCCTACCTACAGTTTTCTGTCCCTAGAAAAAATGTTTTTTTTTAAGCACAATATAGCACAAGGAGAATTCACTCACTGTCCTTCCAGGTCCCTAGAAACAAGGACTTGCACAGTGAAAGAAACTGACACTCTCCCTACCTACAGTTTTCTGTCCCTAGAAAAAATGTTTTTTTTAAGCACAATATAGCACAAGGAGAATTCACTCACTGTCCTTCCAGGTCCCTAGAAACAAGGACTTGCACAGTGAAAGAAACTGACACTCTCCCTACCTACAGTTTTCTGTCCCTAGAAAAAATGTTTTTTTTAAGCACAATATAGCACAAGGAGAATTCACTCACTGTCCTTCCAGGTCCCTAGAAACAAGGACTTGCACAGTGAAAGAAACTGACACTCTCCCTACCTACAGTTTTCTGTCCCTAGAAAAAATGTTTTTTTTAAGCACAATATAGCACAAGGAGAATTCACTCACTGTCCTTCCAGGTCCCTAGAAACAAGGACTTGCACAGTGAAAGAAACTGACACTCTCCCTACCTACAGTTTTCTGTCCCTAGAAAAAATGTTTTTTTTAAGCACAATATAGCACAAGGAGAATTCACTCACTGTCCTTCCAGGTCCCTGGAAACAAGGACTTGCACAGTGAAAGAAACTGACACTCTCCCTACCTACAGTTTTCTGTCCCTAGAAAAAATGTTTTTTTTAAGCACAATATAGCACAAGGAGAATTCACTCACTGTCCTTCCAGGTCCCTGGAAACAAGGACTTGCACAGTGAAAGAAACTGACACTCTCCCTACCTACAGTTTTCTGTCCCTAGAAAAAATGTTTTTTTAAGCACAATATAGCACAAGGAGAATTCACTCACTGTCCTTCCAGGTCCCTAGAAACAAGGACTTGCACAGTGAAAGAAACTGACACTCTCCCTACCTACAGTTTTCTGTCCCTAGAAAAAATGTTTTTTTTAAGCACAATATAGCACAAGGAGAATTCACTCACTGTCCTTCCAGGTCCCTGGAAACAAGGACTTGCACAGTGAAAGAAACTGACACTCTCCCTACCTACAGTTTTCTGTCCCTAGAAAAAATGTTTTTTTTAAGCACACTATAGCACAAGCACAAAACACACTGACACTCTCCCTACCTATCCTTCTCTTTCCCTAAACTAAAGGAATCCAGGTTAAGCAAGAAAGAAATAAAAGTCACTGTCCCTGCCTATGCTGCTCTATCCCTGCTCCGGAACACACTACACTAGGCCGCCGTGCTGGCGGCCTTTTATAGTGTGGGGCGTGTACTAAACACCCTCAGCAATAATTGGCCACAGGCATCCTGCCTGTGGCCAATCATTGCTCTCCTCGCTGCCGGCGCTGTGATTGGCCAAGCATGCGGGGTCACAGTGCATGCTTGGCCAATCACAGCGCCTGGATGACACTGCGATGGCGTAGTGCATTGTGGGCCGTTCGCGTCACTCGAATTTGGCGCGAACGGCCCAAATCGTTCGATCTTCGTCGAACGATCGAACAGCCGATGTTCGAGTCGAACGTATGTTCGACTCGAACACGAAGCTCATCCCTAATCAGAAGTGACCAAGACATCTTCAAACCGCCCTCTTCTTGCAGGCGCTGTTGGATTGGTATCCACAACTGTTCCTCTGGGAGTGGAAATTCCTCTGCCAGCGCACGCAAAAGCAGAATGCAGCATTTCTCGAAGCAATGCCTGGAAGTGCTCCATTCTGACAGCCCTCTGTGATGGTGGTAACATTTCTGCCATTTTTTGTTTGTACCGGGGGTCCAAGTACGTTGCCACCCAGTAAAGGTCCTTGCCCTTTATGCTTTTTATACGGGGGTCCCTCTTAAAACACTGGAGCATGAAGGCCCCCATTTGCACTAAACTGGAAGCAGTGTGGTGGCCTGGCTCCTGCTCGTCATCATCCAGGATAATGTCGTCCTCGATCTCCTCCCCCCATCCACGAACAACAACAGCAGGGATCCCAGAAAGGTTTAAAGCATGCTCTTCTTGCTCCTCCTCATCCGCCCCGGCACCATCCTCCTCTGACTCCTCTTCAGACTCCTGTTGTTGACTTGTCTCAGATAGAGTAGCCCCCCCTGGGAATTCATCCAGCATTAAGACTTCCTCATCTTCCTGCTCCTGCTCCTCGACGGCTTGATCAATGACATGACGCAATGCACGCTCCATAAAGAAGGCATAAGGTACGATGTCACTGATGGCACCATGGCTGCGACTGACCAGTTTGGTGATCTCATCAAATGGCCGCAAAAGTCTGCATGCGTCGCGCATGAGCAGCCACTGACGCGGTGAAAAAAAAAACAAGATCCCCAGAACCTGTTCTGGCGCAGAGTTCGTACAGGTAGTCGTTAACTGCACGTTTCTGCTGGAGCAGCCTATCAAGCATATACAAGGTTGAGTTCCATTGCGTCGGGCAGTCACAAATAAGACGTCTGACCGGCAGATTGTGTCGCCGCTGAATGTCAGCAAGGCGAGCCATGGCTGTGTAAGATCTTCTGAAATGGGTCGAGATTTTCCTTGCCTGCCGCAAGACGTCCTGGACCCCAGGGTATTTGACAACGAATCGCTGCACGACCAAGTTCAAGAAGTGTGCCATGCATGGCACGTGTGTAATTTTGCCCTGTTTCAACGCGCTCAGCAGATTGGCACCGTTGACGCACACCACTTTACCAACTGTCAAATTGAGCGGTGTTAGCCACTGATCTGCCTGTGAACGCAAAGCTGAAAGGAGTGCAGGGCCAGTGTGGCTCTTGGCTTCCAGGCACAACAGATGCAGCACAGCATGGCAACGTCTCACCTGGCATGTCGAATAAGTTCTGGGGATCTTGGGCGGCGCAGCGGAAGAGACGGTAGCAGCGGAAGAGGAGGAGTCAGCCGAGGAGGAGAGGGAGGATGGAGTAGGAGGAGGAGAAGAAGAGGCAGGCCTGCATGCAATCCATGGCGGTAAAACCAAATCTACACGGGTGCCATGGGTTACATGCTTGACGGCCGTCAGAAGGTTCACCCAGTGGGCAGTAAAAGTAATATACCTTCCCTGCCCGTGTTTGCTAGACCACGTGTCTGTGGTCAGATGTATCTTGGCACCGACACTGTGTGCCAGAGATACATTCACTTGCCGCTGAACATGGCCATATAGCTCTGGGATGCCCTTCTGGGAGAAATATTTCCTTCCTGGGACCTTCCATTGTGGTGTTCCAATGGCCACAAATTTTCGAAAGGCCTCCGAGTCCACCAGTTTATATGGCAGTAGTTGGCGGGCTAGGAGTTCTGACAAGCCAGCGGTCAACCATTGGGCAAGAGGGTTATCCGGCGTCATCATTCTTTTACGCTCGAACATTTGGCCCACGGAAGCCTGCCTTTTTCCAGCTAAACTTGGGGACGGGATGATGGAAGGTGGAGTGGAGGACAACTATGAAGAGGGAGGAGAAGTAGTAGAAGAGGCTGGACGGTGAGAGCCTGGAGTTTGGCTTTGTGGGTTCTGACGGCGTTGCTCCCACTGGGCTCGGTGATGGGAGTTCATGTGCCTTCTTAAGGCGGTCGTCCCTAGGTGAGTGTTGGGCTTACCGCGACTTATGCGTTGACTGCAAAGGCTGCAGATGGCAACACTATTGTCAGCAGCGGACACGTTAAAAAAAGCCCACACTGCGGAGACATGTGCCGGCGTCCTGGGAGCGCCAGATGTGACCGTACATGGATGATGGCTCGCTCTGAGTCCTGATACATTAGCAGTCTTGTTTGTCACTCCTGTGCAATGTAAGTTCCGCCTGCCTTTCCTCCCTATCTGCTGGTCCATCTCTCCCTCTGAACTCCCCTCCTGGTCCTCTCTTGTGGGCACCCACATGACGTCCATAGACACATCATCATCTACGTCACCTTCCCCACCACTAACATTAGAGATCTCGGAGTAGGCAGCAACAGCGGGGACCAACATCCTTGGGCTGATCTGGGTACTGTCGTCAGACTGCTGAGTGGCGGTTGTTGCTACCTCCTCTTCCTGATCCAATGTCAAGAATGCCTGCGCATCAGAGAAGTCTTGTGATGGATCGGAAAATAATTCCTGTGACTCAAGCGGAGGGTATATGGTGGCGGTGGTGTTGGTGGTAGTGTCTTTGGGGGTGCACACAGCAGAGAGTGAAGAGGGTGCAGATAGAGAGGATGAGGAGGGTGCAGAAGAGTAAGGCTGAGTGAGCCACTCAACCAAGTCTGGTGCGTCCTTTGACGTAATCGAACGCACCCTCTGCAACTTCCCACTTTGGCTCCGGCCTGGTGCTCCTGCCCTACCCCTACCACCCCTGCGGAAGGGCCTGCCTCTTCCTCTGCTTGTCATCTTTTTAAATGACTCTGTGACAAAAGGCTGTAGAGAAGGGAAGTATATGTGGAAGAAGGTATATAACACCCCGCTTCAAACTGTCGTTTTCGGGGGCCACTGGTCTATCACAGCAGTTATAATACTTTTTTCTAATTGTGTTTGTCACTCTTTGTAGTATCGCTGCAGAACCTCTCAGCAGTCGCAATGCTGCACAGTAGAAATGCACTATACTATTCTTCCTATATGTGAAAGTTTTTTATGCGTGTATTAGACCCCTATTTACTGCACACCAAATAGTACACCTATACCAGTCCTTAAAATGAACTTTTGTGGAGCTTTATTGGTTAGCGATTTTAGTCGCTAGTCTGTGCCTGCGAGTGCGACACACAGCGGCAATTTCTACCTAAACCGAGAAAAGAGCTGCAGCAGAACCGCTCAGAAGCTGCACAGTAGAAATGCTGCACAGTTGAAATGCACTATATATTATATAGTATAGTATATAGTACATATTATATAGTATGTTTGAAAGTTTTTTATGCGTGTATTAGACCCCTATATACTGCACACCAAATAGTACACCTATACCAGTCCTTAAAATGAACTTTTGTGGAGCTTTATTGGTTAGCGATTTTAGTCGCTAGTCTGTGCCTGCGACACACAGCGGCAATTTCTACCTAAACCGAGAAAAGAGCTGCAGCAGAACCGCTCAGAAGCTGCACAGTAGAAATGCACTATACTATTCTTCCTAGAGTATTTTATGCGTGTAGTACACCCCTTTTTACTGCACACAAAATAGTACACCTATACCAGTCCGTAAAAGGACTTTTGTGGACTGTACACCTATACCAGTCCTTAGAAGGACTTTTGTTTTAGTAGAGTCTGTCCCTGCTAGTACACACACAGCAACCTTCCTAAACTGACTAAAGACAGCTGCAGAACCGCACTATACTATTCTTCCTAGAGTATTTTATGCGTGTAGTACACCCCTATTTACTGCACACAAAATAGTACACCTATACCAGTCCGTAAAAGGACTTTTGTGGACTGTACACCTATACCAGTCCTTAGAAGGACTTTTGTTTTAGTAGAGTCTGTCCCTGCTAGTACACACACAGCAACCTTCCTACACTGACTAAAGACAGCTGCAGAACCGCTCAGCACTGCAGTCCCAATGCTGCACAATTGAAATGAACTAAAAGTGTATTACACCCCTATACACTGCACACAAAACAATTGTACACCTATACCAGTCCTTAAAAGGGCTTTTGTGGACCTAATAGCTAGGATTACAGTCTGTCCCTGCTCCACACAGCAACCTGTCCCTACGCTGACAAATAACAGAATGTAAAATGGCAGCCAGATCAGGTCTATTTATAAGGTAGGTGGTATGTCCATCTGCTGAAATGTCTCATTGGCTGTCCTGTACCACATGATGGATGTGTCATAGGTCAAAGTTCCACAATATAAAAGATTCAGAATATGGTGGCCGCGAACCGGCCGCGAATAGCGCCATATGTCCGCCGGTTTCGCGAACCGCGAATGCGCAAAATTCGCCGCGAACCGACCGCGGGGCGAACCGCAAGGCCATCTCTAGTGATTAGTATTTTGAATTTTATACGGTGGGGTAGGGGAAACCAGTGAAGAGATTGGCAGGGAGGAGCAGCAGTGACGGATTGGTTGGTAAGGTGTATCAGTCTAGCAGCAGCATTCATAATAGACTGAAGGGGGGATAGCCTGCGTAAGGGTAGGCCATTAAGGAGAGAGTTGCAGTAGTCAAGGCGGGAAATAACCAAGGAGTGAATAAGTTGCTTTCCGGTGTCATTAGTCAGGAAGGGTCGAATTCTGGAGATGTTGCGGAGGTTAGGGCGGCAAGATTTAGCCAGTGATTGGATGTGGGGGCTTATGGAGAGGTCAGAGTGCCCATCAGTGCCCATCAATGTTCAGTGTAGCCTCAACCGCACACTTCAGTGAAGGAGAAAAATTATCTGTTTGCTAAATTTTATAACAAACTATAAAAGGTTTTTTTTTTCTAAATTTTCTGTATTTATTTGTTTATTTAGCAAAAAATAAAAAAACCCAGAGGGAATTAAATACCACCAAAAGAAAGCTCTATTTGTGTGAAAAAAAAAAAAAAAAAAAAAAAATTGTCATTCAAAGTTCAACAGGGTTGAAAGCTGAAAATGTGCCTGGGCAGGAAGGGAGTAAAAGTGCCCGGTAGGCAAGTGGTTAAACATGTGGCATTTTTGGAATTGGCAGAATGTCAGCAGTAAAATCACAGAGTGCATATCACACTTTTGTAATAGGAAACCTAAATGTGATAAAGATGCATGAGTCCCTTAACTCAGCAGGGAATGTGAACTGGACCATTGAAAGGTTTTCTGTAGTGCAAACTCAGACTTGTTATGAAGTTACAATTTGACAGATTCTAAGCAAGAGCAGCTTCTCTCTGCACAAGTCATCTCACTCTTGCTATTAATCAGAGTAAGCAGCAAGCTGTACAATACAAATATGCTTATGCGGCGTACACACGATCGTTTTTCATACCGTTAAAAATGCCATTTTTTAAAATGGCCATTAAAACCGATCGTGTGTATGCTCCAGAGCATTTTTAACGGCGTGAAAAACGGCCATTAAAAATTTCGAACATGCTCTATTTTTTCACGTGGTTTTTAATGTCGTTTTTTTTAACTACATGAAAAACGATAGTGTGTATGCTTTTACGAGGGGAAAAAAAACGCGCATGCTCAGAATCAAGTATGAGACGGGAGCGCTCGTTCTGGTAAAACTAGCGTTCGTAATGGAGATAGCACATTCGTCACGCTGTAATGGACTGAAAAGCACGAGGCTGAAAAGCGCGAATCGCCGCTCAACAAAGTTTACTAACATGAAGGGTGGCGCCATTCGAACGGAACTTCCCCTTTATAGTGCCGTCGTACGTGTTGTACGTCACTGCGCTTTGCTCGAGCGTTTTTTTTTAATGATCGTGTGTACGCAAGACAGGCTTGAGAGGAAACATGAAAAAAAACGACGAGAAAAATGTCGGTTAAAAAAATGGCATGAAAAACGATCGTGTGTACGCCACATAGAATCATTCTGGCCTCAGAGAAGAGAAATGCTGTGTGACATTATTACAATTCTTCATTGGTTTTCCTCATATTTCCCTGTAATATTATTTTATATCAAAGAGAACATCAGAGAGCTTCATTTTTGAAGGAAAGTGGAAAAATGACAGCAGCAGATTAGGCTGTCACACTCACAACAGAAACTGGACTAAAAAGAATTAAGATACTCTGTGGTCTTCAAAGTAAATTAGGAATCTTGGTGAGCTAAAGTTCCACATCTGTTTTTTTGTTTTTTTAGCAGTACTACTAGATTGCTGGATTTTAGCATTTTACAAAAAAAAGGAGCACAAAAGTAACAAATATTCACCCTTGGGTGTATCGAGAAAGCTGCAGACAGGCAGGTAGAGCTCACATGGTCAGCTATGCGCCACTATAAAGAAAGCCTATCTACAAGATCTACGTCTTTTTATAAATTGTTTTGTGAACATTGTTGATATGATTTTAAGGCTCAACTCAATCAATAATATTTTTTAACTGCTTCCTGCCCAGCCACTATGTATAAATGGCTGGGCGGAACAAGCATTGATCTGGGAAAAAAATTATATACAGTATAGTGCTGAGGTCAGATGTAAGTAACATAAAACACAACATCCAGAGTAGACCAATTTAAACTATGTAAAAAATATCCATACTTGGAATGGATATTGGATATTGAGGGAGCGCACAAGTGGGAGGGCGTAGATTATAGACATGTGCACACTGAAATATTTCATTTCAGAATTTCGTTTTCGTCCGAAAAATTAATTAATTTAGTTACTCCCGAAATTTGTTTTTATTTATTTTGTTTTTCGTTAGAAATTGCATTCGTCTGAAAATCTGAATTAATTAAGGTTAAATCTGTCATTGAAGGCTTATGGTGTCTGTCGAATGTTCAAAGAAGATTTGACGGAGCAGCGAAACTGTACGACGCCACAATCATACATTTCCGGTCGAATGTTCCGCCTACAAGCTAGCTATAGTAGAATTCTAATGTTGTATGACTAGTAATGATTATATTTTTTAACTATTATTACTAGTCAACCAACATTAAAAAATTTCTATAGCCTATGGGCGGATGAATTTGACCGGAAATGTACGATTGCAGCGTCGTACAGTTTATCTGCTCCGTCGAATCTTCTTAGAACTTTGGACAGACACCTTAAGCCTTCAATGACAGATTCGACGTTTCTATGTTTTTCGATGCTTTGCCAAATCTTCGTCGTTCACGTTGAATTGTCAAGTTAGTTCTAGCTATTTTACTGCTCCTCCTCTTTGGTTACTATCAGCCAATAACATTCATCATCGTCATTATTTTTATTTTACTTCACCCACCCAATTCCAGCAGCGATCTTTTCTCTCTATGTCGAATCTTTTCTCTCTAGAATAATCTTGGACTAATAGAGTTAAGGTTAGGCACATTTGACCACAGGTTTGATAGACACAGATTGTTATTGTCAGCGTCATGTTGAATCTCCTATCTATATCGAACTGTTGTTGCAACGAAAACGAAAATAAAGCATTTGTTTATGTCGGATCTTTCGGTTTTCGGATTCTGCGCTTTCATTTTCGTTTGTTAAAACGATAACGAAAATACCTGAAATTCGGACGAAAATGCATTTCGGACGAAAACGAATGCACATGTCTAGTAGATTATGAGTGCTCAACCTGTGGCAACCTGTGGCATTCCAGAACTATGAGTCCTATGAGGCATTGGAAGGCTGACAGTTAATAGCATGATTACCAAAGGCAAAGGCATAAAGGGATTTATAGTTCTGCAAAAGCTGGAGGGCCACAAGTTGAGCACCCATGATCTACACCCTCCCACTTGTGCGCTCCCTCCATTCCAATATCCATTCCATGTATGGATATTTTTTACATAGTTACACTGGTCTACCTTGGATGTTTTGTTTTATGTTACTTACATCTGACCCCAGCACTCTAAACAAAAAAAAAAAAGGATTTGTCAAAAACTGTGTTTGTGCGTTTTTTTTAATGTTTAATTTGTTTTTAATGAATGAGTAGGGGTACTCACTCACATAGGAGGGGAATGTATCTGGGGCACCCTCATTGTTAAAGGTATTCCAAATTCTGTTAAGCCCCTCCCCCTCCCACACCGGGCCAGGGTTGTGGGGAAGAGGCCCTCATCTACATGGGGGTCCTCCCCTGGCAAAGTGCTCCCCTCTTGTTGAGAGTACGTGGGAGTCCACAAGATAATTAACTAATGTATTTTTGTGAATTGACTTCAATGTACTATTTTTACCACAAGTAATTACCACATTTGCAGTATTCACCACAAATACGTTATATGAATGGACATTTTAAATATCACATGTAATATTTCATATAAAACACATAGCCCTCATTGGATAAATGTTTGTGAATTGACTTCATAGTCCTGAATAATGTGTTAATGGTCTCAAAAAAACAAAAAACAGGAGGGCGCACCGACCTAGTGTATTACCAGATAAAATCTTTATTAAAATGTATAAAAACAGCAATGGTCCTACTCACAAGCAGAGCGTTAAAATGAGCTTTTTCTAGTGACCAGCCTGAATCATAGGACGACTGAAGTTAAAACTCGATGACCAGGGAGATAGATGGTACCTCAAATGTGCTGGACGGCTGACGCGTTTCCGGGGCGCACCCCTTTCTTCAGAGCCTACACAGCTTGTGGTATCCTATTCTCATGGATAACCCCACACATATAGATTTACACACACTCATGTCCACCAAGGAGGCCCCGACCCATCGTCCCCACCCCAATAGGCCCCGCCCCTACAAACTCCACCCCCAGAGGTGTGTCTCATGATTAACCCATAGGGGTGAATCAGAAATTAAATATAATTCGACATGCTATGTGACACCAATTGTGCACTAGAGTAAAACAAATCATTTCACATCATAGATACATATAAAATAGTGGTGGAGGATAGAGGTTCAAATTCAAAGGACCAGTGTGCCACTAATGATCAAAATACTCCTAACAAACTTGTACCCAAAACCCCCACTGATCCCGCATCACAGGGTGACCAGGTAGGCTAGTAGTATACAACAGATATGTAACAAGCATCTAATTGTGCCCGAACGAACCGCTTACCGTATGCAGCAGGGGCCAACAGTAGATGCAAAGGTGTCCAATGATCTGCCAGTGGGAGAGATGCATCTAGGATTCCACTCACTGCATCCTATACCTAACCTTCTATTAAGGGAGAGAGGCACATTCGGAGCTTTGGACTAGAAGTGCGGGTGTTACAAACTTTTCCACCCGCACTTCCTGTTTGTCAGTGGTGCGGCCTGATTGGGCGAATGCCAGGCCTCGATCTGGATGTCGAGTCGGAAGTGCGGGTGTGTTTGCGTTCCACCCGCAACTTCCGGTAGCACTACAGTGAATGCGCTCGCCCCTCCTATCACTCCTAGGGGCGGAGTGCAGAGGAGGCTTGTCCAAAGCATGGAATGGGTCGCAATTGCCTAGAGGTGTGGGTGTCACTAGCGTGTCTACCCGCACTTCCTGTCGCGTCCCTGTTTGTCTATAGCACAGCCTGATAAGGCAAATACCAGGCCTCGATCTGGATGCTAAACTGGATGTGCGGATGTGTTTGCGTTCCACCCGCAATTTCCGGTGAAACCACAGTGTACACACCCGCTCCTCCTATCACTCTTAGGGGCGGAGTGTAAAGGAGGCCTGTCCAATGACAAGGAGAAAAAAAAAAAAAGGGAAAAAAAAAAAAAAAGGGGGGGGGGAGAGGAGCCTCCTCCATGCACACACGCACATGCACACCCATACAAAGGATCCACAGATACGTACAGTGGGTCTAGTACATAGGAAAACTCCTACCTGGTTTCTTTGCCAAAAACATTCCCCCATCACCAAAGTGAATTTGTGGGAAACAACATTGATGGACTATCTCCATGGATAAAATAACTTCGTGGGACAAAGGTCCCATTTATCCCCACTGCCCCACAATTATTTGCCGTGAGGAAAAGGGATACACGTAAATCTCTCCCCACATGTACTTATGCAAAACACTCCCACAGATGATACATGGTGGACCCACTGTACGCTGGACCTACCAAATGAACCACGCCGTATAAATATTATTAATGGAGTTGAACAAGCAACCCTTGAACTACACTCTACCAAGAAGCACCCACATAGTGTAGGGTGCCAGTGGCGTGGACCCTAGTAGGTCCAGAAGATGTCACATGAACCTGAATAAACCAGCTGTAAATATGATGTGCATTATAGCATTGCAAAAATGATAAACAAAAAAGAAAACAAATTATTATTATTAATTATTATCAACAATAATAATCATGTTCCCAATATTAAATATAAACCCCAAAGGACCCAAAAAGCCTTAAAACTCTCTCTTCTAAATCCTAAGCCTACTAGAAATATTCTCTTTATGTACCCTGGCATGCACGACCAATCAACTTGTACTTATGGTGTGAAGTTCAATTCCCTCGTTGAGGCCCTGCGGGGCCAAAGTCCCCAAGGTGAAGATCCAGAAAGCTTCTCTCTTACATAAAATCTGATATTTCTTGCCACTATCTAAATTGCTAGGTATAGCTTCTATGCCAAAAACCTTCAGACCATCTATGCTACTGTCATGTAGTTCCTTGAAATGTCTCGGAACTGAACACTTGTCCTTTTCCGTGGTGATGCTACTCCTGTGTTCGTTCATCCTGGTTCTCATTGGTCGACATGTACGGCCAATGTACATAAGGCCACAAGGGCAGATTAGACCATAGATGATAAATGGGGTACCACAGTTAATAAACTGTCTGATCTTATGACTTCTCCCATCTACTCCAATCACCTCTTTCTTCCTGTGGCACATATGTGTACAATTGCCGCAAATGCCACTTCCACATCTATAGGAACCTTTCTGGTCAAAGATAGTGGTCCAGGTGTTATTCAGTCCTTTGTTCTTGTTGTTCTTTTTGACCCTACTTGGGGCAATCATATTTCGCAAATCTCTCGGTCTCCTAAATACCAAATTGGGATGGGGCGGGAGACTCAGAAAGGGATCTGATTCCAGAATTTTCCAGTTCTTCTTGAAGATCTTTTGGATCGTCGGTACTTTATTATTGTACCTCGTGCAGAACCTTGTTTGCGCTGGTTCATTTTTCTCCCGTTTCGTTATTTCATCAATATCTCCATACAAGTGTAGACATTTTTGGAAGGCTTCCTCTATATGTCCTTCCTCGTAGCCCTTCTCTTTGAATTTATTCTTCAAAATCAGACTTTGATCTTCATAGTCCTTTTTTCGAGAACAGGTGCGCCTAAGCCGACAGAACTGACCGAATGGAATATTCCGGATCCATCTTGGGTGATGGTGACTCTGAGCATGTAGGTATGAATTGCCTGCGCTAGGTTTAAAGTGCGTTCTTGAATAGATGACACCATATTCGTCGGCCCTCAATTCCAGATCCAGGAAAACTAGGAGTTCTTCGTCTACTACATGGGTGAATGAAATTCCGAAAGGGTTATTGGCACAATGTGTCAGAAATCCATCGAGTTCTTCATCACTCCCATTCCAGATAATAAGGATATCATCTATATACCGAGAGTACAAAACTAAATTTTTCCCAAAGGGGTTGTTCGCCCAAATGTATTGGAGTTCCCAATACCCCATAAAGAGATTTGCGTAGCGTGGTGCAAACCTTGCCCCCATCGCCGTACCCCTCACCTGTCTGTAGAAGCAGTCCATGAACGTAAAGTAATTATGAGTCAAGGTGAATTCAATGCACTCAAAAATAAATTGTGCCTGTTGTGGGTTAAACGTGTGGGCTTTCGCTAGATAGTATTCGGTGGCTCGAAGGCCAAATAGATGCTGGATAGATGTATATAAAGATGCTACATCCAATGATAGCCATCTATAGCCCTTCTCCCACTTATAATTAGCTAGTATCTCCAGAGCATGGCCTGAATCTTTGATGAATGATGGTAAGTTAATCACTATATTTTGTAGGAAGTGATCAATGTAGCTCCCCAGATTACTGGTTAGACTGTCAATGCCCGCAACAATGGGTCTGCCTGGAGGTTTTTCTATATCTTTGTGAATCTTGGGAATATGGTAGAAATGGGGGACGACCGGATGTTTTGAGTATAAAAATTCATACTCATTCTTTGTTGCGGGCATTGACAGTCTAACCAGCATCTATTTGGCCTTCGAGCCACCGAATACTATCTAGCGAAAGCCCACACGTTTAACCCACAACAGGCACAATTTATTTTTGAGTGCATTGAATTCACCTTGACTCATAATTACTTTACGTTCATGGACTGCTTCTACAGACAGGTGAGGGGTACGGCGATGGGGGCAAGGTTTGCACCAAGCTACGCAAATCTCTTTATGGGGTATTGGGAACTCCAATACATTTGGGCGAACAACCCCTTTGGGAAAAATTTAGTTTTGTACTCTCGGTATATAGATGATATCCTTATTATCTGGAATGGGAGTGATGAAGAACTCGATGGATTTCTGACACATTGTGCCAATAACCCTTTCGGAATTTCATTCACCCATGTAGTAGACGAAGAACTCCTAGTTTTCCTGGATCTGGAATTGAGGGCCGACGAATATGGTGTCATCTATTCAAGAACGCACTTTAAACCTAGCGCAGGCAATTCATACCTACATGCTCAGAGTCACCATCACCCAAGATGGATCCGGAATATTCCATTCGGTCAGTTCTGTCGGCTTAGGCGCACCTGTTCTCGAAAAAAGGACTATGAAGATCAAAGTCTGATTTTGAAGAATAAATTCAAAGAGAAGGGCTACGAGGAAGGACATATAGAGGAAGCCTTCCAAAAATTTCTACACTTGTATGGAGATATTGATGAAATAAAAACGAAACGGGAGAAAAATGAACCAGCGCAAACAAGGTTCTGCACGAGGTACAATAATAAAGTACCGACGATCCAAAAGATCTTCAAGAAGAACTGGAAAATTCTGGAATCAGATCCCTTTCTGAGTCTCCCGCCCCATCCCAATTTGGTATTTAGGAGACCGAGAGATTTGCGAAATACGATTGCCCCAAGTAGGGTCAAAAAGAACAACAAGAACAAAGGACTGAATAACACCTGGACCACTATCTTTGACCAGAAAGGTTCCTATAGATGTGGAAGTGGCATTTGCGGCAATTGTACACATATGTGCCACAGGAAGAAAGAGGTGATTGGAGTAGATGGGAGAAGTCATAAGATCAGACAGTTTATTAACTGTGGTACCCCATTTATCATCTATGGTCTAATCTGCCCTTGTGGCCTTATGTACATTGGCCGTACATGTCGACCAATGAGAACCAGGATGAACGAACACAGGAGTAGCATCACCACGGAAAAGGACAAGTGTTCAGTTCCGAGACATTTCAAGGAACTACATGACAGTAGCATAGATGGTCTGAAGGTTTTTGGCATAGAAGCTATACCTAGCAATTTAGATAGTGGCAAGAAATATCAGATTTTATGTAAGAGAGAAGCTTTCTGGATCTTCACCTTGGGGACTTTGGCCCCGCAGGGCCTCAACGAGGGAATTGAACTTCACACCATAAGTACAAGTTGATTGGTCGTGCATGCCAGGGTACATAAAGAGAATATTTCTAGTAGGCTTAGGATTTAGAAGAGAGAGTTTTAAGGCTTTTTGGGTCCTTTGGGGTTTATATTTAATATTGGGAACATGATTATTATTGTTGATAATAATTAATAATAATAATTTGTTTTCTTTTTTGTTTATCATTTTTGCAATGCTATAATGCACATCATATTTACAGCTGGTTTATTCAGGTTCATGTGACATCTTCTGGACCTACTAGGGTCCACGCCACTGGCACCCTACACTATGTGGGTGCTTCTTGGTAGAGTGTAGTTCAAGGGTTGCTTGTTCAACTCCATTAATAATATTTATACGGCGTGGTTCATTTGGTAGGTCCAGCGTACAGTGGGTCCACCATGTATCATCTGTGGGAGTGTTTTGCATAAGTACATGTGGGGAGAGATTTACGTGTATCCCTTTTCCTCACGGCAAATAATTGTGGGGCAGTGGGGATAAATGGGACCTTTGTCCCACGAAGTTATTTTATCCATGGAGATAGTCCATCAATGTTGTTTCCCACAAATTCACTTTGGTGATGGGGGAATGTTTTTGGCAAAGAAACCAGGTAGGAGTTTTCCTATGTACTAGACCCACTGTACGTATCTGTGGATCCTTTGTATGGGTGTGCATGTGCGTGTGTGCATGGAGGAGGCTCCTCTCTCCCCCCCCCTTTTTTTTTTTTTCCCTTTTTTTTTTTCTCCTTGTCATTGGACAGGCCTCCTTTACACTCCGCCCCTAAGAGTGATAGGAGGAGCGGGTGTGTACACTGTGGTTTCACCGGAAATTGCGGGTGGAACGCAAACACACCCGCACTTCCAGTTTAGCATCCAGATCGAGGCCTGGTATTTGCCTTATCAGGCTGTGCTATAGACAAACAGGGACGCGACCGGAAGTGCGGGTAGACACGCTAGTGACACCCACACCTCTAGGCAATTGCGACCCATTCCATGCTTTGGACAAGCCTCCTCTGCACTCCGCCCCTAGGAGTGATAGGAGGGGCGAGCGCATTCACTGTAGTGCTACCGGAAGTTGCGGGTGGAACGCAAACACACCCGCACTTCCGACTCGGCATCCAGATCGAGGCCTGGCATTCGCCCAATCAGGCCGCACCACTGACAAACAGGAAGTGCGGGTGGAAAAGTTTGTAACACCCGCACTTCTAGTCCAAAGCTCCGAATGTGCCTCTCTCCCTTAATAGAAGGTTAGGTATAGGATGCAGTGAGTGGAATCCTAGATGCATCTCTCCCACTGGCAGATCATTGGACACCTTTGCATCTACTGTTGGCCCCTGCTGCATACGGTAAGCGGTTCGTTCGGGCACAATTAGATGCTTGTTACATATCTGTTGTATACTACTAGCCTACCTGGTCACCCTGTGATGCGGGATCAGTGGGGGTTTTGGGTACAAGTTTGCTAGGAGTATTTTGATCATTAGTGGCACACTGGTCCTTTGAATTTGAACCTCTATCCTCCACCACTATTTTATATGTATCTATGATGTGAAATGATTTGTTTTACTCTAGTGCACAATTGGTGTCACATAGCATGTCGAATTATATTTAATTTCTGATTCACCCCTATGGGTTAATCATGAGACACACCTCTGGGGGTGGAGTTTTTAGGGGCAGGGCCTATTGGGGTGGGGACGATGGGTCGGGGCCTCCTTGGTGGACATGAGTGTGTGTATATCTATATGTGTGGGGTTATCCATAAGAATAGGATACCACAAGCTGTGTAGGCTCTGAAGAAAGGGGTGCGCCCCGGAAACGCGTCAGCCGTCCAGCACATTTGAGGTACCATCTATCTCCCTGGTCATCGAGTTTTAACTTCAGTCGTCCTATGATTCAGGCTGGTCACTAGAAAAAGCTCATTTTAACGCTCTGCTTGTGAGTAGGACCATTGCTGTTTTTATACATTTTAATAAAGATTTTATCTGGTAATACACTAGGTCGGTGCGCCCTCCTGTTTTTTGTTTTTTTACAGTTGTATGAACACCCATAGTTCTGAGGAGGGCTGCAAGATTCCTAAAGTGTTGCCTGTTTACTGAGGAATGATCGACACGCCCCGCATACACCAAGACATCAGAGCGCAGGAGTATTGTTTTGTTGTTAATGGTCTCAAAAGCAGACTGCTTTCATAAAGTTCAGAAAAGCAAACATCTCATTTATAAAAAAATATAATTTGTTTTCTGGCTTTTTGTGAATCTGTGAGACTGCCACTGTATACCGTGACTGAGCTTGTGTTCTGTTTAATCCTACCTCTTTAAGCCATTCCCACTATTAGGCACAACCTGAACATGACCATTGTTTGCAACACATGTAGCAGGACTTGTTTTTCTTTTTTTTTTCAAATTAATTTTATTAAAGGTAAAAACAAAAACATTTACAGAAATCATGAACAGTTGTAGTACAGTGAGTAAAAATTGTAAATCTACAGTATACCATTACAATTCAGTCACTTCAACATGAGTTTTTACATGTGGAGAAATATGAACCCGATATGAAATTCTATACATTTTCCTGTTCACTTGTGGGTAGTGTCTTGAGAGAGTATCTAGTGTATCATCGAATGTAGCCAGGCTATGTTGGTACTGAATAGAAATTCATTAGGTGTGGAAAATGGTTGTAGTGTGAGGTCATTTGGGTATAAATTAGGACAAAGCAGGACTTGTTTTTCAGCTCCATCCTTGAGTATCCAAGGTCTTTTATGATCTTAGTAATGTGGTGATAATGTGAACTGGGCAACCTAAAAACTGTGTGATAGGACACAGAGCAGCCATATTGTTCAGAATTCATAGGTCACTCATGACATTTTTTAGAATAGGAGACATAAGCAGCTTAAAGGAGTTGTAAAGGCAGAAGGTTTTTTATCTTAAAGTGGATGTAAACCCACTCTCATCCTTTCTAAACTACTGCCATAGTGCTGATCTATAAGGATATACATGCCTTCTGCATGTATCCTTATCTGTCAAATGTCTCCCCTCTGTCTGTTATAAGAACTGAAAAATTGCAGATTCTGTGGGTGGATCTGTTGTCTGGAGCTCGGTGGGTGGAGTCATGATGTCAGTAGACTCCCCGCCCACCTCTACACTCCCCTTGTCAACATGCATTTTCTCCTGTGTATTCTTCTGCTATGATCACTAACATCCAGTCAAAATCCAGAAAAGTAACCACATGACTTCAGAAAAGGAGTGGGGGTGGGAATTAAAAAATAATGCCTGTCTAAAGCTAGTGCACGAGATATGTAAATAACCTGTCACTCAAAGCAAGGGGGCGGAACGGACAAAGGTAGCTCTGTTTGTCCGTTTTATCTCACTGAACAATAAAAGAGGATTGTTGAGAGCTGGATTAACTCTTTGTGGCAAGACCTGGCACAAATGACAGGAAATCGTATACTCCACATTGTGACAGCAAAAAATAAAAATAAAAAATTTGGGTTTACATCCACTTTAATGCATTTGCTTTAATATAAAAAAAACTTCTGTGTGCAGCAGCCCCCCTAATACGTACCTTACCCCCATATTCCTCCAGCGATGTGCACGAGTGCATCGGACTTCCGGGTCTCTCTCTCCTGATTGGCTGAGACACAGCAGCGGCACCATTGGCTCCTGCTGCTGTTAATAAAAGTCAGTTAGCCAATCAGTAGAGAAAGGAGGCAGGGCCAAGCTATGGCTCCATGTCTGAATGGACACAGGGAGCTGCGGCTCGACTCGGGTGTTCCCATAGCAAGCTACTTGCTGTGTGGGCACTCAACAGGAGAAGGGGCCAAGAGAGCTGGCGAGGAACCCGAGAAGAGGAGGATCAGGGCTGCTCTGTGCAAAACCACTGCACAGAGCAAGTAAGTATAACATTTGTTTTGTGGTAAGTATAACATTACAATGAGACTTTACAATCACTTTAATCCCATGGCAGTGACCCCCCTCCTAGAATGACTCAGGAATGCACAACTATTTCAGCAGGGCCATAATATAGTTAACCTGCTATTAACCTGCTTAATCATTAATGATTAAGCACAAGATGTTTGTGTGAAACGTGTCTACGTGAGCTCGTGTTGGTGTCTTTAGTGTTATCACTTCGAACAATAAAATGCAATCGGAATTCCTGGATGTGCAGCCATTTCTTTTCTTACATTGATCCACCCTATGCTCATTATCTGAACTTGAATTACCTGTGCTGAATGCACAGAACCAGGGCTTTGTTATATATTTTCACTTTTAAACCCTTTTTGTTTTTCTGTTACATAATTGTCTTTTTGTATCATTGGGAATACCCTTTTTATGTACATATTTTATTTGCACTGTTTTATCTCTTCTATTATTAAACAATACTGAAAAGTGTTAATATTTTCTCTAATGCACCTTTAGTTTTTTTTTATAAAAGTAACATGCCTATACTTAGCTTCCCTGTGCAATAGTTTTTCATTTGTCTGGATGTCTTATTTCTTATGCAAACAACAATTAATCCTAGGCAGAATGTTGTTATTTTATTTTTTTGTGAAAACCATAAACAGTACATCATTGTGCTGGAGTCTGCTGGATTCTTATACCCTGTACACACGAAAAACCGATCGTGTATGGGCCCCATCCGTCTTTTTTCCATCGGTGAGAAAAAATAGAACATGTTTTAAATTTATCCGATGGAAAAAAATTGATAGCAAATTCCGATCGTCTGTGTGGAACTCCATCGGAGAAAAAACACATGCATGCTCAGAATCAAGTCGACGCATGCTCAGAAGCATTAAACTTCATTTTTCTCGGCTCGTCTGAGTGTTTTACGTCACAGCGTTTGGGACGGTCGGATTTTTGACTGGTGTGTAGGCAAGACTGATGGAAGTCAGCTTCATCGAAATTTCCATCGGATTTGAATCCATAGGAAATCCGATCGTGTGTACAGGGCTTTACACCAGCAATAATCTTCTTTCATTGAACAGGAAACAAGTGAAAAAGGTGCAATGCACAATTACCTCAGTATATGAGTTCAGTAAGGTACCAATTAGTCCAGGAGCAAGGATAAAAAAGATGTTTCGGAAGGTACTTACACTCTCGGTAGTATATGTGGAAGTAGGTCAGTCAGGGCAGCCACCGATAAAACCAGAAGCAAATTTCCAGTAGGCTAAAATAATACAAGGATAGGGGCGCCTCTGAGAAAGTATCAATAAAACATTTAATAAGCAGCAAAATTCACTCACATGAGGGAATGAAGGGTTGCATTCACGATTCACAGCTGGGTAGAAGGGTGGAGGTGGGACTGCAGGTCACAGCACGTCCATCTGGGCTGGCACCACACCTGGTCCTGGGCAGGAGAGCGTGGGATGACAAGGCACAGCAGTTGTCCTTCAGGGACCCAGTTCGTTCATACCTCAGTCAGAAGAGAAAGAGTCCATCCGGCGTTAGTATGGGTTCCAACAGGTGAATGAGAGGGGTGGAACGTCAGAGCTGGATGACTGGCCGTGCTGTGGCTGATACAGTTCGTCTGGCTTCCGGGATGTTATTTGGAGACACAGCCGTGTGATCTACAGCCAGAGCGAGGCTTGGACAGCACAACAGAGCACGGCACCAGGCTGTGATGTCATCAACATGGACACGTTTCAGAGCAGGCTCGCTATTGGTGGGGGAACAGCGGCACTCCTATGCTTGAGAAAGGAGCGCCCCTCTCCTTGCTTCATTTAACAGGGAAGCATAGAGAGCCAGTAATGGTTTCACAGTATTTAAAATTAGACATGCATAATTAATTTGATGAATCTCCCTAATTGGGGGACATAAAACAGCAAACCTAACCTTATTTTTTTTTCCGCAAAGAATACCCAAAAAAAAGTAATTCTAGAAACTATTTGGTACATATTGCTAGGTATATAGTGCAATGGACTATTTATATTACTTGCAAGAAATTACACCAAATGTAAAAAAAAAAAAAACAGTTTAGTCCTTAAACACACATGCATTTGCCATGCTACACTGAGTAAGCATCACGTTAGCGTCAGTCCCTAGATGACAAGGGGATTTTGTGCCAATGTTAACCAGCACACCCATGGGCATGTTGTATATAGTAGTTTATGTTTCTTTGGAAAAGCTTTGACTGTTTGTGCTCTGACTGATTTGCAAGTATGCATTTACTTTACAATAATAAAGTGATATTAAACCCAAAAGTGAAAATGTAATATATTGCAGCTTAATTTTTTTTAAAGTTTTTTTCTTTATTAACCACTTGCCTACTGGGCACTTTCACCCCCTTCCCACCCAGGCCAATTTTCAGCTTTCAGCGCTGTCACACTTTGAATGACAATTGGGCGGTCATGCAACACTGTACCCAAACAAAATTTGTATTATTGTTTTGAGACAGATAGAGCTTTCTTTTGGTGGTATTTAATAACCACTGGGTTTTTTATATTTTGGAAAACAAATGAAAAAGTTTTTTCTTAGTTACTGTTAGAAAATTTTGTAAATAAGTAATTTTCTCCTTCACTGATGTGCACTGATGAGGCTGCACTGATGAGCTGCATTGATGGGCACTGATAGGCTGCACAGCTGGGCACTGAAAAGGCAGCACTGATGGGCACTGATAGGTGCCACTGATGTGCACTGATGAGGCTGCACTGATGAGCTGCATTGATAGGCACTGATAGGCTGCCCAGCTGGGCACTGAAAAGGCAGCACTGATGGGCACTGATAGGTGCCACTAATGGGCACTGATAGGTGCCACTGATGGGCACTGATAGGTGGCAATGATAGGTGCCACTGATAGGCATGCATTATAGGCAGCTCTGGTGGCCACAGATTGACAGCACCGGTGGGCATTGTTGGGACATTACTGATAATCAGGACACTGATGATCAGTGCCCTGATTATCAGTGCAGATGTCCCCTGTGCGGATTTGCGAGTTTTCGGCTCTCCTCTCCTCATGCACTGTCAGTGTGAGGGGAGGATTGCCAATAACCAGCAAATTCTGTTTACATCCGTGTAATTGGACACAGTTGATCACATGGTAAAGAGCCTCCGTGATTGGCTCTATACCCCGATCCATGATCAGCTGCGTCTGAAGGACACAGCGATCACTGTAGATATATGCCGCAGGGGCGTGCAGGCAGCACGAGCACGGGAGGATATCATATGATGGCCTCCCGGCAAAGTGAAGCCATGCTGTAGCTGTCATTAGGCACAGGGGTTAAATTACACCTGGTGATCTGGAGAGCAACACACTTCCTGTATTAGAGTGCCTACACTCTAAGGAGGAATATCTGTGCCACCCTTGGACAACAGCATTATCAGTCTCGGAGAGGGTGGTGTTAGGTGCACTAGAAAAATTCATATGGACTTGCTACAGTAACAATTTACACCCTTACAATTTAATGAGAGTGCCAAACAAACATCCAAGAGTCCAAGACAATTTATTGATAAAAGTGACACTGGCTCTGTTTGGCCCCCAAAACACGTTTGCTCTATTCTGATATGATTCAGTTTCATCAATACTTACCTTAGACTCTTGGACATTTGTTTGGCGCTCTCATTGGATTTTATGTGTATGGATTCTCAATTCTGGGTCCTTTTCCTTTTTACTTAGAGTTCCCACTTTGTGGAGTGCTGACGCACTGGAACCAGTGTGCACAGTGACATTTTCGGTGACCCTTAGAAATCCAAAATCAGTCCCCCGTTCTTGTATTTTTACTAACAAATATAAGCTATGAAAAAGAGCCCACATCTCCACTTGCATTCTTTACTATACAGTTCCTTTTACTGACACAAAACATAAACTTAGCAAACGCATGGTAGTTTTTCCCTAAAAGCCTGGCAGGTTTGTATACTTATTTAGAAAATACTTACTTTTTATTGTTTTATTTTTTATTTTTGGTGAGGATCCCTTTAATCCCTATGTTGCCATAATTTACAGTTTAACCACTAAAGGACTGAGCCTCTTTCTGAGATTTGATAAAGTTAAAAAAAAAAATCCTAGAAAATTACTTATAACCACCAAACATTCTAAAAAAATTTTTTAACACCCTATATAATAAAATGGCGGTCGTTGCAATACTTTATGTCACACCGTATTTGCGCAGCGGCCTTACAAGCGCTTTGTTTTGGGGAAAAAAGAAAAAAAATGTAATTAAAAAATAAGACAACAGTAAAGTTAGCTTTACTTTTTTTTTATATTGTGAAAGATAATGTTACACCGAGTAAATTGATACTCAAAATGTCATGCTATCCTTATTGTGCTCAGATGTGAAGATTTTAGCCAAAATACTGGCAACGAGATTAAACAAATTGGTCTCAAATTTGGTACACCCGGACCAGACTGGATTTATTCCAGGTAGATCCACAAGTGCCAATATAAGAAGAACGTATTTAAATATACAGTTGCCAATAGAGGAGGAGGGGTCCAGAGCGGTTCTGTCTTTGGATGCCACCAAGGCGTTTGATAGCGTGGAGTGGCACTACTTGTGGAGGGTGCTGGTAGGATTCCAGTTTGGTCCTAAATTTATCCAATGGATAAAAATTCTGTATGAAAGCCCTAGGGCGAAGGTGAGGATAAATGGCGAGTGCTCGGAGTGGTTCCGGTTGGAGAGGGGGACAAGGCAGGGGTGCCCGTTGTCGCCCCTGCTTTTTGCCCTCGTATTGGAGCCACTGGCTATCGCCATAAGGGCATCCCCGGAAGTACAGGGATTCAGGAGGAGACTGGGGGAGGAGAAGATCGCAATGTACGCGGATGACATCTTACTTTTTCTAGGGGATACGCAGACCTCACTGGCGACAGTGATGGGTATATTAGGGGCTTTTGGCAAATTCTCAGGGCTAACAATCAACTGGGATAAATCAGCACTCTTGCCGATAGACCCACTGTCACGCCAGATAACTCAGGTGAAGGTTGTGAACCAAATGAAATATTTGGGAATAACTGTCACCAGAGATCCAGGGCAGTACATAGATGGAAACGTAGTACCTCTGTTGACTAAGCTGAGACAGAAGTGCAGAGTTTGGAACCGGCTCCCACTTTCCGTGGCTGGTCGGTGCAACCTGGTGAAGATGGCTTGGATGCCGCAAATCCTGTATATCCTGCATAACTCTCCCGTATGGATTCCCAAACCCTGCTTTAAAAAACTGGATAGTTTATTTAGGGAACTGATATGGAGGGGGAGGACAGCTAGGATCCGCCTCCGAATCTTACAGCAACCAAAAGAGAAGGGGGGAGTGGCATTTCCAAACCCGAGACACTATTTCTTGGCCGCACAAATGCAGCGCATGCGGGGTAGCAATTTATTTGCAGGCAGAGAAGCTATAAAAGGGTCAATCCTGAACGACACCAGCCATGATACATTGGTTGAGGCAGTGGAGGCGGACTCTTTTTGCTCTAGGTGCCCAACGGCTCAACTGATGGTAAGATGCTGGGAGACCACTAAGAAGATGCTGGGATATAGTGGATTTTCTGAATTTTCCCCAATATGGGATAATAACAATCTAATAGAATTTAAAGCTATGGGAACAATTGAACAATGGGATAGGGGTGGAATACACCTACTATCACATATCTTCAAAACAGGGTGAATTAAATAATTTCAGGAGATAAGGGAAGAATATGCAGTCCCAAACAGATCCTTTTACAGATACCTGCAAGTTAGACACGTGGCAAACGCACAATTTGGTCAGGGCCCACCAGCATGGAACGACATGCCTCTTCTCCGCAAGCTGGTAAACGCAGAAGACTCCAGAGGGATGATCTCAGAGCTGTATGGGCATATAGAGGAGGTGGACCAAGGCGTGGAATTGGACACTAAGAATAAGGATAAATGGGTAAGGGATGTGGGCCCACTGTCTGGGGAACAGTGGAAAAGTATATTAGAAGTAGGATCCAGAGTGTCACTGCCCCCCTCACAGATAGTGTCCCACCTTTCCCTGATACACAGAGCATACTACACACCTCAAAGAATGTTCCAGTTTGGCAGGAGGTAGGACGCAAGATGTCAGAGATGTGGGGACGACAGGGGAGACCTAATGCACATGTTTTGGAGGTGCCCCAAGCTATATCAGTATTGGAAGGAGATTGTGGAAAAAATAAATGCGGTATTTGAGACTGCTTTGCAGCCAGAGGCTAAGACATGTGTATTGGGCCTTGTGGAATAAAGGGGGGTAGTAGGAGATAAAAAAACGGCAATTATAAGGTGTTTGTTCCAGGGAAGGAAACTTATTGCACAGAAATAGCAATCGGTAAACCCCCCCACAGCGTTAGAATGGAGGAAGGTGATAGAGGATATGATTAATAAAGAAGAATTTATATACACTAAAAGGGGAAATAACAAGAAATTCAAAACTATGTGGAAACAATGGATAGAAGTGGAAGCACATTAAGGGTGGGAGTTTGAAAGTGAAGTTGGTGAAGGGACGAGGGATAAGGGGGAATGTAAGGGTAGAATGGAAGAAGGAATTGTGGAACGTATTATCGCTGTGATATTTGATGTACTTAATGTGATATATAAAGGACGAAGGTCGTATGGTTTTATATGTAGTGTAAAACAAGAATAAAAAAAGGATTTAATTAAAAAAAAAAAATGTCATGCTTCAAAATTGCGCCCGCTCGTGGAATGGCGACAAACTTTTACCCTTAAAAATCTCCATTGGCGACATTTAAAAAATTCTACAGGTTGCATGTTTTGAGTTACAGAGGAAATCTAGAGCTAGAATTATTGATCTCGCTCTACCGATCGCAGTGATACCTCACATGTTTGGTTTGAACACTGTTTTCATATGTGGGCGCTGCTAACGTATGCGTTCGCTTCTGCACACAAGCTCGTTGGGACGGGGCGCATTAACAATTTTTTTTTTTTCTTATTTATTTTACCTTTTGTTTTTCTTTTTTACACTGTTCTTTATAAAAAAAAGTGTCACTTTTATTCCTTTTACAAGGAATGTAAACATCCCTTGTAATAGAAAAAAAAACATGACAGGCCTTCTTAAATATGAGATCTGGGGTCAAAAAGACCTCAGATCTCATATTTACACTAAAATGCAATAAAAAATTGCCCTTTAAGAGCTATGGGCGGAAGTGAAGTTTTGACGCCACTTCCGCCCTGCTATGGTATGGAGACAGGTGGGGACCATCTTCCCCTCACTCGTCTCCATACCCAGCCAGCAGAAGGACCCGAACGCCCCCGCCGCTGCTGATGGCTCAGGTAAGTGGCAGAGGGCACAGAGAGCAGCAGGAGGGGGGCCTCTCCCGCCGCCGATAAAAGTGATCTTGCGGCGAATCCGCTGCAGAGACCACTATTATCGGAAACTGGACCGCCCGCTGAAGAAGAGGATACCTGGGTTATGGCAGCTAGCTGCTGCCATAGCAACATATCTCTCTTCAAACAGCTGACATATATCGGCGTTCGGCGGTCCGGAAGTGGTTAACCACTTGCCGCCCGCCCTCTAGCGGATTGACGGAGGCAAAGTGGTTTTAAAATCCTGACTGGACGTCATATGACGTCCTCAGGATTTTGAGCCGCTGCGCGCCCCCGGGGGCGCGCATCGCGGCGATCGTTGCTGCGGGATGTCAGTCTGACACCCCGCAACACCGATCTAGGTAAAGAGTCTCCGACGGAGACTCTTTACCACGTGATCAGCCGTGTCCAATCACGGCTGATCACGATGTAAACAGGAAAAGCCGGTCATCGGCTTTTCCTCACTCGCGTCTGTCAGACGCGAGTAGAGGAGAGCCGATCGGCTGCTCCTCTGACAGGGGGGGTTTGTGCTGATCCATTATCAGCACAGCCCCCCAAAGATGCCCACACTGGACCACCAGGGATGCCACTAGACCACCAGGGATGCCCACCTTAAAGGTATGCCACCCTAGACCACCAGGGATGCAAATTAGAAATGGCTAATGGATGCCAATCAGTGCCCACAATGGATGCCAATCAGTGCCCACAATGGGCACCACTGATTGGCAGGCATTATTGTTTGGCACTGATTGGCATCCATTAGTAAAACACATTGCAGTACAGTGCCACCTATCAGTGCCCATCCATGCCACCTATCAGTGCCCATCCATGCCCATCCGTGCCACCTATCAGTGCCCATCCATGCCGCCTATCAGTGCCCATCCGTGTCACCTATCCGTGCCGCTTCATGCCGCCTATCTGTGCCCATCCGTGCCCATCCGTGCCGCCTATCTGTGCCCATCCATGTCCATCCGTGCCGCCTATTGGTGCCCATCCGTGCCGCCTATCAGTGCCCATCAGTGCCGCCTCATCAGTGCCCATCAGTGCCGCCTCATCGGTGCCCATCAGTGCAGCCCCATCAGTGCCCATCAGTGAAGGAGAAAACATACTTATTTACAAAATTTTGTAACTGAAATAAAAAAAGAACGTTTTTTTTTCAAAATTTTCGGTCATTTTAAAAAAAATTTGCAGAAAATAAAAATCGCAGAGGTGATCAAATACCACCAAAAGAAAGCTCTATTTGTGGGATCAAGATGATAAAAATTTAGTTTGGGTACAGTGTAGCATGACCGCACATTCAAAGTGCAACAGCGCAGAAAGCTGAAAATTGGTCTGGGCAGGAAGGTGTTTAAGTACCCAGTATGGAAGTGGTTAATGTCCTTCTAGACCAATTTTATTTTCTAGCCACCCCCCCCCAAAATTTTTAAACAGAGAGACAGTTTATTGTTCATCACACTGTTTAGCAGCTAGACTAAGATTAGTATGAGTAAAAAGTGCCTCCACATCAAAGGTTAATGGGAGTAAAAACACTCCTATGTTAGTGGTCAGTGGGAGAAAAAAATTACTCTGCCTCCGTAGTCAGTAAAATGAAAATTTCCCTGCATCCGTAAAAGTAAAAAAAATGGCTCAGTGTCCGTAAAAGTGAAAAATTTCCCTGCATCAATCAAAGTAAAAAATGTCTCTGCATCATTGAGAGGAATAGTGTCTGTGTCAATGGTCAGTGGGAGGAATGGTGCCCCCTGTCTTAGTGGAAAATGTCGCTCTTAGCATCAGTGTTCAGAGAGACTTACCTGTCTGCAGGTAAGCACCAATCCTGCTAATGATGACACACCTGGGACTATACAGCTGCCATTAAAGGGGCTGGTCCATAGCAAGCAGAGGGATGTAGTTTGGGGGTTGCTGTTATTGACTATCATTACAAGGACTTATGTACTAAAATACAAATTTCTGGTTCCTATCTGCCTACTAGGTCGGGTAGTAACCACAATAAAATGGATTAGACTTAAGTTTACTTTACTGCCCTCTAGCAATATGCCTTCTTGGTAGGGTTGAATTTGGGTTTGACCCAAACTTGGCCTATTTGCAGTTTAGTGAACGGTGAGAAAACAGGCCATATATTGAAGTCTTTCATTTTGCTGGGGGGGGGGTGTATTATTATTATTATCATAATGCTATTTAGGGTGCAGAATATGGAGATGAAACCCTTGCACCCTCAACATTGGGGAAAAAGTATCTTGCAAGAATGGGGGACTTGCAAGGTGTCCTCCCAAAGTTGAAGGCACGTAGCCTACTATGCAGAGGAGGGGCATATAGTGGCAAAGCCTTGTTGCTTCTTTCCCTTGCACAACACCTCATCACTAATGTTGAGGGGACAAGAACTTTATTCCCATATTCTTTCCCCCAAAAGCTATGTGTGGGTCTGCGGGGATGGGGAGACTTAGAAGAACCTGGGAGCCCTGTTGAGAAAACCAGAGCCCCCTAAAATCCCCTCATTCTTGTTATGCATTCACCATTCCAAAAAAAATGAAAAATGAAATAAAAACACAAATACCTTGAAAATGTATTTTATTAGAGAAAAACATAAAGTTCCCCAATGAACATCAATAACATCATCCAACTATGAATGTCAATCCAAAAGGATCTGCCAAAATGACCACCCGTAACCTGACGATGGCAACAACACCCCACTCAATTATAGTCATGACCACATTTTGTTAATGATATCACCCAGGATCTCTGAATGATTTGTTCTCAACCAGGAGTCGGTTGGAAGTCTGTCATTTTTCAGCGGCGGTAAGCAAGTAATATTCCTTTTAACTGCTTAAGTACCGCCACACGCACATTTATGTCGACAGAATGGCAGGGACAGGCAAATGGCATACAGGTACTGTACGTCCCCTTTAATTTGCCGCCGTTTGGTCGTGCGCGCCGGCGCGCTCGAGACTCTGTTGCGAGCTCCGTGACCGTGCCCGTGGGACCCGCGGACTAGATGTCTGCTGGTGTCCCGCAATCGTGTCATGGAGCTGAAGAACGGGGAGATGTCAGTGTAAACACAACATCTCCCCGTTCTTCCTAGTGACATGTTACTGATCGAATGCACCCTCTCATCGGGAGCAGCGATCAATGACGTGTCTCTCGTAGCCACGCCCCCTAACAGTTAGAATCACTCCCTAGGACATACTTAACCCCTTCAGCGCCCCCTACAGGTTAACCCCTTCACTGCCAGTGTCATTTTTACAGTAAGTGCATTTTTATAGCACTGATCGCTGTAAAAATGACAATGGTCCTAAAATGGTGTCTAAAGTGTCCGCCATAATGTCGCAGTAATGATAAAAATCACTGATCGCTGCCATTATTGGTAAAAAAAAAATATATTTATAAAACTATCCCCTATTTTGTAGACGCTATAACTTTTGCTATAACTTTTGCGCAAACCAATCAATAAACGCTTATTGCGATTTTTTTTACCAAAAATATGTAGAAGAATTCGTATTGGCCTAAACTGAGGACATTTTTTTTTATATATATATATATATTTTTTGGGGACATTTATTATAGAAAAAAGGAAAAATATTGAATTTTTTTCAAAATTGTCGCTCTATTTTTGTTTATACGGCAAAAAATAAAAAACACAGAGGTGATCAAATACCACCAAAAGAAAGCTCTATTTATGGGGAAAAAAGGACATAAATTTTGTTTGGGAGCCACGTTGCACAACCGCGCAATTCTCAGTTAAAGCGACGCAATGCCGAATCGCAAAAAGTGCTCTGGTCTTTGGTCAGCCAAATGGTCCGAGGCTTAAGTGGTACATCAAACTGCTCCACAACTTCATGTATATTTTTAAGGCATTCACAAAGCATGTTATTTAAAGGAGCTTAGTTTTAAAGTTGCCCTTTAATCAACAATAGAGTTGAGCGGACACCTGGATGTTCGGGTTTGACGGGTTCGGCCGAACTTCGGAAAAAAGTTCGGGTTCGGGACCGAACTTTAACCCGAACCCGGACCCGAACCCGAACCCCATTGAAGTCAATGGGGACCCGGACTTCTAAGGACTAAAAAGGCTCTAAAAAAGTAATGGGAAGGGCTAGAGGGCTGCAAATGGCAGCAAAATGTTGTTAAGAGCATGGCAAGTGCTCTGCAAACAAATGTGGATAGGGAAATAACTTAAAATAACATAAAAAAATAAAAATAAAAAATAATAATCTTGACCTAGGAGGACGAGGTCCATATGGAGTAGGAGGTTGAGGTGGCGGTGGATGTGGCTGTGTAGGTGGAAGCGGCAGTGGAGGAGGATGAGGTAGCCAACACTGATTCAAAAATACAACAATGGCTGGGTAAGGCCGGTGATGTGTCGAATTCTGTCCCCCGTCAAATAGTGTCCACCCTGTACTGCGCTTGCTCAGTATGTAGGACAAGGGGATTTCTAAAATCTCCCAAGACGAACGGCGCCTGCGTGGTGAGTTCAGGTGAAGGCCACACCATCCATGGTTCAAGCCGAGCCAAGTGAGGTCGTGCCCGAAGCGTGGCGATCGAACCGAGCCCGTGAGGGGCCCTGTTACTATGTGCTACCGTATGTCCACTTGGATGGTGGGGCTTGAACCTGCACTCACGGCGCAGGCGCCGTTTATCTTCGGAGATTTTGTGAATCTCCTTGTCCTCTGTACTGCGCAAGCGCTGTGCCTTCGCAGTATGGACCGGACACAATCCGATGGCCGGACAGTTTTTGTCACAACACCGGTATACATGTCTAATCTGCACAAGGTACGGACAAGTCCTGTGGGATCCATGCCTGGTTCATTTTAATGAACGTGAGCTTGTCCACATTGGCTCTGGACAGGCGGCTGCGCTTGTCTGTGATAACGCCCCCTGCCGTGCTAAATACACGTTTAGATAATACACTGGCTGCAGGGCAGGCCAGCACCTCCAAGGCATAAAGGGCAAGCTCAGGCCATGTGCCCAATTTGGAGACCCAGAAGTTAAAGGGGGCAGACCCGTCATCCAGTACGTGTAGGCCTGTGGACACATACTGCTCAACCATGTTGGTGAAATGCTGCCTCCTGCTAAGACGTTCCATCTCAGCTGGTGGTGCTGGTTGTTGTGGCGTGCTGACAAAGCTTTTCCACATTTCAGCCATGCTAACCCTGCCTTCTGAGGTGCTGCCGGTGCCCCGGCTGCGTTGGCGACCTTTTCCTCCTCCTCCTCTGCCTTCGCCTTGTGCTTCCACCGTACGCCCGCTGTCAGGTGCGAATGCCACCAGCAGCGCGTCTACCAGCGTGCGCTTGTACTCGCGCATCTTACGATCCCGCTCCAGTGAGGGAATTAAGGATGGTACGTTGTCCTTGTAACGGGGATCCAGCAGGGTGGCCACCCAGTAATCAGCACCAGTTAAAATGTGGGCAACTCGGCGGTCATTGCGGAAACACTGCAGCATGTAATCGCTCATGTGTGCCAGGCTGCCCAGAGGCAAAGAAAAGCTGTCCTCTGTGGGAGGTGTATCGTCTGTGTCCTCTGTATCCCCCCAGCCACGCACCAGTGATGGCCACGAGCTGGTCTGGGTGCCACCCTGCTGTGAAAATGGCTCCTCCTCCTCCTCCTCCTCCTCCATCTCCTCCTCCACCTCGTCATCCTCCAGAACTGTGGCCTTTCTGCCGGACAATTGTGTACCTGGCGTTTGTTGGTGCAGGAACCCACCCTCGTAGCCACTTGTGAAAGACTGCCCTGAAAGCCTTTGAAATGATCCCGCTTCCTCCTCCTCCTCCTCATCCTCCTGTGCCACATCCTCTTCCATCATCGCCAGAAGCGTTTTTTCAAGGAGGCATAGAACTGGGATAGTAACGCTAAGAACGGCGTCATTGGCACTGGACATGTTGGTGGAGTACTCGAAACAGCGCAACAAGGCACACAGGTCTCGCATGGAGGCCCAGTTATTGGTGGTGAAGTGGTGCTGTTCCGCAGAGCGACTCACGCGTGATTGCTGCAGCTGAAACTCCACTATCGCCTGCTGCTGCTCGCACAGTCTGGCCAGCATGTGCAAGGTGGAGTTCCACCTTGTGGGCACGTCACATATGAGGCGGTGAGCGGGAAGGCCGAAGTTACGCTGCAGCGCTGACAGGCGAGCAGCAGCAGGGTGAGAACGCTGAAAGTGCGCATACACAGCCCGCACTTTCTGCAGCAGCTCTGGCATATTGGGGTAATTTTTAAGGAACCTCTGGACCACCAAGTTCAGCACATGCACCAGGCAAGGGATGTGCGTCAAACCGGCTAGGCTCAGAGCTGCTACGAGATTTCGCCCATTATCGCACACCACCAGGCCGGGCTTGAGGCTCACTGACAGCAACCACTCATTGGTCTGTTGTTCCATGTCCCTCCACAACTCCTGCGCGGTGTGGGGTTTTTCCCCCAAACAGGAAAGTTTTAAAACTGCCTGCTGTCGTTTACCCCTGGCTGTGCTGAAGTTGGTGGTGAAGGTGTTACGCTGACCGGATGAGGAGGCGGTAGAGGATGAGGAAGCGGAGTAGGAGGAGTTAGCAACAGGAGGCAAACTGAAGCGCCCTGCAATCCTCGGTGGTGGAAGGACATGGGCCAAACTGCTATCTGCCTCAGGCCCAGCCGCCACTGCATTTACCCAGTGTGCTGTTAGGGAGATATAACGTCCCTGACCGTGCTTACTGGTCCACGCATCCGTAGTTAGGTGGACCTTGCCACAGATGGCGTTGCGCAGTGCACACCTGATTTTGTCCCCCACTTGGTTGTGCAGGGAAGGGATGGCTCGCCTGGAAAAATAGTGGCGGCTGGGCACGACATACTGTGGGACAGCCAATGCCATCAGGCTTTTAAAACTCTGCGTCTCCACCAGACGGAATGACAGCATTTCAAAGGCCAGGAGTTTTGAAATGCTGGCATTCAGGGCCAGGGATCGCGGGTGGCTAGGGGGGTACTTCCTCTTCCGCTCCAATGTTTGGGAGATAGAGAGCTGAACGCTTCCATGGGACATTGTGGAGATGGTTGGTGACCCAGGTGGTAGTGTTGCTGGCAGATCCTCTGTTTGCGGGGTGGCAGGTGCCACTGTCACTACAGAGGTGGATGAAGAGGCCGAGACTGCAGCAGAAGAGGAAGCAGGAGGAGCCAGAGACCTTTCTTGGTTTTTGAGGTGTCTACTCCACTGCAGCTCGTGCTTTGCACTTAGATGCATGGTCATGCAGGTTGTGCTCAGGTTGAGAACGTTTATGCCTCGCTTCAGCCTCTGATTGCACTGCCTGCAAACCACTCGTGTCTTGTCATCAGCACATTGTGTGAAGAACTGCCACGCTAGGGAACTCCTTGGACCTGGCTTTGGTGTGCTCGGTCCCTTGCTGCGTTGGGCAGTAGCAGACATACTGTCTAGCTGACAGACGCTCCGCTTTTGCACCCTGCTCCCTCTTCTGCTGTGCTGGTGGCTCTGTGCGACCACCGCCTCTTCCTCCAAACTACACTGGTCACCTGCATAACGTTCATTCCATGTGGGGTCGAGGACCTCATCGTCCTCCACATCATCTTCCACCCAGTCTTCACCCCTGCCCTCCTTGTCTGTCTGCACAATTGCGAAAGCAGCAGCAGTTGGCACCTGTGTTTCGTCATCATCCGAGACGTACTGCGATGGTCCTCCCATGTACTCATCATGAAACATAAGTGGTTGGGCATCGGTGCACTCAATCTCTTCCACTTCTGGGGCAGAGCTAGGTCGATGGCCCTGGGAAACCCTGCTAACAGAGTCATCGAAAAGCAGAAGAGACTGCTGCATGATTTGGGGCTCAGACTGCTTGGCTGATTTGCAAGGGGGTGAGGTGAAAGACTGATGGACATGGGTTTCAGGTGCCAACTCTGTTCTTTCATCAGAAGAGTGGGTGAGAGACAATGTGAAGGAACCCGAGGCACTGTCAGCAACCCAATCTACTATCGCCTGTACTTGTCCTGGCCTAAACATTCGTACAGCCTCATTAGGCGCGACAAAATACCGCCGCAGGCTCGGTCGCCTACTCGCACCTGAGGAAGGTGTTTCACTTGTGCGTGTATCTGGCACAGATCCACCACGTCCTCTCCCTGCAACAGGAGCTCCACCAGCAGCACCACGACCGGGGCCACCACGTCCCTTTGACCTTCTCCTCATATTTTCCAAATTTAGGATCTTGCCCTAAATGGGTGTTTTTGGAAGAGCAGAACACACCCACAGTACGTACCCGCTGAATCGCACAGCTACAGAACTGCAGAAAATGCTATTCCAAAAAAATTTTGTTTTTTTAGTATAGCACAGTAGGAGAAAACTATATAGAAATTGTTTATTTCACACACCTCCAAATATGTATAAGACACTGCAAACTATTTTTTGTGCCCCTAAACTGCGTTTTTTGGAAGAGCAGAACACACCCACAGTACGTAACCGCTGAATCGCACAGCTACAGAACTGCAGAAAATGCTATTAAAAAAAAATGTTGTTTTTTTAGTATAGCACAGTAGGAGAAAACTATATAGAAATTGTTTATTTCACACACCTCCAAATATGTATAACACACTGCAAACTATTTTTTGTGCCCCTGAATGGCTCTTTTTGCAAGCGTACATTAAAGTGCAAATTTTTTTTATTTTTTTTTGCCCTAAACGGGTCTTTTTTTGCACGAGCAAAATAAAATGCTTTTTTTTTTTTTTTTTTTGCCCTATGGGTCTTTTGGAAAAGAGCACAATAAAAGTTAGATTTTCTCTGACACTGGGCTCATGGCAGTGTAAAAAGACTGCACTGCAACACAAATAGGTAAACCTATGCAGATCGCTGATTTTAATCTCTGAATCTGGACTCCTATATAATATTCTCTCTCCCTGAAAGCACCAACACAGGAACCTGGCCCTACACTACACTATCTCTCTATCTTTTCCCTCAGATTGTAGAATCAGGACTACCTCATCTATTTTTCTATCTCTCCCTAAAAGCAGCAGCAGCAGACTAGATCCTCTCCCTATCTATTCTGAAGCAGAGTGACATGTGTGCTGTGTGCCTCTAGCTTATATAGAAGCTGGGTTACATGTTGCACTGACCAATCACAGCCATGCCATTAGTAGGCATGGCTATGATGGCCTCTAAGGGCACACCAGCTAATCAAAAGGTGATTGGCTGGCCCCTGAAGCATTTCTAAATGCGTAATTAGATTGCCGAACCCGAACCCGGACTTTTGGGCAAAGTCCGGGTTCGGGTTCGGGAAAAAGGTACAGTTCGGGTTCGCTCAACACTAATCAACAACAAAAGATCCTTTCTCTGCAAAACAGTATTTTTACAGATTTTTGTTTGCATTGATGCCTATCCCCAGGCAGTGACCTTTCTATTAATGAAAGTTTGAAAATCAGCCTCATCAAAGGCAAGAAAATAGCAAGATTTCACTCCCAAGACTTCTGCTGGGTTCAACATTATGTTATGTGTTGACAACTTCCTACTGGGTTTCAGTGAACCAAATTTTACCCATTTCACTCATCACTATGTCTCAGGCATGAGATTATGGTGGCCTCTATCCAAAGCTTCTCAGTCAAATATATATTTTGCTTTGTGACAAATCCCCTTTAGGCTCTTTGCTGCCAGACCCTATACTCCACGTTTCGCCTCACGTGGGCAATTTTTTTTTTTACAGGGCTGAAAAAAGAAAAAGATGGTGCTATACATTTTGGAGGTCCTGTGATAGGTGTGCAAATGTTTATCAAAATTATACTTTTAATAAATACACTTAAACCATTATTAGTGTATACAAACACAACATTTCCACTAAATCTATATGATAAAACAGTACTGAATTAAATAGCAAATATTTGTGACCTTTTTAAAATGTGCCTTTTTTGTGATATGTTGAGAATCAAATATGCACAAAACTGTGAATAAACAACTTGCTAAAATTTTGGAAGTTGGCCTCACCCCTGTGCTGTGTTCATGTTCTTTGCGTAAAAACAAGGAAGGCATTCATTTTATTGCAACACGGAGCACTATAATGCGAGCACACTACTGTGCATTGAGTTGGTCAAATGTATGGTTACATTTATAAATAAAATAAAAAAAGAGAAAAGAATGAAGCACTGCATTGTATTGTAACACCACACAGTAGTACTTGTGCACAAAGCACACCGGCATGCACGTATTATGTGTGCCATAGCACAGCCTTATGCCGCGTACACACTGCCGGACTTTCCATCGGGCAAACCTCCGTCGGAATTTCCGATGAAAAAATAGAGAACCTGCTCTCTATCTAAGTCTGTCAGAAATTCCGACAGAAAAAGTCAGATGGGGCATACACACGGTCGGAATATCCAACGAAAAGCTCCCATCTGACTTTTTCTGTAGGAAATTCCGACCGTGTGTATGCGGCATTAGGCTTGCAACCACAAACCAAGCAGTTGCATGCATACAGGGAATTATGAACAGCCCAGTTTGTGTCCAACAGGGATAAGCCGAACACCCCCCTGTTCGGTTCGCACCAGAACCTGCGAACAGACAGAATGTTTGCGTGAACTTTAGAACCCTATTAAATACAAAGGACTCGAACGTTCGAAATCTAAAGTGCTAATTATAAAGGCTACTATGCAATTTATTGTCCTAAAAAGTGTTTGGGGACCCAGGTCCTGCCCCAAGGGACATGTATCAATGCAAAAAAAAAGTTTAAAAAATAGACGTTTTTACGGGAGCGGTGATTTTAATAATGCTTAAAATGAAAAAATAAAAGTGAAATATTCCTTTAAATTTCGTACCTGGGGGGTGTGTATGATATGCATGTAAAGTGGCACATGTTTCCCGTGCTTAGAACTGTCCCTGCATAAAATGTAATTTTTGAAGGAAAAAAAGTAATTTAAAACTCACTCGCGGCTATTAATGAATTGTCGGCTTTTACCAATACATAGAAAAGTCATTGATAAAAAAAGCGTGGGGGTTCCCCCAAATTCAATTACCAGGCCCTTCAGGTCTGGAATGGATATTAAGGGGAACCCCACCGCAAATTTAAAAAAAAATGACGTGGGGTTCCCCCTAAATATCCATACCAGGCCCTTCAGATCTGGCATAGATTTTAAGGGGAACTCCACCCCAAATTTAAAAAAAAATGGCGTGGAGTCCCCCAAAAATCCATACCAGACCCATATCTGAGCACGCAACCTGGCCGGCCACAGGGGAAGAGGGGGGACGAGAGAGCGGCCCCCCTCCCTCCTGAACCGTACCAGGCCATATGCCCTCAACATGGGGAGGATGTCCCCATGTTGATGGGGACAAGGGCCTCATCCCCACAACCCTTGCCCGGTGGTTGTGGGGGTCTGCGGGCGGGGGGCTTATCGGAATCTGGAAGACCCCTTTAACAAAGGGGACCCCAGATCCCAGCCCCCCCATGTGAATTGGTAAGGGGTACATTGTACCCCTACCATTTCACGAAGAAAGTGTCAAAAAATTTAAATAAAAACACACAAACACCTTGGAAAACTCCTTTATTAAAAAAAAAAAAAACATTCCAGCGATGAAATCCAGTGTCCCGCGGCGATCCCGATGTCCAGCGCTGTCCGTCATTGGTTGTGCCTGAGCGGACCTGATGGGGAACTTCCTCTGCAGTGTTTTAAATGTATAGGCCCGCCCCTTCTAAAGTTCCCCATCAGGTCCGCTCAGCGGACCAGATGCAGAACGCGAGAAGAGGCGGGTCTATACATGAATTACACAGTAAAGGAAGTTCCCCATCAGGTCCGCCCCCTCGGTATGTCAGACCGCGCCTACGTCATTGGCCTGAGCGGACATGATGGGGAACTTCCTTCACTGTGTAAATTTAAATTACACAGTGAAGGAAGTTCCCCGCTCAGGCCAATGACGTAGGCAGGGTCTGACATACCGAGGGGGCGGACCTGATGGGAACTTCCTTCACTGTGTAATACGTGAATAGACCCGCCCCTTCTAAAGTTCCCCATCAGGTCCGCTAAGCCTACCAGATGTGGAACATGAGAAGGGGCGGGTCTATTCACGTATTACACAGTGAAGGAAGTTCCCATCAGGTCCGCCCCCTCGTAGAGCGGACCTGATGGGGAACTTCCTTCACTGTGTAATACATGAATAGACCCGCCCCTTCTCACGTTCCGCATCTGGTCCGCTGAGCGGACCTGATGGGGAACTTTGGAAGGGGCGGGTCTATACATTTAAAACACTGCGGAGGAAGTTCCCCATCAGGTCCGCTCAGGCACAACCAATGACGGACAGTGCTGGACATCGGGATCGCCGCGGGACACTGGATTTCATCGCTGGAATGTTTTTTTTTTATTATTATTATTTTTTTTTTTTTAATAAAGGACTTTTCCAAGGAGTGTGTGTTTTTATTTACATTTTTTGACACTTTCTTCGTGAAATGGTACAATGTACCCCTTACCAATTCACATAGGGGGGGGCGGGATCTGGGGGTCCCCTTTGTTAAAGGGGTCTTCCAGATTCCGATAAGCCCCCCGCCCGCAGACCCCCACAACCACTGGGCAAGGGTTGTGGGGATGAGGCCCTTGTCCCCATCAACATGGGGACATCCTCCCCATGTTAAGGGCATGTGGCCTGGTACGGTTCAGGAGGGAGGGGTACCGCTCTCTCGTACCCCCCTCTGCCCCTGCGGCCGGCCAGGTTGCGTGCTCGGATAAGGGTCTGGTATGGATTTTTGGGGGGACTCCACGCCATTTTTTTTAAAATTTGGGGTGGAGTTCCCCTTAAAATCCATGCCAGATCTGAAGGGCCTGGTATGGATATTTAGGGGGAACCCCACGCCATTTTTTTAAAAATTTGCGGCGGGGTTCCCCTTAATATCCATTCCAGACCTGAAGGGCCTGGTAATTGAATTTGGGGGAACCCCCACGCTTTTTTTTTTTTTTATCAATGACTTTTGTATGTATTGATAAAAGCCGACAATTCATTAATAGCCGCGAGTGAGTTTTAAATGACTTTTTTTCCTTCAGAAATGACACTTTGTGCAGGGACAGTTCTAAGCACGGGAAACATGTGCCACTTTACATGCATATCATACACACCCCCCAGGTACGAAATTTAAAGGAATATTTCACTTTTATTGTTTCACTTTAATCATTATTAAAATCACTGCTCCTAAAAAAAGTCAGTTTTTTTAACTTTTTTTTTGCATTGATACATGTCCCCTGGGGCAGGACCCGGGTCCCCAAACACTTTTTAGGACAATAACTTGCATATAAGCCTTTATAATTAGCACTTTAGATTTCTCCCATAGACTTTTCGAATTTGCCGCAAACACCCCAAATTGTTCGTTGTTCGGCGAACGGGCGAACAGGCAATGTTCGAGTCGAACATGAGTTCGACTCAAACTCGAAGCTCATCCCTAGTGTCCAAGATGTGCAGTTATGTACAGAAGCAGAATCTGTCAGCCTGTCATTGATTTGCACAGGCTGCTGTCTATGGCTGTACATAAACACCTGTATCTTGCAGGTGCAGAAATGTACTACTTTTTGACTTTGGATGGTCCTTTGTTGCGAGGTAAATGAAACCTTATTTATGTGTCTTTCTTTAATAGTCCTGTCAGGGGGCTTTTGGGAAATATCAGGAGTCCAAACAGACCTCTGATTTTTTGTTTTTAAGTTAGAGAAAAATATTGAGAACACTGAGTCACTAATAATCAGTTCTGTGTTCATTCAAGGGGTCATTTAACATTAAGGACATGTTTACTGACCTCCCATCTCTCAATACTGAATAGATTGATACTCTGAGCAAGCACCCGCCAACAGGTGGGAGGAAAAGGGCAAGTACAGGTGATTAGATCAGGGATCAGAGAACACAGAGAGCCCAGGGAGAGCCTGGGGGGTTCATCAGAGGGCACAGAGAGGTGGGGATGAGCTGCAGGAATATGGAGGAGATTACATTACAGCACACAGCAGGGGGGGCACTGATAAGCAGGGCACACTGTGGATGGTGGCTGTGGGAATGGTAAAATTTTTAATGACTGTTGTGATCAGCATCTTGTCAGCCACTGATCCCAGCTATTTGTTTAATCAGGAGAGTCTAGGGGGCACTTCCTTTATAGCTTAATGGTTGCTGAAGTGACCATGCGCTTATACTAGAAGGGAATGCAAAGGACATATGGCTTACTGAGTTGGTTAGCTGGAAGCAGTCCTGTTCCGATGTACAGTATGTATTTTATTCTTAGCAGCAAAAGGGTTAAACGTCATACAGCCTTATGAAGCATATATTTAGGTATGATATAATTAAAGAGAATCAATATATGTAGACATAATATATTCCTCATAAATTAATTTGCTTCTCACATTAGAGTTATGCCCTGCACTAAGCAATTCATGATTATGGCAAAAAATACACAGCCACCATTCCAGTCAATGTAGGCCACACTGATTAACAAGAAATGACAGGTTAGCTAAACACTAGATTGTGCAGGAAGAAGATAGTTTGTCATCCATCAAATGCCTAAAATGTGGCTGTCTCTCTCCCCTTTGGAGATTGTAGCTTTGGATTGGTCATGTCACTTTGATTAGGCTGTTTCTGCAATTAATGACCCTTTGCTAATTAGATTGATTGCTTGAGCTGTCAGTCATACAAGCTTTCTTACAACTAAAGTGGATAGATTTTTTTTTTAAACAAACTAAAAAGTGGTTTGCAGAACTAAAATTCATATTTGGTAGTGGAGGGGAATCATATTGCTTGTTACAACTGAGCCTATAAAAATGAAAATATACATATATAAGTATATAAAGTCAGTGCTATGCATTTATTATTGTCATAATGTATAAAATGCAAAATCACAAGATGCCGTACTTTCTATGTTATGCCTTCAATAATAAACCCATTTATTTTATATATATATATATATATATATATATATATATATATATATATATTAGTATTATTATTTCCTGTACTTATAAAAGACTGAGTCATTAGAGAAACTACAGATACTGTAAGAGAATCTGCCTGGGTTTCATTTGTAGGACGTTTCTCAAATTGTCATGAAAATGTGTATGGAGAGCAATCTTGGTATTCAAGTCATGGTAATGCAGGCCACATCTTACCCTCCCTGAATACCATAAAAGCTAATACCTACTTAACATAATGACACATAACAAAATGTTGGCAAAAAATAGGATTTTTTGTACTCACCGTAAAATCCTTTTCTCTGACATCCATGGACTGACACGGTGTCTCTTAACACTTTACACGTGGGTTATGTCCCTGCTTGCAGGAGAAGACCTAGGCAGAATGTGAGATGTTATACATACATTCTAAAAGCCAGAGCTGAACAGCCCCACCCAGGGGGCGGTCCCTCCGGGCATAACCCTCCCACTACAGTCAGCAGACTTCAGTTCGTAACAAAGCAGTACAAACTTAAAAAGGAAGGGTGGGTGCCGTGTCAGTCCATGGATGTCAGAGAAAAGGATTTTACGGTGAGTACAAAAAATCCTATTTTCTCTTATCATCCATGGACTGACACGGTGTCTCTTAACACTTTACACGTGGGATGTCCCAAAGCAGTGTCAAGAGGGATGGGAGCAGTATAAATGGAAAAACCAAAAAACTTTCACTCCAAGAAGGCAGATCTCCTCAACGGAGGAGTCGCAACTTTAAACAGCGGCCTGCAGCACCCTGCGGCCGAAGGAAGCATCCGAAGATGCAGCTACATCAACCTTATAAAAAACTTAAAAGGTATGAACAGACGACCAGGTCGCCGCCTTGCACACTTGTGCAACCGACGCTTGATGTCGGAAAACCCAGGAAGCACCAATTGCCCTGGTGGAATGCGCCGTAACCGGAAAGGGAGGCGCCCGCCCTTTGAGAGCATAGGCTTGAATGACGGTTTGTCTGATTCCCCTAAAAATGATGGCAGACGAAACCGCTTGGCCCTGTTATGGACCAGGGGCAGTCACAAACAGTGAGTCGGACTTCCGAATAGAAGCAGTAGCAGACAGGTACACCCGGAAGGCTCGTACCACATCCAATATGTGCAGCGCAAACTCTCTGGGATGCGATGGGTGAGGACACAAGGACGGGAGGACAATGTCCTCATGTAGGTGAAAGGTAGACACCACCTTTGGCAAAAGGGAAGGTCGCGGATGCAACACCGCCTTATCCTTATGGATGACTAAATATGGCGACTTGCAGGACAAAGCCGCCAACTCAGACACTCGTCAAACAGAAGTGATTGCCACTAAAAGGCCACCTTCTGAGACAAGACAAGAGAGGAATATCCCGGATATTCCCAAAAAGGAGGTTCCTGGAGGACCGAGAGCACCAAATTCAGATCCCACGGTGGGAGAGAAGGCTTGACAGGAGGGAGCACATGGCGAACCCCCAACACAAGGTGCTAACCAAGAAATGACCCGCTAGAGGTCACTGAAAGAAGACGGCCAAGGCCGAAATCTGATCCTTGATGGTACTCAAAGCAAGCTTTTGGGTCACTCCACACTGTAGAGGACGCAGGATTCTGGGGACGGAACACGTCCGAGGACGCCAGTCCAGCGCTTTGCATATGGCGATATAAGCTTTCCAGGCACGGTGATAGATCTGCCTGGAGGAAGACTTCCGTGTCCTTAACATGGTCAAAATGACAGAGTCCGAGAGACCTCGGTCCCTCAACACCCGGCTTTTAACAGCTCTGCCGTTAAAGCCAGAGACTGTAAGCCGGATGAAACATAGGACCTTGAGACTGAAGGTCCTCCCTCATCGGCAACCGCCAGGGAACGTCCGCAACGAGACGTACCAGATCAGCGTACCAGTGACGCTGAGGCCAATCCGGAACAATTAGGATCACCGGAGTGTATATCAGGCGATAAGGACCCTATGGGGCCACCAACGCATCCGAGTCATCGCCCAAGGATCCCTGGATCTGGCCACAACCTCGACCCTTGCGACTGAGTCGAGAGGCCATCAGGTCCACATCCGACGTGCCCTACCGTCGGCAAAGGAGTTGAAATATGCAAGGACCACTCTTCCTGGTCCGGCGTCTGGCGATTGGCGACTCAGATAGTCCGCCCCTACAGAGCCGGCACGTTTCTTCCGGCCCACTTTAGGATACGGATTACCTCGGAAGCCGCAGCTGAGCTCCGAGTCCCCCCGTGATGGTTTACATATGCCACCGCCGTGGCGTTGTCCGACTGGCTCCTGATGGAGCGACCCCGTACTCTCTCCGACCTGAGGAGAGACACAGTCTGATGGCCCAAATTTCCAGAACAGTGATTGGTAAACGGGCTCGTCTGGAGTCCAAGGCCTTGAGCCGACAGGACTCCCCAGACTCCACCCCAGCCCGTCAGGCTGGTGTCCGTCGTGAGTACCGTCCATTGGATGGGAGGGGAACGACTTTCCGGACCGAAGAGCCGAGGGTCCCAACCACCCTGTCAGGGACGCCCTGACCAGGTGAATCACCTGGATCCGAAGATCCAAGGACAACGGGGATTTGTCCCAGGTGGACAAGATCTCCTTCTGCAATGCCCTGGTGTGTGATTGGGCATACGGAATGGCCGCGAAGGAGGCCACCAGGAGTCCCGGGACTCTCATGCAAACAACGGATTGACAACCATGTTTGGGATGTCAGCACCCGCACCGCAGACTGAAGTGTCAGCAACTTCTCCAGAGGTAGGATACCTTTGCCTCCAAGGAGTCCAGAACCAGAACTAGAGACTCCAGACACTGAGTCGGGACCAGGACTGACTCCCGAATGTTCAGGAACCACCCGAAGTCCCTGAGGGTCTAATTGACGATAGTCACCTTTCCTCTAAGTCTGAGCCACTTTCTGCTCATAGCAGAAGACCGTCCAGATAGCCCACGACAGCAATACCTCGCTGTAACAGAAGGCTAGAACCGGAGCAAGCACCTTGGTGAACACCCTTGGTGCCGAGGCAAGGCCGAAAGGAAGAGCCACAATCGATAGTGGACTTCGCTGATCGCAAGGCGCAGAAACTTCTGGTGACTTGCGCAGATCGGAACATGCAAGTAGGCGTCCTTGAAGTCCAAGGACGCCAGAAGAAAATCCCTTTGGTGGAGTGTAGCGATCACCGTGCGAATGGATCCCATGCGGAATTTCTGCACCTTCTCGAAGGCATTCAGGGCCTTGAGGTCCAGGATAGGTCGAACCACGTCCTATTTTTGGGACGACAAACAGATTCGAGTAGAATCCCTGAAAACTTTCCTGTGACGGAACCGGCACAATCACTCCAGACCTGATCAAATCCTGTACAGCCCCCAAGAGGGCTGCCCGACAGGTAGGAAGGAGAGGAAGATTCAAGGGAAAGAATCTGTGTGGGGGCCAGGATCGGAATACTATCCTATAACCTGAGGTGACCACCTCGCACACCCACCAGTCGGAGATTCGGGAGGTCCACCGATCCGTGAACCTGCGAAGTCGTCCCCCCACCCCAGAGTCGGGCGGAGGCAAGACTTCACGCGGAGGCGGGCTTGGGAGCCGCTTGTTTGGCTTACGCACCCAGGGGCACTAGTGCCCACCAGCCGCACTGCCGTCAGTCTGAGAGGGCCTACCTGTGGACTCTGACTGACGAAAAAAAAACCGTTTTGCTGGAAAGGAAGGCCCCTGTTTGCGGCGGGCCTCCTCACCCTTGCTAGTCTAAGGAAGAAGAGTGCGTTTACCTCCCGTGACATCCATGACGATGTCATCCAGAGCAGCACCGAAAGGTCTACCGCCTTTAAAATAGTAGATCCGTCAGGAGCTTCCTAAGGCTAGGTCAGCAGACCAGCATTTCAACCAGATAAGACGACGCAATACCACCGCCGAGACAGAGGCCCCGGATATTAAAGGGGCCGCATTCAGCGTGGCGTCGCACACAGAAACCAGGCCCTGAACCAGTTGGTGGGCCAGAGCAACTGTGTCTGGAGGAAGAATATGCTCCTGTACAGCTAGGTGCAATATTTTTGCCCAACCTGTAAGTGTTTTAGACACAAGGGTCGCCGCTACCCCAGGTCGTAGGGCGGATCCCAACAAGGCAAACATGGTTCTGCTCACCACTTCTGACCTCCTGTCAGTGGGGTCCTCAAATGCAGGAGTCCCCTCCATCGGGAGAGTGATGGCCTTGTTCAACCGGGCGACTGGAGGGTCGACCACTGGGGGAGAAGCCCACTTTTTAAGTAGGGCATCTTCAAGGGGTATCTGATAGACAAACGCCGCGGGACCATAAAAAAAAAAATTCTTCTGTGGCTTTTCCCAGACCTTATCAATGAGCTGGTCAAAGAAAGTACAATGGAAAAAACCCCTTTAGAAGGCCTGGCCTTAAAAGAACCAAAGGAGACAGTATCCGCCTGAGGTTCTGCATCCGCAGCATTTGAGCTTGAGAGTGTCCCTCACCGCAGTCATGAGCACACTAACAAGCGCCCTGTCATTTACTGACTCAGAACTGGAGTTTCCCTCATAAGGAATGTCCTGTTCAAAACCATCCATACATTCAGAACTAGGGTCCTGAGCGATAGTGGCTAGGCCCATATCTGAATCAGCGCACTGCCCTCGAGTAGATAAAGTGGGGAGAGGGCGCCTTTTTGCACCTTGCGCTTGCACACAGCTCCCATCCTGGTCAGAAATTGATTCCAGGGCTGCCCACAACAGGTCCATAGGGACCGCAGTGCTGAAGCACTGCCTGTTGCCACTGACATTTTTAGGGGAAGCTGGTGACACAGACTCCATATTGTCCCCCTCTGAGACTCTCTCAGATAAAAAGTCCACCCACAGGCTGTGCTGACTGAGGAGGGGGCGCCCAGGGGACTCACCAAACCGGACCAGGGACTGCTTAGTTCCGCTGTCTGTACCGCGCTGTGTCAGCGCTGGTAAGCTGTGAGGAGACTGTGAGGAGATTTGCGCTGCTATAGCAGCGCTAGAGGCCAAACTAGTGCTGAAAAGCGCGCGGGCTACAAGAAAATGGCTGCCGCACTTCACTGAGGCGATCCGCGGCAAGATGGCCGCCATGACGCAGTTAAAATGAAACAGCACACACGCACAGCGCCACTCGGCGCTCAGGCCCCAAAAAAAAAAAAACACCACACAAAAAAGCCCCAAGGCATACATTGCAGACCAGCATGAGCCCCCCAAGAACAGTGTGACCCCCAAGCACCCCACACAGTCAGCGCCAGTAATGGTGACAGAGAGCGACAATAAAATACAGGGGGAGACAGGGAAAATCCCCCACAGAGAAACACACAGCCCTTTGTACTCACCTGCAGGCAGGAGAGACTACTTACCCCGTCCCCTGAGGGACACACTGGTGTTTCTGACAGGACTATCACAGTGCAGTACTGAGTAGCTGTCGGCCCGGTCCACCGCGAAAGATACAGTCAGTCAGGAGCTGTTCAGTCTTGAGAGGACCGTGGGAGCATGAAAGCAAACCCGGCCACCCCTGGAGTCATGGGGCCTGTCGTGAACTGAGTCTCACGCACAGAAGGCGAGGATCAGCACACTCGATGGTCGGACAGGGAAGACTACTAGGATATCTTGTACCCAACCTGTTGCCCAGCCGACAGTTGATAGAAGATTCTCAAAAATAAAATAAAAAATAATTCCAAAAAGGAATAAAATAGGTCAGGAGACTGGCTCCTGAGTAGGGATGAGCTTCGTGTTCGAGTCGAACATACGTTCGACTCGAACATCGGCTGTTCGATCGTTCGACGAAGATCGAACGATTTGGGCCGTTCGCGCCAAATTCGAGTGACGCGAACGGCCCACAATGCACTACGCCATCGCAGTGTCATCCAGGCGCTGTGATTGGCCAAGCATGCACTGTGACCCCGCATGCTTGGCCAATCACAGCGCCGGCAGCGAGGAGAGCAATGATTGGCCACAGGCAGGATGCCTGTGGCCAATTATTGCTGAGGGTGTTTAGTACACGCCCCACACTATAAAAGGCCGCCAGCACGGCGGCCTAGTGTAGTGTGTTCCGGAGCAGGGATAGAGCAGCATAGGCAGGGACAGTGACTTTTATTTCTTTTTTGCTTAACCTGGATTCCTTTAGTTTAGGGAAAGAGAAGGATAGGTAGGGAGAGTGTCAGTGTGTTTTGTGCTTGTGCTATAGTGTGCTTAAAAAAAACATTTTTTCTAGGGACAGAAAACTGTAGGTAGGGAGAGTGTCAGTTTCTTTCACTGTGCAAGTCCTTGTTTCTAGGGACCTGGAAGGACAGTGAGTGAATTCTCCTTGTGCTATATTGTGCTTAAAAAAAACATTTTTTCTAGGGACAGAAAACTGTAGGTAGGGAGAGTGTCAGTTTCTTTCACTGTGCAAGTCCTTGTTTCCAGGGACCTGGAAGGACAGTGAGTGAATTCTCCTTGTGCTATATTGTGCTTAAAAAAAACATTTTTTCTAGGGACAGAAAACTGTAGGTAGGGAGAGTGTCAGTTTCTTTCACTGTGCAAGTCCTTGTTTCTAGGGACCTAGAAGGACAGTGAGTGAATTCTCCTTGTGCTATATTGTGCTTAAAAAAAACATTTTTTCTAGGGACAGAAAACTGTAGGTAGGGAGAGTGTCAGTTTCTTTCACTGTGCAAGTCCTTGTTTCCAGGGACCTGGAAGGACAGTGAGTGAATTCTCCTTGTGCTATATTGTGCTTAAAAAAAACATTTTTTCTAGGGACAGAAAACTGTAGGTAGGGAGAGTGTCAGTTTCTTTCACTGTGCAAGTCCTTGTTTCCAGGGACCTGGAAGGACAGTGAGTGAATTCTCCTTGTGCTATATTGTGCTTAAAAAAAACATTTTTTCTAGGGACAGAAAACTGTAGGTAGGGAGAGTGTCAGTTTCTTTCACTGTGCAAGTCCTTGTTTCTAGGGACCTGGAAGGACAGTGAGTGAATTCTCCTTGTGCTATATTGTGCTTAAAAAAAACATTTTTTCTAGGGATAGAAAACTGTAGGTAGGGAGAGTGTCAGTTTCTTTCACTGTGCAAGTCCTTGTTTCCAGGGACCTGGAAGGACAGTGAGTGAATTCTCCTTGTGCTATATTGTGCTTAAAAAAAACTTTTTTTCTAGGGACAGAAAACTGTAGGTAGGGAGAGTGTCAGTTTCTTTCACTGTGCAAGTCCTTGTTTCCAGGGACCTGGAAGGACAGTGAGTGAATTCTCCTTGTGCTATAGTGTGCTTAAAAAAAACATTTTTTCTAGGGACAGAAAACTGTAGGTAGGGAGAGTGTCAGTTTCTTTCACTGTGCAAGTCCTTGTTTCCAGGGACCTGGAAGGACAGTGAGTGAATGCTCCTTGTGCTATAGTGTGCTTAAAAAAAACATTTTTTCTAGGGACAGAAAACTCTAGGTAGGGAGAGTGTCAGTTTCTTTCACTGTGCAAGTCCTTGTTTCCAGGGACCTGGAAGGACAGTGAGTGAATTCTCCTTGTGCTATAGTGTGCTTAAAAAAAACATTTTTTCTAGGGACAGAAAACTGTAGGTAGGGAGAGTGTCAGTTTCTTTCACTGTGCAAGTCCTTGTTTCCAGGGACCTGGAAGGACAGTGAGTGAATTCTCCTTGTGCTATATTGTGCTTAAAAAAAACATTTTTTCTAGGGACAGAAAACTGTAGGTAGGGAGAGTGTCAGTTTCTTTCACTGTGCAAGTCCTTGTTTCTAGGGACTGGGAAGGACAGTGAGTGAATTCTCCTTGTGCTATATTGTGCTTAAAAAAAAACATTTTTTCTAGGGACAGAAAACTGTAGGTAGGGAGAGTGTCAGTTTCTTTCACTGTGCAAGTCCTTGTTTCTAGGGACCTGGAAGGACAGTGAGTGAATTCTCCTTGTGCTATATTGTGCTTAAAAAAAACATTTTTTCTAGGGACAGAAAACTGTAGGTAGGGAGAGTGTCAGTTTCTTTCACTGTGCAAGTCCTTGTTTCCAGGGACCTGGAAGGACAGTGAGTGAATGCTCCTTGTGCTATATTGTGCTTAAAAAAAACATTTTTTCTAGGGACAGAAAACTCTAGGTAGGGAGAGTGTCAGTTTCTTTCACTGTGCAAGTCCTTGTTTCCAGGGACCTGGAAGGACAGTGAGTGAATTCTCCTTGTGCTATATTGTGCTTAAAAAAACATTTTTTCTAGGGACAGAAAACTCTAGGTAGGGAGAGTGTCAGTTTCTTTCACTGTGCAAGTCCTTGTTTCCAGGGACCTGGAAGGACAGTGAGTGAATTCTCCTTGTGCTATAGTGTGCTTAAAAAAAACATTTTTTCTAGGGACAGAAAACTGTAGGTAGGGTGAGTGTCAGTTTCTTTCACTGTGCAAGTCCTTGTTTCTAGGGACCTGGAAGGACAGTGAGTGAATTCTCCTTGTGCTATATTGTGCTTAAAAAAAAAACATTTTTTCTAGGGACAGAAAACTGTAGGTAGGGAGAGTGTCAGTTTCTTTCACTGTGCAAGTCCTTGTTTCCAGGGACCTGGAAGGACAGTGAGTGAATTCTCCTTGTGCTATAGTGTGCTTAAAAAAAACATTTTTTCTAGGGACAGAAAACTCTAGGTAGGGAGAGTGTCAGTTTCTTTCACTGTGCAAGTCCTTGTTTCCAGGGACCTGGAAGGACAGTGAGTGAATTCTCCTTGTGCTATAGTGTGCTTAAAAAAAACATTTTTTCTAGGGACAGAAAACTGTAGGTAGGGAGAGTGTCAGTTTCTTTCACTGTGCAAGTCCTTGTTTCCAGGGACCTGGAAGGACAGTGAGTGAATTCTCCTTGTGCTATATTGTGCTTAAAAAAAACATTTTTTCTAGGGACAGAAAACTGTAGGTAGGGAGAGTGTCAGTTTCTTTCACTGTGCAAGTCCTTGTTTCCAGGGACCTGGAAGGACAGTGAGTGAATTCTCCTTGTGCTATATTGTGCTTAAAAAAAACATTTTTTCTAGGGACAGAAAACTGTAGGTAGGGAGAGTGTCAGTTTCTTTCACTGTGCAAGTCCTTGTTTCTAGGGACCTGGAAGGACAGTGAGTGAATTCTCCTTGTGCTATATTGTGCTTAAAAAAAACATTTTTTCTAGGGACAGAAAACTGTAGGTAGGGAGAGTGTCAGTTTCTTTCACTGTGCAAGTCCTTGTTTCCAGGGACCTGGAAGGACAGTGAGTGAATGCTCCTTGTGCTATAGTGTGCTTAAAAAAAACATTTTTTCTAGGGACAGAAAACTCTAGGTAGGGAGAGTGTCAGTTTCTTTCACTGTGCAAGTCCTTGTTTCTAGGGACTGGGAAGGACAGTGAGTGAATTCTCCTTGTGCTATAGTGTGCTTAAAAAAAACATTTTTACTAGGGACAGAAAACTGTAGGTAGGGAGAGTGTCAGTTTCTTTCACTGTGCAAGTCCTTGTTTCTAGGGACCTGGAAGGACAGTGAGTGAATTCTCCTTGTGCTATATTGTGCTTAAAAAAAACATTTTTTCTAGGGACAGAAAACTGTAGGTAGGGAGAGTGTCAGTTTCTTTCACTGTGCAAGTCCTTGTTTCCAGGGACCTGGAAGGACAGTGAGTGAATGCTCCTTGTGCTATATTGTGCTTAAAAAAAACATTTTTTCTAGGGACAGAAAACTCTAGGTAGGGAGAGTGTCAGTTTCTTTCACTGTGCAAGTCCTTGTTTCCAGGGACCTGGAAGGACAGTGAGTGAATTCTCCTTGTGCTATATTGTGCTTAAAAAAACATTTTTTCTAGGGACAGAAAACTCTAGGTAGGGAGAGTGTCAGTTTCTTTCACTGTGCAAGTCCTTGTTTCCAGGGACCTGGAAGGACAGTGAGTGAATTCTCCTTGTGCTATAGTGTGCTTAAAAAAAACATTTTTTCTAGGGACAGAAAACTGTAGGTAGGGTGAGTGTCAGTTTCTTTCACTGTGCAAGTCCTTGTTTCTAGGGACCTGGAAGGACAGTGAGTGAATTCTCCTTGTGCTATATTGTGCTTAAAAAAAACATTTTTTCTAGGGACAGAAAACTCTAGGTAGGGAGAGTGTCAGTTTCTTTCACTGTGCAAGTCCTTGTTTCCAGGGACCTGGAAGGACAGTGAGTGAATTCTCCTTGTGCTATAGTGTGCTTAAAAAAAACATTTTTTCTAGGGACAGCAAACTGTAGGTAGGGAGAGTGTCAGTTTCTTTCACTGTGCAAGTCCTTGTTTCCAGGGACCTGGAAGGACAGTGAGTGAATTCTCCTTGTGCTATATTGTGCTTAAAAAAAACATTTTTTCTAGGGACAGAAAACTGTAGGTAGGGAGAGTGTCAGTTTCTTTCACTGTGCAAGTCCTTGTTTCCAGGGACCTGGAAGGACAGTGAGTGAATTCTCCTTGTGCTATATTGTGCTTAAAAAAAACATTTTTTCTAGGGACAGAAAACTGTAGGTAGGGAGAGTGTCAGTTTCTTTCACTGTGCAAGTCCTTGTTTCTAGGGACCTGGAAGGACAGTGAGTGAATTCTCCTTGTGCTATATTGTGCTTAAAAAAAACATTTTTTCTAGGGACAGAAAACTGTAGGTAGGGAGAGTGTCAGTTTCTTTCACTGTGCAAGTCCTTGTTTCCAGGGACCTGGAAGGACAGTGAGTGAATGCTCCTTGTGCTATAGTGTGCTTAAAAAAAACATTTTTTCTAGGGACAGAAAACTCTAGGTAGGGAGAGTGTCAGTTTCTTTCACTGTGCAAGTCCTTGTTTCCAGGGACCTGGAAGGACAGTGAGTGAATTCTCCTTGTGCTATATTGTGCTTAAAAAAACATTTTTTCTAGGGACAGAAAACTCTAGGTAGGGAGAGTGTCAGTTTCTTTCACTGTGCAAGTCCTTGTTTCCAGGGACCTGGAAGGACAGTGAGTGAATTCTCCTTGTGCTATAGTGTGCTTAAAAAAAACATTTTTTCTAGGGACAGAAAACTGTAGGTAGGGTGAGTGTCAGTTTCTTTCACTGTGCAAGTCCTTGTTTCTAGGGACCTGGAAGGACAGTGAGTGAATTCTCCTTGTGCTATATTGTGCTTAAAAAAAACATTTTTTCTAGGGACAGAAAACTGTAGGTAGGGAGAGTGTCAGTTTCTTTCACTGTGCAAGTCCTTGTTTCTAGGGACCTGGAAGGACAGTGAGTGAATTCTCCTTGTGCTATATTGTGCTTAAAAAAAACATTTTTTCTAGGGACAGAAAACTGTAGGTAGGGAGAGTGTCAGTTTCTTTCACTGTGCAAGTCCTTGTTTCAAGGGACAGAGAAGGACACCTGAAGGTAGCCCTTATTGCTTTTTTCCCATCTCCCTGCAGGCCATCTATTAGAATGTCTGGAAGGCAAACAAGGAGAGGCAGACAGTCAGGAGGCAATAAAAGAGGGCAAGCAGGCTCTGTGTCTGGGGGCAACAGTGCTGGTCGTGGACGCGGTGCATTGTCATCAGCACATGGCCATGGGACACGCTTGTCCTTCTTTTCCGCAGCTGGACATGTTGAGCCACATCATGTCGAAGACTTGGTAGAGTGGATGACCAAGCCCTCCTCCTCCTCCTCATCCTCTCTCACCCAGGCTCAGGGTACTGGCAAAGCAGCTGCCAAAGCGTCCTCTTCCCTGGTATCAATGTCAGACTCATCATCAGTCACTCCTTCCCTAGACCCACCATGTCCTCCTCCTGAGGAGTCCCCCGAACTGTTTGAGCACAGTGTTGGGTACATGCTCCAGGAGGATGCCCAGCGTTTCGAAGGGTCTGATGATGAAACCCAGCTACAGGAAGGCAGTAGGGTGAGAGCAGACAGAGGGGATGCTCAAGAAGGACACCAATCTGGCAGTCATGTTCCAGCAGCTGCAGCATACTGCCAGATTGGCTCCAGTGATGAGGAGGGAGGGGATGATGAGGTCACTGACTCCACGTGGGTGCCTAATAGGAGAGAGGAGGAGGAGGATGAGGAGGAGGCACATCTCCAACGAGACAGGATGCCCTTTGGTGGCCAGCGTAAGGGCAGTACACCGACGGAATCACACCGCAGAGCTCCGCCTGTGCAGGGCGCTGCCTCTGCCCGTCATTCAAAAAGTTCCTTGGTGTGGGCCTTTTTTGAGGCTAGTGCATCAGATCGCACAGCTGCTGTTTGCAACATATGTCTCAAGCGTATATCGCGTGGCCAAAACATCAGCCGCTTGGGTACCACATGCCTGACCAGACATATGTTGACCTGCCATGCAGCTCGTTGGCAAGCCTACCTCAAAGACCCACACCAAAGAACAAAGCGGACCTCTCCTTGCACCGCATCAGCTGGGATCTCCAACCCCACTATAACTTCAGTCCTCTCTGAAACATGCACTGAGAGGAATGAAGGTGTAGAATTAGGTGTGTCACAGCCAAGTACTTGCGGCCACTCTGCTAGCAGTACACCGACGTCCGATTCTAGCAGGCAAATTTCCCTGCCCCAGCTGCTGGACCGTCGAAAGAAGTTCACTCCCAGCCATCCACATGCCCAGCGGTTGAATGCTAGCTTGGCTAAATTGCTAGCGCTTCAACTGCTGCCTTTTCAGTTGGTAGACTCGGCCCCCTTCCGTGAGTTTGTGCAATGTGCGGTTCCTCAGTGGCAGGTTCCCAAACGCCACTTTTTCTCACGGAAGGCTATTCCGGCTCTCTACCGGCATGTGGAAGGCAATGTCTTGGCCTCGCTGGACAGGGCGGTCAGCGGTAAGGTGCATATTACCGCTGACTCATGGTCCAGCAGGCATGGACAGGGACGTTACCTTTCTTTCATGGCCCATTGGGTCACTCTTTTGGCAGCTGGGAAGGATGCAGGACAAGGTGCAGTAGTGTTGGAGGTTGTCCCACCGCCACGCCTCCAAAATTCTACTACTGGTTGTGACACACCTCTCTCCTCCACCCCCTCCTCTTCTTCTTCCTCCATGGCCTCTTCCTGTGGTTTGTCCTATGAACCAGCGGTGCTCCGTAGCCGTTCACGGGGCTACGCAAGTACGCAGGCAAAAAGATGCCATGCCGTGCTTGCGCTGGTGTGTTTGGGGGACAGAAGCCACACTGGGGCAGAGGTCCTGTCTGCTCTGCAGGGCCAGGCCGAGAGGTGGTTGACGCCACGCCAGCTTAAGCCAGGAATGGTGGTTTGCGACAATGGCACCAACCTCCTCTCCGCCCTCCGACAGGGACAACTGACCCATGTGCCCTGTGTGGCTCACGTCCTTAACCTGGTGGTGCAGCGGTTCTTGGGCAGGTACCCGGGCTTACAGGATGTCCTGAGGCAGGCCAGGAAAGTCTGTGTGCATTTCCGCAGATCTTATAATGCCAGTGCTCGCCTGGCTGAGCTGCAAAAGGAGTTGAACCTGCCCAAGAACCGCCTTATATGTGACATGCCCACCAGGTGGAACTCAACGTTGGCCATGCTGCAGCGGCTGCACACGCAGCAGAGGGCCATCAATGAGTACCTGTGCGACTACGGCACCAGGACAGGGTCAGGGGAGCTTGGTTTTTTTTCTCCACGCCAGTGGGGCATGATCAGGGATGCATGCACTGTCCTGGCACCATTTGAGGAGGCCACGAGGATGGTGAGCAGTGACAGTGCATGCATCAGTGACACTGTACCTCTTGTCCACCTGTTGGAGCACACGCTGCGTGGAATAATGGACAGGGCACTTGAGGCAGAACAGAGGCAGGAAGAGGAGGACTTCCTTGCCTCTCAAGGCCCCCTTTACCCAGACAGTGTTCCTTCTGTCCCACCCATCGCACAGGAAGAGGAAGAGGAGGAGGAGGAGGAGGAGGAGGAGGATTGTGTCAGCATGGAGGTGGAGGCTGGCACTCAGCATCATCAGCAGCAGTCTTTTAGGGATGATTTACAGTCCCAAGAAACCAGTGGACTTGTACGTGGCTGGGAGGAGGTGACTGCGGATCATGTCGTCCTTAGTGACCCAGAGGACTCCGGAGCGAATGCCTCAGCAAACCTACGCTGCATGGCCTCCCTGATCCTGCAAAGTCTGCGGAAGGATCCTCGTATTCTTCGGATCAAGGAGAGGGACCATTACTGGCTGGCCACTCTCCTTGATCCACGGTACAAGGGTAAGTTTGCGGACCTTATGTTACCGTCGCAGAGGGAGCAGAGGATGAGACAACTCCGGGAGGCCTTGCAGAAAGGTCTGTGCAACGCGTTCCCAGAGACTGGGAGGTTACAAACTCCTGGTCCAGGACAACGAGTTGCTGAGGCTTCGGCCAGTCAAAGAAGGAGCGGTGGGGAAGGTGGCCGTCTGACCGATGCGTTCAGACAATTCTTTAGTCCGCAGCCCCAAAGTATGATCGGTTCCAGCAACCATCGCCAGCGTCTGATAAACATGGTGCAGGAATATCTAGGGGCAAGGTCAGACTTGGACACCTTCCCCACCGAAAATCCTCTGGCTTACTGGGTCTTGAGGATGGATCACTGGCCAGAGCTTGCACAGTATGCAATTGAGCTACTGGCCTGTCCTGCATCCAGCGTTCTTTCGGAACGCACATTCAGTGCTGCTGGAGGATTTGTCACGGATCACAGGGTGCGCCTGTCCACCGACTCGGTTGATCGACTGACTTTCATCAAGATGAACCAGTCTTGGATCACCACCAGCTACCACACACCTGATGCTGATATAACAGACTAATTGATTTTAACATGTCACGTCCCTTCAAGACTGATGCTGATGCTGAGTGCCTGTGCTGTTATGTTGACTGGCTATCCTCCTCCTCCGAGTCCTCAATGATACGATTGATGATGATAGCTTGGAAGATCATTTTTGTTTATGGGTGCCGCCACCAGTGGCTAAGGCCCAATTTTTCAGCCCCTGTTTAACAGGGGCGTGTCATTACAATTTTTGAAGCAATACTTTGCAACAGGGCTCATTGCTGTGCTCCAAGTACAGTATCTGTGAGGGGTTGTAGTGTTGTGCCACCAGTGCCTAAGGCCCAATTTTTCAGCCCCTGTTCAACAGGGGCATGCAATTACAATTCTTGATGTAATAATTCACAGCAGGGCCCATTCCTGCACCCACCAAGAGTAAGTCTGAGGGCTTACAGTGTTGTGGCAACGCCACCACCACCACCACCACGAAAGGCCCAATTTTTCAGCCACTGTTCAAAAGGGGCATGTAATTACAATTCTTGATCTAATAATTCACAGCAGGGCCCATTCCTGCACCCACCAAGAGTAACTGTCAGGGCTTACAGTGTTGTGGCACCAGCACCACCATCAAAGCCCCAATTTTTACTACCACTGTTCAACAATTATATGTAATTAAAATTCCTGATATAATAGTTGACAGCAGGGCGTTCCAGCACCAACCAAGAGTAACTGTGAGTGCTTACAGTGTTGTGCCAACACCAACAACTAAGGGGCCTATTTCTGCAGAGTATATACGGCAGGTCCCTACTTTCAAACATCCAACTTACAAACGACTCCTACTTGCAAACGAAAGAAGACAACAGGAAGTGAGAGGAAATCTACCCCTAGGAAGGAAAATTCTCTCCTGTAAGAATAAATATGGGAGAAAGGTGTCTCCTCTGTACTGATGCTTTATCAGCAATCCTTGTTTCAAGAAAAACACCACATTTCAAAAACAGTTGTCATTGGGACGGAAAGTGAGGTGAAATGTTCTGAACAGGGGCACAGACAGCAAAACAAATGTTACAGGGGTGATAACCCTTACCTATGTTTCCCAAAAAGTTTAAAAATAGATTTTTGGGCTGGAGCTACAGTTCAACAATGTACCTGTTCAAAATTACAAACACATTCTACATAAGAACAAACCTACAGTCCCTGTCTTGTATGCACCGCCTGTATACGGCTGTTCAGAGTATATAGGGCCTTTTTTATTTTATGTGCGGGGTTCCCCTTAATATCCATACAAGACCCAAAGGGGCTGGTAATGGGCTGGGGTGGGGGGGGGGGGGGTCATGGGGTAGCTATGCCATTTTTCTTAAAGATTTTCATCCATATTACCGGGACCAGACATTACATTAAAGCCGCAAGAAGTTTTAAATGGCTTTTTTTTCCTTTAGAAGTGTCATTTTGTGCAGGGACAGTTCTAAACACGGGAAACACGTGGCACTTCACAGGCATACTTTAGACACCCCCCAGGTACGATATTTAAAGGAATATTTGACTTTTTTTTTTCACTTTATGCATCATTAAAATGACTGCTCCCGAAAAACGACCGTTTTTAAAACTTCTTTTTGCATTGATACATGTCCCCTGGTGCAGAACCCGGGTTCCCAAACCCTTTTTAGGACAATAACATGCATAATAGTTGTTATAATTAGCACTTTAGAATTCGAACGTTCGCATCCATTGTATTTAATAGGGTTCTAATGTTCGTACGAACTTTCGGTCCGTTCGCGGGTTCTGGTGCGAACCGAACCCGGGGGTGTTCGGCTCATCACTACTCCTGAGAGAGCCACGTCTTCTCCTTCTGCTAGGCAGAAAAAAACTGAAGTCTGCTGACTGTAGTGGGAGGGTTATGCCCGGAGGGACCGCCCCCTGGGTGGGGCTGTTCAGCTCTGGCTTTTAGAATGTATGTATAACATCTCACATTCTGCCTAGGTCTTCTCCTGCAAGCAGGGACATAACCCACGTGTAAAGTGTTAAGAGACACCGTGTCAGTCCATGGATGATAAGAGAAAACTGGTTGCGGCACGTTTATTGGTGTATTCAATTAAATAAATAATAATAACATCATCTGGATAATTTTATTAATTCATAAAATTCATAACGTTTCAAACAATAAACTTAAATCAGCTCAGTCTTACCGGACTCAAGCATACAGGAATTGTTATAACCAAAGTCCCCCCTTCAAATCTGAAGGGTTACAGACCACATCACGTGCCTAGCCACTAGGGAGGGAGGATAGGGAGCTTGTTGCACCGACACTGACTAGCTGAACACTGGCGGGAAGATTCCTTTGATGGGGCCTTGTATAATAAGCCCCTTTTCCAGAGTATTCCCAGGGGTCATATGATATTCTGGGAAATTCCCAAATGTCATGTGACCAGAACATTCCCAGGGGTCACATGACATTCTGGGAAATTCCCAAATGTCATGTGACCTTGTTTTCCCACCCCAAATCCCATTTACATTTCTTAGAGGGACCTCACACTTTATATTTATATATATATATATATTTTTTTTTAGCCAGCAGGAGGGGGCGGCCTCATGCCCATGCTGTCAGGCTTAAAGCCTTAAGCCTTCCTGGTCCTTTCTTTTTGTAGACAATGTCATGGGAGACGAAGTTAAAAAAAAAAATAGATGCTACAGATGATACCTGATAATGGGCGATAGCAACACACAAATCCTTTAAAGTACAGGTTTTGGGCATGCATTAAAGCTGTACGGTGTGTTACAGAACAGCAACATTTTTCATGTACAGTTTCAGAGATGGTGTACACTGGAAGTGCATATTAAGCAATTAGACACCTTTCACACTGGGACCACGTCCGTGTTAGTGGGAAAGCGGCGCTCATTTTAGCGGCGCTTTACCGCTGTAGAAGTGGTGCTTTTGCACCGCTTTTTGGCCGCTGGGGGGTGCTTTTAACCCCCAAAAATGGCTTAAAAATTCCAGTTTAGTATCGCTTTCAAACGTTTTAAAAGCGCTGCCCATTCATTCCAATGGGCAGGGGCGTTTGGGAGCGCTCCCAACCCACCCCAAAGATGCTGCTTGCAGGACTTTTTTTCCCGTCTCGCAAGCGCACCGCCCCATTGTGAAGAGGCACACTGGAATGAATAAGAGGCGGTTTTCAGGCACTTAGCAGAGGCTATTTCTAGTGCTAAAGCACCCGAAAACCGCCCCAGTGTGAAAGGGGTCTGAACGTATTTTTTTTTTCTTTTGGAAAGAGCTTACATAAAGCAGCACCCCATTCTGATTTATTCCAGCTAAAACTGACTTTTTTAGGTACTTTTATTAGTGCCACATATGTAACTGATGACAGTGTTGTTCTTCAGCCACTCGGCCTACATATGCATAAAGCTGTCCATAGATGGACTGAAATTCAAAAGGGCCAAGCAAAATTCAATCCATCAATGAACATTTGTGCTGCCAATGGGGCTGTTTGAAATTTTTTGTCAATCAGCGCTTGCAGCCAATCAGCTGCAGTCATTAATTGGTGTATTCAGACAGTCCTGAATACAATGGCACATTGGGCTGGATTCCTCCATCCACTTTGTGTTTTTGAATCTGTTGGTTTGTTGTTGTTTTTTCAATCAGTCTACTGAATCATCTATGGTAAGCATAATGTTTGGGGAGGTTAAAAAATCCCCCAGAAAATCTATCCACCTTCCTGCTCCACTTTCTGTCCTCCAGCTCCCTTAAACCTTGAGGGCTTGCAGCAGACTTTGCTCTTGGAATAGCACTGCCAAAAGGATTTGGATTTCTGCTGTCTGTTGTTCTTTTTAAAGTGCCCCTGCCCCTCAACACCTTTCTTCCTCGCTACTTTTACCGGCCTCAAAATGTGAATTAAGAGAGCCGATAATTGTAGACGTGATGAGATAAGGTGATCAGCTTGGCGTGGACTGCAAAGAATCACACAAACAGCATGAGAAAAGACCACTGGGTTTTATGGCTGGAGATAGTTTGACTTTTACATAACAATACATCTTTTACATTTTTATAATCACATGTTTATAACTATTAACAATATATAATACAGATTTTAACTGAAGTATTTTAAACCGTAGTTACACAAAAAACATTGTTATATTTTAATAACATATATATATTCCTGTAATTCCGTGTCATAGATAATGATGTACACTTTAACTGTGCAATACTCATATTGCCAATGCCATGCTTTAATACAAACATTATTTCGGTAGTTCTCTTTTTTTAACCACTAAATGGTGCACATGAAGCAATGCATAGGCTTTACATATAGGCTTTTCTTAAGAATATCAGTTTTCAACATGTGCTTTTCTAACTTTATGGAACTTGTATAAACCAGGTTTCAATATTCCTATTTAGAACGGTTTAGTGCTTCTAATAGACATTTATTCTGACTAATGCAGTATTTTCATGTTTTTATGCCATTTTCACTTGTTTCTCACACATGCTGTTCTAAACTTATAATATCAGTAACACTATAGCATACAGTCTGCTGGAACTTTCCCTGCATCTGCTCCAGATGTCTAAGAATCTTTCTATTATAGTTTAATGCAGATTAGGAATGATTTAGAGTACATACCTGCAAAGAATCACACAAACAGCATGAGACAAGACCACTGGGTTTTATGGCTGGAGATAGTTTGACTCCAGTCACATGGTGGGTGGCCTTATATAAACTCTGTTTGTGTACCTTCTCTGCCATCTACTGGGTCTTGATAGAATAGCAAGAAGGTATTTCTTTGCTAGAAATAAAATAAAATAAATGAATATGTACTTTGCTTTGGGGTGTCTGTTTTGTGACCATATAAACCCCAGTCCGTCACACTCTCCCCTCCTTCAGTTAATGGCTCCCGACATTAAATTCAATTGTTCTCTGAACACTGTTTAGTGATTTAAGTAACCCAGATAGGTACTTGTTGCCACCAAGGAGCTATGTTAACTACCTGGCATGTCATGGGAGTAGCTAGCATTGTAGGAGTTTGTACGGTGTGAATCTGACTTGGTATGTATCTTGGCTGACCTAGTGTGTCATATGTAAAGATCTCTTTAGGCTTAGCTTGTCTGGTAGATCTTCTGACAGGAGTTGAGTCATCTCCATCAACATCATTCTCCATTTGCATATCTTGGCTCACAGGTAAGTCTTGACTTAATGAGGGTAATTCTGCAGTGTCTAGTCTCACCATTTCTGTAGCCCAGATTTGGTCGCCAACTAATGTTCCATCATTTTGTTCTTGTTCAAGATTGGGTGTGGTAGTTGTAGGATAGAACTCTTCAGCAGAAACTCTTAAAGGGATTTTCTGTACGTTTTGAGAATTTTGTTGAGACACAACACGATCATGACTTTCTGTAGTCTCTGGTATATAAGGAAAATACCATCTTTATTCATCTGAACATTCCTCCTCTTGGTCCACATCCATTCTGGTCTCCTTTCTGTTACTTGATTGTCTTTGTTTCATTGGTACTCTTGGAATGTGTCCTTCAATTGGTAGGTCATTTACTGGTAGTAAAAGATTTCTGTGCAGCACTCGAATAGTCTTTTTACCACTTTCAGGCTGAATTTTGTACACAGGCCCATCTTTGATTCTTTCTACCACTTTGTGTACTGATTCTTCCCAGTATGAACAAAGTTTACCAGGTCCTCCTCTTTCAGAGAGATTTCATACTAAGACCCTATCACCCGGTTGAAGAGGTGCTCCTTTTATCTTCTTGTCATAGTACTTCTTCCCTTTAGCAGATGATTTTTGCCTATTCTCGGTTGCGATTTTGTAAGCTTCTTGCATTCTGGATGCCCATTTTTGAGTAAATGTTGGTTGACTTTCTGATTCCTTTTCCAAATTTAGGTTGAGCATTAGGTCAATAGGCAAACGAGGAGATCTTCCATACAATAGAAAGAATGGCGAGTATCCTGTGGCTTCATGCCTGGTGCAATTGTATGCGTGAACCATATGTGGAAGATATTCTTTCCAATCTGACTTTTTCTCTTCCTCTAAGGTGCGAAGCATCTGTAACAAAGTACGGTTCAGTCTCTCCACTGGGTTACCCTGTGGATGGTACGGAGTAGTTCTTGAATGAGAAATCCCTGCCAATCGTTGCAATGTCTGAAACAAGTTGTTTTCAAATTCTCTTCCTTGGTCATGGTGGAGTTTCTCTGGATAGCCAAAATGTGGTATGAAATCTTGAAAGATCTTTTCTGCCGCCGTTTTTCCAGATTTGTTCTTAGTGGGATACGCTTGTGCAAAGCGTGTGAAGTGGTCAACTATTACAAGTATATACTCATATCCTCCTTTGCTTTTTTCCAAGTGAACATAATCAATGGATACTAACTCCAGGGTGAACTGGTAGTAATCAAACCCATAGGTGCTCTTTCGGTGATATTTGGACTTTTTTGTTTGATGCAGTTTGTCACGTACCTTTGGTGTGAGCCTGACGTGCATAGGGAGACCTCCCGTACAACCCCGGCTCGGAGACCACTGGAGTGGGGACAGTGGTGGTAAAAGTGCGGTGAGGTAAGGGTGTCTGCTTGGTCCTCTTGGCTGGGTGTAGTAAAGCCAAGTGAAAGCTGGAACAGCTGGAACTGGGAGCAGCGGATGCAGGTCAGCAGGTGCAGGTATGTAGAGCAGCGGATGCAGGTCAGCAGGTGCAGGTATGCAGAGCAGCGGATGCAGGTCAGCAGGTGCAGGTGTGTGGGACCGCGGATGCAGGTCAGCAGGTGTAGGTATGCAGAGCAGCGCAGTCAGAAAAGCCAGGTCATTCACATCAGGGTAAACAGCATAAACGGCAGGCAGAGAGTAGTCAGAGTCCAGGCTGGGTCTTGGCAACAGATGATTAGACAGGTAACTTAGCAGGGTCAAACAAGCCAGAGTCAGGACTGGAGATAGGAGGGAGGTCAGGAAGCCGGGTCAAACACAGGAACACGATACAGGCACAGAGTCAGGAACAGAAGCAGATCAAACCACAAGGGGCAACATCTCTGGAACGTCTTTTATAGGAAGTTCATGGGAGGAGCAAGGGGTTCAGGGTTCAACATCAATCAAGACACCAAGCAGAGTAGTCTAATCCATTAGATAGGTTATCCAGCAGATCAGGCAGGGAACTGTCCAGCATCCCAGATAGCTCAGTGGGAAGAGTCAATGCCAGACACAGACGAGGTCCCAGGTTAGTGATGAGCCGAACACCCCCGGGTTCGGTTCGCACCAGAACCCGCGAACGGACCGAAAGTTCGAACGAACATTAGAACCCTATTAAATACAATGGATGCGAACGTTCGAATTCTAAAGTGCTAATTATAAAAACTATTATGCATGTTATTGTCCTAAAAAGGGTTTGGGAACCCGGGTTCTGCACCAGGGGACATGTATCAATGCAAAAATAAGTTTTAAAAACGGTCGTTTTCCGGGAGCAGTCATTTTAATGATGCATAAAGTGAAAAAAAAAAAGTCAAATATTCCTTTAAATATCGTACCTGGGGGGTGTCTAAAGTATGCCTGTGAAGTGCCACGTGTTTCCCGTGTTTAGAACTGTCCCTGCACAAAATGACACTTCTAAAGGAAAAAAAAGCCATTTAAAACTGCTTGCGGCTTTAATGTAATGTCTGGTCCCGGTAATATGGATGAAAATCTTTAAGAAAAATGGCATAGCTACCCCATGACCCCCCCCCTACCCCAGCCCATTACCAGCCCCTTTGGGTCTTGTATGGATATTAAGGGGAACCCCGCACATAAAATAAAAAAGGCCCTATATACTCTGAACAGCCGTATACAGGCGGTGCATACAAGACAGGGACTGTAGGTTTGTTCTTATGTAGAATCTGTTTGTAATTTTGAACAGGTACATTGTTGAAGTGTAGCTCCAGACCAAAAATCTATTTTTAAACTTTTTGGAAAACATAGGTAAGGGTTATCACCCCTGTAACATTTGTTTTGCTGTCTGTGCCCCTGTTCAGAACATTTCACCTCACTTTCCGTCCTAATGACAACTGTTTTTGAAATGTGGTGTTTTTCTTGAAACAAGGATTGCTGATAAAGCATCAGTACAGAGGAGACACCTTTCTCCCATATTTATTCTTACAGGAGAGAATTTTCCTTCCTAGTGGTAGATTTCCTCTCACTTCCTGTTGTCTTCTTGCGTTTGCAAGTAGGAGTCGTTTGTAAGTTGGATGTTTGAAAGTAGGGACCTGCCGTATATACTCTGCAGAAATAGGCCCCTTAGTTGTTGGTGTTGGCACAACACTGTAAGCACTCACAGTTACTCTTGGTTGGTGCTGGAACGCCCTGCTGTCAACTATTATATCAGGAATTTTAATTACATATAATTGTTGAACAGTGGTAGTAAAAATTGGGCCTTTGATGGTGGTGCTGGTGCCACAACACTGTAAGCCCTGACAGTTACTCTTGGTGGGTGCAGCAATGGGCCCTGCTGTGAATTATTAGATCAAGAATTGTAATTACATGCCCCTGTTGAACAGGGGCTGAAAAATTGGGCCTTAGGCACTGGTGGCACAACACTGCAACCCTTCACAGATACTGTACTTGGAGCACAGCAATGAGCCCTGTTGCAAAGTATTGCTTCAAAAATTGTAATGACACGCCCCTGTTAAACAGGGGCTGAAAAATTGGGCCTTAGGCACTGGTGGCACAACACTGCAACTCCTCACAGATACTGTACTTGGAGCACAGCAATGAGCCCTGTTGCAAAGTATTGCTTCAAAAATTGTAATTACACGCCCCTGTTAAACAGGGGCTGAAAAATTGGGCGTTAGGCACTGGTGGCGGCACCCATAAACAAAAATGATCTTCCAAGCTATCATCATCAATCGTATCATTGAGGACTCGGAGGAGGAGGATAGCCAGTCAACATAACAGCACAGGCACTCAGCATCAGCATCAGTCTTGAAGGGATGTGACATTTTAAAATCAATTAGTCTGTTATATCAGCATCAGGTGTGTGGTAGCTGGTGGTGATCCAAGACTGGTTCATCTTGATGAAAGTCAGTCGATCAACCGAGTCGGTGGACAGGCGCACCCTGTGATCCGTGACAAATCCTCCAGCAGCACTGAATGTGCGTTCCGAAAGAACGCTGGATGCAGGACAGGCCAGTAGCTCAATTGCATACTGTGCAAGCTCTGGCCAGTGATCCATCCTCAAGACCCAGTAAGCCAGAGGATTTTCGGTGGGGAAGGTGTCCAAGTCTGACCTTGCCCCTAGATATTCCTGCACCATGTTTATCAGACGCTGGCGATGGTTGCTGGAACCGATCATACTTTGGGGCTGCGGACTAAAGAATTGTCTGAACGCATCGGTCAGACGGCCACCTTCCCCACCGCTCCTTCTTTGACTGGCCGAAGCCTCAGCAACTCGTTGTCCAGGACCAGGAGTTTGCAACCTCCCAGTCTCTGGGAACGCGTTGCACAGACCTTTCTGCAAGGCCTCCCGGAGTTGTCTCATCCTCTGCTCCCTCTGCGACGGTAACATAAGGTCCGCAACCTTACCCTTGTACCGTGGATCAAGGAGAGTGGCCAGCCAGTAATGGTCCCTCTCCTTGATCCGAAGAATACGAGGATCCTTCCGCAGACTTTGCAGGATCAGGGAGGCCATGCAGCGTAGGTTTGCTGAGGCATTCGCTCCGGAGTCCTCTGGGTCACTAAGGACGACATGATCCGCAGCCACCTCCTCCCAGCCACGTACAAGTCCACTGGTTTCTTGGGACTGTAAATCATCCCTAAAAGACTGCTGCTGATGATGCTGAGTGCCAGCCTCCACCTCCATGCTGACACAATCCTCCTCCTCCTCCTCCTCCTCCTCCTCCTCCTCCTCCTCCTCTTCCTGTGCGATGGGTGGGACAGAAGGAACACTGTCTGGGTAAAGGGGGCCTTGAGAGGCAAGGAAGTCCTCCTCTTCCTGCCTCTGTTCTGCCTCAAGTGCCCTGTCCATTATTCCACGCAGCGTGTGCTCCAACAGGTGGACAAGAGGTACAGTGTCACTGATGCATGCACTGTCACTGCTCACCATCCTCGTGGCCTCCTCAAATGGTGCCAGGACAGTGCATGCATCCCTGATCATGCCCCACTGGCGTGGAGAAAAAAAACCAAGCTCCCCTGACCCTGTCCTGGTGCCGTAGTCGCACAGGTACTCATTGATGGCCCTCTGCTGCGTGTGCAGCCGCTGCAGCATGGCCAACGTTGAGTTCCACCTGGTGGGCATGTCACATATAAGGCGGTTCTTGGGCAGGTTCAACTCCTTTTGCAGCTCAGCCAGGCGAGCACTGGCATTATAAGATCTGCGGAAATGCACACAGACTTTCCTGGCCTGCCTCAGGACATCCTGTAAGCCCGGGTACCTGCCCAAGAAGCGCTGCACCACCAGGTTAAGGACGTGAGCCACACAGGGCACATGGGTCAGTTGTCCCTGTCGGAGGGCGGAGAGGAGGTTGGTGCCATTGTCGCAAACCACCATTCCTGGCTTAAGCTGGCGTGGCGTCAACCACCTCTCGGCCTGGCCCTGCAGAGCAGACAGGACCTCTGCCCCAGTGTGGCTTCTGTCCCCCAAACACACCAGCGCAAGCACGGCATGGCATCTTTTTGCCTGCGTACTTGCGTAGCCCCGTGAACGGCTACGGAGCACCGCTGGTTCATAGGACAAACCACAGGAAGAGGCCATGGAGGAAGAAGAAGAGGAGGGGGTGGAGGAGAGAGGTGTGTCACAACCAGTAGTAGCATTTTGGAGGCGTGGCGGTGGGACAACCTCCAACACTACTGCACCTTGTCCTGAATCCTTCCCAGCTGCCAAAAGAGTGACCCAATGGGCCGTGAAAGAAAGGTAACGTCCCTGTCCATGCCTGCTGGACCATGAGTCAGCGGTAATATGCACCTTACCGCTGACCGCCCTGTCCAGCGAGGCCAAGACATTGCCTTCCACATGCCGGTAGAGAGCCGGAATAGCCTTCCGTGAGAAAAAGTGGCGTTTGGGAACCTGCCACTGAGGAACCGCACATTGCACAAACTCACGGAAGGGGGCCGAGTCTACCAACTGAAAAGGCAGCAGTTGAAGCGCTAGCAATTTAGCCAAGCTAGCATTCAACCGCTGGGCATGTGGATGGCTGGGAGTGAACTTCTTTCGACGGTCCAGCAGCTGGGGCAGGGAAATTTGCCTGCTAGAATCGGACGTCGGTGTACTGCTAGCAGAGTGGGCGCAAGTACTTGGCTGTGACACACCTAATTCTACACCTTCATTCCTCTCAGTGCATGTTTCAGAGAGGACTGAAGTTATAGTAGGGTTGGAGATCCCAGCTGATGCGGTGCAAGGAGAGGTCCGCTTGGTTCTTTGGTGTGGGTCTTTGAGGTAGGCTTGCCAACGAGCTGCATGGCAGGTCAACATATGTCTGGTCAGGCATGTGGTACCCAAGCGGCTGATGTTTTGGCCACGCGATATACGCTTGAGACATATGTTGCAAACAGCAGCTGTGCGATCTGATGCACTAGCCTCAAAAAAGGCCCACACCAAAGAACTTTTTGAATGACGGGCAGAGGCAGCGCCCTGCACAGGCGGAGCTCTGCGGTGTGATTCCGTCGGTGTACTGCCCTTACGCTGGCCACCAAAGGGCATCCTGCCTCGTTGGAGATGTGCCTCCTCCTCATCCTCCTCCTCCTCCTCTCTCCTATTAGGCACCCACGTGGAGTCATTGACCTCATCATCCCCTCCCTCCTCATCACTGGAGCCAATCTGGCAGTATGCTGCAGCTGCTGGAACATGACTGCCAGATTGGTGTCCTTCTTGAGCATCCCCTCTGTCTGCTCTCACGCTACTGCCTTCCTCTAGCTGGGTTTCATCATCAGACCCTTCGAAACGCTGGGCATCCTCCTGGAGCATGTACCCAACACTGTGCTGAAACAGTTCGGGGGACTCCTCAGGAGGAGGACATGGTGGGTCTAGGGAAGGAGTGACTGATGATTTGTCTGACATTGATACCAGGGAAGACGACGCTTTGGCAGCTGCTTTTCCAGTACCCTGAGCCTGGGTGAGAGAGGATGAGGAGGAGGAGGAGGGCTTGGTCATCCACTCTACCAAGTCTTCGGCATGATGTGGCTCAACATGTCCAGCTGCCGAAAAGAAGGACAAGCGTGTCCCATGGCCATGTGCTGATGACAATGCACCGCGTCCACGACCAGCACTGTTGCCCCCAGACACAGAGCCTGCTTGCCCTCTTTTATTGCCTCCTGACTGTCTGCCTCTCCTTGTTTGCCTTCCAGACATTCTAATAGATGGCCTGCAGGGAGATGGGAAAAAAGCAATAAGGGCTACCTTCAGGTGTCCTTCTCTGTCCCTTGAAACAAGGACTTTCACAGTGAAAGAAACTGACACTGTCCCTACCTAGAGTTTTCTGTCCCTAGAATAAATGTTTTTTTTAATCACAATATAGCACAAGGACAATTCACTGAATGTCTCTCCAGGTCCCTGGAAACAAGGACTTGCAGAGTGAAAGAAACTGACACTGTCCCTACCTAGAGTTTTCTGTCCCTAGAATAAATGTTTTTTTTAAGCACAATATAGCACAAGGACAATTAACTCACTGTCCTTACAGGTCCCTGGAAACAAGGACTTGCAGAGTGAAAAAAAAAAAACACTCTCCCTACCTAGAGTTTTCTGTCCCTAGAAAAAATGTTTTTTTTAAGCACAATATAGCACAAGGACAATTAACTCACTGTCCTTACAGGTCCCTGGAAACAAGGACTTGCAGAGTGAAAGAAAAAAAACACTCTCCCTACCTAGAGTTTTCTGTCCCTAGAAAAAATGTTTTTTTTAATCACAATATAGCACAAGGAAAATTAACTCACTGTCCTTACAGGTCCCTGGAAACAAGGACTTGCAGAGTGAAAGAAAAAAAACACTCTCCCTACCTAGAGTTTTCTGTCCCTAGAAAAAATGTTTTTTTTAATCACAATATAGCACAAGGAAAATTAACTCACTGTCCTTACAGGTCCCTGGAAACAAGGACTTGCAGAGTGAAAGAAAAAAAACACTCTCCCTACCTACAGTTTTCTGTCCCTAGAAAAAATGTTTTTTTTAATCACAATATAGCACAAGGAAAATTAACTCACTGTCCTTACAGGTCCCTGGAAACAAGGACTTGCAGAGTGAAAGAAACTGACACTGTCCCTACCTAGAGTTTTCTGTCCCTAGAATAAATGTTTTTTTTAAGCACAATATAGCACAAGGACAATTAACTCACTGTCCTTACAGGTCCCTGGAAACAAGGACTTGCAGAGTGAAAGAAAAAAAACACTCTCCCTACCTACAGTTTTCTGTCCCTAGAAAAAATGTTTTTTTTAATCACAATATAGCACAAGGAAAATTAACTCACTGTCCTTACAGGTCCCTGGAAACAAGGACTTGCAGAGTGAAAGAAACTGACACTGTCCCTACCTAGAGTTTTCTGTCCCTAGAATAAATGTTTTTTTTAATCACAATATAGCACAAGGACAATTAACTCACTGTCCTTACAGGTCCCTGGAAACAAGGACTTGCAGAGTGAAAGAAACTGACACTGTCCCTACCTAGAGTTTTCTGTCCCTAGAAAAAATGTTTTTTTTAAGCACAATATAGCACAAGGACAATTAACTCACTGTCCTTACAGGTCCCTGGAAACAAGGACTTGCAGAGTGAAAAAAAAAAAACACTCTCCCTACCTAGAGTTTTCTGTCCCTAGAAAAAATGTTTTTTTTAATCACAATATAGCACAAGGAAAATTAACTCACTGTCCTTACAGGTCCCTGGAAACAAGGACTTGCAGAGTGAAAGAAAAAAAACACTCTCCCTACCTACAGTTTTCTGTCCCTAGAAAAAATGTTTTTTTTAATCACAATATAGCACAAGGAAAATTAACTCACTGTCCTTACAGGTCCCTGGAAACAAGGACTTGCAGAGTGAAAGAAACTGACACTGTCCCTACCTAGAGTTTTCTGTCCCTAGAATAAATGTTTTTTTTAAGCACAATATAGCACAAGGACAATTAACTCACTGTCCTTACAGGTCCCTGGAAACAAGGACTTGCAGAGTGAAAAAAAAAAAACACTCTCCCTACCTAGAGTTTTCTGTCCCTAGAAAAAATGTTTTTTTTAAGCACAATATAGCACAAGGACAATTAACTCACTGTCCTTACAGGTCCCTGGAAACAAGGACTTGCAGAGTGAAAGAAAAAAAACACTCTCCCTACCTAGAGTTTTCTGTCCCTAGAAAAAATGTTTTTTTTAATCACAATATAGCACAAGGAAAATTAACTCACTGTCCTTACAGGTCCCTGGAAACAAGGACTTGCAGAGTGAAAGAAAAAAAACACTCTCCCTACCTAGAGTTTTCTGTCCCTAGAAAAAATGTTTTTTTTAATCACAATATAGCACAAGGAAAATTAACTCACTGTCCTTACAGGTCCCTGGAAACAAGGACTTGCAGAGTGAAAGAAAAAAAACACTCTCCCTACCTACAGTTTTCTGTCCCTAGAAAAAATGTTTTTTTTAATCACAATATAGCACAAGGAAAATTAACTCACTGTCCTTACAGGTCCCTGGAAACAAGGACTTGCAGAGTGAAAGAAACTGACACTGTCCCTACCTAGAGTTTTCTGTCCCTAGAATAAATGTTTTTTTTAAGCACAATATAGCACAAGGACAATTAACTCACTGTCCTTACAGGTCCCTGGAAACAAGGACTTGCAGAGTGAAAGAAAAAAAACACTCTCCCTACCTACAGTTTTCTGTCCCTAGAAAAAATGTTTTTTTTAATCACAATATAGCACAAGGAAAATTAACTCACTGTCCTTACAGGTCCCTGGAAACAAGGACTTGCAGAGTGAAAGAAACTGACACTGTCCCTACCTAGAGTTTTCTGTCCCTAGAATAAATGTTTTTTTTAATCACAATATAGCACAAGGACAATTAACTCACTGTCCTTACAGGTCCCTGGAAACAAGGACTTGCAGAGTGAAAGAAACTGACACTGTCCCTACCTAGAGTTTTCTGTCCCTAGAATAAATGTTTTTTTTAAGCACAATATAGCACAAGGACAATTAACTCACTGTCCTTACAGGTCCCTGGAAACAAGGACTTGCAGAGTGAAAGAAAAAAAACACTCTCCCTACCTAGAGTTTTCTGTCCCTAGAAAAAATGTTTTTTTTAATCACAATATAGCACAAGGAAAATTAACTCACTGTCCTTACAGGTCCCTGGAAACAAGGACTTGCAGAGTGAAAGAAAAAAAACACTCTCCCTACCTAGAGTTTTCTGTCCCTAGAAAAAATGTTTTTTTTAATCACAATATAGCACAAGGAAAATTAACTCACTGTCCTTACAGGTCCCTGGAAACAAGGACTTGCAGAGTGAAAGAAAAAAAACACTCTCCCTACCTACAGTTTTCTGTCCCTAGAAAAAATGTTTTTTTTAATCACAATATAGCACAAGGAAAATTAACTCACTGTCCTTACAGGTCCCTGGAAACAAGGACTTGCAGAGTGAAAGAAACTGACACTGTCCCTACCTAGAGTTTTCTGTCCCTAGAATAAATGTTTTTTTTAAGCACAATATAGCACAAGGACAATTAACTCACTGTCCTTACAGGTCCCTGGAAACAAGGACTTGCAGAGTGAAAGAAAAAAAACACTCTCCCTACCTACAGTTTTCTGTCCCTAGAAAAAATGTTTTTTTTAATCACAATATAGCACAAGGAAAATTAACTCACTGTCCTTACAGGTCCCTGGAAACAAGGACTTGCAGAGTGAAAGAAACTGACACTGTCCCTACCTAGAGTTTTCTGTCCCTAGAATAAATGTTTTTTTTAATCACAATATAGCACAAGGACAATTAACTCACTGTCCTTACAGGTCCCTGGAAACAAGGACTTGCAGAGTGAAAGAAACTGACACTGTCCCTACCTAGAGTTTTCTGTCCCTAGAATAAATGTTTTTTTTTAAGCACAATATAGCACAAGGACAATTAACTCACTGTCCTTACAGGTCCCTGGAAACAAGGACTTGCAGAGTGAAAGAAACTGACACTGTCCCTACCTAGAGTTTTCTGTCCCTAGAATAAATGTTTTTTTTAAGCACACTATAGCAGAAGCACAAAACACACTGACACTCTCCCTACCTATCCTTCTCTTTCCCTAAACTAAAGGAATCCAGGTTAAGCAAGAAAGAAATAACAGTCACTGTCCCTGCCTATGCTACTCTATCCCTGCTCCGGAACACACTACACTAGGCCGCCGTGCTGGCGGCCTTTTATAGTGTGGGGCGTGTACTAAACACCCTCAGCAATAATTGGCCACAGGCATCCTGCCTGTGGCCAATCATTGCTCTCCTCGCTGCCGGCGCTGTGATTGGCCAAGCATGCGGGGTCACAGTGCATGCTTGGCCAATCACAGCGCCTGGATGACACTGCGATGGCGTAGTGCATTGTGGGCCGTTCGCGTCACTCGAATTTGGCGCGAACGGCCCAAATCGTTCGATCTTCGTCGAACGATCGAACAGCCAATGTTCGAGTCGAACGTATGTTCGACTCGAACACGAAGCTCATCCCTATCCCAGGTTCAAGCCCAGTATGTCCCTGACAGTGCCCCCCCTTAAGGGCAACCTCTGGGTGCCCAAGAGAGCTCTTTTCTGTGGGTGACTGTGAAAAAATGCCTGGATTAACTCTCGGGCATGAATGTTCCGTTGGGGTTCCCAGGAGTTCTCCTCCAGACCATACCCCTTCCACTTAATCAGGAATTGAAGTTGGTTCCCCCTTCTTCTACAGTCCAAGATGGCCTCCACCTCGAACTCCTCATCCCCGTCAACCATTACAGGTTCAGGCGGTCCTGATCCCCTGTTTGGGAAGGGATCCGGCACTGTAGGTTTCAGTAGTGACACGTGAAACACTGGGTGAACCTTCAATGAATCTGGTAAAGAAAGTTCATAGGAGACTTCATTTAATCTCCGTTTTACTGGGAAGGGGCCGATGAACTTGGGTGCCAGTTTCCTTGCGGGGCAGGTCATCCTAAGGTTGGCGGTAGACAGCCATACTTGATCGCCTTGTTGAAGGCATAATTCCCCTCTCCTCTTTCTGTCAAACATCCTTTTAATTGTTGCCTGCGCCTTGGTCAAGGCTTCCTGTAATATTTTGCTGTTACGGGTCAGGAAATCAACGGTACTCTGGACTGCTGGGACTGTTGAATCAGAAATGAGATCAGGTAGGAAGGTCGGGTGGAACCCGTAGTTGGAGAAAAACGGAGACTGACCTGTTGCCGAGTGACTGGCATTATTAAAGGCAAACTCCGCCAGGGGTAGTAGTGTTACCCAGTCATCTTGAACAAAGGTGGTAAAGCATCGGAGATATTGCTCGAGCGTTTGGTTCGTCCTCTCGGTTTGCCCATTGGTCTGAGGGTGATAGGCAGAGGATATGGACAGCTCGATCTTCAGGACCTTGCACAAAGCCTTCCAGAAGCGAGAGGTGAACTGCACCCCTCTGTCTGAAACAATGTCTGTTGGAACCCCATGTAACCTTACTATCTCTTTTATGAAGACCTGGGCAGTTTCCATGGCAGATGGCGTGCTCTTCAGTGGCACGAAGTGGGCCATTTTAGATAGACGGTCGACCACTACAAAAATGGCTGAGCAACCTTCTGACGGGGGAAGTTCCACTATGAAGTCCATAGCAATCCTTTGCCAGGGTCGATCAGGAACTGGTAAGGGTCTGAGCAGACCCCAGGCCTTGCTTCTAGCGGTCTTACTACGGGTACAGGTGGCACATGAATTTACATACTCCCTGCAGTTCCTTTCAAGATCCGGCCACCAAAATGTGCGTTGAATTAGTTCCTGGGTTTTATGCATTCTGAAGTGGCCGGCCAGGGGATGATCATGGCACAGATTTAATACTGTTACTCTGACATCTTCTGGTACAAAGATCTTGTTGTCTTTCCATAGTAACCCATCCTTGGGTAACAGGGTAATCCCAGGAGGCCCTGACATATTTGCTGAAGCTTGTTTCAAGCCGGACATTAGATTTGTTTGCAAGAGTAGAAAGTTACCTTCCGATAGGATGGTATCAGGAGCTGACACTTCTTTCGGATCATCGAACATGCGAGAAGGGGCGTCTGGTTTGGTGTTCTTTGAGCCGGGCCGGTAAGTTATGTGAAATGAAAACCTAGAGAAGAATAAGGCCCATCGTGCCTGGCGTGGTCTCAGACGCTTGGCAGCTCTCAAATACTCCAGGTTTTTGTGGTCTGTATAAATGAGTATGGGATGCGCCGCTCCTTCCAACAGATACCTCCATTCTTCAAGGGCGGACTTGATGGCCAGGAGCTCCCGGTCCCCCACGTCATAGTTCTTCTCGGCCGGAGTAAGCTTACGAGAGAAGAAGGCTATTGGGTGCATCAAGTCCTTGAGACCCTGGCGTTGAGAGATAACGGCTCCTAACGCTGTCTCTGAGGCATCTACCTCGAGTAGATAAGGTAGAGCAGGGTCAGGGTGACTCAGAATAGGAGCTGGTGTGAACAGTCCTTTTAAATTTGTGAAGGCAGCCTGTGCCTCGGGATTCCAACAAAACCGGACATTCTGCTTGGTCAGCTGCGTAATCGGGGAAATAATAGCGGAGAATCCCTTGATGAACCTCCGGTAGAAGTTGGTGAAGCCAACGAAGCGCTGCACCCCCTTCTTGTCTGAAGGTGCAGGCCAATCCAGAATAGCTGAAACCTTTTGCGGATCCATCTTGAATCCCTCTGTTGAAATTACCAAGCCGAGGAACTGAATACTCTGTCGCTCGAATTCACATTTTTCTGGTTTTGTGTACAGTCCATGTTGACGGAGTCGACAGAGTACGATCTTGACATGTTCCTGGTGCTGCTCAATTGAAGTGGAAAAAATCTAAATATCGTCTAGATAGACAATTACGTAAATGTCCAGGCAGTCCCTAAAAATGTCGTTGACTAGATGCTGAAAAGTAGCAGGGGCGTTACATAGGCCAAAGGGCATTACTAGGTATTCGTAATGGCCGAACCTGGTCCGAAAAGCAGTCTTCCATTCATCCCCTGCTCGGATGCGGACCAGGTTGTACGCCCCCCGCAGCTCTAGCTTGGTAAACACAGAAGAGGTCCTGAGCCTCTGAAAGAGTTCGGGTACCAGGGGCAGAGGGTACCGATTCTTGACCGTAATTTTATTTAATTCCCGGTAGTCCACACAGGGCCAGAGAGAATGGTCCTTTTTCTCCACAAAAAAGATTCCCGCCCCTCCTGGAGTAGTGGAAGGACGGATGAACCCCCTCTTTAGGTTTTCGTCAACATACTCTTTCAGAACCTCTAGCTCCCGTTCAGATAAGGGGAAGATCCGTCCAAAGGGAATTTCAGCCCCAGGGAGAAGTTCGATTGGACAATCGTATGGACGATGAGGCGGAAGGGTCTCAGCTCCCCGTTTGCTGAAAACATCCAGGAATCCATGGTATTATTTGGGCACAGCTGCGCGTACCTCTGAATCCGTCTCCAGGCATAACAGAGGACCAGAAGTGCTGAGACATGGAGGCATGCAGTGGTGTTGGCAATAAGGCGACTGGAACCTAATACTCCCGGACCCCCAATCGATCTGTGGGTTATGGGCCTGAAGCCAGGGTAGACCCAAGATGACTGGAAACAGAGGGGATGCAATGGCATTCAGGCTTAATAGTTCCTTATGATCTGTAGAGGTGGTTACAAGCAAAGGAGGGGTTTCTTGAGTCACTACTCCTGACTTAATACGGGACCCATCTGCTAAAAAGATGGAAAGTCCCTGGGTCTTTGGCTGGAGTGGGATGTGCTGTTGTGCTGCAAAGTTAAGATCGATGAAACAATTACATGCTCCTGAGTCAATTATCGCGGTGACTGGTATTGTCCTTCCTGGCAATTGGAACGAGATAGGTAGGGCCAGGTGGGTGGTGTTGGCAGAGGGAGGTGGACCACTTGGAGAAGGGGTAGCTGGGACCTTGCGCAGCTTAGCAGGACATGAGGAAACGTAATGGCCGGCTCCTCCACAATATAAACAAAGATCATTCTGTCGCCGGCGAAGTCGTTCTTCGGCCCACAGGGAAGGTCTCATCAGTCCAAGCTGTCTCGGCTTTATGGTAACAGAAGTCTGATTGGCAGGTAAGGAGTTAACTGGAACTGAACTGGCAACAGCAGGAGATACCCGGGGTAGCATCCAGGCTGGATGGAGCTGCTGGGTAGCCCTCTCTGTTCTGCGCTCCCGGAGTCATCGGTCTATCTGAATAGACAGGGTGATTAAAGTCTCTAGGGCATCAGGAACACCGACCCGGGCTAACTCGTCTTTCAGTCCCTCAGAGAGACCGAGACAGAACTGGTGCCGTAGGGCTGCATCATTCCACTGGGCATCCGCGCTCCAGCGTCTGAAATGAGTCACATAGACCTCGACCGCTCTGCGGCCTTGCTGGAGCACGTGGAGGGCAGCCTCCGCAGTGGAAGTCCATTGAGGGTCATCATATAGTCGAGCCATTGCATCAAGAAAAGATGAGAGAGAGTCCAGAGCTTCATGGCGGACTTCCAGCAGATGGTGGGCCCAAGCCTGAGGTTCCCCCTGTAGTAGAGCGATAACAAACCCTACTTTGGTGACCTCTAATGAAAAAGTCAGAGGTAGTAAGGAAAAGTATAGTTCACATGCATTGCGAAACGCCCGGAATTTGCTTCGATCCCCAGAAAACTTATCGGGAACGGGGACCCTAGGCTCAGGAGGTGGTGGCGTTCCAGAGGAGGAAGTTGGGACTGAAGGTGCGTCTGCAGTGATGGTCTGGGTTTGCGTCTGCCTATCCACTTGAACGTAACTGCCTTGTAGAGACTTCACGACCCGGGTGAGGGCTGCGAGGTGCTGACTGACATCATCCATAGGCGAGGTCCCTCTTGCAGGCTCAGACATGGCGGTTTGATACTGTCACGTACCTTTGGTGTGAGCCTGATGTGCAGAGGGAGACCTCCCGTACAACCCCGGCTCGGAGACCACTGGAGTGGGGACAGTGGTGGTAAGAGCGTGGTGAGGTAAGGGTGCCTGCTTGGTCCTCTTGGCTGGGTGTAGTAAAGCCAAGCGAAAGCTGGAACAGCTGGAACTGGGCGCAGCGGATGCAGGTCAGCAGGTGCAGGTATGCAGAGCAGCGGATGCAGGTCAGCAGGTGCAGGTATGCAGAGCAGCGGATGCAGGTCAGCAGGTGCAGGTGTGCGGGACCGCGGATGCAGGTCAGCAGGTGTAGGTATGCAGAGCAGCGCAGTCAGACAAGCCAGGTCATTCACATCAGGGTAAACAGCATAAACAGCAGGCAGAGAGTAGTCAGAGTCCAGGCTGGGTCTTGGCAACAGATGATCAGACAGGTAACTTAGCAGGGTCAAACAAGCCAGAGTCAGGACTGGAGATAGGAGGGAGGTCAGGAAGCCGGGTCAAACACAGGAACACGATACAGGCACAGAGTCAGGAACAGAAGCAGATCAAACCGCAATGGGCAACATCTCTGGAACGTCTTTTATAGGAAGTTCATGGGAGGAGCAAGGGGTTCAGGGTTCAACATCAATCAAGACACCAAGCAGAGTAGTCTAATCCATTAGATAGGTTATCCAGCAGATCAGGCAGGGAACTGTCCAGCATCCCAGATAGCTCAGTGGGAAGAGTCAATGCCAGACACAGACGAGGTCCCAGCTTCAAGCCCAGTATGTCCCTGACACAGTTGCACTTCTTCAGCACATATTCATCAATGTCTCTTTGCATAAATGGCCAGTAAAATCGTTCACGTGCTAGGTAGGTTACTTTGTCAGTACCAATGTGACCCATGTCATCATGAAGATTTTTTAAGACCAATGGTTTTAACTTTTCTGGTAGGACTAGCTGTTTTCGGGTTCCAGCGTGTCGGTAGAGGATTCCTTCATGAACTCTGAGTTTGTTCCATTCATGTATCAAACGTCTTGTTTTACTGGTCATACTCTCCTTTTCTTTGTGGTTTGGAATCATCCAGTTGTTCTCCTTAAGCCAGACAACTTCTCTAATGTTGGTATCGTCTTGTTGTAATGCTCTGATGTTCTCCTGAGTCATTGGGCAGATTGTCTGTCCTTTCAGCAATTCTTCGGCCACATCACTTTCTGAGTGAAAAGTCAATGAAGCCACCCATAGTGCCTCTTCTTTGTCGACAGCTTTGCTCCCTTGCCACATAGCTGACACAACCTCAGATGGTACAAGCTCTGTATACTCACTCAAATTCATTGTGAGTTCCACCGGAAATCGTGACAGTGTATCTGCGTCTGCATTCTGTTTACCTGGCCTGTACTTGATATCAAAGTGGAAATCGGCCAACTCGCCAACCCAGCGATGACCCACAGCATTCAGTCTGGCAGTACTCAATACATATGTCAATGGGTTGTTGTCTGTGTAGACTGTGAATGTTGGAGCGTAGTACAAGTAATCTCTGAATTTGTCACAGACTGCCCACTTGAGAGCTAAAAACTCAAGTTTACCAGAGTGAAGATGGTAATTGCGCTCTGCTGGAGTCAATGTTCTGGAGCCAAACCCGATAACACAAAGTTTTTCTCCTTGTCGTTGGTACAGTACAGCACCTAGGCCTTCATTGGAAGCATCAGTGTGTAATACGAAGGGTAGGTCAAAATCAGGATATGCTAGTATTGGTGGATTGGTTAGCATGTCCACCAGTCTGGATACTACAGCTTGATGTTTGGGTGTCCATTGAATCGGTGTTTTAGATGGCACTTGTGTTTTGTTCCCATTTTTCTTTGTAGGTTTCCCTTGATTGTTTTTGGTAATGGATGTAGCAGATTCTTTCTCAGTGTTCTGCAAAAGTTCATACAGTGGTTTAGCAAGTCGAGAGAAATCTTGAATGAAGGACCTGTAGTAGCTCAGGAATCCTAAGAAAGATCTGACTCTTCCCACTGTTTTTGGTTCTTTCCTTTTCAAATGTAATGCCGCTTCAAGATCTTTTGGGTCAATTTTTATGCCTTCTTCTGACACCATTCGTCCAAGGTATCGAATCTGTCGTTTAAATAGTTCACACTTCTGCGGTCTAAGTTTGATACCATGCTCGCGCATTCTACTAAGCACTTGCCTAATATCATTGACATGCTCCTGAAAAGTTTTGGAGTAGCAAAGTACGTCATCCAGGTATGGAGAACAACATTTGTCTCTGATGCCCTCTAGTACATTTTCCATGCATCTCTGAAAAGCTGCTGGGGCATTAGTTAATCGGAATGGAATACGATTCCACTCCAGGAGTCCCCAGGGGGTGTCAGACGTCTGGAGTCTTCATGCACAAAGCCTTGATGATACGCACTACCCTGGTCCAGGATTGAGAACCATGTAAATCCTCCTAAGCTATCCAGCAGATCTTGTATTCTGGGTAGTGGATGTCTATCTGGGATAGTCTTTCGGTTTAACTCCCTAAAGTCAACACATAGTCGTAGGCTACTGTCCTTCTTTCAAACACAGACAACCGGTGATGAGTATGCGGAAGAAGATTTTGTTACCCAACCTCGGTCAAGAAGGTTTTGGTTATATTCTTTCACTTCCTTGTATAGGGGTTTAGGTATCGAATTGTATCGTTTCTGGACAGGAGTTTCATCTTTCAGATTTATCCTCAATTTCAGGTTAGGAATGCATCCTATGTCTCCCTCATCTCGAGCAAAGACATCTGATTCGTCATATAACATTTGTCTCGCTATCTCCTGTTCTTCTTCTGAGAGATCTTCCAAATTGACAGGTGGGTGCCACTTAACAGATTTGTTAGTGGGTAGCTGATTTCCAGTGTCCACTTGATTCAACTGATTTACATGAAACGCCCTTTTCTTCTGGTCAATTCCCTTTCCATCATCTTTGTTTGGAGACAATGGTAGAATTTCAGCTGCTGGAGAAATGGTACCCAATACTGTTCTGGGCGGAAGGTAGATGGCATGTTGAGCACGGTTCAGTATAGGTATCTTCACCAGTTTAGAGAACCCATTTGGCACATCTACCACTGAAGGAAATAGTTCAAGTCCTTCCTCAACTGGATATTCTGGAAGTGGTTCAAATGGCATGATTCCTCCTTTTGGCCATGCTCTAATTCTGCATTTGACTTCACAGATCTCGCCTCCTTTAATCTGGAGTCCCTTCTTCCCCACTTTGACCATACGACTATCGGATATTTCTCCTGGGTCAGTTGCTTGACTGACAGCATTGACAATGTTATTCGCTACACTCTGTCTTACTTTCATAGCTTCACTCAGCAAGATAGTCAGGTTTTAGGTGCTGTTTGGTCGGTCACGGTTTTCTCTGATCAATTCTTCGATCACATTAAACCCAAGAATTGGATTGCCATTACAGCAGTCACTCACCAGCATTGGCACATAGATGGCTGAGTTTCCATGTCCACTACTTTCGAATTCCAGGCAGACTTCAATCCATCCGATGAATGGAATGATAGAACCATTTGCAGCTGTAATAGATAAGTTGTCATCACAGAGTAAATCTTGTATGTGCCTAATGGAGACGCTGGGTAGAAACTCTTCTAACCATGCCTTCCCGACAATGCTGACCTGAGCTCCTGTGTCCATCAACATGTCACCCGGAACACCATTCATCTGGCATGACAGTAGGCATTTTCCTCCAATTAATTGTGCTACGTGTTGTTTGGAGAATCCCTTCTCTTTTGGGAGTGTTCTAGTTGACCGGTGGGTGCATACCCTGTTTACCTTCGCACGGGACAGATCATTTGAGGTGGTCACTGATTGTCCCTTCCCAGTGACCGTCTGTCATTTCCCGACTGCCTTCTTTTCTTCAAGCAATCAACCGCTCTGTGTCCTGTCCAACCACAGTAGAAACAGTGGTAGCAGTTCTGACTCTCTCGTTTAATGCAATCATCACACCTGGGTTTGCAGTGAGCTGTATCTGGAACTTGAACATTGGTTAGTGGCTTAGTCCTTTGGTTTCCAACAACAGGAGTTTGCTTCATCATCTTTTCCAGGTTCTTTGTGAGAGCAGAAACCTGTGTTGTTAGTTCCGTTAATGCAGTGTGATTTGCTGTAGCATCTTCCTCAACTCTCTTTTGCAAGGTGTCTTTTTCATTATTACCTGGTGTCTGTGATGAATGAACAGTAAGAGGTTTATGTTTAGGTGCACTGTTTAAGCTTCTCTGTCTTTCTGTTTCCTCCTCAACTGATCTGGTGACCTGCTCTATGATAAAGTCATCCGTTACTGTCAAATCAGACACGTAAGGCTTGATATCTCGTCTAACATTAGAGTTTTTTTCGTTTAGTCCCTGATACAGTGTATGAAGGAATATGCCTTGCACCAGTTTTTTGTCATAGTTAAGCTCTCGCCTATCATGTTGTGATGTGGACAGAACTTTTTGTTTTAACCCCACTAGCCTGTAAACAAATTGTTGTGCTGTTTATCTTTCTTGCTGGGTAGCATTGCTAAGGTCCTGAAATAACTCATTACCACTTCGTTCTCTCATATGTGACTTCAAAAACCTTTTCAATTCAGCAACAGTAAGATCATCTTTGTCAGTCAACATATCTTTAAAATGACCAGGTTTGATTATTCTCAACACGGTGGGTATAATTTCAGATTCAGCAAATTTTTCTGTTAGACCCTTGTCAATTTGTCTGCACGCGCTACTGTAACTCATGTCCGAACCATGATCTGAAATTACACCACCATGCATTTTGAATTCTCTACGTGGCAATAAAGCAACAACGTCAGTTAATCTCACCACCTCCGATACCTGTTCAGTCCTTGCAGTCCCACTACTTATTTTTTTTGCAGCGGTTGCAATGTCCACAGTTGGTGTACTTTCCTTGTTAAGTTTTAGTTCATTGATCTTGTCTTGGATGATGAGTAGGTAAGACATGCCTTGATCATCTTACTTCTCCAGCTGATCACTTCTCAAGTAGTCTTCAATAAATTCAACGAGTTCCATTTCATTGGTACCAGTCACTGATGGAACGTCCACATCTCTTTCATCTTCCAGCGTAATAGCGAGGCTATTTAGCTGTTCTTCACTAAGCAGATGAAGTTTTTTCCGGATATCCCACATCAGCGCACGACGAGGAGACGCCATATCTGTTGCACTCTGAAGACTTCCACTCACAAGGCAGACGACACTCATGACTCTCCTTGAAGCTCTGTAGTAGGCTCACGCTTGTCTCGCGCTTCCCTCTCACTGGTAACACAACGAATCCCGGCATGAGCCCGCAAAATGTAACCGGCCTCAAAATGTGAATTAAGAGAGCCGATAATTGTAGACGTGATGAAATAAGGTGATCAGCTTGGCGTGGACTGCAAAGAATCACACAAACAGCATGAGACAAGACCACTGGGTTTTATGGCTGGAGATAGTTTGACTTTTACATAACAATACATATTTTACATTTTTATAATCACATGTTTATAACTATTAACAATATATAATACAGATTTTAACTGAAGTATTTTAAACCGTAGTTACACAAAAAACATTGTTATATTTTAATAACATATATATTCCTGTTATTCCGTGTCATAGATAATGATGTACACTTTAACTGTGCAATACTCATATTGCCAATGCCATGCTTTAATACAAACATTATTTCGGTAGTTCTCTTTTTTTTAACCACTAGATGGTGCACATGAAGCAATGCATAGGCTTTACATATAGGCTTTTCTTAAGAATATCAGTTTTCAACATGTGCTTTTCTAACTTTATGGAACTTGTATAAACCAGGTGTCAGGGTCACCTGTGGCCAGGTGACAGATGCACACCGTAGGGGGACAGGAGTGCACCGCGAGGTAGTGAACCCTATGGCTGGCTTCTGCGGATAGGAAACTGGGTGGTTGTGGAAAGCGGGACCAGAGGAGCACAACCGGGATCCCAACGGAAGCGAGAGCCAAGATTCCCCAGGGCGCGGAGTCTAAGACCCAGCTGATCTTCTCCAGGGCCTCTAGTGGTGAGGATGTTACGCTGCAGGCTGGGACCAGGTCGCGGCCCCTGGAGTTTCCTAGCTCACGCCCCGTAGGATAAGGGGAAAAGAGGGGAAGCAGCAGCACACGATAGAGAGAACCAAATAACAAGCTGAAGGTCAGGGGCCACAAGCAGACAAGGATAACGAAGAACGAGCCGAAGGTCAAGGGTCACGAGCAGACAGGGATAGTCGGGGACAAGCCAATAACGTAACAGAGAGACAGACGTAGCACACGGCAGGCAGGAACCCAAACACACAATGCCTAACAAACACTTTGATCAGCAAAGCAGGCTTGCAGTGCACAGGTTAATATAGTGTTCACTGATAGGGCCTGGGGTGGAGTCAGGCTGGGAGGAGATTATAAAGGAAGCCAGGTGAAGGAGGTCTGGTCTCTAGATGAACACATGAGGAGGAAGGTAAGATGGCAGACAGACATTAATGCATATCCACGACAGTACCCTCCCTCTTACGAGGCCTCCCCCTTCCCCGCCTGGGCCCAGGTTTAGAGGGAAACTTCAGATGAAACTCCTTTAACAGACGAGGTGCAAAGACCTCAGATGCAGTGATCCAAGACCTCTCCTCAGGACCAAACCCTTTCCAATGAACGAGGTACTGAAGAACGCCTTTACAGAGTCGGGAGTCCAGAATTTGACTGATCTCGTACTCCTGATTATCCTCAGAGACAGGCGCCACGGTAGGGAGAGGACGAGAGAATTTATTGAGGACTAAAGGCTTTAGAAGAGCAACATGAAAGGAGTTAGTGATTTTAAGGCTCTTAGGAATCTGGAGTTTGAAACAAACCGGATTCAGTTTAGCAGTTACCGTGTATGGACCGATGAATCGTGGAGCAAACTTCAGAGAAGGAACTCGGAGCTTGATGTTCCTGGTAGAGAGCCAGACTTTGTCCCCTGGCTGAAGAGAAGGCGGTTTACGCCTGTGGCGGTCGGCAAAGCCTTTGAACTTTTCAGCAGCTGCCCGGAGGGAATCATGAACGTGACCCCAAACGGAATTGAGAGACTCCTGAACCGAAGCCAAAGCTGGAATGTCTGGAGAACAGATCATGGGAAGAGGAAGTTGAGGGTGTTTTCCATAAACTGTGAAAAAGGGTGTCTTCTGTGAACTGGTATTCACATGATTGTTATGGGAGAATTCTGCCCACGGGAGTAGAGAGGACCAATCGTCATGGTGAGAAGACACAAAGGTGCGAAGAAAGACCTCTAACTCCTGATTAACCCTCTCAGTCTGTCCATTGGATTGGGGATGGTAAGAAGAAGAAAAATCCAAGACAATATTGAGGGATTTGCAAAAGGCTCTCCAAAAACGAGACGTGAATTGGACTCCCCTGTCGGAAACAATATGAGAAGGGACCCCATGTAGGCGGAGAATTTCCCAAATGAAAATGGGAACCAAGGCAGGGGCAGAAGGAAGACCAGGAAGAGGAACAAAATGAGCCATCTTGGAGAATCGATCGATTACCACCCAAATGACTGTATTATTCTCAGACAGTGGGAGATCGGTGATAAAATCCATGGCAATATGGACCCAGGGTTCCTTAGGAATGGGCAAGGGCATGAGGAGACCAGCAGGAGCTTGTGTGGAGGATTTGGACTGAGCACAGACATGACAAGCTTTAACGTAGTCTTTGACGTCTGAGCGGAGATTAGGCCACCAGTAGTGACGACTGATGAGTAGGAAGGATCGGAGGAATCCAGAATGCCCTGCCACCTTGGAATCATGTCCCCAACGAAGGATCTTAGCTCTTAGCTCAGTGGGGACAAAGGTCTTACCAGGCGGAATTTTAGACTTCAGGGTGGTAGAGTGGGCAACAATGCATGAGGTGGGAATGATCGGCTCAGGTTCAGGGGCGGACTCCTCGTCCAAAGTGTCAAATGACCTAGAGAGCGCATCAGCCCGACTGTTGCAGGAACCAGGTTTGTAGGTAATCGTGAAATTAAAACGGGCAAAGAAGAGACTCCACCTGGCCTGTCTAGGATTCAGACGTTTAGCATTCTGTAGATACTGTAAATTCTTGTGATCGGTAAAGATCGTTATGGAGTGAGGGGAACCCTCCAAGAGATGACGCCACTCCTCTAACGCCAATTTAATTGCGAGAAGTTCCCGATCACCGATGGCATAATTCCTCTCTGCCTGAGAATTTTTTTTGGAGAAGAACGCACATGGTTGGCGTCTCTTCTCAAAGATTTGAAGAAGCACAGCTCCCACCCCCATTGAAGAAGCGTCCACTTCAATAAAAAATGCATTCCCAGGATTTGGTCTCCTCAAGAGGGGGCCAGAAACAAAGGCCTGTTTCAGGTTGTGAAATGCAGAGACAGCTTCGGGAGGCCAGTCTCTGGCATTCACACCCTTCTTGGTCAAAGCGATAATAGGCGCAGCAATGGAAGAGTAATTCCTTATGAACTGCCTATAATAATTAGTGAAGCCAAGAAAGCGCTGTGTGGCCTTGAGGCTAGCAGGAAGAGGCCAGTTGGTGATAGCCAAGACCTTCCCAGGGTCCATACGAAGCCCCGAACATGAGACGAAGCACCCCAAAAACAGGACCTCAGAACATTCAAAGGAACATTTCTCCAGCTTGGCATAGAGATTGTTCTCTCTAAGACGTTGAAGTACAGTGCGGACATGGTTTCTGTGGACGAGCAGATTCTCAGAAAAGATCAGAATGTCATCCAGATAGATGACAACAAACTGGTACAGCAGATCTCTGAAGATTTCATTGACAAAGTTTTGAAACACGGCTGGAGCATTACACAGACCAAAAGGCATCACCAGATATTCGTAATGCCCGTCTCTAGTGTTGAATGCAGTCTTCCATTCGTCACCCTCCCGTATTCGAATGAGATTGTACGCGCCTCTGAGATCCAACTTGGTGAAAATGGAGACACCCTTCAACCTATCGAATAGCTCAGATATTAAGGGTAAGGGGTATCGATTTTTAATAGTAACCGCATTTAAACCCCGATAATCGATGCAGGGTCTTAAGGTACCATCCTTTTTGGCAACAAAAAAGAACCCTGCCCCTGCAGGCGATGAGGATTTCCGGATGAAACCTCTCTCCAGATTCTCTGCTACATACTCCGACATGGCCTGGGTCTCTGGGATGGACAGAGGGTAGGTACGACCCCTGGGTAGAGTTGCCCCGGGGACAAGATCAATAGCACAGTCAAAAGACCTGTGGGGAGGAAGCACCTCAGCTGATTTTTTACAGAACACATCCCGGTAATCGCTGTATGCGGCGGGAAGATCAGAAGAAACAGAAGTGGCAGCAACCGGAAGACTCTCCTTGGGGGTCACCTTGAGAAGACACGACGAGAAACATGAGGAACCCCAGGCCAGGATCTGCCCAGAGACCCAGTCCACATGTGGAGAGTGGAGCTTTAGCCAAGGGAGGCCCAATACAACTGGGGTAGAGGCCTTGGGTAGAATAAGAAAGGATATCCACTCCTGGTGGAGAATCCCTACCGACATCCTAATGGGTAGCGTCTGGAAGCGAATAGGGCCCCCTGGGAGAACAGTGCCATCAATTGCCGAGACTACCAATGGGGTAGTGAGAGGTGAAAGGGTAAGCTTCATAGAAGAAGCAGTTCTCCAATCCATAAAATTGCCGGAAGCCCCGGATTCCAGGTATGCAAGGGTTGACTGAGGAGAAGTGCCTACATGAAAGAACACCGGCAAGAGCAGGCGAGAAGGTGATGTTTCTGGGTCCAATACTCCACCTTCCAAATGTATTAGACCCGAGCGTTTCCCGGACGAAGCGAGCAGGAGTCACGAAAATGACCCTTGCCCCCCACAATAGAGGCACAAGCCCAGAGTTCTGCGCCTAGCACGTTCTTCGGGGGTTAGTCTGGTCCGGCCCAGCTGCATAGGTTCTTCAGCAGGTAGAGGATGCTCCACGGAATGAAGGGAGGGGAGCTCAGACTGGCTAGGACCCAGAGAGTGCTGGCGTCTTTTTTCTAAGGACCTCTCTTGAAAACGAATGTCGATCTGGTTGCATAATGAAATTACATCGTCCAGACCGACGGGAATGGCTCTTCCCGCTAATTCGTCTTTCACTCGGTCAGAGAGGCCATGTAAAAAGGTAGCGACCAGGGCCTCATTATTCCAGCTCAATTCAGCTGTGTGGATACGGAACTGAAGAGCATATTGCCCCACTGAACTAGATTCTTGGCGAAGACGTAAGACAGCACTAGCCGCTGAAGAAGCCCGAGCCGGCTCTTCGAAGATATTACGAAAGAGCTTCAAGAATTCGGACAGACTGGAAACCACCGGATCGTTCCTCTCCCACAGGGGGGCAGCCCAGGCCAAAGCTTCACCGGAGAGGAGGGAAATGATATAGGCTTCCTTAGCCCGGTCAGACAGGAAGCTTTGAGGCTGAAGCTCAAAATGAATAGTGCATTGGCTGAGAAACCCCCTGCAGGCCTTGGAGTCCCCAGAGAAACGGAACGGAGCTGGCAATCTTAGTGAGTGTGAGGCTGCGACTGGTGCGATAGGTACAGCCGCTGGTTGTACTTAGGGTTGCGGATTCGGGGTTCCCAAGGAGACCTGAAGCTGCTCGAATCGAGAAGCCAGATCCTGGAGGAATCGCATCACCTGGGTCTGATTTGATTCCTGGGTCTCAAGTCTGCGAACTATGCCCTGCAATGGATCATCCGCGGGAAGCGGGATGTCAGCCGGGTTCATGGCTGATCAAACTGTCAGGGTCACCTGTGGCCAGGTGACAGATGCACACCGTAGGGGGACAGGAGTGCACCGCGAGGTAGTGAACCCTATGGCTGGCTTCTGCGGATAGGAAACTGGGTGGTTGTGGAAAGCGGGACCAGAGGAGCACAACCAGGATCCCAACGGAAGCGAGAGCCAAGATTCCCCAGGGCGCGGAGTCTAAGACCCAGCTGGTCTTCTCCAGGGCCTCTAGTGGTGAGGATGTTACGCTGCAGGCTGGGACCAGGTCGCGGCCCCTGGAGTTTCCTAGCTCACGCCCCGTAGGATAAGGGGAAAAGAGGGGAAGCAGCAGCACACGATAGAGAGAACCGAATAACAAGCTGAAGGTCAGGGGCCACAAGCAGACAAGGATAACGAAGAACGAGCCAAAGGTCAAGGGTCACGAGCAGACAGGGATAGTCGGGGACAAGCCAATAACGTAACAGAGAGACAGACGTAGCACACGGCAGGCAGGAACCAAAACACACAATGCCTAACAAACACGTTGATCAGCAAAGCAGGCTTGCAGTGCACAGGTTAATATAGTGTTCAGTGATAGGGCCTGGGGTGGAGTCAGGCTGGGAGGAGATTATAAAGGAAGCCAGGTGAAGGAGGTCTGGTCTCTAGATGAACACATGAGGAGGAAGGTAAGATGGCAGACAGACATTAATGCATATCCATGACACCAGGTTTCAATATTCCTATTTAGAACGGTTTAGTGCTTCTAATAGACATTTATTCTGACTAATGCAGTATTTTCATGTTTTTATGCCCTTTTCACTTGTTTCTCACACATGCTGTTCTAAACTTATAATATTAGTAACACTATAGCATACAGTCTGCTGGAACTTTCCCTGCATCTGCTCCAGATGTCTAAGAATCTTTCTATTATAGTTTAATGCAGATTAGGAATGATTTAGAGTACATACCTGCAAAGAATCACACAAACAGCATGAGACAAGACCACTGGGTTTTATGGCTGGAGATAGTTTGACTCCAGTCACATGGAGGGTGGCCTTATATAAACTCTGTTTGTGTACCTTCTCTGCCATCTACTGGGTCTTGATAGAATAGCAGGAAGGTATTTCTTTGCTATAAATAAAATAAAATAAATGAATATGTACTTTGCTTTGGGGTGTCTGTTTTGTGACCATATAAACCCCAGTCCGTCACACTACATTTTAGCCTCTTCTTCTGAGCATTTCTCCTATCCTCTCTGTGGCATCCATATGTAGTCTGCCACTTCATCCTTCACTGCCTCTTCCTCACTGGAGACTATTTGACTTTGAGGTGCTGCTGCACCTGCCATCTGTTGTTAGCACCTGCCTGCTGTCCCCTGCCTCTAGTGTAACTGAGCCGCCCTCTACCTCTATGGTCATCCTACAATCTTCTTCTGTGTTGAAGGAGGGTATGGCTCATTCAAAACTTCCTCCTGCTGCAAGTCTGCTATGGTATGGTCAAATAATTTCACAGACTCCTCAGTTTGAGGGGTTATAGCAGGGTCAGCAGCCAGACAATTGGATGTGTGGGTGTAAATGTTTTGCAGCCAGTAAACTGACTGCTGTATGTGCCATGGCTGTGCCTGTTGGTCACTTTAGAAAACAAAAAGGCACACGTGCCCTACGGTCAGTTTATGTAACCATACCACCACTATGATCTGCATTACCTGCTCGCCCTTTATGACCACCACACGTAGCACATCTGCTACTCATTTTAGACCTTCCTCTTAATGTAGTGGCTTTTGTTGAAACTATAGAGATAGGGGATAAATGTTTGTTGTTTTTGCTGAACACTACCAGTTACCACACAACAAAACAGCACAAAAATGGCAGCGCTAATATCTGATCTGCAACAAATATTGACTGTACACACTAAACTTTCCCTCCTCAGAATGATTCTGGCTCCCACAGATGCCCATGCACATCCTTTTAAGCTTTCCCCTCTCTCTACAGGCCTTTCTCTGCACACTGCAGTAAAAAGACTTCTGAGTTAACCCTTGCTTCCTTTAACATTACAATCAGAGATAAACAGATGCTGACCTTTGTACATTTGTCAACATCCATTTCTACACGTGAACACAGTATCTATCATTTTGTTCACTTAGGAGATGCAATAAATATGAAGCATATGTGGCATCCTGTTCTATCTGTCTTTCTCAACAAGTGTTCAGTGTCAATGCTTCTAATGCTAAGATAGGCTAAGGACAGATGTATAAGGCCCATATTAATATGGCCTAAAGTGGAATTGTTAGGAATATACACTGTAAGGCCGGCCATACAGGGTTTGAATCTCGGCAGATTCAAACCAGTAATGGGCAGGCTGAATGTACCAAGTTTATGGATCGGTCAACTGGGTGCAACAAGCCTGCTGGATTCCCTTGCGATTATCACAAGCGGCTGCTATAGCCGCTAGCAATAATCACTGTCTTCTCCCAGCGGGGACATCATTCCCTGCCAGCTACAAGGTATCCTTTTGACAGCACAAACATTCCTGTAGTTATGCTTGATAGTGTGTAAAATGGTAACTTCCAGACTCTTTTCTCACTGCTCACCAAAAAAGACCTTCATCACTAAGTTTGACTTAGTGATAAATCCAGAGAAATTTATCATAGTGATAAGTAGGGATGAGCTTCGTGTTCGAGTCAAACCCATGTTCGACTCGAACATCGTCTGTTCGGCTGTTCCGAATTGCGAACATTATGGGCCGCTTGCGCCAAATTCGAGTGGCGCGCCACGACTTATAATTCACTGCGGCATCACAGTGCATTGCTGGCTGATGATTGGCCAAGCATGCACTATGACCCGCATGCTTTGGCCAATCACAGCGCGGTAAGAATGGAGAGCCGTAATTGGCCAAAGCCAGGTTGGCTTTGGCCAATTATGGCTCAGGGGGTTTAGTACACGCCCCACACTTTATAAGGCCCCCGGCTTGGCAGCCTTGTGTAGTGTGTTGGAGTTGTTTAAAGAGAGAGATTACAGAGAGAGACAGTGGGGCTGATTTACGAAACGTTTGCACCATGAGTATCGGCGCATCTGCGTGCGCAGCGGCTGTTTTGGTATTTACAAAACACTTGCGCCGGTGGAGCAGCGCTATTCCCCATTTACTATAGTGTTCTCGGCGCATGGGAGGAGGCGCTCAGTGCGCCACTATGGACCTGGCGCACGGCATCTTATAATCTAAATATAAAGAAGCTGGAAGTGCCAATATAATGGGGTGATATGGGGTGATGTGAGGAAGTGAAGTGACACCTGCCCAAGTAACAAATATTCCCAAAATAGAATGAGAAAGTAACTTTTTCAGAACCAGCCCGCTGCGCCGGCAAGTACGTTTAGAACTGCGAGAGGTTTTTTTGTGCTCAGCGCGGGAATTTCACTCATTCAAACGCGCCGGGACACTGCGCCGGCAAAATCTTCGTAAATGTCAAGTCACGTAAATCAATTTGCATAAGTTGAACAGGCGCAGCTCTGAACTTGCCGTTATATAACAGTGCGCCAGCAAAATTACATTTCTAAAGGAAAAAAAAAGCCATTTAAAAGCACCCGCGGCTGTAATGAATTGTCGGCTCCCGGCAATATAGAGAAAAGTCATTGATAAAAAAAAAAAAAATGCGTGGGGTCCCCCCAATTCCATTACCAGGCCCTTCAGGTCTGGTATGGATATTAAGGGGAACTCTGCGCCAATTAAAAAAAAAATACGTGCGGGTCCCCCTCAAAATCCGTACCAGGCCCTTCAGGTCTGGTATGGATTTTAAGGGGAACCCCCACGGCAAGCTTAAAAAAAATATAGCGTGGGGGTCCCCCTAAAAATCCACACCAGACCCTTATCCGAGCATGCAACCTGGCAGGCTGCAGGAAAAGAGGGGGGGACGAGAGAGCGGCCCCCCTCCCTCCTGAACCGTACCAGGCCACATGCCCTCAACATGGGGAGGATGCTTTTGGGGTCTGTGCCAATGCCAATGGCATAGTTCACACCACTGCAGTCCGTTCCAGTGCGTTTCAGAAAGGAAAAAAAAATTGGTCATTCTGCATTTTTTATGTACAGAACTGTACTGGACCACAGTAAAACACATCAAAAACGCTACGGAACATACCAAAAACGCACTGGAATGCACCTAAATGCACCAAAGACGCACTGCAACACATTTGTCCTAAGTGAAAAGAGGGGGAAAAAAACACTGGACTGCATCAAAAACGCATCAAAAATGCACTGGAACGTGTCAAAAATGCGCACGCAAAAAAGCACCTGGAACGCATCCAGACTGCGTTTCTATGGTGTAAACTAGGGCCAGTTCACACCAGAGAAACGCAATCCGGATGCGTTCCAGGTGGTTTTTTGCATGCACGTTTTTGATGCGTTCCAGTGCATTTTTGTTACGTTTTTGATGCAGTCCAGTGCTTTTTTTTCACCCCTCTTTTTTATTAACCATAGATAAGGACAAGTGTGTTCCAGTGCGTTTTTGGTGCATTTAGGTATGTTCCTGTGCGTTCCAGTGCATTTATGATGCGTTTTGCTGCATTCCAGTACAGTCCAGTGCAGGTAAAATGCAGCATGTTCTACTTTTTTTGTGGAACTGGAACGCACTGGAACAAACACTGCCATTTAGAACCATATTTTTGATGCATAAAAAAACACAATGGACTGCATGTGGTGTGAAATGGCCCTTAAGCAATTTGGCATATTTAAAGGCACTTCTCCTTGTTTTGTTTTTGGTGTTGTCCAAATTGGTGACATTGATATATGTCCCTTAGGGTGGGACCTGGGCCCCCATTTTAAGGCCAATAACTAGAAGATAAGCCAGCCAAGTGGGGACTAGCAAAATTAACAAGTCAGTTCCCATAGACTGCAATGGTATTTGTTGGTGGGGGGGGGGTGTTTGTCCCATCTCTAATTTTGTAGCATGCTGGATGATGTGCTTAATTTTGGACAGGGGGGGGGTTATTTTCTGCTAGCTGCATTTGTGTTGGTCTGAGCATGCCCCGGCAGTTAGTTTTTTTTTTTGGTGCTTTTTGTGTGTGAACAGCACCTGGATATTTATGGGCATGCTCAGAGAGTGTTTTTATGGGTTAGTAATTGAAGGACATCCTTAACAGGTGTACCCACTTTGAAGTTCAGTCTCTACATTGGGTGAACTTGCATTTTGGGTGTTTCATGGACTGTGCATGTATTTTCAATTGCCTCATTAGTTCACAAACCTGTTTAAAGCTCGCAGATAGCATCCTCTCCCTTGCCCTGAAAAGAGGCAAGTGTGTGTGTGCGTGCGTGTCCGGCAAAAAGTACATTTTGGTGTCCTTATCGAGTTTGTAACACATGTATTTTATTTGTTATGTCTTTGCAAAACTGATGTTTGTTTTACTTTTCTTGATTGTATTTTTTTGTGTGGGGGAAATGTTCCCCTGAAATAACTTTGATGTTAATGTATGTTGTTTGTTCACTTTGATTTAATTGTCTGTGCTGCATTATTTTGCTAAATCTTTCTCAAGATGTGACTGTTTCAAATTGACCCTGTTTTTTATTTTGGCTTCCCTTTGTTTTGTTGACCAATAAAATTTGATGAAAAGTTTTGATGTATCTTTTTTGTTTTCTATGCAACAAATGTGACAGCTGATTGGTATGTCAAAACAAAACAGGTGTGATTTGTCTACCCTGGTGCCTTCATGCTAGCATATGCATGTATTGTGTGCTGCCATGGATAGTCGCCAGGAAATGAAAAATACAGAGTGGTATGTATTCAATTTTCCTTTTTACTGCAGTGGTTCTCAGCCTCAGTCCTCAAGTACCCCCAACAGGACATGTTTTGTGAATTTATCTTATCGAGAATTGCTGTCCAAAATACAAAACCATTGACTGTGATTTAAAGCACATGTGCAAGATGAAGGAAGACCTGCAAACATGGCCTGTTGGGGTTACTTGAGAAGCACTGATTTAGAGCACTACACTTAAAACTAGCTCAAGGCAATACGATTCTAATTGTGGGCATTTTGAGGGAAACCAAGTAAGTGTTAGAACTCCTGCTTTTTTTTTTTTTTAGGTTGGGCTTTGTGTCCCTTTTAGTAAAATTGGCTTCACTTGCTGTCACACAGCTAAACAGGAAGTGAAGGTAAAACCCTACCAATGTCTTTTCTTGGGGACACACAGATCAATCTAACTAGTGTGCCCATTAAGCAAATTGCACTCTAGCACTTTTTTGTGTACACCCCAAATCATTGGGTAGTTTGGGGTTTAGTAAAGACAAATCCACTCTGCAGTAAAAGTGTAGCTGCTTAAAATCTGAGGGGAAGCACTGGTGATTGTAACATCCAATCATGAAAAAAAGCAAATATGGTGTTTTTTTTGTTTGATTGCATGTCCCCCTCGGATATCCAGCAAGTGCACTTGTAGTGCAAAGTAGATTTGCCTTTAGTAAATAAACCCCAAAGTCCAAAATACCTAATAATTTGGGGTGTACCCCGCAAAATGCTGGAGTGCAATGTACATAATGGGGAAACTATTGGTAGGGATTTCCCCTCACTTCCTGTGTGGCTATGTGACAGGAAGTGAATTATTTGGAAGGATAAAGTGGCCAAATTTGGGAGTTGTCTTCACCCTATCAGGGGTGCAGACATCCCCAAAAACTGTCTAGACTTGTAATCCCTCTGCACTCTATCCCCAAGCAAGAATAAGAAAGGATTTCATTTAGTTTAACTTTGCAAAGACACATTCCTGAGTTGAATTGTGATGCATGTCAATGGCCCATTTAGACCCTCTTTAATCACTTGAGATCAGCGCTATAACTGATCGACGGCCACAGCACGGTCCTCAATTGCCAGGAGTCCATCAATAGACATCCTCCCCTTCGCGCGTGCGCTGTGGTCACCGAGTCACTGAGACTCGGGTGATGACAGATCCGAGGAAGGGGCCGATCCCTGCCCCTTACCATGTGATCAGCTGTCTTCCAATGACAGCTGATTCCGTGATGTAAACAAAAGCTGGGTAATGGTTTTTGTTTTCTCCTTGTGCTGACAGCGTGAGCATAAAAAAAGGCAATCACCGGCTTATGTGCAAGGGACATGGGGCCCGAAGAGGAAGAGGCAATTCTGCGTCATCTGTGACAATCAGTAGCCCCTGCCAGTGCCACCCATCAATGCCCACCACTGGTGCCAATCAGTGCCACCTAGCAGTTCTGCCTATCAGTGCCCATCACTGCCAACTATCGTTGCCACCTAGCAGTGCCACTTCTCAATGCCCACCAGTGCCAACTAGAAATGCCACCTCTCAGTGCCCACCCTTGCCACCTTATCGGTGCCCATCAGTGCAGCCCATCAGTGCAGTCTCATCAGTGTACATCAATGAAGGAGAAAAATTACCTTTTTTCTAAATTTTCAAAATATTAACCACTTCCCTACCGCCCACCGTCAAATGACGTCCTTGGCTTTGTGCGGTGACATCTGAATGATGCCTGCAGTTGCAGACATCATTCAGATATCATTCTTTTCAGCCGGCGATTCTGTGCACGATAAAAATGATCATAGCGGCAGTTCCGCCGCTTGATCGTTCTTATAGGCGGCAGGAGGGGACGTCCTCCCCCCCTCCTGCCGCCATCTGGTGCTTTTCCGGGCTCTCCCGTGCCATCTGGGGCTCAGAGAACGAATTGGCCGGCGCCGGATGGGAATCATAGAGATGACTGGTGACCAGATGGTCACCAGTCATCTCTATGACCGTCGGAGGCCCGGGCGCGACGTTATGACATCACGCCGGGTTCCCGTTTGTAAACAAAGCCATGATCTCGGCTGTCAGCATGAGATTGGTGAATTTTTTTGACCGATCTCATGCTTTCCAGCCTGGAGGAGAGATGTGGGGTCTTATTGACCCTGCATCTCTCCATAAAGAGGACCTGTCACAATAGATTCCTATTACAAGGGATGTTTACATTCCTTGTAATAGGAATAAAAGTGATCAAAAAAACAAAAAAGTTTAAAAAAGAGTAAAAAAAAAAAAAAAAATGTCCCCGGTAGCTCGCGCTCAGAAGCGAACACACACGTAAGTCCCGCCCACATATGTAAACGCCGTTCAAACCACACATGTGAGGTATTGCTGCGTGCTTTAGAATGAGTGCAACAATTCTAGCACTAGACCTCTGTAATGCGAAAATGGTAACGTGTAAAAAAATTTAAAGCATCGCCTAGGGAGATTTTTAAGTACTGAAGTTTGGTGTCATTCCATGAGTGTGCGCAATTTTAAAGCATGACATGTTAGGTATCTATTTACTCAGCATAACAACATCTTTCACATTATACAAAAAAATTGGGCTAACTTTACTGTTTTATAATTTTTTTAAATTCGTGAAACCATTTTTTTTCCAACAAAAAGGCGTTTGAACATTTATTGCGCAAATACCGAGCGAGATAAAAATTTGCAATGACCGCCATTTTATTCCCTAGGTTTTGAAGTAATTTTATAGCCATAAATTTATGATTTTTACATGAAGGAGAGAAGTGCCAGAATAGGCCCAGTGCTGAAGTGGTTAAAATATCCACATTTTTTTTTTTTTAGTCGGTCTTTTGTATTTATAGAAAAAAACCCGCAGAGGTGATCAAATAGCACCAAAAGAAAGCTCTGTTTGTGTGCAAAAAAATAATAAATTTTTATTGGGTTACAGTGTTATATAGGTGCGCAATTGTCATTCAAAGTGCATCAGCGCTGAAATTTGAAAATTGGTCTGGGCAGGAAGGGGGTGGCCAGTAAGCAAGTGGTTAATATAAGGCTACACGCACACAGACGTTTTTCCAGCCGCTTGTTTGAGCGTTTTTTGCAGCTTAAAAATGGCTCTCCATGTTAGCCTATGGCCTCATGGCCACCATGGCGTTTTTGAGCTGTAAATGGCATAGGCCTTTTTTAGGCCCCATGTACACGGGACGCTGGTGCAAAGTCTTCAGAACTAAGGTTGAAAGCAGCATTTAGAAAGGCGCGTTTTGACGCGCTTGCATGCCGCGTTTTACCACATTTGCGTCTATATGCGTTTAGTTAGGAAACATCATAAGGAGCCGCCCTAAGCTCCAAAAACAGTATTATTAACCATTTCAGCTATTTTGTGAGACCAGAGTGAGTATCAGCAGCTGAGAGAGCAGCAGTGTACTTGTATTTAGCGTGTCACTTGCCACATCACTTGCCACAAGTTGTGGATTGTCCACTTGCCACGTCAGCTGCCCCAAGTTGTGGATTGTCCACTTGCCATGTCAGCTGCCCCAAGTTGTGGATTGTCCACTTGCCACGTCACCTGCCCCAAGTTGTGGATTGTCCAATTGCCACGTCACCTGCCCCAAGTTGTGGATTGTCCACTTGCCACGTCAGCTGCCCCAAGTCGTGGATTTCCACTTGCCACGTCACCTGCTACCAGTTGTGGATTGTCCACTTGCCACGTCATCTGCCCCAAGTTGTGGATTGTCCACAATGCAATGGAAGCAATTTCATTTTTTTTTATATATATATATATTTTTTATGGTTTTTCCTCATTTGCCATAATTTTTGAGTTTATCAATGTAAAAAAATAGGTCACCTTTAAAAACGCTTCTAAACTAAAATGCGGCTAAACGCCGGTACCGCGTCTGTATGTGGAAATCTTTGGCGTCTGAAGGCATTTTTTGGCTTTGTAAAAAAGGAGGTTAAATGCAACTGCAGATTTTTTTTCCCAGGCCAAAAACAGTGTTTTGGATGTAATAGAATTCAATGGACCCGCATCCAAAACGCAAGTACCATGATTTTGCAGCGATTTGCATTTTTTTTAACCTGTTTATAGCTGGTTGTTAAAGGAAATGTAAAAAAAAATAAACATTGCCGGCTCTAAAAAAAAAAAAAAATCTAGAAAAAAACAGCGTGGGGTGTCCCCCCAGGTCCATACCATGCCCTTGGGTCTAGTATGGATTCAAAGGGGACCCCCCCACCAAAATGGAAAAAAAATGGAGTGGGGGTCCCCCCAAAATCCATACCTGGCCCTTCAGGTCTGGTATGGATTTTAAGGGGAACCCTGCGCCAAACTTAGCGTGGGGGTCCCCCTAAAAATCCACACCAGACCCTTTATCTGAGCATGCAACCTGTCAGGCCGCAGGAAAAGAGGGGGGACGAGAGAGCACCCCCCTCGCTCCTGAACCGTACCAGGCCACATGCCCTCATCATGGGGAGGATGTCCATGTTGATGGGGACAAGGGCCTCTTCCCAACAACCCTGGCCGTTGGTTGTCGGGGTCTGCGGGCGGGGGGCTTTTCGGAATCCGGGAGCCCCCTTAATAAGGGGGACCCCAGATCCCGCCCCCCCCACCCTATGTGAATGAGTATGGGGTACATCGTACCCCTACCCATTCACCTGGTGGAAAAAAAGTCAATAAAAAACACAACACAGGTTTTTAAAGTAATTTATTAGGCAGCTCCGGGGGTCTTCTTCCGACTTCGGGGGTCTTTCTGCCGAGTGCCCCGCTATCTTCTTCCAGCTCTTTTGCTAGCGGGGTCCCAGTCTTCATCGTCATCTTCTTCCGACTTCGGGGGTCTTTCTGCCGGGCAGGGTCCCGGTCTTCATCGTCGTCTTCTTCCGACTTCGGGGGTCTTTCTGCCGGGCGCCCCGCTATCTTCTTCCAGCTCTTTTGCTAGCGGGGTCCCGGTCTTCATCGTCGTCTTCTTCCGACTTCAGGAGGTCTCTTGTTCTGTTCTCCGGTGTCGTCTCCGCGCTCTCCGGTTCTTCTCCCGCTCTCCGGTGCCTTCTCCACGATCTCCGGTTCTTTCTGCCTTCTGCCGGTTGCCCCGCTATCTTCTTCCATCTCTTTTGCTAGCGGGGTCCCGGTCTTCATCGTCGTCTTCTTCCCTCTTCTCTCTGCCCGATGTTGCCTTGTCGCTGTCTGCCGCTACAATGCTGTGTGGGCGGAGCGCAACCACTTATATTGGCATGGGGCGTGGTCACCGGATGATGCCACCTGCTGGCCCGCACCCGTATCACGTCACAGTCCCATCATTCCCCGGGACTGTGACGTCATACGGGGGCGGGGCGCAGCGCACTGTTTATAGTAAATCACCCCCACTGTCATTTATATTGAGTTAGATAGAGCAGGCAGGCGAGTCAGTTAGCTGCAGTTACAGTGTGTAGAGGATATATATCCATCCTAGGTGTTGTATATACATTTATACACTGTATTCAGTTTAGCTAGATCCATTCCTGTTATTCTCTATACTGTGACAGGCAGGCAGGTGATTGTGCTAGCTGCAGTCAGTGTTTCACTTAGTGTACTGTGTTCTTTGCATAGCGTTCACCTAAAGCTTACTTGAATACAGTTAGTGACTAATAGTGGTGTTCTCATAATAAAACCACAGGCAGAGAGCTGCAAGTATTTTCATTTAGTGTACTGTGTCCTCTGCACAGTGTTCATCTAAAACTAACTGAAGACAATTGCTGCTTTTCTCATACTAATACCACAGCAGGCAGTTGATTCTGATAGCTGCATTATCAGTACAGATATATATATATATAAGGGAGAGAGAGATTTTTACCGCTCCAGGTGGATACACTCCAACAATCCGTAATGACAGGACTACCGTGGGTGCCAGCAATGCACGTAGCATATAAAGAGGAAAAAATAAAAAATATGGACAGCCGCACTCCAAAAAAACTTTGACGGTCGCCTTTATTGTAAAAAGATGGAAAATTACACCAAAATTCATCACAGCATAGCCAGGGTAACTGCTTACATGTTTCACACTAAAGGTCAGTGCTTAATATCCATACAAGACCCAAAGGGGCTGGTAGTGGGCTGGGGGGGTACCCATGCCATTTTCCTCAATGATTTTCATCCATATTGCCGGGACCAGACATTACATTAAAGCCGCAAGCAGTTTTAAATGACTTTCTTTCCTTTAGAAATGTCATTTTGTGCAGGGACAGTTCTAAACACAGGAAAAAACGTGCCACTTCACAGGCATACTTTAGACACCCCCCAGGTACAATATTTAAAGGAATATTTCCCTTTTTTTTCACTTTAACCACTTAACGACCGCCCCATGTACATATACGTCGGCAAAATGGCACGGACAGGCACAATCACGTACCTGTATGTGACTGCCTTCGTATGGGTGGGGGTCCGATCACACCCCCACGGTACATGCAGCGGTCGTTTTTGGTCCAGGAGCGATACGTAATGAGGGGGCGGCCATTGGTTTCTGGCCACCCCCTCGCGATCGCTCCTGGCGAATGAAATGCTTCCTCTATCTGTGTAATGTAAACACAGGCAGAGGAAGTGATGTCATCTCTCCATGCGGCGCTCTATTCGTCCAGAGCGCCGGGGAGAGAAGACATCAGGTTAGTGCACCAACAGTACACTGACACCAGGACACATAGGCACATAAATCACCCCCCCCAGTCACCCCAACATCACGCCCCAGCCCCCATTCACAGTGTCACTGATTGCAGTGATCATTTATTTACTGATCACTGCAATCAGTGACATTTGTTATAGTAAAAGTGTCAGGGCAGTTAGTGTTAGGTCCTGGGTAGCCCCTAACCCCCCCTAATAAAGGTTTAACCCCTTGATCGCCCCCCCAGGTAACCCTTTCACCCCCTATCACCAGTGTCACTAAGCGATCGTTTTTCTGATCGCTGTATTAGTGTCGCTGGTGCCGCTAGGGAGCCAGTTATTTTTTTAGATTCGCCACCAGGTTTTTATAACATCAGGTACCCCCATATATTATCTAATAAAGGTTTAACCCCTTTATCGCCCCCCCAGGTAACCCTTTCACCCCCTATCACCACTGTCACTAAGCAATCGTTTTTCTGGTCGCTGTATTAGTGTCGCTGCTTCTGCTAGGTAGCCAGTTATTTTTTTAGGTTCGCCGCCAGGTTTTTATATCGTCAGGTACCCCCTTATATTACCTAATAAAGGTTGAACCCCTTGATCGCCCCCCAGGTAACCCTTTCACCCCCTATCACCAGTGTCACTAAGCGATCGTTTTTCTGTTTTCTGATCGCTGTATTAGTGTCGCTGCTGCTGCTAGGTAGCCAGTTATTTTTTTAGGTTCGCCACCAGGTTTTTATAGCGTCAGGTACCCCCATATATTACCTAATAAAGGTTTAACCCCTTGATTGCCCCCCAGGTAACCCTTTCACCCCCTATCACCAGTGTCACTAAGCGATCGTTTTTCTGATCTCTGTATTAGTGTCCCTGGTGGTGCTAGGTAGCCAGTTATTTTTTTAGGTTCGCCGCCAGGTTTTTATGGCGTCAGGTACCCCCATATATTACCTAATAAAGGTTCAAACCCCTGATTGCCCCTAGTTATCCCTTTCACCAGTGATCACTGTATAAGTGTTACGGGTGACGCTGGTTAGTTACTGTAGTTTGCTTTTTATAGTGTCAGGGCACCCGTCGTATATAACCCAATAAAGGTTTAACCCCCTGATCGCCCGGAGGGTGATATCAATTAGGTTTTAGGGTCAGATAGGGTCTGCGTCGCCCCAGGCAGCGTCAGGTTAGTGCCAGTAATGCTAACACCCACGCGCAAAGCATACACCTCCCTTAGTGGTATAGTATCTGATCAGATCTATACTAGCGTCCCCAGCAGTTTAGGGTTCCCAAAAATGCAGCGTTAGCGGGATCAGCCCAGTTACCTGCTAGCACCTGCGTTTTGCCCCTTCGTCCAGCCCAGCCCACCCAAGTGCAGTATCGATCGATCACTGTCACTTACAAAACACAACACACATAACTGCAGCGTTCGCAGAGACAGGCCTGATCCCTGCGACTCCAGTGCTGTAGGAGGTGATTTCACCACCACAGTTAAAAAAAAGAGCATATATGCCGAAGCATGGGGGCAGCAGGGGTGGAGGAGCGATTTTGCTCCTAATCCCGCGTACATACGGTCAAAATTCCGACGGAGGCTTGCCCATGGAAAAGTCAGACCGTGTGTACGCGGCATAACTTTTGCGGGAGGATGCCCCCATGCTTCGGCATATATAAATGGTGCATGTATGCTCATCATTAGAAGTGGGTGGATGAAGGGAGGTATTCTAATGGTGGGCATACCCACTGATCAATCTCTTTTTTTCGTTCAGCCAACAGGTTGCATGAAAAAAAAGATTACAATACATGTCCAACAAGGACCAGCAACGTACTGGTATGTGCTGGACTTTAAATGGTTATACCAGAATGATGCCTGCGGGTTTAGTTATCATCTTGGTATCATTCTTTTCAGCCTGCGGCCAGATTTCATGTAAAAGCAATCCTATCGGCTAATTAGCCTCTGGACTGCTTTTACAAGCAGTGGGAGGGAATGTCCCCCGGATATAAAAAGCGCCATTGGGAAATTGGGAAAGCATTTTATCACACCGATCTTGGTTTGGTCAGATTTTTTGAGGGCAGAGGAAAGATCTAGGGTCTAATAGACCCCAGTTTTTTTCAAAAGAAGAGTACCTGTCACTACCTATTGCTATCATAGGGGATATTTACATTCCCTGAGATAACAATAAAAATGATAAAAAAATAAATAAAATGGAGGGAACAGTTTAAAAATAACATAAAAAAGCAAAAAAAAAAAAAAAAAAACCCCTGTCCCGCACTGCTCTTGCGCAAAGGCGAATACAAGCATCAGTCTGGCGTCATATGTAGACAGAAATTGCACCATACATGTAAGGTATCACCTCAAAGGTCAGATCGAGGGCAGTAATTTTAGCAGTAGACCTCCTCTGTAAATCTAATGTGGTAACCTGTAAAGGCTTTTAAAAATGTATGTAGTTTGTCGCCACTGCGCGTTTGTGCGAAATTTTAAAGCATGTCATGTTTGGTATCCATGTACTCGGCCTAAGATCATCTTTTTTATTTCATCAAACATTTGGGCAATATAGTGTGTTTTAGTGCATTAAAATAAAAAAAGTGTATTTTTTCCCCAAAAAATGCGTTTGAAAAATCGCTGCGCAAATACTGTGTGTGAAAAAAAATGCAACACCCACCATTTTAATCTGTAGGGCCTTTGCTTTAAAAAATATATATAATGTTTGGGGGTTCAACGTAATTTTCTTGCAAAAAAAGTTAATGTTTTCATGTAAACAAAAAGTGTCAGAAAGGGCTTTGTCTTCAAGTGGTTAGAAGTAGTGTGACATAAGCTTCCTAATGTTGTGCATAAAATGCCAGAACAGTTCAAAACCCCCCCAAATGACCCCATTTTGGAAAGTAGACACCCCAAGCTATTTGCTGAGGGGCATGTCGAGTCCATGGAATATTTTATATGTTGACATAAGTTGCGGGAAAAAGACAATTTTTTATTTATTTTTGCACAAAGTTGTCACTAAATGATATGTTGCTCAAACATGCCATGGGAATATGTGGAATTACACTCTAAAATACATTCAGTTGCTTCTCCTGAGTATGGGGATACCACATGTGTGAGACTTTTTGGGAGCCTAGCCGCGTACGGGACCCCAAAACCAACCACCGCCTTCAGGATTTCTAAGGGTGTAAATTTTTGATTTCACTCCTCACTGCCTATCACAGTTTCGGAGGCCATGGAATGCCCAGATGGCACAAAACCCCCCCAAATGCCACCATTTTGGAAAGTAGACACCCCAAGCTATTTGCTGAGAGGTATGGTGAGTATTTTACAGATCTCGCTTTTTGTCACAAAGTTTTGAAAATTGAAAAAGAAAAAAAAAAAAAATTCTTTCTTAATTTTCAAAAACAAATGAGAGCTGTAAAATACTCACTATGCCTCTCAGCAAATAGTTTGGGGTGTCTACTTTCCAAAATGGGGTCATTTGGGGGGGTTTTGTGCTATTTTGGCATTTTATGACCTTCGAAACTGTGATAAGTAGTGAGGAGTGAAATCAAAAATTTGGGCCCTTAGAAATCCTGAAGGCTGTGGTTGGTTTTCGGGGCCCCGTACGCGGCTAGGCTCCCAAAAAGTCCCACACATGTGGTATCCCCGTACTCAGGAGAAGCAGCAAAATGTATTTTGGGGTGCAATTCCACATATAACCATGGTATATGGGAGCAATATATCATTTAGTGACAACTTTTTGTAATTTTTTTTTTTCATTTTTCAATCACTTGGGACAAAAAAAAAAATATTCAATGGGCTCAACATGCCTCTCAGCAATTTCCTTGGGGTATCTACTTTCCAAAATGGGGTCATTTGGGGGGTTTTGTACTGCCCTGCCATTTTAGCACCTCAAGAAATGAGATAGACAGTCATAAATTAAAAGCTGTGTAAATTCCAGAAAATGTACCCTAGTTTGTAGACGCTATAACTTTTGCGCAAACCAATAAATATATGCTTATTGTCTTTTTTTTTTAAAGACATGCGGCTGAATACATTTTGGCCTAAATGTATGACTAAAATTGAGTTTATTTGATTTTTCTTACAACAAAAAGTAGAAAATATCATATTTTTTCAAAATTTTCGGTCTTTTTCCGTTTATATCGCCCAAAAAAAACTTGCAGAGGCAATCAAGTAATATTAAAAGAAAGCTCTATTTGTGGGAAGAAAAGGATGCAAATTTTGTTTTGGTACAACATTGCATGTCCGCACAATTTCCAGTTAAAGCAGCGCAGTGCCAAATTGTAAAAACACCTCTGGTCTTTATGCTGCGTATTGGTCCGGGGCTTAAGTGGTTAAGCATCATTAAAATCACTGCTCCCGAAAAAACTGCCCGGGTCCCCAAACCCTTTTTAGGACAATAACTTGCATATTAGCTGTTATAATTAGCACTTTTGATTTCAAACGTTTGAGTCATTGTATTTAATAGGGTTCTAAAGTTTGCGCAAACTTTCGGTCCGTTCGCAGGCTCATCCCTAGTGATAAGACACTTTTGTGCCTTTCACCATTTATCAAACAGTGTAATTATCAAGAACGTCTCTGTTTTTAGTTCCTACATGACCTATTACCATTTATAAAAACATCTCACTAAGAACTTATCACCATAATAAATGCTAAAATATGTTCTCACCGCTTATCACTGACTTTTCACCATTTATTAAACATACACCCATATGGGAGCATTTGGCAGCATAGTTCACATTCACTGTGTTCAGTAACTCACCTACCCAATGTGCTTGTCCTGAATCTTGTAGTCTCCAAACCATCAAGGGCCTTATTTCATACAAAGGAACTTGTAGGCAAATAAAACAGTGCATACATTTCATGCCCAAACCACTACCCATACACTAGGATCAACTCATTACATAAAATGTTTGTTTTCCTTCTTTCCAGTCGGAGCCTGGCTTAGAATATTGCCAAAATGTGCAGGCAAGATTGTTTGCTTTTATTTCCATAGACAAATTATGAAAATGTTTAGCTCTACATGGAAAATGTACCTCTTTGCTTCTGCTAATTATAAATGCTTTATACTATTATTTTTTTATGATTGTAACCATTTTATTATTTAAAAAATCTGTGCTGTAAAAACAATAAACCTTTTAGAAAGTATTTATTAGCTGGCCCTATTATAGTTCATCTGCATATTATACATCATCATATGCAAAGGAATGATGGGTCAATGGCTGCTGTAAAGTAAATAAGATGTGTTTCAGAGATGATCCTTTTAATCCAGGACATGTAAGTGTTGCACAGGCTCTTGTGTTGACACATTGATCAGGTAATGCAGTATGACCATCACCATCATCAGAAAAGTAAAGCCCCGTACACACGATCGGATAACCTATGGATTTTCGTCCGATGGATTTGTCCATCGGAAATCCGATGAAATTGTTTTTCATCAGTCTTGGCCACACACCATCAGTCAAAAAACCGACCGTTCCAAACGCGGTGACGTAAAACACTCCGATAAGCCGAGAAAAATTAAGTTTAATGCTTCTGAGCATGCGTCGACATGATTCTGAGCATGCGTGGGTTTTTTAACCGATGGACTTGCCCATAGACGATCGGAAATTCCCATCGGTTTTTTATCCATCGGAAAATTTTAAAACAAGTTCTATTTTTTACAACCGATGGAAAAAAGACCGATGGGTACCATACACGATCGGTTGGTCTGATGAAAACCATCCATCGGACGGTTTTCATCAGTCAAACCGATCGTGTGTACGGGCTTTAGTCTCATAATCTGATTCCAATCTGTTAGATACAGAACTTGTACAGGTACAAATCATTTATGTGAGGGACCATTAAGACACCCAAAAATAGCATTAGGCTTATTTATTTAGTAGATCTATTCAGAAATGTGACTTTGAGAGGTCGGAAAACAATTAAAAGACTACTGGATTTAAAAGAAATCATTACAAACAACAATCACACAGATACAAAAGAAGCTTAACTGAATGTGATATGCTTATATTAGTGTCACAAACCCTTTGAATATATAAAGTTAAAATTATATGTATTCCAAGATGACAATAAATGTAAATCCCGTCTTCCCTGGAAATACTGTGCTAGGTTTGCCTGAAAAGACTGTAAAAACTGAAAAGCTGTTCTCATGGAAACCATTTTATCTACTAAACAAAAATTGTCTTGGTCATGAATCGAGATGAGCAATTTTATTTGCCCAAAGCAATATCTGCCAGAGATTCGACCAATTAGCCACAGCTTGAACTTTATGGAAGTTTTACAGTTCACACCAAAATGATCCAAAGCATTTTTCATGCATGTTTGCATAGTTGTGATATTTTGCAGGCTCCCCTATGCCCCACTGTGTCTACTTCCATGTCTAGTTTCCTGTCGGTGCTGGGACACAGTTGCTGTTGTGAATTCAAAGTAGGCACAAGTAGAATGCTGCCCTGGGACAGGGAGAGTGTTCAGCCATTCATTCTTAGCTTATTATTCCCCATTTTTGTTTATATATATATATATATATATATATATATATATATACAGCTCGTTTAACAACTTACCTGTTTAACAACTGCTCGGACTTACAACCAGCTCTCCCCACCTGAACGACGCTCTGTACATCATTGTATTATACAGTACAGTACAGAATTTTCATTTGTGTTCGACTCGAACATTGACTGCTCGTCCGTTCGGCGTACAGCGAACAATTTGGGGTGTTCGCGGCAAATTCGAAAAGCCGCGAAACACCCTTTAAAAGTCTATGGGAGAAATCAAAAGTGCTAATTTTAAAGGTTAATATGCAAGTTATTGTCATAAAAAGTGTTTGGGGACCTGGGTCCTGCCCCAGGGGACATGTATCAATGCAAAAAAAAAGTTAAAAAAATGGCAGTTTTTTCGGGAGCAGTGATATTAATAATGCTTAACGGTGAAACTATAAAAGCAAAATATTCCTTTAAATTTTGTACCTGGGGGGTTTGTATAGTATGCCTGTAAAGTAGCGCATGTTTCCCGTGCTTAGAACTGTCCCTGCACAAAATGTAATTTCTAAAGGAAAAAAAGTAATTTAAAACTACTCGCTGCTATTCATGAATTGTCGGGTCCCGGTAATACGGATCAAAGTCATTGAAAAAAATGGCAGGGGTTCCCCCTAGTCCTTTACCAGGCCCTTTGGGTTTTTAAAAAACTGGCGTGGGGTTCCCCCCAAAAATCCATATCAGACCCTTCAGGTCTGGTATGGATTTTAAGGGGAACCCCGCACCAAAAAAAAAAATGGTATAGGGTCCCCCCAAAAATCCGTACAAGACCCTTACAGGCTGCAGGAAAAGAGGGGGGATGAGAGAGCTCCCCCCCTCCTGAACCATACCAGGCCATATGCCCTCAAAATGGGGAGGATGTCCTCATGTTGATGGGGACAAGGGCCTCATCCCCACAACCCTTGCCCAGTGGTTGTGGGGGTCTGCGGGCGAGGGACTTATCAGAATCTGAAAGCCCCCTTTAACAAAGGGGACCCCAGATGCCGCCCCCCTATGTGAATTGGTAACGGGGTACATTGTACCCCTACCATTTCACAAAAGAAAGTGTAAAAAAAAAAAAAACACACAGACACAGTTGGGATAAGTCCTTTATTAAAAAAAAAACAAAAAAAAACAAAACATTCCAGCGATGTAATCCATTCTGTCCAGCGTTGTAATCCATTCTCGATGTCCTGCGGTGATCCATTATCCAGCGATGCTCCAGTCTCCACTCCACATGAAACCCCCATGATGCGTTAGAGGGGGTCACCCGTCCTGTCATTGGGCAAGCTGGGGGTTACCCAATAACTGGTATGGGTGACCCCCATTTAAAAATACAGTAGTTAAGAATGCTTAAAATATTGAATTCTTGTGACTCCTCGTTTAACAACCAATTTGTTTAATGACCTGGTTGTTGGAACGGAACCCGGTCGTTAAGTGAGGAGTACCTGTGTATATATATATATATATATATATATATATATATATATATATAGGCACTGTATTTATTACCCTTATTACTACTTAATGTAGGTAGCAGCATGTGTCTGTAAAAATTGGACATGAGACTCAAAAAACACACCAAAATGCAACGTGGGGACCTGCATTTTTGGTGCGGTTCTGAAAACATCATCAAAGATGCAGCATGCAGAACTTTCCAAAATACACAGCACCCATGGTGCAGTGATGTGAAGAGTCTCATAGGATTTAAAGAGATTGCATTTTTGTTGCATTTTTAGCATTGTAAAAAATCTGCAAAAATTCTGACTTAGGGAATGTTTCTGCTCAGTTTGTGTGGTGTGCTCCCTAATTTTTAACAGTACACTAATAATCTTCCATACTTGGTACTGCTTTGGCCAACTTATTTCGTAGTTTTGATTTCTGCCTAATGTGGTCACAATTGGCCTTTCATTTTAAAGTGTTACTAAACCCAGGACCCTGCATTCACTATATCTGGTCTCCCACAGTACGCAGAACATGGAAATGCAATTATTTTAGTAAATTTTAACTGCTAAATACCATTCCTCATCAGTAGTATATACAGTAGCAGTCTTGCGACTTCTATCAGTGTTGGTTAAAGCTTGTAGGGAAAGTTTTTATTCTCCCCTGATTGTCCTATCACATGCACCCTCCCAAGAGAAAAATAAAGCTCTTTAGCAATACACACCAATCTGAGCATGTGCAGAGTGCCCCCTAGGCTCTGTTCTATCAGGAAATGGATTGGGGACTGTGGAAGAAGACAGGATCAAACAGCCTTTTTTTTAACATTGTGCAGGATTAACCCCTTAGGTTTCACAGTGAGTATAACAGGCATGTTTTACTGCACATACAGACTGATTTTACTGTAGTGGGTTTAGTAACACTTTAAAGGTTACACCAGATCATAAGTTTACTGGAGCAATTGTTTCCATATTGGTTCCTTCAACCCTTCCCTACTATGTTCAAAACAAAAAAAACAAAAAAAAAGTTTTGCCTATACGTACACTTTAGGTCAGATGCCGATGGACTTGAAAAAATAAGCAACATTTTTTTCTGCCAGAATTTGGCAGAAAAAGCGCCTCCAATGTTACAATATTTATTCACATTTATGCGCGTATGGAGCTTGTGCGTAAATGCATTCTACTGGCCAGAATATGAATTTATTTTGGCCTTTGGAATACATTTATGCAGCTTAATGCCTCGTACACGCGATCAGTTTTTCCGAAAAGAAAAGTGCGATGTGAGCTTTTTGTCAGGAATTCCGACCGTGTGTATGCTCCATCACAATTTTTTGGGCAGAATTCCTGGCAAGAAAAGATTGAGAGCAAGTTCTCTATTTTCATGACAGGAAAAATTCCTATAGGGAATCGAAATCGTCTGTATGCAATTACGACGTGAAAAAAACACACATGCTCTGAATCAAGCAGAAGAGCCGAACTGCCTATTGAACTTCATTGATCTTGGTTCGTCGTACGTGTTGTACGTCACTGCGTTCTTGACATTCGGAATTTCAGACAAGATTTGTGTGACCGTGTGTATGCAACAGAAGTTTGAGACATTTTCCGTAGGAAAAAAAAACGCGGTTTTCCTGTCGGAAAAACTGATCGTGTGTACAGGGCATTAGACGTGTTTTTTCTGCTCAAAAGCTCCACTCAGAATGCATCTTTGGTAGTTTTGTTCTGCCTATAAATGTTCCTCTTCAAATACTGATGTAAATACCACGTTATGCATGGCTGACATAGATGTACTTTTACAGGCTAATAGATAAAACAAAAATTAAAGAAAAAAAAAACGCTGAACACCTGTATGAGCAGCGTTTTTCAAGCCTTATGTGCACGTGGTGCACGAGAAAATGGGGTTGATTTACTCAAACTGGAGAATGCTAAATCTGGTGCAGCTCTGTATAGAAACCAATCAGCTTCCAGTTTTTTTATTTGGCAAAGCTTAATTAAACAAGCTGATTGGCTACCATGCATATCTGCACCTAATTTTGCACTCTCCAGTTTTAGTAAATCAACCTCACTGTATCTTGACAAAGTTTTGACCAAAGTTCCATTGTAATTAGCTGTGGACTTGGCATGTGTGTAAAACTACCAATTTTGTTATTGAAGTACACAGGGAGTGGGGCTGATTTACCAAACGTTTGCGCCATGAGTATTGGCGCATCTGCGTGCGCAATGGCTGTTTTGGTATTTACAAAACATTAGCGCCAGTATCGCAGCCCTATTTCCCATTTACTATAGTGTTGTCGGCGGACGGGAGGAGGTGCTCAGTGTGCCACTATGGACCTGGCGGAGGGCATGTTAAAATCTAAATATAAAGAAGCTGGAAGTGAGAAAATATTGGGGGTGACATGGGGTGATGTGAGGAAGTGTAGGGACACCTGCCCATATAACTAATATGCCCAAAATAGAGTGGGAAAGTAACTTTTTCAAAACCAGCCCGCTGCGCCGGCAAGTACGATTCGAGCTGCGGGAGGTTTTTTTGAGCTCAGCGTGGGAATTTCAATGGTTTAAATGCGCCGGGACACTGCGCCGGCAAAATCTTAGTAAATGTCAAGTCACATAACTCAATTTGCATAAGTTGAACAGGCGCTGCTCTGAACTTCCCAGTGCGCCAGCAAAATGACATTTCTAAAGGAAAAAAAAAGCCATTTAAAAGCAGCCGCGGCTGTAATAAATTGTCGGCTCCCGGCAATATAGAGAAAAGTCATTGAAAGTCTTTGCTAACCAAAAAAAAAAAGCGTGGGGGTTCCCCCCAAATTCCATAACCAGGCCCTTCAGGTCTGGAATGGATATTAAGGGGAACCCCGCTGCAATTTTTTTAAAAAAAATGACGTGCGGGTTCCCCCCAAATATCCAAACCAGGCCCTTCAGATCTGGCATGGATTTTAAGGGGAACTCCACCCCAAATTAAAAAAAAAATGGCGTGGAGTCCCCCCAAAAATCCATACCAGACCCTTATCCAAGCACATAACCTGGCCGGCCGCAGGGGAAGAGGGGGGGACGAGAGCGGCCCCCCCTCCCTCCTGAACCGTACCAGGCCACATGCCCTCAACATGGGGAGGATGTCCCCATGTTGATGGGGACAAGGGCCTCATCCCCACAACCCTTGCCCGGTGGTTGTGGGGGTCTGCGTGCAGGGGGCTTATCGGAATCTGGAAGACCCCTTTAACAAAGGGGACCCCCCAGATCCCGCCCCCCCTATGTGAAATGGTAATGGGGTACAAATGTACCCCTACCATTTCACAAGGAAAGTGTCAAAAATGAAAAAAATTACAAGACTCGGTTTTTGACAATTCCTTTATTAATGTCTTCTCTTTTCTTCCATCTTCTTCCTTCTTCCATCTTCTTCTTCCATCTTCTTCTTTTCTCCATTCGGGTTTCTTCCTCCATCTTCCTCTTCATCTTTATCTTCATCTTCATCTTCCTTCTTCCTTCGGTGTTCTCGTCCGCATCTTGCTCCGACGTCTTCCCTTCTTCTTTCTTCTCCGGGCCACTCCGTTTGAATTGGAGGTTCCCGCTGTGCGACGCTTCAGTTCTCCACTTGGTCCGCTACCACCCGGTGGCTCCGCCCCCTCTGTCACCACGGGGAAAGTCCCTGTGAAATCCATGTGCATCAGAGGGGGGCAGGGTCACCGGGTGTAAGCGGACCCAGAGGCAAACTGAAGCGTCGCACAGCGGGAACCTCCAATTCAAACGGAGCGGCCGGAGAAAGATGCGGACGAGAAGACCGAAGGAAGAAGGAAGATGAAGATGAAGATAAAGATGAAGAGGAAGATGAAGATGGAGGAAGAAACCCGAATGGAGAAAAGAAGAAGATGGAAGAAGGTGGAAGAAGAAGATGGAAGAAGGAAGAAGATGGAAGAAAAGAGAAGACATTAATAAAGGAATTGTCAAAAACCGGCTCTTGTAATTTTTTTAATTTTTTACACTTTCTTTGTGAAATGGTAGGGGTACATTTGTACCCCATTACCATTTCACACAGGGGGGGGCGGGATCTGGGGGTCCCCTTTGTTAAAGGGGTCTTCCAGATTCCAATAAGCCCCCCGCCCGCAGACCCCCACAACCACCGGGCAAGGGTTGTGGGGATGAGGCCCTTGTCCCCATCAACATGAGGGCATCCTCCCCATGTTGATGGCATGTGGCCTGGTACGGTTCAGTAGGGAGGGGGGGCGCTCTCGTCCCCCCCTCTTCCCCTGCTGCCGGCCAGGTTATGTGCTCAGATTAGGGTCTGGTGTGGATTTTTGGGGGGACTCCACGCCATTTTTTTTTCAATTTGGGGTGGAGTTCCCCTTAAAATCCATGCCAGATCTGAAGGGCCTGGTATGGATATTTGGGGGGAACCCCACGTCATTTAAAAAAAAAAAATGCAGCGGGGTTCCCCTTAATATCCATTCCAGACCTGAAGGGCCTGGTTATGGAATTTGGGGGACCCCCACGCATTTTTTTTTGGTTAGCAAAGACTTTCAATGACTTTTATCTGTATTGACGGGAACCAGCAATTCATTACAGCCGTAAGGACTTTTAAATGACTATTATTTTACTCTAGAAATGTCATTTTGCTCTCCAACTGTTATAAACATGGAAAACATGTGCTACTTTACATGCATACTATAGACACCCCCCGGGGATGATATTTAGGGCCAGTTCACACCGGATGAAGTGCAGTGCGTTTTTTTGATGCCTGAAAAACGCAAAGAAAGTTGATCACATTAATGCCAATGGCATAGTTCACACCACTGCAGTCCGTTCCAGTGCATTTCAGAAAGCCCAAAAATAATTGGTCATGCTGCATTTTTTAGGTACAAAACTGTACTGGACCCCAGTAAAACACATCAAAAACGCAACAGAACGTACCAAAAATGCACTGGAATGCACCGCAACGCACCTAAATGCACCAAAGACGCACTGCAACACACTTGTCCTAAGTGAAAAGAGGGGGAAAAAAACACTGGACTGCATCAAAAACGCCTGAAAAATGCACTGGAATGTGTCAAAGACGTGCATGCAGAAAAGCACCTGGAACGCACCCAGACTGCGTTTCTATAGTGTCTACTAGGGCCAGTTCACACCATAGAAACACAATCTGGATGCGTTCCAGGTGCTTTTCTGCATGCACGTTTTTCATGCGTTCCAGTGCATTTTTGGTAAGTTTTTGATGCAGTCCTGTGCTTTTTTTTCACCCCTCTTTTTTATTAACCATAGATAAGGACAAGTGTGTTCCAGTGCGTTTTTGGTGCATTTAGGTGTGTTCCGTTGCATTCCAGTGCGTTTATGATGCGTTTTGACGCGTTCCAGTACAGTCCAGTGCAGGTAAAATGCAGCATGTTCTACTTTTTTGGTGGAACTGGAACGCACTGGAACAAACACTGCCATTTAGAACCATATAACCAACTTTCCATGCATTTTGGATGCATAAAAAACGCAATGCACTGCATGTGGTGTGAAATGGCCCTTAAGCAATTTGGCATATTTAAAGGCACTTCTCCTTGTTTTGTTTTTGGTGTTTTCCAAATTGGTGACATTGATATATGTCCCTTAGGGTGGGACCTGGGCCCCCATTTTAAGGCCAATAACTAGAAGATAAGCCAGCCAAGTGGGGACTAGCAAAATTAACAAGTCAGTTCCCATAGACTGCAATGGGATTTGTTGGTGGGGGAGGGGTGATTGTCCCATCTCTAATTTTGTAGCATGCTGGATGATGTGCTTAATTTTGGACGGGGGGACGGGGGGGTTATTTTTTGCTAGCTGCATTGGTGTTGTTCTGCACATGCCCAGCCAGTTATTTTTTTTGCCGTGCTTTTTGTGTGTGAACAGTAGAGATGTACAGAACTATTCGCCGGCGAACAGTTCCCGGCGAACATAGCTTGTTCGCGTTCGCCGCGGCCGGCGAACATATGCGATGTTCGGTCCGCCCCCTATTCATTATCATTGAGCAAACTTTGACCCTGTACCTCACAGTCAGCAGACACATTCCAGCCAATCAGCAGCATACCCTCCCTCCCAGACCCTCCCACCTCCTGGACAGCATCCATTTTAGATTCATTCTCAAGCTGCAGTCTTAGCGAGAGGAGGGACAGTTTAGCTGCTGCTTATTTTATAGGGAAAGCTAGGCTAGGCAAGTGTATTCAGTGTTCACTCCACTCCTGAAAGACTCATCTGATCTCTGCTGTAAGCACAGCGTCCTGACAGCACCCCAAAAAGCCCTTTTTAGGGCTGGTAAAACACCAGTCTGCTTTTTTTTTTTTCCTGGACAGCATCTATTTTAGATTCAGTCTGTACTTAAGCTGCAGTGTTAGCCAGAGGAGGGACAGTTTAGCTGCTGCTGATTTTATAGGGAAAGCTAGGCCAGGCCAGTGTATTCAGTGTTCACTCCACTCCTGAAAGACTCATCTGATCTCTGCTGTAAGCACAGCGTCCTGACAACACCCCAAAAAGCCCTTTTTAGGGCTGGTAAAACACCAGTCTGCTTTTTTGTTTTTTCCTGGACAGCATCTATTTTAGATTCAGTCTGTACTTAAGCTGCAGTGTTAGCCAGAGGAGGGACAGTTTAGCTGCTGCTGATTTTATAGGGAAAGCTAGGCTAGGCCAGTGTATTCAGTGTTCACTCCACTCCTGAAAGACTCATCTGATCTCTGCTGTAAGCACAGCATCCTGACAACACCCCAAAAAGCCCTTTTTAGGGCTGGTAAAACACCAGTCTGCTTTTTTGTTTTTTCCTGGACAGCATCTATTTTAGATTCAGTCTGTACTTAAGCTGCAGTGTTAGCCAGAGGAGGGACAGTTTAGCTGCTGCTGATTTTATAGGGAAAGCTAGGCTAGGCCAGTGTATTCAGTGTTCACTCCACTCCTGAAAGACTCATCTGATCTCTGCTGTAAGCACAGCATCCTGACAGCACCCCAAAAAGCCCTTTTTAGGGCTGGTAAAACACCAGTCTGCTTTTTTTTTTCCTGGACAGCATCTATTTTAGATTCAGTCTGTACTTAAGCTGCAGTGTTAGCCAGAGGAGGGACAGTTTAGCTGCTGCTGATTTTATAGGGAAAGCTATAGGCAAGTGTATTCAGTGTTCACTCCACTCCTGAAAGACTCATCTGATCTCTGCTGTAAGCACAGCGTCCTGACAGCACCCCAAAAAGCCCTTTTTAGGGCTGGTAAAACACCAGTCTGCTTTTTTGTTTTTTCCTGGACAGCATCTATTTTAGATTCAGTCTGTACTTAAGCTGCAGTGTTAGCCAGAGGAGGGACAGTTTAGCTGCTGCTGATTTTATAGGGAAAGCTATAGGCAAGTGTATTCAGTGTTCACTCCACTCCTGAAAGACTCATCTGATCTCTGCTGTAAGCACAGCGTCCTGACAGCACCCCAAAAAGCCCTTTTTAGGGCTGGTAAAACACCAGTCTGCTTTTTTGTTTTTTCCTGGACAGCATCTATTTTAGATTCAGTCTGTACTTAAGCTGCAGTGTTAGCCAGAGGAGGGACAGTTTAGCTGCTGCTGATTTTATAGGGAAAGCTAGGCTAGGCCAGTGTATTCAGTGTTCACTCCACTCCTGAAAGACTCATCTGATCTCTGCTGTAAGCACAGCGTCCTGACAGCACCCCAAAAAGCCCTTTTTAGGGCTGGTAAAACACCAGTCTGCTTTTTTGTTTTTTCCTGGACAGCATCTATTTTAGATTCAGTCTGTACTTAAGCTGCAGTGTTAGCCAGAGGAGGGACAGTTTAGCTGCTGCTGATTTTATAGGGAAAGCTAGGCTAGGCCAGTGTATTCAGTGTTCACTCCACTCCTGAAAGACTCATCTGATCTCTGCTGTAAGCACAGCGTCCTGACAGCACCCCAAAAAGCCCTTTTTAGGGCTGGTAAAACACCAGTCTGCTTTTTTGTTTTTTCCTGGACAGCATCTATTTTAGATTCAGTCTGTACTTAAGCTGCAGTGTTAGCCAGAGGAGGGACAGTTTAGCTGCTGCTGATTTTATAGGGAAAGCTATAGGCAAGTGTATTCAGTGTTCACTCCACTCCTGAAAGACTCATCTGATCTCTGCTGTAAGCACAGCGTCCTGACAGCACCCCAAAAAGCCCTTTTTAGGGCTGGTAAAACACCAGTCTGCTTTTTTGTTTTTTCCTGGACAGCATCTATTTTAGATTCAGTCTGTACTTAAGCTGCAGTGTTAGCCAGAGGAGGGACAGTTTAGCTGCTGCTGATTTTATAGGGAAAGCTATAGGCAAGTGTATTCAGTGTTCACTCCACTCCTGAAAGACTCATCTGATCTCTGCTGTAAGCACAGCGTCCTGACAGCACCCCAAAAAGCCCTTTTTAGGGCTGGTAAAACACCAGTCTGCTTTTTTGTTTTTTCCTGGACAGCATCTATTTTAGATTCAGTCTGTACTTAAGCTGCAGTGTTAGCCAGAGGAGGGACAGTTTAGCTGCTGCTGATTTTATAGGGAAAGCTAGGCTAGGCCAGTGTATTCAGTGTTCACTCCACTCCTGAAAGACTCATCTGATCTCTGCTGTAAGCACAGCGTCCTGACAGCACCCCAAAAAGCCCTTTTTAGGGCTGGTAAAACACCAGTCTGCTTGTTTTTTTTCCCCGGCACAGTAGCTTATGTAGCGGCCTCACTCTCTCTCCATCTTTATCGGCTACACACCAACTCATGTCTAGGGGTTCCTGGGTTGTGAGAGTGAGATGCGCCACGGCCCATGTCCTCCCCATTGTAGTAGGGAGGTGAAGGCCACTTGCTGATGTTTCCTCGGGCCGGTGTGTTCTGTGAATGCACTGAGTCTGTAATTGCAAGCTCACCAGCCTCCCCTTTGCTTCCAGTAACTGGAGTTCACACACCGGAGAAAGGTCCAACACTTGTTTATTTGACACTCCAATACGCAAAGCACAATAAACAGTTCTTTCGCAGCAAACTGGTTGGGACCTATAACCTTGCCAACGGTGTGGCGAGCAGATCGAGGCACTTCCTAAAGTTTAAGTTCTATGCCACTGTACTATGACCAGCGGCGCCTAAGCCAATCCGGCTGTTACAGAACAGGAAAGATGGGGTCTCTTCCAGCAACCCCTATGAACAGCAATGGAGCCCTCTTCAATACGCTGTGGCCCCTATCAGGGGGATGTGTCCTCCCAAGAGAGTTCCCAGAGGCCCACTGTCACCGGGTTGGTGCTGCTCCGGGTCTCCAGTGGGTAACCTCTCTGGCCTCCTCACCTCAGATACGAGTCCCTCCGCTCAGGGACCCTCGGACAGTCCACCCTAGCGGGACCCAGTCGAAGGTACTGGGCCCCAGGCCTCCTCGATAGTACCTCACCCCAGGCTAAAGGTGCCTGGGATGGACGCCAACATGACTCCGGACCAGGCCATGGGCACCTGGACCAGACTCCTGGATCTCCAGCACCCAGGCCTGGGGGGCCTGGGTGCGGACCGCAACCCTCCTCCTCCGAGGACCTCCTTCTCCGCAAGACCTCGTGGTAAGGGCGTCTCCCCCTTTTATCTCCTCCCATCAACGGTCCGGCGGGTTCCCCGCCCCAGCCATACCATCTCCGGGAAGGGACAAAAACAGGGAGCACTGCAGGAGATGATTCTACCTGAAGCCTGTGGGTACCCCGCCACCCACAGGCAAAGGAGAATACTACATCCTCCAATCCTCCACGAAACAAAAAGGGGTCTGAACCCTAACACAATTATACACCTGGGTCACACTATTCTCCAGGTGTATCCCATCAATTTGAGGACCCTGCTACACATTCCCCCCTGTGATTGGACGCTGGTCCCCAGCGTCAGGTGCACACCCATGCCTCCCATAAAGTGGTGACATGGAGTGAAACCCCTGAGGCAGTTACTCTAAATTTTTCCCAAGTGCCAAGACCTGCTCAGGGAATGGGGAACATATAAAACAACTTATGTCATAAAACACTTTAAACATCTGCATAATCACAACCCCTCTCCCACACTGTCTAAGAGCCACCCACTCTCAATGATCTTGATTGACGATCCTCCTGCAGGGGAAAGAAAAAAACAACATCCTAACATAATTTCGTGTCATTTGGCTTGAGTGGGCCCGTCAGCCGAGAGACCCACTCACTCCAACAAGCAAGGTGATGTGTGTGTGAAACATTTTCAAACATTTGTTGCGCAACACTGCCACCTGGTGACAACGCCGCGGTCATGACACTCAACGAGTCTTCGTTCTTCCAGCTTTTCCCTACTCTGCCACTATTCCCAAATGTCCTTGCCTTTGGCACATGAAGAAAAGGGGAAACACAAAAAAACACAACAGCCCCAAGTCTCCAATGAGAAAAAGAAAAGCCCAAATAAAAACAAAAGCAGGGCACAGTCCTGGGTGTCTGGGAATGGCTCTTCCAGAAAGTTCAAGTGCACGAAGGAAATAAACAGGAGTTTTTTTCTCCTATAAGTAAAACTTTGGATCCGGCAGATACAGGGGTTTCAGGTGTTTGTCAAATGCCTCTATCGAATACTCGACATCTTCTCCTTCTCTTCTGCAAATGACTATCTTGTCAGCATGGATATGGCGCCCCAATTTCCATTCAGCTCTGCAGTCCTCAAACCTCTTAGACACTGCCGGCACACATTCCAGGTACCTACGAGCATGAGGCACCTTCAACTTGTCCCACACAAACTCGTCATACCATCTTGCTCTCCAGACTTCCACCTCAAATAGCAAGTCTCGGGGCAGATACGGGTACTCCCACCCATATTCCCGAGCTACTTTGTGGCAAAACAGTCTCTGCAAGCGGGCCAAAGGTGGCATAGTGGCTTTCTCTCCAGTTCCAGGCAGCACAATAGCTTCCGGATGCCGAGGTGCCTTTACCAGCTCCCTGAAACTGACTTTCGGCGCTCTCAGAGAAGCGCGGGGTGTCCCCACAACCAAAGCAGGTGAGGTAACAGTAGGTGAGGACACCGGTGGAGGGGTAGGTTCCCTCGTAAGCTGCGGGTCTTCCACCCGAGGTGTGCTGTCTCCTGTGTACATAGGTGAATCCCGTACCGCACGGGAAGCAAGAAGTGGCATTCTATCCCAGCCCTTGTGGCTGAACAGTTTGTCTATCTCGCCATCATCTCCGCAGTCAGACAGCGACTCTAGGTCGGAGGTGTCATACATCTCCGCAGGCAGATATCTTCCGGTGGACACAGAATCATCCTCCCTGGGGGGCTCCACCTCCAATGGGCCCCCGACACCTCCAACCACCACCACAGTCCCAGCCCCTGGCTCACCTGACCCTTGTAGAGGACTGGGATGTCCGGGACTTCCTTCTCGACCGGCGCCATCCAGGCCAGGCAAGCAGCGGGGTGAAGCTCGACCACGTCCATAGGATGCCTGTACTAGGCCAACTTTCCTCTTCGGGGGTGGGAGCAGAGAACTTGTGGTGACCGAGGCAGCATCCTCGGATTTTTCTCTGTTGGGCAGTCCATCGCCCTGGTCAGCGCGCACGGGAACCTCGACAAAGGCCTTGATCTCCCCTTCCGGAGTAGCGGTACCCGTGAGGTGGTTGAGGCGAAGGGCCCGGGGCCTTGCTGTGGACGACTCAACCTCAAAAAGGAATTCTCTGCACTCCTCACATCGCCCGAATGGCTTCAGGGTGACCACCAGTCCCGAGCAGCCGGGACAGATCACACCGAGGGCCTCCGTGTCTCTGCAAGTGTACAGAGCCAACCGCCCTCGGGGCCTAAGTCTTATCCCCGTGTCTGTGATGGGGGCAGCAAAGGAAGTCATTCTCGTGGGGTGAGGAACCATAATCCACGGGGCACTTGAGGTCTTCCCGACTATCTGCTGCTCCATCATGCACTGACCCCGCGCCGGAGTCTCCACGTGTATCCCCACACTTGGCCAGACTCCTCCCATGAGCTGTACATTTTCGCAGGCTTCCTCTTGACTCCGCCCATGAACGATGTCGCCATGGGGTGCCTCGTGGCGCAGTGCGTTAACAGTCCCCACGTGCAGTACGTCACACGGCTGGACCTCTCCCTTTTTCCGCTCCTCCGCATGGGCCTTTCCCGTGTTAGGGTCATTTCCACAACTCCGAGCAGGGACGCACTTTGGCCAGTAATATGGCCGATCTGCTCGGAACTCCTCTGGGCAGCAAAGTTCAAATGTAGACATTCTCAAGTCCATCTTTAGAACACACTCTATCCCGGACTCACGAGCCCCCACGTGTAGCGGCCTCACTCTCTCTCCATCTTTATCGGTTACACACCAACTCATGTCTAGGGGTTCCTGGGTTGTGAGAGTGAGATGTGCCACGGCCCATGTCCTCCCCATTGTAGTAGGGAGGTGAAGGCCACTTGCTGATGTGTTCTGTGAATGCACTGAGTCTGTAATTGCAAGCTCACCAGCCTCCCCTTTGCTTCCAGTAACTGGAGTTCACACACCGGAGAAAGGTCCAACACTTGTTTATTTGACACTCCAATACGCAAAGCACAATAAACAGTTCTTTCGCAGCAAACTGGTTGGGACCTATAACCTTGCCAACGGTGTGGCGAGCAGATCGAGGCACTTCCTAAAGTTTAAGTTCTATGCCACTGTACTATGACCAGCGGCGCCTAAGCCAATCCGGCTGTTACAGAACAGGAAAGATGGGGTCTCTTCCAGCAACCCCTATGAACAGCAATGGAGCCCTCTTCAATACGCTGTGGCCCCTATCAGGGGGATGTGTCCTCCCAAGAGAGTTCCCAGAGGCCCACTGTCACCGGGTTGGTGCTGCTCCGGGTCTCCAGTGGGTAACCTCTCTGGCCTCCTCACCTCAGATACGAGTCCCTCCGCTCAGGGACCCTCGGACAGTCCACCCTAGCGGGACCCAGTCGAAGGTACTGGGCCCCAGGCCTCCTCGATAGTACCTCACCCCAGGCTAAAGGTGCCTGGGATGGACGCCAACATGACTCCGGACCAGGCCATGGGCACCTGGACCAGACTCCTGGATCTCCAGCACCCAGGCCTGGGGGGCCTGGGTGCGGACCGCAACCCTCCTCCTCCGAGGACCTCCTTCTCCGCAAGACCTCGTGGTAAGGGCGTCTCCCCCTTTTATCTCCTCCCATCAACGGTCCGGCGGGTTCCCCGCCCCAGCCATACCATCTCCGGGAAGGGACAAAAACAGGGAGCACTGCAGGAGATGATTCTACCTGAAGCCTGTGGGTACCCCGCCACCCACAGGCAAAGGAGAATACTACATCCTCCAATCCTCCACGAAACAAAAAGGGGTCTGAACCCTAACACAATTATACACCTGGGTCACACTATTCCCCAGGTGTATCCCATCAATTTGAGGACCCCGCTACACTTACATAAAAAAAAACACAACAGTTTTGACTGCAGTAGATGAGCAGTCAGTTGCCTGCCAGCGTGTGTGTCAGACCTACAGTGTCTACTGTGCCAACTTCTGCCAGTGCACAGTGCCACTCATATCTGGTGTCACAGTAGCTTGCACGCATAGTACAACTAAACTAATCTAAAAAAAATGACAGGCAGAGGCAGGCCACCCCGCAGGGGCTGTCGTGGTCGTGGTGCTGTGATTCCCTTTGGCCCTAGAATAATGCCCAGTGTTCAGGGGCCACGTACCCTGAACTCGAAAAGTTCTGAGGACATAGTTGACTGGCTAACACAGGACAGCCAATCTTCTACAGCTTCCGCTCGGAACCTTGACGCACCATCCTTCTCCAGCTCAGCTTTGGGCACCTCTCAAGTTACCACTCGCCCGCCTGCCGCCACCACCAACACTAGCACCACAGTTGCTTCACTTGATCTGTCAGAGGAGTTATTTACACATGAGTTGGAAGAAATGAGTGATGCGCAAACATTATTGCCAGAGGATGTAGATAAAAGGGATATGTCTCAGTCAGGCAGCATTACACACATGGATGTACGGTGTGATGATGATGATGTTGTACCCGCTGCTGCTTCCTTTGCTGAGTTGTCAGATACAAGTGAAGCGGTTGATGATGACGATGTGGATGTCACGTGGGTGCCCGCTCGAAGAGAAGAAGAACAGGGGGAAAGTTCAGATGGGGAGACAGAGAGGAGGAGGAGACGAGTTGGAAGGAGGGGTAGGTCGTCGCAAGGAGCTAGTGGCACAGTCAGACAGCATGTATCGGCACCCGGGATCAGCCAGACAGCACGCCAATCAACGCATGCTGTTGCCACCACCAGAATGCCGCCATTGCAAAGCTCAGCAGTGTGGCATTTTTTTTGTGTGTCTGCCTCTGATAACAGCGATGCCATTTGCAACCTGTGCCAAAAGAAACTGAGTCGTGGGAAATCAAACACCCACCTAGGTACAACTGCTTTGCGAAGGCACATGATCTCACATCACAAACGCCTATGGGATCAACACATGATGACGAGTACAAGCAGCACACAAGCTCAAAGCCACCATCCTCCTCCTGGTCCAGCATCTTCAGCCACGTCAACCACTGCTGTCCTCCTTGCCCCCTCTCAACCATCTGACACTACGTCTCTCGCCTTGAGCAGTTCCTGCTCATCTGCCCACAGTCAGGTGTCTGTCAAGGACATGTTTGAGCGTAAGAAGCCAATGTCACAGAGTCACCCCCTTGCCCGGCGTCTGACAGCTGGCTTGTCGGAACTCTTAGCCCGCCAGCTTTTACCATACAAGCTGGTGGAGTCTGAGGCCTTCAAAAAATTTGTAGCTATTGGGACACCGCAGTGGAAGGTACCCGGCCGAAATTTCTTTTCACAAAAGGCAATCCCCAACCTGTACTCTATTGTGCAAAAGGAAGTCATGGCATGTCTGGCACACAGTGTTGGGGCAAGGGTCCATCTGACCACTGATACCTGGTCTGCAAAGCACGGTCAGGGCAGGTATATCACCTACACTGCTCATTGGGTAAACCTGCTGACGGCTGCCAAGCATGTAATGCGTGGCTCTGCAGAGGAGTTGGTGGTGACACCACCACGACTTGCAGGCAGGCCTGCTGTCACCTCCTCTACTCCTCCTACTCCATCCTCTTCGATAACCTCCTCGGCTGAGTCCTCTTCTGCTGCTGCGTCTTGCTCCACATCAACAGCACCCCCCCAGCTCCCCAGGGGCTATTCCACATCCCGGATACGACAGTGTCACGCTGTCTTGGGGTTGACTTGCCTGAAAGCAGAGAGTCACACCGGACCAGCACTCCTGTCCGCCCTGAACGCACAGGTGGATCAGTGGCTGACTCCGCACCAACTGGAGATCGGCAAAGTGGTGTGTGACAACGGAAGCAATTTGTTGGCGGCATTGAATTTGGGCAAGTTGACACATGTGCCGTGCATGGCACATGTGTTAAATCTGATTGTACAACGCTTTGTGCATAATTACCCAGACTTACAGGATGTCCTTAAGCAGGCCAGGAAGGTGTGTGGCCATTTCAGGTGTTCCTACACAGCCATGGCGCACTTTTCAGATATCCAGCGGCGAAACAACATGCCAGTGAGGCGCTTGATTTGCGACAGCCCGACACGTTGGAATTCAACACTCCTAATGTTCGACCGCCTGCTCCAACAAGAAAAAGCCGTCAACGAGTATTTGTATGTTTACACAGACAGAGGAAGCAGGAGGAAGTGATGTCATCTCCTGTGCGGCGCTCACATATACCGAGCGCCGTACAAGAGAAGACACACAGGTTAGTGCACAAACACTACACTAACACCAGCACACATAGGCACATAAATCGCCCCCCCAGGCCCCCCCAGATCACCCCCAGCCCCCAGTCACAGTGTCACTGATTGCAGTGACCATTTATTTAGTGATCACTGCAATCAGTGACATTTGTGACTGTAAAAGTGTCACTACAGTTTAGTTTTAGGTCCAGTGTAGCCCCCTAACCCCCCTAATAAAGGTTTAACTCCTTGATCACCCCCCAGATAACCCTTTCACCCCCTAGCACTGCCGTCGCTAAGCGATCATTTTTCTGATCGCTGTCTTAGCGTCGGTGATTCAGATCGGTAGCCAGTATTTTTTTTTAGGTTCGCCGCAGGTTTTTATAGCGTCAGGTACCCCCATAAATTATCTAATAAAGGTTTAACCCCCTTGATCGCCCCCAGGTAACCCTTTCACCCCCTATCACCACTGTCGCTAAGCGATCATTTTTCTGATCGATGTCTTAGCGTCGGTGATGCAGATCGGTAGCCAGTATTTTTTTTAGGTTCGCCGCAGGTTTTATAGCGTCAGGTACCCCCATAAATTATCTAATAAAGGTTTAACCCCCTTGATCGCCCCCCAGGTAACCCTTTCACCCCCTATCACCACTGTCGCTAAGCGATCATTTTTCTGATCGCTGTCTTAGCGTCAGTGATGCAGATCGGAAGCCAGTAATTTTTTTTAGGTTCGCCGCAGGTTTTTATAGCGTCAGGTACCCCCATAAATGATCTAATAAAGGTTTAACCCCATTGATCGCCCCCCAGGTAACCCTTTCACCCCCTATCACCACTGTCGCTAAGCGATAATTTTTCTGATCGCTGTCTTAGCGTCGGTGATGCAGATCAGTAGCCAGTATTTTTTTTTTAGGTTCGCCGCAGGTTTTTATAGTGTCAGGTACCCCCATAAATTATCGAATAAAGGTTTAACCCCCTTGATCACCCCCCAGGTAACCCTTTCACCCCCTATCACCACTGTCGCTCAGCGATCATTTTTCTGATCGCTGTCTTAGCGTCGGTGATGCAGATCTGTAGCCAGTAATTTTTTTTAGGTTCACCGCAGGTTTTTATAGTTTCAGGTACCCCCATAAATTATGTAATAAAGGTTTAACCCCCTTGATCGCCCCCCAGGTAACCCTTTCACCCCCTATCACCACTGTCGCTAAGCGATCATTTTTCTGATCGCTGTCTTAGCGTCGGTGATGCAGATCGGTAGCCAGTAATTTTTTTTAGGTTCGCCGCAGGTTTTTATAGCGTCAGGTACCCCCATATATTATCTAATAAAGGTTTTAACCCCCTAATTGCCCTTAGTTAACCCTTTCACCAGTGATCATCATATAAGTGTTACGGGTGACGCTGGTTGGTTAGTTTGCTTTTTATAGGGTCAGGGCACCCGCCGTATATAACCCAATAAATGTTTAACCCCCTGATCGCCCGGCGGGTGATATCAATTAGATTTTAGCGTCAGAGAGGGTCTGCGTCACACCCCAGGCAGCGTCAGGTTAGTGCCAGTAACGCTAACACCCACGCGTGAAGCATACACCTCCCTTAGTGGTATAGTATCTGAACAGATCAATATCTGATCTGATCAGATCTATACTAGCGTCCCCAGCAGTTTAGGGTTCCCAAAAACGCAGTGGTAGCGGGATCAGCCCAGATACCTGCTAGCACCTGCGTTTTGCCCCTCCGTCCAGCCCAGGCCACCCAAGTGCAGTATCGATCGATCACTGTCACTTACAAAACACAACACACATAACTGCAGCGTTCGCAGAGACAGGCCTGATCCCTGCGACTCCAGTGCTGTAGGAGGTGATTTCACCACCACAGTTAAAAAAAAAAAGCATATATGCCGAAGCATTGGGGCAGCAGGAGTAGAGGAACGATTTTGCTCCTAATGCCACGTACAGACGGTCGAAATTCCGACGGAGGCTTGCCCGTGGAAAAGTCCGACCATGTGTGTGCGGCATAACATTTTTGCGGGAGGATGCCCCCATGCTTCGGCATATATAAATGGTGCATGTATGCCCATCATTAGAAGTGGGTGGATGAAGGGCGGTATTCTAACGGTGGGCATACCCACCGATCAATCTCTTTTTTCGTTCAGCCACCTGGCTGCATGAAAAAAAAAGATTACAATACATGTCCAACAAGGACCAGCAACGTACTGGTATGTTGCTGGACTTTGAATGGTTATACCAGATTGATGCCTGCGGGTTTAGGTATCATCTTGGTATCATTCTTTTCAGCCAGCGGCCGGCTTTCATGTAAAAGCAATCCTAGTGGCTAATTAGCCTCTGGACTGCTTTTACAAGCAGTGGGAGGGAATGTCCCCCCCCTGGATATAAAAAGCGCCATTGGGAAATTGGGAAAGCATTTTATCACACCGATCTTGGTGTGGTCAGATGCTTTGAGGGCAGAGGAAAGATCTAGGGTCTAGACCCCAGTTTTTTCAAAAAAAGAGTACCTGTCACTACCTATTGCTATCATAGGGGATATTTACATTCCCTGAGATAACAATAAAAATGATAAAAAAAAAATATGGAAGGAACAATTTAAAAATAAAATAAAAAAGCAAAATTAATAATAAAAAAAAGCACCCCTGTCCTGCACTGCTCTTGCCCAATGGCGAACGCAAGCGTCGGTCTGGCGTCATATGTAAACAGCAATTGCACCATGTATGTGAGGTATCACCGCGAAGGTCAGATCGAGGGCAGTCATTTTAGCAGTAGACCTCCTCTGTAAATCTAACAGGGTAACCTGTAAAGGCTTTTAAAGGCTTTTAAAAATGTATGTAGTTTGTCGCCAATGCGCGTTTGTGCGAAATTTTAAAGCATGTCGTGTTTGGTATCTATGTACTCGGCCTAAGATCATCTTTTTTATTTCATCAAACATTTGGGCAATATAGTGTGTTTTAGTGCATTAAAATTAAAAAAAAGTGTATTTTTTCCCCAAAAAATGCGTTTGAAAAATCGCTGCGCAAATACTGTGTAGAAAAAAAAAATGCAACACCCACCATTTTATTCTGTAGGGCCTTTGCTTTAAAAATATATATAATGTTTGGGGGTTCAACATAATTTTCCTGCAAAAAAAATATGTTTTCATGTAAACAAAAAGTGTCAAAAAGGGCTTTGTCTTCAAGTGGTTAGAAGAGTGGATGTAAGCTTCCTAATGTTGTGTATAAAATGCCAGAACAGTTCAAAACCCCCCCAAATGACCCCATTTTGGAAAGTAGACACCCCAAGCTATATACTGAGAGGCATGTCGAGTCCATGGAATATTTTATATGTTGACACAAGTTGCGGAAAAAAGAAATGTTTTTTTTTTGCACAAAGTTGTCACTAAATGATATATTGCTCAAACATGCCATGGGCATATTTGGAATTACACCCCAAAATACATTCTGTTGCTTCTCCTGAGTACGGGGATACCACATGTGTGAGACTTTTTGGGAGCCTAGCCGCGTACGGGACCCCAAAAACCAATCACCGCCTTCAGGCTTTCTAAGGGTGTAAATTTTTGATTTCACTTCTCACTGCCTATCACAGTTTCGGAGGCCATGGAATGCCCAGATGGCACAAAACCCCCCCAAATGACCCCATTTTGGAAAGTAGACACCCCAAGCTATTTGCTGAGAGGTATTGCGAGTATTTTGCAGATCTTGCTTTTTGTCACAAAGTTTTGAAAATTGAAAAAAAAAAGAAAAACATTTTTTTTTCTTTCTTCATTTTCAAAAACAAATGAGAGCTGTAAAATACTCGCCATGCCTCTCAGCAAACAGCTTGGGGTGTCTACTTTCCAAAATGGGGTCATTTGGGGGGGTTTTGTGCTATTTTGGCATTTTATGGCCTTCGAAACTGTGATAGGTAGTGAGGAGTCAAATCAAAAATGTGTGCCTAGAAATTCTGAAGGTGGTGATTGGTTTTCGGGGTCCCGTACGCGGCTAGGCTCCTAAAAAGTCCCACACATGTGGTTACCCCGTACTTAGGAGAAGCAGCAAAATGTATTTTGGGGTGCAATTCCACATATAACCATGGCATGTGTGAGCAATATATCATTTAGTGACAACTTTTTGTATTTTATTTTTTTTTGTCATTATTCAATCACTTGGGACAAAAAAAAATATTCAATGGGCTCAACAGGCCTCTCAGCAATTTCCTTGGGGTGTCTACTTTCTAAAATGGGGTCATTTGGGGGGGTTTTGTGCTATTTTGGCATTTTATGGCCTTCAAAACTGTGATAGGTAGTGAGGAGTGAAATCAAAAATTTGCGCCCTTAGAAATCCTGAAGGTGGTGCTTGGTTTCCGGGGTCCCGTACGTGGCTAGGCTCCTAAAAAGTCCCACACATGTGGTATCCCCGTACTCAGGAGAAGCAGCAGAATGTATTTTGGGGTGCAATTCCACATATAACCATGGCATGTGTGAGCAATATATCATTTAGTGACAACTTTTTGTAATTTTTTATTTTTTTTTGTCATTATTCAATCACTTGGGACAAAAAAAAAATATTCAATGGGCTAAATGTATGACTAAAATTGAGTTTATTCGATTTTTCTTATAACAAAAAGTAGAAAATATCATTTTTTTTCAAAATTTTCGGTCTTTTTCCGTTTATATCGCAAAAAATAAAAATCGCAGAGGCAATCAAATACCATTAAAAGAAAGCTCTATTTGTGGGAAGAAAAGGACGCAAATTTCGTTTGGGTACAACATTGCATGTCCGCACAATTTACAGTTAAAGCAGCGCAGTGCAAAATTCTCAATTCACCTCTGGTCCTTTAGCTACCAAATGGTCCGGGGCTTAAGTGGTTAAATATTGTGCCTGGGGGGTGTATAGTATGCCTGTAAAGTGGCAATTTTTTCCCGTGATTAGAACAGTCCCGCAGCAAAATTACATTTCTAAAGGAAAAAAAAGTTATTTAAAACTGTTCGCGGCTGTAATGAATTGTGTGGGGGTCCCCCCAAAATCCATACCAGGCCCTTCAGGTCTGGTATGAATATTAAGGGGAACCCTGCGCCAATTTTTTTTTTTAAATGACGTAGGGGTCCCATCCAAAATCCATACCAGACCCTTCCGGTCTTTCAGACCCTTCAGGATTTTAAGGGGACCCCTGTGCCAAAATTAAAAAAAATGGCGTGGGGGTCTCCCCAAAAATCCATACCAGACCCTTATCTGAGCACGCAACCTGGCAGTCCGCAGGAAAAGAGGGGGGAATGAGAGGGTCCCCCCTCCTGAACCGTACCAGGCCACATGCCCTCAACATGGGGAGGGTGGCGCTTCTCCCGCCGGTGACAGCTGTTATATAGCTGAGTGCAGGGCCACCCTGGGATGTAAACGTGTGGCGTCAGAGGAGGGTGGGTCACCCATTTTCGTCACCGGGTGGCCCCGCCCTCAGCTATATGACAGCTGTCAAAGCGAGAAGAAGCGTCACTCGTGGGAGCCTCCCATGGAGGTGGAACTGTTGCAGATTTTTTTGGTTTTCGGTCAGTCGGGCGGCATGGATTTACATTGCTGGACATTTTTTTTTTTTAATAAAGGACTTTCGAATCTGCCCCGAACTCCGCATATTGTTCGTTGTTCGTCAAACATCCGAACAACCAAAGTTCGGCCCAAACTTATGCTTGGGCCGAACCGTTCACCCATCCCTAGTGAAAATATAATTTTGATATTTTCAAGGAGGCCCCTTGGTTTCTCATGGCTGCCCTGATCACTAGATGAAAATAGAAGAAAGAAAGCCTAAAAAAGGGAACTAATAAAGCCATCATATCTAAGAATTGGTAAGCTGCAATATAGAAAATATTTGCTTTCGGGTCTGCTTTAACTTTAAAAATTACATACATTTTGCAAGACAATAGCATAAATAAAAACCTTGTTTGGCCCCAAAAAAATATATATTTATTACTTTGTTATATTACCCAATGACAAAGTCATCACCAAACGGATCCACAGTAGAAATGTAAATTTTGATCTGGTCCATACTGTATAGAGGTTCACAGATGTATGATGTGATGTGGTAAAACCTTATGATGGAATAGCTTGAATAAAAAAAAAAAGTGTAAAAGCATTTACTGTACATTTGCGCATTGCATTTAAAGAATGCACGTCAGCGTGTATCCTGTTAAGAAAGCTAATTTATCTAAATGGCCTGCCTAATGAACCCAAAACAAAAAAAGATAAAAGGTGCACATACCATTTTTAGCAATGCAATATACCACAATGCATGTCAGTGTTACTGTGCATTGTGGCGTGTTGTAACGCAAGTGCATTGAAGAGCCTTTTACAGTGTGCAGCACTTGCTTTGTTGTAACTTGACAATTATTGGAATTCCTCAACCTAGAATACTGTATATGCTCAACTGCCTAAAACCTAACCCTAACCCTTACTGGTACCCGTGTCAATAACATTTAGCAGCCACATTAACATTGATTTAATGGCTTCATTTATTGAAATTAAAACAACTTATGCATACATACAATTTAGATGGATACATTTTACTTTCTCTGACGTTGCATTCTGCAAGGCAAATGTTAGTTACACATAATAATCTTTAAAACATTCAGATTTCTCCAAGAATGTTGCATTTTTTCTAATGTTGCTATGAGCTGCATTGTATATGATTTAATGTGACAACTTGGTCAGTGTGCTCTCCTGCAGTCATAACTGTATAATAGGGATTTCCCTGAGAGTACTGATAACTGTGGGCAGCTAGAGAAAAGTAGGAAGGGCTAAAGTGACAGAAAGGTTTTTCAATGTTATAGAATACAAAGATGAAAAAAGGATTTATTGAAACAAAAAATCAGTCACATATATTCTTTATGTAAGTAAGTGTATATATATATAGTCATAGCCGAAATTGTTAGCACCCCAGAAATTTTTATTTCTCACAGAAAAGTATTGCAGTAACACATGTTTTGCTATACACATGTATATTCCCTTTGTGTGTATTGGAACAAAACAAAAAAAGGGAGGGAAAAAAGCAAAAAATGTCACACAAAACTCCAAAAATGGGCTGGTCAAAATTTTTGGCACCCTTTCAAAATTGTGGATAAATAAGATTGTTTCTAGCATGTGATGCTCTTTTAAATTCGCCTGGGGCAAGTAATAGGTGTGGGCAATATAAAAATCACACCTGAAAGCAGATAAAAAGGAGAGAAGCACACTTATGGCCCATACACACGATCCGAATATTGTATGAAAACGGTCGTCCGAGGAAGATTCGTAACGATTTTCGGATCATGTGTACACTACTTTCGAGAGCCGTTCACGACAGTCCATCCGATATTATTCGATCGGACAAACACGAAAATTTTCCTTGTACGATACGAGATAGTACGAATTTCGTTTAGTCAGTATAGTTGTCGTCCGAATATACAATACAAATACATTACAACACATGACATCACTTCCGATTTTTTTTTTCTGTCATACGAGAATTTTCGTGACTTTATTACCCTATTCAATATCTACTTGCCACTATTAAGCAAAAAAAGTTGTACCATCCGTCGTACGATATTCGGATCGTGTGTATGAGGCATAAGTCTTTGCATTGTGTGTCTGTGTGTGCCACACTAAGCATGGACAACAGAAAGAGAAGAAGAGAACTGTCTGAGGACTTGAGAACCAAAATTGTGGAAAAATATCAACAATCTCAAGGTTACAAGTCCATCTCCAGAGATCTAGATTTGCCTTTGTCCACAGTGGGCAACATTATCAAGAAGTTTGCAACCTATGGCACTGTGGCTAATCTCTCTGGGCGTGGACGGAAGAGAAAAATTGGTGAAAGGTTGCAACACAGGATAGTCCGAACCTGGACCGGCTCTGTGATGTCAGCCGACAGCGGGCTTCAGCTTGCTGTCTGCTGAAAATGGGTCACAGGGGTGCAGAAAGAACTGCACTTCTGTAATCCACAGAAGAAATACAGCCAATCAAGCTTTGGCTGTACTTCTCCTTTTAACTGTGAACAGAAAACGTTCTAGAAAACGCAGTGCAACTGGCTGCTGCTTGAGTACATTGCAGCTCAAGTGTTGGAATTTAAATTTTAACTTTTATTTATTTTTCTGAGAGTTTTTTTTATCATGTTTGCCCTACAGTTAGGTAGATATTTGTAAGCTAAAAGGGTTCATAAATACTGGGGATTATGCTTTGAATAGTTTATTGGAAGTGTGAGGCTTGTTTAAAAGACAGGTAAGATTCCTATGATGCATGTCATGTGTGGGCATTTGACTAGCATTGATTTTATTTAATGTGGTTCCTATATATTGTGATGATGACCTAAAACGATGGCCTAAAATGGAATGGCGACTCTAAAGAAAATAAAGTGTTCCTAGCTTGAAGAAAATTTTAATCTGAAAGCTTGCTGAAGGAACACTGTTGTTTTTTTGAAAATGGAATAGTTTTATAAATAAAGAAGATGAAACTTCTGAAAGTGCGGCAGCCCTGAATCATATACCATATTGTGGATTGTCAGGGCAGTCGTGCTACAGGCACCCAGAAGCAGCTCATCAAGTGGCTCACCTGTTTGGTTTGTCTGATATATATATAGATATATATATAGATATATATATATATCTATATATATATGTGTGTGACACACAGATCCCTGTCCTCCTTACCTCCACTTGCAGGATAGGACACACCATGCCACATGCCCAGTTTCCTCCGTTGCGAAGAGGGTGAGCGGTGTTAACAGTTTTGGGTCCTGCAGCCGTGTTACCTCCCTCCGCTGGTTCTAATCCCTAGAGTGTAGGGAAAAGTCTATTTTCTCTAATAAAATAAGCCAATGTCCAGATATTGTTAAACTCCAACAGACAAGTTTATTTTCTCTTTGCTAGTAACTTAGTAGGAAAGTTGAAGATAGAGATAGAGTTGGATAGGGAGGCAGGTTCAGGCACGCAGCACCCTCTCACAGTCCTAGCAGCCGGAGTGAAGCACGAACAATTACTTTAGCTTTGTTTCTCCTAGAGACGTATTAGGAAGGTCCTCTGCCACAGAACTTTTTTATCTCCTAAGTCCCGAACATTCCAGCACTTGTAACTAGAGACCATAGGTGCCAATGGGACATGTTACAAGAGCTTAAGGTATATCACAAAATCCTTCCCTCTGACAGGTAACCAGGCCTCTCCTGAGACGGCGACAACCTTCACCAATCCCCTTACAAAGGTCCTCCCCCGGTTGCCTCTCCTTCAGAGCGGGTCACCCACCCACGGGCACCCTGGGATTCTGTTGCTTGGTTGTAGGCCTCCGTTAAAGGTACGGGGCCTACCTGGAACGATGGGGCCACGGGCTAAAGGTGCCCGGGACCCAGCACATTCGCACGCACCCCTGGCCATGAGGGCCACCAAAGGTGGGTTACATGCTGAGGACGAAGAAGAAGACCCCGACCCCAATGGCGTCTGCCCCTTAAGTACTGTATTTATTGGCGTATAATACTCACTTTTTTACCCTGAAAATAGAGGGTAAACTGTGCCTGCGTGTTATACGCAGGGGGCTGTGGAAAGCTTCTTTCCTGAAACTTCCCTCTTAAAATTAGGGTGCGTGTTATACGCCGATAAATACGGTACCCTCTCCCGGCATGCACATCAGGTAGACCACGCCCACTGTACAGCCGCCGAGAGAGGACACCTAATCACACCACAATGCCACCTGTGGTTCGACCCGAGACCTGGGCAACAATGCCACCTACAGGTCAAAGGGGAGCTATACACCCAAGCAACACCACAGCAGAGCAGAGTCCAATTTAAGGAAATTCAACAGCCTGAGCCAAACTATTGCTCAGGTGACCCTCTAAATTTCAGGCATAGCGACCCCAAATTTGGGGGTCCGCTACTTATATATATATATATATATATATATATATATATATATACACATATATATATATATATATATATATATATATATATATATATATATATTTATTTATATATATATATATATATATATATATATATATATATATATATATACACGTATATATGCTTTTTGCCTGATGTTTAGCAGTGCTTCCTGTTGAGTAGTGCAACCCAGTGATGCTGCATTACTTCTTCCTCAAGGCTGTATTCACTCAACAGACAGCTGCTAGAGAGGTGAACGGCAGTGGTTTCCTCTCCGGCAGCTATCTGCTTCGGCTGCATTATGGGGACAGTTAGGTACACAATTCGGTGCATCACACAGTTACATGCAATCCTGTATGGTGAGGCTGAGCTGCAATAAAATGCTGCATGTCTATATTGCAGTGCAGCTCAGAGGTGCATTGGTATGTGAATGTGACAACTTTTTTCTTTGTGTCCTTGTGGTGATAGAAAACATCATAAAAAAGCTAGGATGATGATTGTGCTGTCTGACACACAGAAGGACCATAGACATAGAATCCACAAACCCAAATATGAATTAATTTAAACATAAAGCATGTAGAGTGTGAAAATGTCATCAAGCATTACTTTCAAACATTACAATAATAAGCTAAAAGGACTGCTCACTAAAAATAAATCATACTTTGCTTTTAGGAACTCTGATGAAGTAAACATGTTATAGAATAAAACTGAATGGTCCATTAAATTGAAATTATCCAGCTCCTTATTCCTGCTTTTCCGGTGTATCCCTCTGAATTCCACTTGGCCTTAATTGCAGTATTTCCCTCAACATCCAGTTTTACAGATAACGGAGGGAAACATAAATCACAGATTCATATGGTTTCATAGATATACAACCAGTGTGTATATTGCTATGCACTGGTCAATAGCTTATAAGGTTATAACCTCTTGGAGTATTGATTGTGTTGTTATAAAGGACACAAACCCTATGGAAGCAAAGAATTCTGTTTAGACCAATAATGAGCCACCAGAGACCAAACATCTGTCTGACCAGGATCCTTTTCCATGATTCTCCAGGCTATACAGGGACATGTTTTGTTTTGTATTATGACATTCTCCTGTACTGTGTGATGCTCCTCCAAAGCAATAAACACATCTTTAATGAATCTTAAAGTGATTGTAAAGTCTTGTGTTTTTTTTTTCCAGTAAAAATAATAAACGTGTTCTACTTACCTGCTCTGTTGCAGTGGTTTTGCACAGAACAGCCCGGATCCTCCTCTTCTCAGGTCCCTCACTGGCGCTCCTGGTCCCTCCCACATGTTGAGTGCCATCACAGCAGGCAGCTTGCTATGGGGGCACCTGAGCTGAATCACAGCTCCCTGTGTGCAATCAGACACGGAGCTGTGGCCCGGCCACGCCCCACCCTCTCCTGATTGGCTGACTGACTTTGAGTGACAGCAATGGGAGCCAATTGCTCCGCTGCTGTGTCTCAGCCAATCAGGAGGGAGAGTCTTGAATGGCTGAGGGACTCGTGGACATCGCTGGACAGAGATGAGGCTTGGGTAAGCATTAGGGGGTGCTGGGGCGGCTTCTTCACACAGGTGGCGTTTTCTCCTAATGCATAGCATGCATTAAGATAAAAAACCTTCTGCATTTACAATTCCTTTAAAGTTTCTGAGTAACCTGAAATGGAAAAGATAATAATAATAATAATAATATATACTAATAAAAATATTGTGTGTGTGTATATATATATATATATATATATATATAGCGATACCCCCAGTTAAGAGGGCTGCCTTGATTGTTTCGGGCCCTGTAGTGCACCGCTGTCAACCCCTTGCAATCGGCTCTAACCTCTCGTGGCACAGTTAGTAAAGGGGATGATAGAATTGCAATCACTCTAATATTCTCTATGACACAATTCCACAGTAAGGCACACAGTAATGGTATAGACCAGTAAATGAGAATTCTAAACTTTTTAACGTGTATCTTCCCACAGGGTGACACTGTGGATACACTAGTACAGGTATGCCACCGTCCCGATATATATGAATTGCAAGGCTAGAAACTAATAATTGGACTTTAAAGGCATACAAGGTACATTAGAGTAAAAAACTAAAGATTTATTGGTATACAAAAAGTTTGATATATAAAACAATCATAGATTATCAAGTTAATTGATCAGTATTTATGACTGATCCAACAGAGGTTATCAATATCATACAGTACAATAGGTTCCCCTTAGAACGACTCAAATGAGTACACAAATAAGGGAAGAAAAAATAAATTATAATTAAGTAATTATAAGATAGATAACCAGCAGATGGATTCAGAGGAGATGGAGAACTTGCTCGACATGTTGCGCGTTATTGTAAACGCTTCCCCAGGAGCATATATATCATTTTCAAACAGTTTCAGGCTCCTCCTCAGCCTGTCTACATATCCCTTGTGCGAGGTGACTGATGTGTGATCCATTGTTATGCCAAAGGCCAGATCCACAGGCAGTCTTGCTTCCCTGCCAAACAATAATCTGTAGGGAGAGTACCCTGTGGCATCACTGGTTGTGCTATTATAGGCATGCACTATTGCTGCTATGTGCTTGCTCCAATGCTGCTTCTTCTCGCTGCTCAGAGTCCCAAACATATTTAACAGAGTCCTGTTGAATCTTTCTGGTTGGGCATCACCTTGGGGGTGATAAGGAGTAGTACGAGTTTTCTTTATGCCTAAAGAGTCCAGCAATTTCCTAGTCAGTCGACTCTCAAAGTTTCTCCCTTGGTCTGAGTGCAGGCGCTGTGGTAGCCCATAATGCACAAAGTATTTTTCCACCAAGATTTTGGCTACGGTGGAGGCCTTCTGGTCTTTAGTTGGAAAGGCCTGGGCATAACGGGTGAAATGGTCGGTTATCACCAGAACATTTCCATGTCCACTCAAGTCAGGTTCTAGACAGAGAAAGTTGATGCATACCAAGTCAAAGGGTCCTTGACTCTGCAGATGGCCCATTGGGCAGCTTGACGTGGTAATGTCTTCCTTTGAACGCAGCGAGCACATGAGTGACAGTACTCCTCCACTTCAGCCCGCATACAAGGCCAATAGAACCTATTCCTCACAAGCTAGAAGGTTCGTTCGGCCCCCAAGTGGCCATGGTTATCATGTAGGGCAGCCAAGACAGTTCTTCTATGTTTTTCCAGCAAGAACAGTTGCCACTTCTCTTCCAGGTCATCAGAGGGGCCCCTTCAGTAGACCACCCCTTGATGCACCTGTAACTTGTCCCATTCTTTGTGGACCAGTCGAGCCACCTTTGAGGGGTCCTGCAGGAGCCTGCCTGGATCCTGGTCTTTCAATGCCTTCAAAGCTAATCTTCCCCAGGGATCTTCCAACTGGTCTCAGCTTATGTCCTTCTTGGACAGCTTTGGCAGGTCGTCCTCGACAATCTGGGTCACGTCACAATAACACTTGGGCACCCCCACTACAGAAACTCTGATCTCTTCCGCCCTTGACCCACCACTAGCATGAAGTTGTGCTCCTTGACACAAGTCCCGTACCCCATCCGGGGTCACCTGGGTCCAGTCTTCTGTGTGGTGGGTGGGTGCATGAGCCCTTCTGGACAATGCATCTGCATCATGATTCCCAGCTCCAGGCCTATACTTGAGACTGAAGTTGAATCCAGCCAGGGCTGCCAACCAAAGGTGGCCAGTGGCATCCAGCTTGGCCGTGGTGAAGAGGTAGGTGAGTGGATTATTGTCAGTCTTTACTGTAAAGTCAGCTCCATACAGGTAATCTCTGAGCTTATCCACGACTGCCCACTTTAGGGCCAGGAATTCCAACTTGCGGGTGGGGTAGTTCTTTTCTGTTGGTGTTAGACTTCTACTAACATAGGCAACTGGCCTTAACTGTCCTTCATACTCTTGGTACAGCACACCCCCCAGACCATCATGGCCGGCATCTACATGCAGTTCATATGGTTTCTTAAGGTCAGCATAGGCCAGGACTGGGGCAGTGGTCAGACTTTTCTTCAACATTTTGAAGGCTTCTTCACACTTCTCTGTCCACTGGCCTTCCACGGACTCTCCAGGTTTTCTGGGGCCAGTATCATCCTTCTCTCCTTCTGTCTTCAGTAGATCATTAAGGGGTTTGACAATTTTCGCAAACCCCTCCACAAATCTACGGTAGTAGGAGCAGAACTCCAGGAAGGATCTGAGCTCAGTCACTGTAGTTGGTCTGGGCCAGGAGGTAACTGCGTTCAGTTTGTCAGGATCTGTACACACTCCTTCTGCAGACACTATGTGTCCCAGATAGTGGACCGAGGTCTGGTAAAACTGGCACTTTTCCCTGGAGAGTTTTAGTCCCTCTTCACTGAGTCTCTTCAGGACTTTCTCCAACCTCTCTTCATGCTCCTCCAGAGTCTTGCCGAAGACAATGATGTCATCTAGGTACACCAGAACTTCGATAAGATTCATGTCCCACACTGTCTTCTCCATCAACCTCTGGAAAGTGGCGGGGGCTCCCGACAGGCCTTGAGGCATCCTATTGAACTCATAGAATCCCACCGGGATTATGAAGGCCGTCTTCTCTCTGTCTTCAGGGTGCATTGGGATTTGGTAATACCTACTCTTCAGGTCCATGACACTGAACCACTTGGCCCCAGACAGACTCTGCAAGGCATCTTCTATCCTGGGGGTAGTGTACTGGTCGGGTATGGTCCTCCTATTGAGAGTCCTGTAGTCTATGCAGAGTCTCAACGACCCGTTCTTTTTCCTTACCACCACGATGGGGGAGGCATATGGACTCCTGGACTCTCGAATAACCCCTGTTCTCTTAAGCTCTGTCAACTGTTCACGCAAATCTTCCAAGTCAGCCAGGGAGACTCGCCGGACCCTCTCCCGGAAGGGTTTGTCTTCCTGCAGACAGATTTTATGGGTGGCACTCCTCGCACACCCCATGTCAAACTCATCTTTCGAGAATATTTTTCTCCATCTAGTCAGCTGGGCCTTGGCTCTCTCCTTCCACTTCGGTGGCAAGGTGATGTCTTCCAGGCAGAGTCCCTCCAGGGTGAGTTCCCCTCCTTCAGCTTTCTTCAATTCAGACAGGGTCACTGGGGTAGCAGGATCTACTTTGCCCAGTAGTACCCGGGCTGGAATCTTCATAGGAGAACTAGTGAAATTTCTGATGCTTACTGGAATCTGGCTCTTCGCCTTCTTCAATGCCCTCAACGGGACCACTTCAGGGATCACTTCCAATCCTGGGTGGGTGTTCAAGGGGTCTGACTCCAATACCACAAAGGGGCCAGGCTGCTCCCAGGAGAGTTTTACCGTAGCCTGAAGACAGGTCACCTCACCAGGCTGCAATATCTTCTCCTTTCTTGACAGTCTCCAGACTTTTCCCACCCCCTCTTCCGGGACCTTTTGTTCCAGGACCAACTTCTGGTAGACCTGTCGCAGCATGGGGTGAATCTTGTCTGTGGTAGGACTCTGCTCCTGCACTAGAGGTCAGCAGCCTCCTGACCAGGTCAGTGTTGGTCCCTATTAGCATGGAACTGGTGTTGGCCCCTGACGTGCGAGGACAAACTACCGCCAGGGTGTCAAAGACTTCCGCCTTTCCTGTCACTGAGGGATCAAAGGCCAGCCTGATTGAGACATAACCGTCGTAGGGAAAGCTACAAGTGCCAATTCCCCCTATCTGTAGGTCTTCCAGCTTCTGTAAGGGCATGTGACTCAAATGCTTCCGGTAAAAGTCTCTGTATAAAAGAGTCACTTGGGCTCCTGTATCTAGTAGAGCCTTGGTGTAGACTCCCTCCACCTGAACGGAGACTAGAGGGGAGGGTCCTATTAACTTGTCTGGAAACCTCTTCTGGGGTGTTTCCTTCTTTGGACTCCTTGATTTTCCTATTGATGTTTTCTTTTTCTTCCATTTCTCTCTGGACCTCAACCCTTTTTGGACCTGGTATGCATTGGTTTCCCTCAGATTGTTAAATTTCAACTCCCGACAGGTGGTATGGGGGGTTTTAAGAGGGGCATTGTTTCCCTTCTCTTTTGCCTCTTCCTGCTTTTGAATCTTTTTGGAGCCTTCTGTAAGTAGTGGGCGCCCGGCTGACTCCTTCACTGGGGCCCTCTGAAGTTTTCAGCCGGCTTGCGATATCTGGATGCAACTTCATCTGGGCTGGGACACACTGCTCTAACATGCCCGATTCCCCCACATTTGAAGCATGTTATCAATCTCTTAGGCTTCTGTACTAGTTCCGTATTGGAGCTAGGAGGGTTTTTTAGTTCCTCTGACGTGTTCTTATTGTGTAGCACAGAGGCCTGGCTAGTCAGCATGGATACCATTTCTACTAGTTGTGACACCTGGGTCTTTAGGAGTTCAACTTCTGAATCACCTCCTTCTGCACTTAACATTCTGACTCTGGCACTTGGTTCGGTGTGTTGACTCCTCCTTTTGTCTTCCAACATGGACTCCTCCTCCCTGACTATCCGGATCAAGTCAGGGTATTCCAGGTTGCTCCCGTCCTGCCGGGTGCGTAGCATTAATGTGATGGGGTCCAAGGGTTGAGCTCCCCTCAACACCTACTGGGCACGGGCCTCATCCACTTTTCTTGGATCGATCCCTTTCTTTAGTAGGATCTGATGCAGGATCTTATCCAGACATCTTATGAATTCTGACAGCTTCTCTCCCTCCTTTTGGTAGCAATGCTCCAGCTGGTAAGTGAGTTCAGTGACCTTTTTCGTCCCGCCGAACACATTCTGCAGAATATCCAGATAATCCTGTGCATTGCAGTCCTTCTTGCTTAACTTGAGGTTACGCATGGCCTCCAGAGCACGCCCCTTTAAGCTTTCCGCAATCCTTTGTTTTTTTTGTTGTTCTGGCACCTCCCATTCTTCTAGGGCCTGAGTGGCGCCATCTAGACACTCTTCAAATCCATCCTCCACTGAAGGTACAGGTTTCTTCCCAGAAAAAGTCCTGAGTTTCCTGTATCCTGACATCAGGTAGTCTGGAGGGTCCTTTTTACACTTAGCCACCATCTCCCCCAGGACAGCGCATAATTCTGAGCTAAGGGTGGTCAATGGTGGTGAACCGGGACCCTGTTGTTGGGTGCTTCTTCCTGTGCTGGGGCCTCCTGAAGTAGTGGATGTGGGGCCATCTTTATTCTCTGCTGGGTGTATCAGGAGGAGTTTTACTTGGTTTGTAGTTTTTATGCTGGCACCCTTGAAGTAGTCAGAGATTCCATTCCTCCACTCACACAATGCATAGGTGTGGGGATTTACAGTATCTGTCTTCATGTCAATTACCCATGGCTTCCTGTCTGTGGACAATGCTCTCAAGACTGGAGTTAGCTGCTCCTCTACCCAGGCCTCTCTCTGGATTTCAACCACCAGGCCATTCCCGGGTAGGATGCCTTCATCCCTGCACCACCAGGCTACGGCAGCAGGGTCCATTCTGGTGCTTCTGACCGGCTTGATTGCAGCGTGCAGTATACAGGAATCCCGGACACGAGCCCCCACGTATAGCGATACCCCCAGTTAAGAGGGCTGCCTTGATTGTTTTGGGGCCTGTAGTGCACCGCTGTCAACCCCTGGCAATCGGCTCTAACCTCTCGTGGCACAGTTAGTAAAGGGGATGATAGAATTGCAATCACTCTAATATTCTCTATGACACAATTCCACAATAAGGCACACAGTAATGGTATAGACCAGTAAATGACACTGACAACCAATATACTTAACTCTATTATTTTACTGTTGGTAAAGGTTAAAATGATAAAACAGTATGCAATGTCACATGCAGAGCCCTGCAATATGGGTATAGTTCAGGGCTTGAAAATTGCACTCACCCGCTCGCCAAATGCGAGCATAAATTGCCGTTTGGCGAGTGCAGTAACAGAGCGCAATGTGATCCCCAGGCCCCGGGGATCGATTTGCTGTGCACCTGCGCTCCAAGCCTCATTTTGAAGCCGATTTCCGGTTTCCGACTTCCGTTTTGCGGCTTCTTCTTCGGCAGCACCATTACAGGGGACAGGTGCAGGAGAGTTCCGCTCTCCACCGCTGAGGGAGAAACAAGGAGAGGTCCACTCTCCACCACCGCGGGGGGCACGAGGAGAGGTCCGCTCTCCACCGCCGTGGGGGACACGAAAAGAGGCCGCCTGCCAACGGTGCACATCCCTTCACCCACCAGCTTAAGGTAAGATGGGGAGCCATCTGAGGACACTTATTTAGAGGGAGGCCCTCTGGGGGACACTGATGTAAGGGGGAGCTCTGTGGGGACACTGATGTATGGGGGGCTCTCTGGGGACACTGATGTAAGCAGGGGCTCTCTGGGGGACACTGATGTAAGGGGGGCTCTCTGGGGACACTGATGTAGGGGGGGCTCTCTGGGGACACTGATGTAAGCGGGGGCTCTCTGGGGGACACTAATGTAAGGGAGCTCTTTGGGGACACTGATGTATGGGGGTGCTCTCTGGGGACACTGATGTATGGGGGTGCTCTCTGGGGACACTGATGTAAAGGGGAGGCTCTCTGGGGACACTGATGTATGGGGGGCTCTCTGGGGACACTGATGTAAGGGGGGGCTCTCTGAGGACCCTGATGTAAGGGGGGCTCTCTGAGGACCCGGATGTAAGGGGGGGCTCTCTGGGGACACTGATGTAAGCGGGGGCTCTCTTAGGGGACACTGATGTAAGGGGAGGCTCTCTGGGGACACTGAGGTAAGGGGTAAGGGGAGGCTCTCTGAGGACCCTGATGTAAGGGGGGGGCTCTCTGGGGACACTGATGTAAGTGGGGGCTCTCTGGGGACACTGATGTAGGGGGAGGCTCTCTGGGGACACTGAGGTAAGGGGAGGCTCTCTGGGGACACTGATGTATGGGGGTGCTCTCTGGGGACACTGATGTATGGGGGTGCTCTCTGGGGACACTGAGGTAAGGGGAGGCTCTCTTAGGACACTGTATGGGGGTGCTCTCTGGGGACACTGAGGTAAGGGGAGGCTCTCTGGGGACACTGATGTATGGGGGTGCTCTCTGGGAACACTGATGTAAAGGGGGACTCTCTGGGGACCCTGATGTAAGGGGAGGCTTTCTGGGGACACTGAGGTAAGGGGAGGCTCTCTGGGGACACTGATGTATGGGGGTGCTCTCTGGGGACACTGATGTAAAGGGGGGCTCTCTGGGGACCCTGATGTAAGGGGAGTCTCTCTGGGGACACTGATGTATGGGGGGCTCTCTGGGGACACTGATGTAAGGGGGGGCTCTCTGAGGACCCTGATATAAGGGGGGCTCTCTGAGGACCCTGAAGTAAGGGGGGGCTCTCTGGGGACACTGATGTAAGCAGGGGCTCTCTGGGGACACTGATGTAAGGGGAGGCTTTCTGGGGACACTGAGGTAAGGGGAGGCTCTCTGGGGACACTGATGTATGAGGGTGCTCTCTGGGGACACTGGTGTAAAGGGGGGCTCTCTGGGGACACTGATGTAAGCGGGGGATCTATCATACACACACATGTATATTATGTACATGTGTATGCCTGCTCAAGTGTATGATTTTCTTTACTTCTCTGCTATGGGCTCTAGCCCGAGATCTTTTGTAGACCCAGCAATGCCCCCTAGTTATGCCTCTGCCAACAACGCCATTTTAGTGCTGCTCTCTGAATATTTCAAAAAGTAAAAAAAAAAACAAAGCACACCTATGCACAATCGGGTACAAATTTCATTTAAAATAAAACATTTTTTTTTAAATAAAATTGGTAGCTGACTATGCATAGGCACCCATGTGCTGAAGATGTAGTAACTAACTACTTCTTGCCAAAAAAAGTAAAAAAGAACACATCCTCATACGGTAGTGGTGAAAACTATCAGTGCCCTCCCAGTTTTGACTGTGGCATTTTATCTGCACCCTGTTTTTTTTTCCTAGAGTCGCCATTGGTCCCTCATGATTGTAATGCATGGACAGACCCACCAAGCAAGCAGCTGTGCTCCACCCTACAGAGACAGGCTCCTGAAAGGTAGCCCAGCCAGTAGACACACTGAGCCACCAGAGGAGCCGTTAATCTGAACTGCCGTTAATCTGAACTGCCGTTAATCTGCTTTCAAGCAGACCAGCCTTTTAAGCAGGCCATCAATCAGACCAGCGAGCAGACCAGCGTTTAATAGGCTCAGCCAGCAGAAAGGCCTATAGGCAGCCAAGACCAGCCTTGACAGTGCAACTAGCATGATCACATGTCATGGAGGATCTTCTTCAGCCTGAGTCATCTGTGGCAGCCTATATCTCCTGCATGTGAGTTTTTCCTTATTTTTTTGTCTCCTTGTTTACACTGCAACATGAAACAGAGCAAATTAAGTTTTTTTTTAAAGAAAAAGATTGTACTACTGTACTATTGTTGAGTCTCAGTCAAACCCTATAGAAAGAGAGAATGAATCAATAGCTAATTCAGTTGCCAGTTGTAGTTTGCTACAAACTTCCACTGCCGTAATAACTAAAAAGACAAATGATGGTGATGCTGGAAAGCCCGCAAAAAAACGCTGTTTTAGTGTACATTGGCTGGATCAGTTTTCATGGCTTGCTTACTCCAAGGAAAATGATACAGTTATATGTAAAGTTTGCAGTCGGTTCCCCCAAACTTCAGATGAAAAATGGACAAATGGCGTAAAAGCTCCATTTAAAAGGGAAACTTTTGTATGGCATGACAAATGTAATAAACACAAAGAGAATATTGATAAGGCAAAGGCTAGAGACAACCCTGAAGAAAGACCTTTAGCTATGTGTATCAGAAAAATGGACACTGCAATGTTTCAGCACATGACACACATGTTTAACATTGCTTATTACATAGCTAAACGTGAAAAGCCATTTTTAGATTTCCCTGATTTATTAACATTGAGTGCCAAACTTGATGTGCCAGTTCTGCAGAAATATGGAAGCAATATTCAATGCAAACAATTCATTAATTTCATTGCAAAAATAATCAGAGAAAGTCTTGTGGCAAATATTAAAAAGTCACCTTTTGTTGGCATCATGATTGACGGATCTACAGATCCAACCTACACTGAACATGCAAACATTTATGTCCGTTATGTTTTAGAAGGAAATGTCAAAGAAGATTTTTTTGGGTACATTTGCGCTAGAAAATGCTACAGCCCAAGGTTATTTCAAAGGATTGACTGCCTTTTTGGATAATTTGCATCTTGATTACAGAGGCTCTTCATGGGTTGCAGGCTTGGGAACGGATGGGGCTGCAAGCATGCTTGGCCACAAGTCAGGTTTAGCAGACCAGATGAAAGAAGTCTGCCCACAGATGATCAGCATACATTGTGTGGCTCATCGCTTGCAGCTTGCGATTTTGGATGTTTGCAAGGAAATGCCTTACCTACAAACATTCAATGAGGTGGTGCGGCGTGTTTTTAAATATTATCATTGCAAGATCTTTAAGTTGCTGAAGGCATTTGGCTGAGCAAACACTTTAAGTGAGGAAATCTTGAAAATTAAAGATGTACACACTGTGCACTGGTTTGCAGCAAAGTTGAGGCCTTGCGTGCTTTTCTTCAAAATTGGAAGACAGTGGTGAGCCATTTTGAGCAGATCTCTACTGAGGCGTCATCTGAATCTGCTAAAGTTAGAGGCATCCTGAAAGACCTGAAACAGCTCAAGTTTGTGAAACTTTTGCATTTCCTATTCGATTTCTATAGCAAGTTGAAACCTTTGTCCGAGGGTCTTCAGAACAAGGAACTGATGATCTGTCAGGTAAAAAATAAACTGGAACATGCCGTTAAAACTCTTCAGGATCTTTCTGATGCGAAAAGAAAAAACGAGCTTGAATTTCTTAGTAAGTTTACAGAAGATGGAAAACTACATGAGCTGCAGCTGACCAACATTGAAGCTGGTGAAAGAGAGTTTCAGGCTATACGCCAATCTGTTTTGGCCAAAGCAGAAAGGTATTTAATTTTGAGGCTTTCCTCAGTCTCCTCAGATATTGTACAATCTTTCAATATATTTAACAGCCTGTCGTGGCCAGACAAGGCGCACATCCTCAACTTTGGATTGACCGAGTTGCACAGAATTGCAAAACATGTTTTTGGTAATGAGTTTGAAGACAAAATTTACCTGTTACAAGTAGAGTGGGCTGATCTAAAACTCTCCATTCAAAATGGACTCTCTTTTAATGAGACTCTGAAAAGATTAAATCAGCAGAAAGAAAGATTCAGCACCATACTCCCTTTGGTCAATTTCTGTGCCGTACTTCCCCCAACAACTGCCTCATGTGAACGTGGCTTTAGTTATCAAAATAGAATAAAGACGGTCTATCGTTCATCACTGACACTGGAGACTCTGGATGATCTATTAATGATTGCCGTTAATGGGCCACCACTTAAAGATTATAATCCAAACGCAGCCATTGATAAGTGGTATTTTTTGTCGGAAAGGGGACGTTACACAAGGATTGGTCCTGCTGTACAACGAAAACCATAGTAAATCTTGATGTGAAACCGGCTTCCTACTGCATATTGGCATCCAAAGAATCTTTTTTTTTTTTTTTTTTCTTAATTAAATGGATTGCAATCCACACACAGCCATAGAAGTGATATTTTGCATCAGAAAAAGGGTATTACAGAAGTCTTAGTCCTGCTGTGCAACACAAACCATGGCTGCTATAATAGCACATGTTTGTTAAAATGTTTACCATTGTTATGCCATGCTTTTTTGGCATCTAAATAAGCTCCTTTTTGTTTTTTTCTTAATGCACTACTTTTCTAAGCTCTCTTTTAAAAAGCTGCTGGAGATTAAAAATACAAATACAAAATGTTTACTATTGTTATTTTATGCCATGTTTTTTGGCCATCAAAAGAGGTACTTTTTTGTTTTTTCTTAATGCAACACTTCTCTAAGGTCTCTGGAGATAAAAAAAAATACAACATGTTTCTGTTTTTGGCATCAAAATAAGCAAAAAAAACCCTAGAAAATGTTTGCTACAGGTTTAAAGCTGTAAAGCTTGATATTTCAAATGTATCCTGTTACTATTAACACTATTGCTGTTATGTTTAAATTGAATAAAGCTATGTTATAATTGAATTTTTTTATATTTTGGATTTTTTATTCTTAAGAAAAATGTAATTTCATAAGCTTTAAGGGGGGCGGGGCTTTAAGGGGGCGGGTTGGGGGACGGACCTGGGAAAGGTTTGGTGGGGCAACTGGTGGAGACTAAGGTTTTTGTCTGGCTAGTAGGTCTAGACTTGAAATTTTAAGCCCTGGTATAGTTATTAAAACATTAAACGTTCAGCAATATGATAGACAGTTTAACAGACCCCGCTGCAGCTATCCTCCCTCGTGAGCAAATGGCGCCCAGCAATGTCCTATAATACCCACTCAGGCCTGACTATGATTTGGGTATAATTCTGTGGAAGAAATCTTCGCTAGCAAAACACAGTGGTGCACATTCAGGAACAAATTGTAATCCAACAAAGAAATGATGATCGGTAACTTTGCAACAACCAGGGAGACTTAATAACTCAGTTCAGCAGATAGTCTCCCTAGAGTGTAACTGCAATCACTGTGATGGCCCTGGATAAAGTTAATGGGTCTAAAGATACTATAATGTAGCTCTGAGCTCTCTCACCCGACCGGACCAGTCCTTGTCCGCTACTTCCGTTACTGTGACTCGCTTCACAGTGTCCACGACACCCGGGTCTTCGGTCCTCCTGATTGCAGCACTCGGCAACAGGATCAGACGCTCCGCAGGCTCCTCGGTGGAGCGGAAGGCTATTGGAAAGACACAAGGCCCCGGCTTCAGGCCTTGTGCACACAGCAGGTCAGCACAGGGATCCTCCTGCTGGGAGGGCGGTATCCAAAGAGAAATAACCGGGGCCGCCTCCCTCTTATAAAGTCCACCCCAGCAGCCTTTGCACAGGGCAATGCACCCTGGGTGCCTCAAAGTGTACTGGGTAGTGTAGTCTCTGGGGAATACCCCGCTACACACATATATATATATATATATATATACATATATATATATATATATATATATATGTAGCGCTACCCCCAGTTAAGAGAGCCGCTGGATTTTGTTTTGGGCCCTGTCTACAGCACCGCCAACCCCTGGCAATTTACTCGACCCACTCTGGCACAGTTAGTCTAGGGATTTCTCTAGTATCACAATCTAATAGTATATGCACACAATCTGTCTGTATTGCATGGGTAACCTCTTTGCATAAAGGCAACACACTGATAGCAAGAGATAAAATATAACGTTCCTTTACTTTGAGTAAAAGGCATAAGGTTAACACATAACACATAGATTTTCTGCTGCAGTGCTCTGCAGATATATAACACAGGCGATTACCCGCCAAGTACTGCTATCTCTATCTATGCGCCCTTATGGCGCAGCAACTTAAATTCTAACTGCAGATCAGGCCTGATCCAGATTTTAAACTCAGTCTCTAGAAGAACAGTTTCTTCGCATGCAACTTGACTGGTGGTGCACAACAGGAACAGTAATTTGTAATCCAAAGGGTAGAAAAATGAAGAGGGCAGAATGAACCCCTCACAGGAGACTACTCAAAACGGTTCCGCCACTAGTCTCCTGCGGGACAGTAAAGTAGAACCCGGAGGGCCAAGGCAGTCTCTAGGCCTAGTCAAAGTACTGTTTATATGAATGAGCAGGTGCTCGCTCACCACTCCGGACGCAATCCCAGTCCGGGACTTCCACCTACTGTCTCTCTGCACACAGTGTCTGCAACGGCCGAGTCTCCGGTCCAACTGATGTCCAAACTCGATAAAGTCAGGTGCCACCCAGGGTCCGCAGTGGGGTGAAAGGCTCTCTGGAAGTTGTGCAAGGCCCTGGCTTCAGGCCCTGCACTGCAGCAGATCCGCACAGGAAGACCTGTTGATTGCAGCGCGGTGTCCAAAGAGACCGAGCTCAGCCTCTCCCTCTTCCTATATAGCCCCTCCCATGAGTCTCTGCGGTGGCTCCATGCACCCTGGGTGCCGAACGGGGTTCTGGGTAATGTAGTCCCGGGGCCTTAAAGGAGACCCCACTACATATATATAAATCAATATCTCAATGATCAATGAACACAAGAACAATTTCCCAATTTTAAAAAAAAAACAGAGTTGTATAGAACATTTGTTTAGCTCATTAAATGAAAGTAAGGTAATAATATAACTTAGATTACAAAATATTCAGTTTTACTCAAATTAGTTAATGCAAAAATGAATACACCCCACAACAAAAACTACTACAGCTAGTATTTTGTATGACCTTTGTGATTTGTAAGGACAGCACCAAGTCTTCTAGGCATGGAATGAACAAGTTGGGGACATATTGCAACATGTATTTTTTTACATTATTTGAGAACAACTTCTTTTAGAGCCTGGATGCTGGATGGAGAGTGATGCTCAACTTGTCTGTTCAGAATTCCCCATAGGTGGTCGATTTGGTTCAGATCAGGAGACATACTTGGCCACTGAATCACTTTCACCCTGTTCTTCTTAAGAAATGCAACGGTGGCCTTAGATGCGTGTTTTGGATCATTGTTATGTTGTAAAAGTGCACGACTAGGGTTGAGCGGACCCAAACTGTTAAGTTCGGGTCCGTACCGAACTTTTGGGTTTTGGGGTCCCGGACCCGAACCCGAACAATTGACTGTATGTTCGGGTTCGGGTCCGGTGTTCGGCAATATGCATGTAAAGTCACGCTTGTTTCCCGTGCTTAAAACTGTCCCTGCACAAAGTGTCATTTCTGAAGGAAAAAAAGTAATTTAAAACTCACTCGCGGCTATAATGAATTGTTGGCTCCCGGCAATACATAGAAAAGTCATTGATAAAAAAAAAAAAAAGCGTGGGGGTTCCCCCAAATTCAATTACCAGGCCCTTCAGGTCTGTTATGGATATTAAGGAGAACTCTGCCGCAAATTTAAAAAAAAATGCGTGCGGTTCCCCCAAATATCCAAACCAGGCCCTTCAGGTCTGGTATGGATTTTAAGGGGAACTCCACCCAAAATTTAAAAAAAACATGGCGTGGAGTACCCCCAAAAATCCATACCAGACCCTTTATCCGAGCACGCAACCTGGCAGGCCACAGGAAAAGAGGGGGGGGGACGAGAGAGTGCCCCCCTCCTGAACCGTACCAGGCCACATGCCCTCAACATGGGGAGGATGTCCCCATGTTGATGGGGACAAGGGCCTCATCCCCACAACCCTTGCCCGGTGGTTGTGGGGGTCTGCGGGCGGGGGGCTTATCGGAATCTGGAAGACCCCTTTAACAAAGGGGACCTCCAGATTCCGGCCCCCCTATGTGAATTGGTAATGCGGTACATTGTACCCCTACCATTTCACAAAGAAAGTGTAAAAAATTGTAAAAAAAAAATACACAGACACCATTGGGAAAGTCCTTTATTAAAAATAAAAAAATAAAAAAAAACATTCCAACGATGAAATCCAGTGTCCCGCGGCGATCCCGATGTCCAGCGCTGTCCAGACGAAATGTCATTGGCTGAGCCTGAGCGGACCTGATAGGGAACTTCCTCGGCAGTGTATTAAATGAATAGACCCGCCCCTTCTAAAGTTCCCCATCAGGTCCGCTCAGCCAATGACGTAGTGTAAGGCTGAGGACCTGATGCGGATCGTGAGAAGGGGTGGGTCTATTCATGTATTATACTGCGGAGGAAGTTCCCCATCAGGTCCGCTCATCCAATGATGTAGGCGGGGTCTGACATACGAGGGGGCGGACCTGATGGGGAACTTCATCCACAGTTTAATACATGAATAGACCCGCCCCTTCTCACGTTACGCATCAGGTCCTCAGCCTTACACCTACGTCATTGGCTGAGTCATTGGCTTCTCATTTAATATAGAGCAGTACATCTGTGAATTAATGATACCATCAATGAAATGCAGCTCCCTGACACCAGAAGCACTCATACTGCCCCACAGGACTCTGTCACCACCATGTTTCACTATAGACACCATGCATTTTTCTTTGTACTCATAACCTTTGCGACACCATACAGTTTTGAAGCCATCAGTTCCAAAAACACTTATCTTGTTCTCATTACTCCAGAGTCCTTGGTCCCAGTAGTCTTCTTCTTTTTCCCTGTTAAATTCTAGGTGGGTTTTATTGTGGATGGGCTTTAGGAGAGGCTTCCTTAGTGAACAACACCCACGCGTGCCATTCCTCTGCAGTGTATGCCATATTGTGTCATGGGAAAAAATCACCCCAGTTTGGCTTTCTACATCTTTAGCTAACTGCAGTGAACTTGCATGGTGATTTACTTCAACCCTTCTCATCAGAAGATGCTCCTTTCGAGGTGTTAACTTTCGTGGACGGCCTGGACATCTCTGAGATGGTTGCAGTTCCATCTTTGTTACATTTTGTTATCACTTTTGGTACAGTATTCTGACTGATAAGTAGGGATGAGCCGAACAACCCCCCCTGGTTCGGTTCGTAGCAGAACATGCGAACAGGCAAAAAATTAGCTCAAACATGCGAACACCGTTAAAGTCTATGGGACGCGAACATGAAAAATCAAAAGTGCTAATTTTAAAGGTTAATATGCAAGTTATTGTCATAAAAAGTGTTTGGGGGACCTGGGTCCTGCCCCAGGGGACATGTATCAATGCAAAAAAAAAGTTTTAAAAAGGGACGTTTTTTCGGGAGCAGTGATTTTAACCACTTAAGGACCGCCGCACGATGATATACGTCGACAGAATGGGTCGCGTGCCAGTGTCCCGCGATTGGGTCACAGAGCTGAAGAGCGGGGAGAGGTAAGTGTAAACAAACCTTTCCCCGTTCTTCTCAGTGACACTGTCAGTGATCGTAAAAAAAAAATATTATTAAAAATGCCATAAAACAGTCCCCTATTTTGTAGAAGCTATAACTTTTGCGCAAACCAATCAATAAACGCCTATTGCATTTTTTTTTTACCAAAAATATGTAGAAGAATAGGTATTTGACTAAACTGTGGAAAACAAATGTTTTTTTATATATTTTTTGGGGATATTTATTATAGCAAAAAGTAAACAATATTGCATTTTTTTAAAATTGTCGCTCTATTTTTGTTCATAGCGCAAAAAATAAAAACCGCAGAGGTGATCAAATACCACCAAAAGAAAGCTCTATTTGTGGGAAAAAAAGGACGTCAATTTTGTTTGGGAGCCACGTCGCATGACCGCGCAATTGTCAGTTAAATCGGTGCAGTGCTGAATCGCAAAAAGTGGCCTGGTCTTTAACCTGCCTAATGGTCCGGGGCTTAAGTGGTTAATAATGCTTAAAGTGAAACAATAAAAGTGAAATATTCCTTTCAATTTCATACCTGGGGGGCAGGGATGAGCCGAACACCCCCCTGTTCAGTTCGCACCAGAACCTGCGAACAGACAGAATGTTTGTGTGAACTGTAGAACCCTATTAAATACAATGGACTTGAACGTTCAAAATCTAAAGTGCTAATTATAAAGGCTAATATGCAATTTATTGTCCTAAAAAGTGTTTGGGGACCCGGGTCCTGCCCCAGGGGACATGTATCAATGCAAAAAAAGGTTTAAAAAATAGACGTTTTTACGGGAGCAGTGATTTTAATAATGGTTAAAATGAAAAAATAAAAGTGAAATATTCCTTTAAATTTTGTACCTGGGGGGTGTGTATGATATGCATGTAAAGTGGCGCATGTTTCTCGTGTTTAGAACTGTCCCTGCACAAAGTGTCATTTTTGAAGGTAAAAAAGTCATTTAAAACTCACTCGCGGCTATAATGAATTGTCGGCTTTTATCAATACATAGAAAAGTCATTGATAAAAAATAAAAAAAAGCGTAGGGGTTCCCCCAAATTCAATTACCAGGCCCTTTAGGTCTGGAATGGATATTAAGGGGAACCCCACCACAAATTAAAAAAAAAATGGCGTGGGGTTCCCCCTAAATATCCATACCAGGCCCTTGAGATCTGGCATAGATTTTAAGGGGAACTCCACCCCAAATAAAAAAAAATGGTGTGGAGTCCCCCCAAAAATCTATACCAGACCCTTATCCGAGCACGCAACCTGGCCAGCCGCAGGGGAAGAGGGGGGGGACGAGAGAGCGGCCCCCCTCCCTCCTGAACCGTACCAGGCCACATGCCCTCAACATGGGGAGGATGTTGATGGGGACAAGGGCCTCATCCCCACAACCACTCACATTTGGCAGTGAAAAAACAGATAAAAACTGACAGATAAAAACAGATAAAAACTCCACGAGCTGCGCCACGCGTAGGGACGAGTAAGGGACCTAGAAGTGACGCTCAGCAGACGAGCTCGCAGCTCATGGAGTTTTTATCTTTTTTTTCACTGTCAAATGTGAGTACCGTTTCTTTTACCATATGTGTTGACTAATAAATGTTTACAAAACATACTACACTATACGGCATCTTCCCTCTTTATCCATACCCCCGCCGGTACATGAGTGTACATACTAAAAGGGAGACCCCAAGTACCCCGGCATCCAGCACCTGGAGGAGACCATTCCAAATAGCGTACGGATCCCCATAGGAACACGGCAAGAGGAACATAGAGCATTATATGCTACATGCTGTTACCTCTCTACCTACAGGTTGAGGCCACCTACACCAGAATACACCATCACTGGAGTGTGCCAGCACAGGAAGAGGAATAAGATATTCCCATCACACACACCCTTCGCCCCCTGCATTTCTGCACCCTGCACAGGATAAAGGAACATTTATTTTTCACCATTCACTATTGATGAAACAAACTTTTTCACTTTTGGAGTCGCATGCTATTCAATTTCCTTGCAGTATTCTACACACCTGAAGACGCATGCTATCACCCAGTTCTCCTCTGTTGTTTGTTTTAGCACTTTAATATTCACAGATACCTTTGCACCTTGCACTTTGTATAGTGCAATATTCCTTTGAGTTTTTTAATCAACTTTGCCACGTTTGCACCTATGTTTCGCATCCACATTTGGAATTGAGCTATTTATTGGATTTTTATTGTTTGCGATTTGCACAATTTGCACAGTTTGATGTTTATTTATTTGTGATTTGCACATCTTTGATTACTTTGCACAGTGTTATGTATCAGAAGATTTTTATTATAAGTACATACTTAGTACGAGTATCCAATAGAACAGCGCAGCACCACCCTTCTTTACACATCTATTTCCCTGGGTACGATTAGACCCTTCCGGTGCCTGCAGCAGTTTTTTCTTATTAGTTAGCCTTTCTCCCTAGTAGCGCAGGAACACGCCTATATTTTATTCTCTCTCAGCTTATCCCACCCATTCCCGCAGCCACTATGGATGTATTTTCATTTATGAAAAAAAGACAAGTAAATCTAGATGAGGTCTTTAATACTTCAAACTCCAACATTAGTAAAAAAAATATAGACATGGAGAGCCTGATGAGAAAACTGGGCCATAATATGGAGAAAAAAGTGAGTTTATGGGGGGATGTAAACACTTTTGAAAAATACCTCAAGGATAGCACTGTCCCAAGAAGACTCCGGTGGGATATACCATCTAATGATGGTCTGGTAGACCAGGAATCAATAGATGAATGGTTCAAATTTTTAAATGAAAAGGGCCTAGAACTACTTACATTTCTATTGAAAAGAAAACAAAGGAAAACCAGGAAGATCGACCAAAACATTGAAGAAATAAAGACAGATTTAGAGGTACATAAAGATACGCCAGAATTTATTAGACTCACAACACAGTTAAATAAGGATCTCACTAAGAAAGACAGGGAAGTTCAGCAGAGGAAAGGCAAAAAATACATTAGGGACATTAATGACTTCAAGGCAGATCAAGTGTTCAAGTGGCAAAGCCAATTAGACCGGTTAGATCCTATTTCCACTTATTCAACACCTGAAATAACTGTAAGAATACAACAACAACATGGGAATAAAGAAGCTCAACAGAGCACGCAAAATCAACAACACCAATACCCTAGAGAGAGAAATAGGGGCGAGACCCCAAGAGACCAGAGGTATGATGAGAGGTACGTGAACCAAAATCAAAACACCCCATACCGAACAGACAGAAGACCCCCCTCAAAACGATCGGACACCCCAAAATGGATGGAGAAAACCAAATTATTGGAAGAACAACAAAAGACCACAAAACAGTAACAACGGGTGGTATAGACCCCCTTAGGAACAAAGAGACAATAGAGGACAACAATATGAATATAGAGATAATAGGGGACCACCAAATGAGTACAGAGAAAACAGGAGACCACCACAAGAGCCATATGTACAGTGTAGAAGAAGTCCAGATCGTGGATATGGCCATGGAGATAGGAGAGGTCCACAACAGAAAAATCACTATCCACATGAACGCAGCCCGATACCAATCTATAATTACTATGCTCCCCTCAGAAACCAGCATGAAGAAGACAGAAACGATCGACAATATTCAACACAATACTCCAACCCAGATCCCAATAGGTCTTTTTTAGACCGAGGCAGAGAGAATTACCCAATAAGAAACATGGACGAGAGCAGAGACGGGAGAAGAAGCCCAGAAAAAAGAGAGGGTGTAGATCAGGAAAGAGAGAACAAAAGAAAAAGAGAGTGAAGGGAGAGGGCATTTTTAACCTAAGCAATCAACCACTCACACATGAAGAAGTTGAAGTGCTTGACAGAGGATTAAAATATGCACCAATAAGGAACGTGGATAAGTCCCAAACTTATATAGGCATCCAGAAATACATCCGTAAACTGAATTTAAAAAAATATATATATAGTGAAGAACCCGATCCAACCCGCATGACCAATCAAAAAAGATGCGATTTTACACAGTACACTGAGAAGCAAATCTATTTTTAACCCTGTTATTAAAGACAATAAACACATTGAAGTTTTTAAAAAAGTTGTCCTGGGAGACCTGAAGGAATTAAAGACACAGAAAAAAGAGGAACCCAAGCACATAAAAAGTGGCATTCAAAAACTTACCAAAAGGAAGGACCTGGTCATCCGGCCAGCAGATAAAGGTGGAGGAATCATGATCCTATCCAAGGATCAATAGAAAACAAGTATGAAGAATCTATTGGATGACACAAATACATACAATAAACTACCAAGCAACCCCATGTTCAAATGCAGGAAAGCCTTGGAAGAAGTAGTGCACCTAGGGGCTAAAAAGAAATATATTGAATAAAAAAGAAGCAAGATATCTGAATCCGGACTCGTGCTGTACACCAATTATATATTCATTGCCGAAAATACACAAGGATAAAACAAACCCACCACCAAGACCAATTGTAAACGGGATAGACTCCCTTAAGGCGAGAATGGGCCAATACATTGGTAACTATCTACAATCGGCAGTACAAAACACTAGGGCGTACCTGAGAGACACCAAGCATATGTTGCAGACCATAGAAGATATCACTAAAGAAGAGGGTCCTTGGATAATGGCCACAGCAGATGTATCGTCACTGTACACTGTAATATTCCACCACCAAGCTTGTGATTCCGTAAAATGGGGCTTAAGGACACACACCACTCTACCATGTATACAGAGGAAGTACCTAATAAAATGCCTGGATTTCTGCCTGAAAAATAATTATTTTTGGTACGATCGAAACTACTATCACCAACGAACGGGAGTTGCAATGGGGACCAAATTTGCCCCTAGTGTTGCAGGCCTATTCATGGCCAAGTGGGAAGAATAAAACGTTTTTAAAAATCCACCAGAAGAACTGGCGGTATATAAAAGACATATTGATGACATCTTCATCCTCTGGAAAGGAGAACCAGAACATCTACAATTATTCCTAGAGAATTTGAACGAAAATGACAGGAACATACCGTTATCATGGGACATCAGTATGAAGAAAATAGCATTCCTGGACTTGGATATCATACAAGAGGATGGCAAACTTACCACACAAACACACTTTAAAAACATGGACAGAAACAGCTATCTCCCACTGACAAGCTGTCACCACAAAAACTGGCTCTACAATATTCCAAAAGGCCAATTAATGCGCCTGCGACGTAACTGTACCAACGATAGTGATTTTAAGATTCAGGCAGAGAATATGAGACATAGATTTATCAAGAAAGGCTACAACGATCAATTCATGGAAAGCAAAATAATGGAGGTCTCTAATATGGATCGCAAAGAGTTGATCAAGGATCGCAAGAAAAATGAATCAACTATTGACACAATACCAATCATTCTGGATTATAATACTTAATACAAAAAAATAGAAAAAATTGTTAAACGCCATTGGCATATACTGCTGGCAGACAGACAACTGCAACAGGTGCTACCACTCAATCCTAGATTTGTGTACAAACGAGCTCCAACCATCAGAGATAAAATAGTGAAGAATGTAATAGACCCGCCCACAAAAGGATTTACGTTCTTCACTGGGAAAGGATTCTATCCCTGTAAACTATGTTTTGTGTGCACGAAAACGAAACGCCCAAACGAAAAGAAACAAGAGTTTACATCTACATGCACAGGAAATACATACAAGATCAATGACTTTATATGCTGCAACACAGAGGGGGGCGTATACGCCCTAGAATGTAGCTGCGGACTACAATATATAGGACGAACAAAAAGACCCCTAAGAGTACGCATTAAGGAACATGTCCAAAATATTTTAAAGGGGTTCGATAAACATAGCGTATCCAATCATTTTTTATTATGCCACAATAACGACCCCACTCAGCTCAAATTTTGGGGGATAGAACCCTTTAATAGACATTGGCGAGGGAGCCATAAAGTAAGAACCCTCAGCTAATTGGAATCCAAATGGATATTCATATTAGATACCTTCTCACCTCGAGGCCTCAATATTGAGTTTGGTCTTAATTGTTTTCTCAGTGATTTTTAGCCTCCATACATTTTATACACTTGTAGTCATGTTTCTCAGTGTTTCTACATTCACTATATACATATTTTATACATTTTATAGACCGTCTTGGATATATTTCTGGCTTCCACATATCTATCTTCATATATTGTGCTATCAATTTTAAAATGCCCCCACTCAGTTATCTTTGCCACCCCTCTATTTATATATTGCTCTAAATGATTGTGTAATATATCACAAACCAGTAGGGGTCAATATGCTAAATGCCCTGTGAGACGTGTGCTAGCGTCAGCCCGGGATTCCTCTCGATTCAATCTTGCACCTTATTTGTCTATTTTAACTTTCCCCTATATTTTTATAGTTTTAACATTTTAATCCTTTGTTATTAATTATCCTTGATTATTCTTATATTTTTGCGTGCTATCAGGCCAGAGCAGCCTGATCACTAGCCTTTGTCAGTCTTTCCCAACAAAATGGCCGCAATGTTTACATAGAAAAAATTGTATCAAACATGGCCACCGCAATGCTTTACATAAGAAAACCCTATCAAATATGGCCGCCGCAATGCTGTTTCATTGCGGACTTCAAGAAAATGGCTGCCAATTATATCTAATACGATCCACTATTTAAGGACACTTCTAGTAACCATACACATCCCCTGATGAAGTCACGTGACCGTGACGCCAAGCGTAGGGACGAGTAAGGGACATAGAAGTGACGCTCAGCAGACGAGCTCGCAGCTCGTGGAGTTTTTATCTGTTTTTCCACTGTCAAATGTGAGTACCGTTTCTTTTACCATATGTGTTGACTAATAAATGTTTACAAAACATACTACACTATACGGCATATTCCCTCTTTATCTATACCCCCGCCGGTACATGAGTGTACATACTAAAGGGAGACCCCAAGTACCCCGGCATCCAGCACCTGGAGGAGGCCATTCCAAATAGCGTACGGATCCCCACAGGAACACGGCAAGAGGAACATAGAGCATTATATGCTACATGCTGTTACCTCTCTACCTACAGGTAAGAGGCCACCTACACCAGAATCCACCATCACTGGAGTGTGCCAGCACAGGAAGAGGAATAAGATATTCCCATCACACTTCCTTCGCCCCTGCATTTCTGCACTCTGCACTGGATAAAGGAACATTTATTTTTCACCATTCACTATTGATGAAACAAACTTTTTCACTTTTGAAGTTGCATGCTATGCAATTTCCTTGCAGTATTCTGCACACCTGAAGACGCATGCTATCTCCCAGTTCTCCTCTGTTGTTTGTTTTAGCACTTTAATATTCACAGAGACCTTTGCACCTTGCACTTTGTATAGTGCAATATCCCTTTGAGTTTTTTATGCAATTTGCACCGTTTGCACCTATGTTTCGCATCCACATTTGGATTTGAGCTATTTATTGGATTTTTATTGTTTGCGATTTGCACAATTTGCACAGTTTGATGTTTATTTATTTTCAATTTGCACATCTTTGATTACTTTGCACAGTGTTATGTATCAGAAGATATTTATTATAAGTACATACTTAGTACGAGTATCCAATAGAACAGCGCAGCACCACCCTTCTTTACACATCTATTTCCCTGGGTACGATTAGACCCTTCCGGTGCCTGCAGCAGTTTTTTCTTATTAGTTAGCCTTAGAACAGCGCAGCACCACCCTTCTTTATACAACAATTCATTATAGCCGCGAGTAGTTTTAAATTACTTTTTTTCCTTTAGAAATTTCATTTTGTGCAGGGACAGTTCTAAACACGGGAAACATGCGCTACTTTACAGGCATACTATAGACACCCGCCAGGTATGAAATTTAAAGGAATATTTCACTTTTATTGTCTCACTTTAAGCATTATTAAAATCACTGCTCACTGCAGGACCCAGGCCCCCAAACACTTTTTTATGACAATAACTTGCATATTAACCTTTAAAATGAGCACTTTTGATTTTTCATGTTTGTGTTTCATAGACTTTAATGGTGTTCGCGTGTTCAAACTACTTTGCATGTTCTGCTGCGAACCAAATCAGGGGGGGGGGGGGTGTTCGGCTCATCCCTACTTACCGCATTCCTTCTCTGTTGGTCTTCGGTAGTACCTGTTCCCTTTACCTCCCATAGATGCAAATTTGTGCCTTCCCTGGTCTTTAAAGATCAAAGTAGAGGCCTGCCATATATAATCTGCAGAAATTTGGCCCTTAGGTGTTGGTGTTGCCACAACACTGTAAGCCCTCACAGTTACTCTTGGTGGGCACAGGAATGGGCCCTGCTGTGAATCATTAGATCAAGAATTGTAATTACATGCCTCTGTTGGACAGGGGCAGAAAAATTGGGCCTTTGGTGGGGGTGGTGGTCTTGCCACAACACTGTAAGCCCTCACAGTTACTCTTGGTGGGCGCAGGAATGGGCCCAGCTGTTAAATATTAGATCAAGAATTGTAATTACATGACATTGTTGAACAGTGGTAGGAAAAATGTGGCCCTTGATGGTGGTGGTGGTGCTGGTGCCAAAACGCTGTAAGCTCTCACAGTTACTCTTGGTGGCCACAGGAATGGGCCCTGCTGTGAATTATTAGATCAAGAATTTTAATTACATACCCCTGTTGAACAGGGGCATACAAATTGTGCCTTAGGCACTGGTGCCACAACACTGCAACCCCTCACAGATACTGTACTTGGAGCGCAGCAATGAACCCTGTTGCAAAGTATTGCATCAAAAATTGTAATTCACTCGCCCCTGTTAAACAGGGGCAGAAAAATTGGGCCTTAGGCACTGCTGCTGTTGCCACAACACTGCAACCCCTCACAGATACTGTAGTTGGAGCACAGCAATGAGCCCTGCTGCAAAGCATTGCATCAAAAATTGTAAATACACACCCCTGTTAAACAGGGGCTGAAAAATTGGGCATTAGCCACTGGTGGCGGTGCCCAGAACCAAAAATGTTCTTTCAAGCTATCAGCATGATTATTGAGGAGGAAGAGGATAGTCACTCAGCATAGCAGGATAGTCACTCAGCATCAGCATAGGCAGTCTTGAAGGGATCTGACATTTTCAAAAAAAATATTCGATTACATCAGCATCAGGTGCTTGGTAGCTGGTGGTGATCCAAGACTGTTTCATTTTTATGAAGGTCAGTCGATCGACCGATTCGGTGGACAGGTGCACCCTGTAATCAGTTACAAAGCCTCCAGCAGCACTGAATGTGCATTCCGAAAGAACGATGGATGCAGGACAGTGATCCATCCTCAAGACCCAGTAACCCAGAGGATTTTCGGTGGGAAAGGTGTCCAAGTCTGATCTTGCCCCTAGGTATTTCTGCACCATGTAAACCAGATGCTGGCGATGGTTGCTGGAAGTGATCATACCTTGGGGCTGCATACTAAAAAATTGTCTGAACGCATCAGTCAGATGGCCACCTTCTCCACCGCTCCTTCTTTGACTGACCGGATGCCTCAGCAACACGTTGTCCAGGACCATGAATTTGTAACCTCCCAGTCTCTGGGAACGCATTGCACAGACCTTTCTGCAAGGCCTCCCGAAGATGCTTCATCCTCTGCTCCCTCTGCGACGGAAAGATAACGCCCGCAACCTTACTCTTGTAACGTGGATCAAGGAGGGTTGCCAGCCAGTAATGATCCCTCTCCTTGATTGCACGAATACGAGGATCCTTGCACAGGCTTTGCAGGATCAGGGAGGCCATGCAGCGTAGGTTTGCTGAGGCATTTGGTGCAGAGTCCTCTGGGTCACTGAGGACGACATGATCTGCAGCCACCTCCTCCCAGCCACGTACAAGTCCATGGGTGTCTTGGGACTGTAATTGATCCCTTGAAGACTGCTGCTGTTGCTGAGTGCTAGGTTCCACCTCCATGCTGACACAATAATCCTCCTCCTCCTCCTCTTCCTGTGTGATAGCCGGGCCAGCAGGAACACTGTCTGGATAAGGGGGGCCTTGAGAGGTAAGGAAGTCCTCCTCTTCCTGCCTCTGTTCTGCCTCAAGTGCCCTGTCCATTATTTCACGCAGCGTGTGCTCCAACAGGTGGACAAGAGGGACAGTGTCACTGATGCATGCACTGTCACTGCTCACCATCCTCGTGGCCTCCTCAAATGGTGCCAGGACAGTGCATGCATCCCTGATCATGGCCCACTGGCGTGGGGAAAAAAATCCAAGCTCCCCTGACCCTGTCCTGGTGTCATATTGCAACTGATACTCTTTGATGGCCCTCTGCTGCGTGTGCAGCCGCTGCAGCATGGCCAACATAGAGTTCCACCTGGTGGGCATGTCACAGATTAGGCGGTTCTTGGGCAGGTTGTAATCCTTTTGCAGGTTAGCCAGCCAAGCACTGGCATTATATGACCAGCGGAAATGCCCACAGAGTTTCCTGGCCTACTTCAGGACCTCCTGTAAGCCCGGGTACCTGCCCAAGAACCGCTGCACCACCAAGTTAGAGACATGAGCCAAACAGGGCACATGGGTCAGTTGTGCCTGTCGGAGGGCGGAGAGGAGGTTTTTGCCATTGTTGGAAACCACCTTTCCTGGCTTAAGCTGGCATGGCATCAACCACCTCTGAGCCTGCCCCTGCAGAGCTGACAGAATCTCTACCCCAGTGTGGCTCCTGTCCCCCAAGCACACCAACTCAAGCACCGCATGGCATCTTTTTGCCTGCTTACTTGCGTAGCCCCTTGAACGTCTACGGAGCACCGCTGGTTCCGAGGACAAAGCACAGGTAGAGGCCATGGAGGAAGAAGAGGAGGGGGTGGAGGAGAGAGGTGTGTCAGAATCACCAGTAGTAACATTTTGGAGGCGTGGTGGCGGAACAACCTCCAACACTACTGCACCTTGTCCTGCATCCTTCCCAGCTGCCAGCAGAGTCACCCAATGTGCCGTGAAAGATAGGTAACGTCCCTATCCATGCCTGCTGGACCATGAGTCAGCGGTAATATTCACCTTACCACTGACCACCCTTTCCAGCGAGGCCAAGACATTGCCTTCCACATGCCGCTAGAGAGCCGGAATCGCCTTCCGTGAGAAAAAGTGGCGTTTGGGAACCTGCCACTGAGGAACTGCACATTCAACAAACTCATGGTAGGGGGCAGAGTCTACCAACTGAAAAGGCAGCAGTTGAAGTGCTAGCAATTTAGCCAAGCTAGCATTCAACCGCTGGGCATGTGGATGGCTGGGAGCGAACTTCTTTCGGCGGTGCATCAGCTGGGGCAGGAGAATTTGCCTGGTACAATCGGACGTCGGTGTACAGAAAGGAGGTTGCCCGCAAGTACTTGGCTGTGACTGTGACACACCTAATTCTACTCCTTCATTCCTCTCAGTGCAGGTTTCAGAGAGGACTGAAGGTATAGTGGGATTGGAGATCCCAGCTGATGAGGAGCAAGGAGAGGTCTGCTTTATTCTTTAGTGTGGGTCTTTTAGGTACGCCTGCCAACGGACTGCATGGCGGGTCGACATATGCCTAGTCAAGACTCAAGCACGTGGTGCCCAAGAGGCTGATGTTTTGGCCGCGTGAGATACGCTTCAGACATATGTTGCAAATGGCAACGGTGCGATCTGCTGCACACATCTGAAAAGAGGCCCACACCAAAGAACTTTTGGAATAACGCGCAGAGACAGCAGCGTCCTGCACATGCGGAGCTCTGCGGTGTGATGCAGTCGGTGTGCTGCCCTTAAGCTGGCCCCTGGACGGCATCCTGCCTCGTTGGAGATGTGCCTCCTCCTCCTCCTCTCTCCTATCAGGCACCATGTGGAGTCAGTGACCTCATCATCCCCCCCTCCTCATCACTGGAGCAAATCTGGCAGATAGCTGTCCTTGTTGGGCACCCCCTCTCTCTGGGCTCACGTTACTACCCCCTCTCTCTGGGCTCACGTTACTGCCTTCCTCTAGCTGGGTTCCATCATCAGACCCTTCAAAACGCTGGGCATCCTCCTGGAGCATGTACCCAACACTGTGGTCTAACAGTTCGGGGGACTCCTCAGGAGGACACGGTGGGGTTAGGGAAGGAGTGTCTGATGCCATTGAGCCGAAGGGAAGAGGCCGCTTTGGCAGCTGCTTTACCAGACAAAGTACCCTGAGCCTGGGAGAGAGAGGATGAGGAGGATGAGGACGGCTTGGTCATCCACTCTACCAAATCATGGGCATGATGCGGCTCAACATGGCCAGCTGCCGAAAAGAAGGACAAGCGTGTGCCACGGCCATGTGCTGATGAGGATGCACCATGTCCACGACCAGTACTGTTGCCTCTAGACACAGAGCCTGCTTGCCCTCCTTTATTGCCTCGTGACTGTCTGCCTCTCTTTGTTTGCCTTCCAGACATACTAATAGCCTGCAGTGAGATGTAGCTGCACAAAGGTGGGATGTATATATATATATATATATATATATATATCTGTATATATATATATTTATATATATATATATATATATATATATATATATATATATATATAATGCAGCTATCAGACTCCACTGCCTGCTGTGGTATTAGTATGAGAAAAACAGCAACGGTCTTCAGCTAGTTTTAGGTGAACACTGTGCAGAGGACACAGTACACTAAGTGAAAATACTAGCAGCTCTCTGCCTGTGGTTTTATTACGAGAACACCACAAATTTTATTCAGGTTCCTTTAGGTGAACGCTCTGCAAAGGACAGAAGTACTGCAGTCTACTACATTAAATTAATGTAGCTCCCTGCCTGTGGGTTTTATTATGAGAACACCACTAACTGTATTATGGTAAGCTTTAAGTGAACGCTATGTAAAGCACACAGTACACTAAGTGAAACACTGCTGCAGCTAGCACAATCACGTGCCTGCCTGTCACAGTATAGAGAACAGAAGTAACGGATCTAGCTAAATTAAATACAGTGTATAAATATATATACAACACCTAGGATGCATATATCCTCTACACACTGTAACAGCAGCTAACTGACTCGCCTGCCTGCTCTATCTAACTCAATATAAATGACACTGTCTCTCTCTCTGTAACTCTCTCTTTCACAAACGCCAACACACTACACAAGGCCGACTTCCAGGCGGCCTTATATAATGTGGGGCGTGTACCTACTCCTCTGAGCCATGATTGGCCAAAGCCACCCTGGCTTTGGCCAATTACGGCTCTCCGTTATTACCGCTCTGTGATTGGCCAAAGCATGCGGGTCATAGTGCATGCTTGGTCAATCATCAGCCAGCAATGCACTGCGATGCCGCAGTGAATTATGGGCCGTCACGCGGCACTCGAATTTGGCGCAAACGGCCCATAATGTTCGACCTTCGTCGAATGATCGAACAGCCGATGTTCGAGTCGAACATGGGTTTGACTCGAACACGAAGCTCATCCCTACTTATGATGTGAAACATGTTAGCCATTTTTTTGTCCTAGTGTTCACTTTCTATTTTTGACTGCACTGTTTTTGGATCATGTTTTGATTTGATTTCATCCAATAAAGACGTTGTTTAACGGAGTGTGGCAGTCCAGGATTTCTTTCTAATCCCATGTATTTGTGCAGAGCCAGCACCTGTCGGCCTCAGTAGGGCGGGAGCCACTCAAGGGATCAGCAGCTTTTTCAGAGCGGTATCACCTCTACACTCAAAGAATTGCAAGATTATGTAATTCAATGCCAGAATTTGCTGAGCAGCTGAGAGGCATCCAGTAAAATTTTAAAGACAATGCCTTATAACATACCTCTTAACATGGAATGATGAACACCTACTATCAAATGTATGTAGGCATAGGACACTCCTCCTGTCACACCCCCTTAAAGGAGAATTAACCAAAAAAAAGGTTAATTAAACCCCCAAGGGCTTTTTTTTACCATTACTATTCCTTTATATTGGCTTTTAAAATGTACAAATGCAGCATTTTACAATTTGGATGAAAGGTTTAGCACTGGGAAACACTTTTTAGGGACTCAGTGTCAGGGTCACCTGTGGCCAGGTGACAGATGCACACCGTAGGGGGACAGGAGTGCACCGCGAGGTAGTGAACCCTATGGCTGGCTTCTGTGGATAGGAAACTGGGTGGTTGTGGAAAGCGGGACCAGAGGAGCACAACCGGGATCCCAACGGAAGCGAGAGCCAAGATTCCCCAGGGCGCGGAGTCTAAGACCCAGCTGGTCTTCTCCAGGGCCTCTAGTGGTGAGGATGTTACGCTGCAGGCTGGGACCAGGTCGCGGCCCCTGGAGTTTCCTAGCTCACGCCCCGTAGGATAAGGGGAAGCAGCAGCACACGATAGAGAGAACCGAATAACAAGCCGAAGGTCAGGGGCCACAAGCAGACAAGGATAACGAAGAACGAGCCGAAGGTCAAGGGTCACGAGCAGACAGGGATGGTCAGGGACAAGCCAATAACGTAACAGAGAGACAGACGTAGCACACGGCAGGCAGGAACCCAAACACACAATGCCTAACAAACACGTTGATCAGCAAAGCAGGCTTGCAGTGCACAGGTTAATATAGTGTTCAGTGATAGGGCCTGGGGTGGAGTCAGGCTGGGAGGAGATTATAAAGGAAGCCAGGTGAAGGAGGTCTGGTCTCTAGATGAACACATGAGGAGGAAGGTAAGATGGCAGACAGACATTAATGCATATCCATGACAGTACCCTCCCTCTTACGAGGCCTCCCCCTTCCCCGCCTGGGCCCAGGTTTAGAGGGAAACTTCAGATGAAACTCCTTTAACAGACGAGGTGCAAAGACCTCAGATGCAGTGATCCAAGACCTCTCCTCAGGACCAAACCCTTTCCAATGAACGAGGTACTGAAGAACGCCTTTACAGAGTCGGGAGTCCAGAATTTGACTGATCTCGTACTCCTGATTATCCTCCGAGACAGGCGCCACGGTAGGAAGAGGACGAGAGAATTTATTGAGGACTAAAGGCTTTAGAAGAGCAACATGAAAGGAGTTAGTGATTTTAAGGCTCTTAGGAATCTGGAGTTTGAAACAAACCGGATTCAGTTAGCAGTTACCGTGTATGGACCGATGAATCGTGGAGCAAACTTCAGAGAAGGAACTCGGAGCTTGATGTTCCTGGTAGAGAGCCAGACTTTGTCCCCTGGCTGAAGAGAAGGCGGTTTACGCCTGCGGCGGTCGGCAAAGCCTTTGAATTTTTCAGCAGCTGCCCGGAGGGAATCATGAACGTGACCCCAAACGGAATTGAGAGACTCCTGAACCGAAGCCAAAGCTGGAATGTCTGGAGAACAGATCATAGGAAGAGGAAGTTGAGGGTGTTTTCCATAAACTGTGAAAAAGGGTGTCTTCTGCGAACTGGTATTCACATGATTGTTATGGGAGAATTCTGCCCACGGGAGTAGAGAGGACCAATCGTCATGGTGAGAAGACACAAAGGTGCGAAGAAAGACCTCTAACTCCTGATTAACCCTCTCAGTCTGTCCATTGGATTGGGGATGGTAAGAAGAAGAAAAATCCAAGACAATATTGAGGGATTTGCAAAAGGCTCTCCAAAAACGAGACGTGAATTGGACTCCCCTGTCGGAAACAATATGAGAAGGGACCCCATGTAGGCGGAGAATTTCTCGAATGAAAATGGGAACCAAGGCAGGGGCAGAAGGAAGACCAGGAAGAGGAACAAAATGAGCCATCTTGGAGAATCGATCGATTACCACCCAAATGACTGTATTATTCTCAGACAGTGGGAGATCGGTGATAAAATCCATGGCAATATGGGCCCAGGGTTCCTTAGGAATAGGCAAGGGCATGAGGAGACCAGCAGGAGCTTGTGTGGAGGATTTGGACTGAGCACAGACATGACAAGCTTTAACGTAGTCTTTGACGTCTGAGCGGAGATTAGGCCACCAGTAGTGACGACTGATGAGTAGGAAGGACCGGAGGAATCCAGAATGCCCTGCCACCTTGGAATCATGTCCCCAATGAAGGATCTTAGCTCTTAGCTCAGTGGGGACAAAGGTCTTACCAGGCGGAATTTTAGACTTCAGGGTGGTAGAGTGGGCAACAATGCATGAGGTGGGAATGATCGGCTCAGGTTCAGGGGCGGACTCCTCGTCCAAAGTGTCAAATGACCTAGAGAGCGCATCAGCCCGACCGTTGCAGGAACCAGGTTTGTAGGTAATCGTGAAATTAAAACGGGCAAAGAAGAGACTCCACCTGGCCTGTCTAGGATTCAGACGTTTGGCATTCTGTAGATACTGTAAATTCTTGTGATCGGTAAAGATCGTTATGGAGTGAGGGGAACCCTCCAAGAGATGACGCCACTCCTCTAACGCCAATTTAATTGCGAGAAGTTCCCGATCACCGATGGCATAATTCCTCTCTGCCTGAGAAAATTTTTTGGAGAAGAACGCACATGGTTGGCGTCTCTTCTCAAAGATTTGAAGAAGCACAGCTCCCACCCCCATTGAGGAAGCGTCCACTTCAATAAAAAATACATTCCCAGGATTTGGTCTCCTCAAGAGGGGGCCAGAAACAAAGGCCTGTTTCAGGTTGTGAAATGCAGAGACAGCTTCGGGAGGCCAGTCTCTGGCATTCACACCCTTCTTGGTCAAAGCGATAATAGGCGCGGCAATGGAAGAGTAATTCCTTATGAACTGCCTATAATAATTAGTGAAGCCAAGAAAGCGCTGTGTGGCCTTGAGGCTAGCAGGAAGAGGCCAGTTGGTGATAGCCAAGACCTTCCCAGGGTCCATACGAAGCCCCGAACATGAGACAAAGCACCCCAAAAACAGGACCTCAGAACATTCAAAGGAACATTTCTCCAGCTTGGCATAGAGATTGTTCTCTCTAAGACGTTGAAGTACAGTGCGGACATGGTTTCTGTGGACGAGCAGATTTTCAGAAAAGATCAGAATGTCATCCAGATAGATGACAACAAACTGGTACAGCAGATCTCATTGACAAAGTTTTGAAACACGGCTGGAGCATTACACAGACCAAAAGGCATCACCAGATATTCGTAATGCCCGTCTCTAGTGTTAAATGCAGTCTTCCATTCGTCACCCTCCCGTATTCGAATGAGATTGTACGCGCCTCTGAGATCCAACTTGGTGAAAATGGAGGCACCCTTCAACCTATCGAATAGCTCAGATATTAAGGGTAAGGGGTATCGATTTTTAATAGTAACCGCATTTAAACCCCGATAATCGATGCAGGGTCTTAAGGTACCATCCTTTTTGGCAACAAAAAAGAACCCTGCCCCTGCAGGCGATGAGGATTTCCGGATGAACCCTCTCTCCAGATTCTCTGCTACATACTCCGACATGGCCTGGGTCTCTGGGATGGACAGAGGGTAGGTACGACCCCTGGGTAGAGTTGCTCCGGGGACAAGATCAGTAGCACAGTCAAAAGACCTGTGGGGAGGAAGCACCTCAGCTGATTTTTTACAGAACACATCCCGGTAATCGCTGTATGCGGCGGGAAGATCAGAAGAAACAGAAGTGGCAGCAACCGGAAGACTCTCCTTGGGGGTCACCTTGAGAAGACACGACGAGAAACATGAGGAACCCCAGGCCAGGATCTGCCCAGAGACCCAGTCCACATGTGGAGAGTGGAGCTGTAGCCAAGGGAGGCCCAATACAACTGGGGTAGAGGCCTTGGGTAGAATAAGAAAGGATATCCACTCCTGGTGGAGAATCCCTACCGACATCCTAATGGGTAGCGTCTGGAAGCGAATAGGGCCCCCTGGGAGAACAGTGCCATCAATTGCCGAGACTACCAATGGGGTAGTGAGAGGTGAAAGGGTAAGCTTCATAGAAGAAGCAGTTCTCCAATCCATGAAATTGCCGGCAGCCCCGGAATCCAGGTATGCAAGGGTTGACTGAGGAGAAGTGCCTACATGAAGGGACACCGGCAAGAGCAGGCGAGAAGGTGATGTTTCTGGGTCCAATACTCCACCTTCCAAATGTATTAGACCCGAGCGTTTCCCGGACGAAGCGAGCAGGAGTCACGAAAATGACCCTTGCCCCCACAATAGAGGCACAAGCCCAGAGTTCTGCGCCTAGCACGTTCTTCGGGGGTTAGTCTGGTCCGGCCCAGCTGCATAGGTTCTTCAGCAGGTAGAGGATGCTCCACGGAATGAAGGGAGGGGAGCTCAGACTGGCTAGGACCCAGAGAGTGCTGGCGTCTTTTTTCTAAGGACCTCTCTTGAAAACGAATGTCGATCTGGTTGCATAATGAAATTACATCGTCCAGACCGACGGGAATGGCTCTTCCCGCTAATTCGTCTTTCACTCGGTCAGAGAGGCCATGTAAAAAGGTAGCGACCAGGGCCTCATTATTCCAGCTCAATTCAGCTGTGTGGATACGGAACTGAAGAGCATATTGCCCCACTGAACTAGATTCTTGGCGAAGACGTAAGACAGCACTAGCCGCTGAAGAAGCCCGAGCCGGCTCTTCGAAGATATTACGAAAGAGCTTCAAGAATTCGGACAGACTGGAAACCACCGGATCGTTCCTCTCCCACAGGGGGGCAGCCCAGGCCAAAGCTTCACCGGAGAGGAGGGAAATGATATAGGCTACCTTAGCCCGGTCAGACAGGAAGCTTTGAGGCTGAAGCTCAAAATGAATAGTGCATTGGCTGAGAAACCCCCTGCAGGCCTTGGAGTCCCCAGAGAAACGGAACGGAGCTGGCAATCTTAGTGAGTGTGAGGCTGCGACTGGTGCGATAGGTACAGCCGCTGGTTGTACTTGGGGTTGCGGATTCGGGGTTCCCAAGGAGACCTGAAGCTGCTCGAATCGAGAAGCCAGATCCTGGAGGAATCGCATCACCTGGGTCTGATTTGATTCCTGGGTCTCAAGTCTGCGAACTATGCCCTGCAATGGATCATCCGCGGGAAGCGGGATGTCAGCCGGGTTCATGGCTGATCAAACTGTCAGGGTCACCTGTGGCCAGGTGACAGATGCACACCGTAGGGGGACAGGAGTGCACCGCGAGGTAGTGAACCCTATGGCTGGCTTCTGTGGATAGGAAACTGGGTGGTTGTGGAAAGCGGGACCAGAGGAGCACAACCGGGATCCCAACGGAAGCGAGAGCCAAGATTCCCCAGGGCGCGGAGTCTAAGACCCAGCTGGTCTTCTCCAGGGCCTCTAGTGGTGAGGATGTTACGCTGCAGGCTGGGACCAGGTCGCGGCCCCTGGAGTTTCCTAGCTCACGCCCCGTAGGATAAGGGGAAGCAGCAGCACACGATAGAGAGAACCGAATAACAAGCCGAAGGTCAGGGGCCACAAGCAGACAAGGATAACGAAGAACGAGCCGAAGGTCAAGGGTCACGAGCAGACAGGGATGGTCAAGGACAAGCCAATAACGTAACAGAGAGACAGACGTAGCACACGGCAGGCAGGAACCCAAACACACAATGCCTAACAAACACGTTGATCAGCAAAGCAGGCTTGCAGTGCACAGGTTAATATAGTGTTCAGTGATAGGGCCTGGGGTGGAGTCAGGCTGGGAGGAGATTATAAAGGAAGCCAGGTGAAGGAGGTCTGGTCTCTAGATGAACACATGAGGAGGAAGGTAAGATGGCAGACAGACATTAATGCATATCCATGACACTCAGTGGAATTAATCAGTGTAAAGACCTTGTCAACTCGCTGCGTCCTCCTCTTTTTAGCAATTGACCCCTGTTTTATCAAGACCCCTCTAATAAACGCTTTGTGTGCCATCCATAGGGTGGCAGCTCTGTCTACCGATCCATTGTTGTACAGGAAGAATTTGTCTAGTTGCCTCTGGATCTCCTCTGCATATGGGGATGACTTCATGAGAAAAGCATTGGCCCTCCACAGCTTGGTGGAGGTGTGGAGAGGTGCAGGGTCAATTGATATGCAAACTGGAGCATGATCCGACTATGAGATCAGTTCTATAGTTGCTTCTGAAATTCGTTGGTGAAGCCACTTGTCAGTTAGGAAGTAGTCTATTCTTGAATACGAGTTATGTGCTGTGGAGTGGAATGTAAAGTCTTTCTCAGAGGTGTGGTGGCATCTCCATACATTGTAATGATCGTTGGTTTTGATTAAGTTTTGCATCAGAGAGGTATGTCACAGTTTCCCATTGGAGGTGTCAAGGTGATTGTCAGGGGCAATGTTGAAGTTTCCACACAAGATTAGGGAACCTTTTTGAACTTTCCTTAGGAAAGAGATTTGTCGGGTGTTTGGAGCACAGATGCAAACCAGTGTTTATATGCCAGTGTTGAGCGTGCATACCAATATCAGGTAGCGGCCATTAGAGTCTGAGATTTGCTCCTTTATTTGTACGTCTACAGTGTTTTTAAAGGCGATCAAAATGCCCCGCTTTTTCTCAGGGCCACAGGCTAGGAAGATTTTGGGGAAAGATTTATGCTGGAAAGAGGGGATTGCAGTGTCTTTGAAGTGAGTCTCTTGGGAACAAATTATATCACATTTCAAGTTCAGTGCTGTTTGCCAAAAGGAAGATCTTTTGGCCGGTTTGTTGAGGCCTTTAGATGGTACCATGGTGTGGTATGGGTGTGTTGGTTGGTGATCGTACTCACGGTTCTTAGGTGGGATTCCCCTGCCGGAGGTAGGGTGCGCTGGTAGGTTGTGCTCTGTTTCAAGTTTAGTCATTTCGGATGTGATGTAGTACAGTGCTGGAGGAGCAAGGTGTAGACCGGGGGAAGGAATGCTGGGAAAGCAAACTGTAAAATAGGTAAAGCAGGTAAACAAAACAAAAGATAAGCAGCTATGAGGTTTAGTACTTAGCAAAAGAAAGAAAACAGGAGGGCGCACCGACCTAGTGTATTATCACTTACAGGTTTATTAAAATGTAAATAAAAAGCAATAGTCCTACTCACAGACAAAGCTTAAATACAAGCTTATCGGACAAGATGGCTGGAAATCTTGGCATTCGCCGACAGGACTTGACAACAGGGAGGGTCGGACGATACCCCAAAAACATCCAGATGGCTTACGTTTCAGGGGCGCACCCCTTTCATCGGAGCCTAGATGGTCTGCCCCTTTCATCAGAGCCTAGATGGTCCGTTACGGACCATCTAGGCTCTGATGAAAGGGGTGCGCCCCTGAAACGTAAGCCATCTGAATGTTTTTGGGGTATCGTCCGACCCTCCCTGTTGTCAAGTCCTGTCGGTGAATGCCAAGATTTCCAGCCATCTTGTCCGATAAGCTTGTATTTAAGCTTTGTCTGTGAGTAGGACTATTGCTTTTTATTTACATTATAATAAACCTGTAAGTGGTAATACACTAGGTCGGTGCGCCCTCCTGTTTTCTTTCTTTTTCTAGCCATATGAACACCCATTGTTCTGAGGAGGGCTGCAAGACTATAGACTTTGCCTCTAGACAGAACCATGCCACCTATGTTTTGAGGATACACAGAGAGCGCAGGAGATTTTTGTTTTGTTTGTTTAGTACTTAGCTACATAGCATGAAGTGGGGGACTGAGTCCAAAGAGGTTAAGCGCTGCGCCCACAGAGCAACTAGAGGGGGATTATGTCTTTGGGAGGTTGAAGGTGGAAGACCCAACAGAACTTGGTAAGAAAGGAATGCTTGGAATTGTGCCACAGAGGTGGGATATGACTCAGTGGTTTCCGCGGTCCCCTAGGAGGAAGAGGGTCAGGGATGATTCCCCATTCGTTGAGTAGAGTTAGGCCGCCATCGAGTGTCGTGATGGTATATGTTTTCCCATTTCTGTCGACTGACAATTTGGGAGGGTGGCCCCATTTGTATCCAATATTATGGTTACGTAAAGCCTTTGTTATAGTGTTTAGTTGACGTCTGAGATTCATAGTGAATTTGGATAAGTCAGCGTACACATGAATATTTTCCTAAGGTTCAGGAAGTTTCTCTAGGGTTCTGGGTTTTCTCAGGATTTGATCTTTGGTTGAGTAGAAGTGCACCCTCAAGAGCACGTCTCTAGAGATGGAGTCTGGGAGGAATGCAGGTTTTGGTATGCGATCAATGTGGTCAATGGAAATCTCAATAGGCGAGATGTCAGGAAGTAGTGCCCGAAACATGTCAGTAGCGTACTGTTTTAGCTCTGGAGATGGTACCAATTTGGGAATTCCTCGCAGTTTTAAATTGTTGCGTCTGGAGCGGTCCTCCAGGTCTGCGATTTTTGCACGCAGCCATTGTCTTTCCTCTGTGCTTTCCTCATTAGCATGCACTAAATCGTTAACAGTGGTGGTGATGTCCTTAATAGGGATGAGCTTCGTGTTCGAGTCGAACATACGTTCGACTCGAACATAGGCTGTTCGATCGTTCGACGAAGATCGAACGATTTGGGCCGTTCGCGCCAAATTCGAGTGACGCGAACGGCCCACAATGCACTACGCCATCGCAGTGTCATCCAGGCGCTGTGATTGGCCAAGCATGCACTGTGACCCCGCATGCTTGGCAAATCACAGCGCCGGCAGCGAGGAGAGCAATGTTTGGCCACAGGCAGGATGCCTGTGGCCAATTATTGCTGATGGGGTTTAGTACACGCCCCACACTATAAAAGGCCGCCAGCGCGGCGGCCTTGTGTAGTGTGTTCCGGAGCAGGGAAAGAGAAGCAGGGACAGTGTCATTATTTTTCCTTTACTATTCCTGGATTCCTTGTGTTTAGGGACAAATAAGGATAGGTAGGGAGAGTGTCAGTGACAGTGTGCTATTCTGTGCTAATCCTTGTTTGTAGGGACAGAGAGGTACAGTGAGGGAAAGTGTCAGTGTGCTATTCTGTTCTAAAACTATTTTGCTGAACCATATTTTCAATCCTTGAGTTTAGGGACAGAGAGGTTCAGTGAGGGAAAGTGTCAGTGTGCTATTCTGTTCTAAAACTATTTTGCTGAACCATATTTTCAATCCTTGAGTTGAGGGACAGAGTAGGACAGTGAGTGAAACTGACAGTGTGCTATTCTGTTCTAAACCAATTTTGCTGTTCCATATTTTCAATCCTTGAGTTGAGGGACAGAGAGGTACAGTGAGTGAAACTGACAGTGTGCTATTCTGTTCTAAACCAATTTTGCTGTTCCATATTTTCAATCCTTGAGTTGAGGGACAGAGAGGTACAGTGAGTGAAACTGACAGTGTGCTATTCTGTTCTAAACCAATTTTGCTGTTCCATATTTTCAATCCTTGAGTTGAGGGACAGAGAGGTACAGTGAGTGAAACTGACAGTGTGCTATTCTGTTCTAAACCAATTTTGCTGTTCCATATTTTCAATCCTTGAGTTGAGGGACAGAGAGGTACAGTGAGTGAAACTGACAGTGTGCTATTCTGTTCTAAACCAATTTTGCTGTCCCATATTTTCAATCCTTGAGTTGAGGGACAGAGAAGGACACTCGTAGAAATTATCAGTGTGCTATTCTGTGCTAAATCTTGTTTGTAGGGAGGGACAGAGTAGGACAGTGAGGGAAAGTGTCAGTGTGCTATTCTGTTCTAAAACTTTTTTGCTGAACCATATTTTCAATCCTTGTGTTTAGGGACAGAGAAGGATAGGCAGGGGACAGTGTCAGTGTCATTGTTGCTAAGCCTCCTGCACAATATACACCTGAAGGTAGCCCTTATTGCTGTTTTTCCCATCTCCCTGCAGGCCATCCATTAAAATGTCTGGAAGGCAACCAAGGAGAGGCAGACAGTCAGGAGGCAAAAAAAGAGGGCAAGCAGGCTCTGTGTCTGGGGGCAACAGTGCTGGTCGTGTACGCGGTGCATTGTCATCAGCACATGGCCATGGGACACGCTTGTCCTTGTTTTCGGCAGCTGGACATGTTGAGCCACATCATGCCGAAGACTTGGTAGAGTGGATGACCAAGCCCACCTCATCCTCCTCATCCTCTCTCACCCAGGCTCAGGGTACTGGCAAAGCAGCTGCCAAAGCGTCCTCTTCTCTGGTATCATTATCTTCATTAGTCAATCCTTCCCTAGACCCACCATGCCCTCCTCCTGAGCAGGGATGAGCCGAACACCCCCCTGTTCGGTTCGCACCAGAACCTGCGAACAGACAAAATGTTCGTGTAAACTTTAGAACCCTATTAAATACAATGGACTCGAACGTTCGAAATCTAAAGTGTTAATTATAAAGGCTAATATGCAAGTTATTGTCCTAAAAAGTGTTTGGGGACCTGGGTCCTGCCCCAGGGGACATGTATCAATGCAAAAAGAAGTTTTAAAAACGGCCGTTTTTTCGGGAGCAGTGATTTTAATAATGCTTAAAATGAAAAAATAAAAGTGAAATATTCCTTTAAATTTCGTACCTGGGGGGTGTGTATGATATGCATGTAAAGTGGCGCATGTTTCCCGTGCTTAGAACTGTCCCTGCAAAAAATGTCATTTTTGAAAGAAAAAAAAATGCATTTAAAACTGACTCGCGGCTATTAATGAATTGTCGGCTCCCGGCAATACATACAAAAGTCATTGAGAAAAAAAAAAAAAAAAGCGTGGGGGTTCCCCAGAATTCAATTACCAGGCCCTTCAGGTCTGGAATGGATATTAAGGGGAACCCCGCCGCAAATAAATAAAAAATTGACGTGGGGTTCCCCCAAATATCCATTCCAGGCCCTTCAGATCTGGCATGGATTTTAAGGGGAACTCCACCCCAAATTAAAAAAAAAATGGCGTGGAGTCCCCCTAAAAATCCATACCAGACCCCTTATCCGAGCATGCAACCTGGCCGGCCGCAGGGGAAAAGGGGGGGACGAGAGAGCGCCCCCCCTCCTGAACCGTACCAAGCCACATGCCCTCAACATGGGGAGGATGTCCCCATGTTGATGGGGACAAGGGCCTCATCCCCACAACCCTTGCCCGGTGGTTGTGGGGGTCTGCGGGCGGGGGGCTTATCGGAATCTGGAAGACCCCTTTAACAAAGAGGACCCCCAGATCCCGGCCCCCCCCTTGTGAATTGGTAAGGGGTACATTGTACCCCTACCATTTCACGAAGAAAGCGTAAAAAAATGTTTAAAAAAACACACAAACACCTTGAAAAAGTCCTTTATTTAAAAAAAAAAAAAAAAAAACATTCCAGCGGTGAAATCCAGTGTCCCGCGGCGATCCCGATGTCCAGCGCTGTCCGTCATTGGTTGTGCCTGAGCGGACCTGATGGGGAACTCCCTCTCAGTATTTTAAATGTATAGACCCGCCCCTTCTAAAGTTCCCCATCAGGTCCGCTCAGCGGACGAGATGCGGAACATGAGAAGGGGCGGGTCTATACATGTATTACCAAAGTGAGAGCAGTTCCCCATCAGGTCCGCCCCCTCGGTATGTCAGACCCGCCTACGTCATTGGCTTGAGCGGGGAACTTCCTTCACTGTGTAATTTAAATTTACATAGTGAAGGAAGTTCCCCGCTCAAGCCAATGACGTAGGCGGGTCCGACATACCGAGGAGGCGGACCTGATGGGGAACTGCTCTCACTTTGGTAATACATGTATAGACCCGCCCCTTCTCATGTTCCGCATCTGGTCCGCTGAGCGGACCTGATGGGGAACTTTAGAAGGGGCGGGTCTATACATTTAAAATACTGAGAGGGAGTTCCCCATCAGGTCCGCTCAGGCACAACCAATGACGGACAGCGCTGGACATCGGGATCGCCGCGGGACACTGGATTTCACCGCTGGAATGTTTTTTTTTTTTTTTTTTAAATAAAGGACTTTTTCAAGGTGTTTGTGTGTTTTTTTAAACATTTTTTTACGCTTTCTTCGTGAAATGGTAGGGGTACAATGTACCCCTTACCAATTCACATGGGGGGGGGGCCGGGATCTGGGGGTCCTCTTTGTTAAAGGGGTCTTCCAGATTCCGATAAGCCCCCCGCCCGCAGACCCCCACAACCACCGGGCAAGGGTTGTGGGGATGAGGCCCTTGTCCCCATCAACATGGGGACATCCTCCCCATGTTGAGGGCATGTGGCTTGGTACGGTTCAGGAGGGAGGGGGGGCCGCTCTCTCGTCCCCCCCTTTTCCCCTGCGGCCGGCCAGGTTGCATGCTCGGATAAGGGGTCTGGTATGGATTTTTAGGGGGACTCCACGCCATTTTTTTTTTAATTTGGGGTGGAGTTCCCCTTAAAATCCATGCCAGATCTGAAGGGCCTGGAATGGATATTTGGGGGAACCCCACGTCAATTTTTTTTTTATTTGCGGCGGGGTTCCCCTTAATATCCATTCCAGACCTGAAGGGCCTGGTAATTGAATTCTGGGGAACCCCCACGCTTTTTTTTTTTTTTTTCTCAATGACTTTTGTATGTATTGCCGGGAGCCGACAATTCATTAATAGCCGCGAGTCAGTTTTAAATGCATTTTTTTCTTTCAAAAATGACACTTTTTGCAGGGACAGTTCTAAGCACGGGAAACATGCACCACTTCACATGCATATCATACACACCCCCCAGGTACGAAATTTAAAGGAATATTTCACTTTTATTTTTTCATTTTAAGCATTATTAAAATCACTGCTCCCGAAAAAACGGCCGTTTTTAAAACTTCTTTTTGCATTGATACATGTCCCCTGGGGCAGAACCCGGGTCCCCAAACACTTTTTAGGACAATAACTTGCATATAAGCCTTTATAATTAGCACTTTCGATTTCTCCCATAGATTTTTCGAATTTGCCGCGAACACCCCAATTTGTTCGCTGTTCGGCGAACGGGGCGAACAGGCAATGTTCGAGTCGAACATGAGTTCGACTCGAACTCGAAGCTCATCCCTACTCCTGAGGAGTCCCCCGAACTGTTTGAGCACAGTGTTGGGTACATGCTCCAGGAGGATGCCCAGCGTTTGGAAGGATCTGATGATGATACCCAGCTAGAGGAAGGCAGCAGCGTGAGAGCAGAGAGAGGGGATGCTCAAGAAGGACACCAATCTGGCAGTCATGCTCCAGCAGCTGCAGCATACTGCCAGATTGGCTCCAGTGATGAGGAGGGAGGGGATGATGAGGTCACTGACTCCACGTGGGTGCCTAATAGGAGAGAGGAGGAGGAGGAGGATGAGGAGGAGGCACATCTCCAACGAGGCAGGATGCCCTTGAGTGGCCAGCGTATGGGCAGCACACCGACGGAATCACACCGCAGAGCTCTGCCTGTGCAGGGCGCTGCCTCTGCCCGTCATTCAAAAAGTTCTTTGGTGTGGGCCTTTTTTGAGGTGAGTGCATCAGATCGCACAGCTGCTGTTTGCAACATATGTCTCAAGCGTATATCGCGTGGCCAAAACATCAGCCGCTTGGGCACCACATGCTTGATCAGACATATGTTGACCTGCCATGCAGCTCGTTGGCAAGCCTACCTTAAAGACCCACACCAAAGAACAAAGCTGACCTCTTCTTGCACCGCATCAGCTGGGATCTCCAACCCCAGTATACCTTCAGTCCTCTCTGAAACCTGCTCTGAGAGGAATGAAGGTGTAGAATTAGGTGTGTCACAGCCAAGTACTTGCGGGCACTCTGCTAGCAGTACACCGACGTCCGATTCTAGCAGGCAAATTTCCCTGCCCCAGCTGCTGGACCGTCGAAAGAAGTTCACTCCCAGCCATCCACATGCCCAGCGGTTGAATGCTAGCTTGGCTAAATTGCTAGCGCTTCAACTGCTGCCTTTTCAGTTGGTAGACTCGGCCCCCTTCCGTGAGTTTGTGCAATGTGCGGTTCCTCAGTGGCAGGTTCCCAAACGCCATTTTTTCGCACGGAAGGCTATTCCGGCTCTCTACAGGAATGTGGAAGGCAATGTCTTGGCCTCGCTGGACAGGGCGGTCAGCGGTAAGGTGCATATTACCGCTGACTCATGGTCCAGCAGGCATGGACAGGGACGTTACCTTTCTTTCACGGCCCATTGGGTCACTCTTTTGGCAGCTGGGAAGGATGCAGGACAAGGTGCAGTAGTGTTGGAGGTTGTTCCACCGCCACGCCTCCAAAATGCTACTACTGGTTGTGACACACCTCTCTCCTCCACCCCCTCCTCTTCTTCTTCCTCCATGGCCTCTTCCTGTGGTTTGTCCTCGGAACCAGCGGTAGGCGTTCAAGGGGCTACGCAAGTACGCAGGCAAAAAAAGATGCCATGCCGTGCTTGCGCTGGTGTGTTTGGGGGACAGGAGCCACACTGGGGCAGAGGTCCTGTCTGCTCTGCAGGGGCAGGCCGAGAGGTGGTTGACGCCACGCCAGCTTAAGCCAGGAATGGTGGTTTGCGACAATGGCACCAACCTCCTCTCCGCCCTCCGACAGGGACAACTGACCCATGTGCCCTGTATGGCTCACGTCCTTAACCTGGTGGTGCAGCGGTTCTTGGGCAGGTACCCGGGCTTACAGGATGTCCTGAGGCAGGCCAGGAAAGTCTGTGTGCATTTCCGCAGATCTTATAATGCCAGTGCTCGCCTGGCTGAGCTTCAAAAGGAGTTGAACCTGCCCAAGAACCGCCTTATATGTGACATGCCCACCAGGTGGAACTCAACGTTGGCAATGCTGCAGCGGCTGCACACGCAGCAGAGGGCCATCAATGAGTACCTGTTCGACTACGGCACCAGGACAGGGTCAGGGGAGCTCGGTTTTTTTTCACCACGCCAGTGGGGCATGATCAGGGATGCATGCACTGTCCTGGCACCATTTGAGGAGGCCACGAGGATGGTGAGCAGTGACAGTGCATGCATCAGTGACACTGTACCTCTTGTCCACCTGTTGGAGCACACGCTGCGTGGAATAATGGACAGGGCACTTGAGGCAGAACAGAGGCAGGAAGAGGAGGACTTCCTTGCCTCTAAAGGCCCCCTTTACCCAGACAGTGTTACTTCTGTCCCACCCATCGCACAGGAAGAGGAGGAGGAGGAGGAGGAGGATTGTGTCAGCATGGAGGTGGAGGCTGGCACTCAGCATCATCAGCAGCAGTCTTTTAGGGATGATTTACAGTCCCAAGAAACCAGTGGACTTGTACGTGGCTGGGAGGAGGTGGCTGCGGATCATGTCGTCCTTAGTGACCCAGAGGACTCCGGACTGAATGTCTCAGCTAACCTACGCTGCATGGCCTCCCTGATCCTGCAAAGTCTGCGGAAGGATCCTCGTATTCTTCGGATCAAGGAGAGGGACCATTACTGGCTGGCCACTCTCCTTGATCCACGGTACAAGGGTAAGGTTGCGGACCTTATCGTACCGTCGCAGAGGGACCAGAGGATGAGACAACTCCGGGAGGCCTTGCAGAAAGGTCTGTGCAACGCGTTCCCAGAGACTGTGAGGTTACAAACTCCTGGTCCTGGACAACGAGTTGCTGAGGCTTCGGGCAGTCAAAGAAGGAGCGGTGGGGAAGGTGGCCGTCTGACCGATGCGTTCAGACAATTCTTTAGTCCGCAGCCCCAAAGTATGATCGGTTCCAGCAACCATCGCCAGCGTCTGATATACATGGTCCAGGAATACCTAGGGGCAAGGTCAGACTTGGACACCTTCCCCACCGAAAATCCTCTGGCTTACTGGGTCTTGAGGATGGATCACTGGCCAGAGCTTGCACAGTATGCAATTGAGCTACTGGCCTGTCCTGCATCCAGCGTTCTTTCAGAACGCACATTCAGTGCTGCTGGAGGATTTGTCACGGATCACAGGGTGTGCCTGTCCACCGACTCGGTTGATCGACTGACTTTCATCAAGATGAACCAATCTTGGATCACCACCAGCTACCACACACCAGATGCTGATATAACAGACTAATTGATTTTAAAATGTCACATCCCTTCAAGACTGATGCTGATGCTGAGTGCCTGTGCTGTTATGTTGACTGGCTATCCTCCTCCTCCTCCTCAATGATACGATTAACGATGATAGCTTGGAAGATCATTTTGGTTTATGGGTGACGCCACCAGTGGCTAAGGCCCAATTTTTCAGCCCCTGTTTAACAGGGGCGTGTAATTAAAATTTTTGATGCAATACTTTGCAACAGGCCTCATTGCTGTGCTCCAAGTACAGTATCTGTGAGGGGTTGCAGTGTTGTGCCACCAGTGCCTAAGGCCCAATTTTTCAGCCCCTGTTCAACAGGGGCATGCAATTATAATTATTGATCTAATAATTCACAGCAGGGACCATTGCTGCGCCCACCAAGAGTAACTGTCAGGCCTTACAGTGTTGTGGCACCAGCACCACCATCACCACCACCACCACCAAAGGCCCAATTTTTCTGCCCCTGTTCAACAGGGTCATGCAATTATAATTATTGATCTAATAATTCACAGCAGGGACCATTGCTGCGCCCACCAAGAGTAACTGTCAGGCCTTACAGTGTTGTGGCACCAGCACCACCATCACCACCACCACCACCACCAAAGGCCCAATTTTTCAGCCCCTGTTCAACAGGGGCATGCAATTATAATTATTGATCTAATAATTCACAGCAGGGACCATTGCTGCGCCCACCAAGAGTAACTGTCAGGCCTTACAGTGTTGTGGCACCAGCACCACCATCAAAGGCCCAATTTTTACTACCACTGATCAACAATTATATGTTATTACAATTCCTGATATTATACTTGACAGCAGGGCATTCCAGCACCCACCAAGAATAACTGTGAGTGCTTTCAGTGTTGTGCCAACACCAACACCTAAGGGGCCAATTTCTGCAGAGTATAAACGGAAGGTCCCTACTTTCAAACATCCAACTTACAAACTACTACTACTTGCAAACGGAAGAAGACAACAGGAAGTGAGAGGAAATCTACCCCTTGGAAGGAAAATTCTCTCCTTTAAGAATTAATATGGGAGAAAGGTGTCTCCTCTCTACTGATGCTTTATCACCAATCCTTGTTTCAATAAAAACACCACATTTCAAAAACAGTTGTCATTGGGACGCAAAGTGAGGTGAAATGTTCTGAACAGGGGCGCAAAAAAAATGTGACAGGGGTGATAACCGTTCCCTATGTTTTACAAAAAGCTAAAAAAAAGGAATTTGCCATGGAGCTCCACTTAAACAATGCAGCTGTTCAAAATTATAAACAGATTCTACATAAGAACAAACCTACAGTCCCTGTCTTGTATGCACCGCCTGTATACGGCTGTTCAGAGTATATAGGTCCTTTTTTATTTTGTGTGCGGGGTTCCCCTTAATATCCATACAAGACCCAAAGGGGCTGGTAATGGGCTGGGGTAGGGGGGGGGTTGATGGGGTAGCTATGCCATTTTTCCTAAAGATTTTCATCCATATTACCGGGACCAGACATTGCATTAAAGCCGCAAGCAGTTTTAAATGACTTTTTTCCCTTTAGAAATGTTATTTTGTGCAGGGACAGTTCTAAACACGGGAAACACGTGGCACTTCACAGGCATACTTTAGACACCCCCCAGGTACAATATTTAAAGGAATATTTGACTTTTTTTTTTCACTTTATGCATCATTAAAATGACTGCTCCCGGAAAACGTCCGTTTTTAAAACTTCTTTTTGCATTGATACATGTCCCCTGGTGCAGAAGCCGGGTTCCCAAACTCTGTTTCGGACAATAACATGGATAATAGTCGTTATAATTAGCACTTTAGAATCCGAACATTCGCATCCATTGTATTTAATAGGGTTCTAATGTTCGTGCAAACTTTCGGTCCGTTCGCGGGTTCTGGTGCGAACCGAACCCGGGGGTGTTCGGCTCATCACTAGTCCTTAACAGCATTCTCAACCATGTTAACTCGTTCCCCTCGAGCAAAAACCTAAGCAGATAATTTTGGGGTCATAGAGGTAAAGTCTGCATGTAGTGATTGCTGTAGGGACACCAACATGTCTTTTAGCAATGTGTCCATAACTAACAGGTTGGTCGTTTGTGGGAAAAGAAGCGATAGAGGCACAGAGAGTGTTATTATGAAATGAGGGGGAATCGCCATGACTCACCTTGCCGTTACTAAGATCACTGTCCATCCTCATCTTGGCTTTGACTGGGCTTGTGCAGGGGGAGCTGGATACAGGAGAGACCGAGTGGGGTTATGCAGCCCCAAGAATTCCTTCTGCAGTTGGATAGTCATCCGGCAGGTCAGTGTAGCTGTGAGTGGCAGCGGGGGCCGAGAAGCTGGGTCCATCTTTACCGCCACCACGAGAAGGCTTTAGGAAGAACTCGGTCAGTTTTTGTGGTTTGTGATTCTCTTTTCTCTTTTGCGATGCCATCTGGTATGCGGGGTGGTTTAATCCCGGGTACTGTGGTGTTGTGGCCATGTGGAGAGAGTCTCAGGTGCTGTGTCCCCCCTTGTAGCTCCGGAGCTCCACGATCAGGCAGCCATTTCGCAGCGCGCGCAAGCCACGCCCTGGGAAACACTTTTTGAAAAATAAAAAGTGCATTTTATATAAAACTATATAGAGCAGACGAAAATAAGGGACAAATGAGGGAGAAAGAGGAAAATTGCTCGAAATCAGGGACAGTTGGGAGCTATGGCTTATAATGCAGCTTTACCTTTGGGCTTTCTCCCTGAAATATATGGAGCACTACAGTAATTAACGTTACTGAAGTTAGACCAGAAAAAAAAACCTTCTTTAGAATTTTCAAATGGCAATTTGATGTACACAAGAGTAAAAATTAATGTATTTAATAGATTGAATAGTAGGTAAGGTCCCATCCTTGGCTATTTTCTTATTGCAGTAGCAACCAATAGTATGAATGCATTACACTACTTGAAACAGTCTTTACATTTGTCACCTAAGACCTCTAAATAATCTGAACTTGAATTTTGCAATTCCAGTTGTTACATCTGTACAGCATGAGGCTTAGCAACTCAATGATACGCAGGAGCATGTGATGAAATGCCACAAATTGCTGAGCTGTTGAGAGGCATCAAACATAACTTTAAAGACCATGCCATAATGAATCTTTTTTTTTTGTGCCTTCTTAATTGGAACTAAAGTAAGACTTATGCTGGCCACACACTATACGAAAAATCGGCCGAACCCATTTTCGAAAAATGAACATTTGGCCGTGAGCGCAAACGATAGTGCCATCATGTAATGACCGTTAAATTGTTCAGTGGACATTTTTTGTTTGTTTTTTTACATATACCGTATTTATCGGCGTATAACACGCACCGGCGTATAACACGCACCCCAAGTTTAGGAGGGAATTTTAAGGAAAAAAACTTTTAGGAGGGAAATTCAAGGAAAAAAAACTTACATTTAAATGCAGCATGCAGCCTTGCCCAGTGTCCATCTGCAGCCTTGCCCAGTGTCCATCTGTCCATCTGCAGCCGTGCCCAGTGTCCATCTGTCCATCTGCAGCCATGCCCAGTGTCCATCTGTCCATCTGCAGCCTTGCCCAGTGTCCATCTGTCCATCTGCAGCCGTGCCCAGTGTCCATCTGTAGCCTTGCCCAGTGTCCATCTGTCCATCTGCAGCCGTGCCCAGTGTCCATCTGTCCATCTGCAGCCGTGCCCAGTGTCCATCTGTAGCCTTGCCCAGTGTCCATCTGTCCATCTGCAGCCGTGCCCAGTGTCCATCTGTCCATCTGCAGCCGTGCCCAGTGTTCATCTGTCCATCTGCAGCCGTGCCCAGTGCCTTTGCGATCGTGTCAGTCCCGGCGGTTTTTAAAATTTGGCGCCGATTTCTGTGGAGAGGAGCGAGCGGGGCCGAGTGTACTTCGGCTGGACTCGGCTCCTCTCGCAGTTCCGCCCATCTCCACTGACTGCGCCGCTGACGGAGAAAGCCGAGTGTACTTCGCCTAGACTCGTGTCTGCTCACAGTCACAGGCAGGACTGCGAGAGGAGCCGAGACTAGGCGAAGTACACTCGGCTTTCTCCGTCAGCGGCGCAGTCAGAGATGGGCGGGACTGCGAGAGGAGCCGAGTAAAGCCGATTGTACTTCGGCTTCGGCTCCGCTCGCTCCTCTCGCTCGTTTTCAGCAGGGGAATTCGGAGTATCGGCGTATAACACGCACCCACGATTTTCCCCTGATTTTAAGGGGAAAAAAGTGCGTGTTATACGCCGATAAATACGGTACCTAGTGCAGACAATTCATACGGGAAACACATTAACCTTTCTTTTTATCGTTCGTTTGACAGAAATTTTCCAAACTTGTCCTTTGTTTTTTCAGCTAAAAACGTCCCATTGATTATGGATTTTGTGCCCATTAACTGGCTGAAAAACAAACTACCTGTCTAAATTACCTAATTTCGGACAATTTTTCGTATAGTGTATGGCCAGCATAAGATTAGAGCCCTCTTTAGAGTTTGTAAAAGACAATTTGATGAACGCAAGTACAAAAAGGAGATATCAAACAGATTGTTTAGTAGGTAAGGCCCTGTCCTTGACTAAGTATAGAGTTTCTGTTAGCAACCAAGAACCCTTTTATGTCATGTCAGTCCACTGTCAGAGCATTTACAGTATCTATAAATGGGAGACAACAAAAATATATTTGTTTTGTTCTTGTCCCAAGGGGTGATCCAACAGTCCATGGCCCAGTGAAGGAGTATAACATGATTAGGGTGGTATTGCTAGGTCATACTGTATTTTTTTTAATTTGTGACTGCCAAATTGCAAGTGTCTAACATGTTTGGCTTATTTTTATCAGAGATTACATTTTTTAAATGTTACTTAGTGTGCTAGGGTTGCAGGTTTATAGTTTAGCACTTCCTGGTGTGTGCATATGTGTACAGCAATTGACATTTAGTGAGGTGTGCTCTATGGTTGATCAGTGTGGGAACGCTTGTGCCAAGCAATTGCACAGGCATACTGTGGTCCCCCTATTATTTTGTACAGTAGAACATCCATCTTTTGGTAGAAATCCACTCCTGAAGAAGTACATTGGAAATGAAGAAGATTATGTTGAAAAATAAAAATACTCCATGACCCTGAGTCTTTTCTATTTCTATGCAAGGCTATGGACTGTTGGATTACACCTCCTAATTAATAAAACATTTTTTTTTTTTGCAGTATCTGTGCTATTTAAGGCATCATCTAATTATTAGCTGTTAAACTGATATACGTTATGACACATAAATCATCTTACAAAACAAGCTGGTCCAATTCTCAGAAAATATTTATTGCAATAAAATACCCAGTGGCAATTAGAGGATTAAGGAGGATGTTCACAGTTATCAAATCATCGATCAATACATAGAGGAAAAATGGCACCTATATGAATGATGTTAAGTACCCACATCCGATTGATATTTTCTGAGAGGAACCCTTGAATATAAATCTCACATAAGCTGTGAAGAAAATCGATAGGATTCTGGTTGTTAATGAAAAGCATTTTGTAATGCCCATATGCCTTATAGAGTTCATTGTATTTTCTGTAATAAATAGCATTGCATTTACACTTGGCTATTCTCTTATTGCAGTTGCAATCAATAGTATGAACATATTACACTACTAAAAACAATCTTTGAAATTGCCTTCTAAGACCTTGAAAGTATTATGCCGTGTACACACGATCGGTTTTACCGATGAAAACAGTCCGATGGACTTTTCTCATCGGACAAACCGATCGTGTATGGGCCCCATCGGTCTTTTTTCCATCGGTGAGAAAAAATAGAACATGTTTTAAATTTATCCGATGGGAAAAAAACCAATAGCAAATTTTGATCGTCTGTGTGGAACTCCATCGGGAAAAAACCCACACGCATGCTCAGAATCAAGTCGACGCATGCTCAGAAGCATTGAACTTAATTTTTCTCGGCTTGTCGGAGCGTTTGGGACGGTCGAATTTTTGACTGATGGTGTGTAGGCAAGACTGATGGAAGTCAGCTTCATCGGATTTCCGATGGAAAAATCCATCGGATTAGAATCCATAAGAAATCCGATCGTGTGTACAGAGCTTTAGTCATTGTAATATCTCACCTTAAATGCTGCATTTTGTTAAGTTTATTATACATTTTTTTATTATATGTACTATTGCCTTTAAATGGGCTAGTCCACATAAAACTGAAGTTCTGTGTGTCCATTCAGACACGGAGCCACGGTTTGGCCCCACCCCCTCTCTGTCCTGATTGGTAACTGACTTTGATTGACAGCAGCGGGAGAGAATGGTGCCGCTGCTGTGTCTCAGCCAATCAGGAGTGAGAGCCCGACACCTGAGGCACTAGCGGACATCGCTGGATTGAGATGGGGCTCAGGTAAGTATTAGGGGAGCTGCTGCACACTGAAGGTTTTTTATCTTAATACATAGAATGCATTAAGATAAAAAAAAAACTTTTGCCGTTAAAATCACTTTAAGGTTTAAAACAACTGACAGTCTCTTTTGCAGGTAAAGTTATGTAAAATAATAAAAGTAAGTGCCTATACTGTTTAAAATCCAATAAGGCTCTGTCTCACCCTGTTCTGCACAGCCTTAGTTTTCTTTTATTCTCAGCACTGTGCCGATAATTAGTCACTAGAGTCCTGCTGACAGACTAAAAAATTACTGCTGATAAGGTGGAAAGGAAGCAACAGGAATGACACAGACAAGATAACACAGATTAGGGAGGAAGAAAATAAAATCAGGAGAGGTAACAGGACAAACTCTACTGCCAGGGAGACACAATAGAGTTAAATCTATAAGGATAAGTGTCCGTTTATGAAACACGAGAATGAAACAATTGCACATTTTCTTTTTTCATCCCACCTAAAACACACTGACTCTAACTGACATTCATACTAATTTAAAAAATATATATATATCCTGTCCAAAATATACTGACCATGACCTTTTACCCTGACCTTTGTTTTTGTTATGTTTTTTACATTTTTTAACTACTAAATGCATTGAGTTGCTGTCATGTGATTGGCTGATTAGCAGTTTGTGTTACCAATCAAGTGAACAGGTGTACCTAATAAAGTGGCCGGTGAGTGTATATATACTGTTTATACAGTATATATAAATATATATATCTCATAAAATATATAAGTTTTATTGGCCACATTTTGGAACTCGCCTACCTCCCCCAATTGTATAAACACCCTGTGATAGAGGTACTTTAATATGATAGTGATATGGCCATATATGTCAAATACTGTATATTATAAACATCCATAAGTAATTGCCTCTTTATTAGTCTTTTTCTCATAAACTTACATACTTTTCAATACAAAAACATTAAAATTGCATACATACACATAAAACATTTATATAGTCTCAACTTCCCCCCTGCCTTAGAGAAAAAACGATTTGTAGTATATTTGGTCCGTATCCTGTAGGTTTACCCTTCCGTGTAGAATATGTCTAATTATATAACCCCTGTGATCTTAGTCTGCTGATTTGGGAGGTCTGGTATAAGAAAAATAGAAATATGGTAAAGAAAGTTGAGGAAGGGGGAGAGTAAGACAAAGGAAAAAAGAAAGGGGGGGGGACGAGGCGATATGGGAAAAGAAAAAAAAAGGAAAGAAAAAGGAAAATAAAGTTTCTTAGTGTTAGTGCCTAAGGTGTCTTTATTTAAAAACACTTATCTAATGGTGATGTATTCTCTTTTATTTCTCAACAGAAAAAAAAAATATGTAGAATAATCAGGAAAGCTAGCCCTACTAGCCTAAATAGTGGATCACACAAAAAAAAAAAAAGAAAAGGGAAACCAGGAGACAAAGTGTGGAAGGGAGTATCTACTCCCCAGAATTGTGTATTGGTGTGTCTGAAGTGTGCTTATTATATAACAATTATCTATATATCTATTCTTAAAAAAAAAAAGAAAGAAAAAGGAAAAAAAAGTTTCTTAGTGTTAGTGCCTAAGGTGTCTTTATTTAAAAACACTTATCTAATGGTGATGTATTCTCTTTTATTTCTCAACAGAAAAAAAAAATATGTAGAACAATCAGGAAGGCTAGCCCTACTAGCCTAAATAGTGGATCACACACAAAAAAAAAATAAGGGAAACCAGGAGACAAAGTGTGGAAGGGGGTATCTACTCCCCAGAATTTTGTATTGGTGTTGGTGTCTGAAGTGTGGTTATTATTATATAACAATTATCTATATATCTATTCTTAAAAACAAAAAAAATTGGTCATCTCTCCGCATCTCCCGCTCCCTCCCCATATACCCCTAATTCCCTGAACTCTTTCCATCCCTTCCAGATCATATTACATTTTTTCCTCGACTTGTGGTTTGACATCAACTCCTTCATCAATCTAATTCTGTCTATTTCTTTCATCCATTCACCTATTGATGGGGCTTCTTTTTCCTTCCATTTCCTTGGTATTAACACCTTAGCCCCATTCAAAAGGTATGGCACTAAGGTCCTTCTGTACTTATTCCTTGTTATCCCCGTGTTGTGAAACAGACAGTACCATGGATCATGTTTTACCTCCAGGTATTCTTGTATCAGAGGGCAGTACCACCAGAAATGGGCGTGAGTTCCCTCCATCCCACACTCTCTCCAGCATAAAGGGGACATCTCCCTATTTATTTTATGTAATTTCATTGGTACAAAATACCATTTAGTTAGAAGTTTGTAATTCATCTATTTTATTTTTACTTCTACTGATGTAGAGTGGACATATTCTAAGACGTGTCTTTTCTTTTCTATTGTTAAGGTTTGATTTAATTCTAATTCCCAAATTTCCAATACTTTAAAGGCTTCAAGTCCCCTTGTAGGCGTCAATATCCTATATATATTTGATATTCCCTGTCTGCCTGTTCCTCCTCGCTCTGTACGTTTTTCCCATGCATTTAACTCACTCATCGATCGCAGGGGTCTTGGTATATTATTTACAAAATGTTGAACTTGTCTGTGCCTCCAGCTATCTCCCCTCTTTAATCCGTATTTCTCTCGTAGTTCTAAAATTGAACATAGAGTATTCCCCTTCAATACATCTTTCAATACTAATGTATCCCCTGTTGCCCATCGCAGGAACGCACCACCCTCTTTCCCAGGGGGAAGTAGTCCGTACCCGTGAGGGGCAACAGTGGGCTATTATATTGCAACTTCTTACTTTACACACTCTGTCCCAAATTCTGAAAGTTTCTTTGGTTATTTATGGTGTTTCTTGAGTGAGGCCTCACTCAAATTCTCCTCAACTTCTACCCATTTTGTCCCCTTTTGTTTAACCCCCTGCAACCAATCTAGTATCCTCTTTAGTATAGCTGCCTCGTAGTATCTTTTCAGGTCCGGAACGTTTAGTCCTCCATCTTGTCTAGAACTAGACATGATCTCAGTGGAAATACGAGGCTTCTTTTCTTTCCAAATTATCTTCATATAGTTCTCTTTCCATATTAGACAGGACCATACCTAGATATTTCATCCCTCTCTGTTTCCAGGTAAATGAGTAGAGATCCCCAAGATCTTTCCGCTCTAACGAATTTAGAGATACACTCAATATCTCAGTCTTCTCTTTGTTAATTTTCAAATTTGAAATCTCCCCAAACTTTTCGTATTCTTCTATGATCTTAGGTAGTGTCTGCCTTGGATTTGTCACATACAGCATCATATCGTCAGCAAACGCAGAGATCTTGTGCTCCCTCCCATCGACCTTAACCCCTTCTATCTCCTGATTAATTTGCATGGTTGCTAACAGTGGTTCTACTGAAAGGATAAAAAGAAGGGGTGAAAGCGGGCACCCCTGTCGGGTCCCATTGAAAAGTGGGAACCTCTCCGAAAGGGCGCCATTTACCCGCACCTGAGCTGAGGGTTTAGAGTACAGTGCGCCTATCCAACTAAGCATTTTAGGCCCTAATCCTATATGTCTCAGAGTTGCTAACATAAAATCCCAGTTGAGTCTATCGAAAGCCTTTTTGGCATCTACTGACAGAAACACTGCTGGGATCTTGTATTGTTTTTTAACTTTTTGTATCAGGAGAACAGTTCTAAGGACACTATACCTTGTTTCTCTCCCAGGTACAAACCTCACCTGATCATTCTCTATTAGCCCAGACATAAGATGTTTTAATCTTTCTGCCAGTATCTTTGCATACATCTTTATATTGACATTAATCAAGGATATGGGCCTGTAACTGGCACACATTGAGAGGTCTTTCCCTTCCTTTTCTATTAGAGTTATGTGGGCCCCCAACGCTTCCTCACGCATTGTCCTTCCTCCACCTATGGAGTTCATATACTTCTGAAAGTACGGTATTAGGGTATCCACAAACCTCTTATAGTAAAACAAGGTGTACCCATCTTGGCCGGGACTCTTACCCATTTTAATATTTTTAATTGTTTTTTTAATTGTTTGAATTATTTCCTCCCTCGATATTTCTTTATCCAACTTGTTAATTACTTCTTCTGATATTTCTGGGAATTTAACCTTTTTTAAGTATTCTTTAATTTCCCTACTCCTATTCTGATATTCTAATGGGCCCTGCTCTTTATTTACGTTATATAGATTTTGGTAATATTCTTGGAAAATTTTTATTATCTCCTTCGTTGAATGCCTCCCTTCACCTTTATTGTCTTTCATCTTTGATATGAAATTCTGTGTATTTCTGGGTTTGATTATCCTTGCTAATAATTTAACTGGTTTATTCCACATGGCGTAGAATTTCTTACTCATGTTGTTAAATACCCATTTAGTTTCTTGCTCTAATAACTCCTTTAATATTTCTCTTTTCCCAGTCAATAATATTAGAACTTGTTCATCCTGTCTTTCTTTATGCTTTTGTTCAAGATCCTGGATTTCCTTTAATAGGGTTTGTCTCTGGGCCTGTCTTATTTTTTTCCTCTTAACCTTTTCTACTATCATCCTGCCTCTCATGTACACTTTTTGTGTTTCCCATAGAATCGATGGGACAACATTTTCTGTGTCATTATCTTTAAAGAAGAGAACCATATCCTTCTCTAGATCATCTGCAAATCTTATTGTTATTTAACAGGGATTCATCCAATCTCCACAGTCTCTGACTGGTCGGGATCTCCCTCAGAGCAAGGGTCAACTCAACCGGCGCATGGTCAGAGAGCGTTGTTGTCTTTATTTCTACTCTTCTTAAACCTTCCAATAACCAATGATCTATTAGGATATGGTCAATTCTTGAGTATGACCTGTGTACTGATGAGTAGTATGTGAAATGCTTATCTCTTGGGTGTAAAATTCTCCAAGCCTCCACCAGGTGCATTTGATATAATGTATGTTTTACAGCTCTCAGATATTTACCTTCAGACCTTAATGATATAGGTTGGGTGTCTAAGACTGGGTAAAAAACAAAGTTGAAGTCGCCCGCTAATATCACCTTTCCCTCTTTAAAGACCTCCAATCTATTCAAGATTTTCTTCAAGTACATTGAGGGCCGTACATTCGGACAATATACATTTGCTAAAGTAAATTTCACATTAAATAAGGAGCCCTTAATAAAAATATATCTTCCCTCATGATCTGATTCCATAGCTTCTAATATAAAGCATGTATTCCTATCAAACCCAATAGCAGTTCCCTATGATCTTTTATTAGGGGAGTAACTGTGTATCCAAGTGGAGTAATCTTTTGAATTCAATCTAGTCTTCGAAGTCCACTTCAAATGCGTTTCTTGCAGAAACACTATGTTTGCCGACAGTCCCCTCATCTCCTGCAGTATCTGATATCGCTTATTAGGGCTGTTCAAGCCTGGCACGTTATACGTGACTATTTTCAGGGCTGCCATATTATATAATTTAATTCCTTTATAGTATCCAAATAGCGGTAAATCAGACATATGCGTGATAGGAGGGTCATCGAAAACTCTAATTCCATCATGGACATTTCATCAGACCATGACTTCATGAGGCTTATCCTCATGGGATCTCGGTCCAGACTTACTGTCTGAGCGATATCCTCTCTGTTATACTTCAACATCAGTAATAGGCAAAGTTGAGACCACATATACCTCCCTCCCCCATTCACATTGCAAATCAATGTTGTGGGTCCTTTGGCTTGGGCCACCCCCGGCACTCTGCCAGGCGGGCTCAGCCTCAGGATACCTCATCTGTCCACCTATTCCCTGGGGGCCTGTCCCAAAAAGTATGGTTGGCCCCCAGAGCGCAGGCGGGCATTACTGCTCCAAACCTCCCTCTCCAGGTATAATCAATTTTTAACTTTTAACCATTTCCTTTTATTCTCTTTCTTCTATTTCTATTAACTTTTAACTTCCCCCTTCTTTCCTGAATAACTTGCATCTAATGGACTAAGCTCTATTCCAATCCTGATCCTTCCACCTTCTCCAAGCTGGAGGTCTCTTTTGACCACTTAAGCCCCTGACTATTATGCAGCTAAATGACCAGGCCACTTTTTGCGATTCGGCACTTCATCGCTTTAACTGACAATTGCGCGGTTGTGTGACGTGGCTCCCAAACAAAATTGGCGTCCTCTTTTTCCCACAAATAGAGCTTTCTTTTGGTGGTATTTGATCACCTTTGCGGTTTTTATTTTTTGCTGTAATAAATATCCCCCAAAAATATATAAAAAACATTTTTTCCACAGTTTAGTCTGATACATATTCTTCTACATATTTTTGGTAAAAAAAAAATCGCAATAGGCATTTATTGATTGGTTTGCGCAAAAGTTATAGCTTCTACAAAATAGGGGACTGTTTTATTGCATTTTTAATATATTTTTTTTACTAGTTATGGCGGTGATCAGCGATTTTTATCGTGACTGCGACATTATGGCGGACACATTGGACACTTTTGACACCATTTTGGGGCCATTGTAAATTTTTTGTTTTTTTTGTAATTGTATGTTTATTGAGAATTTTCAACAAAACAAGAAAAAGCAGACACAATACAGAGAAGTATCACAATCATCTTAAACAGAAAAAGAGAAGCATCTCTTAGTGAATGATATCATAATCAGAAGAAATAAGAGAAAATAAAAGAAAAACAAGGGAGGGGAGGGTACATCATGGATCTTGACACAACATATATAAAATAATAGTATATATAGTAACAATAGTTTTTAGGCTAATCATTCAAACATGAAGGGACTAGTTGCCTAGGGGACATTTGATAGCAATTTAGGATAGGGATTCAGGATTGAAAGAGGAGTTGTCCCAAGGATCCCATATCTTTGAGAATTGAGGCAGAGAATCGTGAATTACCAATGTCATATGTTCCATCCTACGTATCTGTGCTACAGACAATATCAATTGGGATTACATGGGGGTGTTGGGAGATAACCAATGGGTAGGTATTACTCTCTTGGCGGCCAAGAGAATATATGACATCAACTTTTTGGCATGTTTAGATATTCCAGGGACTGGGAGGCCTAACAAGTAGTGGGCCGGGTCTTTTGGGATGTCCATCGCCAACACAGACTGAAGTACTGATTGGACCGAGGACCAAAATGGCAAAATTAACGGGCATTCCCAGAAGATATGGTAGTGTGTTCCTATATCTCGCAAGCATCTCCAGCATTTCCGGGATATAGAGGGATCATATTTATGGATAACCTCTGGGGTCCTATACCAGAACATGAGGACCTTATAAGCTGTCTCTCTCTGCTCCACGCATCTGGATATTTTAGATATTAAGGTCCAGATCTCCTGCCATTGAGGAAGGGATATACGGGTTGGAAGTACCTTGGCCCATCTCTGCATTTATACATGAGACTCTAGCGTAGGCAGATTCGAGTCATAGAGGATCTTATATATAGAAGATATGAGACCGGGTTGGTATGGGCCTTGGGCACATAAAGCTTCAAAGGCATTGGGTTTTTCTAAGGCCAAGGCAGGTGATATAGAATGGCAGTAGTGTTTAAATTGAAGATAAGAAAAAAAAAAGTTTTTGTGTATATCAAGTTTGTTTTGAAGATCTTGGAAGGAGAATAATTTGCGAGTTACAGGATGCACTAGGTTGCGGAGCTGAAAAATGCCCGCCCGAGACCATGGGTACATGTTATTGTAGGATAGGCTATCCGGAATATCCGGGTTGAAAATAACGTTTAAGAGAGATGGGCATGGAGAAGAGAGAGAGAACCCATTGTTACATTTTTTCCAGATAGAAAGAGTAAATAGCATTGGTCCTAGACAGATATGTCTGAGCTGAGATATGGAAGAAGTCAAGTCGGCCCAAAGCATTGAACAAGGATGTACAGGGCTAGTAACACTGATTTCTAACTCTGACCATCTACTCGTTGCAAAGCGTGATGACCAAGAGATGGTCACTGCGAGATGGGTAGCAAAGTAGTATTTACTGATATCGGGTGCTCCCAATCCTCCTTGAGAGCGGGGAGCAAATACCACTGTGCTAGCAATCCTGTGCGCTTTATTACCCCAAATAAATTTAGTGAAGGCCCGTTGAATATTTTGAAGTTGTAACATAGGGAGCGCAATTGGCATTGTTTCAAAAAGATATAAGAACTTCGGGAGTATAGCCATCTTGAGGGCATTTATCCTACCCAGAAGAGAGAGGACAATCCGCCCATTTACGGAATAAGCCATGTGTTTCCGAAATTAGAGAGGGGAAGTTAGCTTGATACAGAGTAGGATAAGATGCCGTTAGGTGTATACTGAGATATTTAAGGGAAGCAGAGCAACAATGGTAGGGGAAGTTATTTTGTAATGTGGTAAGAAGCGTGGGGAGAATATGTATAGGAAGAGCTTCCGTCTTGGCCGTATTAACTTTATAACCAGAAAGTTTACTAAATGTATCTAATAAACCGTGGAGGTTGGGGAGAGAAATATGTGGTTTAGTTAAAGTAAGCAATATATCGTCTGCGAAAAGAGACAATTTGTACTCTCTTTGTTGCAGAGAGACCCCACTTATGTCCGGGTGCATGCGGATGGCTTCAGCTAGGGGTTCAAGGCATAATACAAACAATAAGGGGGAAACTTGTCTAGTTCCATTGCTATGTGAAATGGGTGGGGACACAAAAGACGCCAGTTGTACTTAGGAAGTGGGTTGGGAATATAAGGCCTGAAGAGCTGACATAAAAGAGCCTGTGAAACCAAAGCGCAAAAGTCTGGCAAACATATATGGCCAGCCGAGTCTGTCGAACGCTTTCTGAGCATCTAAGCTCAAGATAAGGGCAGATCGGGATGTTTCGTCGAGTAAATCTATCAGGTCAATGGTGCGTCTAGTGTTGTCCCCAGCACGTCTACCTGAGACAAAGCCTACCTGATCGTTATGAATAAGGCTAGGTATAGAGGAGGAAAGTCTGTTGGCTATGATTTTTGTAAAGATTTTATAATCCAAATTGAGTAGGGCTATGGGCCTATAGTTATCTGATAATGATGGTGGTTTGCCAGGTTTCGGGACAACTGTAATGTGGGCATGTAAAAATTGAGGGTGAGGGACAATGCCCTTCTGTAGAGAAGTAAAAAGGTCTATTAGAAATGGGCTTAGAATTGGGAGAAAGGTTTTGTAATAAAGATAGGGTAAACCGTCTGGTCCCGGTGACTTATGCAAAGGCAGCTCTTTAACAACTTCCGCTAGTGCTTCTGGCGTGATAGCAGCGTTAAGGGTAGCTGCTTGAGATGATGACAGTTTGGGCAATTTTAAAGGGTCTTAAAAGGAGTTAAATTCATCCTGGGAGAATAGGTGCTTGGGGTCTGTGTTTATACAATTACATAGCTTATTATAAAATGTCCCAAAGACCTTGGACATCGTTTGTGGACAGTGAGTTGGGGTTCCATCAGCCTGGGTGAGAAATTCGGGGTAGGAGTGAAACAGACGCGGTTTGAACTTATTTACTAGCATCCTATGCGGTTTGTTAGCGAATTCGTAGAATTTCTGTTTAGCCCAGAGAAGGGATTTGGAGCATTTGTTCATATCAATAGATTTTAACCGTAAAGCAGTGACTGTGTGCAGACGTGTCACCGTTGGGGAGGCTAGTAGCAGACCTTCTGCTTTTCGTAGCTGGGAAAGAATATCAAGTCTCTGAGCTGCAGAATCCCTCTTTAAGCGTGAGCCAGCTGAGATACATAAGCCCCTAAAGTATGCTTTATGGGCCTCCCACAGGGTATAGACATCTGCCACAGAGTTGTCATTCAGTTGGAAGAATTCAGTGAAATTTTGAGACAATTGAGTTTCAGTGATAGGGTTGTGGAGGAGAGAGTCATTAAGTCTCCAATGACAAGTTTTAGGTGTAGATGAGGAAAGTGTGAGATCAAGCTGAACAGAGGCATGGTCTGCCCAAGTCATAGGGTTTAATTCCAAGGCTACAGAGGATGTCAGTAAAGGGGCCGTGACAAAAAGATAATCCAATCTGGAGTACATCTTATGTGGGCGGGAAAGAAAGAACATTGTTTGTGCATGGGGTGTTTGATTCTCCAGATATCCAGTAGGATATGAGATCTGAAGAGTCTACGAAAAGAGGCAGATTGGCATTCTATTTTAGCTGAAGGGGTGGAAGAGAATAGTGTGCGTCTGTCTCTTCTAGGGGACAAGGTCATATTGAAATCTCCCCCTACAATCATAAAGGGCTGAGCATATTTGCAGAGTTTCCCAAATACATCAGTGAGAAATTGGTTTTGACCTGAGTTGGGGACATAAACATTGATCAAAGTGAAAGAGCGTGAGAGATAATCGCAGTCCAGGAAAATATATCTACCCCGAGGGTCCATGAATGAGGACTTTACTCTCAAGGGGCAGGATTTTCTAATCAATATGGCAACCCCCGCTTTGCCAGAGGGGTCAGAAGCTATGAATGAGACAGGAAAAAGTTTTGCAGCAAATTTAAAGGATCCCCCGAGCGGAAATGTGTCTCCTGGACTAGAATTATGTCCACAGCCGAAGATTAGAACTCTTTTAAGGCTAACCAGCGCTTATGAACAGAGTTTAAACCCTTCACATTATAAGTAAGAACCCGTAGAGCCATCACGATGAAACAAGGTTAAGCTATGATGACCATAATAAAAAAAATAAAAAACATCCACGAAAACATAAACAGACAAAGTTGGCAAAAAAGTCCATGGTGCATCCCGTGGAGGAAAAACATGAAATAGTACTCAACATTAGTGAGGAATGATGATGAAAAAACATGTAAGCAGAAATAGGTAAAAAAAGGACCTATAAAAACAAAAACAAATTGAAGTATAGCCTGGGGGGTAAAAACCGCCCAGGAGTCCACAGCCGTGGCCGTGGATCAAAAGGAGGCACACGAGGGACCCCAACTTATATGGAGTGATCCCTGCCATCTTCCAACAACATTTTTAGAAACTTGGTAGAAAAATTTAACCATAGTCTACAGAAGAGACATCCCATGTGCATGAATGTGAACTCCCCAAACTAGGGGAAATTTGGTGGGGCAAGGGCCGAAGCCAAATTTAACAAACTGCAGGAGAGACATCTCTCAAGGTGGGAGTCTAGGGAAAGGGTGTCGCTGGGGTGTAGAGTAGGCCTTCTGTGATTTCTGGCGAGCAGGGGTCCAAATCCGGCCTGGAATGGATGCAGGTTTAGGTGTTGTCGGGAGTGGTATAGGATCTTCATCTGGCAGCGGCGGAAGACCAAGATTGCGTATGAACGCCTCACTCTCCTGAAGATCCCTCATGGAATATTGGACACCATAATTCGAGGCAGACAAGCGGAAGGGAAATCCCCAGCGGTATGGAAGATGATGGTTTTGCAAGTGGGCGGTCACTGGGCAAAAGCTGCGGCGTTTAGCAAGGGTTATAGGAGACAAGTCGCTAAAAATTAGTATTTTAGCCCCCTTGAATTCCAGCCGAGATTTATTGCGAGTGGCCATGGTCAAAGCTTCCTTGCTGTCGTAGTAATGAAAGCGCACTATAATGTCCCTGGGGTTCGCTTCTGCAGGTGATTTAGGAGCCAGTGACCTATGTGCTCTATCTAGTCTCCAGTCTATGCCCGGTATCAGAGGGGCCACGGTGTTAAAGAGGCTTAGCAGATATGGTCAGATCTCTCCGTCTCCTATAGCTTCAGGGACACCTATAATACGCAGATTTTGGCAACGTTCCCTGTTCTCCAAATCCTCCTGTTAGGATTGGAGCTGGGAGATGGATTGTTTTAAACCAGCATTGTCTTCTTCCAAGACATGAACGTACTGTATCAAGTCATCAAATTTTGTTTCTAAAACATCAGTGCGCTCACCAATATGAGCAAATCCCCCCCTCAATTCGTGCGCAAGCTTCCCCATCTCCCTGGAGACATTGCTGGTCAAGTCCTGCAAGAGAGCTTGTATCTTATTGTCCAATATGTCCACTGTGACGGGAGCTGACATTTCTGTAGATGGGGTGGGCATAAAGATCTGAGGAGTGTCTCTTACCTCTCTGCGAGTGACCGCAAATGCTGGCACGGTGCCGGGCATAATCTGGCCTGGGGATTCGGGCCTACTCAGGAAATGGTCCAGTGTCTGTATAGGCCGCAGCTCCGGTGTGTGGTATTGAGCAGATTGCTTCGGCCCGTATTTCACCATGGGGTGCTTGGACAAGTTAGTGGTCAATTGCGGTGTCTCCCGTGGCTGATGTATTAGTCGTACGCTGTGCGGGAGCAGTGGAAGACGGCAGGGATCGGAGCGGAGGAGTTACATGTCCCTCATCATTGGGCGTCACGCATGTGTCCCCTTTAATGACATCCGCGTTGTGGGGAGTACAGGAGGGAGCGGAGGTTTGTGAGAGGTGGAGGCCTAAATAGTCCAGCAAACAGAGGCTTATGAGATATGGAGGCCCAGGCAGTCCAGCAAGAGGGGGCCAATTAGGGATTTAAGGAACTCCGGAAATCCAGAGTGGCGTAGAACAGGCCTGGGGAAGATGTGGGGGCCGTGGATGTAACACACAGGCTGGGACCAAAGGCTGACCAGAGATCGGTATATGGCAATATGTATTTGAAAGGTTAGCAGTCCGATCCACCCCTTGTGATGTGTGAGGAGAGAATAAGGCGTCCGAGAGGCTGGAAACAAGAGCAAGTCAGGAGTCTGGGTGTAGCAAGATGGCCGCTGAGCTCCAGGACTAGGCCGAAGCTGCGGCCTGTCCTAAAACAGCCGCCGCGCGGAGGGGCGCCAATCCGTCTGGGTCACAGCTCTCTCTCTAGGGGATGACTGCCTACAGCTGCTGTGGAGGTGTTCTGCCTCTATTGGGGTTGCTGGCGTAGGTGAAGGAGTGCGAGATGGCCGTATGGCTTGTGGAGCACTGTACCTGGAGAGGGAAGATGCGGCTGGCTCCGTAGGCCTCAAGATGGCTGTGGCGGGCCGCGGGTGGTCGCCCAGGATATTCTGGCTGGTCCCCGCTGGTGTCGACTCGGTCTGCCCCCCTCCAGAGATGTGACCACAGGGGGATGAGGCGGCCGCTCGTCCCCGGGTTGCAGTACTTGAGAGCGGAGGATGCCTGAGGCTCCGCAGGCCTCATGATGGCGGTGGATGTGTGGAGATGGCCTCAGGTCAAGCAAAGCCACTGCCAGCCAGTGTCCCCAATATAGAGCGGAGCCGAGGATGAGGATGCCTAAAGATGATTGGGGCTCGTTTGAAGGCTCACCAGAGTGGATCCTGCAGAGGATGGCCGTAGATTGTGAGAGGGTCTGCAGAGCTCCATCTAAACACGTCTTCCTCGGCTCTCGTCTCCAACAGCCTCCTTGTTTCTTCGCCATTGTCATTTTTACAGTGATCAGTGCTATAAAAAAAACACTGATTACTGTAAAAATGACACTGGCAGTGAAGGGTTTAACCTCAAGGTGGCGCTGTAGGGGTTAAGTGTTCCCTAGGAAGTGATTCTTACTGTAGGGGGCGTGGCTACACGTTACATGTCACTGATCGTCTGTTCCGATGACAGGGAACAGACGATCACTGACATGCCACGGAGAAGAACGGGTAAAGGTTTGTTTACACTCACCTCTCCCCGTTCTTCAGCTCTGTGACCCGATCGCGTGATGTGGTCACGGAGCTCAGGACCGGGCGTGGTCACGGAGCTCAGGACCGTGTCGCGAGCGCGCCGCCGGCGGCACGCGACCCACGGCTGGGCTCTTAAAGGGTAACGTACCTGTACGTTGATGTTCCCAGCCGTGCCATTCTACCGACAAATATCGACGTGAGGCGGTCCTTAAGTGGTTAAAGGTGATTCTAACATTGGGAGGAAACTATTCAATCTCAGTTCACTCAAGAAGACACATGACCACTTAATGAAGTTTGACAAGAAGTAGTTAAATGGTGTAAGGGGTTCTTTAACCACTTGCCCACTGGGCACTTATACCCCCTTCCTAACCACCCCAATTTTCAGCTTTTAGCACTGTCACATTTTGAATGACAATAACGGTACTCAGTTATGCAACACTGTACCCATATGAAAATGTTGTCCTTTTTTTCACACAAATAGAGCTTTCTTTTGGTGGTATTTATTCCCCACTGGGTTTTTTATATTTTGCGCTATAAATGTACGTCAATTTAGGCCAATATGTATTCTTCTACATATTTTTGGTAAAGAAAATCCCAATAAGCGTATATTGATTGGTTTGTGCAAAATTTATAGCGTCTACAAACTATGGGATATTGTTACTGGTGTATCCACAGTGTCACCCTGTGCAAAGATACACGTTAAAACCCAATTTTTTCATAAACTATGGGATAGATTTATGGACTTTTATTTATTTTTTATTGTTTTTACTGGTATTGGCAGCAACCAGCGATTTTTAGTGGGACTGCGACATTGCGGTGGACAAATCTGACACGAAGTGACACTTTTTGGGGACCAGTGACACCAATACAGTGATCAGTGCTAAAAAAATAAATGCACTGTTACTGTATAAATGACACTGGCAAGGAAGCGGTTAACATCAGGGGCGATCAAAGGGTTAAGTGTGTTCCCTGGAAGTGTTTTTCTAACTGTGGGGGTTGGACTGACAGTAAGAACAGATAGCTCGATGTTCCTGCTTGCAAGGAACAGAAGATCTATGTGTACTTTCCTGTCAGAACAGGGATCTGCCTTGTTTACATAGGCAGATCCCCATTCTGCCTCTCTGTGGAGAGATCGCGGGTGGCTGATTGGCTCCCGCCCGTTGCAGTATCTATTGCATGAAATACCGTATAGGTACGTTGTTTCGTGCAATAGAGCCACCCTGCCGCAGTATATATGCAGTGGGCAGTCTTTAAGTGGTTAAAATTACTGCTTATACAGCATATTTTTTATGCCTCTAAATGCAGTTCAATCTTATCCTATGTGCTCATGTACTTTAGACCTATATTTAAAAAAGCTGTGTTTAGAGGGATAAAAATGCCAAAGAGCTGAGTTGAAGAGGAGTTTATGCACGTATACACCTAAACACACATACATGCCTGTTTATGTGTGTAAATAAGAGATGTGCCGAACACCCCCCAGTTCGGTTCGAGAACATACAAACAGGCAAAAAGTTCTAGCGAACATGCGAACCCTATTAAAGTCTATGGGACACAAACATGAAAAACATGTGTAGCGTTACCCTCAACTAAGAGGGCCGCAGATTTGGTCTGGGCCCTGAGTACAGCTCCGCCAACCCCCGGCAATCTACTCGACCCTTTCTGGCACAGTTAGTTTAGGGGTATACACATTTAATACTTATACTTTATGAGAGACTCAGACACGGAGTAGTTATAAAGGAATAACAGATTTTTACTTTCAGCTATGCAAAGGGAATGAACAGTGATAACAACTTGACCATTAGAATATTCACAGAGCCCTGCAATATTAAAATATCAGTCACACTACACCATGGAGAAAGGGGGGGTGGATAAGGAGACGCCACGTGGGGCGACTGTTAACTAGGCGCCCTGTGGGGCAATAACTAAACTAGGTCCCTAATGAATCAGGCCTGATTCCTAACTCTAGAACTCAGTCCTGTATGAATGATGGATTCTTCACCGGCATCTGTAGAGGTGGTGCACTTAAGAATAAACTACAATTGTAATCCAGGAAAAGGAAAGTTGATAACTGACAACACTTCACTGGAGATCCTCTGGATCAGTCCTGCTGTGAATCTCCAGTGAGAGTCTTTAACATGAGGTAGTAGGCCTTGGCAGTTTATAGGCACAGTACTAGCAAACAGGTTAGGGAATGAGCTTACGCTCGCTCACCCGCCGGACACGATCTCCGTCCGGAACTTCCACCGGCTGTGACTTCACTCGCCCACAGTGGTTGCTGCGATCGGGTCCCCGATCCCATCCAGGCTGTAAGTAGAGATGTCGGATGCCACCCAGGCTCACAGTGGGGTGGAAGGCTCTTTGGTCGGCTGCGGAAGGCCCCAGGCTTCAGGCCTTACCCAGCACAGGTCCGCACAGGTGTATCAGTCTCTGCCGTCCCGTGTCCAAAGAGGCCGAGCCAGGCCTCGCCCCTTCCTTATATATCCCCACCCATGAGTCTCTGGGGCAGAAGCAAAACATCCTGGGAACCAGTGGGGTTCTGAGAACAGTAGTTCGAGAGCATTTAAATGAACCCCACTACACACTCCCCCCACCTAAACTCTTTGGTCCCCAAAGATAAACTTCAACAAATACTGTTTACCATTTTGGACAATGTCGAGCATGATGTTGGCATAGGGAATTCCCACCAAAACTTTGGGATGGAACTCTCTTGCCCACAGGTCACACTACCATGAGTGGCCTGCCTAACTGTGCCAGAGAGTGAGCTGGGGTTGCCCTCCACCAAATGGACAGTGGAGGGATCAGGTTGTTCAACACTTCTCCTAGCCGTTACAACAGAGTCCTCTGAGCTCGTCCCCATTTGGGGGTAAGTTAGTTTCTTGGGAGGCCTGATGACTCTGCGAGCCCTCTGCTCTCTTGGTGCTTCTGACTCTGGCACCACAGGCTCTTCTTCAGGAGTAAGTTCAGGTAACATTGCTGGTTCTGGAACCTCTGATTCAGAAGTCGACTGACGTATGGAATATCTAGGGTCCTCCTCTGCACAAGTGTCAGGAACATCTTCCCAGTAATCAGCTGAGGGACTGAAGGGTATGAATTCAGTAGCCTCCGGATTCTGCGTTGCATCTGGGGTATCCCCTCCATTTGGGAGATCTATGGCGGACGTTCCCAGAGTCGAGGGAGGCCACAGCCAGTCCAGTTCTCCACCTTCATCTATACTCAATTGGGAGGCCTCCCCATCTTCAACTCTAGAAGTCTGGGACCGAGTGCTCGGCCTAGGAGTATCCAGAATAGAGGCCGGTTCAGGGGAGTCTCTCATGGGAGGTATTCTGACTGCCTCAGCAAGTGGGAGCAGGTGGTTTCGATGCCACGTCTTCAGTGGACCCACCTTTCCTTCTGGCTTTAGTTTGTAGACAGGCAAACCAGGCAACTTCCTACAGACGACATAGGGTTCAGATCTCCATCTGTCGGCAAGCTTGTGTTTTCCAGGGACCCCCAGATTGCGTAGCAGTACTCGGTCCCCGGGCTGCAGATCTTGCACTCGAACCTTCAGATCGAAATTTCTCTTGTTGCGGGCTCCCCTTTGATCCGAAGCCACCTGGGCTTGATCATAGGCCAACTGTAAGCTACGTCTAAGTCTGTCCACGTATCCCTTGTGGGATGTAGCTGAGGTATTGTCTAAAGAAGTGCCAAAGGCCAGGTCCACGGGTAGCCTTGCTTCTCTCCCAAACATAAGTCGATAAGGGGAGTAGCCAGTGGCGTCACTTGTGGTACAGTTATAGGCATGCACTAGGGCTGATATGTGTTGACTCCAGTGCTGCTTCTTCTCTGTTTCTAAGGTTCCCAACATGTTGAGCAGGGTCCGGTTAAATCTCTCCGGCTGAGCATCTCCTTGTGGGTGGTAAGGCGTGGTTCTGGTCTTCTTTATTCCCAATGAATCCAAAAGTCTTCGGATCAACCGACTCTCAAAGTCCCTTCCTTGATCTGAGTGGAGTCTCTGTGGTAGTCCGTAATGGACAAAATACTTCTCCATAAGTATCTTGGCCACGGTGGATGCCTTCTGGTCTTTGGTTGGGAAAGCTTGAGCATAGCGGGTGAAATGGTCGGTTATTACCAGAACATTCCCCAATCCACTCAGGTCGGGTTCGAGGCAGAGAAAGTCAATGCATACCAGATCCATTGGGCCCTGACTCTGTAAGTGGCCCATTGGGGCAGCTTGATGGGGTAGGGTCTTTCTCTGAATGCATTGTGCACAGGAATGGCAATACTCCTCTACTTCTGCCCTCATGCAGGGCCAATAGAACCGATTTCTAACAAGCTGGAAGGTCCTTTCTGCCCCTAGGTGACCATGGTGGTCGTGCAGGGCAATTAGTACAGTCTCTCTGTGCTTCTCTGGAAGGAATAACTGCTACTTATCTTCTGAGTCATCAGAGGGGCCCCTTCGGTAGACCACTCCCTGATGTACCTGCAGCCTGTCCAATTCCTTCCTCAACAGGCGAGCCTCCTTTGAGGGGTGATGTAGAAGTTTGTTGGGATCCTGATTCTCCAGGGCTTCGAGGACCAATCTCCCCATGGGGTCTTCCAATTGGTCACACCTCAACTCCTTCTTGGACAGTCTCGGTAGGTTGTTTTCCTCCAGTTGAGTTACTCCACAATAGTGTTTGGGGACTCCTACCATGGTAACCCCTATTTCTTCTGCTCTGGAGCCTCCTCTGGCTTGGAATTCAGCCCCTTGACAAAGGGCCCGCACCCCGTCCGGTGCCACTTGGGTCCAATCTTCCCAGTCATTTGTCGTGGCATGAGACCTCCGGGACAGGGCATCTGCATCCCTATTTCCAGCTCCTGGTCTGTACTTCAGACTGAAGTTGAATCCAGACAATGCGGCCAACCACCTGTGTCCGGTGGCATCTAGTTTTGCGGTGGTGAAGAGGTAGGTCAGGGGGTTGTTGTCTGTCTTCACAGTAAACTCTGCCCCATACAGGTAGTCTTTTAGCTTGTCTACTACCGCCCATTTGAGGGCCAGGAATTCCAGCTCATGAGTGGGGTAATTCTTTTCTGAGGGGGTCAGGCTCCTGCTCACATAGGCCACTGGTCGCAGTTGTCCTTCATGTTCTTGGTAAAGCACACCGCCTAGACCCTCATGGCTGGCATCCACATGTAATTCATAAGGTCTGGTAGGGTCGGCGTAGGCCAGGACTGGGGCAGTGGTTAAGCTCCTCTTCAGGGCCTGAAAGGCCTCTTCACACCTTGGGTTCCACTGATCTTGAACTGACTCACCAGGCCTCCTGGGCCCTGAGTCATCCTCTTCCCCTTCTGCCTTTAGCAATTCATTCAACGGGCGGGCAATCCGAGCAAACCCCTCCACAAACCTCCTATAATAGGAGCAGAACCCCAGGAAGGATCTGAGCTCTGTTACTGTGGTGGGTCGTGGCCAGGAAGTGACTGCTTCCAACTTCTCAGGATCTGTGGCCACCCCTTCTTCAGACACTATGTGCCCCAGATAGTTCACAGAAGACTGGTAGAACCAACACTTCTCGGGGGAAAGCTTAAGTCCCTCTTCGCTGAGTCTTCTCAATACTTTCTCGAGCCTGGCTTCATGTTCTTCCAAGGTTCTCCCGAAGACAATGACATCGTCCAAGTACACAAGGACTTCTATAAGATTCATGTCTCCAACAGTCTTCTCCATAAGGCGTTGAAAGGTAGCAGGAGCTCCAGATAGACCCTGAGGCATCCTATTGAATTCGAAGAATCCCACCGGGGTTATGAAGGCTGTCTTCTCCCTGTCTTCTGGGTGCATAGGGATTTGATAGTACCCACTCTTGAGGTCCATCACACTGAACCATTTGGCTCCAGACAAACTTTGTAAGGCATCTTCTATCCTTGGCGTGGTGTATTGGTCAGGGATGGTTCTCCTGTTGAGAGTCCTGTAATCGATACAAAGCCTCAACAATCCATTCTTCTTTCTGACCACCACGATTGGGGAGGCATAGGGGCTTCTAGACTCCCGGATCACACCAGTCTTCTTTAGTTCTACAAGTTGTTCCCTCAGATCCTCCAGATCTGCCAAGGGGACCCGCCTGACCCTCTCTCGGAAGGGCTTATCTTCTTGGAGGCGGATCCGATGGGTGGCACTTCTTGCACACCCCACATCGAATTCATCTTCGGAAAAGATCTTCTCCCACCTGGTCAGCTGGGCCTTGGCTCTTTCTTTCCAAGCCCTGGGTAGGTTCGGGTTTTCCACGGACAGCTTCTCCCAAACATCTCCTCCGTCACCCGTCCCTTTGACTTCGGACCAAGTGACCGAGGCAGCAGGGCTCACCTGACCCAGCAACACTCTGGCAGGAATCTCCATGGGCCCTCCCGTAGTGTTCCTAACATTTACCGGAACTCTGCCATGGGCCTTCTTCAGGGCCTTGAACGGAATCACTTCTGGTATCACTTCCAGGCCTGAGGACTCTTCCCTTGGGTCGGATTCCAGCATGACAAAGGGGCCAGGTTGTTCCCACGTAAGCTTCACAGTGGCCCTAAGACAGGTTACTTCTCCGGGCTGTAGCACTACTCCTTATCTGCCAAGTCTCCACACCTTCCCTATCCCCTCTCCCGGGGTCTTCTGCTCTAAGACCAGTCGTTGGTAGGCCGTCTTTAGCATGGGATGGATTTTGGTGGCTGAATGGTTTCTCTCTTTCACTAGAGGGGTCAGGAGTCTCCTGACTAGATCCGTGTTTGTCCCAATGATCAGGGAAATCTTGCTGGCTCCAGGCGGCCGAGGACACACAACTGCCAGGGTGTCAAACACTTCAGCCTTCCCAGCCACGGATGGGTCGAAAGTCATCTTTATGGGCAGGTACCCATCGTAAAGGGAAACTCTGGGTTCCAAGTCCCCATATCTCCAGCTCTTCTATCTTCTGGATAGGCAGATGACTCAAGTGCCTGTCATAGAAGTCCCGGTATAGTAAAGTCACCTGTGCTCCGGTGTCCAGAAGAGCTTTAGACTCCTTCCACTTGAATGGGCACAGTAGGAGACGGGCCCACCAGTTCCTTTGGGTATGGCCCCCTCCCTCTGGGGTACATCTTGGTGGGGGGGTACTATACCTCCTCCTAGGAGTTTTGTCTCCTCCATTCTTGGCCTTTTTTTTAGTTTGGAGCGCACTGAAGATGATGGGCACCCGGTTGACTCCTTCACCGGGGCCCTTTGGAGTTTCCCGCCGGCTTGCAATTATCTGTTCTCTTCTTCTTTGGGCTGGAGCATACGTTAGCAAAGTGGCCACTCCCTCCGCAGTTATAGCAAATCACCTCTTCTCGGTCCTGTAGGGAGGCGGGTGCTGAGGTGTTCGGGAACAACTCCTTTCTTGGGCTTGGTTTGTCTGGTCTTCTCTGATCTTTCTCCATCAAAGAGGTCAGCATCTCCAACACTTGGGCCATTTGCGATTTCAAAGTGTCAACCTCCGCATCTCTTTCCGGGCTCTTGACCAAATGGACCAACACTGGTACAGGTGTGACATTCGCCTTGGCCACCTGCTGATCTTCCTGCAGCGCCTCTTCGTCCCTAATAATTTTTATTAGATCAGAGTAGGTTAGTGACATTCCTCCTCCTGAGGTTTTCAGGTGCAGCCAGACCGGGTCTGAGCGCCGCGCTCCCCTCATGATCTGCTTCATGCATGCTTCATCTGCATCTTTGGGCAGCATTCCCTTCTTCAGTACAATCTTGCATAACTGCCTGTTCAGCCTTCTAACATATTCTGACAGTTTCTCATTCGGCTGCTGGAGAGTGTGTTCAAATTGATAGATCATCTCTGACACCTTCTCCAGTTGACCAAACTCTTCCTGCAGCATAGCCAGGCAATCTTGAGCTGTACAGTTTTCATTTCCAAACCGGAAGCTCTTCACCGCTTCTGCCGCGCCACCTTTCAGACTTTCTAAGACTCGCTGTCTCTTCTGTGCCTCAGGCACCTCCCATGCCTCTACTGCCTGCAATGCCTGTTCCACCCAAGTGTCAAAATCTTCCTCCCCCGCAGGGACGGGGAGCTTCCCCGAGAATGCTTTTAGTCTCCGGTAGCTAGTCTCTACGTGCACCGTGCTTGCCTTCTGACAGTTTGTTAGTAGGTCCCCTAACGCCTTTATCAGTTCGGGTGATATGGCTGTGGCAGGTGCAGGCGTCACCGGAGGTGTCGCTCCATCTCTCCTCTCTGGTGAGGTACGGGCCGCAGTCCGCGGTGGTCCCGTTAGGGGTGGCTCCTTCTTAATAGCATGCACCAGACTATAAGATCTGTTATCCGACGTCTGCGTATATTTGCGCTTGCAAACTTCTGGCTTCCCATCTGAATACTCCACTAGTGCATACTGGTGTGAGGTGTCTGGGTCTAACTTTGTTCCCATCACCCACGGTGTACCATCTGGGGTCACTGACTTCATTAATCCTTCCACCGTCTCGGTCGACCATTCCTGACGGGGCATGTTAATGACCACTGACTGGCTTGGATCTGTCTTAGCTACTCCACACCACGTTCTGATGTCTTTCGGGTCCATGCCGGTACCTCTTGGCGGGTTTTCTGTTCTATCAGGATCCCGGACGAGAACCCCCACGTGTAGCGTTACCCTCAACTAAGAGGGCCGCAGATTTGGTCTGGGCCCTGAGTACAGCTCCGCCAACCCCCGGCAATCTACTCGACCCTTTCTGGCACAGTTAGTTTAGGGGTATACACATGTAATACTTATACTTTATGAGAGACTCAGACACGGAGTAGTTATAAAGGAATAACAGATTTTTACTTTCAGCTATGCAAAGGGAATGAACAGTGATAACAACTTGACCATTAGAATATTCACAGAGCCCTGCAATATTAAAATATCAGTCACACTACACCATGGAGAAAGGGGGGGTGGATAAGGAGACGCCACGTGGGGCGACTGTTAACTAGGCGCCCTGTGGCGCAATAACTAAACTAGGTCCCTAATGAATCAGGCCTGATTCCTAACTCTAGAACTCAGTCCTGTATGAATGATGGATTCTTCACCGGCATCTGTAGAGGTGGTGCACTTAAGAATAAACTACAATTGTAATCCAGGAAAAGGAAAGTTGATAACTGACAACACTTCACTGGAGATCCTCTGGATCAGTCCTGCTGTGAATCTCCAGTGAGAGTCTTTAACATGAGGTAGTAGGCCTCGGCAGTTTATAGGCACAGTACTAGCAAACAGGTTAGGGAATGAGCTTACGCTCGCTCACCCGCCGGACACGATCTCCGTCCGGAACTTCCACCGGCTGTGACTTCACTCGCCCACAGCGGTTGCTGCGATCGGGTCCCCGATCCCATCCAGGCTGTAAGTAGAGATGTCGGATGCCACCCAGGCTCGCAGTGGGGTGGAAGGCTCTTTGGTCGGCTGCGGAAGGCCCCAGGCTTCAGGCCTTACCCAGCACAGGTCCGCACAGGTGTATCAGTCTCTGCCGTCCCATGTCCAAAGAGGCCGAGCCAGGCCTCGCCCCTTCCTTATATATCCCCACCCATGAGTCTCTGGGGCAGAAGCAAAACATCCTGGGAACCAGTGGGGTTCTGGGAACAGTAGTTCGAGAGCATTTAAAGGAACCCCGCTACACATGAAAAATCAAAAGTGCTCATTTTAAAGGCTTATATGCAAGTTATTGCCAGTACATGCTTTGGCCAATCAGCAGCCGTCAATGCACTGCGATCCCGCAGTGCATTATGGGCATTATGGGGAGCTCCGCGGCGCTCGAATTTGCCGCAAACGGCCCATATGTTTGTTTGTTCTGCAAACAAACGAACACCTGTTGTTCGAGTGGAACTTACTTTTGACTCGCACATCGGGACCATCCCTAGTGTAAATTTATTACAGTTGCTAGATTTAATAAATATTCTGGACGGTAAACTGAGTTTACATGCATATGCTTTCAATCTCCATACGCCTGAAAAAGTGCATAAACAAACGTAATCACGCAGCAAAATTAGCATTTTTTATGCTTGACTTTTCTGCCATCTCCAGGCAGAAAGCTCCAGTGTACATATGAGGGTTTTTTTTTTTAATACCCCCCTGTACATGAGGACATATGTAGCTTCTTTTCTGATTTAGACATACAGTATAGGGGTTGATTTACTAAAACTGGAGAATGCAAAATCTTCTTAGCCTAGGTTCACATTGCTGCGGGTTAGAAGTCATGCGAGTTCAGCTGAACTCGCACGATTTTAACCCGGCAATGCAGTCCGACTTTGGGGGCGATTAGACAGATATCTGTGCAGGTTCATGCACAGATGTCTATACAAATCGCCCCTGAAGTTGCCAAAAGTAGTACTGGATTTACTTTTGGGAATCGGTTTGGCACCGCGCCGATTCAGACTGGCAATAGCAGCCGATTTGGCCAGCAATTTGACATGTCAAATCGCAGGCCAAATTGGACCAATGTGAACCAGGGCTTATTGTCAAAGCTTAATTATACAAGCCGTACTCTCCAGTTTTAGTAAATCAACCCTATACTGCACAAATAAGCTAGTACTTGGAAATGCTTTTTTATTGACCACTTGCCTACTGGGCCCTTTTACCCCCTTCCTGCCCAGGCCAATTTTCAGCTTTCAGTGCTGTCGCACTTTGAATGACAATTGCGCAGTCATGCAATACTGTACTCATATGGAATTTTTATAATTTTTTCACACAAATAGAACTTTCTTTTGGTGGAATTTAATCACCACTGGGTTTTTTCTTTTTTGCTAAACAAACAAAAAAAGACCAATTAAAAAAAATAAAAATTTTTTTTTTTTAGTTTGTTATACAATTTTGCAAACAGGTAGTTCTTCTCCTTCACTGATGTGCGCTGATAGGGCTGCACTGATAGGCTGCACTTATGGGCACTGATAGGCACTGATGAGGTGGCGCTGATGGGCACTGATAGGTGGCACTGATGGGGTGGCACTGGTGGGCACTGATGAAGAGGCACTTAAGGGTCGCACTGATGGGCACTGAGATCTGGCAGTAATAGCTGGCACTGATGTGCACTGATAGGCGGCACTGATGGGCGCTGATAGGTGGCACTGATGGGCAGCACTGATAGATGACACTGATGATGAGGCACTGATGAGCACTGTTTGACAACGCTGGTGGGCACTGATTAGCAGCACTGGTGTGGAATGTTGGGACCAATGTCCCTTTTACAGAAGTCAGTTATTGGCTGTCTTCATCTCTCCTTACACTGTCAGCGTGAGCAGAGAAAAGCAGATAACCAGCTTCTGTTTACATCCTGTGACCAGCTCTCATTGGCTGACAGCTGATCACATGGTAAATGGCCACTGTGATTGGCCCTTTACCCTGAGCTGTGGTCAGCTGAGTCCAAAGGACTTGGCAATCACAGAGCACACCGCGAGCACAGCAGGACTTTTCCTGTACGTAAACGTCCCCGTAGGTAAAGATACCTTGAGTCATGAACATTTATCTTTTCGTTGTGCGTTCACTAGGGGGTTCTTGGCCAGTGCTGAATTCTGGCGGAGAGTATGAATATTCGGTGGAATCTCCACAAAACCCCTTTTGCCTCCTGGGCTCTGCCTTGGGGAGAGCATGCACTGTATATCTGGACCTATTGCGAGAGAAACAGCCTGAATCAGGTCTGCAGTTTGATCCTGCCTTTTTGGAATGTGAGTGCAGGAAAATAGAGCAGAAGAATGGTTGTCACCTAGAACCATCATTGTCAAGAAGGTCCTGGAGGGCTGGTTGGGAGCTGAAACTCATAGACCACACTGTAAGTCTGAACTGCTGAGAACCAAATCAAATGTTGCTGGTCTCGGTTTAAAGGCACACCATCAAATATTTTTTTGCCTCAGCTTAAAGGCACACCAGTCCTAAAACCATTTCCTCCACTTGAGTTAGTTGTGGAAAGAACCTTTTTTGGAGCAGATGGATATTCTGTATACCCTAATCGTCGCTCCCCCAGAGTTGTTTAAATAAACTACTCCTCAAGCAAAGATTGACAAAGTGGAGGTTCATTAATCAGTTGCTGTTGGATAGTGGGTGAATTATGTGGGGCATTTGTGGAATTGCTATCTCTAGAAAGGCTAGGAGGGCCCACTATTACTCAGAGGCACTTTAGGGGGTACCTCTACAATTATAAAATTGTTCATAGAAGGAAAGAAAAAACAAAGAAAGTAGACATTAAAAATACTTGCTCTGTGCTTTTACCTGTATTTTTTTGTTGGTGACAGGGTTTCATTAATATGTATTTGCTAAACAAACTGGGTATATGAAGCTCATCATGTTGTTTAGTGTCTGATGGATCACATGCCCAACCTTGCTGACAACCTAAAATGTTGCAACTTAGAAATAAAGTATAGACTCATTCCCATTGATTCAGAGGAAAATGATAATGACGCTAGTCACTTTAAAGTCACTTTGAGAAACAAAAGAATCTTGGTAATCGCTTGAAATAATGGCTTGCTTTACAGAACCCATTAGAGTTTTCACTCAGAAAAATAAAGGAGAAATCGGTTATCAAAATATTTTGATTCTTTCGAAATTAGTCTACACTCTTAAATCTGCTTGGTGACATTTATACAGAGATTTGTATTCACTGCTGTCTCCATACACAAGACTCTAATGTAGTACTGTATGCATCGGCGTAGGAGTTTAGAACAGAAACAAGGAGACCCCCAGAGCAAACAATTTAAAAGAAATTTGTTTTAAATGTATAATCATTCCTGTTATGTGAAGAATACGATCACTGTGTTTTATTTTTGAAAATTACATGGACTTGGCTTAGGCACCAGACAGTAATTACCCAAGTTTTTTTTAATAGGTTTGAGAAAATAATTACAAGAAAAATCATTCTCTCTTCGGTGCACACTACATACATTTTGTTGCTAAAGTGCTGTATAGTGGTTTTCTTTATTAAATGCATTTTCTAATGTTTGATAGCCAAAACTGAAATTAATATTTAAGATGAGGTTAGACCAGTGTTTTGTAAAGGTGTAGAATTATTGATTTACTCTTAAATGTATGCCCATTTTAATCTGTGGCAGTTTTTTGCTAGCTTTATTAGCTATGGCTTAGCATTGCATGCTATTGCTAAGTCTGTGATCTAAAAGTACCTCAAGATCCTATTCCATCATTGCTTCTCCCAGGGGAGCCCCTGTAATTTGCATGTATAATTTTGACACCCAAGTGCATAACTTTACATTTCTCAATATTGAACCTCCTCTGCCATGTAGCAGCCCAGCCCTTAACTTCTTTTGGTCTTCCTGTAATTAGTCTTTGCCAAAGTTATATCCCTGCATAATTTGGTATCATCGGCAAACACTGAGATTGAGCTGCTGATTCCAACCTTTATGCTTGGTTGGTATGGCACTGCTTTTAATGTCACCTCAGTTATATAAGAGCTGTCATTGCATAAAGCCTGCAGCCGCAGGATGCCTCCCATGGAGGCAAAGTTTCTCAGTTTTTTTTTTCTCGGCTGTGATCGAAGATGAATGGACATCACGGGACATTTTATTTTTTAATAAAGGAATTGTCCCAAACTGTCTACTGTAAGTTTTACTTTTTTGACACTTTTTTTGGTGAATGTGTAGGGGTAAAATGTACCCAATACCCATTCACATAGGGGGAGCGGGATCTGGGATCTATATATATATATATATATATATATATATATATATATACACAGCGCCATTTAAAATTGTTTAAATATACCAAACAAAAAAACACAACCCTATGTGGCAAAAACACTTTCTTAATACCCATCTTGTCTAAAAAAAAAACACAGGCCAATCCATGGGACACCCTGCACAATTAATACAATAAAACATGTGCATACAGAAAATTATAAGTGTATAAAAGTTTTAGAATAGTACACATTATGCACAAAGGTCCTAAATTGAAAAAAAAATGTATATCATACCCCACTAGCTATTCTTAAAGTGGAAGTAAACACATTTTTTTTTAAATTAAGGCTTGCACCTCGTACAGTATAGGATTACATGTCATCTGTGCCCAGTCTTGCCACAAAGAGTTAATCCAGCTCTGAGCAGTCCTCTTATCTTTTTTCAGTGAGATAAAAACGGACAGACAGAGAAATCTCCTCCTTGCTGTGAGTGACAGGTGATTTACATATCTCATGCACGAGCCTGAAAGAGACATTCTGTTTACTTCAGATCCCCTCCTCCTTTCTTCTCCAGCTTTTCCAGGATTGGCTGCTCCACACCTCAGCATGATTGGGCATGCTGAAGTCATGTGGTGACTTTTCTGGGTTTTGACTGGATGTTATTGATGATGATGAAAATGCATGTTGACAAGGGGAGTGTAGAGGTGGGTGCGGAGTCTACTGACATCACGACTCCACCCATCGAGCTCTGGACAACAGACCCACCCACAGAACCTGCAGTTTTTCAGGTCTCATAACAGACAGAGGGGAGACATTTGACAGGTAAGGATACATGCAGGAGGCATGTACAGTATATCCTTATAGATAACTAACCACTATGGCAAAAGTTTAAAAAAGGATGAGAGTGGGTTTACATCCACTTTAATGAACCAATTAATGTCCCATTTGATGCTTAAACCACGAGGTGTGTATATCTTAAGGTCATTCGTCTATTTTGTCTCTAAACAGAATATTTCCCTTTTAGTATTATTACCTCTCCAGTGGGGAATGTTTGTCAGTCACGAGAAAGACACAGTTCCCTCAGGATTTTTGTTATGATGGATGGTGTAATGCTTGGACACACTATATACTTTCTAACCCTCCCTAATATTAGTCGCATGTTCATTGAGATAGACATGCAGTTTTCTTGTAGTGCGCCCTACATATTGAATGCCGCATGGACAACTTAACTGTAGACTACATTTTTGGTGTTACGTGTTATAAATGACCGTATATTTTACACCTTTGACGTCTGTGTACGTAGATTGGAAACTAAGGACCTTTCGTTCCCTAACATTATTGATATTGCATACATTACATCTTTTACACTTGCATATAAGCCTTTATAATTAGCACTTTAGATTTCTCCCATAGAGTTTTCGAATTTGCCGCGAACACCCCAATTTGTTCGCTGTTCCCGCGAACGGGCGAACAGGCAATGTTCGAGTCGAACATGAGTTTGACTCGAACTCGAAGCTCATCCCTACTGGGCACAGCCTAATCCTGTGGTTGGCAACCTTCCATTGACGGGCAGGTGACAGGTAAACTGCAATGCTTCCTTGCTGACCCTCAGGACCTGGACAGGAGAGGTGGTGGTGGTGGAGTTTAGTGGAACCGATCTGTATTTTCCTCAAGCAGCAGCTGAAAGTAGGCTTCTCAACCACTCCCTCTCGTCAACATGTGTACTGCTATACATGTGCCGCATTGTACGCCCTCTGCTTGACCTGATACGGCAAGCAGGGGCTTCCTATACCTTTCAGCCTTAAGGTGACTTGAGGCGACAGCAGATTCATATTGTCAGACCCAGACCAGCTGACTGACTTCTTTCTCTTCCTCTAGCAAGAACCGGTCGATGTTCTGAACTGGCTGGATCCTCTAGATGACCGTTCAAGACAGATAGAACTTGGTCCCTTCCCGCAACGCCGTAGGCGTCCTAGGTCTAGATCTGTATCCTCTGGTCCTGGAATATGATGACCTACCTATCCAGAAGATTGACACAGTTTTACCTTGGAGAACAATGCCTTATTCCCATCCTCCACACCATTCACTTCATCGGGGGTCCTAACGGCTCTAACACACTCCTGGCAGGTTTGCTCTGCTCTATGCTCCCTTGCCTGTGATATTTCCCTTGCAATCTGTGCCCACCAGCACATTTGGTCAGGTTCTGTATGATTGAAGAGGGACAGTAATGCGGGTTCTTTCCCTGCCCTTTGCTAGTACAACTGTCTAGCTGGGGTTCGGGAGAGAACACAGGCACTAGATGATTTTTGTTTCACACTGTGTTGGGCATCAGGTCACACAGAACACACTGAATGTCGATCCATTCTCCCACCCATACCTACACTTTTGCATATGATGTTCCACTCCGTTTTGGGCTGCCTACCCTCCCACTCTTCCTCTCTGATACTTGTATGTTGATATTCACAGAGGTAGGGGGATTGGCTCTGTGTGGAGGCATGGCCTCCAGATTTTGAAATTTTCTGATGGTGCTGAGGCTTGTCAAATACATGCCAAGCACACAGCAGACTTGAATGTCTCCCCGGAATGATCTTTTGATGCCCTTGGGGCACCATGTGTTTATGCCAGATCCTTATCCCTCTCCCTTTTTCTGTCAGCTGAAGCCACTATGATTACCTATTGTATATCTTTCTAGGTTTAATAGTCTAACTTTATATTAAAATATCCTGTTGAATGCTATTATCTGTTGTTTTTATAACTGAGACTGTATGTACTGTATAACTGTAGCTGAGTAGGAGTATGTATGCCATCTCTAGAACCCTGGGTACATTTATTTAGCAATACTCACAGAGTCTGATGCTTCCTCAGAGACAAAAGTGATTTCTCCCTCACCTTTTTTGTAAAGTTTGAAGCTTACATTGTTCATTTCGGATGACTCCTTTCAGAAGTGACTGTACCATGCCTTATGTACGGGTCAAATATTAGGTGTGCCAATTATCGGATATCTATGCCTGCTATGCTGTCGGGATCATGACTCAGGTCCATCCATCTCCCACAGTAGGACTGGCACGGCTTGTGCCTAAAGCGTGATCCTTCACGCAGTGTCTCGCTTCCGTGAGCACATTAGTACTCTTAGACACTTCTCATCAGGTGTCTTTCCGTGTAACTTTTACTTTCCCCCTCTATCCTTGCGCTCTCCTCCCTTCCCCCCCTCTCCTCTCCTCTCTGTTCTATAGTCCTCCCTACTGCCTTCTTCCCTAAACTTTCTATATTTTACCCCCCTTTTATTCTTTCTTACACTCCAGCATGGCTCACGCAGTGATTTCTCGCCCTCAACTAAAATTTTGCTCATACAATGTAAACTCCCCTAACATTGCCTCTACATGCGGGCAAATCCTCTATCAAATGCACAAACGTCAGATTAACATGTTACTTTTACAGGAGACACATTTCCACTCTGTGGGGTGTATATTATAAGGGAGCACTTAAATTATATAATATGCTATACACTATAATTAAATAGCGTGAAAAATAAAGTGCAAAGTGCTTAGTACTTCATATTCATCAATAATAGGGATGAGCCGAACACCCCCGGGTTCGGTTCGCACCAGAACCTTCGAACGGACCGAAAGTTCGCGCGAATTTTCGAACCCTATTCGTTATAATGGACGCGAACGTTCGAAATCAAAATTGCTAATTACAACGGCCAATATGCATGTTAATGTCATAAAACAGGTTTGGGGACCCGGGTCCTGCCCCAGGGGACATATATCAATGCAAAAAGAAATTTTAAAAACTAAAGTTTTTTCGGGAGCAGTCATTTTAATGATGCATAAAGTGAAAAAAAAAAAAGTGAAATTTTCCTTTAAATATGGTACCTGGGGGGTGTCTAAAGTATGCCTGTGAAGTGGCATGTGTTTCCCGTGTTTAGAACTGTCCTTGCACAAAATGACATTTGTAAAGGAAAAAAAGAAGCCATTTAAAACCACTTGCGGCTTTAATGTCATGTCTTGTCCTGGCCGCCATATGGCTGAAAATCCTTGAGAAAAATGGCATGGCTACCCCATCACCCCCCCCCCACCCCAGCCCCTTTGGGTCTTGTATGGATACTAAGGGGGACCCCGCACCCAAAATAAAACCCTATACCTACAACCCTATATACTCTGAACAGCAGTATATAGGTGGTGCAAACAAGACATGGACTGTAGGTTTGTTCTTAAGTAGAATCTGAACAGGTACATTATGAAGTGTAGCTACATCCCAAAAAAATCAATTTTTAAGCTTTTTGGAGAACATAGGGAGGGGTTATCACCCCTGTAACATTTGCTGTCTTTGCACATCTGTTCAGAACATGTCACCTCACTTTCCGTCCCAATGACAAATGTTTTTGGAAAAGTGGGGTTTTAATTGAAACAAGGATTGGTGATAAAGCATCAGTAGAGAGGAGATACCTTTTTCCCAAATTAAATCTAACAGGATAGAATTTTCCTTCCTAGGGGTAGATTTCCTCTCACTTCCTGTTTTCTCTTGCCGTTTGCAAGTAGGAGTCGTTTGTAAGTTGGATGTTTGAAAGTAGGGGCCTGCCGTATATACTCTGCAGAAATTTGCCCTATTAGATGTTGGTGTAGCCACAAGACTGGTGGGCACAGGAATGGGCCCTGCTGTGAGTTAATAGATCAAGATTTGTACTTGCATGCACCTGTTGAACCGGGCAGAAAAATTGGGCCTTTGGTGGTGGTGGTGGTGGTGGTGGACGGTGTTGCCACAAGACTGTAAGCCCTCACAGTTACTCTTGGTGGGTGCAGGAATGGGCCCTGCTGTGAGTTATTAGATCAAGATTTGTAATTGCATGCACCTGTTGAACAGGGCAGAAAAATTGGGCCTTTGGTGGTGGTGGTGGTGGTGGACGGTGTTGCCACAAGACTGTAGGCCCTCATAGTTACTCTTGGTGGGCGCAGGAATGGGCCCTGCTGTGAACTATTAGATCAAGATTTGTAATTACACGCCCCTGTTAAACAGGGGCTGAAAAATTGTGCCTTAGGCATTGGTGCTGGTGCCACAACACTGCAACCCCTCACAGATACTGTACTTGGAGCACAGCAGTCACACCTGTTGCGAAGCATCTTTTTAAAAAAATGTAATTACACGCCCCTGTTATACAGGGGCTGAAAAATTGTGCCTTAGGCACTGGTGCTGGTGCCACAACACTGCAACCCCTCACAGATACTGTACTCTGAGCACAGCAATGAGACCTGTTGCAAAGCATTGCCTAAAAATTGTAATTACACGCCCCAACAGGGGCTGAAAAATTGTGCCTTAGGCACTGGTGCTGGTGCCACAACACTGCAACCCCTCACAGATACTGTACTCTGAGCACAGCAGTCACACCTGTTGCGAAGCATCTTTTTAAAAAATTGTAATTACACGCCCCTGTTATACAGGGGCTGAAAAATTGTGCCTTAGGCACTGGTGTGGTGGCATGGATCATTGAGGAGGAGGAAGAGGATAGTCAGTGAACATAACAGGACAGTCACTCAGCATCAGCATAGGCAGTCTTGAAGGGATGTGACATTATAAATTATTCCGTTATATCCGCTTCAGGTGTCTGGTAGCTGGTGGTGATCCAAGACTGATTCATTTTTATGAAGGTCAGTCGATCAACCGAGTCGGTGGACAGGCGCACCCTATGATCGGTGACAAATCCTCCAGCAGCACTGAATGTGCGTTCGGAAAGAACGCTGGATGCAGGACAGGCCAGTAGCTCAATTGCATACTGTGCAAGCTCTGGCCAGTGATCCATCCTCAGGACCCAGTAAGCCAGAGGATTTTCGGTGGGAAAGGTGTCCAAGTCTGACCTTGCCCCTAGGTATTCCTGCGCCATGTATATCAGACGCTGGCGATGGTTGCTGGAACCGATCATACCTTGGGGCTGCGGACTAAAAAATTGTCTGAACGCATCGGTCAGACGTCCACCTTCCCCACCGCTCCTTCTGCTACTGACCGAAGCCTCAGCAACTCGTCGTCCAGGACCAGGAGTTTGTAACCTCCCAGTTTCTGGGAACGCGTTGCACAGACCTTTCTGCAAGGCCTCCCTGAGATGTCTCATCCTCTGCTCCCTCTGCGACGGCAAGATAAGGTCCGCAACCTTACCCTTGTACCGTGGATCAAGGAGAGTGGCCAGCCAGTAATGGTCACTCTCCTTGATCCGAAGAACACGAGGATCCTTCCGCAGGCTTTGCAGGATCAGGGAGGCCATGCAGCGTAGGTTAGCTGAGGCATTCGGTCCGGAGTCTTCTGGGTCACTAAGGATGACATGATCGCCAGCCACCTCCTCCCAGCCACGTACAAGTCCACTGGTTTGTTGGGACTGTACATCATCCCTAAAAGACTGCTGCTGCTGATGCTGAGTGCCAGGCTCCACCTCCATGCTCACACAATCCTCCTCCTCCTCCTCCTCCTCTTCCTGTGTGATGGGTGGGACAGAAGGAACATTGTCTGGATAAAGGGGGCCTTGAGAGACAAGGAAGTCCTCCTCTTCCTGCCTCTGTTCTGCCTCAAGTGCCCTGTCCATTATCCCACGCAGCGTATGCTCCAACAGGTGGACAAGAGGTACAGTGTCACTGATGCATGCACTGTCACTGCTCACCATCCTCGTGGCCTCCTCAAATGGTGAGAGGACAGTGCATGCATCCCTGATCATGCTCCACTGGCGTGGGGAAAAAAAGCCAAGCTCCCCTGACCCTGTCCTGGTGCCGTAGTCGCAAAGGTACTCATTGATGGCCCTCTGCTGCGTGTGCAGTCGCTGCAGCATGGCCAACGTTGAGTTCCACCTGGTGGGCATGTCACATATTAGGCGGTTCTTGGGCAGGTTCAGCTCCTTTTGCAGCTCAGTCAGCCGAGCACTGGCATTATAAGATCGGCGGAAATGCACACAGACTTTCCTGGCCTGCCTCAGGACATCCTGTAAGCCTGGGAACCTGCCCAAGAACCGCTGCACCACCAGGTTGAGGACGTGAGCCATACAGGGCACATGGGTGAGCTGCCCCTGTCGCAGGGCGGAGAGGAGGTTGGTGCCATTATCAGAAACGACCATTCCTGGCTTAAGCTGGCGTGGCGTCAACCACCTCTCGGCCTGCCCCTGCAGAGCTGCCAGAACCTCTGGCCCAGTGTGGCTCCTGTCCCCCAAACACACCAGCGCAAGCACGGCATGGCATCTTTTTGCCTGCGTACTCGCGTAGCCCCTTGTACGCCTACGGAGCACCGCTGGTTCCGAGGACAGAGCACTCGAAGAGGACATGGAGGAAGAAGAAGAGGAGGGGGTGGAGGAGAGAGGTGTGTCACAACCAGTAGTAGCATTTTGGAGGCGTGGTGGCGGAACAACCTCCAACACTACTGCACCTTGTCCTGCATCCCTCCCAGCTGCCAATAGAGTGACCCAATGGGCCGTGAAAGAAAGATAACGTCCCTGTCCATGCCTGCTGGACCATGAGTCAGCGGTAATATGCACCTTACCGCTGACCGCCCTGTCCAGCGAGGCATGGACATTGCCTTCCACATGCCAGTAGAGAGACGGAATCGCCTTCCGTGAGAAAAAGTGGCGTTTGGGAACCTGCCACTGAGGAACCGCACATTGAACAAACTCACGGAAGGGGGCCGAGTCTATCAACTGAAAAGGCAGCAGTTGAAGTGCTAGCAATTTAGCCAAGCTAGCATTCAACCGCTGGGCATGTGGATGGCTGGGAGTATACTTCTTTCGACGGTCCAGCAGCTGGGGCAGGGAAATTTTCCTGCTACAATCGGACGTCGGTGTACTGCAAGTACTTGGTTGTGACACACCTAATTCTACACCTTCAGTCCTCTCAGAGCAGCTTTCAGAGAGGACTGAAGATATAGTGGGGATGGAGATCCCAGCTGATGAGGAGCAAGGAGAGGTCCGCTTTGTTCTTTGGTGTGGGTCTTTTATGTGTGCTTGCCAACGAGCTGCATGGCAGGTCGACATATGTCTGCTCATGCTTGTGGTGCCCAAGCGGCTGATGTTTTGGCCACGCGAGATACGCTTGAGACAAATATTGCAAATAGCAGTGGTGCGATCTGATGCACTCGTCTCAAAAAAGGCCCACACCAAAGAACTTTTGTGATAACGTGCAGAGGCAGCGCCCTGCACAGGCGGAGCTCTGCGGTGTGGTACAGTTGCTGTGCTGGCCTCTAGCTGGCCTCCAGGGGGCATCCTGCCTTGTTGGACATGTGACGCTGCATCCTCCTCCTCCTCCTCCTCTCTCCCTTCAGGCACCCACGTGGAGTCAGTGACCTCATCATCCCCTCCCTCTTCACCACTAGAGCAAACCTGGCAGTAAGCTGCAGCTGGTGGAACACTACTGCCAGATTGCTGTCCTTCAGCATCCCCTCTCTCTGCGCGCACACTACTGACTTCCTCAAGCTGGGTATCATCATCCGAGCCTTCGAATCGTTGGGCATCCTCCTGGAGCATGTACCCAACACTGTGCTCAAACAGTTCGGGGGACTCCTCAGGAGGACATGGTGGGTCTAGGGAAGGGGTGGCTGATGATGCCATTGAGTACGCATTGGCAGCTGCTCTGCCAGTACCCTGAGCCTGGGTGAGAGAGGATGAGGAGGATGAGGAGGGCTTGGTCATCCATTCTACCAAGCCTTCGGCATGATGCGGCTCCACATGTCCAGCTGCCGAAAACAAAGACAAGCGTGTCCCATGGCCACGTGCTGATGACGATGCACGACCACGTCCACGGCCAGCACTGTTGTCTCTAGAAACAGAGCCTGCCTGCCCTGTGTTCTTGCCTCGGCACGCTCTGCCTCTCCTTGGCGGTCTTCCAGCCATTGTAGTCGGTAGTGTATATAGTATAAAAAATAGAACTCCTGTGTGTGCTCACAACACACTGTAGGTCCTATGGGTGCTGACACTAACACACTATAGGTACTATGTGTGCTGCTGACAAGAAAATATAGGAGCTCTGTTTGCTGCCACTAACACACTAGAAGTCCTATGGGTGCTGCTGAGAAGAAAATATAGGAGCTCTGTTTGCTGCCACTAACACACTAGAAGTCCTATGGGTGCTGCTGAGAAGAAAATATAGGAGCTCTGTGTGATGCCACTAACACACTAGAAGTCCTATGGGTGCTGCTGAGAAGAAAATATAGGAGCTCTGTGTGATGCCACTAACACACTAGAAGTCCTATGGGTGCTGCTGAGATGAAAATATAGGAACTCTGTGTGATGCCACTAACACATTAGAAGTCCTATGGGTGCTGCTGAGAAGAAAATATAGGAGCTCTGTGTGATGCCACTAACACACTAGAAGTCCTATGGGTGCTGCTGAGAAGAAAATATAGGAGCTCTGTGTGATGCCACTAACACACTAGAAGTCCTATGGGTGCTGCTGAGAAGAAAATATAGGAGCTCTATGTGATGCCACTAACACACTAGAAGTCCTATGGGTGCTGCTGAGAAGAAAATATAGGAGCTCTGTTTGCTGCCACTAACACACTAGAAGTCCTATGGGTGCTGCTGAGAAGAAAATATAGGAGCTCTGTTTGCTGCCACTAACACACTAGAAGTCCTATGGGTGCTGCTGAGAAGAAAATATAGGAGCTCTGTTTGCTGCCACTAACACACTAGAAGTCCTATGGGTGCTGCTGAGAAGAAAATATAGGAGCTCTGTGTGATGCCACTAACACACTAGAAGTCCTATGGGTGCTGCTGAGAAGAAAATATAGGAGCTCTGTTTGCTGCCACTAACACACTAGAAGTCCTATGGGTGCTGCTGAGAAGAAAATATAGGAGCTCTGTTTGCTGCCACTAACACACTAGAAGTCCTATGGGTGCTGCTGAGAAGAAAATATAGGAGCTCTGTGTGATGCCACTAACACACTAGAAGTCCTATGGGTGCTGCTGAGAAGAAAATATAGGAGCTCTGTTTGCTGCCACTAACACACTAGAAGTCCTATGGGTGCTGCTGAGAAGAAAATATAGGAGCTCTGTTTGCTGCCACTAACACACTAGAAGTCCTATGGGTGCTGCTGAGAAGAAAATATAGGAGCTCTGTTTGCTGCCACTAACACACTAGAAGTCCTATGGGTGCTGCTGAGAAGAAAATATAGGAGCTCTGTGTGATGCCACTAACACACTAGAAGTCCTATGGGTGCTGCTGAGAAGAAAATATAGGAGCTCTGTTTGCTGCCACTAACACACTAGAAGTCCTATGGGTGCTGCTGAGAAGAAAATATAGGAGCTCTGTTTGCTGCCACTAACACACTAGAAGTCCTATGGGTGCTGCTGAGAAGAAAATATAGGAGCTCTGTGTGATGCCACTAACACACTAGAAGTCCTATGGGTGCTGCTGAGATGAAAATATAGGAACTCTGTGTGATGCCACTAACACATTAGAAGTCCTATGGGTGCTGCTGAGAAGAAAATATAGGAGCTCTGTTTGCTGCCACTAACACACTAGAAGTCCTATGGGTGCTGCTGAGAAGAAAATATAGGAGCTCTGTGTGATGCCACTAACACACTAGAAGTCCTATGGGTGCTGCTGAGAAGAAAATATAGGAGCTCTGTTTGCTGCCACTAACACACTAGAAGTCCTATGGGTGCTGCTGAGAAGAAAATATAGGAGCTCTGTGTGATGCCACTAACACACTAGAAGTCCTATGGGTGCTGCTGAGAAGAAAATATAGGAGCTCTGTGTGATGCCACTAACACACTAGAAGTCCTATGGGTGCTGCTGAGATGAAAATATAGGAACTCTGTGTGATGCCACTAACACATTAGAAGTCCTATGGGTGCTGCTGAGAAGAAAATATAGGAGCTCTGTTTGCTGCCACTAACACACTAGAAGTCCTATGGGTGCTGCTGAGAAGAAAATATAGGAGCTCTGTGTGATGCCACTAACACACTAGAAGTCCTATGGGTGCTGCTGAGAAGAAAATATAGGAGCTCTGTTTGCTGCCACTAACACACTAGAAGTCCTATGGGTGCTGCTGAGAAGAAAATATAGGAGCTCTGTTTGCTGCCACTAACACACTAGAAGTCCTATGGGTGCTGCTGAGAAGAAAATATAGGAGCTCTGTGTGATGCCACTAACACACTAGAAGTCCTATGGGTGCTGCTGAGAAGAAAATATAGGAGCTCTGTTTGCTGCCACTAACACACTAGAAGTCCTATGGGTGCTGCTGAGAAGAAAATATAGGAGCTCTGTGTGATGCCACTAACACACTAGAAGTCCTATGGGTGCTGCTGAGAAGAAAATATAGGAGCTCTGTTTGCTGCCACTAACACACTAGAAGTCCTATGGGTGCTGCTGAGAAGAAAATATAGGAGCTCTGTTTGCTGCCACTAACACACTAGAAGTCCTATGGGTGCTGCTGAGAAGAAAATATAGGAGCTCTGTGTGATGCCACTAACACACTAGAAGTCCTATGGGTGCTGCTGAGATGAAAATATAGGAACTCTGTGTGATGCCACTAACACATTAGAAGTCCTATGGGTGCTGCTGAGAAGAAAATATAGGAGCTCTGTTTGCTGCCACTAACACACTAGAAGTCCTATGGGTGCTGCTGAGAAGAAAATATAGGAGCTCTGTTTGCTGCCACTAACACACTAGAAGTCCTATGGGTGCTGCTGAGAAGAAAATATAGGAGCTCTGTTTGCTGCCACTAACACACTAGAAGTCCTATGGGTGCTGCTGAGAAGAAAATATAGGAGCTCTGTGTGATGCCACTAACACACTAGAAGTCCTATGGGTGCTGCTGAGAAGAAAATATAGGAGCTCTGTTTGCTGCCACTAACACACTAGAAGTCCTATGGGTGCTGCTGAGAAGAAAATATAGGAGCTCTGTTTGCTGCCACTAACACACTAGAAGTCCTATGGGTGCTGCTGAGAAGAAAATATAGGAGCTCTGTGTGATGCCACTAACACACTAGAAGTCCTATGGGTGCTGCTGAGAAGAAAATATAGGAGCTCTGTTTGCTGCCACTAACACACTAGAAGTCCTATGGGTGCTGCTGAGAAGAAAATATAGGAGCTCTGTTTGCTGCCACTAACACACTAGAAGTCCTATGGGTGCTGCTGAGAAGAAAATATAGGAGCTCTGTGTGATGCCACTAACACACTAGAAGTCCTATGGGTGCTGCTGAGATGAAAATATAGGAACTCTGTGTGATGCCACTAACACATTAGAAGTCCTATGGGTGCTGCTGAGAAGAAAATATAGGAGCTCTGTTTGCTGCCACTAACACACTAGAAGTCCTATGGGTGCTGCTGAGAAGAAAATATAGGAGCTCTGTGTGATGCCACTAACACACTAGAAGTCCTATGGGTGCTGCTGAGAAGAAAATATAGGAGCTCTGTTTGCTGCCACTAACACACTAGAAGTCCTATGGGTGCTGCTGAGAAGAAAATATAGGAGCTCTGTGTGATGCCACTAACACACTAGAAGTCCTATGGGTGCTGCTGAGAAGAAAATATAGGAGCTCTGTGTGATGCCACTAACACACTAGAAGTCCTATGGGTGCTGCTGAGAAGAAAATATAGGAGCTCTGTTTGCTGCCACTAACACACTAGAAGTCCTATGGGTGCTGCTGAGAAGAAAATATAGGAGCTCTGTTTGCTGCCACTAACACACTAGAAGTCCTATGGGTGCTGCTGAGAAGAAAATATAGGAGCTCTGTTTGCTGCCACTAACACACTAGAAGTCCTATGGGTGCTGCTGAGAAGAAAATATAGGAGCTCTGTGTGATGCCACTAACACACTAGAAGTCCTATGGGTGCTGCTGAGAAGAAAATATAGGAGCTCTGTTTGCTGCCACTAACACCCTAGAAGTCCTATGGGTGCTGCTGAGAAGAAAATATAGGAGCTCTGTTTGCTGCCACTAACACACTAGAAGTCCTATGGGTGCTGCTGAGAAGAAAATATAGGAGCTCTGTGTGATGCCACTAACACACTAGAAGTCCTATGGGTGCTGCTGAGATGAAAATATAGGAACTCTGTGTGATGCCACTAACACATTAGAAGTCCTATGGGTGCTGCTGAGAAGAAAATATAGGAGCTCTGTTTGCTGCCACTAACACACTAGAAGTCCTATGGGTGCTGCTGAGAAGAAAATATAGGAGCTCTGTGTGATGCCACTAACACACTAGAAGTCCTATGGGTGCTGCTGAGAAGAAAATATAGGAGCTCTGTTTGCTGCCACTAACACACTAGAAGTCCTATGGGTGCTGCTGAGAAGAAAATATAGGAGCTCTGTTTGCTGCCACTAACACACTAGAAGTCCTATGGGTGCTGCTGAGAAGAAAATATAGGAGCTCTGTTTGCTGCCACTAACACACTAGAAGTCCTATGGGTGCTGCTGAGAAGAAAATATAGGAGCTCTGTGTGATGCCACTAACACACTAGAAGTCCTATGGGTGCTGCTGAGAAGAAAATATAGGAGCTCTGTTTGCTGCCACTAACACACTAGAAGTCCTATGGGTGCTGCTGAGAAGAAAATATAGGAGCTCTGTTTGCTGCCACTAACACACTAGAAGTCCTATGGGTGCTGCTGAGAAGAAAATATAGGAGCTCTGTTTGCTGCCACTAACACACTAGAAGTCCTATGGGTGCTGCTGAGAAGAAAATATAGGAGCTCTGTTTGCTGCCACTAACACACTAGAAGTCCTATGGGTGCTGCTGAGAAGAAAATATAGGAGCTCTGTTTGCTGCCACTAACACACTAGAAGTCCTATGGGTGCTGCTGAGAAGAAAATATAGGAGCTCTGTGTGATGCCACTAACACACTAGAAGTCCTATGGGTGCTGCTGAGAAGAAAATATAGGAGCTCTGTTTGCTGCCACTAACACACTAGAAGTCCTATGGGTGCTGCTGAGAAGAAAATATAGGAGCTCTGTTTGCTGCCACTAACACACTAGAAGTCCTATGGGTGCTGCTGAGAAGAAAATATAGGAGCTCTGTTTGCTGCCACTAACACACTAGAAGTCCTATGGGTGCTGCTGAGAAGAAAATATAGGAGCTCTGTGTGATGCCACTAACACACTAGAAGTCCTATGGGTGCTGCTGAGAAGAAAATATAGGAGCTCTGTTTGCTGCCACTAACACACTAGAAGTCCTATGGGTGCTGCTGAGAAGAAAATATAGGAGCTCTGTTTGCTGCCACTAACACACTAGAAGTCCTATGGGTGCTGCTGAGAAGAAAATATAGGAGCTCTGTGTGATGCCACTAACACACTAGAAGTCCTATGGGTGCTGCTGAGAAGAAAATATAGGAGCTCTGTTTGCTGCCACTAACACACTAGAAGTCCTATGGGTGCTGTTGGGGTGCAATGCTGTGCTAACAGCACTGCGGTTGGTACTACTGCAATACTGTACTAACCGTAAGCACGCACCAGACTAATCCCCAGCAGCAGCTAATAACACACTAACTGTGCAATCAGCAGCAATGAACGATCAATGACTTAGGTAGCAATGGTTTAGCAAAGAAATAGCCAATGGTTTAGCAAAGAAGAGCAAATCTTTCAGTATCAAGCAAAGACAGAATCAGCAGACTAATCTCTCCTAAAGCCGGAACTCATGTGACCGGGGCCGATGGCGTGGCGGCCTTTTAAATGGTGGGGCGTGTACTAAAGCCCCTGAGCTGTAATTGGCTACAGGCGTCCTGCCTGTAGCCAATTATTGCTCTCCGAGTTTCGGGCGCTGTGATTGGCCAAGCATGCAGGGTCACAGTGCATGCTTGGCCAATCATCAGCCAGCAATGCACTGCGCCGGCCGCGCCGGCCGCAATGCATTGCGGGGCCGCTCGCATCACACGAATGTGATGCGAACGGCCCAAATAGTTCTGGGCTCGACGAGCGAGCGAACGCCCGGTGCTCGATTCGAACATGGGTTCGAATCGAGCACCGGGCCCATCCCTAATCAATAAACGGTACAGTACTTAAACGTATTCAAACGTATTCAAATAGACAAAGTACATAAAGAAAACAGCAATCAGAATAATTTATATAACAAGAATGTCCATAGGACGTGCTACAACCAAATTAAGGGAGTCGCAATGGGAGCTCATTATGCTCCCAGTGTGGCAAACTTAGCACTAAATAAATGGGAACAAGAGAACATTTATGGACAACAGTGGAGTAGCCTCAAACTCTACAAGCGGTATATAGATGATATTGTGATAATGTGGGAGGGCTCTCTAACCAGTCTAGAAAAGTTCATAAAAATGATGAATACAAACAGATATGGGCTAAAGTTTTCAGCTATATAGGACAAGACGTTGATTAATTATTTGGATTTAGTATTAACCAATACACACAATAGAATTACCACACACATGTTTTTTAGAGATACTGATAGAAATGGCTATGTACCAGTCCAAAGTTGTCACCATCCTAAATGGCTTACAGCAATTCCCAAGGGTCAGTACACGAGGATTAGGAGGAATTGTGACAATGTAGAGGACTACAAAGCACAATCTATCCTCACAGACAGATTTGTGGAGAAAGGTTACTCACCTCAGGTATTACAGAAATGTAAAACACATGTTCTTAATATGAATAGAGAAAGTCTTCTGACAAAAAAATATAGAGCACCTTATAATATACACCTTACATTTCACAAAGTTAGCAACTCACACTTTGAGGGGAGCAGCTCCTATTTTGTTACCCATAGCGCGGGGTTCTTCTTATTTTTCACATTTACACTCTGACTCCACCCCGTCTTGCTCCAACAGATACTTTAACAGATGGATCCATAGTACCAACCCGACACAAAAATGTAAGGGAGTATCTATTGCTTTCCATAAAACACTCCCTATTGAATTACTCGACCATCTCTCGGACCCCCAGGGAAGATAGGTTTAATTAAACTCTTTGTGGGGAACTAAATTTACGGTAGCCAACATCTACCTACCCAATATCCACCAAATTCCATCAGCTGTTCAGTACTTGAAGATCCTGGCAGGTTTCACAGAGGGGAAGCTCATACTGGGAGGATATTTTAATGCTCCTCTGGATCCACTTTTGGATTCCTCAACCTCCCGCTCTTCTATATCTTTTCCTAAGCTGCGGGCTCTGAAATGTGCCATCTATAATATACATCTTATTGACGTCTGGAGGATACTGTACCCTAAATCCCGAAACTACACTCATTTCTCTCATGTTCATCAATCATATAGTCGCCTTGATTATTTCCTAATCGACCATAGCTGTCTAGATTGGTCGCCGGAATGTGAAATTGATCCTATGGTTTGGTCTGACCATTCTCCAATATATCTGTCATTCTCGATCCCTTCCACTCCAGTGAAAGAATGGACATGGTGGTTAAACGACTCACTACTATGGATCCAGCGTGTGTCACGTGAATCTCGGAGACCATATCTAATTTTTTTGCGGACCACGCTTCAGACGACACTTCACCGCCCATTAAATGGGAGGCATTAAAGGCAGTTTTGCGGGGCAGCTTCATCCAAATAGGAGCTCATCTAAAGAAAAAACACTCGGCTGCGATAGATGCCGCAGTTCATAAGCTTAGGACACTGGAGACTACACACAATCGCTCTCCAACGGTGGAAACGCTTATAGAGGTTTCCTCCGCCCACACCCAGCTTAGAGAATTATACCAAACGTCAGCCCGAATGTTTGTGGATAAACTTGCCTTCCATCAATATTAATTTCAGGACAAATGTGGTAGATCGTTAGCCCGTTCCCTACATACGAAACCACCTTCCACTTTTATATCCCACATCCAGGACAAATCTGGGGAAACAGTTTTGTCGCCTTCTAAGCTAGCCCAGATATTCATGGAATTTTATCAATGCCTGCATAACATACCTGCTGCAAGCCCTCTTGACTCTCCCTCCACCACGGCTAAGGCCTCTTATATTTCACAAACCGCATTACCTACTCTAGATGACAAAACGATTTAGAATCTTGAAACATTGATCTCGGAAGATGAAGTTGCTTGTGTCATCGCTGCTACCCCATCTGGCAAAAGTCTGGGCCCTGACGACTTTACTACAAAATTCTACAAACAAGTTGCCCCCCTTCTTACCCCCTTCTTAACAAAATTGTTTAATTCCCTCTCAGAAGGATCAGTGTTCCCTCTGCAAACACTTGAAGCTCATATATCTCTCATCCCAAAGCCGGACAAAGACCCGACTATATGTGCGAACTATCGGCATATATCGTTGATAGGAGTAGATTTGAAGGTGTTTGCTAAGGTGTTGGCTAATAGAATGCAGCCATTATTGCCCCGCCTAATACATTTGGATCAGGTGGGCTTTGTGAGCAGACGAGAGGCACGAGACAATACTTTGAAAACACTTCTCCTCACTGACTATGCCGGCACCCGCGATATCCCTTTTTGCCTTCTCTTGGTTGACGCGGAGAAGGCCATCGACTGGCAATTCCTTCACTTGTCTCTGCAGCAGATAGGATTGGGCCACAATATGATCTCCAGAATAATGTCCCTCTATTCTTCTTCTTCCGCTAGAATTAGACTAAATGGATCACTATCCCCAAAGTTTACTATGCATAATATAACACACAGGGGTGCCCCTTGTCCCTCCTTCTTTACGTTCTTGTCATGGAACATCTGACCACTGCCCTTAGGAACAACCTAATTTTAACGTGGGTCCTGGTCATACTAAAATCACCGTCTTTTGCAGATGACTTGCTAATGTTCGTGACCCAACCGCAAGTATCCCTTTCACCTCGTTCTTTAGGAAACTTTGTCAGATTTTCTCCAAATGTATATGGAAGTGGACTGTCCTAGGATAAGATATGATACTATGATTCTTCCGTAGGCCCAGGAAGGAGCTGGGATCCCACACGCTTCCGTATACTACAAGGCGGCGGTACTCACTCGTATCATAGATTAGTTTCATCACCCCTCATTCAAACTCTGGGTTCAACTGGAGAGTCATTTAAATACGATTGATCTCTGTGCTTTGCCGTGGACCCCTACAGCTTGCTCTTTACTGCTCTTACTCATCAGACACTTCAGCTGTGGGACCACTTTGTCTCATCTGAAAATATATCTAAACTGCAGGGTCCTATGACTCCCTTCTTTGGGACCCTGGCTTTCCCTCCAGCTGCAAGTGGGAAAAGATTCAGACCCTGGAATAGGGAGGATCATAGACGCCTGGTTCAGGTCCTTCGTGTGGACCCATCTCTAAGAACAGACACTCCTCCCCAGGCAGCTTTGAGGCACCCAACAATGTGGCTACAGAGAAGCCAAGTTGTGTCCTATATCCGTACCTTTTCTTTCTTATCAGGTATCCTATCTGACCCATCAAGCTTCGGCGAGATGCTTTTACAACCCAGTCCGCCGACACATGTGGTCTCCCAACTTTACTCCCTATTACTCACTGTATCTACCCCTGACCTTCCACTTTACATGCAGAAATAAGAAGCAGACCTACGACACTCTATCTCACCTGCTGATTGGCAAAAGTGCTTTCTCTAGCAACCTTGACTCAAGAAAAAGGGTTTATACTGTTGACAAGATGGTACAGATGCCCTGCGACTATACAACACCTTAACCCTTCTTTGCCAGATGCCTGCTGGTGATGTCTGTCCTCTAGAGGTACTATGCTCCACATTTGGTGGGATTGCCCTCACATACAGAAATTCTGGCAAAGAGTCTTTGAATTATACTGCAGGCTGATGGTGACCTCAATTAAACCCACACCAGAGGTAGCCCTCTTGTCTATGATCCCAGGGCCCTTCAAGTAGATTAAAAAAGATATCCTCCGACACTTCCTCGTCGCAGCTAGGACAGTGATTCCTCGTCATTGGAGATCGACGGAAGTTCCTTCCCTGGGGGACAGGGCTATTGAAGTAGATCAGATTAGAGATCTGGAGCGTCTGTTGACCCCAGAAACTGGAAAGGGGGAACAGTTCTCCATCACTTGGTCTTCATGGTCAGTATTTCATTACTCCGAAGTCTTTACCATATGGGCTGAAAATGACCCAACCTCATCTACTATATAGCCATGCTGGAGTGACCCCTCACCCTCTTTATTCTTTTCCCTTTGTGGTATCTTTCTTTCTTTTCCCTAAATATTCTCATTCCCTTCTTGAATCAAACATCTGAACTTCTGACAGCGGTCCCATGTGAAGTTTAGATCCATAAACTAGCTTTTTATCTTAAGATACTGAGAGATCCCTACAACATCCTATACCGTTCTGATTAGACCACTTTATATTATAACTCCTCTCATAGTTGGAGCTAGACTGTATGTGGGAATTTGCCCATGTATTACTACTCACTCTTTTATGTGATATGAGACTACAATGTTTTTCATTAATACTCCTCTAGGAATACTAAAGACAGGAAGTCTCAGATTGCACATACTTTATATATGTTTACTTCACTGCACTGTGTAAACTACATTTCAATACCATACTGTAACGTGGTTATTCAATTTGTTCTTTTTTCACCTTTCAATAAAATAAGATTGAAACACCAAAAAGCAAAACGATTGGTAAATACCACATAAAACAACATTAAAGTAAATTCACTAAAGGAAATAAATAAATAAATAAATGTGTAAAATAAATAGTGGTGCAGGCTTATGAAATGTAACCACTTGCCTTTTACCCCCTTCCTGCCCAGGCCAATTTTCAGCTTTCAGCACTGTCACACTTTGAATGACAATTGTGCTGTCATGCAATGCTGTACCCAAATACATTTTTTATAATTTTTTTCCCACAAATAGAGCTTTCTTTTGGTGGTATTTAATCACCACTGGTTTTTTTTTTGCTCAAAAACTAAAAAAAGAGCGAACATTTAGGAAAAAAAAGTATTTTTCTAGTTTCTGTGAGAAAATTTTGTAAATAAGTAATTATTCTCCTTCACTGATGTTCACTGATGAGGCTGCACTGATGGGCACTGATAGGCTGCATTGATGGGCACTTATGAGGCAGCACTGAAGGGCACTGATGAAGTGGCGCTGCCCTGATATGATATGCAGCACTGATATGTGGCACTGATATGCGGCATTGATGGGCAATGATAGATGGCACGGATAGGCGGCTCTGATTGGTGGCACTAATGGACAGCACTAAAGGGCACTGATGGGCGGCACTGATGAATAGGCACTGATGGGCATTGAAAGGCAGCATTGACTGGCATCACTGATGGCCACAGAATGGCCTCACTGATGGGCACAGAATGGCCTCACTGATGTGGACAAATTGGCATCAATGATGGGCACAGATTAGTGTCACTGATGGGCACAGACTGGCATCACTGCTGGGCACTGTTGAATCAGTCAGTACAGGCCTCCCCTGTGAGGATTTGCCAATGATCGTCTTTCCTCTCCTCACACTCTGTCAGTGTGAGGCGAGGAGAGTCGATTAATGGCTCTTCCGTGTTTACATGTGATCGGCTGTGATCAGCTATTTACCGAGATCGGGGTTCCGCCATGTCCCAGGGGACACAACGCGTCCCCGGAGGCGCGTGATCGCAGTGAGACTGTTCAACATCATATGATGTCATCCCAGAACGAGAGGGGATCCCACCCGCTGTCATTGGCTATTCAGGAGCATGCCATTTTGTTTGGTGAATGAGTAGGGGCACTATGTACCCCATACTCATTTACTCATTTATATGGGGGTTTCGGGATCTGAGGGCCCCCTTGTTAAAGTGGGCTTTCAGATTCCAATAAGTCATCCCGCTCACGCCCACAACTATCTGGTTAGGGTTGTGGGAAAGAGACCCTTGTCCTCATCAACATAGGAATGAGGTGCTTTAGGGTGGAGTTCTCCCAAAAGAACCCCCCCATGTTGAGGGCATATTGTCTGGTGTGGTCCCCTTCCTTTCTTGGATGGGCTGCACACTCTGATAAGGGTCTGGTATAGGTTTTGAAGGAGGACTTCACGCCAATTTTCCTCAAAATCCAATCCAGAAGGGTCTAGTATGGATTGAGGGGGACTCTACACTTTTTGCTATTGTGGGCTTTTCTTTTGTTTACATTTTGCTGTCAGGGGGAAAAAAACACACTGACATCAGATGAGTTATGGTTGGTAAAGAAAGCTATTCACTGGTTGTTAAGGACATCAACGGATACCAGCTTTCAAGAAATCAAGCATGCGGTATTTCAGTAGCATTTTTTTGTGAATTGCAAAAAAATGCTTGAAAAAAATCCAATGAGCTATTTTATCGTATGTATTATGAAATAAATGCTATGTTTGGAGACAGAAGGGAAAATCTGATATGTGAAATATCACTATAAAGGTAGCATTCAGGGAATAGTGGAGCATTGGTTGGAATTTGTCATCAGTGTTCTACTACAGGTCACCGAACAATCATCATTCATAAAGATCATCTTTAATCATCAACTCTAACAAACAATAACAAAAGAAGAAGTCCAGGCAAACAAAGCAACACCACTGTATCTCCTATATTTAAGCACTAGGGATGAGCTTCGAGTTCGAGTCAAACTCATGTTCGACTCGAACATTGCCTGTTTGCCCGTTCGTCTAACAGCGAACAATTTGGGGTGTTCGCGGCAAATGGCTTATATGCAATTTATTGTCATAAAAAGTGTTTGGGAACCTGGATCCTGCCCCAGGGGACATGTATCAATGCAAAAAATTGTTTTAAAAACGGACGTTTTTTCTGGAGCAGTGATTTTAATAATGCTTAAAGTGAAACAATGAAAGTGAAATATTCCTATAAATTCCGTACCTGGGGTGTGTGTATATTATGCCTGTAAAGTAGCGCTTGTTTCCCGTGCTTAGAACTGTCCCTGCACAAAATGTTATTTCTGAAGGAAAAAAAGTAATTTAAAAGTACTCGCGGCTGTAATGAATTGTCGGCCCCCGGCAATACAAAGAAAAGTAATTGAAAGTCATTGATAAAAAAAAAAAAAAAAAATGCGTGTGGGTCCCATCAAATTCAATTACCAGGCCCTTCAGGTCTGGTGTGGATATTAAGGGGAACCCTGCGCCAAATAAAAAAAATTAAAAACGACGTGGGGTTCCCCCCAAATATCCATACCAGACCCTTCAGGTCTGGTATGGATTTTAAGGGGAACTCCGCCAAATAAAAAAAATGGTGTGGAGTTCCCCCCAAAAATCCATACCAGACCCTTTTATCCAAGCACGCAACCTGGCAGGCCGCAGGAAAAGAGGGGGGGATGAGAGAGCGACCCCCCTCCTGAACTGTACCAGGCCACATGCCCTCAACATGGGGAGGATGCTTTGGGGTCTGGATCCCAAAGCACCATGTCCTCATGTTGATGGGGACAAGGGACAAGGGGGTCTTCCAGATTCCGATAAGCCCCCCGCCCGCAGACACCCACAACCACCGGGCAAGGGTTGTGGGGATGAGGCCCTTGTCCCCATCAACATGGGGACATGGTGCTTTGGGGTCCAGACCCCAAAGCATCCTCCCCATGTTGAGGGCATGTGGCCTGGTACGGTTCAGGAGGGGAGCGCTCTCTCCTCCCCCCCTCTTTTCCTGCGGCCTGCCAGGTTGCATGCTCGGATAAGGCTCTGGTATGGATTTTTGGGGGGAACTCCACGCCATTTATTTTTTTTGGCACGGAGTTCCCCTTAAAATCCATACCAGACCTGAAGGGTCTGGTATGGATATTTGGGGGGAACCCCACGTAATTTTTTTTTAAATTTGGCACAGGGTTCCCCTTAATATCCATACCAGTCCTGAAGGGCATGGTAATTGAATTTGGGGGGACTTTCGATTACTTTTCTCTGTATTGCCGGAAGCCGACAATTCATTACAGCCACGAGTACTTTTAAATTACTTTTTTTCTTTCAGAAATGACATTTTGTGCAGGGACAGTTCTAAGCACGGGAAACACGTGCTACTTTACAGGCATACTATACACACCCCCAGGTATGAAATTTAAAGGAATATTTCTCTTTTATTGTTTCACTTTAAGTATTATTAAAATCACTGCTTTGAAAAAAACAGTAGTTTTTAAAACGTTTTTTTTCCATTGATACATGTCCCCTGGGGCAGGACCCAGGTCCCCAAACACTTTTTATGACAATAACTTGCATATAAGCCTTTAAAATTAGCACTTTAGATTTTTCATGTTCGTGTCCCATAGACTTTAACGGTGTTCGGATGTTCGAACTAATTTATTGCCTGTTCGCATGTTCTGATGCGAACCAAACTGGGGGGTGTTTAGCTCATCCCTATTAAGCACCTAATAGGACAGCACAGTTGACACCAGCAATAGCCTTCTGTTATAAATTCCAGACTATGCTTTGCAGCACATGTCAAGTTCATAAATGACTCATGCATGTAAACTGCCTGAATAAAAATCTATTTTGCTTTATGGCACAGAAGAAAAATGGTCATATGAGCAGACGTACAAGGTTACTTTTGAAGTGACTGCTTTATGGATGTTTAGTCCTTTTAAGATTTGAGGCTGAGAACAAAACATCCATTATTTATTATCACACTTAAGCCTTCTATGGCTCTCCATAAAAATTCAAGTAGACAGAATTCTTACTGTGAAATGACAACCTGTCACCTTCTCATCACAGGCATCATTGGCTAGAGGTGAATAGTTAGCCAGCCATTGCATGTCACTGCTCTTAAGTGGGATAAGTCATGAAAACATTGGCAGGAAGAAATAGAACATTTTATTTAGGAATGCAAAAAAACTTCAATATTAACCACTTCAATACCAGACACTTACCCCCCTTCCTGCCCAAGCCAATTTTCAGCTTTCAGCATTGTCACTTTTTGCGTGGTCATGCTACACTGTACCCAAACAACATTTTTATAATTTTGTTCCCGCAAACAGAGCTTTCTTTTGGTGGCATTTGATCACCTCTGCGGTTTTTATTTTTGCTAAACAAATAAAGAAAAGTCCCAAATTTTTGAAAAAAAAAATGTTTTTCTTTGTTTCTGTTATAAAATTTTATAAAAAAGTAAATTTTCTCCTTCACTGATGGGCAATGATAAGCTGCACTGATGGGCACTGATAAGGCGGCACAGATGAGGTGGCACCAATGAGATGGCACTATTGAGGTGGCACTGATGGGCACTGATAGGCGGCACTGATGGGTGACACTGATAAGCAGCACTGATGATCATTGATAGGTGGCACTGATGGAAACTCATAGGTGGCACTGGTGGGCACTGATGGGCACTGAAAGGTTTCACTGATGGGTACATATGGGTGTCACTGATAGGTGTCACTGAGGGGCACTGATGGGCACTGATAGGCGGCACTGCTGGGCGCTGATGGCTGGCACTGATAGATTGCACTGAAAGCCATCACTGATGGCACTGACACTGGCAGGCATTAATAATGGGCTCTGATTGGCAGCTTCCTGGGCACTGATTGGCATATCTGTGGTGGTCTATGGTGGCATACCTGTTGGGGTTCCTTTGTGGGGATCCCTGGTGGTCCTGGCAGCATCCCTGGTGGTCCTGGCATGCACGGGGGGGCTGCGCTGATAAACAATCAACACAGACCCCCCCCCCCCCGTCAGGAGAGAAACAGCTTTTTCAGACGCGAGTGAGGAAAAGCAGATAAACGGCTCTTCCTGTTTACATCGTGATCAGCCGTGATTGGACACGGCTGATCACGTGGTAAATTGCCTCCGTCAGAGGCTCTTTACCGGGATCGGTGATGCGGTGTGTCAGATAGCGATAGCGGCTTAGCGGCTTATCCTGCTGGACGTCTTATGATGCCCAGTCAGTATAACTGAACCATTCCCGGCCGTCATTTTGCTATAGGCTGGGTGGGAAGTGGTTAAATTGTTATTAATATTTATTAAATCCTTCATGTCCTGGAATACTGGGTTTTTTTGTCAACAACAATCTCCAGAGTTTTGCTTTTCTTTCAATTTTTGTTAATTTATTATTATATTGTGGTTGCAAAGGCTGTGCTGTGGCGGCACTATATCAGTGGGCTTCTCTTTGCTCCTTCATAGTAAGACACACAAGGGGGGAAATCCTTAAGACAAAATAGAGTTTGAAGAAAACTGAATGGGATAAAGGGATAGGTTCTCTTGTAATAAGAACCCTCCAACTCCCTAATATACATTTTCATTGTGCTCTCTTGACACTCTTGCTCCTTTAGAGCTCTCAATAATTACCTGATCCTACCAGAATGAGCATAAGATTTGCCAGGCCCACCAGAAAAGAAACACACAAACATAAGTAAGAAATCTTGTATCTGCTCTAACACTACCTGACACAAGTTTAGGACTCTGCCCTGAAGAAGCAAAGTGACAAAAAAGTGTACGTTTACTCTCAGGAAGATTTTTTTTAAAGTCTCTCTATGCAATTCTATATCCAATAAATAGTACATACCATAGTTCCTCCTGTTGGAAATGGTGAAGGTCCTCCCATTACAGATGCAGCTGTTTGGGGCCGTCTCCAACCTAAAATACACTCTTGGCCAATCAAACTGTGTGTATGCACATTATGTCCTCCCTTGCTCCAGCTTAGTAGTGGGCCATTCAAACCACATGCGTGTGAATTATGCGGTCGTCTTCTCTAGCTGAGCTCAGGACATAAAGGTATAAAGTTTTTTTTTCTGGAGAATACCCCCAATTGCTGCATCTGTAATTACATCAATTGCAACAGAAGGAGCCCTGGTATGTACTAATCACTGATCATAGAATTGTATGTGGGGATTTCCTGAAAATCTTCCTGAAGGTGAACTTACACTTTAATCCCTTGACGCCGAAGTAACACAAATATGCGGCCCCATTGCACTGGGCTTTTTGCCATGGGGCCACATATTTTCTAATCTCCCTTTGTGCTGGGAGCGCACCACAAAGCGCACTCCCAGCAACAAGACTAGGGTCTCGCTGAGAGTCCCGGACCCTGTACTATACATCAGGACCTGGAACTCCCGTTTCCGGATCACCTGATCGCTGTGGTAGCCTCTGAATAGCTACCACAGTGACCAGTCACTGCGAAGCCTGCACCTGTGTTTCTCTCTGTGAATGGAGAGGATACAATGTATCTTTGTCTCTCCTTGCAGAGAGAAAACAAAGGTTTGGAGTGCTGATCTCTCATCAGTAGACAAATTGTCCCGAAGACAGTGTTCCCACCTGAGTTTCCTAATGTCATTGGTGACTGTTCGTACAAAGCAGACCACCCTAGAGACTGCAGGCAAAGGGGGAAAACTCTTGATCTATTATACAAACCCACGTCCTTCAATGTAGTGTGACCTTAACAGAGCCCGTACTCATTCCCTCCATATCCTCACAAATTTCCAAAGCCATATTCAGCATAAGATCTGCAGGATCTACCTCTGCTTCATGTTGGTCCACATGTCCCTCCTCCCATAGATCTATCGCATCTCTAAAGCTTCAATATTCATGCCTGGTCAAACTTGACCAGTCAACCAAGGGTCCTAGTGGAGTACCATTCTTTTTTTCTATCATGGAACACCTGGAAAATCAATTTTCTAGCAAATAAGTAGATGTCTTTCACCATGTCAAATATGTAACCTTTCATAGTGGGACAGAAAGTTAGGCCCCTGGTCAAAAGTGTGGTCTGTGTGTCTGTCAATTCATATGTAGATAAATTCAAGATTTTCAATTGATCCTGTCCCCCCCTGGTGTCACATACCTGTCCATCCCGAATTTCTTCATTATTGGGGTACTCAGAGAATGTGTATGGTGGGGGGCGGATGGTGTGGAGTAGGGGGTTGGGGGATTGTGTGCATCCACCATCATGGTAGACTGAGGGAGTCCCTCATCTGCATCTCCCCCTACGGTGCCTGCGTGTCCTACCCCCGTTTTTTGCTACATTTGCATCCGCCAATGAGCTTCTCCTCTCCAATCCATCTTCTGACTGTGATGTGTAAGTGTTATCCAGGTCCTCTAATGCTTTTATCTTCCTTTTCTGGGAATTTACACCCTTAATGGGTCTACCCTGGCCTCTGCCCCTCCCTCTACCCCTCCTGGGTAGTAGGCCACGCCTACCACCACAAGAGGGTTCTGATTCTGATTGACTACTTTCCTCATTAGTGTTGTAATTTCTACAGGGGTACCCTTGTTTAATAATGTTGTGAGAGAGATTCCACCTATTTGCCTTGTTAGGGGTGCAAGCAAATCTGTCTCTGTCCAGTTTTAACCTTTTGCTACTTACTATTTCTTTATGTGTTTTCTCAATAGATAGACACATAGTCTTCTCTTTCAGTACACATATGGGTCTTTGTCTAAAGGGAGTGAGTAAATCCAGAGTTTTCTGTATTTCCTTGTTGATTTGGAATAATTGTTGTTCATAAAAGTCCACTAATAAAACAATCATATTTCTAATGCACTGTTGTAAATTATGTTCCCATTTTACTCATTACTGACCTCTCTTATCTTAGGAAATATCTGGATTCTCAATCCCTTTGGATAAACACTCTCTTGAATATATTTCCCCAAAAAATATATGTTCCACCAGATTCTGGATTTTCTCTCATAAAGATCTTTGAGTTTGAATAATAATTTATTCTGTTCCCTTTCATGTGTGCCTTTCTTAGCACCTCCCTCACTCTGCATTTTAAGTTTGCTAAACATGTGTTCCAAGAAGTGGGGATCCATTACAGCAGAGGAGATGACACAAACACAAAAAAAAAATTTAATAAATCTACCAAAACGTGTGCAAATACATAGATATACACACAAGAGAACCATTTAATGGAAGCTTACTCCTCCAAAAAATGATAACTGGTGGCAAAAATTGTACTGAGGGCCCAGGAAAGAAAGGATTTAATCCTTTAGAAGACAAGTAGTAAACTAAAAATATATTATATGACGGACCTTCAAGGTACTGCCTACCTTATTAATAGTCAGAAAAAGTGAAACAATACTAACATATGGGGGATTGGATACTCTCAAAAACATTAGAATCAAAATGAAAAAAGGGGGTGAGAAGGAGGTGATGGGAGCTCACGATATGCTGAAGATTAAATAACAAGCTGAGAAATACAAACCTGTAATAGCTCAACCAACCCTAAGGTTGTACATATCTATGTAACTTCACTCACCATACAAGCATGATTAGCAAAACAAATCTATTGATGTCAAAGTTAAGAAAAACAACATGTATATATAGCATTGGAGCTATAAAAACAATAACAAAAGGACCATCTCTGGATAGGTGGTGTAATTACACCAAGGGATACAGCTGGGATTATATCCCTAGGTCCGATGACCTATGAAGAGTGACATGGTGTTGAATCGACGTTAAACTAGTAATCAAGCGTTGCTGGGTAACAGTGGGCAAGATGAGGTATACAAGTGGGTTGGTGTATGTGTTTAAATGTCCAATAAGGTGATGTGGCGCTTGCTGGAACCATAAATAGGTAAACACAGTTCTCTTTAACCACCCTCTCACTGTACCAATCAGAGTCCCTTTGAAACTCGCTCTCAAACCCCAAATGAGACAGCCACATAAAGAGGTAGATATTTCCAGAAGGTGATAGTCCTTTCCAAAAAATAAGAGGTATACTTATCAGCTTGTGATCAAGTCCACAGATCCAAAGTCCCAGGGTGTGTTCCTCCCTTATCTTTGAAAACGACAGCCTTGTAAAGTATGTAATACCATAGAGGGATCAAAAGCATGTAGTCCAGAGATGGGCCGTGTTGCCTGACCAGTTTCCCCGGTGTCAGAGGCTGGTTGCCAATGTAGTCCCCTCACCACGTGGAACATCCAGGCTTTAAATGGACTCTAGGGATGAGCCGAACACCCCATGGTTTGGCTCACAGCAGAACATGCGAACAGGCAAAGAATTTGTGCGAGCACCGTAAAAGTCTATGGGACGCAAATGTGAAAAATCAAAGGCTTATATGCAAGTTATTGCCATAAAAAGTGTTTGGGGACCCGGGTCCTGCCCCAGGGGAAATGTATTAATGCAAAAAAAAAGTATTACCATTTTTTTCGGGAACAGTCATTTTAATAATGCTTAAAGTAAAACAATAAAAATTAAATATTTCTTTAAATATCATGCCAGGATATTAAGAGGAACCCCACACCAAAATGAAAAAAAAATGGCGTGGGGGTCCCCCAGGCCCCAAGGCACTATATACTCTGAACAGCAGTATATATACTATACGACCTGCCCTATATACTCTGCAGACAAATTGGGCCTTTGGTTTTGATGGCACCAGAACACTGTAACCCCTCACAGTTACTCTTGTTGGGCGGAGGAATGGGCCCTGATGTGAAATATTATATCAAAAATCTTAATTAAATGCACCTGTTATACAGGGGCAGAAAAATTGGGCCTTTGGTTTTGGTGGTGCCAGAATAATGTAACCCCTCACAGTTACTCTTGTTAGGCTCAGGAACAGGCCCTGCTGTGAAATATTATATCAAAAATATTATATCAAATATATCAAAAATATAGCAATTTGGCCAAGCTAGCACTTAGATGCTGAGCATGTGGATGGCTGGGACCAAATTTATTTTTATGGTTCAGCAACTGGGGTAGGGAAATTTGCCTGCTAAAATCAATTGGTGGTGTACTGCTAGCAGATTGGCTGCAAGTACTTGGGACACCTATTGCTATACCTTCATTTCTCTTAGTGCAGGTTTTTCAGAGGACTGGAGGTATAGTAGGGTTGGAGATCCCAGATGAGGAGCAAGTAGAAGTCCGCCTTTTTCTATGATGTGGGTCTTTCAAGTGCTGTTGCCAACAGACTGCATGGCAGGTCATCAAGCATGTGGTGCCCAAGCGGCTGCTGTTCTGGCCACGCTTGATCCACTTCAGATATACGTTGCAAACAGCAACAGTGTGATCTGCTGCACACGTGTCGAAAAAGGCCCACACCAAGGAACTTTTAAAAGTCAGCGGGGAGTCAGCAGTGCCCTGCACCTGCAGAGCTCAGTGGTGTCATGCAATAGGGTTGCTGCCCTTAAGCTGCCCCCTAGAGGACATCCTACCTCATTGGAGTTGTGCCTCCTCCTCCTCTCTTCTCTTAGGCACCCAAGTACAGTCAGTGACCTCATCATCCCCTCACTCCTCGTCACTGGATCAAACTTTGCAGTATGCTGCAGCTGGGGGAACATGACTGCCAGTTTCTTGACCTTCTGTGGCACCCCCTTTCTCTAGGCTCACGTTACTCCCTTCCTCAACCTGTGAACCAACATCGGAGCCTTCAAATTGCTGCACATCCCCCAGCAGCATATAACCGACACTGTGGTAGAATAATTCTGGGGACTCCTCCGTGCATGATGGTGGGGCTACGGAAGGAGTGACTATGGACAAGGAGTCGGTGGAATAGGCCGCTTTGGCAGCTGCTTTGGAAGTCAAACTACTCTAAGCCTGGGTGACAGAGGATGAAGAGGATGAGAACAGCTTTGTTATCCACTCCATCAACTCTTCTGCATGTTGTGGCTTAATAACACGCCCAGCAGCAGCAAAAAGGGACAAGCGTGCCCCATGGCCACCTGCAGAGAATGCACCATGTCCACGACCACCACTGTTGACTGTAGACACAGAGGCTGCCTGTCCTCTTTTAGTGGCCTGTGAGCGTCTGCCTCTGCTTGGTGGCTTTCCAGACATGATGTATTTTTTGTTTTGCAACACCACACTACACTGTATTATATACTGTGTACACCCATGTGAGTACCCCGGATTGGCAATAATGCCTGTTCCTGTTACTCCCAATGATATAATAGACTAATTATATTTTATATTTTGTAGATACTGTTGACCATCCGCCCCTGAGGAAGTGTGTGATACACGAAACGCGTTGGAAATTTAGGATGCAGTCATATGCCTATTAGCAGGAACTTATCTAGACCCAATATCCACAACCTATGATGTTTACAATATATATATATATATATATATATATATATATATATATATATATATATAATTTTTTATAATATTCGCAATGTGCCATTCAGTTAACATGTCTGTATATATCTATGAATTTACAACAAATATTTTCATTTATCAAGTTATTGTATATTTTATGCCGTGAAGCCAATATTTATGCAATCATGATTTTCTCTATGACCATGCCCTGAATGCATGTATGTGTTGTGAGGGGGTTAGCTCGGCAGCGGGTGTGTGTGACCCCCGAGATGGGCTGCCCACACAAAAACAGGCCCAGCAAACGGAGGTTGTGGTTTTCAAAATCAAAAAGGTGCGGTTTATTTTCTATTTACAGTGACAAAACACAGCAAAGCAAAAGAAACATAAACAAAATAAATCCTGGTCAACTTGACCTCTGACTAAACATACAGGTTTCCTAACTAACAACTGGGATCAGCCTAGTGCTGTCCTAGTCCCTAAGTCCCTGGTTTTAAATGTCCAAGCAAATAGCCACACAGGCTTTGTCTCACCGCACAGGGGTTCACTCTCCCTAGACAGTCCACACAGGTCTGGTTCCAGGCATGAGCTAACATCTAATGAAGCTGGGAGTTCTTATAGAGGCCTAAATGAGCTGACAAGGTTCAGCTGGTCTCCTCATCTCTGTCTGCACGACGCCCCACACTCTCCCTAGAGGTATGAGTCATCCATGAGCCCACTAGCCTTATACAACTCTCCACCTAGTTGTATAAGTCGGCGTAAAGCCTGAATCTGGGCGAAATATATCTACCCCCCTGGATGCAACCAGGTGACTTTACCTTCCTGCTGTCACATACCCCCCCCCTCTTGTTTTAACCTCGGGGTTGGAACACCAGCAATCAGGCATTCATGTACTCGAGACAAAGCATCCACATTCCCCATTTGAACGCCAGGGCGATGCTTTACTGTGAAGTTGAATTCCTGGAGGGCCAGGAACCACCTATTCACTCTTCTATTTGTTTCCTTGTTTTGAGCCATCCACTTTAACGGAGCGTGATCCATAACCATGTCAAAGTGCCTACCTAGCAGGTAGTACCGAAGGGAATCTAGAGCCCACTTCACCGCTAAACACTCCTTTTCAACGGTGGCGTAATTTACCTCATGGGACTTCAACTTCCTGCTGAGGTAAATGACTGGGTGCTCTTCCCCGTTCCAGACCTGGGACAATACTGCTCCTAACCCCACATCTGACGCATCACTTTGTACGACAAAGTCTTTAGAGAAGTCGGGTGAGTACAACACTGGCTGGCTACATAAGGCTTGTTTCAAGAATTGGAATGCTGCCTCAGCCTCGGGGGTCCATTTAATCATGACCGACCCTTTCCCCTTCGTCAGGTTGGTTAGGGGCACAGCCTTAGAAGCAAAGTGGGGAATGAATCGCCGATAATACCCAGCGATTCCCAGAAAGGCTCGTACCTGCTTCTTGCTGTTGGGACGTGGCCAACTCTGGATGGCCTCGACTTTGTTGAGTTGGGGTTTTATTACTCCCCTCCCAATGGTGTACCCAAGATATTTGGCCTCCTCCTGCCCAATGGTACACTTCTTGGGGTTAGCCGTAAACCCCGCTTCCCGAACAGAGTCCAGGACTGCTTGCACTTTTGGCAGATGTGAGGCCCAATCTGTGCTATGGACAATTATGTCATCCAGGTAACCCGCAGCATACTTCCGATGGGGCCTCAGCATCTGGTCCATTTTCCGCTGGAATGTGGCCGGCGCATTCTGTAACCCGAACGGCATTCTTTTATATTGGAACGCCCCGTCTGGGGTTACAAATGCGGTTTTCTCTTTGGCCGACTTGGCCAGGGGGATTTGCCAATACCCTTTTGTGAGGTCAAGAGTCGTCATGTATCGGGCTGTTCCCAGCCGGTCGATCAACTCATCTATACGTGGCATGGGGTAGGTGTCAAATTTTGTAACTTTGTTCAACTGACGAAAATCGTTACAAAATCGCCAGCTCCCATCCGGTTTAGGCACCAACACAATGGGACTAGACCAATCACTTTGGGACTCCTCTATCACCCCTAAGTTCAGCATTTTCTGTACTTCCTCCCGTATTGCCTCCCGTCGGGCCTCTGGGATCCGATAGGGTTTTAACTTCACCCTTTCACCGGGCGGGGTAATGATGTCATGCTCTACCCCAGATGTTTGTCCCGGCAGCTCAGAGAATACCTCCTTGTTGCGAAGCACAAACTCCTTAACCTCCTGTTGTTGGGGTTGTGACAAGGTGGCTGCTATTCCAACCTCAGGAATCACGCAACCAGTTTGAGCTGGTGACCAAGTGTCTGCGACTAGGGACTCTCTATCCCTCCAGGCTTTCAACAGATTAACGTGATAGATCTGTTCGGGCTTTCGCCTTCCTGGTTGTCTGACCTTGTAATTCACTTCGCTCACTTTTTCCATTATCTCGTAGGGGCCTTGCCATTTGGCAAGGAATTTACTTTCAACCGTAGGGACAAGTACCAGTATCCTATCCCCCGGGGAAAAGGTACGGGTCTTGGCTCCACGGTTGTACACTCTCTGCTGTGCTAACTGCGCTTGGGCCAAATGTTCCTTCACGATGGGCATTACCTGTGCAATTCGGTCTTGCATCAGGGCGACATGCTCAATCACACTCCTGTGGGGAGAACTCTCACTTTCCCAAGTTTCCTTGGCAATATCCAACAGCCCTCTTGGGTGTCTCCCATACAGTAACTCAAAGGGGGAGAATCCCGTAGAGGATTGGGGCACCTCCCTAATAGCAAACATCAGATAAGGAAGTAGACAGTCCCAATCCTTTCCATCTCTATCCACCACTTTCTTCAACATTTGTTTTAGGGTTTTGTTGAACCTTTCAACCAGCCCATCGGTTTGGGGGTGATACACAGATGTACGTAATTGCGTCACTTTGAACAATTTACACAGCTCCTTCATAACCCGGGACATAAAGGGTGTACCTTGGTCCGTAAGCAGTTCTTTACAAATACCCACCCGGCTAAACACAAGAGATAGCTCTTTGGCTATGGTTTTGGCCGAGGTATTTCGGAGAGGGATCGCTTCTGGATAACGGGTGGCATAGTCCATTATAACTAATATGTACTGGTGCCCCCTAGCGGACTTGATTATAGGACCTACCAAATCCATGGCGATCCTCTCAAACGGGACCTCAATGATGGGTAGAGGGACCAGCGGGCTACGGAAATGTGGCATCGGGGCCGACCTCTGACACACAGGGCAGGAGGAACAATAATTTTCTATGTCCTTCATCACCCCCGGCCAATAGAATCTCTGTAATACCCTCTCTCGGGTTTTCTCTGTCCCCAGATGACCTCCAAGAATGTGCCCATGGGCCAACTCCAACACCAACTTCCTGTAAGGTTTGGGCACCACAAGCTGCTCAACGGTTTCTTCTGCCCTTTTTGCCACCCGATACAGTAGGTCCTTCTCTACGTTGAAGTATGGGTAAGTGCAGGTATTATCTGGGTTCACTAACTCGCCATCTATTTTCACTACGTTTTCCCGTGCCTTTATTAGAGCGGGGTCTTTCAACTGTTCTGTGGCAAAGTTTTCCCTGTGAACCTCAACATCAGAAAACTCCACAGACGGTAGGTTTTCGTCTGAGGAGGTGGGCTCCTCTCCAGTTTCTTGAGTCTCCCCTGCCAATACTGATAAGGGAAATTCCGGAGAGTCCTCACCACTCTCAGGGGAGTTCTGGCTATCACATTCCTGGTACATAGGGGCACCAGTGGGGGGCTCAGGATCATCCCACAGTTCCCAGAACTTCGGAAAATCCCTTCCCACAATGGCGTCATGCGGTAACTGAGATACTAAGCCCACTGGATGAGAGAGGGTACCTTTGGGGGTCTCGAAACACACTGTAGTCACTGGATACTCTCGGGTGTCCCCATGCACACAAATAACAGCTACCTTGCTATTCCCAGAGACCTCTGTTTTAACTAACTCAGCCTTTATCAGGGTCACAAGGCTACCTGAATCCAACAATACCACAACATTTCTACCATTAACACACATTTTGCATAAATGTTTCTCAGTTCCTCGAATGGCAGTGCATGCGACTGTCGCACACAGCGACTGACGTCTGCCCGTCAGAAAGTCACACTGCATGGGTTCCTCCACAACCGGGCAATTGGCTGCAATATGTCCCGCTTGCCGGCAGCGGTAGCAAACGATCCTTCTTGCGGCCTCTTGAGCCGCTGATTTCCCAGGCTGTTCTCGCCAAACTTGGGGTAGAGCTCCCACCCTCTCACTCTCTCCACCCTCACCCCTTGGAATCCTCTTATCCGCCCCTGGGGATGGTCTGGTCTTAGGGTGGAAAGTCCGAGTGTCTCTGGAAGAGGCCGTCAGGTTCTCTGTAGCCAAGTATTTCTCCACACGATCCACAAGACCATCGGCCGTCTCTGGGTCTCCATGGCTTACCCACTTTTGGATGGCAGTAGGAAGAGCTCTCAAAAACCGATCCATTACAACACGTTCCACAATCTTTGGTGCGGACAAAGTCTCTGGCTGTAGCCACTTTCTGCTCAGGTGAATGAGATCATACATTTGAGACCTGGGGGGTTTTCCAAGCTGGAAAGTCCAGTTATGCACACGCTGAGCCCGGACAGCCTGGGTGACACCCAGCCTTGCCAATATTTCAGCTTTTAGCATCACATAGTCTTTTGCTTGGTTAGGCTCTAGGTCATAGTAAGCTTTCTGCGATTCACCAGTTAACAGAGGAGCCACCAGTCCAGCCCACTGCTCCTCAGGCCACTTTTCTCTTTCAGCGGTCCTTTCAAATGTGGTCAAAAATACCTCTGGATCATCCTCTCCAGTCATTTTTGTCAATAAACGGCTCACCCCAAAGGACGCGGTATTAGTGGGACGGCTTACCTCACTGGTCTGCGGACGTTGCTGCATTACTGCTTCCATCTGTTGTTGTAGTCTCTGCTCTTGCTTCTGCAACAGGTCTATGAAGCGGGCCTCAGATTGCTGCTGGGCTTGTTGCTGAGCCTCCAGACTCTGTTGCAAAGTTGCGTTTGTCTGCTGCTGGGCTGCAAGGCTCTGTTGATGAGCTTGCTGCTGGGCTGCGAAGTTCTTTTGCAAACCTGCATTTGTCTGCTGTTGATTGGCATTTGCTAGAGCCAGCTGCTTCAGTATCTCCTCCATGCTGGCTTAAAAAAAAACTGCCCACATTCTCCACCAACTGTGAGGGGGTTAGCTCGGCAGCGGGTGTGTGTGACCCCCGAGATGGGCTGCCCACACAAAAACAGGCCCAGCAAACGGAGGTTGTGGTTTTCAAAATCAAAAAGGTGCGGTTTATTTTCTATTTACAGTGACAAAACACAGCAAAGCAAAAGAAACATAAACAAAATAAATCCTGGTCAACTTGACCTCTGACTAAACATACAGGTTTCCTAACTAACAACTGGGATCAGCCTAGTGCTGTCCTAGTCCCTAAGTCCCTGGTTTTAAATGTCCAAGCAAATAGCCACACAGGCTTTGTCTCACCGCACAGGGGTTCACTCTCCCTAGACAGTCCACACAGGTCTGGTTCCAGGCATGAGCTAACATCTAATGAAGCTGGGAGTTCTTATAGAGGCCTAAATGAGCTGACAAGGTTCAGCTGGTCTCCTCATCTCTGTCTGCACGACGCCCCACACTCTCCCTAGAGGTATGAGTCATCCATGAGCCCACTAGCCTTATACAACTCTCCACCTAGTTGTATAAGTCGGCGTAAAGCCTGAATCTGGGCGAAATATATCTACCCCCCTGGATGCAACCAGGTGACTTTACCTTCCTGCTGTCACAGTGTATATAAATCAAATTGAGAATTTCTACTCGTTTTTTTATAATTGTTATGTATTTATACTGCTCTTATACTGATATCTGCTCAACACACTGGCACCTATTGAAGGAGGATAATTCAGTGGGCACATTTTTCTCTCGAGAGCCTCAGTTGTTATACAGATGGGTCTGTCCCATCAAAGATCTCTTGGTACACAGTGACATTTCTTGGACCCCCCCCCCCACTTTACATTGCACATGGAGGTATGGCCAGCTGTGGCAGCTGTGACTTTTGCCCCTACGTTATAGAGGGTGACTCATTACGGTTACCGACGGAGGAGGCGTCTCGTGTGCAGACAATTGTGACACTATGTGGTCATTTATGTCATTGTGTGCTCCTGTAGCTCCTTTTACGTGGGTAAGACCATCGGACCATCAGACCATCAGACCCATACGTAATTGGTTCTTGGAACACATTTATGAAATTAATACATACCATCTAAGGGGCCCGTAGCTAGACATGCATGCCTACAACATGATAGGGACCCCCGTTGTCTCAAATGGTGGGTCCTAGAGGTACAGAAGGGGGGCAACTTTGACCAAATTGTTCTCCAACGTGAATCACGTTAGATATGGGAGTTGGAGGCTACTAATCCGGTCCCTTGGCATTTCCAGGAAGCTCATCAGGGTGATCCATCAGGTATGAGGGTTTTTGGAATTGAGTCCATTGGAGGTGACCTCGACATGGACAGGAGACACCAGAGGCTTTGCAAACGCAAAGCTTACTGGATCTTCACACTTGGCAGTCTGACCCCTGGTGGGCTAAACAAAGACCCCCGAAATTCACAAAATCAACTAACATTATGGTCTAAATAAATATATACGCTGCGCTTTCCAAAGTCATACACTATACCAGTGTAAAAAGAAGTATATATAAAAAAATATATATATAAAAACCTCCAATAGTGAAAAAAACGTCTTTCCTAACAGTGGAATGTGACAATAGTGCAATAAATGAACACATATATTAAATATAAAAATAAATAAACATATAAAAGATGTGTATATAAAAGCATAAACAATGATGATAATTGATACAAAGTGCTATTGTGCAAAGATGTGCAATTCCCTCTTTTATGATCCTGTATAGATTATCAGTGACCCACTGATGCATAAAAAAGTGCTCCTGTGCATGTGCATAGCATCCAGTATTATATAGTTTATCAATATTGCATTGCTGGGTTGTTGAAAGAAGTGCTCCTGTGCAAGTGTATGGTATCCAAAAAGAGTCTATCCAGGTGTAATAAAGTCCATGCGATTATAAAAATCATGCGATTATAAAAAAATTCATGCGATAATAAAACTGCAAGGTGATCCAGAACATTCCGTGGTGTTCCTCACTCTAGTGCTCCCCTTAGGTACAGTATTTAATGCTCACCTCAGAGCATGTGACTTTGCAATTAAGCGCAGTCAAAACACGCGTATGAACCTCCTCTGGGCTCTTGTAGTTACACCGGAATCCTGGACTCGTCAGTATGGTACCTCGGTAAGTGTATGGAATAAGAACTTGATAGTGTAATAGAGTTTAGGGTTGAGCGGACCCGAACTGTAAAGTTCGGGTCCGTACCGAACTTTTGGGTTTTTGGGTCCCGAACCCGAACCCAAACAATTGACTGTATGTTCGGGTTCGGTGTTCGGCAATATGCATGTAAAATCGCGCTTGTTTCCCGTGCTTAGAACTGTCCCTGCACAAAGTGTAATTTCTGAAGGAAAAAAAGTAAGTTAAAACTCACTCGTGGCTATAATGAATCGTCGGCTCCCGGCAATACATAGAAAAGTCATTGATAAAAAAAAAAAGCGTGGGGGTTCCCCCAAATTCAATTACCAGGCCCTTCAGGTCTGGTATGGATATTAAGGGGAACTCCACCCCAAATAAAAAAAAAATTGGCGTGGAGTACCCCCAAAAATTCAGACCAGACCCTTTATCTGAGCACGCAACCTGGCAGGCCACAGGAAAAGAGGGGGGGGAAAGTGAGAGCGCCCCCCCTCCTGAACTGTACCAGTGGTTGTGGGGGTCTGCGGGCGGGGGGCTTATCGGAATCTGGAAGACCCCTTAAACAAAGGGGACCCCCAGATCCCGACACATTGTACCCCTACCATATCACAAAGAAAGTGTAAAAAATTGTAAAAAAAATACACAGACACCGTTGGGAAAGTCCTTTATTAAAAAAAATATATATATATTCCAGCGATGAAATCTAGTGTCCCACGTCGATCCGATGTCTGGCGCTGTCCACACGAAATGGCTGAGCCTGAGCGGACCTGATGGGGAACTTCCTCCGCAGTGTAATAAATGAATAGACCCGCCCCTTCTAAAGTTCCCCATCAGGTCCGCTCAGCCAATGACGTAGGTGTAAGGCTGAGGACCTGATGCAGAACGTGAGAAGGGGCGGGTCTATTCATTTATTATACTGCAGAGGAAGTTCCACATCAGGTCCGCTCATCCAATGACGTAGGCGGAGTCTGACATACGAGGGGACGGACCTGATGGGGAACTTCCTCCACAGTTTAATACATGAATAGACCCGCCCCTTCTCACGTTCCGCATCAGGTCCTCAGCCTTACACCTACGTCATTGGCTGAGCGGACCTGATGGGGAACTTTAGAAGGGGCGGGTGTATTCATTTATTACTAATAAATGAATACAGCTGCCCCTCCTAAAGTTCCCCATCAGGTCACTCAGCCAATGACGTAGGTGTAAGGCTGAGGATCCTTTTCCTGCGGCCTGCCAGGTTGCGTGCTCGGATAAAGGGTCTGGTCTGGATTTTTGGGGGTACTCCACGCCATTTTTTTTTTTTTATTTGGGGTAGAGTTCCCCATAACCACCTCCCTACTGTGCACGAAAACCCCCTTCCTGCCCAAGCCATTTTTCAGCTTTCAGCGCTGTCACACTTTGAATGACAATTGCGCGGTCGTGCGACGTGGCTCCCAAACAAAATTTGTGTCCTTTTTTTCCCACAAATAGAGCTTTCTTTTGGTGGTATTTGATCACCTCTGCGGTTTTTATTTTTTGCGCTATAAACAAAAGAAGAGCGTCCAGTTTGGAAAAAAAACACTATTTTTTACTTTTTGCTATAATAAATACCCATTTTTTTTTAAATAAAATTTTCCTCAGTTTAGGCCGATACGTATTCTTCTACATATTTTTGGTAAAAAAAAAAAATCGCAATAAGCGCGTATTGATTGGTTTGCGCAAAAGTTATAGCGTGTACAAAATAGGGGATAGACTTATAGCATTTTTATTTTTTTATTTTTTTATTAGTAATGGCGGCGATCTGCGGTTTTTTATTGTGACTGCGATATTGCGGCGGACACATCGGACACTTTTGACACATTTTTGGGACCATTCACGTTTATACAGCGATCCCTGCTATAAAAATGCATTGATTACTGTATAAATGTGATTGGCAGGGAAGGGGTTAACCACTAGGGGGCGGGAAGGGGTTAAATATGTTCCCTCAATGTGTTCTTACTGTGGGGGGAGGGGACTGACTGGGGGAGGTGACTGATGGTTGTCCCTATGTACAAGGGACACACCATCAGCCTCCTCTCCCTCACAGGACGTGGATCTCTGTGTTTACACACAGAGACCCACTTTCCTGCTCGTTTCCCGGGCAATCGCGGGTGCCCGGCGGCAATCGCGGCCACCGGGCACGCGCACCGGGGCCTTGTGAACGCGGCGGGCGCGCGCGCGTGCCTTCTAGCTCGTTTTAAAGGGAGGACGTCATATGACGTCCTCCCAGAACGAGAGTATCCTCCGCCCGCCGTCAATTGACAGTGGGCGGTGGACAAGTGGTTAATATCCATACCAGATCTGAAGGGCCTAGTAATTGAATTTGGGGGAATCCCCACGCTTTTTTTTTATTTATTTTTTTATCAATGACTTTTCTATGTATTACCGGGAGCCGACAATTCATTATAGCCACGAGTGAGTTTTAAATGACTTTTTTTCCTTCAGAAATGACACTTTGTGCAGGGACAGTTCTAAGCACGGGAAACAAGAGCGAATAGTCCTCAGAAGTTCGGGTCCCCATTAACTTCAATGGGGTTCGGGTTCAGGGTCAAGTTCGGGTCAAGTTCGGTCCCGGACTCAAACTTTTTTCCGAAGTTCGGCCGAACCGGTCAAACCCGAACATCCAGGTGTCCGCTAAACTCTAATAGAGTTTTAACGGTTTAATAAACAGAAAGCAAAAAAAAAAAAAACATTTGGGGTACTCACATAGATTAGGTGCGCTAGTGCATCACTCTATATCAGGTAAAACAATGGTAAATGCCGGACTGGTATCGAGATGATATGTTGTTCCTCTCTGACAGATCACCTGTGCAAACGTGCCGTCCTGTCCCCTTATGTATCTTTTTTAAATAAAATCCATCTGAAGGATAATGCACTAGGCTGGTGCGCCCTTTTTTTCTTTTTCTCGTTTGAGGCTACTAAGCCCCCTGGCTTGAATGATAGTTTAAGTTTGGTCTCCCTTTTCTTAGATGATTCCTTGACCAGGGTCTATTTAGTTCCTCCTAGGCGGCAACACCGACCATTATGTATACATTTTTTATAAACATTTTCATATATATAGGTTGTTTTTTTTGCTTTTGTTTTTTTGTTCTCTCTCGGAATTTTGTTTATCGTGTACAATGTGATTGCAGTATATGCATATAAATATTCTTTCTGTGGATGTCAATCATATAAGAAAGGGTCCCCATCGCCATGTTGTGGTTATCCTATTATTTTTTCAATGGAGTTCAATATGTGGACTTTACTTTATTTTGTGCTGTTTACTCCAAATATTCCTTTCTCTTTCATGATGTTGAGAGAAGAGGAGATGGCATGACGCATGCGGAGGGGCGTGACACGCAATCTGAAGCGGAAGTGACGCATACAGACACACGTTCTGGCATCCATTTAAAGCCTGGATGTTCCACGTGGTGAGGGGACTGCATTGGCAACCAGCCTCTCACACAGCCAACAGGGAAATGGTGAAACGGGTCAGGCCAACACACCCATCTCTGGACTACATACTTTTGACCCATCTATGGTATTACATACTTTACAAGGCTGTGGTTTTCAAAGATAAGGGAGGAACACACCCTGGGACTTTGGATCTGTGGACTTGATCACAAGCTGATAATTATAGCTCTCAAAAGGACTATCAAGTTTTGGAAATATCTAACTCTTCATATGACTCTCATTTGGGGTTTGAGAGCGAGTTTCAAAGGGACTCTGATTGGTACAATCAGAGGGAGGTTAAGGAGAACTGTGTTTACTTATATATGGTTCCAGCGAGCCACACATAAGCTTATTGGACATTTAAACACATACACCATCCTGCTTGTATACCTCCTCTTGACCACTGTTACCCAGCAAGCCCCCCCCTCCCTTTCATCACAGTCATTTTCTACTTCAACATACAATCATCCACTTGTCCACAGTTTCCCAATGCAGATCGGGAGAATTACTGATATTCCTTCTTATTTCCAACCTTGTGGTTTGACTCCATTCATCCTCCCCCTTTGATTACTAGTTCAACCTTGATTTAACACCAGGGTCACTCTTAGGTCATCAGACCTGGGGATATAATCCCAGCTGTATAACAGCTGTGACAGCAGGAAGGTAAAGTCACCTGGTTGCATCCAGGGGGGTAGATATATTTCTCCCAGATTCAGGCTTTATGCCGACTTATACAACTAGGGAGGGAGTTGATGAAGCCCAGCTGAGGCTAGTGGGCTCATGGATGATTCATACCTCTAGGGAGAGTGCTGGGCGTCGTGCAGGCAGGGAGTTGATGAGACCAGCTGAAGCTTGTCAGCTCGTTTAAGGCCTCTATAAAAACTCCCAGCTTCATTAGGTGTTTGCTCATGCCTGGAACCAGACCTGTGTGGACTGTCTAGGGAGAGTGAACCCCTGTGCGGTGAGACAAAGCCTGTGTGGCTATCTGTTTGGACATTTACTAAACCAGGGACTTAGGGACTAGGACAGCACCAGGCTGATCCCAGTTGTTAGTTAGGGAAACCTGCATGTTTAGTCAGAGGTCAAGCTGACCAGGATTTATTTTGTTTATGTTTCTTTTTGCTTTGCTGTGTTTTTGTCACTGTAAATAGAGAAATAAACCGCACCTTTTGATCTGGAAAACCACAACCTCCGTCTGCTGGGCCTGTTTTTGTGTGGGGAGCCCATCCAGGGGGTCACACACACCCGCTACCGAGCTAACCCCCTCACAGTTGGTGGAGAACCAGTGGCAGTTTTTTTAAGCCAGCATGGAGGAGATACTGAAACAGCTGGCTCTAGCAAATGCCAATCAACAGCAGACAAATGCAGGTTTGCAAAGGAGCCTTGCAGCCCAGCAACAAGCCCAGCAGCAATCTGAGGCCCGCTTCATAGACCTGTTGCAGAAGCAAGAGCAGAGACTACAACAACAGATGGAAGCAGTAATGCAGCAACGTCCGCAGACCAGTGAGGAAAGCCGTCCCACTAATACCGCGTCATTTGGGGTGAGTCGTTTATTGACAAAAATGACTGGAGAAGATGATCCAGAGGTGTTTTTGACCACATTTGAAAGGACTGCTGAAAGGGAAAAGTGGCCTAAGGATCAGTGGGCTGGACTGCTAGCTCCTCTGTTAACTGGTGAATCGCAGAAAGCTTACTATGACCTAGAGCCTGACCAAGCAAAAGACTATGTGATGCTAAAAGCTGAAATATTGGCAAGGCTGGGTGTCACCCTGGCTGTCCGGGCTCAGCGTGTGCATAACTGGACTTTCCAGCTTGGAAAACCCCCCAGGTCTCAAATGTATGATCTCATTCACCTGAGCAGGAAGTGGCTACAGCCAGAGACTTTGTCCGCACCGGAGATTGTGGAACGTGTTGTGATGGATCGTTTCTTGAGAGCTCTTCCTACCGCCATTCAAAAGTGGGTAAGCCATGGAGACCCAGAAACGGCCGGTAAACTTGTGGATCGTGTAGAGAGATACTTGGCTGCAGAGAACCTGACGGCCTCTTCCAGAGACTCTCGGACTTTCCACCCTAAGACCAGACCATCCCCAGGGGCGGATAAGATGATTCCAAGGGGTGAGGGTGGAGAGAGTGAGAGGGTGGGAGCTCTGCCCAGGGTTTGGCGAGAACAGCCTGGGAAGTCGGGGGCTCAAGAGGCAGCCAAAAGGATTGTTTGCTACCGCTGCCGGCAAGCGGGACATATTGCAGCAAATTGCCCGGTTGTGGAGGAACCCATGCAATGTGACTTTCTGACGGACAGACGTCAGTCGCTGTGTGCGACAGTCGCATGCACTGCCATTCGGGGAACTGAGAAACATTTATGCAAAATGTGTATTAATGGTAGAAATGTTGTGGTATTACTGGATTCAGGTAGCCTTGTGACCCTGATAAAGGCTGAATTAGTTAAAACAGAGGTCTCTGGGAATAGCAAGGTAGCTGTTATTTGTGTGCATGGGGACACCCGAGAGTATCCAGTGACTACAGTGTGTTTCAAGACCCCCAAAGGTACCCTCTCTCATCCAGTGGGGTTAGTATCTCAATTACCGCATGATGCCATTGTGGGAAGGGATTTTCCGAAGTTCTGGGAACTGTGGGATGATCCTGAGCCCCCCACTGGTGCCCCTATGTACCAGGAAGGTGATAGCCAGAACTCCTCTGAGAGTGGTGAGGACTCTCCAGAATTTCCCTTGTCAGTATTGGCAGGCGAGACTCAAGAAACTGGAGAGGAGCCCACCTCCTCAGACGAAAACCTACCGTCTGTGGAGTTTTCTGATCTTGAGGTTCACAGGGAAAATTTTGCCACAGAACAGTTAAAAGACCCCGCCCTAATAAAGGCACGGGAAAACGTAGTGGAAATAGATGGCGAGTTAGTGAACCCAGATAATACCTGCACTTACCCATACTTCAGCGTAGAGAAGGACCTACTGTATCGGGTGGCAAAAAGGGCAGAAGAAACCGTTGAGCAGCTTGTGGTGCCCAAACCTTACAAGAAGTTGGTGTTGGAGTTGGCCCATGGGCACATTCTTGGAGGTCATCTGGGGACAGAGAAAACCCGAGAGAGGGTATTACAGAGATTCTATTGGCCTGGGGTGATGAAGGACATAGAAAATTATTGTTCCTCCTGCCCTGTGTGTCAGAGGTCGGCCCCGATGCCACATTTCCGTAGCCCGCTGGTCCCTCTACCCATCATTGAGGTCCCGTTTGAGAGGATCGCAATGGATTTGGTAGGTCCTATAATCAAGTCCGCTAGGGGGCACCAGTACATATTAGTTATAATGGACTATGCCACCCGTTATCCAGAAGCGATCCCTCTCCGAAATACCTCGGCCAAAACCATAGCCAAAGAGCTATCTCTTGTTTTTAGCCGGGTGGGTATTTGTAAAGAACTGCTTACGGACCAAGGTACACCCTTTATGTCCCGGGTTATGAAAGAGCTGTGTAAATTGTTCAAAGTGACGCAATTGCGTACGTCTGTGTATCACCCCCAAACCGATGGGCTGGTTGAAAGATTCAACAAAACCCTAAAACAAATGTTGAAGAAAGTGGTGGATAGAGATGGAAAGGATTGGGACTGTCTACTTCCTTATTTGATGTTTGCTATTAGGGAGGTGCCCCAATCCTCTACGGGATTCTCCCCCTTTGAGTTACTGTATGGGAGACACCCAAGAGGGCTGTTGGATATTGCCAAGGAAACTTGGGAAAGTGAGAGTTCTCCCCACAGGAGTGTGATTGAGCATGTCGCCCTGATGCAAGATCGAATTGCACAGGTAATGCCCATCGTGAAGGAACATTTGGCCCAAGCGCAGTTGGCACAGCAGAGAGTGTACAACCGTGGAGCCAAGACCCGTACCTTTTCCCCGGGGGATAGGATATTGGTACTTGTCCCTACGGTTGAAAGTAAATTCCTTGCCAAATGGCAAGGCCCCTACGAGATAATGGAAAAAGTGAGCGAAGTGAATTACAAGGTCAGACAACCAGGAAGGCGAAAGCCCGAACAGATCTATCACGTTAATCTGTTGAAAGCCTGGAGGGATAGAGAGTCCCTAGTCGCAGAAACTTGGTCACCAGCTCAAACTGGTTGAGTGATTCCGAAGGTTGGAATAGCAGCCACCTTGTCACAACCCCAACAACAGGAGGTTAAGGAGTTTGTGCTTCGCAACAAGGAGGTGTTCTCTGAGCTGCCGGGACAAACATCTGGGGTAGAGCATGATATTATTACCCCGCCCGGTGAAAGGGTGAAGTTAAAACCCTATCGGATCCCAGAGGCCCGACGGGAGGCAATACGGGAGGAAGTACAGAAAATGCTGAACTTAGGGGTGATAGAGGAGTCCCAAAGTGATTGGTCTAGTCCCATTGTGTTGGTGCCTAAACCGGATGGGAGCTGGCGATTTTGTAACGATTTTCGTCAGTTGAACAAAGTTACAAAATTTGACACCTACCCCATGCCACGTATAGATGAGTTGATCGACCGGCTGGGAACAGCCCGATACATGACGACTCTTGACCTCACAAAAGGGTATTGGCAAATTCCCCTGGCCAAGTCGGCCAAAGAGAAAACCGCATTTGTAACCCCAGACGGGGCGTTCCAATATAAGAGAATCCCGTTCGGGTTACAGAATGCGCCGGCCACATTCCAGCGGAAAATGGACCAGATACTGAGGCCCCATCGGAAGTATGCTGCGGCTTACCTGGATGACGTAATTGTCCATAGCACAGATTTGGCCTCACATCTGCCAAAAGTGCAAGCAGTCCTAGACTCTATCCGGGAAGCGGGGTTTACGGCTAACCCCAAGAAGTGTACCATTGGGCAGGAGGAGGCCAAATATCTTGGGTACACCATTGGCAGGGGAGTAATAAAACCCCAACTCAACAAAGTCGAGGCCATCCAGAGTTGGCCACGTCCCAACAGCAAGAAGCAGGTACGAGCCTTTCTGGGAATCGCGGGTTATTATCGGCGCTTCATTCCCCACTTTGCTTCTAAGGCTGTGCCCCTAACCAACCTGACGAAAGGGAAAGGGTCGGTCATGATTAAATGGACCCCCGAGGCTGAGGCAGCATTCCAATTCTTGAAACAAGCCTTATGTAGCCAGCCAGTGTTGTACTCACCCGACTTCTCTAAAGACTTTGTCGTACAAAGTGATGCGTCAGATGTGGGGTTAGGAGCAGTATTGTCCCAGGTCTGGAACGGGGAAGAGCACCCAGTCATTTACCTCAGCAGGAAGTTGAAGTCCCATGAGGTAAATTACGCCACGGTTGAAAAGGAGTGTTTAGCGGTGAAGTGGGCTCTAGATTCCCTTTGGTACTATCTGCTAGGTAGGCACTTTGACATGGTTACGGATCACGCTCCGTTAAAGTGGATGGCTCAAAACAAGGAGACAAATAGAAGAGTGAATAGGTGGTTCCTGGCCCTACAGGAATTCAACTTCACAGTAAAGCATCGCCCTGGCGTTCAAATGGGGAATGTGGATGCTTTGTCTCGAGTACATGAATGCCTGATTGCTGGTGTTCCAACCCCAAGGTTAAAACAAGAGGGGGGGGGTATGTGACAGCAGGAAGGTAAAGTCACCTGGTTGCATCCAGGGGGGTAGATATATTTCTCCCAGATTCAGGCTTTATGCCGACTTATACAACTAGGGAGGGAGTTGATGAAGCCCAGCTGAGGCTAGTGGGCTCATGGATGATTCATACCTCTAGGGAGAGTGCTGGGCGTCGTGCAGGCAGGGAGTTGATGAGACCAGCTGAAGCTTGTCAGCTCGTTTAAGGCCTCTATAAAAACTCCCAGCTTCATTAGGTGTTTGCTCATGCCTGGAACCAGACCTGTGTGGACTGTCTAGGGAGAGTGAACCCCTGTGCGGTGAGACAAAGCCTGTGTGGCTATCTGTTTGGACATTTACTAAACCAGGGACTTAGGGACTAGGACAGCACCAGGCTGATCCCAGTTGTTAGTTAGGGAAACCTGCATGTTTAGTCAGAGGTCAAGCTGACCAGGATTTATTTTGTTTATGTTTCTTTTTGCTTTGCTGTGTTTTTGTCACTGTAAATAGAGAAATAAACCGCACCTTTTGATCTGGAAAACCACAACCTCCGTCTGCTGGGCCTGTTTTTGTGTGGGGAGCCCATCCAGGGGGTCACACACACCCGCTACCGAGCTAACCCCCTCACACAGCATTAAAGTGGTTGTAAACCCACTTTTTCAACTTGCACCTACAGGTAAGCCTAGATTAAGGCTTACCTGTAGGTGCAAGAAATATCTCCTAAACCTACACGGTTTAGGAGATATTTACTAAAAATGACAGGCGCCGCTGTCTACGGCGCATGCGCGCCGTAGACAATGGCGCATTCATGGGGTTAATCCCATTCACAAAATCGGCTACTTCCCAGCAATAGCTGGGCGTAGCCGATTGTGACGGCTCTCGCGCGCCCGGAGCGGCGCTGTGATTGGCTGGTGCGGCGATACCCGGAAGTAACCTTCCGGCTATCGCCGCAGCGATGGATGCGGCTGAAGAGGGAGACGAGGACGGCTTCGGGGGCCCCGACCTAAGGTAAGTGATGCATAATGAGCTATTATGCTAGTCATATTAGCTCATTATGCCTTTCTCTTCCAGGATGTTATAAAAACCACTTTAACAACCTTTGAAACCTGGGTGTAATTACACCACCTATCCAGAGATGGTCCTTTTGTTATTGTTTTTAAAGCTCCAATGCTATGTATGCATGTTGTTTTTAATGTCCTTTTCTCAACTTTGACATCAATAAACTTGTTTTGCTAATCATGCTTGTATGGTGAGTGAAGTTCCATAGATATGTACTACCTTAGTGTTGGTTGAGCTATTACAGGTTTGTATTTCTAAGTATGTTATTTAATCTTCAGCATACCGTGAGCTCCCACACACCCCCCCCCCCCCTTTTTTTCATTTTTAGTCTAACGTTTTTGAGGGTATCCAATCCCCATATGTTTGTATTGTTTCACTTTTTATGACTTATTAATAGGGTAGGCAGTACCTTGAGGATCCGGCACATAAATATATTTTTAGTGTACTACATCTATATGTAAACTTAATAAAGCATATCAGTGTTTACTAAACTACATTATGAGAGTCCTTTTTACTTTATATTTTATTGGCTTGATAGGGTTGGAGTATTTAAGTGAAGCTAGTCACTAGAAGATTCCTGGATAGACACCTATATGTATATGTTTTGAGCGCTTCATGACATATCCTCACGCATGGTCACATACCTTCTGGTAAGGTACTTCATGTGCTCTTAGGGTGATCACGTGATGTTTGAAGTATTTCTTTGTTTTTGGTGGAAGCATATTGTGGAAGAATAATTTTTGGATTTTTTGATATGGACACTTTGTGAATTATGTTTCACTATATGGACACCTAATAATTTCATAATTTATTGTTTTCCATTCACAATATATATTTATAAATTATAGTGCTGCTCTTTCAGTGTACCAGTCACTGCCCAAAATTATCACAAGGGGTGTTGTTTGCCTAATGTGATAGCAATAAAGTTAAATTGAGAAAAAATGAAAAATGTAAAAAGAAACATTTAAATAAAATAAAATGCTAAATAAATGTAAAAAACTGTTTGCATTGCTACATATCAGTACACAGTATGTGTCAATATATAAAACCCTAAATATTGCTAGCAGCAGTTTGCACCTTAACACTCTCTTTTGTACATATATAAACTCAAATAAATCAAGTTAGTTTGTGCTAGGAGTGGTGTATGGGCTACGATACCCCTGTGGACAACATTATGTGGGTATGACTAAGAGTCCATTGCAGGAATGTATTAGGGAGTATATATACAATATTATTACTGGGTTTTAAAAAAACATTGTTTATCAAAACATTTTTTAAAGCACCATAATAGAGAACCCATTGGTCTACAATTCTGGGGTATTGAGAAATACAATCCCCACTGGAGGGGCAATAACACAAAGGAGGTCAGTAAAATGGATAAAGGCAGATATAAGATCTGAGAACTTTAAACCCATAGGGATTGAATAAGGATTTCAATTTAAACTGTTTAATTGAGGATTTGTAATTAATTTAATGTAAATATAATTTAAATTAGAGTAAGATGCTATGTAGCAGAAACACCAGGAGGTCCAATATATAAATATATATTGATTTTATTTATTTATATATCTGGTATGGTTTGTTATATGGATTTTATATGGCTATGTAGTATAGGATTTTAAAAGGTGTGGGTTTTGACAGGATTAATCTTATAATGGTTTATATGGACTAATAATATTTTAGGAGAGTGGGGTTTTAATTTAATATAATATATTGTATGTATATTGCATATAGTAGTAGTAAAGGATTTATCATATGTAAGGTTTTATATCAGAAAGAAAAAGGTTTTTAATGGTTTAAAAATAAGTCACGTACTAAAGGTATGCACATTCATCAGTGGTGGCAATTCTTGGGTGGTTATTGATGATGGGTCTGCAACAAATTGGTGGCTGGATTGATGGTACAAGATCCATGACAAAATGTCAAAGAGTAAATAAAGGCAATTGAGGACTCTAATAAGATTATGCCTGGACCGGGCTATAGGAATGAGTGTTCTAGTCATCCAATCATGATCTCCCTGAGGTAGTCATTTGTCTCTGTGATGAAATGCATTTGGACAGTATTGTGTTATATCAGAACTCTGTGCCTGATACTTGCTGTTTATGTGGGTGTGCTTAGATGCAAGTTTTATGAGTAAGAGTGGATGTAAACAAAGGTATTTTTAAGGGTAAACACTATGATGTTCTGACCAGGAGGAGAGGAAGAGAAGTGATGCATCTTGAAAGAGAAATGATCCCATTTAAAGGAGACACAGGTGCTATTTGATCTTGCATTATATGTGGGTCATACTAAAAAGGTGAGAGCACATCTGGTGATTGGTAAAGCACTAAAGATGAAGGATGTTTTTGATACAGCATGTGGAACTTTGAAATAAGACATGGAGATACTGATTTATTTGTTATTATATATTTATTTATTTTATTTTTTATTTTATTTGTGCATGCAATATGGTTTATGTCTGAGATCAGCACACATATTTAAAGTTTTGAGTAGTATTGCACCAATTTTATTTATTTGAAAATAAAATAAAAATTTTATGTACCCCGTTGTCTATAAACTGATAACCTGTTAGGCCTTTAAAGCATCACCTTTATATTTTTAAATGGTGTAGTCTGTCACCATTTCATAGGTGTGCACAATTTTAAATCTTGACATGTTTGTCATCTATTTACTTGAAGCAACATCATCTTTTATACTATACCAAAAATTGGGTATTATAATGTGTTTGTGTGCATTAAAATTAATTTAACTGTATTTTTTCCTGAAAATATTGTATAGTGTTTGTGTCATGGATCTGCCACCTAAGGGTTAATAGTGCAGACTGATTTCAGTGATTGGCAACAGGCTGCCTTATTTAAACACCTCAGCAGCACTGTGTCTTCGCTGCCTGATCTGCAGTTCATACCTGTTCCAGTGTCTTCCTGTGATCTGATCTGTTTCCTGTGTTTGACCCGGCTTGTTTGACTATGACTGATCTCTGTTATCCTGATCCCGGCCTGCCTTGTAACCACGCTCAGCTCTACACTGCTTGATTTCCTGTTGCCGAACTTTGCCTGTATCCTGACCATTCTCTGCCTGTCGTCTATACCTACATCTGATCATCTGTTACCAAACCCGGCTTGTCTGACTACGTATTCAGTGTCTCCCCAGCCAGTGCACCTACCAGCCTGCTTCCTGTTCCCTGCTGCACCAGCTGAACTGACAAGACTAAAGACGAACCAGGCACCCATACACCGCCAGGCTCTTGCGGCCACTGTTGCAACATCGGTGGCCCTTGAGCCGGGGTTGTACGAGAAGCCTTCCCACTGCACGTCAGGCTCATCCGGCAGGTACGTAACAGTTTGATAGACACATGTGCAAATATTGTGTAAAATAAAAAATTGCAACAGCTGCTATTTTTTTATATATATAACGTTTGAGGGCTCTAAACAATTTTCTAGCAAAATTATGCAGGTTTTAACATATACTGTATGTGAGAAGTTTCAACATTGTGGTTAAAGAAACCATTATTGGGAGAAATATACAGTCTTGGTTGCTTCTGCTGTCCATCTCAATGCTAGTTCCCTGAATCTTGTAATAGTCAAGAGTCTTTAATACTTTTTCAGGCTCTGACCTGAAACAAGGATACAAAAAAGGAATTCTGACTTCAAGTTCAACTTTTTTTATATGATTCGAAGATATTTCTAGCTAGGGCTAGATGAGTGTAGCCCCTGTGCTTTCACTGTGACATTTCCTGCTAGTTAAAAAACAAACAGAACACATGTATCTGTATACTTGTGGACAGATCTGCCTTATTTAGTAGAACATATTCCCACAAGAGCAAGGAACAGAATGTCAACCTCATCTGGGTGAATATCTACAGAGTAGTATCAAGAACATTAAAGTTTTATAGTGCACACACAAAGGTTAAAGCACAAGAGAGTATTCAAACATGACCCATCTAGACAAGACAGTGAATGATGAATTTTATGTCTTTTTATTATGTTTTCCTAGAGAACTGCATTTGATTTGACCTAACCATAGATCCCTACTTTCATAGACTAAATGTTTATTTCATGAAGCAGTATAATAACATATCATCGATACATTTTGGATGCTGTTATTTTAATTTGAAATGTTGAAAACCGCATTCACTGTATATAATTATGAAAATCTTGGATCATTTCCATATATGAGCTGTTGAATTATTTCTCATCAAATGTCTATCAAAGCCTTTATGGACACTTTTTGTAACTGTGAAATAGAGAGAAAAATATAATTTTTTAAAGTTGCCTAAAAATGGTATGAATTTAGCTATTTGATCTTTGAAGAAAGTTCCCTTATAAATTCACTGTATATATAATGTAATATATATACACTATATTAGAAAAAGGTTTAGATGCCTGCCTTTACACACTCATGAACTTTAATGGCATCCCAGTCTTAGACCGTAGGGTTCAATATTGAGTTGGTCCACCGTTTGTAGCTATAACAGCTTCAACTCTTCTGGGAAGGCTGTCCACAAGGTTTAGGAGTGTGTCTATGGGAATGTTTGCCCAGTCTTTCAGAAGTGCATTTGTGAGGTCAGGCACTGATGTGGACAAGAAAGTTGGGCTTGCAGCCTCTGCTCTCTAATTCATCCCAAAGGTGTTCTATCGGGTTGAGGGCAGGACTTTGTGCAGGTCACTCCAAATGATTTGGACCAGTGCACAAAGCAAGGTCCATAAAGACATGGATGAGCAAGTTTGGGGTGGAGGAACTTGACTGACCTGCACAGAGTCCGGACCTCAACCTGATAGAACACTTTTGGGATGAATTAGAGCAGGGACTCAGTGCCTGACCTAAAAAAATGCACTTCTGGAAGAATGGTAAAACATTCCTATAGACACACTCCTAAACCTTGTGGACAGCCTTTCCAAAAGAGTTGAAGCTGTTATAGCTGCAAAGGGTGGGCCAGCTCAATATTGAACCCTACGGTCTAAGACTGGGATGCCATTAAAGTTCATGTGTGTGTAAAGACAGGCATTGCGTTACTTTTGTTGATATAGTGTGTACATATTATATATATATATATATATATATATATATATATATACATATACAGACACACTGCATATATATAAAATGTATTTTTAAATTCTTCACAGCTCATTTGTTTACTCATCTTAATAATGTGCCTAAGTCCATAAAGGGTGCTATAGTTTCATAATTTTGCATATTTGTTTCAGCAGACTTTACCAAGAAAGTTGAAGTTAAACTGGAAACTTGATAGCAGGATCACTCTGAAATGTATCTGTGGTCAACTCAAGACCTGGTGATGTCAAGTGCGCGTGCATTTTTTTACAGATGAAAATACTATATCTGTCTAGTTGTGGTTATCAGCCAGGGCTTTGCTTGACATTCCTGGTTGACACATGAATTGTTAACTAAAGCAGAACTTCACCCTTTTTTTAATGTTCCTCTCTCCTGCCTCCTCTCCCCTCCCTGTAACACAATCGCAAAAGGAAAAAAAATTAAAGGAAAAAAAAAATTCCCCAAAAGTTTAGGTCCAACATTTTTATCTAGGCAAGAATTACCTACCTGGACTCCGCAGACGTGCAGGAATGCTACAGGTTACTCTGGTATCCATTGTGGCATTTCTGTATATGTCCCATTAAAATGGATCCTGGGATTTCTACTTCACTAATCCCAGGAGGCAGCTTTCTGGGTCTTGCACATGCGCAGAAATAATGCAAGGTCTTTTGCCAGTTTACTGGCAGGCTTATTATATGTCTACTCAAGTGATTTTATTTTGATTATTTTTCACTTCGATGGGGGATATTTAACAAAACAAAAAAATAAAATAAAATAAATACATCTATGAGAGAGTCCATTTAATGTGACAAAGAAAAAAACATCAGTTCTTTAACTTACATGCTGGGAATATTCCTTTAAGCTATATAAGGTGTTATGGAATGGTTTGATTTTCACACATAGCACCAGTGGCACCATATTTTGGCATCACATATTATGACGTGTAATTGATTTTTTAATTGTTACATTTAACTTAGCCTTAATACAGCAGAAGCACCCTAATCTAATTATTATTTCAACTTAAAAAAAAGTCTTCTGGGAAGGCTGTCCACAAGGTTTAGAAGGGTGTCTATGGGAATGTTTGACCAGTCTTCCAAAAATGCATTTGTGAGGTCAGGCACTGATGTTGGACAAGAAGGACTGGATCGCAGTCTCCGCTATAATTCATCCTAAAGGTGTTTTATCGTGTTGAATTTTGGACTCAGTGCAAGCCAGTCAAATCCCTCCACCTCAAACTCACTCTTTATGGACCTTGCTTTGTGCACTGGTGTGTAGTCATGTTGGAACAGGAAGGGGCCATGCCCAAGCATGAAATTGTCCAAAATGTCATGGTATGCTGGTGCCTTAAGCGTTCCCTTCACTGGAACTAAGGGGCCAAGCCCAACCCCTGAAAAGCACACCATAATTCCCCCTCCACCAAATGATTTGAAGGGTGGTCCAATACTTTTGGCAATATAGTGTGGATGAGAGAGTTTGGGATGGAGGAACTTGATTGGCCTGAACAGAGTCCTAACCTCAACCCGATAGTTTATTTTTCTTGTGCTTAAAAATGATTTAACTTCTTTTAAAAAGTAATTGTGCACAACCCTAGCAAACACCCCATTTTCCTGGAGCTGATTCAACAGATGCATCTGAAACATAAAACATGCCAAGGGTGCACATGTAGCATAACAACACTTTTGGAATTCCTGAAAAACCCTCCTAAATGGAATTCCACCAGCATAAGGTTGCATTCAAGAACAATATTGAAGAAACTGAAAAAAGGGAAAATAGACTAGTTGCTTTTTCCTCTAAGTTTAGTATTTTAGGTACACAGCTGCTTACTACTGCCTTCCAAATAACGATTGAAGCATTGAATGAATTTGACATATTTTCAAATATTTTACAAGACTCAACTATTGAAGAATAGAAATAAGCTTAATTACAGCAATATGTAAAAAACACATACATATTGAATACATTATGTACATAATATTTACACATTTAATTAAAATGTTCCATGCATGCAGTATGTATGTGGTAAATTGTATGTGTGTCCATGAACAAACAGATACCAAATCTTTAAAGCCCAGCTGAAGTTGCAGAAATAGTTATGCAGCTGAAGCACACTACGGGACCATCTTTGGACTCTTCAGTAAATGACTGGTAATAACATTGACAAAAAGTTACCGTATATACTCGAGTATAAGCTGAGTTTTTCAGACCTTTTTTTAAGGCTGAAAATACCCCCCTAGGCTTATACTCGAGTTAGTGTACCTGAAATTCTTGACAGGCTGCGGGCATCCATTGTTTAAAAGTCGCGGTCTCCTCCTGGTCCCTTCCTTGGACTCAGTTTCCCAGCAGACACTGTGTTCAGTGTTCTGCCAATCACGGACGTCCGCTTGTCCGAGGATGAAAGGACCTCCATGATTGGCGGAACATTGAACACAGTGTCTGCTGGGAAACTGAGTCCGAGGATGAGAGAACGTCTGTGATAGGCGGAACACTGAACACAGTGTCTGCTGGGAAACGCCTATCATGGAACGGGACCAGGAGGAGACCGCGACTTTTAAACAATGAATGGACGCCCGCAGCCTGTCAAGAATTTCAGGTACACTGACTCGGGCACAGTGAGGTTGGGCACAGTGAGGTTGGGCATAGTGAGGTTGCAATGGGCACAGTGAGGTTGGGCACAGTGAGGTTGCAATGGGCACAGTGAGGTTGCAATGGGCACAGTGAGGTTACAATGGGCACAGTGAGGTTACAATGGGCACAGTGAGGGTGGGCACAGTGAGGTTGCAATGGGCACAGTGAGGTTGCAATGGGCACAGTGAGGTTGCAATGGGCACAGTGAGGGTGGGCACAGTGAGGTTGCAATTTGGCACAGTGAGGTTGCAAAGGGCACAGTGCGGTTGCAATGGGCACAGTGAGGCATGCAAATGAGCACAGTGAGGCGTGAAAATGGGCACAGTGAGGCTGCAAATGGGCATTGTTGACCCTCTTTTCCGCTTACAGTAGCTGCTGCATTCTCACCCTAGGCTTATACTCGAGTCAATAAGTTTTCCCAGTTTTTTGTGGTAAAATTAGGTACCTCGGCTTATTCTCTGGTCGGCTTATACTCGAGTATACACAGTATATGGTCAATCAGGAACAAGGACTGTGGAAAGTTTTTTATTGAGAACAAATTTTTAATATCGGAGGAAATTCAATAAAAGTTCAAAACGGGACTAGACTATGTGGAGTGTTTTTCTCTTCTCATATTACGGTTCCAGATGATTTTCGTTTGAAAACCCTGATTTGAGGACACCACAAGGAAGCAGCCTTTGGGTTATCTATTGAGGCCTAATAATTTCGGAAGTCTGGTGAGTTTAAACCCCAGAGGGGAGTGTGACGCACTATTTGGTGGGATCTGGTGAAAGGTGCATAGTTTACAGACAACACTAAGATTACCACCTGTGTCTACTTCGGACTCTCTCTCATCACCATCTTCTACCCCAGTTTTGTGTGTGTCTCTCTTTATTACTTATGTCAAATTTGGTAGCCTAGTCATTCTAATATTGACAGGAGCATTGCTTGTGATAAATTATGTTGATGCTATGCTAGTATTATACATTTTTTATCATATGGAAAGTTTATTGTTTTAAGTTTAAGCGGCTGCTGATGCACATTACATGTGAAAAACGATAGTTTATTTTGGATATTTTTATCTGCGTCTGCTGAGTAAAATTTGAACACCATAGCGCTGAGATAGGAGAAGTCAGTGCCAGCTGCGTTAGTGTGTTTTCCTTTTTTTGAATATTTGTATTGGGACTTTAACAAGGAATCATGCTGCACTAGAGATCAGAGATATTTGAAATATGTAACCCTTTTTAATAGGCTTTTTTCCTTTTTCCCACAGGCTGTAAAATTACAGATAAATGATGGTGTTAGTTCTCTCTGTACTAGTGTTCCTTGTGACACCCACTGTAGCTGGTATTGACATTTTTTTACTTTTCACCCAATTCTGCAGGATAACCTTTAAGCATTGAAAGAAAATCTGACAAGGAGAAAAATTGTGCAACACACGCATAAATTGAAAATGGGTCTTGGAGATGGCTTTCACTATTACTAATGCTCTAAGCAATGGCTCACAAATTTTTATGAAAAATACAACCTTACCCTGAACCATCTCAATCCAACTACACCTCTTGTGCCCCATACACACGATCGTAAATTCCGTCGGAAAAAACTTGGATGGTTTTTCCGACGGAATTCCGCTCAAGCTTGGCTTGCATACACACGGTCACACAAAAGTTCTCTGAACTTTCAACCGTCAAGAACGCAATGACGTACAACACTACGACGAGGCGAGAAAAATAAGTTCAATGCTTCCGAGCATGCATCGAATTGTTTCCGAGCATGCGTGTTTTTTTTTCTGTCGGAATTGCATATAGACGAACGGATTTTCCGGAAAAATTAAGAACCTGCTCTCTAAGTCCATCGGAAATTCCGACAGAAAAAGTCAGATGGGGCATACACACGGTCAGAATATCCATCGAAAAGCTTGCATCAGACTTTTTCCATCGGAAATTCCGACTGTGTGTACACGCCATTACTGCTCATGCACCATGTACCTGTCAGAGTTATTAATTAAAATTTTTGGAGTATTTTTTGACATGGTGAGGGACACATGAGTGAGCAAGAAGATATCATGGTTGGAAATGTTACAATGGCATATCTTCCCAGGAGTAGAATTTTAACAATATATACTATAGTATAGGTTTCCAGCATAATTTACATAAAATCTGAAGTTCACACATAGTTTTTCCATAATTAACGAGTAATAATTAGACATGGGAGCCGTCAAAAAATGTGTTTTGTTTCGTTACGTTCCGTTTCGTATAAAAAAAAAATTGTAATTCTCAATTCGTGTACGGAATTTAATTCAGATTCGTACGAAATACGAATTTCGTACGAATCTTTATTATTGAACTCTATGGACTCATGCCGCGTACAGACGATCGGAAATTCCGACAACAAAACCGTGTATTTTTTTTGCGAAGGATGTTGGCTCAAACTTGTCTTGCATACACACGGTCGCACAAATGTTGTCGGAAATTCCGAACGGCAAGAACACGGTGACGTATAAGACATACAACAGCACTATTAAAGGGAAGCTCAATACCATAATTCGTACTTTCGGACGGGGTAGAGTACATTGTTTTCGTTGATTCTGGACACAACTCCTACTTTCGTAACTTTTTTTTTGTTTGTTTCTTTCGTATTAGTTGAAAATCGTTATTTGGTAGTTTGGATTCGGATAATTTGGATCCGAAATTCGTAAACGAAATTTCGTATGTCGTACAGAATTCGTATTCATAAAAATTCGTAATTCGGATTCGTACAAATGTATGAATTTCGAAAAATTTGTACGAATTTTCGATTCGTACGAAACTAATCACACATGTCTAGTAATAATATAATAAAACACAACAACAAACTTATGTTCTTCACATTAAACAAGTTGATAGCATATTGATAGTGTAAAGTATATAAATTGGTAGAACTGTAAATTCACATATAAGTTTTCAAGTAGAAATATGAATTTTAGAAACTCTAATTTTGCAGAGTTAAATCTTGGAAATTCAGGTAAGGTCCCAGTTCTTCACTTACTTCCTCTGAACTGGTAGAAGAAGTATCTGAACCTCCCTCCAGCAGAGTCGCAATGCTGTTTTTACGATTCCTTACTGCCAGCTGTAAGGGTGTGCAACCGCTACTGTCTTCTATATTCTGCTTGGCATTAGCCCGAAGAAGAGTCTTTACAATGGCTGCATTAGCATTTAGTACTGCCACATGTAACGGAGTCCAACCAAACTTATTTTGAGCATCCACATTAGCTTTCTTCTCAATAAGTTTGATAACATTGACAAACGAACTCCGTTGCACTGCAAGGTGAAGCGGTGTCCAGCCAGACATTTCTGCAAAATTTGGGTCAGCTCCAAAATCCAAAAGAAGAGAAATGATGGAGTCTTCACTGTAGCGTACCGCCAGGTGGAGTGGTGTCCATTTCATATCTCCTTCAGCATCTAAGGCAGCATTATTGTCGTTAAGCAAATGTATTATTTCAGTATGTCCTTTAAAAATTGCAAGATGCAGTGGTGTCCAGCCCTGATTGTTTTTGATGTTCACCTGAGCACCATGCTTTATCAGGAGTTTACAGATCATGCTATTACCTTTTACAGCCGCCATATGCAAAGGGCTATAATGGCTTTGATCAACACAGTTGACATTAGCTCCCTTTTGTATCAAATGCTGTACCACTCGGACATATCCTCTATCTGCAGAAATGTGAAGGGGAGTCCTGAGATTATTCTGTCTGGCATCTCGGTCAGCTCCTTGGCTAATCAGTAGTTTAACGAGTTTGTAATGACCAAAATAGGAAGCTATATGAAGAGCTGTTTTTCCATCTGTTTCCTGGCAATTTGGGTTTGTCTGACGGGTGAAAAGGACCCGGGCAACATTTTCAAAGCCATTTTGAGAAGCCAGGTGAAGTGCTGTCCAATCATCTCGTTCCACTGCATCTACCTGAGCTCCATGGTCCAACAACAGACGTGCTATCCGATCATCTCCAGCCTGGGCTGCAAAATGTAAAGGTGACCAGTTGTCTTCATCGATTATGTTCACATCTGCCCCATTTTCTATTAAAATAGTACAGATGTCAGGAAGCTTTTTTTGCACCGCCAAGATGAGCGGTGTATATCCACTCACCGTGCGGCTATTAATGTTAGCATTCAGGCTGAGGAAATGGTTTACTCTCTCAAGGTTTCCTTGAGATACTGCAAAGTGAAGAAGTGTGAAGTTGTTTTCATCTACCCAGGACATGTTATCACTGTTGTTTTGAAAAATTTCACTAATGAAGATCTCTGTTAAGAGAAAAAAAATCTGTTTTAGTAAAGCTATTGAACTTTTCTCTGTGTACCTATTTTCCTTGAAAGAAAAAAACTTGATGAGCAGGGAGATTTAACATTGTGAACATTACATGGAAGGTAAAGTGTATTTTCAGTGAGCACATCATTTTTAATATCAGTGTTTACTTTATAGTAATTTCTGATATGCATTCCCAGACATCGGGAGCATATCACTTTCTCCTCTTTTTTCTACAATGTAGTATATGGTGCCAATCTCGAACCCCAAGCTCTGCCATGCGAGGGCAAGGGTTAGGTCTTGCAAAGCAGGAAGTAAAAAACAGCACAGTGCTTAGTAAAACACAGCACACACAGTAACACATGTTGTCCACAAATTTAACCCCTTGATCACCCTAGATGTTAACCCCTTCCCTGCCAGTGTCATTAGTACAGTGACAGTGCATATTTTTAGAACTTATCACTGTATTGGTGTCACTGGTTCACAAAAAAGTGTCAAAAGTGTCAGTTAGGTGTCCGATTTGTGCGCCGCAATATCGCAGTCCATTACTAGAAATACTAAGTCGCTGAGCGCCGCCATTACTAGTAAAAAAATAATGATTCTATAAATATATCCCATAGTTTTTAGTCGCTATCACTTTTATGCAAACCAATCAAAATACACTTATTGGGATTTTATTTTTAGCAAAATTAAGTAACAGAGTACATTTTGGCCTAAATATATGAAGAAATTCGTTTTTTTTATTGGATATGTTTTATTGCAGAAAGTAAACAATATATATATATTTTTTTCAAAATGTATGTTTTTTCTTGTTTATAGCGCAAAATATTTAACCCGCGGAGGTGATCAAATACCACCAAAAGAAAGCTCTATTTGTGGGGAAAAAAAAGCATATAAATTTTATTTGGGTACAGCATCGCACAACCGCGCAATTGTCAGTAAAGTGATGCAGTGCCGTATCGCAAAAAATGGCCTGGTCATGAAGAGGGGTATGTCTTCCGGAGGTCAAGACGTTAAAACCATTTTAATACTTCTCCCCATCAAAGTTCAAATTTTAATTTTGGACCTTTAGATGCAGACTACTACACTCATACAGCAGTGAACTGTAAAGTGTTTATCTGCTCTCCTGTAATGAAATACATGTTCAAGTCATGGTCAATGCAATAAAGAAAAATGGTTGTCCTAGGTTTATGTGTTGAACTAGAGAATGGAAGCATTCTATACACTTTTCTTTTCTTATGTGTGTTGTCACAACCAGAATTACAATAAGAAAAGGTAAGCAATCCATCTCCCTGGCCCCATACAAGCAAAGGTCAGTGGAAGTTTTATCACTTGTATCTGAGGTCTGTACTACAACTAGGAGTGTTAGTCAAATGTAGCTTGCTTTCAGGTGCATTCAACATATTTTTGAGATTAGTTTGAGATACTTCAAAGATATTTCAGAGTTTATCAATGGCTGTATTTAGCCTTCAGCTGACCTCCTTCTGAACTGTATTTATTACTATAAAATTAGGTAAAGCTTATCTCAAACTTACCACTGCTTATCGAACTGGAACATGATGGCCCGCAACTTCCCTGTAAAAATTAGATAGTAAATCAACATATTGTTGTATGGAACAACCTTGATAAATGGCTTTATATATCACTGATAAATATTAGTACCATCATTCACTAAGTTCCCTATACTTCTAAAATATTAAACCTGTTACAGTAGATTACAGTACTTTAGAAGTCTTTGTATTTGTCTTCTTTATCTGCCAATGCTTAATGAGATGTAAGCCACAATAACATTTTACAATCCTGAGGAACGGCTTTCACTACTAATGGTAGAGGTCTGTTATAAATGTAGCACACGTGCATCAAAAAGGATACAGCTTAAAGTGGATGTAAACCCACTCTCATCCTTTCTAAACTACTGCCATAGTGCTGATCTATAAGGATATAGATGCCTCCTGCATGTATCCTTATCTGTCAAATGTCTCCCCTCTGTCTGTTATAAGAACTGAAAAACTGCAGATTCTGTGGGTGGATCTGTTGTCTGGAGCTCGGTGGGTGGAGTTGTGATGTCAGTAGACTTCCCGCCCACCTCTACACTCCCCTTGTCAACATGCATTTTCTCCTGTGTATTTCTTCTGCTATGATCACTAACATCCAGTCAAAATACAGAAAAGTAACCACATGACTTCAGAAAAGCAGTGGGAGTGGGAATTAAAAAATAATGCCTGTCTAAAGCTAGTGCACGAGATATGTAAATAACCTGTCACTCAAAGCAAGGGGGCGGAACGGACAAAGGTTTTTCTCTGTTTGTCCGTTTTATTTCACTGAACAATAAAAGAGGATTGCTCAGAGCTGGATTAACTCTTTGTGGCAAGACCTGGCACAAATGATAGAAATCTTATACTCTACATTGTGACAGCAAAAAAATTAAATAAAATATTTCGGGTTTACATCCACTTTAATGCTTATGGTTCTTAGTGCACACAGCCATACCTCCCAACTTTCTGAGATAGTAAAGAAGGACACCTATTAGCAAAAAGTTTGTAGGTAAATGACACATCCCATTACATGAAGAATTAATAGACAAAAATTATCATTTTTTTACCACTATCTCTTTTGCTGTGCAACTGCCCCCATGTCAGGGTTCCCCACTGCTGCGCGGCCAGTCACACAGCAGTTCCTACTTGCATCCAGACACAGTGACCAGTTCTTAAGTTTGTTTTTGTTGTTTTATTAGGGGATGATAACTTGGATGGGGTAAGGGATTATGGGATGCCCAACTTGAAAATGTCCAACAAACCAAACTCCTCCCCATTTACAGAGTCCTCTTTGTCCTTCCACCTGCACAAACTTGGTTTCCTTGTAATGCTCATGCTGGTTCACTCCAGGGGGAACTAACAGTCTCTACTCAGTTCAGCAACAGCCCATTACAGGCTAGGAACTTGCAGTATCTTGGTGAATTAGCACATGTGGAGTAAACAGCATCCCACGCAACCTGCTGCCTCTCTGTAGACACTGGTCCCAGTTCTACTCCTTGCAGAAATTCTAGCCTGCCTGGCTGCCACCAGCCCACCTGGCTGCTTTCTCTTCCTAGTCTTTATGACTGACACACACATGGAGACTACCCAGGGAAAGGTTGGATAAAGACTTGGCACACCACTGTCTTCAAGAGAGCACTGCTACAGCTGGCATTCACTCCCCTTGTCTGTCCCTGCACTGTGCTGATCTACTCACTGCCTCTCCGGTTAGGGTCCCTCCAACCGCCTCCTATGGTGGGATCCTTCCAGGCCAGCCTCTTGAGCTACAGCCTGAGGTAAAACCCCATGCTGGCAGGGGTCCCTCAAGGGCCACTGGCAGACTCTCCTCAGCACTGCTTCTCCATCTTCCACCCGACTCCCTGCTGGCATGGCTCATATCTATTTAAGGGCTCCTTAATTCACTGCCAGGCCCCCACCTGGGGATTAGCTAAATACCCCTAAATATTCAAGGCAGCCCCTCCAAGCTTCTGCCCACTATCCTCTAGAACATTCTCCAGCATTCTAGAAACAGGGGAAGCACCAGAGTCATCCAGCCCTGGACTCTAATAACCCTGACCCAGATTCAGTGACTCAGGTTTATCCCTGGGCCAGACTATATTTGACTTACTCTTACTTCTAGTAGCACACACTAGAGAAGGGGTCTCAAACTGGCGATTTAGTAAGGAAAATAACTAATTTAATTGAAATCTGTTAAAATTTGCTTTGTTTATTCATTTTCTAACAAGTTCCAACTTTTTAGAACAATTAGAATTTGGTTCGGCCGAAAAATTATTGACCAATTTGAATTCTGTGTGAAAAAATAGCTGGTTGTTAAGCAGCAGGCTTAACAACCATGAGTCATAATCTTTTAGCAGGCTTCCACACTGACAAAAACATTTAAAGAAAAGAATGCTGGCATTGCTCAGCAAATATTTATTTTTTTAAAAAACAGCATAGTCCCCCCCCCCCCCCAGTCACACCAGGCCCTTCGGGTCTTGTATGGATTTTAAGGGGAACCCCACACCAAAATAAAGAAATAAAAAATGGTGTAGGGTCCTCCCCACAATCCATACTGGACCCTTACCTGAGCATGCAGCCCGGAAGGTCAGGCCCGGTTTCACTGTCCCCTTCTGACATGTGGCCTCGCCCCTTGCCTATATAACAACTGTCAAAGCGCATATTTTTTATTTATTTTTTTCAGGTCCGGAGGGTGTCGTGATTGATGATGTATCTACATTGAGGGACACAATTTTTTTTTTTTTTAAAAAAGGACTTGTCAAAAGCTGTTTCTTGTGGTTATTACTCTTTGACTCTTTTTTGGTGAATGAGTAGGGGTATGATGTAACCGATACCCATTCACATAGGGGGGGTGTTGGATCTGGGGGCCCCCGTTGCTAAAGGGGGCTTCCAGATGCCGATAAGCCCCTTGCCCACAGACCCCAACAACCACAGCTCAGGGATGTCGGGAAGAGACCCTTGTCCCTGTCAACATAGGGACAAGGTGCTTTGGGGTGGGGGGGAAAGGGGGGAGGACCCTACGCTGTTTAAATGTTTTATTTTTTGTAGTGGGGTTCCCCTTAAAATCCATATCAGACCCGAAAGGCCTGGTATGGACTGGGGGGCCTACGCCTTTCTTTTTTTAAATTTTCTATGCCGGCATTCTTTTCTTTGCATTCATCTGCCAGTGGGGAAGCCCAGTGACAGATGATGACTCATGGTTGTTAAGGAAGCAGATGGCCGGCTTCCCGTCCCACTGCTTAACAACCAACTATTTCTTCACACAGAATTCAGATCATTCAATTGTTTTTCGACTGATCCGAATTCAATACATTCTGAAAAGTTGAAATTCGTTAGATTATTAAATTAAGCAAATTTTAACGAAAACAAAATGTAATTTAATGAAAACAAAACAAAGCTAAACTAATTCCGATTTTTTATTTTATTTTATATTACACAAATTTTATAACGAAACAAATCTGAAACAAATTTTTCCATTCTGCACATGTCTAGTGATTATATAGTAGCAGGAGTGATATCTGCTGTTAGTAATTATTAACATACATTGCTGTATGGGATTTCTTGATAGAGGATTTTGTTGTTGTTTGGTTGTATAGATTGGTCCTATTTCCTTGCACACCCAGTGGTGCTGTTTCATTTGTGATTGCTGTTTTGAATAAAGGCTATTATTCAGACATGGAACAGGTTAAAGCTACAAGGCACCTGGCAGGCAAAGAACACAGATCAGTGCAGTTTATGTCTTCTGAAATGCATCACCTGACTCTTCTACCCATCTAAGCTTGTTATACATAGTTACATAGTTGGTCAGGTTGAAAAATGTCCATACATTTCATTCCAAACCACAGAGCATTGATAGGTTAATGTAATTTGCACTTCAGCTTGGTTATTTGCACTGCTATACTGAAATAAAACGGACCCTTCTGAGTATCCTTAAATAGATGAATATAAAGGAAAAAAAATAAATAAGAAATAACTTTATCATCCTTAGAACTTACATCACTGCTTACATTGTCGACTATTAAAGCAGAAGACTTGATGTGATCTTTTTCAGCTTTGGACCATGCACCTACTTGCTCTGGTAATGGGCTTTGTACCAAACAGAGTAGCATATGGGATTCAACAATAATATCTAAAGAAGGAAATCAGAGAAAGGTAACTAGCACAAAGGAATTTTAATTGTAGAAAGTAAAATGTCAATAATAAATACAGGGCACAGACCGCGGTGCATACAAAAGGGACAAACATTAGAAAGGATCGATTGACACAAGTCCATATGGAGACACCTTTCTTACCCAATAGCTGAACAGTTAATACTCCTCCCCACGCTATATCGGTATTGATACAGCATAAATATTCAACCACTTGCCTCCTGGGCACGTTTACCTCCTTCCTGCCCAGGCCAATTTTCAGTTTTCCTCACTGTCACACTTTGAATGACAATTGCATGGTCATGCTACACTGTTCCCATATGAAATGTGTATTATTTTTTTACACTAATAGAGCTTTCTTTTGGTGGGATTTAATCCCCACTGGGTTTTTTTTGTTTTTGCTAAATAAACAAAAAGAGACCAAGAATTTTGAAAAAAAAAATGTTTTCATAGTTTGTTACAAAATTTTTGCAAACAGGTAATTTTTCTCCTTCACTGATGTACACTGATGAGGCTGCACTGATGGGCACTAATAGGTTGCACTTATAGGTACTGATTAGGCTGCACTGATGGGCACTGATGAGGCCGCACTGATGAGGCTGCACTGATAGGTGGCACTGATGGGCACTGATGGGTGACACTGATGAGGAAGCACTGATGGGCACTGATTGGCAGCACTGTTTGGCATCACTGATAAGCACTGATTGGCAGCATTGGTGGGCACCGATTGGCAGCACTGGTGGGCACTGTTGGGACTGCACTGATAATCAGTGCCCGGATTATCAGTGCCGATGTCCCTTTCACACAAGCCGGTTATCCGGTCTCCTCACGCTGAAATGCCGATAACCGGTTTGTGTTTACATCCATGATCAGCTGTGCTTGGATACAGCTGATCATGTATTAAAGAGCTGCTGATTGGCTCTTTATCCCGATCTGTGATCAGTTGTGTCTGAAGAAAGTGATCATGGGAAGAAGTCATATGATGGCCTCCCAGAACTGTCCGGCCATGCTGTAGCAGTTATTTGCCTATAGCATGGTCGACAAGTGGTTAAAGTGGTTGTAAACCCTTAAATATACCCAGTGAAGTGACTGGCCTCAGATGCTACACAGAAATAAAACAAGTCCTCCTACATAAGGTGTCACTGTCTATCTGCAGTCTTTTCTTCTCTACATCCGTTAAAACTCCAGAAATTATAAAGCTTGTCTTAGCTGTAAAAAAAAGTGGCCAGAAAGCTGAAGTTACACTCTGTAGAGCTCAGTGAGGAGAACTCTGAGAGCTTATTTTAGGTAAGGAACATCCCGCCTTCAGTGGTTGTAAACCCTCCCCCAGAGGTTTTAGCTACAGGTAAGCCTAGATTAAGGCTTACCTGTAGGTGTTTTCAATATCTCCTAAACCTGCACGGTTTAGGAGATATTTGTGAATGGGGTTACACAGATTACACAGTTGTCTACGGCGCATGCACGCCACAGACAACGGCGCAGGCGCACTGTAAATCCCATTCACAAATCCGGCCTTGCTGGATTTGACGGCTCTCGCGCGCATGTGCGGAGTGACGTCTTCGCCGCTCCGGCCAATCACAGCGCTGGAGCGGCGATACCCGGAAGTAACCTTCCAGAGAGATGACTGCGGCCGGAGGGGGAGACGTGGATGGCTTCTGGGGCTTCGATCTAAGGTAAGTAATGCATAATGAGCTAGTATGCTAGTCATACTAGCTCATTATGGCTTTCTCTTGCAGGTGGTTATTTTATTTAAAAATCTAAATTTGGGTTTACAACCACTTTAAGGCTGTCAATCAGATGGAGCGCCCTCCCCGTCACCATTTTTCTCTTGGTATCAGGAAAACTTGTCAGAAGTGAATCATGCTGATAGCAGAGAAATGATGCATCAGACAGAAATTACACTTAGCGCTTTGGATTGAGACAAGCACATACTATAGGGGGATATGCTTTGTTCATATTTCATGTCTGAGGTTTACACCCACTTTAAAATGAAGGAGGTCTAGATATGTAGTAAGGCTGGCCATACACGGTTTGAATCTTGGCCTGAGTATGGACACACTGAATGTATCAAGATGATCAACCAGCCTGCAGAATTGCTATAGGGCTGCTATAGCCGCTAGCGATAATCACTGGCTCCCCCCCCCCCACCGGAAGAAGACAATTGCCCGGCAGGAGGGATTCCCCTGTCAACACGGTCTGTGTTGCTGGGGGAATCATGCATATTTCTTTCCTGCAACCCGTGGCTGCAGGAAAGAAATTTACAACTTCTATGGCCTGCCTAAATTAGATTTTGTATCAATTATTTAACTGCATTTACTGTATAGCAGAGTTTAGACTGAAAGATGGGCAAGACCTGTAGCTGTTACTCATTTTCAGCAGAAAAATTAGGCCTTCTTCCCTGCCAGACAGGGGTGTGCTATTTGGCAGTGCTATGAAAAATCTCAGGACTGGATGGAGAGAAATACTATTTTGGTAAAACAGGCCCCTTATACAGTATTTATTTTATCTGTGCATTTAGATATTTGCATAGAGCTCAGTTTCAATCCTTTTTCAATCCTTTTGCTGACACCTCTTATGTCTTGTACACACGATCGGATTTCCGATGGAATAAAATGGACTTGTTTCATCGGAAATTCCGATCGTGTGTGGGCCCCATCTGACTTTTTTCAATCGGAGTAAAAAAATAGAACATGTTTTAAATTTTTCCGATGGGAAATTCCAATCGTCTGTGTGGAATTCCATTGGAGAAAAATCCACGCATGCTCAGAATCAAGTCGACACATGCTTGGAAGCATTGAACTTCATTTTTCTCGGCTCGTCTAGGGTTTTACGTCACCGTGTTTTGGACGGTCGGAATTTAGTCTGACAGTGTGTATGCAAGACTGATGGAAGTCAGCTTCATCGGAATTCCGACGGAAATTCCATCAGATTTTATTCCATCGGAAATCCAATTTGTGTGTACAAGGCATAACAGTATGAAATTGAAAAGGACAACTGATCTTTCACTGCATTTTGTATGATAGGCACAAACTGCTTACCAGAGAAACTTGGTCTTTTATTGGGGTTTTGATTCCAACATCTCTGCATCAGGTCAATCATTTGTTGGCATTCCACAGGTCCATCCTCAGAAATATCCTCTAATGGAGGTCTCTGCCCACCTGCCACTTTCACAATGACAGTCATCATGCTGTTACCTAAAGAAAGTGAGATTCCTATGTATTATTATTAAATGTAAGCTATTAAAGTGAAACTGTCACTACATAGAAAAAGGCCACAAAAGATTGCCTCGAAAGAAGATGATCAATACTTACCTCTATGGGCTAACACTGATCATCACTGCATTCAATAACAATGGCAAATTAAGTGTCTTTAGCACAAAGAAGGATCATCAACAAAGGAAACAAAAACAGGGGCATAGGGCATGGGGATGTCTAATGGACCCAGCTACAACCGTGATGCTCCTTCAATTAACCAGGATATAATGTGATTAAAGTTGTGATTTCAAAAGGTATGCACTTGCAAACAGCTGATGTCTTTTGGAATCTGCTATGCCTGTACAGACAATGCCAATATGGTGGCTTCTTAGTGCATTTTCTATAAATATATATCAAAAGGATTGAAGGGGTGGAGTACACAACTTCCTTCCTGTAGTGAGGTAGGTACTGTTGGATGGAACCACAGTATGCAGCACAGGAACAGACATCCAACACTCCTGGATGTATTCCAGATTCTGAGGATATTTCAGCTGCCATACCTCACAAAGACAGAGACAATCCAAGTAACTACCCTGGTAATCTCCTGCTTACATGATACTTGACTGCATTTCTCCTTAGCTTTACTTTTTTTTTTACAAAACTGTGACGATCATGCAATTTTAGCAGGTAGACCTTTCTATTCAAGAAATAAAATGTGACTGCAGGAAAGAAAGAATCGAAGAATGCCATTTGTCAGTAGGTATTTTGCAATGATGTTTTCTAAAATCCTTGAAATATGCACTGATCAGTAGACACGTGCATTAGTTTTCGTCCGAATGCATTTTCGTACGAATTTCAGGGATTTTTCGCGTTCGTTTTAACAAACGATAATGAATGCGCAGAATCCGAAATCCGGAAGATCCGACATAAAAAATGCTTTATTTTTGTTTTGTTGCGACAACAGTTTGATATAGATAGAAGATTAAACATGACAGTGACAATAGCGATCTGTGTCTATCGAACCTGCGGTTGAATGTGCCTAACCTAACTATTAGTCCAAGATTATTCGACATAGAGAGAAAAGATTCAACATTATAGAGACATGAAGATTTGACGAAGCAGCTAAAAACATACGATCGCCGCGAGCGGTCATTTATGGTCAAATGCTCCACCCATATGGTATAGAAGAATTCTAATGTTGGTTGACTAGTAATAATTGTAGCGCTGTCCCCAATTAAGAGAGCCGCTGATTTGATTTTGGGCCCTGCACGCAGTACCGCCAACCCCCGGCAATCTTACTCGACCCACTCTGGCACAGTCAGTCTAGGGTTAAACTCCTATCACTCTCAGGTGTATTATACTTAATAATCTCTAAACAGTCAGACAACACACTGAGGCAAGAATATAATATATATATATATCAGCTTTACTGGTAATGAAGGATTCAAGGTATAACATGCAACATATACATGGGCCTGCAGAGCCCTGCATCAATCAATGTACTAGGTGCAGCACAGTAATATGGCGCCGCGCAGTGTCCACCACGCGGAGCTATTATGGCGTGCGTTCGCCTATGGCGCAGTAACACAAACTTTCTAAACTCCCCCCTAAGTCAGGCCTGACATGGAATGGAACCGAGTCTCTTTCCCCTAGGAAAGGAAGGTTTCTTCACCGGCCAGCTTTCGTTGGTGCACTTAAAGAGATAACCATTTGTAATCCACATTGGGTGTTAACTTGAAATAACAGGGCAAAACGGGGGGGGGAGTAGATACTTCAACTCTGTCCCGCTACTGGACCCCCCAAGAAAACACTGGTGAGCAAACAGCAGGCCTAGGCAGTGTACAGGCCTGAACACAACTCAGTCTATTGATATGGGCAGGTGCCCGCTCACCACTCCAGGCGCGATCCCAGCCTGGGACTTCCACCTCCTGTGTGTCGCACACAGCGTCTGCTCCAATCGAGTCCTCGATCCAACTCACGTCCTATCACGACGGGTAAGGATCCACCCAGACTCCGCAGTATGGTGGAAGGCTCTTCGGACTTCAAGCAAGGCCTCAGGCTTCAGGCCTTGCTTCACAGCCGATCCGCACAGGATGACTTGTCACTTGACGCACCGTGTCCCAAGAGAGCGAGCTCCGCCTCGCCTCCCACTTAAGTAACCCCTCCCATGAGTCTCTGCCGTGGAACCTCCACCCTGGGCCCGAATGGGGTTCTGGGTAACGTAGTCCTGGGGCCTTAGAAGAGACCCCGCTACACAATAATTAATAAATATAATTATTACTAGTCATACAACATTAGAATTCTACTATAGCTTGTGGGCATAACATTCGACCGGAAATGTACGATTGTGGCGTCGTACAGTTTAGCTGCTTCGTCAAATCTTCTTAGAACATTCAACGGACACCATAAGCCTTCAATGACAGATTCGACCTTAATTAATTCGGATTTTCAGACGAATGCATTTTTTAATGAAACAAAATAAATAAAAACGAATTTCTGAAGTAACTAAATCATTTTATTTTTCGGACGAAAATGAAATTCCGAAACAAAATATTTCAGTGTGCACATGTCTACTGATCAGCCATAACATTAAGATAACTGATAGGTAAAGTAAATACATTTTTTTATCTCTTTACAATGTCATTTGAAAGTTGGTGGATATATTAGGCAACAAGTAAACTTTGTTCCGTTAAGTTGATGCGTTGAAAGCAGAAAACAATGGGCATTGCAGTTTGTTGTATATGGGGCTGCAGAGTTGCAAACCAGTCCGGGTGCCCATGCTAACCCACGTCCACAGCCAAAAGTGCCTATAATGGGCACATGAGCATTAGAACTGGACCATAGAGTAATGGGAGAAAGTAACCTGGTCTGACTAAAAACTTTTTTTTAAATCATGTGGTTGGCCAGGTGCATATGTGTCACTTAACTAGGGAAGAGACAGTATATAAAGAAGGCAAGCCAGTAGAGGCAGTGAGATACTTTAGGCAATGTCCGACTGGGAAATCCTGGTCCTGCCATTATTAATGTCGATGTTACTTTGATGCATACCACCTACAGTACCTACATACTTGACCAAGTACACCTTTTCAAGGAAACAGTAACCAAGTACTTGACCAAGTACACCTTTTCAAGGAAATCCTGCAACATTGCAAAAATGGTTCAAGAATCATTTGAGGAACGCAACAACAAGTTTGAAGTGTTGACTTGGCCTCCAAATTATCCAAATCTATCCATTGAACATCTTTGGGATGTGCTGGAAAAACAAATACAATCCATGGAGGCCCCACCTTGCAACTTACAGGACTCAAAGAATCTGCTACTGGTGCCTTGGTGCCAGATACAACAGCATACCTTCAGAGGTCTAGTGGTGTCCACGCCGCGATGGGTAAGGGTTGTTTTGGGGGCAAAAAAGGATTTCCCTAATTTTTGGTGAGTCATCTTAATGTTATGGCTGATTAGTGCATATAACTGAGAAGTATAATATAATAGCTACCAGGTGTCAGGGGATCAAGGGCACCACATCCCAAACAAAACAAATTGAAAAAGCAAAATTAGGGATTTTTAAAGGTGCCAAACATACTGTGTAATAAAATAACAATTTTATTGTGTTTACAAAATATTAAAACCAACACCATCAAGGTATAGTTTTAAAACCATCACAGAAAATCCATGCGGCTTGAACACGGCAGCGGTAATTTCAGCTCTACATGTCTCACCAGAATATGGCTTTTTCAGGAGTATTACGAATACTGCAATAAATGTCACTGGATAATACATACAATTTATAAATAAACAAAAACAAAAATAGAAAAAGAAAGAAAGAAAATAAAAAGAAAGAAAACAAAGGAAAATTAAAAACGAGAAAACAAATAAATAAATAAATATATATATTTTTTCCTTTTTATTTGGTTTTGTTATTCTTTACTCATAAAGTGTATGTTTTATTCATAGTGACATTTATTGCAGTATTCCTAACACTCTTGAAGAAGCCATATTCATGTAGAGCTGAATTTACTGCTGCCGTGTTCAAGCCGCATGGATTTTCTGTGATGGTTTTAAAACTATACCTTAATGGTGGTGTTTTAATATTTTGTAAACACAATAACATTTTTATTTTATTATATATATATATAATGGTCTTGTGAAATGTTTGGTACCTTTTTGCTTTTTCTATTACATTTGATAAGATAATTTTTTTTTATTTTTTTTATTTAACTAACAAGGCTGAAAACATGCCTACAATTTATTGTAAAGGCACAAAGTATAAAGAAAATAAAAGCTAACTTTAAGGATATTAAAAACACATTTTCTGGCAAACTGCCACAATAACCTTAGGTAAATACAAACCCACTATCACTTTTTCACTTTCACCTTCTATTGTCTACATTACAATATCATACAATAACATATCAGTTTACACTATTTCAGACAGCATGTTCTTACTCTTTTGTCTGCTTGCCAGCTATTTTATGTCATGTTGTCATTCATACATGCATTTATGTGCACTCTGTTCTCCACTTAGCAGAATGCATTGTAGAAATATGTTTTTGACACAAAGGGAATGAAAAGCATGTTTACCTACAAATGGTTTCTTCTGAGTCAAAAGCTCCCAGATAACAATGGAGTAGCTGCAAGATGAAAGAAAAAGACAATATTGGTGCCAGGTATGACAACTTCAGTAGCTTTTTTTTCTTAGCATCCTGACCCTTTTCAGGGCAGTTCAATAATCCAATTTCAGTCATGGAAATGACAAACTGATGATTCTAAGATCATTTTGAACAGGTATAAGTTGTAGATGTGAAAGGAATAAACATAATACAGAATTCTAATTCTTAAGTGCTGATTCTTAGGAATTAAGACTCTTCATTGAGGAATGATGATGTATTAAATTCAAGTTAGTTTACTTGAAAAAGGAAAGAAATTCAACCTAGCAAATAATGCCAAGTATTAATAAGAATAAATATGTATTACATAGGTTAGACATATAAAACATATTCTGTACCGGCTGAAGCCCTTAAAGCAGAGTTCCAGTCATTTTGGTGTTTATTAAAAGTAAGCAGCTACAAATACTGTAGCTTTTGACTTTTAATAAACACACACTCGCCTGTCCCACGATCCAGCCCTGCACTCACCCCAGCCATTTTCACCCTTTGTCCTCCCTCGGCGGCACCGGCATCTCTACTATGGCACCCAGCTGGGACAGCTTGCGACTTCAAATCCGGGTGCCCACTGCACATGTGCGAGCGGCGCTGCGCTCTGTGACTGGTCCCAAAGTCTTCTAGGACCTGTCATGTGTTCCAGAAGACTTCGGGAGGGAGGGGGTAGGAGAACTCCTACTTCCGATCGCCTAAGGCGATGGGAACAAAAGTGGGAGCGGGTACCTGTCAAAATCAGGTACCTGCTCCCCCCCTCCTCCCCAAAAGCTCAGTTTCACAAACAGGAGCCAGGGAGGAGGCCTTAAAGGGGTTGTAAAGGTACAGGTTTTTTTCACCTTAATGCATTCTATGCATTAAGGTGAAAAAACACCTGAGGATTAGCGGCCCCCCAGACCCCCCGTTTACTTACCTGACCCCTCGAAAGTCCTGCGCCATGAACACGTTGGCTTCTCTGCCTGGCTTCTCGGCTCATTCATTGGTTGATTGAAAGCAGCACAGCCATTGGCTCGCGCTGCTGTCAATCACATCCAATGATGCAGCACGCCGGGGGGCAGGGCCGAGTGATACAGTGAGCGGCTATAGCCACCTGCTGTATCACGGGATCGCGCCCGCAAGAACTTACCACCATGTGAGCTTGCTCGCATGAAGGTGGTGAATTATTGTGGGGAGGAGCCGAGACAGCGCAGAGGGACCCCAGAAGATCAGATTTGGGGCCACTCTGTGCAAAACGAGCTGCACAGTGGAGGTAAGTATAACATGTTTGTTATTTTTTAAAAAAAATACCTTTACACCCCCTTTAATGCGAAACTTCTACTTTTGGGTGGAACTCAGCTTTAAAGTGATAGTAAAGCCTTGTGTTTTTTTCTTTTTAAAATAACAGAAATGTTATACTTTCCTGCTCTGTGTAATCGTTTTGCACAGAGCAGCCTGGATCCTCCTCTTCTTGGGTCCCTTGTCAGCGCTCCTGGCTCCTCCCTCCTGCCAGGTGCCCCCAGAGCAAGCAGCTTGCTGTGGGGGAACCCAATCAGGCGTGCTCTTGACCCATGGTTCTGTGTGTCCATTCACACACAGAGCCGCAGCTTGGCCCCACCATCTCCATCCCCAAATTTGCTCACTGGCTGTGACTGACAGCAGTGGGAGCCAATGGCTCCCACTGCTGCCAAAAGCCAATTGGGAGTGCAAGTCCACAGAGAGGCAAGACTCTCATGGACATCGCTGGATCGAAGGAGGCTCAGGTAAGCATTAGGGGAGGCTACTGCACACTAAAGTTTTTTTTACTTTCAGTGTCTTTACAACTACTTTATTATAGAGAGTCTGGATGAAACCCTTAAAGTGATAGTCTTGTTTAAATAGAACATAAGAATAATAATTTAACTTACATTTATTTGCTGTTTTTAAAATAAAAATAAAAATCTTCCTTTACCTTACTTTTTAAAGCATCTCCAAGCCATGCTGACACACTCCAAGTTCTATAGTTTCCCCATAGAGTCTCATAGAAGTCCCCCTATGTGCATGCTTCCCCTCTGTACAGTACTGAAACTGTACATGTAGGGTTCTGAGTGCCACACACACACAGGCAGTGCCAGAGGGACCCACAGAACAAAAGTCATGCCTCTTCTTCTCCACAGCGGTGGTTGACAGTGGCTCTTTACCCTTTTGTCTCTTGTGCTGACTGGGTGTGCAGTGTTTGGTAGGGATGAGCCGAACACCCCCCGGTTCGGTTCGCACCAGAACCTGCGAACGGACCGAAAGTTCGCGCAAACTTTAGAACCCTTCTAAATAGAATGGACTCGAACGTTCGAAATCAAAAGTGCTAATTATAACGGCTAATATGCAAGTTATTGTCCTAAAAAGGGTTTGGGGACCCGGGTCCTGCCCCAGGGGACATATAGCAATGCCAAAAATAGTTTTAAAAACTGAAGTTTTTTCGGGAGCAGTGATTTTAATGATGCTTAAAGTGAAAAAATGTGAAATATTCCTTTAAATATCATACCTGGGGGGTGTCTAAAGTATGCCTGTGAAGTGGCACGTGTTTCCCATGTTTAGAACTGTCCCTGCACAAAATGACATTTCTAAAGGAAAAAAAGTAATTTAAAACTGCTTGCGGCTTTAATGTAATGTCTGGTCCCGGCAATATGGATGAAAATCATTGAGAAAAATGGCATGGGTACCCCCCCCCCAGCCCATTACCAGCCCCTTTGGGTATTTGTATTCAGGTAAGCTTTAGGTGCACACTGTGCAAAGAGCGCTAAAACAAAATACTGGAGGTCCCTGCCTCACTGCCTCTATTTTTATGAGAACACCAGCAATTGTAATCAGGTACGCTTTAGGTGAACGCTATGCAAAGCACACAGTACACTAAGTGAAACTGCTGCAGCTAGCACAATCACCTGCCTGCCGGTCAGTATAGAGAATAACAGGAACGGATCTAGCTAAACTGAATACAGTGTATAAATATATCTACAACACCTAGGATGCATATATATATATATATACTCTACACACTGTAACTGAAGCTAACTGACTTGCCTGCCTGCTCTATCTAACTCAAAATAAATAACACTGTCTCTCTCTCTCTATCTGTCTTTAACCATCACAACAGAGTCAACACAAGGCCACCATGGAGGTGGCCTTATATAGTGTGGGGGGCGTGTACTAAACCCCCTGAGACATAATTGGCCAAAGCCACCCTGGCTTTGGCCAATTATGGCTCTCCGTTTTTTCCACGCTGTGATTGGCCAAAGCATGCGGGTCATAGTGCATGCTTGGCCAATCATCAGCCAGCAATGCACTGCGATGCCGCAGTGAATTATGGGCCGTGACGCGCCACTCGAATTTGGCGCGAACAGCCCATAATGTTCGAAATTCGGCGAACGATCGAACAGCCGATGTTCAAGTCGAACATGGGTTTGACTCGAACTCGAAGCTCATTCCTAGTGTTTGGAATGTTGCAGTACAGTTGTAGTACAGAGCAGGGCTCCTATGGATCTAAAGCCATTGGGGCCCCATTAAAATGAATCGAGTTAAAAAAAGCGTTATGGGGAGCCCAGTTGCATGATCTGTCAAAGTCATGTGACCAGGCTCTCCTCCAATCAGAGAGTTCTCTCCATGACATACTGCAGGTTTCATAACGGAAATGGTCAGTAAAATGCAGATTGCAGTGTCAAGGTAACTGTGTGGTATATAGAGATAATTGCTTTATGGACCCCTTAGTGATTATTTTAACCATTTGACCTGCAGAAGATTTACCCCCCTTCATGACCAGGCCATTTTTTTGCAATACAGCACTGTGCTAATTGACAGTTGCAAAGTCATGCAACGCTGTACCCAAACAAAATGTGTGTCCTTTTTTTCCCACAAATAGAGCTTTCTTTTGGTGGTATTTGATCACCTCTGCATTTTACATTTATATAAGCAAAAAAAGACCATACATTTTGAAAGAAAAACAAAACAATATTTTTTACTTTCTGCTATAAAACATATCCAATAGAAAAATAAAAAAAAGCGAATTTCATGATAAATTTAGGCCAATATGTATTTTGCTACATGTTTTTGGTAGAAAAAAAAAAAAATCTCAATAAGCGTATATTGATTGGTTTGCGCAAATGTTATAGCGTCTACAAACTATGGGATGTATACTGGAATTTTTATTTATCTATTTTACTAGTAACGGTGCACTGCAATATTGCGGCAGACATTCAGACACTTACTTACACTTTTTGGGAACCAGTGACACTAATACAGTGATCAGTGCTAAAAATATGCACTGTCACTGTACTAATAACACTGGCTGGGAAGGGGTTAAACATCTAGGGCGATCAAAGGGTTAAATGTGTGCCTAGCCAGTGTTTTGGTGTGCTGTGCTAGGTGCTTTTACTAGGGGAAGTAATGGATTTTATTCTTTGCTTTGTGGGAAAAGAAATTATATTATTTCCCAACTGACAGAACAGGGGTCTGTCTTGTTTACAGAGGCAGGACTCTGTCCTGTGTAAATTCATGACGATTGCTGGGTGGCGCCGGTAATCCATTGACCAGCACCAGGGGATCGACATCTGCTGTGTTTAATCAGGGCACGGCTGAGTCTCAAGTGGCGTGGGCGCGTGTCCCCTACCCAGAAGTGTCAGATCACGTACCCAGTATGTGATCTGGCGCAGCCAGCCGCCATATATCTGTTTTAGGCTTCATGTACACTTGAACTACTTTGACTGCCAACTGTGGGAAAACGTAAAGCGCTGCAAAATTGCGTGACGATTTTACACGTTTTGCAGCCAGCGGTCAAAACTTTCCTATCCTGAATGCGATTCCTCCACGTTCAGGAGAGGGAGGTTAGGGGAGGTTGAACCTCCTCTAACCTCAGCAGCTCCTAAATGATCCCAAAAGCTTATGTGTACATGAACACATAGGCTTTTATGGAGTTGAGTTTAGGAGCTTTGGCAAAAAAAATGTTTAGGAGCTGCTAGTGTACATGGAGCCTTATACAGTTGGCAAGTGGTTAAAAAAGCAAAATGTATTATTCGTAACATTCCATCTCCCAATTAGAGACACTATCACTACAAAGATAGAATACATCATAGATGACTTGAGTATTAGTATAGCACAGGCAGTATGGTAATTTATCCCGGGATTTAGTTGGACATATTATCCATTTATTTGGAGTTATAATGAATGGCCTCATTGAAGCCCTTTGTGTATCAAGTGAAATGATGTACATTTGTCAACATACCTGTACACATCATATTTAGTCCCCATTACTCGGCTGCTTTGCAGAAACATTTCTGGAGGGATATAATTCAGGGTTCCTTTGATTGCTGATCTTTCTATGTATTCCTTTCGGGTCGAGTTTTCTTTCCATTTAGAGAGGCCAAAGTCTGAAATCTGAAACAAAACATATAATATTAATCTTTAATGTATTTGTTCTAAGTGCATGCTTTCTAAAAATGAACGTCTATGGTATAGCCTTTTCAAAAACCTCAGTGTTAATGCACTTAACATCCAAAAAAATATCTTTGCCCACTTCTTCATTTTATTATATAATTTCTACAGTAAATACTTATTTAGTTTTAATAGAACTACAGTATATGACAAATGAAACGTGCAGCGACAAAATATGACAGCTGACATTGTTGACGTACTCCTTCTAAATGTTGCAGGATCAGGTCCTGTATATTTTCTTAACTAATGATAAGTTATAAGTACACACTTATTTTTTTACTTTTGTGGCTATTGAATAATATATGATAAACACAGCATAAAGAATTTAGCCGCTTCAATACCAGGCACTTCCCCCCCCCCCCCCAACCCTTCCTGCCCAGGACAATTTTCAGCTTTCAGTGCTGTCACACTTTGAATGACATCTGCACCGTCATGCAACACTGGACCTATATGTCATTTTTAGAATTTTTCACAAAAATAGAGCTTTCTTTCAGTGGTTTTTAGTCATTTAGCTAAATAAACCAAAAAAGACTGAACATTCTGAAAAAAAAAATGTCTTAGTTTGTTAGAACATTTTGCAAAACAATTATATTTCTTCATAAATTTAGGCCAAAATGTATACTGCTACAGTTCTTTGGTGAAAATAACCTACATCAGTGTATATTATTTAGTCTGTAGGAAAGTTATAGAGTCCACAAACTGTGGTATATATATATATATATATATATATATATATATATACACATACACCGTATATACTCGAGTATAAGCCAAGTTTTTCAGCATATTTTTTGTGCTCAAAATGCCCCCCTCAGCTTATACTCGAGTCACCTTTTTCCACCTGATCTCCCGGATTTTGGGGAGCCGGTACCGGCTGGCCGTAGGTCCCCTTGACCCCAAACGTGGCACACATGTAGCCCCACTCTACAAGTGTGCAAAGTTTGTTGTCCGGGGGACTTACGGCCGGGGAGCACCGATTTTTCAAAGCCGGGCACCCCTGCCTTAGACTCCCATGTTAAACGGTCATTTCTCCAGTGACTTTGGGGACCCTGTACTAGCTGGTCTTAGGTCCCTTGGACCCGAAACCTGGCAAACATGTAGCTCCATTTCTCCTCTATAAGTGTGCAAAGTTTCTTGTCTGGGGAACCTACAGCCGGGGAGCACCGATTTTTCAAACCCGGGCACTCCTTCCATAGACTCCCATGTTAAACATCAGTCTAGTCATGGACACAGTGAGGCATGGACACAGTGAGGCACAGTGAGGCATGCACATGGACACAGTGAGGCATGCAGATGGACACCCTAGGCTTATACTCGAGTCAATACGTTTTCCCATTTTTTTGTGGTAAAATTAGGTGCCTCGGCTTATATTCGGGTCGGCTTATACTCGAGTATATGCGGTATAGGTATATATATATATTTATGGTCGGAGCCCTCTGTCTGAAGAGATATGGATCACATAAACACGTCACAAGACTAACAACACAAATAAGACCTGAAGTGTGGCCTGGCCTGCTGGACGGTATGCCAAGAGAAGGGGCCAAAGATTACACTTGGTTAGGGAAGGAATTGTTTTATTGTGTAAGATAACTAACCACAGAGCGAGTCTATTAAAGACTCGTGATATTTCTGTTTGAGGATTGGGGACGTATCGGGCAAAACACATGGATTACCACCTGCCCATCATCCTGAATGCGTGATCTGGAACTCTGTTTCGCGATGCTGCTGAGGCTGCTCCAATGCAAAAGAATGTCCTGGGTCAAGGCCTAAGATGCACAGGAGCGTTCTGACGTGGCTGACAAACTGGTTCCCACTTAGGGGTTCAGTTGGGAAAGGTAGTAGAGGGCTGTCCTCTGATAGGTCGGACAGTAGAGTTTACCAATTGCTCCAGAACGGCCATGGGGCACCAGGCGTTGTGAGTCAGGAAAAGTTTGATGTCTACTCCGGGACCAGATTGTAGCGTTTCCGATACCGTCAGGTGTAGGATGAAATGACTCTGGTGGTGAGTCAGGTGGTTCCTGCGTAGAACTTGGCATTTAGGGCTGGTAACAGTAAATTCACCAGGCCGTAGAAAACCGTAAAATGCTAGGCAAATGGCTGCTTGAATTACCAGGCTGGGCCATAAACCGAAGGGAGAACGTGAAAGGATAGCAGACGTGTCCCGGAATATGGCGCTGGTCACTGGTAAGCGTTTGGTACTAGTGTGTGGTTGCTGCCTGTGGATGCCACGTAGTATGGTTATGACCGCATGAGCGGCGAACAAGGAAGGTTTGGTAGGGTCTTGTAGGGAGATAAATGCTGGATGCCGGCTGAATAGAGTCTGATGGTATGGTGTGACGATGTGAGCTGAGTGTGACAGTAGGAAATGAAGGCCAGATATGGCTGAGATTTCCTGGAACCGCCCCGGGGTTAGCGGCTAGGAACCTGTCGGTCTTCCAGGCGGTACGGTAGGCCTTTAGTGTATTGGAAGATCAAGGATGCATTGACGAGGGAGGTAGCACCATGGAGGTGCTATTTTAGTCCAGAGTTGGTTGCGACTAATGTGGGAAGCCGGACATGGTCGGCTCCGGGCTCCTGTGAAAGAGGGTGGCATAGTTAAAGCGGGATAGTGCGTCGGCCGAGGTGATGCATTTACCAGGGATGCGGACACAGAGGATATTGAACTGATGTTGTAGGGAAAGTAGCGACAGCCTGCGTAGGAAGGACATGACGGCCAATGATTTAGACCTGCCTTGTTAATGGCTGTGGCCTGGTTGTCTGTGGCGAATGTGGCGGTCTGTCCTGCCCAGGTGCTGCCCCATACTTGAGCTACTGCGACTATGGGGTAGAACTCGAATAGAGAGGAGGACTGACTAAACCCGGAATTGTGAGTATCACTGACGGCCACGGTCCCGCAAACCAATGATGGCCAAAAATTGCAGCGAAGCTTGTGGAAGCTGCTACGTCCATGATTATCTGTGGTGACGAAGGGGATGCTGACGGGATGAACCTGGATTAACCACACCAGTTCTCAAGGAATTGATCCCCATGGCCAGATCCGCTATAGCGGCTGCGTCTAGCTCGAGGACTTGGTCAGGGTCTTGTGCCTGGGAGAGGAACACTAAGAGGTGTGAGATAAAGGATTGCCCCTGAGGGATGATCCTCATCGTGAAGTTGAGCATGCCCAGTAGGGATTGTAGCTGTGTCTTAGTGCAGCCTTGCGTGACTGTAACCGAATGGACGAGTGTCCTGATGCGGGTCAATTTATCGAGAGGTGGGCTAGTCTGCATGGTGCGTGTGTCTAGAATGATTCCCAGGAAGGTGATGAGCTGTGCCGGACCTTCTATTTTCTTCTCAGCTATGGGCACGTTGAGGTTTTTAAAGACCTCTCTTAGATTTTTAGTACCTTCTGACAATGTGCGTGGTGTGAGAGAAACCAGTATATGGATTGAGCAAATGTGCCAAACAGCCAGAGACTACTTCTGGAGCCGAAGGTCAGCTTGGTCGCAAGGGCCTAGTCATGATGGATTCTGCTGCTTGAAGCCACAGGTACTTTGGGAGAGCCTTCTGGCACAGGAGGCAGATGTGCAGAAGTTTGCAGTGGGGTTAAAGCAACCCTTGAAATAAAGCTGTTGCAGATGGCTGCGCCCCCTAGTGCTCGAATTGGATGTCCTAGCCTGTCTGACTGGGACGACTGTGTGGCTGCTGATAAATTAGGAGGTGCGTTGGAGGTGAAAGGGAAGCTGGGGTTGGCCTAGCATGTTACAACTCTAAGCATCCCAAAGGCTAACACGAACTTTGTCACTGAGAGTTTGCGAGAGAGCCTGGGGTCCTTTGGTTTTTAGGATGACTGAGACGTCCCCCCAGGAATATGACTTGTTCTCAGTGATGTCCTGTACAGAAATGAGTAAGGACGCAAGGTTCACGTCCTTGCCATCCAGGATGTCCTTCCTGATGCCCGCTGGGACAGGGTGCGAAGGAAAAGGATGCAAACGTCGGGTGTATCTGAAAGTGGAGGTTCGGTAATGACGGTGGAGACTGGAGCTGAAGGGGGCTCAGCTGGTCGTGTCTCCAGGGCCCCTATACTAGCCTGGAGATCGGTGACTGAAGTTGCCAGTGTGGTCATCAAGGCGTGTAGCTGGGTAATTCCAGAGGATATCGACTGCAGTGAAGCTTGTGTGTCTGGTAGAGCTGCCTCTGGTGGTGGAAAGGCAGCCTAAACAGCTCGGCTTTCCTGGCTGTGGCAGGGTAGGGAATGCCCCTACATCGTAGTACGGCCGTAAGCCTGGGGATGGTCCAAGCTCTGGGGGACTGTGTAGTGCCGTTCGCTGGACCCGCGAGGGGTGATGGTGGGGCGGAGGCGAAGTCTTCGCTGTCGACCCGCGACATGGCGTCGGCTGGAAGGAGGGAAATGCATATGTTTTTAGAACTAGTTTGCGAGGTTGGAGGGGATAGCAGGGTTTAGAAAATGGGGAGGAAGAAGGAAAGGAGGGTGGACAGGACAAGGAGCGATAGGTGTAGATGACAGCTAGTTTGCGTATGAGCGCTGTTGAGTGTAATTTGGAAAACTCAAAAGAATGCGTGGCAACCGAAGTGAGCCAGGAGGTGACTGGCTAGGTTACCGATAGCTCAGGTGCCGTCTGTGCTCAGCACAGACTAAAACCAGAGCCCCCAGGGCGTACTGGGGCGGGTAGCTGAAGTCTGGTATTCTAAGTAGGAATGTTACGATCTGTAGTTAGTCGACGTGTGCTCGGTCTGCTAACACTTGCACTGCCAGCAAGGTGGACGTTATGCAACCTTGTCTGCGTGGTGAAGGATCTCGGATCGCTCTTTGAAAACAGAACGAAGTGCACAGAGGTATGTGACAGTTACTAACGCCTCATGAGCAAGTCGAATCGTGTATGTGAAGTACAATGTGTCGTGAAAGAGTGAAAGGAGAAAACAAGGGGGGAGCCTTGAATTTACGCACCTGCCTTGAACCCTAGTAGTGACGACTCAGTTGGGGTCGAGAAATGGGTCGACCGGGAACCTGTAGTAAGGTGGCATAGAGCTATATTTTGTCTTTATTTATTATTATTTGTTTTTTTTTATTATTTTTTTTTATTCATTTAAAAAAAAAAATTGAAAGGGGGGTGCAAAGAGCTGTTTTGGAGCAGTAGCTGGCTCCCTGGTGAAGATGTGAGCCCTAAGATACTTCAACATTTTCTTCTTTTTTTTTTTTTTCTGAGGGGAATATTGTCCAAACCTGGTGCACGGTGGACCGACTGGAACTCAAACTGACCTGCATGGGGAAAGTGACAGAGAAAAAGGTGAGTAGCCGTGTTGCTACTGGAGATGATGAGTGGCTGATTTAGAACCACTTGTTGAATGCTCGCAGCGATTGCGAGGGAAGCAGCCTTACTGAGAAGGCGAGAAGAAAGAAAGTTTGTGAATTGTGAGTATGTAGGGATGACCGTCCGTGTCGAAACTGGAGTATTAGAAGTAAGGCGTGTATGTAACCCTATGATGCAAGGTCAACATTAAATTTTTAATTTTTTTTGTATGGTTTGGGGAATGAGTTAGACGCTAGAGATCCGAGTTGTTTGAGCCTGTGGTGCGACTGGACTCGGATCGGTTGTGTTTGCCAAGGATCCGAATCTTTGAGCCGATGCTACGACTGGATTCGGATCGGTTAGAGAGGTTTGTTACTAGAGATCCGAGTCGTTTGAGCCGGTGGTGCGACTGGACTCGGATTGAATGTGTTTGCCAAGGATCCGAATCTTTGAGCCGATACTACGACTGGATTCAGATCGGTTAGAGAGGTTTGTTGATAGAGATCCGAGTCGTTTGAGCCGATGATGCGACTGGACTCGGATCAATTGTGTTTGCCAAGGATCCGAATCTTTGAGCCGGTGCCTCGACTGGATTCGGATCAGTTGGCGAGGTCGATGTTACAACTGGATTCGGAACAGTTAGAGAGGTTTGTTACGAAAGATCCGAGTCGATTGAGCCGGTGGTGCGACTGGACTCGGATCAATTGTGTTTGCCAAGGATCCGAATCTTTGAGACGATGCTACGACTGGATTCGGATCGGTTAGAGAGGTTTATTGCTAGAGATCGGGTCGTTTGAGCCGGTGATGCGACTGGACTCGGATCGATTATGTTTGCCAAGGATCCGAATCTTTGAGCCAATGCTACGACTGGATTCGGATCAGTTGGAGAGTTCGATGCTACGACTGGATTCGGATTAGTTGGAGAGGTCGATGCTACGACTGGATTCGGAACAGTTAGAGAGGTTTGTTGCGAGAGATCCGAGTCGACTGAGCCGGTGGTGCGACTGGACTCGGATCGGTTGTGTTTGCCAAGGATCCGAATCTTTGAGCCGATGCTACGACTAGATTCGGATCTGTTATGGCTGCGAGGTAAGGAGGGGGTTTGATGCCCCGGATCCGAATCGTAGCGGTGGAGATACGACTGGACTCGGATCGACTGAATGGTGTTTCGAAGATGAAGGGGCTTGTGATTGCCGAGGGTCCGAACTGTAGTGCCAATGTTTTGCGACTAGATTCGGACCGGCTGTTTGGTGTGTGTTGCGTGTTGTAAGAGGTCTGGGGCATCAGTTAGGTGAAGGGAGAGTATCGTAGGAGGTGTAGGGCATCAGTAGAAGGGATGAGGTAACGATGGGTGGGACGCCGGTTTGGCAACCATGCATCGTATGAGCGATTTGTAGTAAGTGGCTCGTGAGCTGAACGAGTGTTTCGTAGAATGGGTAAGCTCTATGAGTCATGGTGGGCCATTACGAATCGTAACGTTGAGCTCGACTGGGCTCGAAAGACAGCTGATCTAGGCAGTAAACCTAACAATGCAAACAGAGAGAACAGGTGAACCTGTGAGCCGTATGATTTGTAAAAGAGGGAACGTATACCGGTGCTACGATTTGTACGAACGGTAACAACCAGTCCTACCTGCGACAGCGAGCGACGACCTGATCAACGAACGACTGCGAGCGGTCTCGAACGCACGAGCGCAACTTCACGGACGCTGTGGGTTGAGCAGAGTCGGGCTGGTGACGTCGTATTACCGCACACTAGAGCCGACACTGACCATCGTGGATGGTCTGCTTAAGTACCCCTCAAACTCCTCCCATAATTTCAGGCCAGCATACTGGCCTTCCTATATATATTTAAAAACATTGAGGCCCATAAATGCCAGGACAGTACAAATATACCCCAAATTACCCCTTTTTGCAAAGTAGTCAGTCCAGGGTATTTAATAAGAGGCATGGCAAGTTTTTTGAAGTTGAAATTTGTGCCACAATTTTTTGAAAAATAAGAAGTTTTAAAAATATATACAGTATTTTTTTCATACTGTCACCAGTGAAGTACAGCGTCATCATATAACTGGTGTGGCAGTGATCAGGGACACTGACTGGTGACAGTACAGTATGTAGAAAAATATATATTTACATTTTTTTTTTTAATTATTCCTTTTTTTTTCAATAGTTTTTTTTTTTCATACAGTGACCAGAGCAATACAATGTTACCATAGTAACACTGCGTTACTCTGGGGAGGTGATCAGGATTATTTTTACAAACTATGATTGGTTATAACTGTGAATTTTGCAGTGATAAGCATTCATTTTTTCTGAATGGAAACTATTCATTCAGTGTATGGGACTTTAAATTAAGCACATATCATCATGTGCCTCCATCCCTAAATCAAGTATGAGAAGAGGACAATTTTGGGTCTTTGAATGAGGCAATTGACAGACAGCTAAATATGAAGTATTGAATATGAACTATTCATTTAGTGTTTACTATTGTGTTTACTATTGTGATTGGCCACAGCTAATCATGTAGTATAGATGGGCTGTGAGTGGCCCTGTCTGTACCATGTGATCACTGTGACAAATCACAGAGCTCATCACAATAGTACACAATGAAAGGCACGGATCAAAGCCCTTCATTGTGTACAATTGTCATATGATCTGCTGTGATTGGCCTCAGTGATCACATGGTACTGGCAATGGGATGGTACAGGGATCTGTCATCAGCCATGTCCGGTGGACACAGTGGGTGACAGATCGTGCCAAAGCGTTGCACGATCCTTGAAGATGTCATATCACATCCTAGAAGGATAATTGGGCTTCTGCCCGGCCATTATATTACAATATGATTTTGGATTCTTTCCCAAATGCAAAAATATAACTGGATACTAACATTTATAGATAAAGTTGATCCAGGAAATATATCTGATTGCCTCTCGGGGGATCAGGGAGGAAATTTTTCACCTGCTGGAGCAAATTGGATCATGCTTTGGTGGGGTTTTTTCTTTGCTTTCCTCTGGATCAACTGTGGGTATGGGATTGCGTATAAGGGATTGTATGTTCCCCCCCCCCCCCTTTTATTGGTTGAACTAGATGGACTTGTGTCTTTTTTCAACCTGACTAACTCTGTAACTACTGTATGTAATAGGCCGGGCGGGAAGGGGTTAGATAAACACTGAAAGCTTTACACTGTTTGTTTAAATGCTATTTTCTATGCCTACGATACAAAAGCATGCAATAAGATACATTTTCCAAAGTTTTAATACAATTAGGGATGAGCCAAAAACACTTTAGTTTGGTTCACGGTTGTCAATCTGACTCCCATTGATTGAAAAACGATTTGTAAAAAATTAATTCTGACCATTTTCAAAGCTAATAGGCAAAAGATTGTCAAACAAATGGAGTGAGGGGTTGGGTACTAATGCAAAAAATAAAAAAATACCTTTAGGCAGGGAGTAGCAATTTTAATAATACTAAAATAAGAAACATAAAAAATGCCAAATTCCTTTAAAGAACATGCTTGGGTAATGCCATAAACCTACCTTTGAAGTTACATAGTTACATAGTTAATCTGGTTGAAAAAAGACACAAGTCCATTCAGTTCAACCAACACAGGAAAAAAAAAGAAAAAAAAGTAATGCACATGTATAATGTATACAATGTACTACATTGAAAGTGACATTTACAAAGAAAAAAAAAATACCATTCTACTCGACAGTAAATGACATTTCCTAGGTTTTCTTTTAAAAAAAAAAAAATCGGAAGAGGTCCCCTTATGTATGGTCCCCTTATTTGCCTTTTTGTTATTTATTTTTTTAAGCTGGCAAAAGAAATGTAAACTGACATTTTTTTTCTTTCTAAAATGTTACTTGTACTGTAGTACACACATACTGTACATCCTACAGTAAGAATGACAAAAAAAAATGATGGGATCCCACCCCAAAAAAATAAGACATTAAGTGTCCCCCAAAATTCATATCAAACCCTCATCTGAGCATGCAGTCTGACTGGCCAGAAAAGGTCACACCCCCTCTGAACACCACCAGCCCACATGCCCTCAACTTGGGAAATACACCCCAGCAGGGGGGACACACACTGGTAAAGCATCTTGTCCCCATGTTGATGAGGAGTCAGACAAGGGACTCTTCTCCACAAGGGGTCTGCAGGTGGGGGGCTTATCAGAATTTGCAATCAGTTACTGACCCCTTCCTCAAATTAAAATTCATTAACAAAATGTAAATGTAAACAGTAAATAAACACACATACACACACTTTGCAAATTCCTTTATTTAAAACAGGTCTAAAAAAAGGCTCAGGATGTACCCCATCAACAATCACATCATACAGCAATGCAGGTCCTCATCAGTGATGATGAAAAATGCCTGACAAGACAAAAACAATGACCCGCCAATGAATCTGCTCCCATTGCTGCTCACTGAATGAAAGATTCCCTGCTAAAGGCTAGTTTGTAAACAAAGGGGCAGGGATGGTGGCTGATGTCATTGACCAAACATGGCCAAATGTGATCAGTGATGTTAGCCACCATCCCACTTCTTCCCAGATAGCAAATAATTGAGCTGCAAGTTTAAAAATGACTTGCTAAGCTATTGCTAGACTTCTCATGTGCAAGTTTGTTGCACAATTGCAGCAAGTCCACATTTCATGACTCCAGATCAACTTTCTTTGCAAACATTCTGCACATCAGCAGCAAGTTCTGGTTCAGTTATGTTGTGCAACAGACATCCCACCACAGGGGTCACTGTGGCTGGATTTGGAAAAGTGTCAACAAGAACTTGTGCTTCAAGTTCTCTGAAAGTGTACAACCTGCAAGTGGAAATGTGTACCAAGTTAACAGACTTACAATTCAACACTGCCACAAATTTGGGGCAAGTTATCTGTTTTTTGTTTTACATTCAGCTGTTAGCCCGTATTTTTTGGGTTAAAGCTGTATGACTGGGAATCAACCTGTTTCTAGGAAGCCAGTGGCCACTCATTTCTCTGAGCAATTAATTTCCCCATACACTGTGCAATCAGATTGCACAGGAGGACAGACATCCCAAGCCCCCGCGAGTACCGGGCGATCTCCCCGGCTGGGCCTGCCACTCAGGCAGAAGGCAGAGCAGCCGAGCAGCCGAATTAAGTAGGGCCGCGGCGGCCTGTTCGGGCTGCCCTGTCTTCTGTCGGGCGGATGTGATGACGGTCAGGCTGCATTTATGGGACTGGTAAGGCTGCCTGGAACCCCTTGTGTGCCCCCCTTCCCCCACAGCATTGCCAGATTCCCTTTTTTCCTCTCCCGCCGGCAGCAGCTGCAGGCACACAAGGAGATCTTTAGCATGGAGAGAGTGAAGGGGGCGATAACTATACTGTATCCCTATACTTTTCTAAGTGGACGATCACTCACTGTGTTCATTCTTAACTTAAGCATAGTAAACTGTGTTTTATGAATGAAAAGGAGCCTCTGTCTTCTGTTTACTCATCTGCAGTGCAGCTCAGGCTGCAGCAAGGAACTGGCAAATGTGTTTCCTTAGTCCCTTTCTCTGTCTCAAAAATAAAACTTCAGGGGTCTGTTTAGACCCCTGATATCCCACCAAAGACCCCAGAAGAGCGTTGTGAAAAAATTGTTTAAATTTAAAATTTCTAAAAAATTAAAATGAAAAAAATATATGTTGTAAAAAAAAAAAGATGATTGAATAATGTAAATAATCAGAGAAAAATGTGTAATTAACCGCTTTCCGCCTGCCCGCCGTCAAATGACGGAGAGGCGGTGCGGCTCTCGTTCTGGGAGGATGTCCTATGATGGCGCCCCAGAACGGCTGCGCCATGTTACCCCAATCTTTTTAAAGAGGCACGGCCGTGGCTCTTTAACCATGTGATCGACTGTGTCCAATCACAGCCGGTCACATGTAAATACGGAAGTGCCGGGAATTAGTTCTCCTCGCCTCACACTGACAGAGTGTGTGGCGAGGAGAGCCGATAAGCGGCATCCCCTCGCAGGAGAGACCAGGGTACGTAATCAGGGCACTGATCATCAGTGCCCCGATTACAGGAAAGCCCCAGCAGTGCCCATCAGTGCCACCAATCAGTCCCCATAAGTGCCACCAATCAGTGCCCCTAAGTGATGCCAGTCTGTGCCTACCATCAATGCCTGCTCATCAGTGCTGCCCATCAGTGCCCACCATTGATGCCAATCTGTGCCCACCAGTGCCACCTATGAGTGCCCACCAGTGCAGCATATCAGTGCCCCCTATCAGTGCTCATCAGTGGGGCATATTAGTGTCTCCTCATCATTGCCACCTAATCAGTGCCCATAAGTGCCACCTCATCAGTGCCCACCAGTGCCGCCTATCAGTGCCCACCAGTGCTGCCTATCAGTGCAGCATATCAGTGCCACCTATCAGTGCCTATCAGTGTGGCATATTAGGGTCTCCTCATCAGTGCCCATAAGTGCCACCTCATCAATGCCCATCAGTGCAGCCTATCAGTGCCCATCAGTGTAGCCTCATCAGCGCACATCAATGAAGGAGAAAAATTACTTATTTACAAAATTTACTGACAGAAACTAAAATAAACTTTTTTTTTTTTCTTTTGTAAAAAATAAAAATCCCAGCAGTAAATAAATTCCACCAGAAGAAATCTCTATTTGTGTGAGGAAAAAGATAAAAAAAAAATATTTGGGTACAGTGTTGCATGACGGTGCAATTGTCATTCAAGTGCGACAGCTCTGAAAGATAAAAAAATGGCCTGAGCAGGAAGGGGGTGAAAGTGGCCTGTATTGAGGTGGTTAAAACGGAAAAACCAGGCCCAATATCTCCCTGCTGGTAAGGTGGCACTGCTTCTTTCATATGTATTTTAAAGCATTCGGTACTGAATAAATACTGTATGAATTTATATTTGTGTATTTTGTTACATAATGTGTGATCCTTCAAACCCTTCAAATTTTAGTAAGTAAGAAAATAAGCCCTAAACCAACCTGTTTAGAGACTCAACTGACCACCCGTATAAACTTGATTTATAACGTTAAAATAGTACTAACTCAAGATTGTGTGCCCTTTATTTTATGTAAAAACACTACAAAAAAAATGTTCACAGCTCCCTTTACAGTGCACAGTCCCCAGCCCCCCATCCAGAACATGGCTCCCCTCCCCGTACACAGCTCCCCCATCCAGTACGCAGCTCCCACCATCCAGTACACAGCTCCCACCATCCAGTACACAGCTCCCACCATCCAGTACACAGCTCCCACCATCCAGTACACAGCTCCCCCATCCAGTACGCAGCTCCCCCATCCAGTACGCAGCTCCCCCATCCAGTACACAGCTACCACCATCCAGTACACAGCTCCCCCCATCCAGTACACAGCTTCCACCATCCAGTACACAGATCCCCCCATCCAGTACACAGCTCCCACCATCCAGTACACAGCTCCCACCATCCAGTATACAGCTCCCCCCATCCAGTACACAGCTCCCACCATCCAGTATACAGCTCCCCCCATCCAGTATACAGCTCCCCTATCCATTATACCCCCCACATCCAGTATACAGCCCCCTCCCTGCACTCCCAGGAGACCCCCAGTCTCCTGGGACAGCACTGCCAGCATTCTCTACAGTTAAGAAAAAAATCACTGCCAGCCCCTTCCACACTGCTCTTCCTGTGTCACTCCTATTGTAAATTAAGCTTCCATATACCTCAATAGCTCCGTTTTTTTCCACTGACCTGGTCACATGACTGCTCTCCTCTGACGTTACATAGATGGTCATGTGACCTCTCCTCCTCCAATCTAAAGCTACACTCAGAGAAGGAGGCATGGGAGGAGGAGAGCAGACAGAAAAACAGAGCTATTGAGATATTTACAAGCTTCGTTTTAAAATGACACTGACACAGGAGGAGCGGTGTAGAAGGGGCTGGCAAGTGATTTTTTTTCTCAACTTTAAACTACGCTGTCCCAGGGCCAGGAGAGGCGGGACCACCCGATCCCCGCCCCCTGTTGGTAAAACATGATATCAGCGTATAACACGCAGGCACTGTTTACCCTCTGTTTTCAGGGGGAAAAAGTGTGTGTTATATAAATACGGTAGTTAACAGAGATGGCAACCTCCTGTATGGGATGACACCTTATAGTGGTCCAGGTCAAGAATGATACCTCCCTAGCCTATCACATTCCTGGTATTCGTGGGTTGCCAGTCTGGACCCACTACAGGAAAACAAATATAACAATATTGCATCATAAAAGCAAAGCACAATACTACCATTCACTAAGCTCATAATGTATGTTGCTTCAACCCTGTCTTTATACATGAGTCATTTACTTGGAGATCCACAATAACATGTTTAGAAGGCATATTTCTTTTAAAGACATATCATCCCCATACGTAATGTCTGCATAGCTGAAAGTGGTTGTAAACCTAGTTACACCACTTTTACCTACAGGTAAGCCTATAATAAGGCTTACCTGTAGATATTGGAAATATCTCCTAAACCTGCACAGTTTGGGAGATATTTACCATAAACGCTTGCACCAACGTCATTCGCGCATGTGCACTGAAGAAAGGGCACGCTCGTGTCATTTCTAAAGGGCTTGTGCCGTGACCTGCGGCTCTCGTGTGCATGCGTGATGTCAAGCAACTTCGGCCAGTCACAGAGCCGGAGTCCACGGCCCCAGAAGGAAGAGGGGTGAAGATGGATGCGGCCACCAGCGGGGACAGCGGGAACATTGTGGGCTTCATTTGCAGGTAAGTGTAACATAATGGGCTAGTATGCAATGCATACTAGCCCATTATGCTTTTACTTTGCAGGGGAAAATAAGAGGAAATAAAACCTATCAGGGTTTACTTTCTCTTGAAAGACCACAATAACTAATTTGTGATGCAAAGATAATATAGATAATAACTAAAAAAACTGCATTAGCATTCTGCTGAATTTTATAATCCCAAAACAGAAAGTATATAATGCTGATTGATGAACATATAAGAAGGTCATGCAGTAGTATACAAAATATTAACTTGTATCAAAGAACAAAGCCTCAGGTATGTACCTCTGAGATGTACACTCAACCAGTCATGTCAAAAAGACAAGTGTTCCAAACCAAACATATTGTACAAAGAAGCGCATTAGTGGTAGGGTCAGGTATATATGGCTCATGAAAGAGAAATAATTCCCTGGGAGGGACATGATCCTCAAGATATTAACAAAAGCATTTGTTTAACAATATACACTATATTACCAAAAGTATCGAAACACATGCCTTTACACGCACATGAACTTTAATGGCATCCCAGTCTTAGTCCGTAGGGTTCAATATTGAGTTGGCCTACTTTTTGCAGCTATAACAGCTTCAACTCTTCTGGGAAGGCTGTCCACAAGGTTTTGTGTCTATGGTAATATTTGACCATTATTCCAGAAGCGCATTTGTAAGGTCAGGCACTGATGTGGACGAAAAGGCCTGACTCGCAGTCTCTGCTCTAATTCATCCAAAAGGAGGTCTATCAGGTTGAGGTCAGGACTCTGGTGCACAGACTAGTGCGCAGTCATGTTGGAACAGAAAGAGGCCATCCCCAAAATGTTCCCACAAAGTTGGGAGCATGAAATTGTTCAAAATGCCATGGTATGCTGACACCTTAAGTGTTCCCTTAACTGGAACTAAGGGGCCAAGCCCAACCTCTGAAAGAACCAAAGAGATGTCTGTAGTTTAAAGTCTAAGTTTAGCAATAAAAAAAAACAAAAAAAAAAAAAAACGCACAAGGGACATGACTCCAAATCCAATATGTCCCTTATGCTGCTGGCTTCTCATTTAGTTGAAATCCTCTTCCTACAAGCCACTCCGCCAAAAGTGTGACAGGAATAAATAGAGCCAGGGGACTTGTGATTTGCAGTCATCAAGAAAGCTGACTATGGCTGACTGTACTATAACTTTAATGAATGAAAAACAATCTCTGAATAGGAGGCTGATAGGTGGCTGAATGAAAGGTCTGCCTCCTCAATTCATAGATTGAATTGCTTGTATGAATGGAGGAGGTGGGTGAAAAAGGCTGCCAAAGTCAATAATCTAGATGAGTGCAAATCATAGGTCCCTTGGCTCTATTAACACATTGGATTGATAGTAAGTCATATACCCTGTGATGATTTTATTTTATTGTTTTACTAAACTCAGGCTTAAAATACAGCATGGACATCACCTCTTGTAATTAGTAATAGGTGTAACAGATTGTGAGATGACAGTACAATGTATAAACAGGCTTATTCAAAATAGAAAACTATTAAATGCAGTAACCAATACAGCAAACTTTTAGTACTAATATTTCAGCAATCTGACATGAGAAAAAAAAAGATTAATTTGTTGCTTGGGTTACTGCATGTTATATTTTAAATATTGTCCTTTGTATTTTTTTACAATAAGCATGAAAGTATGCAAAATACCCCTCTAATAACTTTACTTTAAATTGTAGTAACGATTACATATTGATAAAAAAATCCTAATTTCATTTTAAAATGCAAATCGTCTAAAACATGGTTCTGCCCTCATAAATATGTGCAACATAATACAGGGCAAAGCTTTGTGGGTCATTGTATCCCTTACAGTACAATATATGTTTTCATCTACAACTGGAAATATGAGTACGGCTAAAATGATATGTCACTGCTGTAGCCTGGGGGACTAGCATGTACATGTAAACTAAAAAAATGCAAACGTATTATCTGTCAATATAATAGTCCTCATTGACATTCCTAGGATATTTGCCTGTAAAATAAGACAGAGTAGACACAAGCGTGGCGAATCCATTGCCATCCTCGCCCTAGGTCACCAACTGAGGCTTAAAACCGCCATCAATAACACCTGGGCCTCCCCTGCTACAGCCCAGGCTAGCTATTAATAGAAACGGTGCCTGTTCGGGGCAGACGAACAGACCCGCAATGCAGGGACACGTCGCCATCTTGAGGCCTGCTGACCCTCCGGGGCCCTCAGCTCTCTACCTCCGTGATCGGGAGACGAGGAGACTGCCCGGTTCCGACCTATCAGCTGCCGCTGTCGCGTTCTGCAGAACAGAACTACCCGAAGATCCCGGCCTCCAGCTCCAGCATCCAGCTGCCTGACGCCATCCTGCGGCCTGCCGACCCGGACTTCCCCTTCTCTGGAGCGCAGTAAGTAGCAGGGCAACAGCCCTATCTTGCCACAATGAGACGCCCCCTGAAGTGACTGTCCACGGGTGCACTGGAGGGGTTCTTAGCGGGGACACCGTAGGCCTATACTGAGCGAAGCACCCTCGATCGGCCTCCATCCCCAGGAAAGACCGCGGCTTCGGCCTACCCTCGGAAGTCAGCGGCCATCTTGCTACTCCCGGCACTCCGCTCCTATCCCACTCCATCCCCCCACAGCTACCTCTACACCAGTTTCAGTGCCCCAGAGGGATTAATACCCACCCTATTTAACTGTCAAGGCACAAAACTGACGCTCAACCCGCAAAGTAGCTGCATGGAAGGAGGGACTTGCTCACTGGGCCTCAGCTTGCTACACCTTTAACCTAACAGCAGCAAAGGCCTGATCACCCTGGTCTGACTCAGCCCAGCCCCTACTTAGCAGCAGCAGCCCGGCATACACTCCAGGGGGGACGCACAGACCGCTGCATCTTGGGCCTTTCCTATTGGACTATAACCAGGTATCTGCGATCTATCGCAGCAATCATTCCTTCCCCAACGCAACTCTCACACACGTCACACCGACGCTCAGACCGTGCACCTACCCAAGCACGACAGATCCCCGCTCTACAACCTTCACTCAGGAATCAGGGATAATGGCTTGGCGCGTGGAGCTGATAACAGATATGTGAGTGAATCCTGAGTCGCTGTGAGACCTGGGCCTGAAAAAAAAACGTACGCATAGTGAATATGTCCACACAGATTAAAAAAGGGACACATAACCACGTTCTCCGCTCTCTGACTACCCCAAAAGGCGGCTATCTTCATCAAACTTGAACAAGTACAGATATAGTGGGGGAGGGAGAAACTCAAAAATGGAGACACCCCACAGACATAATATGGAAGAGGACTTGGATGAAGACGAAGTATCCCTCCCTCCGTCTGAGGATTCTGCAGTGGGTCACAACGATAATGACAGACCTCTGACCTATGCTACCATGACAGACATAGCTGCGGACATCAAAAGATCATTCACCTCCGCCATTACGGACATTAAAACTGAGCTGCTTAGGCTCTCAGAACAAATGGCTGTGACGGAACGTGCAGGGAAAAGAAGAGACAGGGCATTGATCAGATTGGATGACATTACCGCTTCCCATTCCCAACACCTGATTGTAATGAATAGGCACCTGGAAGACTTGGATAATAGAGGGAGGAGACATAACATAAGAATCAGAGGTGTTCCTGAGACAGTCCTTCCAGACCAAATTAAACCAGCACTAACTTCCATCTTCAATAGTCTCCTTGACAGACCTGAACAATCTCCCATAGAATTTGACAGGGCTCACAGAGCTCTAAGACCTACAGCACCAGATGGAAACCCACCTAGGGATATCATATGTTGCCTACCCAATTTCGGCCTGAAGGAAGATGTCATCCAAAAAGCAAGATCCAAAGACCAAATCCTGTTCAACGAATCCACAATTCAATTGTTTCAAGATCTGTCACCAATTACTCTTAAGAACAGAAGAGCATTGCGGCCACTACTGGATGTCTTAAGAGAAAAAGGCATCAATTATAGATGGAAATTTCCGTTTGCTCTTCAAGCCTCTTACATGGGCAAACAACACCTGCTCAAAATCCCAGAGGATTTAAAAAAATTCTGCGAAAACCTACAAATAGCTCCGATTGATCTTCCTGAGTGGTATGCGGAATTTTTGCTGCCGCCGGAAATCAACAACTACCAAGCCAGCTCTGGATCAACTCCCTCCCGATCACCTTTCCAACAAGGATCCTATCGCAGAAACGCCAACAGAAGCAATTTTGACCCTCCTTCTACCGCCAAAGGAACCAAAAGTCCAAAGCTCATGTAAAAAGACCAATATTCACTTCTACAGCATCCGCCCACAACACGGACAGGGGACATCCACACATCCCCCCCCTCCATCCCCCCCTTTGTAGGGTTTTTTTTTTCTCTCCCTCCCCAGGAAGCCCAAGACTGTAACCTCTGTTTTGAAGCCCAGTTGGCTTTGCTGTCATTTCATGAAGGCGACCAGTCAACCCTCTTCACTTCGCTCAATTATTTCCCTCTCCTGACCCGATCCGCCGTGCATAAAACTTGCAACCTAAGGACACTGTACCCACAGCGTACGACGACTTAGGAATAGAACCCAAGGGGAGACTACTTTCAAAGGATTTATTAGTACTTGCACGATTTCTCCCCTCCCAACTGAGGGGTGAGACGAGTGAACAGGCCGGGAACTGACGACTTCAATATTTCTACTCGCCTCTTCTCTTTCTATACCCCGAAATTCCTAAGACTAGCTCTCCAGGGAACCACCTCGGGCTAGATGCCCAGAATACGCAACACCCTCACGAGAACTTCTTTCTCCAATCCGACAGAACAGTGAGTATTCTAACGGGCTACACTTAAAGATATAGTGAGAATTATCTCCCTGGATATCTGAGGGTGCACCGAATTCACATCTGCAAGCATAAGCTATGTCGTACAGACACTGACTGCTTTTACACGCATTGGCGGACCCACTTATATCGGCAGTTACTGGTGGAGACAGACTTTCCCACAAATTTGTTAAGGGTAATCCGCCAACATGCCACCACTCTTAGGAAACTATTGTTATTTGGAAGATGTGGGTCCTCTCTTTATGATTGCTGTTATCCGTTTTGTGTTATTTTTCAATTGTACAAGCCTCTTTCTGGGCTTCTAAGCGCTCTCTCCTGTCTATCCTGCACGGAGCAACAAGCTGTTTGTACCATGTGAGATAGTGGGACAAGACTTTTTCATGATACTAACTATCTAAAGACTCTAACTGTTACCATGCGAAGCATGAACTGTTCCACTTAACCTAGTGAGACAGCTTCATTGTTACCATGAGAAGCAGGAACTGTTCCACATAATCTTGGAAGACAGCTGGGTCCCCCCCCCTTTCCCCCTTTTTTTTTTTCCCCCCCTGTCCTACAATGTTGTTACTATTCTGTCAGTTAACGGTTTAAGATCACAATATGACTTTACGATGCTCAACTCCCCAGGTCTCCCGGATCTGTCTCACTCTCTAGGAGATACACTCTCACACACAACACACCTTAGTGATCCATTTTTAGGAATCACCACCTCACGGCCACATCTGTTCTGTTGCGCCTCCCATTCAACCCTCAGAGTTGTCACAGACGTTTCGTTTCAAAGACGACTTATCTGCTCCTCACCTTTTAGGTGTGACTCGAGCATCCACTTAACCTCCCCTTCCTGTTCATCCCTTTTTCTTCTCCACAATTCCTATCCCCGTCCTTACCCTACCCCAACCCTATTAATAACAAGATACAGTACTACCTAGTAACTCCCTGTTTTTAGATCATGGCTTACACTCATCTAGGGAAATCTCCTACACTAATATCCCACAATGTTAATGGTCTTAATATTCCAGAGAAGAGATCTAAGCTGCTCAGAGAACTTAAAAAAGCTCGCCCATCAGTAGTTTTCCTGCAGGAAACACATTTCAAGAGCAAAAATGTCCCTACATTCACTGATAAAATATTCACAAAAATGTACCATGCCACAAACCCCCTAGCCAAGACTAAAGGAGTTTCTATATTAATTGACAAAGATTCCCCTTTTGTAGTCAAACAACACCTCACGGACCCCGATGGTCGCTATCTTTTCCTTAAAGGCGAATGGGCAGGTTCCTCCATCACACTCGCTAATGTATACTTCCCAAATACCGCTCACATCTCATTCTGCCACAAGATAATCAATGAGCTTAAATGGTTTGCAGAAGGTTGTATCATTTTGGGAGGAGATTTCAATATCCCCCTCTCTCCCCTCAAGGACACTTCTACAGGACACACGGCAGTAACATATAAGATCCTCAAACGAATTAAGGCACTCTTAAGATCCTTATCTTTGGTAGACACCTGGAGATCTATACACACTACTGGGAGAGATTATACCTTTTTCTCCTCTCCGCACAAACGATACTCGCGAATCGACCTGATTCTGATCTCGCAAAGGGACTTGCACTCCCTACTTCAGGCTGAGATAGGTATAATCTCCTTATCGGACCATGCCCCTACAGCCATCTCATTGAAATTCGACCGTCCGAAACAACCCACCTTTAACTGGAGACTCAATGCTTCACTCCTGACTGACCAGGTCATTAAAGATGACATTCATGTAGCAATTAATGAGTACTTTAAAACCAATAGCGACGCAGACACTAACCCACTAAATAACTGGGAGGCTCATAAGAGTGTTATAAGAGGAGAACTTATGAGATGGGGCGCCAGGAAAAAAAAAAGAGAGGGAGAAAGAAATAACTAAACTGTCCTCACATATAGCCACACTGGAGTCACAACACAAACAATCACTCTCAATCAAGGTAGAAGAAGAGCTGACACGCTGTAGGGAAGCCCTCAAATTTATACTTGATCTTAAAATCAGAAAGGCCCTCTTCTTCAAGAGAAGCATTTACTTTGAGCATGGAGATAAAAGCGGGAAATTGTTAGCCAAAGCACTTAAAGACACTACTATGAAAGGACGCATATACGCTATCAGGGACAAAGATGGTACCCCCAAACACAAGCCTACTGAAATAGCGGACCTTTTTCATAAGTTTTATTCAAAACTATATAATCTTCCAGTACAACACAGACCCCCACATATAACAACCACGAAACAAGAAACGATCCATGAATTCCTTAAGGATAGCAAAATGCCCACACTCAATCAGGAGGACACGGCTAAAATAGAAGAACCCATTACCACCGAAGAAATTCTATTGGCAATTAAAGGCCTCAAAACAGGGAAAAGTCCGGGACCAGATGGTTTCACGTCACAGTACTACAAAACGTACACACATCTCCTTGTAAAGCCCCTTAGATCCACCTTCAACTATTTAGCTACAAATGAACATAACTCGAAATCCTTCCTCATGGCAGACATTGCAGTAATACCCAAGCCAGATAAAGACCATTCTGAATGTGGAAATTACAGACCCATTTCCCTACTGAATATTGATCTGAAACTACTGGCCAAAATATTAGCTAACAGACTGAAACCCTTATTATCAAAAATTATAGGCCCAGAACAAGTAGGATTTATGCCTGGTAGAGAAGCACGAGATAATACCACCAAAGCATTAAATTTAATACACTTCTCCCGAAACTCTAAAACAAGAGGTATGCTGCTTTCCACCGACGCTGAGAAGGCTTTTGATAGAGTCTCCTGGGACTATATGATGGCTACATGCGCCCATGTTGGCTTAAATGAACACATGCTCTCATGGATCGCAGCCCTCTATCGAAACCCGTGCGCAAAGATTAAAGTCAACAATATCTTCTCTGACCCCGTTAAGATTAACAACGGTACACGTCAGGGATGCCCCCTCTCCCCCCTTCTCTTCATCATCTCACTGGAGCCCCTGATAAGGAAAATAAACCTGACGACTGATGTATCAGGATTTAAGATAGGAAAGAGGGAGTACAAAGTCGCTGCCTATGCAGATGACTTATTATTTTTTATATCACAACCACATATCTCCATCCCTAACTTAAAAAAAATCTTTGAGACGTTTGGATTCATATCCAACTTTAAGATTAACCAATCTAAATCTGAAGCCCTGAATATTAATTTACCCCCTGACCAACTAAACTTAATAAAAGACAACTACAATTATAGATGGGATCAAAACACACTGAAGTATCTAGGGATAAACCTGACCAACAATTTAGACTCTCTATATCAACATAACTATAAGCCGTTACTTACCTCACTGATTAAAGAGCTACGAGCATGGTCCTCCAAGACCTTCTCGTGGTTCGGCAGAGCTTCAATTTTAAAAATGACAATCCTCCCGAGGCTGCTCTACCTTTTTAATGCACTTCCCATTAAAATCCCAGGGGCTTTTTTCACGAGCCTTCTTAAAGCACAGAGAGATTTCCTATGGGCAGGCAGGAAACCAAGAATCAACTTCAACTTGCTGACACGTCCCAAAAATAGAGGAGGAATAGGTCTACCGGACTTTAAAAAATATCACCAAGCATCCCACATCACTAGAATACTTGATTGGCATTGCCACGGACAGGACAAGGACTGGATCCAATTGGAACAAAGTTTAACTCCAAACAACCTACTATTCTACCCCTGGACACTACACTCCAAAAGAGGCAAAAATCAGACGCACCCCTTAGTAGCAAACACCCTTTATGTATGGCACAAAACTGTAGTCAAACACAACATTGCTTCCATACCTGGTCCTCTAACTCCGGTCACCAACAATCCTGATTTTAGCCTGGGACACCTCTTGAAGGTTGCGACCCCATACACGACTTCCCAATGCCTATCAAACTCAAAGGTTAAATCTTTGGAAGCCCTACGGGCAGACTGGAAGGGACCATTCCCTGGCCTCTGGTTTTACTTACAACTAAGAGACTTCTTGATTAATAGCAGATGTAGGTCGTTATACTGCTTGCCAATGACTCCACTCGAAAATCTCTGCTTCAAGAGAACCTCAGTAGCACATACCACTTCCCTAGCCTACGCCTGGTTAATGGAGGCTCAGCACACAGATGACTTGAAACATAAGGCTAAATGGGAAAGTGACCTTAAAACCAAAATATCGACAAAACACTGGGAGAAGGCATGTATTATGACACACAAATGTTCCATCAGCTCCAAATATCAGGAGGTCTCTTACAAAATCCTCACTCAATGGTACATTACACCCCAGAGATCCGGGAGGTGGTCCACCGCAGCCTCGGATACATGTTGGCGCTGTGAACAGGATGTTGGCACTTTCCTCCATATTTGGTGGGAGTGTCCATTAATTCTTGAGTACTGGGCTGAGATCAGGAAGTGGATCCAATTCATAACTGAAACCACTGTAAAACTCACAGCGGCTGCCTGCCTGATTAACGTTAACACCCTCACTATAGGCAAATATAAGAAATCTCTCACTAGACACCTCCTCCTTGCAGCAAAAACACTCATCCCCCTTCATTGGAAGACCAAACGGATACCAAAAATCAGAGATTGGTTGGATAGAGTAGAACACATACACAAAATGGAAGAAATAGCAGCCATGAAAAGAGAAATCAGCAACAACTTTAATGAAACCTGGCAACCTTGGGTTTTATTCTCGTTCTCCCCCGAATTCCAGCTGCTTACTGCATAACTCCTCACTCCCTACATTAGGTAAATGAGACTGACTGTGAAGTCCACACTTGCTGAGACTAATCTATAATACACTGAATATGTATTCAAGATGATCTGCTAATGTATCTGTATACCCTGTACCTTCATGCTCTATTGATCCTGCTACTACCCCCCACCCCCCACCCTTCCCTTTCTTACCCTCTTTTCTTTACCCTCTCACCCACCCCATTTCCTCCCGCCACATTTTCTTAAATTTATGTACAGCATATACCTATTTCATATTGCGCCTTTATCATTTTACGGGCTTGATAATGATTAAGCCCTAGATGTTAAAAAAAAAAAAAATTCTTTTGTTGTGATATGATTGCTTCTTTTTTATTACCTGTTATCTGTACCAAGCCTCAATAAAAAACTTTGATTGTGAAAAAAAAAAAAAGACAGAGTAACAAGACAAAGTCTTTGGAAACAAGAAAACTGCATTGTACAGTAAGTTGTAATCTACAAATTGTGTTGTATTTCTCTGCATTTTTGCTATATAGGCTAACGGACTGATATATAAGAGGGGGATTTTATATATCAATTTAAAGCAGAAACAAACCCACCCATGTAACTGTTTACCCAAAAGCTCAATCTAGAAATGTTCAATAAATGTTAATAAAAAAATTAAACAAAAATACCAATGTGGTGTTATGCAGTGTTTTCATTTACATTATGCCTTCTAGCTTATGCTACATTCAAGGCATGCCTCAGGTGATAACTTTCACAGTTGCAAGTGTATTCATGCCAGCTCTCCTTCTTTCTTTCAAAGACTTCAAATGGCTGATGCCATAGCTGGTCAGGCAACTACAGATCTGAACAGAGGTTAAGATGGCACTGTCCCCGGGGTATAAGAGAACAGAAGGGTTTAGTTCCACTTTAAAATTGTCAGATAGAAAAATGATGATGGGTCATAAATTTCAGTGGTTCCCCATAATGCATTTATTTGTATTCAGAAATGTTATATTTACCCAGGGGATGCTTGTATTTCTTCAGTTATATATTTATTTGTTAGTATTATTATTATACAGAATTTATATACTGCCAAGAGTTTGCTCAGCACCTTACAATATAAAGGGATACAGAACAGTTACAATATAATTCAAGACGAGAGGGTTAGGAGGGCCCTGCTCATAAGAGTTTACAATCTAATAGGGAGGGGTCAAAAAGTGATAACTGTGTGAGGATAAGTTGATGAATAAAGAAAAGTTCAGTTGTTAGGTAGAGGTTGGCTAAGCTTCCTGAAGTCATGAGGTTTCAGGTATTACCTAAAAGTGTGCAGAGCAGGAGATAGCCAGACAGCTTGAGGTAGGACACTCCAGAGGATGGGAGAGACTCGGAATGTGACCATGGGAGGAAGAGACAAGGGAGCTAGAGAGCAAAGGGTCTTGAGACGACAGTTTGGGTGATATTTTGAGACAATATTGATGATGTAGATGATTGTAATGTAAATGGCTTTGTATGTTGTTGTTAGTATTTCAAATATCATTCAAACAGTCTGAAGCCAGTGGGGTGGTGGTAACTGAGAAGTGGATAAGAAAGATGGGTTTGGTGGCAAAATTCATGATGGATTGAAGAAGTGATAGCCACCTGTGTATAAGTAGGTTAATGAGAAGGGAGTTGCAATAGTTGGGGTTAAAGATAAAAAGGATGTGAATAGGTAGCTTGGTGGTTTCATTGGTTAAGAAGGGGCATGTTGTAGAAATGTTATGGAGGAGAAGACTGCATGATTTCAACACTGATATGATTTGGGGCTTAAAGAATGTAATGGAATTGTAGTGAATCAAAAGAGAATGAAGAATTGTCAATTTCCATGGTAACAAAGCATGCTCTATTCTATTGTTATCATAGGTGGGAGTATATTCTTGCTAGATTTTGCTGCAAAAACACTTTAGTAGAAATTGGACTGTAGTTTCACCGTATGGCACTGCTGGGCCAAAATAGTTAAAATAAAATATTCCACATCACTGTGTAATATGGCTAAAATGAAAGCTGTGTCAGACCTCACTGCTACGTGGCATGGCTTTGTTGGTAAACTGCTCTCTAAGGCCTCATGCACACGTTTTTTGACAACAGTAGCTGTTTTTGGCTGAAGACGTTTTTTTCTACAGTCATAAAACTCTCCATTATGTTATTCTATGTGTCCATGCACACATAGGCTGTTATCAGCAGTTTTGGGCAGTGGCAATTTTAAACAGTAAAAAAAAATAAAAAAATAGTGGGTTCTGAGAGACGTTTTTCAGCTGTAAAAACACTCTAACGCTGATAAACACTGATAAACATCGATAAACGCTCAAAAACGCGTCTCACCAGTTTTTGATCCATTGAAAAAAAAAAATTTAAAGAAAAAAAAAAGGCTAAAAAACGTTAAAAACTGCTAATAAACGCTAAAACCCGCTATTGCAAAAACATTGAAAAACTCACTGTAAAGCTACTGGCGTTTTTATAATGTTATTTTAACGTCCAGTGTGCATGAGGCCTAAGTCTAAAAACTTTTAAAAGATTCTCAATTTCTGACAACAGTTAATTTACTTTACCCATCTGGATTTCTTCTCTAAATACCAAAAGTAAATCGCTGAGACTTCAGTTGGCTAGAAAATCTGTGCTGAGGTTCCCTGTCACTTCCTGTGTGGACATGTACTCAGTTGCTACAAATCATCCTGGTGTGCTGCTGTAAATAGCCGATGATGGTGACAGGTGACAAGATAGCTTGTCATTTCAATGGTATTGTGTCAGGGTTATTATTCTGTAAATGGAGGTGACATCCAGGCTGGGATTTTGCCAGGAGCAACAGGTAAGGTTTTCTTTTCAGAGTGCTCACGCAAAAAATTCACATTATGAATGTTTTTGAGCACTCTATAACATATGCAATATTTTCTTTTGGCAATGCATACACTTTATTGTTTAGCTGCTATAAAGTCAGTGTATTGAAGTTAGTATACAGTAAAACCTTGGATAGTGAGCATAATTCATTCCAGAAACATGCTTGTAATCCAAAGCTCTTGTATATCAAAGCAAATTTCCCCATAAGAAATAATGGAAACTCAAATGATTCGTTCCACCACCATTTATTCATAAGTCCTTCATTTTATAGTCCATATAAAAAGGTTATAGCAATGTAACCAGGTTGTGTAACCATAAAATGTCCATTCACAAATGGCAGCCTCCACAAAGGGGATTAGAGGCAAAATCCATCAGGAGCTACAGAGTATAAAAGAGAAGAGAGGAGCCTCTAAATCCGTGTACACACGATAGGTTTTACCGATGAAAACACTCTGATGGACTTTTTTTTATTGGACAAACCGATCGTGTATGGGCCCCATCGGTCTTTTTTCCATCGGTGTTTAAAAATAGAACATGTTTTAAATTTATCCGATGGTTAAAAAACCGATAGCAAATTACTATCGTCTGTGGGGAACTCCATCGGATAAAAAACCCACGCATGCTCAGAATCAAGTTGAGGCATGCTCAGAAGCATTGAAGTTGATTTTTCTCGGCTCATCGGAGTGTTTTACGTCACCGCGTTTGGAACGGTCGGTTTTTTGACTGATGGTGTGTAGGCAAGACTGATGGAAGTCAGCTTCATCGGTTTTCTGATGGAAAAATCCATTGGTTTAAAAACCATAGGAAATCCGATCGTGTGTACAGGGCTTTAGTGTATCAATATGTTGCTAAATGTTGTACCTTCATTAAATGTAACCATATTGCTACACTTAGAGGCACCTCTCTTCTCTTTTATACTCAGATGCGACATGACGCTACTTGTATATCAAGACAAAATGTATTAAAATATTTTGCTTGTCTTGCAAAACACTATCAAACCAAGGTTTTACTGTAGTTGGTATGAGTATAGTTGAGGAATGAGTGAGCTGCAGATAGAGATAGAACTTTAATCTCCAATACCATCTTCAAAAAAATGAAACACCTTCATGGTTCTTTTGCGATGTACAGTATATAGCAATTTACAAAATGTTGCCACGTATTTAGAAAATCTGTCTACGGTGTATGCATTTTGTTTATTTAAAGAAAAAACGAAATCAGTTTTAGACAATAACCTACCTTAACATGTAAATGTTCATCCAGAAGAATGTTTCCAGGCTTTAGATCCAAATGGAGTAATGGCGGGTTCATTATATGGAGGAAGTTCATCCCTAGCGCTATTTCATGGATGAAACGAAACTTGAGCTGCCAGCTGAGGGTGTGTGTCGGGATGAGCTTCTCAAGGGATCCATTTTCCATAAACTCCATCACGATTCCAAGTGGATCAATGCAAATTCCGTAAATTTGTACAATGTATCTAAACTTTATCTTCTCCATCTTAGATGCTTCCTCCATTAGATTGTTGTAAGTTGTGCTGCATAAATTAAATTGAAACAAAATTTCATGGTTAACCTTTTTTAAAAAGGGAATTTAATCAAAAAATAATTAAGTGCTTATAATGATTGCTGGTAGCCTGCTTTACCCTGAGATATATTTTACCAGAGAAGTAAGAACACACTGTAAACTTTCAATCTTTTTTGGTCTCTGCCCTTCGTTCTGACAAGTTTGAAGTTGGCATTTTGCCTTTGAACCTCTTTACATCTCCTGTAGCACCTGAAATATCAAAGTGCCAAAGCTACAGTATTTGAAGCAGTCAAACAATCAGTGAAGTGTGATTTAATGCCACTAATATTCTCTTAAGACATATCTCCAAATGCAAAACTGCAGTTAGCGCTTGCTTATAGTGAGTAATCAGAATGTTGAGTTAACAATTATTTGGCTGCTTTTTTATAACTTTGTCACAAGCATAATTTCAAATTATTTTTGTTACTAATACTGTTGCAACATATCCATTTGTAAAACAAGGACTTGATTTGCCTCTTTAAAAACACACTGGGATTTTGATAGGCACATTATATGGTCCAAAGTATGCAGAAATCTATCAAAATTATTGAGTTTAAGTGTTTCCATAGTAGGGGGAAAGGAATTTTTAGATAATTAATGTGCTCCCAACCAGGTAGCAACAATTTTGGGAAGATGTCTTTCTGTTTCAGCATGACTGCGCCCCTGTGCACAAAGCCAGATCCATAAAAACATTGTTTGATGTATTTAATGCGGAAAAGTCAAGTGGCCTTTAAAGGGCCCAGACTTCAACCTTATTGAACGCCTTTGGGATGAATTGGAGTGCAATTAGGAGCCATGTTTTTTGTAGTTTTTTTGTGTGTGTGATTTGTATGTGATTTTTAAAAGAGTCAATAAAGATACTGTATGTGATCTTAATCTATTGAGTGCTGTCATGATACATGCTTCATGCGTTTTAACATAATATTTTTGATGCATGTTTGTTCTACTTGGATGTCCAGGGGAAAGGTAGAGCCCATATCCAACTTTTTTTGGTTGTTTGTATTACTATGCATTTTGTGGAGGGCTCCCTCATCTGGCTAGAATAGACATTTGCAGACCTTGCAGGATTAGGTAAGAATTTTGTTACATTCCAATTAGGAGCCATGGCTTCTCGTACAACATCAGTACCCCTACCTCAAAAGTGCTATTTTGACTGAATCAGCACAAATTATTACTGGCGCACTCTAAAGTCTTGTGAAAAGCCTTTCCGTAAGAGTGGAGACTGCTGAAATTATGCCAACAAATTAATGTCCAACAAGCTCATAAAGATGGTCATGTAAACATAAACTTTTGGCCGAATAGAGTATTTTCCGTTATTGATTTTTGTTGTGTGTTGTATATGAAATGCATCTTATTTGAATATGATATCAAATGTCATGTTTGCATGTTCATGGGAAATTTTGGATTATGACAGTATTAAAATAAACCAGTAATGTCAGATTCCTCAATAGCCTGTAAGTTGCCTGCAGCAAAAATGCATGAAATGCTTTTTATTACAGTTGAATTCATCACAAATACTACTTACATGGTATTTATAACCCTGTATGTGTATGAATACAGTAACTGTATCATTGATATAATCAATATATCACCATTGACGCCTTAGTAAACATTGAAGTAAATAGTGGACACTCACTTTCTGTAACTTTATGTTAAAAACAATGTTGTTTGCACCATTTTTCATATGTTATCCGTTACACACATTACAATAAGATTATTTTCCTAATCTAGATATTCCCTTCCTCCCTTCTGCTCCATGGATTACAACATTTTTCTGGGATATGGTATTAGGCCCCTTTCACACTGACACGTTTTTCAGGCGGTTTAGCGCTAATAATAGCGCTGCTATACCGCCTGAAAAAATCGTGCCCTGCAGTCTTCAGTGTGAAAGCCCAAAGGCTTTCACACTGAAGCGGTGCGCTAGCAGGACCGCTCCAAAAGTCCTGCTAGCAGCATCTTTACAGCGGTGAAGGAGCAGTGTGTTCACCGCTCCTTTACCGCTGTTGCCCATTGAAAGCAATGGGAAACCGCGGTAATACCGCCCGCAATGGACCTCTGCAGACGCGCATTGCGGGCGGTATTAACCCTTTTTCGGCCTCTAGCGGGGGTTAAATTCACCCCGCTAGCGGCCGAATACTGCGGTAAAAACGAAGGTATAGCGGTAAAAATAGCGCCGCTATACCCACAGCGCCCCTTCCCGCCCCAGTGTGAAAGGGGCCTTATTAAGATCTAAACTTTGTAATCTCTCCCACTGAGCCCAAATTTTAAATTGAATAAGTTCATTATGACATAACAATAGACCTCAAAGACTATCGCTACACAAATATTGATGGACTGTCTGTCATGTGTACGAGAAGCAATCTTTCTTCGTTCTGTACATCATGATGTTTCAGGTTATACCTGTACTCTCTGGTGGTTCTTAAAGTTATGTCTTATTGATTAAGCATTTGAACATCTTGCTTGTTGTTGTTCTGGAACCAGATCACCAGGAAAATCCTTGTAATCACTAGCAAACTGTGAACCCTTAAAAGATCATGGAACGCATTTTTCCATACAATATCTCCTTGTCCATAGTTGGTATACATTTACAAGCCATCAAAAGTTATTTTGGCTCAAAGTTTTAGACAGAACTGCCATTACCTTTACATTTGAAGAAGTCTGTACCCAAGAATACATTTAACTGAATAAATATATCTTTATTTAGTAATAAACTGCCATGTAAACTTTTATCTAGGACATAAAATATAAGTTTAGTTGTAAAAATAAGGGTCAGTAAAATCCATTATCTCAAGTAAAGTAATAGCGTACCTCCTATTGTTAACAGATAATAAAGAATTCTCAAAACTATTGTAACCACCACACCGCCATGCTAGCTTATGTCCTAGATTTACGTTTACATGATAGTATATTACTTTGTATGAGACCCTAAAATACTTTATATTTATGTTGTCTTTTATGGGCTTTGAGTGCTTTACCACAAAACATTTTTACAACATTCTTTCTATATTATTGTGATATATGAAGCCTTTTGGTCCCTTTGGCCCCCTGTTTACCTGGTCGATGAGGCCCTTCCTTTGTGGCAACATGCTGGGTAATTGGATGCACTCATCGCTGGGATGTCTTGTTTTTAACAACTGGGTTATTGCTGTTCAAGAGGTAGGTCTTTTGACTTTGGTACAAAATCATATGCTATTGTCTGATACTGTATGTTACAAATATGCTGGGATTTGCTTTACATATTATTGTCCCCCTATTAGTCCTAAAGAAGTGGGCATTGATGCGAGAAACACATTGAATTTCAGGTAACCCAATGCTTACTTGAATCAAATAATTGAATAATGTAGTGTGAATTAAATAAATATACTTTAATATGAGTATTGGGATATCTGGGGTTGACTGATGTTTATTAAGTCTATACATACTTGGAACAGCATTTAACAAGTGTTTTTCATCCAATTCCTCTTATGATATTAATAAACAAACATTATTTTATCTAATATTGTTATGACTTGGTACCAGTGAATTCTTAGTTTTTTTTCTATAGAGTTCCTCTATATATCTTCAGTTTAGGATATGGTACCTTTAATGACATTATAGATATTGTCTTGCCCTTTTTCTTGTTTTGGATTGCACTAAACCACTGTGTCTCCTCTACATATGATGATTGCATATACTATTAAAATTATGATTCCATTATATTACTTGCAGTACAATGCAATAAGCATATTTAATATTTGCGGTTTTCAGAGTGGAACCTTAAGACCCCTTTCACACTGAGGTGCTTTGCAGGCGCTATACCGCTAAAAATAGCTCTTGCAAAGCGCCCTGAAAGAGCCGCTGCTGTCTCTCCAATATGAAAGCCCCGAGGGCTTTCACACTGGAGTGGTGCACTAGCAGGACGGTAAAAAAAGTCCTGCTATCAGCATCTTTGGAGCGGTGAAGGAGCGGTGTGTATACCGCTCCTCCACCGCTCCTGCCCATTGAAATGAATGGGCACCGCGGCTATACTGCTGGCAAAAGTGCTGCTGCAGCGGCGCTTTGCGGTGGTTTTAACCCTTTCTCGGCCACTAGCGGGGGGTAAAAGCGCCCCTGCTACCAGCTGAATAGCGCCGCGAAAGAGACGGTAAAGCACTGCTAAAAATAGCGGTGCTTTACCGCCGACGCACCCACCGCCCCAGTGTGAAAGGGGACTTAACTGCATTCAATGGTTTGGAATTATTAAACATTATCTATCTAAACTGTTATAAAACAATTCACTTTTTACTGTGTTAAGAACACAATACATTTAAAAATTATATTATGATGATGTCTTTAACTGCAGAGCATTGTTTCATGAAATCAGGAATGGCGAGTCACAAGAATGCTCTATGATTTGAACACTGTAACAAAATATCCCATTTGTGATTGGTACGTGGTTTTGAGCAACAATGATAAATTACCCAAAAGCTAAGTAACAAATACTAAATCTATTCTTTTCAATGAAATTGCATAAATAAAATGAGATTTTTTCCCCTGATACAATTGTAATTTTATACTTATACCAGTCCAGCACAATAATTGTTGTACTGTTTCATCTCATATTGCTTTCAAGTACACTTTGTTGCATTACCTATTAAAAAGGTATTAATATCACTGACCATATCCAATAGCAATTTAATTAGGTACTTAAAAAGTAATTCTAGAGTTCTGTAATGAGAGCAAGAGTTTAATCTTGCTGTCATTCTCATTAATTCTCCTCTCAACAAATACAGCTACACTTTAAACTATTTTAGTCTTTCTTAGAGGCATAGAATTGTTAAGTAACTTCTCAAGTGAAATCTCACCACACACAGGTCTCATACAGCATGCTAAACCTGTATGCCTATTCTGACTGATACTTCAAGTGATGCAGTGAAGGGAAAAATAATACCAACTCTCCTTCTAAACATTCGTTTTGAAAAATATTGTTTTTCAAAAAGTATTTACTGAATTTAATTATTTTAGAAGTTTGCAAACTTTGCATTGAAACCCATTAAAGGATATTTTGTTCTTCAAAGCTGGCAATTTGTAAGGCCAGTAAGGAAACTATTGCCAAATGAAAAGCATGGGAAACGGATCACTGCCATGGGGGACATGTACTAATGCCAAAATTAAAATCACAGTATAGCAGAGCAGCTCTACCTAAGCAAGCTCTCCCTATCAACATAGAAAGACAATAAGGCACTTGTGAACTCACCCTTTTATAATGAGGGTATTGGGTAAGTCTGCAAAGTTTTTGGGCCAAAAGTTTTCAAATGGCATACCCAGCAAATCCAAGGATCTCCTGCAAATCCATCAGTACCAAGAAGAAAAAAAATCACACAATGCTGCACTGCTAGCATCAGATTTTTTTTTTTTTACAAATACAGCACACATACAAAATTACAGATTTCATCAACCTGAACCCATGAAAATGCTAGTGTATTTCAACTTTTGCAATCACACTTCATAAACACCCACAATATATATGGCATGTGTTCCCATTCACACAGTGTACCCAAAAATAATTCAAAACATTTTGTAACCACTTCAAAACCAATTCTGACATTTCTCACATACATGTAAAAATAATATTTTTTTTTGCTACAAAATTACATGGATAGATAGATAGATAGATAGATAGATAGATAGATAGGATAGATAGATAGATAGATAGATAGATATATTAAGCAGAAGCCCTATAGAATAAAATAGAGGTTGTTGCAATTTTTGTCACGCAATATTTGTGTGGCCATTTTTTATTTCAGGAGAAAATAGAGTTTAACCACTTCACCCCCAGAAGGTTATACCCCCTTCATGACCAGGCGATTTTTTGCGTTACAGCACTGCGTTACTTTAACTGACAATTGCGCGGTCGTGCAACGCTGTACCCAAATAAAATTGATGTCCCTTTTTTCTCATAGAGCTTTCTTTTGGTGGCATTTGATCACCTGCTTTTTTTTTTACGCTATAAACAAATAAAGAGCGACAACTTTGAAAAAAAAATTAAAAAATGTTTACTTTCTACTATGATGCATATCTAATAAAAAAAATGAGAAAAATTGAATTCCTTCATCAATTTATGCCATAATGTATTCTGCTACATATTTTTGGAAAAAAATCCCAATAAGTGTATATTGATTGGTTTGAAAAAAGTTATAGCATCTACAAACAATGGGATATTTTTATGGAATTTTTATTTATTTATTTTTTTGCTAGTAGTGGCGGTGATCAGTGATTTTCATCAGGACTGCGACATTGCAGAGGAAAAATCACACACCTAACTGGCACTTTTTTGGGGACCAGTGACACTAAAACAATGACCAGTGCTAAAAATATGCACTATCATTGTACTAATCAGGGAAGGGGTTAACACCAGGGGCGATCAAAGGGTTAAGCGTGTCCATAGGGGTACTTGCTAACTGTGTGGAGGTTGCTCTGACTGGGGGATCACAGAGATCCATGTTCCTGCTTATCATGAAAACAAGATCTTTATGTTCTCCCCTGTCAGAATGGAGATCTGCCTGGGGAATGATCGCGACTGGGCACCACACCCGCAGATTGGCTTCCCCTCTGTCCAATCAGCGTGTGCATGCCCCCATAGGCTACTGCACAAAGCGACGTGCAGGTACATCCTTTCACGCAGCCGGGCCACCTTGCCACAGTAAATGTGCAGAAGGCAGTCCGGAAACGGTTTATGAATTTTAGGGAATAAAAAACAATAAAACCATATAATATGCATAACAATATATATATAAATATATATAATATATTTTTGGTAAAATATAAAAAAATATGGTATGCTGTGTTGTGTGTTTACATATGGATGCTGGACCTGTGTATGTGTTCAAATTTGTGCATGAGCACAATTCTTTTTTTATTACTATTTATTGTATGTAAAAAAAATTACACTGTCCCCTTAATTTTGTTTTTACCATCTTTATTACTATTACAAGGTATTGACAACTATTAGACCTCAGACCTCTTATCTGTAATGGTTTGTAAAGAAAGAACTAAAACCGTAAGTGTCTAAAGCCCCTTTCCATTTTCATACATCTGTTGACGAATGAAAAATAGTCATCAATGCATATTTATGGAAAAACTGATGTAAATGGATGATCTTCTATTTACATACGTTCACATCTGCTTCCGTCAATATCTGTTTTTTGGAATCGATTAAAGCCCTATTTTTCTTCCGCTAACAAACCCCCGGATCGGATGAAAAACAGACGTAAATGGAAAAACGGTACGTTTTGCATGTAAAAATGACTGCGGGGCTCAATTAGTTGAGGACTATAGCTGGAGGATGTAAAAAACTGATGTAAAAATGGATGAAAAACCAATGACAAACTGATGAAAAACGTATCTGTTTTTTTCTTTGAAAAAACGTGACTGAACTGATAAAGTGAACAGTCCACATGTGTGAAAGGGGCCTAGGGCCCCTTTCGCACATGTGGACCATTTGTCTGTTTTTCATCCATCCATTCATGGATGAAAAATGGACATCAATGCATTTCTATAGAAAAACAGATGTATATGGACGATCAAAACTATCTAGTATTAAAACTGCTTCCCCTCTTCTGACACCTATTAACTATATACTTACCTATTCTCAGACCACTCTGGCCACATGATCTTCACTGTATAAGCCAGTGTCCGGCTACAGGAGAGAGGAGGGAGCGCTCTGGCAACAGCTGAAATGCCTAAGCGGTGACATCACCTATAGGCTTACTATGAGCCATCTGTTGTTGGCGCTTCTTCCTCTCCCATGAAGCCACTGCTAGCTGAGAAAGAAAAGATGATCACATGACTGGACTGGAGGTTTTAGACGTGGGATGGTTTTAAGATTAGGTCGTTTTATCCTGGAATTCAGCTTTTATTAGAAACTCGCATACTCAGAATCATAATATCAGTTTGTCCAAAATCAGGCAAAAAATCTTTATGTTTGTTTAGATATTGTGCCTTTATTGTTCCTGTTATGAATCCTGTCTTGTATATGACCATATTCTCAAGCATACAATGTAGCTGCCCCTTAGGAATATGTTATCCCAGTTACTATTTGCATGAGATGCTCATTTTAGACATGTTGAGCTCCATGGGTTTCCTGAGAGGTTGTGAAATAATTAAAAACAAGAACATTTTAAAATAATCAGCTGATTTAATCTCCCACTAATCAGTATAATCTATTCTCAACGTGCTCAAGAGACTTTCATGCAAATTAGATGTTTCTAACACAATAACGGCTTTATCTGATTGTCGTTCTTGTTTTAATTGAAGTCATAACTGACGTTGTACCCGTAAATGATACACATGGTGGAAAAATGTAAAGAACACGTGCCAGCACTGGCAGCTATGTGAAAAGTCAGCTTCCATGGAATGTTAGCGATTACTGAGCATTTACTAATGTATCACTTTTACTTCAGGGCAAGCCGACAGCTTTACTTGTTAATCAAGCAGAAAAAGAAGAAATGTGCCGAGAAACATAAATAGGTAGCAGTATGAATTTTTAATAGGTGTTCATGCAAAAGTATCCAAGCTGCAATCCTTCTAGAGATCTTTTAGCTTATACATGTATATCTCTTTGCATCTGCATTAACATTTCCTACACTGTAACGTTAATACTAGAAATACAGATAAATCCATAGGCTTCTGAGAGAGCCAAGCACAGGGTTGGCCTTAAATGTCCAATTGAAGAAGCAGAAATATATATTTAAACTTCTACTAACAGCCTCCGTTTTCAAATATGCCAATTGCTAATTGCAGTTACTACTTCTCCGTATAGGAAGGAAGCAAGCTACTCTACCTAAATGCTTTGAAGCTCAGCTCTTGGCCGTTATCAAATAATAAATGCCCATATTTCCAGCTGATGAAGAATATATTGCACATTTTCTTTAGGAGATAGAAGTAAACAGAGTAAATCTTCCTCTTGCTCCCCTTTGGTTCCAGTTTTCACCACTGGCCCCCTGAATTAATTCTTCTTGTCTGTCTTCAACTGGTCTTGTCTCTATCCATCTCACATCCATTACATCCAAGTACAAAGCAAAAACAGAGGCCGTGTCCCTTCTTGATGATGTAGTTCCTGGTCCTAAATTGTATGTGATTAAGGAAGTGCCTACTGCTATTTCAGGGTTGGAGAAAGGACTGAAACATTGTGCTTCTGGTGCATTTTTCATGCATTCTACTGTATTTTTCTCCTCTTTTTTTTCTTCATGTTCAACATGTTCTACGTTTGTTGAATGCACTGGATTGCACTGCTCTGGTGTAAACTAGGGCCACTGGAATTCATGTTAAACATTGTCCATGTGTTTTTGTTGCAGAATAAAAATGCACTGGACTGCATCTAGTGTAAACCAGTCTGGAAACTAGACAAATAGCATTTTTAAAGGATAAGATCACTGGTGGCAGCCTCTGTGTTAACCTTATAAAACATTATCTCCTAGACCTGGACAGCATGGGGAATCAGATGCAGGCAGCAGGACAGGGAGGATGATTGGTGCAGCGGAAGGTGGGTGGGGGACAATACAGCAATCTGCCTTGCTGTAGTGCTCTGTTTATGCTCTTGTATGTGAGTAGATCTATTGGAGCTTTTTAACCTTTTAGGCCACTTTCACACAGGGTGGACTCCACCAGAGGATCTGCCTGCTCAGCAGGTGATCTGTCCACTGATCCCCACTGACCAGGTGGATGACAGGTCTGTCTCCATTCTGCTTATGCAAAGTGGACACAGACACAGCCCACTGTCCTCCATGAGTGGTCAGATGTAAACAGACTGCCTGTCCATTTACATCCAACTGTTATCTGATTCACTAGGCAGATGGGGAATGGATCCTCCATTTGTCTATTTTTAGTGGATCGGATCCGATGCAGGCAGGTTTAAATGCACACATGTCTCTTTACATCTGCCGCTTCATAGAGGGCAATGGATGTCCAATCAGGTCCATCTGAAAAACAGACAGGTGAATCCAATTGGTCTTCCCATGTGAAAGCGGCCTTATACAGCACTATGAGCTTGTGTGGTCTCTTCTTCCCTTCACTCCTTGTGTTTTGATATAGATGGAGCCCCCCTCCATGCCTCCCCTCCATATTTGGTCAGCGGCATACCTTCTAGTGCTAGTTTCAATGTTTACAGATGGGCTACCCACTCTTCTATTTTATGTTTTAATTAATGGTTTATTGACTGATTTGTATTGTTTGAGTCACCCTTTAGCAATGCTAAATAGTATAGTAATTAAAGTTTTTTTCTTTATCTAGCACTATCAGGGATCTTACCTATTAAAGCGCTATGTATATATTGGGCGTCTTTTGGCACGTTGCTGCTGTTTAATTCTATTTTTATGAATGAACAGGTGCCTCTGTCTCCTGTTCATTCATTCATCTGCAGTGTTGCTGAGGCTGCAGAGAAAGGAATTGAAGAATTTGTTTCCTCAATTCCTTTTTCTGTCTGAAAGGTGAGATGTCAGGGGTCTGTTTAGTCCCCTGATATTTCCACCAAGCCCCCTCCACCCCAACAGAGTTGTAAAAAAAAATATATATATATATATATAAAAAATAATAAATGTAAAAAATAACAAACTGTAAAAAATATTTTTTTTAAATTGTAAAAAAAATATAAAAAATGTAAGAACAAATTCACATGGGTTCTCTGGCCCATACAGTGGTAATGAGCGAGTTGTTTGTGCAGCTGGAGCTGTCTGTTATTCTATGGGGATGGAGCAGCCGTATGAACACAACCACAAGTCCTAAGTTGATATGTGTGCAGGTGTGGGGGAGTGTCAGGTAGGCGGTATGGGGCCCTGTGATTTATAACCGCAGGTCTCACATAGGAGTAACCTGCTATAAATTACCTTGTCGAGATGAGGGTAGCTTTTGGTTGATAAATCTGAAAGAAACAGTGCGGGGAAGGACTCTAAAGCCCCGTACACACGGTCGGACTTTTGGCCAACAAACTTCATTTTGAGCAAGTTGGACCAACAATCCGACCGTGTGTACCCTCCATCGGACAAACTTTTTTTGCTTTTTTCTTGTTTTCATCGGACAAAAGTTGGGTCTGCAAACGGACAAACTTTTGCCCAACAAAAGTCCGATGGAGCAAAGTCCGACCGTGTGTACAGAAAACCATTGGACTTTTGTCCGATTGACAAAACAACTAATATTAAAATCAACCAATAATAGCAGAAGTTGACCAAAGGGTGGGGGTAAAGAGCAGAAAAGAGCAGAAAAACCACGTGATGTTGCAAAAAGTTTTGGGAAAGTTTGCAGAAAAGTCAGAGCGTGTGTATGCTATGGGTGTTCCCGACCAACTCCGTTCGGACAAAAATCCACGGAAAGGTCTGATGGAAGTCCGACCGTGTGTACAAGGCTTAAGTGTAGTATTAACACCTGTAGGATTTATTAAATATGAACACTCAAAAAGGTAGTGCATTCACAAATATGGCCTTGTACTGTTGAATGTAACAGTGCAATTGGATCAGGGGATCGATCTCTCATAGTTCCAAGCAGCCCTGGCCAAGGGAAGCAGGGGAGTCCTCTGTAATGGAGAAAGGCTAGGAAATATTGTGGGGAGCCAATGCTAACCACTGTCAGAATAAGCCATGTTCACTGTGATGACATCATACCTGAGCTAGATGCCATGAATGGATGTGTTTTTGGGGAATCCTACTTTGGAAGCACTGCCTGTGTCTGTATACATATATAGGCTAGCAAGTGCAAAATGTATCACTACATGGCATCTAGACCCAGGCATCAAGTCATCACAGTGGACGTGGCTTCTTCTGACAGCAGGGTCTCTCCTAATATTCTAGCAAGACCCTTATCTAGGTATGCAGCCTGGGTGGCCTGGAATGAGAGGGCAGAAAGTATGCAACCACATACACCCCCCCCCCCCCCCACACACACACACACACTTCATGAACCATACCAAGGTACCCTTTTGACATTGGAAGAGAAAGTGGCAAAATCTCCCCTCCTGTAAAGCAACTATTTACTGTGCTGAGGGGACAAGAGCCCAATCCTCACATCTGGTCTCCAAGAAGGTGTGGAGATTTGCAGTGGGGACGCATTAGAGTCTGGAAACCTGAAGGCACTTTTTATAATAAGTACATTAGTACCCTTTTTTACTCATTCCCTCTAAAAAGTAGAAAAATTATGAAAAACTATTTTATGACAAATAATCCACATTCCATGATGTAAAACTATAGTCAATCATGTAAATCTAGTCTCAATGATGATAACACATTGCAGGACACTGTTGTCCTGCCACCACGAAGATCCACTGCCTGGCGTGATCTTTACCAACTATACTACTACAGCAAAATTACAAATACCTGTCCAGCTGCTCTTTGTAAACAAACCAGTTGGGGATACTGGGTAAGGTCAATGACCAAAGACCATATCTGGTCAATGACATTATAGATCCCTGTTAAGTTTGTTTAATAACAGCAGATGGGTGAACTGACAAAATATGGTCAGTTTGTTGGACAGCTCGGCAAACTGAAAACAGGTTGGGTATGGACCCATTCGACCCACACCCAAAGCTCACTAATATTAATGCAGGCCAGTACTATTTTTAAATATTAGTTCTGCATCTTGGTCTTCTGCTTTAAAAAGGAAGCAGACTTCTAGGCGAATCAGTGAGCCAATCACACAAACAGAAAATTATATTTCTGGGGGCATTCCGAACACCATCCGTGTACAGAACGGCTCCAGGTTGCCATATTGCATTGAATTTTACAAGAAATGACAGCGCTGCAGATTGAAAAGGAAAGGTAATTTCTAATAATGTTATATTACAATATGGCTTGTATCACAATTTCATATGGTATACGGCATATATATATATATTTCTTTTTTTGCATATTTTTTTTTCATTATTGTGGAGTTATTCTGTAAGTTCAAAATGTATACTGTTTTTTTTTTTTTAAACTTTATTATTCACTCCTTTAAAAAAAAAAAAATACAAATGCCTTTAACACAATAATGTGCAATGAAACTCAGACAGGGAACATTGTGGCCTATTTAGCCTCTGGGTTACGCAAATAAATCTTAAATGTTTTTTTTTTTTTTTTTAAACAGCTAAAAATCCAGTAAAACATTAATATTCTACAATAAAATAAAAAAGTCACTTCAATGGAGGGAATTAAAGAAAATAAATTTAGAGCCTATGATACAGATATCGCATTAGAGATCCATGCAGACCAGAACAGATTATCATACACTGAAATCATAAAAACAGACTGAAAATGGTAAAATAAATTAAAATAAAATAAAACTTAAGTATGTGCAGTTTTTTTTCTCAAGAGAAACACCTTTCAAATGGACAGTTTCTAGCTATAAGGGATTCTATTCACTGTATGGATTCCTGTTCAGACACAGTAAAATCATTAACATAGTACTTTGTCTTGGTGCTAACAAACCATTATTCCATATCAGACTCGGCACAAGTGTCTGTATTTGTTTGGATAACAAAGATTGTGAGATAATCCAACATGGTTTAAGATCTTTCAGTCCTGGCACAAGACAAAAACAGAGTGTCATATTCCTGGGGACTGGACGCTGGAGAATATCATTGGGTTCCTCCATATCAACCAGACTGGTCATCACCGCTTCACTGGCCTTGGTGTGGTTTTTGACTTTGGCTAGGATTCTGGGCCTGTCCTTGGCTTGAATAATGGTTCCACTGCTGGCCTCCACCATAGGACTATTGATACGGCTGATTGTAGCTTCCCCAATTATAGGAGGAATGAGAGGACGAGGAGCTTGGTGGAGGAGTCTCCCGCTGCTTTGGGTGTAGCCACCTCTGCTACCCTGGCTACCCTGGCTGCAGTCACCGCTGCTACCCTGGCCATAGCCACCTACACCTACACCTCCAGAGCCTTGACCGTAGCTTCCTCCACTTCCTCCACTTCCCTGGTTCTTGCTACCACTGCCCTGATTGTAGCTGCTGCTGCTTCCACTTCCCTGGCCATATCCACCTCCATTGCTTTGATCATAGCTTCCACCACTTCCCCCACCCTATCCACCACTGCTTCCACCTCCTTGCATGTAGCTCCCAGTACCACTGCCCTGACTATATCCACCACTGCATGGTCCACCCTGGCTGTATCCACCACCACTTCCTCCACCCTGGACATAACTGACACCTTGGCTGTATCCACTTCCACCACTGTGGCCATTGCTGCCTTGTTGTCCATAGCTGCTTGGTGCATTCTGGGACTGACTTGAGGAGTGCCCACCACCGCCATAACTGCTACCCTGGTTGCCTCCTGGACTGTAGTTGTGCTGCTGGCTGTTATGACCAAAACCTCCTCTATGTTCAGAACCATTATCCTGAGAGCCACCTGACCATCGACTTTCAGAGTTTTCCCTTTGGCCAAAGCCACGTCCTCATTCTCCTCCACCACCTCTATACTCAGGTCCACTCCTTCCTCCATCTCTACCAGAAAATACTCCCCTGTTTCCTCCAGGAGGGCCACAGATGTCAAAGCGCTGAAATTCTTCTCGGCCTCCTCCTCTGCCCCATCTCCTCTGCCTTCTCTGCCACCAGGTAGTCCTCTGCAACGTCCTTTGAACTTATTTTCTGTCGGTGGACCGGCCTTCTTATCCTCTGCGTTGTACTCACAGACTAATTGTTTAGCCTCCTCCTTCTGCATCTCAATGTAGATCACCTCGTCCAGTTAATCTCCAGCTTCTGGCAAGCTAAAATTAGCTTTCATATCTAACACAACCGAGTCAGGCACATCTTTCCCTTCCTCATTTGTTCACTTAATCATACGATCTGTGGGGCAGATTATGACAGCCTTGTGCTGAAAACCTTCAAATTGTCGCATCTTCCTGGGCTGGGCTGTACCATAGACATTAGTCTGATCTAGAATGTAGTTCAGTTTCCTATGGGAAGCTATCTGGATAAGTTGATTTAAACACTTTGTGGCTTGCTGAATAAGGATATCCCAGTGACCGGCATAATTACTCTGTCTTCTGAGACCCGTTACCCTTATCTTTTCCATAATGGCATTGGTGCCAAGAATATTGTATTTCTTTTCAGGGTGTTCTGCTGAGTGCTTCATTGCCCAGGTTGTCTTTCCAGCTCCAGGCATTCCCACCATCATCACAATCTCATACTCTCCTTTGTTCTTGGCGGCTGGAGTCCCTCGTATTAGTTCAAAGGGGGGCACATGCTGGATAAAAGTAAAGCCTGGTGGAATATTTCAGAAAGGTTCAACTCTCTGCCCAAAGTTAAACTCCACACAGCAGTTCTTCACTAGTATGTGGGGGAATAAGCCTTGACTGCCTACAGTATTTCTGCTCACACGGAAAGCCGTGCCTAAATGCAGTCCATTTTTAGAGAAGGACATCTCTATGTCTCCATGTGTTTCAAAATTAATAAAACATCCAATGACATAATTTTCTCCAAAGGTTTCTCTATAGTTTTCAAACTTGCTGTTTATAGATTTCTTTGCTGTTCCCCGGTAACATAGGAAAATGGTTCCCCTCCTAACAGAGTAGTGCAGGAATCCAGAGACCACCCAACACGTAGTAAATGGGGATCTGGCTCATTGGATGGAAGGTCCCCCAATGCAATTTCTTCATTAACCTTCATCTCAAAGCACACCCGACCCCTGCTGACCCCATGTGTCTCCCGAGTTCCAGACCACAGGTAAGCAAACCCTTGCATGGTAAGTGAAAAACCCGTTCTGCAGTCTTTGCTGAGTTTGAAGTGCAGGTCACTCTTATAATTATCCAAGACAACAATGCTCTCATCAAAGGGATCATCTTCATCATCCCCTCCACGACCTTGTGGGGACTGTGCTCTTCTGTCGTTGTGGTGTTTATAGTATCCCCTCCCTCTTTCCTCAAATGGTCTTTTGCGGTTCTGCAAGGACTGTGGAGGACCAAATGCATTTGGGCACTGGTAACCAGGGTCAGGTTCCTCCTGTTTAAAATCTGTCTTTAGGCCCATACTATGCATAGGAGGTGCTGGATCCAAAAGCCTCCTGTCATATAAATGGTCTCGCTCCTGCTTAATAGGATCTGGAGGCTCCTGACTGAAATATCAGTCATCCCTGTGAGACACCAGTGGGTACCTGCCTCAATGGTAATGATACCCCCATCCTCTCTTCCCAGCTCCCAGCTCACAGCATGGGTATCACAAAACTGACAAAATGCTAAAAAAAATGTATAATGTTTAATGATCCAAGTGTTGCATGTTTATACACAAAACCAGCCAGAAAGACCTCTTTTGAGAATTCTATGAAACCCACATATAGAATTTTCATTTAAAGTCTATGGCAGTCCCAAAAGCAATACAACACCTATTAAACACCACGTTAAAAAGTGCCAGTTAGTGTAAGCAAAGTATAATAAGATAATTTATGTGTATAAACACAGTATAGAGTTTAAAGAAAGAGAAGCTCCCTGCTTGGCTTCCCCAAAGTTATCAACATGTTCTGAGAATCTTTATATTTGAATGACAATATGCTTTGTTCTGTTTATCTAGACTTTAAATGTTTGATATGTAAATGGTAAATGAGGGAGAGAGGAAGGGCATAAATAGCTATTAAACAGACAGTTTACTTTTCTAATCTCTATCAGCAGCTAGGGAGGTGCAATGGCCACATGTGCAGATACATGACTGAATAATACCTGCATATATATAAGAAAATATATTTTTGCAGAAACTAAAAATCGCTTTTCTATCTTGTATATATTATTTAAAACGGAGGGGCAGCCAAAAAAAAAAGTCAGCAGCTACTAAAAGTGTAGCTGCTGACTTTTAATAAGGACACTTACCTGTCCTACTCACCCGCGATGTCGGTCCCGCCACTGCGATCGATCGCTGCTGGCAAGTCCCGACTCCTCCTTCCTGAGTAAGGGAAACAGGCAGCGAAGCCGTAAGGCTTCACTGCCCGTTTCCTACTGCACATGCGCCACTCGCACGGCGCTTTGTGAATGGGCGGCTTGCCTCCTGGGATACACACAGTGCCCATTCACAAGAAGAGGAAACGGAAGGAGACCCACCGCGGACGAGAAGAGGAACATTAGAGGCAGATTAGGGGACTTCCGCATAGCAACAGACATTTAGGGTGAGTATAAAAAAAGTATTTTTTTCTATTCATTTTTTTCTTTTATGATTTTTAATGTAAAGATTTTTTCAGGGTGGACCTCCGCTTTAAACTTTTTTTTTTTGTATTTTTAAAAAAAAATACTGTTGTTTTGTTAGATTTTGGGTTTAGTATGGCCGACTTATTTTTTCTTAAAAAAAAGTGATTTTTTTGTGATCTTGATAAGCAAGTAGTAATTTTACTCAAAACAATTTGTTTCAGGGTTGGTGGATTGGGACAGGGTTTTTACCCCATTGACTTTATGAGCAGTTGTGTCAGCTTTATTCTTCTGGAGCTGTCATCAGTAACATGTTCTAGATAATGGTCAGGGTCAGGACATAGGCTGGGTACACATGGGCCGAATATCATCCAGTATCTACCGGTTCAACAGGAATCAACCCACATTCGGGGAGTGTGCACTGCTGTCTTTCCGACAGAAGCTGGCTTTTATTGATAGGACATGCTGGAAAACCAGCATCTGACTAGCGTTTGCAGCCAATAACAGTCCCCTTGCCAAAACACAAACATGTATAGCAGGGAAAATCACTGCGCCAACATCGCTTGTGTTTGTATGACGATCTCTCGTTTTTTTTTTTCGGCCCACTGGGTTAAACAAAAAAACTTTACATGTTTACCAGGCTATATTTTCCCAGTACTGTATTGGGAGTTTCTGAGGTAACGAAGATAGACCTCCCAACTGAGAGTTTAGAAAATACTTAAATCAGAACACCTGGCAGATATACAGTAAAAGACACAGATGAATGCAGCTAGTTGTACATTAATAAACCAATGAATGTTTTTTTTTTTCTAAATTCAGTTAGTGTAAGTACACAAATTTAACTTGTTATCAGCCCCATGCAATATCACAAATCATTTACAGCAACACCTAGACCACAAGAGGAACGAGCAGGACTGAGATTCAATCGGGTGTGCTGAATGCAAATATGCTAAAGAGGTAACATAGGATAGGAGGAGAGAGTAGAGCACTGCACTGGAGTGCTTTCTTGTGAGATTTAGGATCCTCATTGTTTCCAGAATCTCACAAGAAGGATATCGATTTCACACTTAGCATTGTTGAAGTGGGGGGCACATGAGGTGATTCAATTTTTTTTTCCTACAGGTATTTTTTTACACTTCAGTCCAGCTTTGGCATGGGGGTGGGGACCCTAACTAAATAAGCAGACCTTGCTTTTGAGTGCAAGGTCTGCTTTAAATGTAAGTGTTGTCATCCACCAGGCTGTGCAGCAGGCCTATATAAATCTCAGGACTAGATGAACAGAAATAAATATTAATTGATAAAAACCCCCATATATTTCTTGAGTTCAGAGTTGGGTCTCGTGAGTTATTTAACTCCTATTATTCTCCACTCAAAAGTTTTACTTTGGAACTGCTCTTTTAATACATCATAATAGTGCAAGATTAATCTAACTGTACATGGCAGAAGAGAAAAAAAATCAATAGATTTATAGAAGTTTGAACTCAATACTGGTATAAAGGGAATACTGCGCTATTTGAGCGATCTGGTAGAGCAACAAATGGGTTGGATGTGTTTCACTGGGTGTGTGATATACTGCTTATCTACTGAACTGCTGGACATTGACCTCTGCCTGTTTCCTGGATTACTCTCTTTGCCTGATGGTTCTACATTACTCTGCCAGCCTGCGTATGACCCTGTCTTCCTCCGACCACGCTTCTGGATTCTGACTTTGTACCTTGCTGTCAAGATTTGTTGCTGACCCAGTCTGCCTGACTACACTAAACGCCACAACCCCCCAGCCAAAGCTCCACTCTGGACTTTACCTTTTACAAGTGGCGTGACTCTGGGTACTACTGGTTGAAGTTCACATCCCTGCAAGCTGTATGCTGTACACTGAGGTGCACATCCTAAAGAACCCCAGGCTGGGTCATTAGCCCATGTTAGTTTGATCTCCTATAATAAGAGATCACATCCATCTGGTAAGCGGCTGTGTTTGCTAGAGGTGGAGGTGCTTTACTGTCATCATGTTTTCCATAATCATTGAGGACAAGTGTGGCACTGTGGATTTGTTTACACTGACACCAACAGTTTCTTTGCCTACTTTACATTTGGACTTTCCTGGAATTAAGAACTACATTATATTTAATATAGCAATTTATTGATTGAGATTCACTTATTCACTTTATATTCCTTTGTATTATCATATATGAATTGGACACTTTCACGCAATGGTATACTAATATTAGTTATTCACTGTCACGTATGGTATATCATCATCCTCAAGTTTTAGCGCAACTTTTCCTTTTAATAGAACTCAATACTGTTTACCACTTTATAAAACTCTGGTTCGGCCATATCTGGAGTATTCCGTCCAGGTCTGGTCACCAATCCTCAGAAGGGATGTGCTGGAGCTGGAGAGAGTCCAGAGAAGGGCAACTAAATTAATATGGGGACTGGAGGATCTCAATTATGAGGAACGAATACAAGCACTAAATGTATTCTCTCTGGAAAAGAGACGCTTGAGAGGAGATATGATAGTGATTTACGAATATCTCAACGGTGATCCCAGGCGGTGTGAGAGGACATGGGGCCACACGATGAGACTGGAAGAGAAGCGGTTTAACCTTAAGCTGCGTAGGGGGGTTTTTCACTGTCAGGGAGGTAAGGATGTGGAACTCTCTTCCACAATCGGTGGTGTTAGCAGGAAGTATGGATAGTTTTAAAAAAACTCTTGGACGGGCATCTTTGCAAAAATCAATATACGGGGATATGGAAAATTATTTCTCTACACACACACACACCTACACAGGTTGATCTGGATGGACTGTTGTCTTTATCCAACCTTGCCAACTATGTAACTATGTTTATGTTAAGGAAGCAACTGGAAGACTGTATTTGCAGTATACCTTGATATTTTAAACTTCCTTCAGTTCAAATTATCTCAACCTTAATGAAAACCTATATTTATGGTTGAAGCCCTATATCCGATACGGATATGAATAAGATAGATAGATAGACTTAACATAAGACTTACAACATGAAATGGACCTGAAGTGTGCCCTGATCTGATGGACGGTATGCCAAAATAAGGGGGCATACCCAAGATTAGAATGAATATTTTGTGGAGAGAAATTAATTTTGAGAAATGCCCTAAAAAAGGGAATGGGAGGGTGGGTATCACTCACAGGAAACCAACGAAGACTGCAGGTGAGTGGGCTGGTTAAATAGCCCACCGGGCTCCTCCCATAAATTCAGGCCAGCATACTGGCCTTCTAACTTATGGTTGAAGCCCTATATCCGATACGGATATGAATAAGATAGATAGATAGACTTAACATAAGACTTACAACATGAAATGGACCTGAAGTGTGCCCTGATCTGATGGACGGTATGCCAAAATAAGGGGGCAAAAACATTCAGGTAGGGATGTAGTTTTATTGGTTTTAGCTTTGTTCATTGAGCAAGTTTGGTGAATGTTTGTGCCATTTCCACCTGAGGATTGGAGGATGTGCTGGACGAAGCAGGCAGACTTCCACCTGTCAAGTCTCTTAATAGTCGTGATCTGGGACCCCACACCGGGATGTGGCCGAGGCCGCTCCAATACGATAAGAGCGACTGGAGCACTGGCTGGGGTTGAGGTGTGGTAGCGTGGAAGAGTGAGTGAGTGAGTGAGTGAGTGAGTGTGAAGGTGACAGGACCCAAATTGACCTAACCGCCCCACCGTTGATCCAGAGGAAGGCGAAAACCCCAGCCGAGCCTAGGCCAATTGCTACAGCAGGGGAGAAAATTCCTTCCTGATCCCGAGAGGCGACCGGGTGAACCCTGGATCAACTTCCTATGGTTTGTTGTGCCCCGATGAATTCTCATTTGTTTGATGAACTGGCAGGCACTCAAGGGTTTGATCGGGAAAGGTAGTAGGGGACAAGAGTTCGACTGTTCAGGTAGGAGTGACAGAAGGTGATCGAGTAAGGTTACTGCACACCAGAGATTGTTTGTTTTTAGAGTTAAATGTCTGATCGCTGGGTTTTGGATAGTGCCAGGTGGAGGATGAAACGATCTTGGTAGCGAGCCAAGTGAGGTCTACGTAGAACTTGGCCGGCGGGGTAGCTGCGGGTGAACTCGCTAGGCCGCAAGAACCCGTGGTAGGCCGAGTCGAAGGCTGCTTGAATGATCAGGCTGGGGAAAAGGCCAAATGGGGAACTAGCGAGGGTAGTGGACATTAACTGGTGCTGAGGGCATAGTTGTATGGGCCTGCGTAGGAAGGACATGACTTGGACTTGCCTTTACTAATAATATCGGCCGTGGCCTGGTTGTCGGTGGTGAAGGCCACGGTTTGTCCTGTCCAGATATGACCCCCAGAGCTGAGCGGCTGCCACGATCTGGTATTGTTCGAAAAGGGAGGAAGTCCGGGTAAACCCTGGGATTAGGAGTGTCTCTGGAAGCCATGGTCCTGCAAACCAATAGTGGCCAAAAATTGCAGCGAAGCCTGTGGAGGCTGCGGCATCTGTCACTACCAGCGGTGATGGGGGCGATATTGATGGTATAACTTTGATACTGTTTCACGTAGTAAGGAACTCCCAAAATGACTGGTCCGCTACTGCCGCGGTGTCTAAGTTAAGGATCTGATCGGGGTCCTGTGTCTGGGAGAGGAAGACCAGGAGGCGTGATACAAAAAGATCGACCCTCGGGAATGATCCTTGCTGCAAATTGAGCATTCCCGGGAGAGACTGAAGCTGCTCCTTAGTACACCCCCGTGTACGGGTGAAGTCTTGGAGAACTGACCTGATGCGGGTCGGCTTTAAGGAACGACAAACGTAGTGAAAGCTAGTTTGCGTGTTTAGCACGACAGAGAATAGGTGAGCAGCCAAGTTGCTACTGGAGAGGAGTGACCGATTTGAGTCAGAATGCTTGCAGCGACTGCAATTAAGCCGCTTTATTGGAAAAATGAAAACAAAGTTAGCAGAAATTTTGAGTATGTAGGAACGACCGTGCGCAACATTGTATATGCAGATGGAGTGAGATGTAAAGGTTTATGCTTGATAACGGACGTAAGGCCAGGGATCTGAATTGTAAGTACCACTTTATTGGTATCACTGATGCAAATAGTTCGAATCGGGCTGAGGTGTGAGCACCGGTGGGGTTTGGTTTGTAAAGGATCTTAAACGTTGAGCCGGTGCTGCGACTGGACTCGGATCGGTCGGTGAAGTTTGTATTGCCGAGGATCCGAATCGTTGCGCCGATGATGCGACTAGATTAGGAACGGCTGTAAATGTAAGGTGATGAGGGAGCTCATGTTCCGGATCCGCGTCGTTGCACTGATGATATGACTAGACTCAGATCGGCTGATGGTGTTAGTGGTTGAAGGGGTTTGTGATTGCTGAGGATCCGAATCATAGGGCTGACGTTGCGACTAGATTCAGATCGGCTGTTGGTAAGTGCTTGGTACACATACATACATACATACATACATACATACATACATACTTATTTTTTTTTTTTTTTATAAGTTTATTTTTTTTTTTATATAGGTTTTTTCTTTTTTTTTTATAGTTTTTTTTTTTTTTTTTTTTTTTTCTCTTTAGGGAAAATTACGTCCAACCTGGTGCTGGGTGGACCTACTTGACTGACCTGGAGGAGAAATGACAGGTGGTGAGGGGTTTGACTAGCTGATTTGAACACGACAGACTGCATCTGTTGTTTCATACACGCTGTTACACTCGGCACTGGTTTAGTGCCTTTTACATGTAAGTCCATTTCTTTTTATTAAATATCCTTTTATATGCGGAGAACACTATGGTCTGCCTGATATATATATATATATATATATATATATATATATATATATATATATATTTATATATACACACCTCATTGGAGTCATTTGTGATCCGGTCCATCTGCTGTTGTCATCCAACTATCCCGGAGCTGCAATACATGCCTGAGACGTATATACCCATATGGGAAGGTATCTGTGACCCTCTATAACCAAAGGGTCCACTTTGGGAGGTGAGCGGCCATTCTTATTACTGGTGGAGGTCTCTCACTGTGTTCACATCATCTGCATGTTTCCGATTCTATAAATCACTCTAGAAGATCACTGGGACTGTCTTTTGATCTATGGACTTGTTCAGTGCTGCACTGCCTTTTTATATAAGTGAGCAGTTTGGATGGTGGAGCGTGTCGGAGAAATTAGTGACAAAAATGTCCCATGACAGAGGCATGAATCGGTGCGCCGCAGGTGCGACTGACAATGCCCGGGCTCTGAAGCATGTACTGAATTGAGGCCAACTACAACTGGGGCACGCTTAAGACAAGCCTGCCCATGAGAATGCAAGTGGGTTCGAATCAGATGCGTGACAGTGAAACGAGTGACAGAAATTTCCCATGACAGACACGAATCGGTGCTGCGCTGTGCGAGGAACAGCAAGCAAACTCTGGAGCATGTACTGAAATGGGGCCAACAGCGACTGGGGCACGCTTGAGACGAAGCTGCAGCTAAGGATGGGCGTGGATTCGAATCAGATGTGTTACAGTGGAATGAGTGACAAAAATGTCCCATGACAGAGGCATGAATCGGTGCACCGCAGGTGCGACTGACAACGGCCGGGCTCTGGAGCATGTACTGAAATGAGGCCAACAACAACTGGGGCACGCTTAAGACAAGTCTGCACACGAAAATGCACGTGGATTCAAATCAGAAGCGCGATAGTGAAATGAGTGACAGAAACTTCCCATGACAGAGACTCGAAACGGTGCTGCGCTGTGCGAGGAACAGCAAGCAAACTCTGGAGCATGTACTGAAATGGGGCCAACAACGACTGGGGCACGCTTGAGACGAAGCTGCACCTAAGAACGCGAGTGGATTCAAATCAGATGTGTCACAGTGCAATGAGTGACAAAAATGTCCCATGACAGAGGCATGAATCGGTGCGCCACAGGTGCGACTGACAACGACCAGGCTCTGGAGCATGTTCTGAGATGAGGCCAGCAATTGGGGCACGCTTGGCGAACCTGCACACGAAAATGCGCGTGGATTCAAATCAGATGTGTGGCTGTGACATGAGTGACAGAAATTTTCCATGACAGAGGCATGAATCGATGCTGTGCGACTATCAGCAAGCAAACTCTGGAGCATGTACTGAAATGAGGCCAGCAACTGGGACACGTATGGGACGAACCTGCACATAAGAATGTGCGTGGATTCAACTCAGATGCATGATGGTGACGTGAATGACAGAATTCTCCCATGATCTAGGCATGAGACGGTGCGCCGCATGTGCGGCTGACAACGAGCGGACTCTGAAGCATGTACTAAAATGAGGCCAGCAACTAGGGCCCGCCGGGACGAATCGGTGCATTGTGGATGCGACTTGGATTCATATCAGAATGATGCAGAGGAAATCACTATCGATGCAAGACAAATCAGTAGCTATTTGCAGGGTTTCATGAGGAGAGAGAAGGGTGTGCGAGATGAGACAAGTGAAATTACTATCAGTGGAATGAGATGACAAACTAGCGGGGATGAACCAGTGAGTCGCTGATGCGACTAGATTCGACCGGAGGGTAATGCAAAGTAAAATAACTGTAATGATAGACAATGCATTCTAAGTGACATGGGCCTACTACTTGGCGTGAAACGACAAGAAAGAGAAAAAAAAAAAAAAAGCAAAAAACTAAACTAAACTGATAAAAACAGCTCTGCGTTTGTGTTCACGAATTGCACGACAAGACTGTGGTCTTGCACAAGGCTGAAATAAGGCTGCATATGGAGACTTGACTAATGACTCGCAAGTTCCACAGCGGGGTTTTGATGACATGGTTTACCCGGCAAACAGTGCGTGAAGCAAAGAAATTGCACGAATCCTACGTGCGACAGTTTGAAAACTTGATGTAGGAAAAGCATGGTGGGTGTCCAAGACATCCAAAAAGTGTGTTGTTACGCCATGTATGACGCACAAAAAATTACTTTGGTTTGGCAAGAGTTGAGTGAGAGAAAAACGTGTACAAACGATACGCAAGTTCCGCTGCGGGAACTAAAACACACGGCATGAAGGCAAACAACAAATGGCAACGATGGAAAGTATGCAACGTATGTGACCCGAATCAGTTCAATATACGAAAGGAATCCGATACAAATCGGTAGTGAGGAGTATAGAATTAATGTAATACGAATTGGTTGTATAGTGTATGCCGCCCTTTACTCTAAAACTGAACACCAATCACCCCTCCCCCCAGGCTAACCAGTGCAGAGAGGCAGCAGGTGGGACTAATTAGAGTCTCCCTTTTTTTTTTTCAAATGGAAGACGGCAACCTTATGGACAGTGAATCTTTACGTCCAGTGAAACCTACGGCGTGTGACATCGGACAGTGACCGAAAGCGACTCGGAGGTTTGGATTTATAAATGAATCGTATGTATGGGACAGACAATAACTCAGAAGCAGACTTTTAAAGAAAGGAATGCAAGACAGGGAGCATTACTAATTGCAAGATTGTACCTGACGCAAAAGATTCGAAAAGTACCTGCGATAGTGAGCGGGAACCGCCGACGAAGACCACGAACAAAGACGCCAAAATGCCCTGCGAATGAAATGCCAGGACTCACAAACATGAGGTGAGATCCATACATACATACAGGAATCCATACAGGAAACCAACGAAGACTGCAGGTGAGTGGGCTGGTTAAATAGCCCACCGGGATCCTCCCATAAATTCAGGCCAGCATACTGGCCTTCTAACATATATCGTAAAAGGAAAACAGTCAATTGTATCTATTATAAAATGTCTAGGTCCCTAATGTAGAGAATTTGCTCCAATTTTTGATAGGGTAATAACTGAGACAAATTTTCTCCCCAGTAGGCTAAAAAACAAACAAATACAATTTAGGTATACAAAATATGGATATTAAACTATTTGCATATTATTAACAAGCAGAAAAAGAGCTTTAAACAGTTGTCCCTGACCTCTTTAGCTGTTTCAAAGTGAAGTTATTTATTTTCAAAGTTCCTCAAAAATCACAACAAAGACTCTACAGTCAGATTTCACTTGGTTTCAGCTTAGAATAGCCTGCTTTTCCAGGACAGATACGGTTTTATTTTATAGCATATTTTTATCAATATACAGTATTTATATTTCAATGCGTGTTTTGAAGAGTACTAGTAAAACAAAAAATATAATCTGTACATTTTCCCAGGGCAACAATTATGCATTTGCAACCCCAGATTTTTACCCCAAAAATTAACCAGCCCTGTCTGCTGAATAAATAATGTTATATACTGTGGTTTCTATTCCACCTAGCAGAATGTTAAAGCTCAAAGTGAACATGTGCATTTTACTTTAGAAGAGCTTTATTCCCCTTTTAATGTTTCATTGTGATGCACACAACAGAAAAAGTAATAATTTAGCATGAGCTGTTATCAGAACAGGCAGGCTCAGGATGTTGAGGGCACAGATTAACACAATAACAACTTGTTCATTAAAAATCCAAATGCCATTATGTTTCTGCGAGCACTTGACAGTTCCACAGTAAACAAGTGTCATCCAGATCCTCTTGTCTGAATGGGTTTAAAAAAAAAACAAAAAAACAATATATATATATATAATATAATATATACAGTATATAATATATATACTGTACAGGTACATCTCAATTTTTTTTAATATCATCAAAAAGTTAATTTATTTCAGTAATTCAATTCAAAAAGGGAAACGCATATATTATATAGATTCATTACACACAGAGTGATATACTGTATTTCAAGCATTTCTTTCTTTTAATTTTGATGATTATGGCTTACATCTATTGAAAAACAAAAATTCAGTGTCCCGGAAAATTGTAATATTGTGAAAAGGTTCAATATTGTAGGCTCATGGTGTCACACTCTAATCAGCTAAATAAATCAAAACACCTGTACAGTTTTCCTGAGCCTTAAATGGTCTCTCTGTCTGGTTCAGTAGGTTACACAATCATGTGGAAGACTGCTGACTTGACAGTTGTCCAGAAGACAGTCATTGACACTGTCAGGGTAAGTCACAAATGGTAATTGCTAAAGAAGCTTTTATAAGAACCTTATACTATACATAAGTGACTCCATCAATTGCAAAAATTTAGGGCTAACACAAATGAAAAACGATGGTTTGAGCGGTGGGAAATGTAGAGTAATCAGTTCCTTGTTTAGCAATTACTTAGTGTAACTTCTTAAGGCAAGTTTCCATTCCAACTTATCAAAATGGAGTTATCTATATGCCAAATCACTAACAATACGTTTTACCAAAACAAATTGGCACATTGGAATCCAGTTGAACATATTAGGAGGGTAGAAGCAACTAAAATGTATTAACTGGTTGTGATTTGCTGGTCTCATACATATATTCTGGTCAAGAAATCCACAAATTGCAATTTTCATGTCAAGAAATGGGATGAATTCCGTCTCTCTAGTGATAATAAACTCTAATCCAGGAACAAGACAATTCAAGACATAAATTAAATAGATTATTTGATTCCCTGTTGCTTCAACAAAAAGGATTGGGGCTGATTTACTAAAGGCAAATAGACTGTGCCCCAGTGTTAATTTTGGCAGCAAATTTCGATTTAGTTTTAGTCTTAAGCCCTGTACACACGATCGGATTTCCTATGGATTCTAATCCGATGGATTTTTCCATTGGAAATCCGATGAAGCTGACTTCCATCAGTCTTGCCTACACACCATCAGTCTAAAATCCAACCGTCCCAAACGCTGTAATGTAAAACACTCAGATAAGCCGAGAAAAATTAAGTTCAATGCTTCTGAACATGCGTTGACTTGATTCTGAGCATGCGTGGGTTTTTTATCCGATGGAGTTCCACACAGACGATCGGATTTTGCCATCAGTTTTTTTCCCCATCTGAAAAATTTAAAACATGTTCTATTTTTTCACACCGATGGAAAAAAGACCGATGGGGCCCATACACAGTCGGTTCGTCCGATGAAAAAACAGTCCATCGGACTGTTTTCATCGGTGAAACCGATCGTGTGTACAGGGCGTTAGTCTTAGGACTAAAATGGCATTTTAGATTTAGTTCCATTTTAGTCTTCTGCAATTGTTTTAGTTTTAGTCGTATTTAGTTGACTAAATCTCCAGTACATTTTAGTCAACTAAAATGTCCTACGTTTTAGTCGACTAAAATCTCCAGTTCATTTTAGTCGACTAAAACTAATTTTAGTCATCTAAAATCTAATGGGTGTAATTAAATTGTAATGCATTAGTTAACATTTCTCTACAATTTCCAAACTCATTATATACTCCTGGATAGTGATGAGCCGAACACCCCCCGGTTCGGTTCGCACCAGAACCCGCAAACGGACCGAAAGTTTGCACAAACTTTCGAGCCCTATTAAATACAATAGATGCGAACGTTCGAAATCTAAAGTGCTAATTATAACGACTATTATGCATGTTATTGTCCTAAAAAGGGTTTGGGAACCCGGGTTCTGCACCAGGGGACATGTATCAATCCAAAAAAAAGTTTTAAAAACGGGCGTTTTTCGGGAGCAGTCATTTTAATGATGCATAAAGTGAAAAAAAAAAAAAATATTCCTTTAAATATCGTACCTGGGGGTGTATAAAGTATGCCTGTGAAGTGCCACGTGTTTCCCGTGTTTAAAACTGTCCCTGCACAAAATTACATTTCTAAAGGAAAAAAAGCCATTTAAAACTGCTTGCGGCTTTAATGTAATGTCTGGTCCCGGTAATATGGATGAAAATCTTTAAGAAAAATGGCATAGCTACCCCATCACAGCCCCCCCCCCACCCCAGCCCATTACCAGCCCCTTTGGGTCTTGTATGGATATTAAGGGGAACCCCGCACACAAAATAAAAAAGGCCCTATATACTCTGAACAGCCGTATACAGGCGGTGCATACAAGACAGGGACTGTAGGTTTGTTCTTATGTAGAATCTGTTTGTAATTTTGAACAGGTACATTGTTTAAGTGTAGCTCCAGCCAAGAAATCTGTTTTTAAGCTTTTTGGAAAACATAGGGAAGGGTTATTACTAGGGTTGTCCCGATACCACTTTTTTAAGACCGAGTACAAGTACCGATACTTTTTTTCAAGTACTCGCCGATACCGATTACCGATACTTTTTTTCAATGTCATGTGACAGTTTGAAAGATGGGGACTGATAGGTGGCACTTATGGGCACGGATCGATGGCACTTATGGGCACTGATAGGTGGCACTTGTGGGCAGTGATAGGTGGCACTGATAGGTGGCACTTGTGGGCACTGATAGATGGCACTGATAGGTGGCACTTGTGGGCACTGATTGCACTATCAGTGCAATCAGTGCCCATAAGTGCCACCTATCAGTGCAATCAGTGGCATCTACCAGTGCCACCTGATAGGTGGCACTGGTAGATGGCACTGATTCCACTGATAGGTAGCACTTGTGGGTACTGATAGGTGGCTGGCACTGAAATGCTGCGGGGGGTGGGGGGGAAATGACACAGGATTTAAGAAAAAAAAAACTGCTGCAATGCCCATCTTGGTACACCCTGCACTAGGCTGCAGTAAGCAACAGCAGACATCTTGTTACACCCAGCCCATATAGCTCGGGCTGGGTGTAACAAGATGTCTGCTGCTGCTTACTGCAGCCGAGTGCAGAGTGTACCAAGATGGGCGTGGGGATGTTCAGCCACTGACGGCGACCGAATGTGACAGCACCGGTCACCGATCCTGATGCGGCTGCGCCCTGAACCCCTGCCAGCTTACCAGGTTCAACTGCAGGTGAGGGACTCGCTCTCCGCCCGCGGACTCCGTCCACCGACTGTGCCCGCCCTCTTCAGCCAGACTCCGCCCGCACTTTCCTCTCCCGCCCTCCCCAGCCACTGACTCCTCCCGCCCTCTCCGGCCAGACTCCGCCCGCACTCCCCCGCCCTCTCTCCTGCCCTCCCCAGCCACTGACTCCTCCCGCCCTCTCCGGCCACAAAAAAAAAAAAAAAAGTATCGGGTGAAGCATCGGGAGCATTTGCGCGAGTACAAGTACTCGCGCAAATGCTTGGTATCGGTCCCGATACCGATACTAGTATCGGTATCGGGACAACCCTAGTTATTACCCCTGTAACATTTGTTTTGCTGTCTGCGCAGTGTGCACCTGTTCAGAACAGTTCACCTCACTTTCCGTCCTAATGACAAATGTTTTTTGAAAATTTGGGGTTTTTATTGAAACAAGAATTGGTGATAAAGAATCAGTGGAGAGGAGACACTTTTTTTCCCATATTAACTCTTACAGGAGAGAATTTGCCTTCCTAGGGGTAGATTTCCTCTCACTTCCTGTTGTATCCTTCCGTTTGCAAGGAGGAGTCGTTTGTAAGTTGGATGTTTAAAAGTAGGGGCCTGCCGTATATACTCAGCTGAAATTTGCCCCTTACATGTTGGTGTTGCCACAACACTGAGCCCTCACAGTTACTCTTGGTGGGCGCATGCTGTAAGTGCCGCAAATGCCTGTTGGTGTAACACACCAGGAAAAAGCAGCAATACAGGCTAACTTCAGGTGTAATATGATCAGGAGGTACACTCCGCCCGCTGTAAGTGCTGCAAATGCCTGTTGGTGTAACACACCAGGAAAAAGCAGCGATACAGGTTAACTTCAGGTGTATAATGTGCAGGAGGCTTAGCAACAATGACACTGACACTGTCCCCTGCCTATCCTTCTCTCTCCCTGCACACAAGGTTTAGCAAAGAATATGACACTGACACTGTCCCCTGCCTATCCTTCTCTCTCCCTGCACACAAGGTTTATCAAAGTATGACACTGACACTCTCCCTGCCAATCCTTCTCTCTCCCTGCACACAAGGTTTAGCAAAGAATATGACACTGACACTGTCCCCTGCCTATCGTTCTCTCTCCCTACACACAAGTTTGAGGTACAAATAGCACTGACACTGTCCCTGCCCATGTAACTCTTTCCCTGCGCCGGAACACACTACACAAGGCCGCCGCGCTGGCGGCCTTTTATAGTGTGGGGCGTGTGCTAAACCCCCATAGCTATAATTGGCCACAGGCAACCTGCCTGTGGCCAATTATGGCTCTCCTAGCTGCCGGCGCTGTGATTGCCCAAGCATGCGGGGTCACAGTGCATGCTTGGCCAATCACAGCGCCGGGATTGCACTGCGATGGCGCAGTGTATTGTGGGCCGTTCGCGTCACTCGAATTTGGCGCGAACGGCCCAAATCGTTCGATGTTCGAGTCGAACTTATGTTCGACTCGAACACCGAGCTCATCCCTACTCCTGGAGTGAAAAATCTCAAATGTTAATTATTTATGGTATTGAGGTATGAACATGCACTACAGACCAGTGTTCATTTTGAAGTCAAATTTCAATTTAGTTTTAGTCTTAGTCTTTTGACTAAAATGCCATTTTAGTTTTAGTCGTATTTTAGTCATCTCAATTGTTTTAGTTTTAGTCATATTTTAGTCAACTAAAATAGTATTCATTTAGTCGACTAAAATGGTTTAGTCGTTTTAGTAGATGAAATTAACACTGGTGTGCCCTTTGCAAGTGCAGTTGTATAATGTTCCCCAGAGCTTAGTAAATGTGGTAAAGCTCTGATGATTTCTAGCATCCAATCATGTGCAAGTAAAAATGCTGTTTTTTTTAATTTTACATGCACTTTATTGGGTATTGTTCACAAAGCAAAGCTTTTTCACATTCACTAAGCTCTGGGGAGAATCAGTACAACTGCACTTTGAAAGTGCACAGTCTATTTGCATTTATTGTAGTAAATCACCCAATTGTCCCTTGGGGTTAACAAATGCAGACTGATTTAAACAGACAGATCTCATAATCAAAATATTTTTCTATCATGTTCATAAATACTTTTTGCATATGGGAAAGAAAAAAATATTATCTGAACTGTCTTGTACCTGTATTGGAGTTGCATCCAAAATAAGCACAATGCAGAAGCATTGTGTTTATAGTTGTAGGGATCTGTTGCCCTCTACTGTCTGGATTTGTAAATGTCTGTACATACATTATGTATGCACTTCCTGTCCCTGGGTTGTTGGCTTTGAGTGCCTGGAAGGAAGAAGTGTAGAGAGAAAGAAAATCTCAGCCACATATTCTGTCCATGCTGCTAATCCCCATTCCAGAAGGGAATATTATGCAAGTATTCATACGATCTATTCGTTTAACTGCAGCTGTTCAGTGTATATCTAAATCCTTGTAACAGACAAATTATCTCTGACTCTGTCCTGTCCTTGTTATTATTTCACAGGCACAGTGCTGACTAGCTAGGTCTGTGCTTCTGTTTTAATTGTGTTCACTTGCCAGTTGCCAGCATATACTAGTTATTCTAGTCAAGCTTGTCCCTGCTGGGCTGTGATTATAGCGAATTTTAGTTTAGGGCTTGATGACCAGCATAGACTATAGCCAGATAACAATAAAGTGTTGCGCTATATCAGCAAATTAATCCTAATACTTTCTAATCTGACATGTATCCGGACCTCTAAGCTTATGATCCCAGCAGGTCTGCCGAATGCCTAACCTGGCTACAGTCTATGTTTACAATAAGAGTCTTGCGAGCTATCACATAAATTCCACTAGTGTATCAAAATGTGATATATATATACATGTGTGTAGACATGTGTATATACAAATAACAGCCGCTGACACTGTTCACAGCCTCATAATGTGCAAAAAATAGTAATATAACAAATAAGTGTCACGTTTATTCAGTTAATCAATCTTAAGTATCTTGCAATTAATACATACGTATAAATCTAGATATCATATAAAAATTAAGTACTAATGTGCTCAAATATTCCATATCCTTCTGTGTAAAAACATGCCTAATGGTGACAGTCCATAAAAAACAATGTGTAGATATAATCCATATAAGATACAGTAAGTATAAAGTGAAGATCATTGTGCAAAAGTGCTCCAAACTTAGTAGTAGGTGCCGACACTCCCATGCTCTCCCCTTTGTGATTGCCCTCACCTCCAAGCGTGTGACTGCACAATTAGTTTGGTCTATACACGCTAATGAACCACCCCTGAGCTCTATACATAAGGCTGCTCAGGTGTCCTGGATCCTCCTAGAGTGGTATCCTCATAGTAACAGAGAAATAGACAAACTGCAGAGTGTAATAACTAATACCATTTAAAATACTTTATTAAAAAAAACATAAAAAGTGGGTACTCACATATTCAAGGTGCTGACAGTGCACCAAACTTTAACAGGCAAATCTGTGTAAACCCGTGGAGATATCGTTCCATTTTGCGATCTCCGCAGACAGCACCAGAGCTGCTGCTGCTACCAACACCATCCTGTCCCCTCCCCAACGTGTGTCGACATAAGGAATTACATGTCTTCCTCAGGGGGAATGCTCAGCACAAAGTGGGGAGCATGGGAGTGTTGGCTCCTACTACTAAGTTTGGAGCACTTTTGCACAAGGATCTTCACTTTATACTTATCTTATATGGATTCTGTCTATACATTGTTCATTATGGACTGTCACTATTAAGCATGTTTTTACACAAAATGATATAGAATATTTGAGCACATTAGCACTTTATTTTTAGATGATATCTGTATTTATATGGTTGTATTAATTGCATGATACTTAAGATTGATTTCACTGATATAGCGTAACACTTTTTTGTTATATTACAATTTTTTGCACATTATGAGACTGAACAGTGTCAGCGGCTGTTATTTGTATATACTCCTCCTGAGTATATATATATCATATTTTGATACACTAGTGGAATTTATACATAGACTATAGCCAGGTTAGGCATTCAGTGGACATGCTGGGATCATAATCTTAGAGGTCCGCATACATGTCCGATTAGAACCTATGAGGAAGGGACTACAGCACAGAGTAGATAGCCTAACTTTGAGTTGCAGTGCACACCACAGTTCCTGCTGGTGGGAAGCTCCACTTCAAGCTGAAGTGCAACAGTTGGAGGTACTCCCCATGATTGCAGATCATAACTTCACTTCTCCAACACAAAGACAGGCACTGCATCATCCTCAGGGGCCCCTGCAACTGGTCGTTGTTGCAACATTTATCTGAAGGTATTTCAATGAATAAATATATATACCTGGGTGTATGTGCACAGTTTCCACCAGGACTTCTATCGGGCCCTTTGCTGATAATACCTGTTTGTACATTGGATGTATGTGTAGCGGGGTGTTCCCCTATATTGGGAAGAAACTACATTACCCATAACCCCATTCTTGTTGTGACGTTCCACCGCAGAGACTCATGGGAGGGGTTATAAAAGGAAGAGGTGGGGCCGGGCTCGGTCTCTTTGGCGACACGAGACTTCACGGACGGATCCTCCTGTGCGGATGTGTCGGAGGGGCAAGGCCTGAAGCCTGAGGCCTTGCTCTGCACCGAAGAGCCTTCCATCCTTCCCTCTGCGAGCCTGGGTGGCATCTGACTTTGTGAGCTACCGCCTTGTCGGATCGGGGACCCGATCGTTGGAGAGATTGAGAGTGTGTGACACGGCCGGTGGAGGTTTTCCCGGACTGGATCCGTAGTCCGGCGGGTGAGAGGGCATAAGCCCAGCTTAGATACTGTTGCTGTGTATAGGCCTATAGACTGCCGTGGCCTATAAGTTATTTTCATACCCCTTGGATTACAAAGTTATACTCTGTTTAAGTGCACCACCATTACAGACCTGCCGGTGAAGAAAGAAGGACTAAGCTAAATATTAGAACCAGGCCTGGTGGGGATTCTAGCGTGTTTGATTGCTGCGCCATAGGGCACTTAGTTAACGGTCGCCCGTATGGCGCACTTGTAGCGTGTGTTACTATATAGTGTGTTAGAGTGGCAGGACGCTGCCCTTAGGAGTGATTGTTTAGAACTGTGATTATTGTTACCCCTTTTATTCATATTGAGAATTGATGAGTAAAACACTTTACCTATTACAATTCATTACTGTGTCCTTGCTTAGTTATTCTATTGCATAGGACCTATCATTGATTGTTAGTACTAGCTGTGCCAGAAGGGGATAGAGCCTATTGCCGGGGGTTGGCGGAGCTGCACTCAGGGCCCAAAATCTAATTCTGCGGCCTCTTTAGTTGGAGGTATCGCTACACGTGGGGGCTCGTCCGGGATCCTGATGCAGCAAGCGAACGCCAGAAGTGCCGGCATGGACCCCATGGATCCAAGAGCGGTAGAAGAGTGGTGCAAAGCCGCTAATACAGAGCCAAAACAGTCGATAGCCATTAGCCTTCCTGGCGAGAAATGGTCAAGTGAGACGGTAGAGGAACTGCTGAGTTCAGTGTCCCCAGATCACACACCGTGGGTGATAGACATGAAGACAGACCCAAACATCTCATATCAATACGCATTAGTGGAATATTGGGACGGGATGCCAGAGGCCTGTAAGCACAAGTGTCTGCGGACGCCAGACAACAGAACATTTAGGCTGGCGCACGCAATAACTGTAGAAAGGGAACCATCCCCTACGGGATCGCCACAGGCTGCGGCCCGAACTACACCTGAAAGAGAAGACAGGGCGCCACCTCCGGTGGCACCTGCATCGGCCACTGCGATATCACCAGAACTGATAAATGCAATAGGGGATTTGCTAGCCAAATGTCAGAAGACAAGTACGGTGCATGTGGAAACTAGCTACCGGAGACTAAAAATATTCTCAGGGAAGCTCCCTGTCCCGGCAGGGGAAGAAGATTTTGATACTTGGGTGGAACAGGCATTACAGGCAGTGGAGGCATGGGAGGTGCCGGAGGCACAGAAGAGGCAGCGAGTGTTAGAAAGCCTTAAAGGTGCAGCAGCAGAAGCAGTGAAAAGTTTCCGGTTTGGGAATGCAGGGTGCACGGCGCAGGATTGTCTAGCTATGCTGCAGGAAGAGTTTGGTCAATTAGACAAGGTGACAGAGACGGTCTACCAGTTTGAACACACTTTCCAAAAACCGGAGGAGAAACTTTCTGAGTATGTCAGAAGGCTAAACAGGCTGCTGTGCAAGATTGTGTTAAAGAAAGGGATGAAGCCCCAAGATGCCGATGCGGCAAGAATGAAGCAAGTCTTAAAGGGAGCGCTACGCTCCGATCCAGTCTGGCTGCACCTGAAAACCTTGGGAGGAGGAATGTTGCTGACTTATGCTGATTTAATAAAAATTATCAGAGATGAGGAGGCGCTGCAACAGGACCAGCAGAAGGATAAGACAAGTGTTGTACCCGCACAGGTGCTGGTCAATCCAGTGATGACCCCCGAAAGAGAGGCGGAGATAGACACCCTAAAAACTCAGATGTCCAAGGTATTAGAGATATTGACCTCTCTGATAGCAAAAGACACAGAGTGTCCCAAGAAGAAGGAAAGTCCAAGGAAGGAATTGTTCCCGATTGCCTCAGCACCCGAACCTTTACAAGAATGGGGAGATATAGTCTGCTTCAACTGTGGGGGAGTTGGCCACATTGCAGCCACATGTTCTAGTCCGAAGAAGAAGAGACCAGACAACCGCAAGCCGGCGGGAAACTTCAGAGGGCCCCGGTGAAGGAGTCAACCGGGTGCCCACCATCTTCAGTAAACTCCAAGCTGAATGCAAAGAAAAACGAAAAGAGAGATAGAACACCAAAGGGGAAACGTAATACCCCTCAACAAAGCTATACCCCAAGAAGAAGGGGGGAGACCCCTCAGGAGAGGCACGGCACCCCCCAAAGGAGGTGCCCACCCAAGAAAAATAATAGTACACCTCAGCGGGTTCCCACACCCATTAAAAGGAGGGAAGTCAGTGCATACCAGGCTCAAGAAAGGTTCAAGTCCAAAGGGAATAGGACAAGAGAGAGTCCAAAGGGAAAAGGTCTGAAGAAGGCAGCTCCTGCCGGACCATATCCAGAGAAGCTGGTAGGCCCATCCCCTATAGTGCCCATTCAAGTGGAGGGAGTCTACACCAGGGGCCTCCTGGACACCGGGGCACAAGTGACCCTACTATACCGGGACTTCTACGACAGGCACCTGAGTCATCTGCCTATCCAGAAGATAGAGGAGCTGGAAATATGGGGAATTGGAACCCAGAGTTTCCCTTACGACGGCTACCTTCCCGTTCAAATAACCTTTGACCCATCCGTGGCTGGGAAGGCCGAAGCGTTTGACACCCTGGCAGTTGTGTGTCCTAGGCCGCCTGGAGCCAACAAGAATTCCCTTATAATAGGGACGAACACGGACCTGGTCCGAAGACTCCTGACCCCTCTAGTGACGGAAGACAAGCAGCTACCAAGATCCATCCCATGCTGAAGACAGCCTACCAACGGCTGGTCCAAGAGCGGGAGACCCCTGGAGAGGAGATAGGGAAGTTGTGGAGACTTGGAAGAGAAGGGGTAGTGTTGCAGCCCGGTGAAGTAACCTGTCTCAGGGCCACTGTGAAGCTTACTTGGGAACAGCCTGGTCCCTTTGTCATGCTGGAGTCAGACCCAAGGGGTGAATCCTCAGGCCTGGAGGTGATACCGGAAGTGATTCCGCTGAAGGTCCTGAAGAAGGCCCATTATAGAGTTCCAGTGAGTGTTAGGAATACTACCAAAGACCCCATGGACATCCCAGCCAGAATGTTGCTAGGCCAGGTGAGCCCGGCGGCCCCTGTTACCCTGTCAGAAGTGAAGAGGACAGGTGAAGAAGCGGATGTTTGGGAGAAGCTGACCATGGAAAACCCGAATCTGTCCAGGGCTTGGAAAGAGAGAGCCAAGGCCCAGTTGAATAGATGGGAGAAGATCTTCTCTAGGGATGAATTTGATGTGGGGTGTGCAAGAAGTGCCACCCATCGGATCCGCCTCCAAGAAGATAAGCCCTTCCGAGAGAGAGTCAGGCGGGTCCCGCTAGCAGATCTGGAGGATCTGAGGGAACAACTTGCAGAACTCAAGAGGACTGGTGTGATACGGGAGTCCAGAAGCCCCTATGCCTCTCCCATAGTAGTGGTCCGAAAGAAGAATGGATCATTGAGGCTCTGTATGGACTACAGGACTCTCAACAGGAGAACCATACCTGACCAATACACCACTCCGAGGATAGAGGATGCCCTACAGAGCTTGTCTGGAGCCAAATGGTTCAGCGTTATGGATCTCAAGAGTGGGTACTATCAGATTCCGATGCACCCAGCAGACAAGGAGAAGACAGCTTTCATAACTCCAGTGGGGTTCTTCGAATTCGACCGGATGCCCCAAGGTCTGTCTGGAGCCCCAGCTACTTTCCAACGTCTCATGGAGAAGACAGTAGGGGACATGAACTTGATCGAAGTCCTTGTATACCTAGACGATGTCATTGTCTTTGGGAGAACCTTGGAGGAACATGAAGAGAGGCTGGAGAAAGTGTTGAGAAGACTCAGTGAGGAAGGACTTAAGCTTTCGCCTGAGAAGTGTCGGTTCTACCAGTCTTCTGTGAACTATCTGGGGCACATAGTATCTGAAGAAGGGGTGGCCACAGACCCTGAGAAATTGGAGGCAGTTACCTCCTGGCCACAGCCCACCACAGTAACAGAACTCAGATCCTTCTTGGGCTTCTGCTCCTACTATAGAAGGTTTGTGGAGGGATTTGCTCGAATTGCTAGACCATTGAATGAGTTGCTCAAGACTGAAGGAGAGGAGGATGGATCGGGACCCAGGAGGCCAGGAGAGTCCATCAGAGATCAGTGGAATCAGAGGTGTGAAGAGGCTTTCCAGGAATTGAAGAGGAGCCTGACCACTGCACCAGTCTTGGCCTATGCAGACCCAACCAAACCCTATGAACTGCACGTGGATGCTAGTCACGACGGTCTGGGAGGAGTACTTTACCAAGAACAGGAGGGGCAATTGCGGCCTGTTGCCTATGTGAGTAGAAGCCTGACCCCCTCTGAGAAGAACTACCCCACTCACAAGCTGGAGTTCCTGGCCCTCAAGTGGGCGGTAGTAGACAAGCTCAAAGACTACCTGTATGGAGCAGAGTTCACTGTGAAGACCGACAACAACCCCCTTACCTACCTGTTCACCACGGCCAAGCTGGATGCCACTGGACACAGGTGGCTAGCCGCACTGTCTGGATTCAACTTCAGCCTTAAGTATAGACCAGGAGTGGGGAATCGAGACGAAGACGCCTTGTCCAGAAGATCTCATTCCCCGACCATTGAAATAGAAGATTGGACCCAAGTGGCACCGGACGGGGTGCAGGCCCTTTGTCAAGGAGCTGCATTCCAAGCCCGAGGATGCTCCAGAGCAGAGGAAATAGGAGTTACCACGGTGGGAGTCCCCAAACACTACTGTGGAGTAGCTCAATTGGAAGAGGGCAACCTACCAAGATTGTCCAAAAAGGAATTAAGGTGTGACCAATTGGAAGACCCCATGGGGAGATTGGTCCTGGAGGCCTTGAAAAATCAGGATCCAAACATACTCATGCGTCAACCCTCCAAAGAAGCTCGCCTACTGAGGAAGGAGTGGGATAGGTTGCAGTTGCATCAGGGAGTGGTCTACCGAAGGGGCCCCTCTGATGATTCAGAAGATAAGTGGCAGATGTTCCTCCCAGAGAAACATCGGGAGACTGTTTTGATGGCCTTGCATGACAATCATGGCCACCTAGGGGCTGAAAGGACTTTTCAACTTGTCAGAAGTCGGTTCTATTGGCCCTGCATGAGGGCAGAGGTAGAGGAGTACTGCCACTCATGTGCGCGATGCATCCAGAGGAAGACTTTGCCCCATCAAGCTGCCCCAATGGGCCATCTACAGAGCCAAGGGCCTATGGACCTGGTGTGCATTGACTTTCTCTGCCTCGAACCCGACCTGAGTGGACTAGGAAATGTTCTGGTGATAACCGACCATTTCACCCGGTATGCCCAGGCCTTCCCCACCAAAGATCAGAAGGCCTCCACCGTGGCCAAGGTACTTATAGAGAAGTATTTTGTCCATTATGGGCTGCCACAGAGACTCCATTCAGATCAAGGGAGGGACTTCGAGAGTAAGCTGATCCGGAAGCTCTTGGATTCGTTGGGAATCAGGAAGACTCGAACTACACCTTACCATCCTCAGGGAGATGCTCAGCCGGAAAGGTTCAACCGAACCCTGCTCAACATGTTGGGGACTCTGGAAAGCGAGAAAAAGCAACATTGGAGCAAACACATAGCAGCCATGGTACATGCTTACAACTGCACCATCAGTGATGCTACAGGCTATTCCCCATATCGACTCATGTTTGGGAGAGAAGCGAGGCTACCGGTGGACCTGGCTTTTGGCACCTCACTGGACCATTCCTCCGTCACCTCTCACAGAGGATATGTGGATAGGCTCAGACACAGCCTGAAAGTAGCCTATGAACAAGCTCAAGCGGCCTCAGATCAAAGGGGAGCTCGGAATAAAAAAAATTACGACCTGAAGGTCCGGGTACAAGACCTACAGCCCGGGGATCGAGTACTGTTGCGCAATCTGGGAGTCCCCGGAAAACACAAGCTTGCAGACAGATGGAGATCTGAACCTTATGTCATCTGCAGGAAGTTGCCGGGCCTACCTGTCTACAAGGTGAAGCCAGAGGGAAAGGTAGGCCCACTGAAGACATGGCATCGAAACCACCTGCTCCCACTGACGGAGGCAGTTAGAATACCTTCCGTGGGAGACTCCCCTGCACCGGCCTCTATCTTGGATACTCCTAGACCGCACACTCGGTCACAGACCTCCCGAGCTGGAAATGGAGAAGCCTCCCAACTTAGTGGAGATGAAGAAGGAGAGCTTGATTGGCTGTGGTCTTCCCCAACTCCAGGAACTTCTATCATAGATCTTCCAGTCACCCAAGATACCACAGATGAAACGCTGAACCCAGAGGCTACAGAATTCATCCCTTTCAGTCCTTCAACAGATTACTGGGAAGATGCCCATGATAGTTACTCCGAGGAAGAGGAGCCTGAGGCGCCAGAGCCAGAGATTCCAAGAGAGCAAAGAGCTCGAAGAGTCATTCAACCTCCTAAGAAGCTGACCTACCCCCAGATGGGGAACAGTTCGGAAGACTCTGTGGTCACTGCTAGGAGAAATGCTGAGATTCCGGATCCCTCCACTGTCCATTTGGTGGAGGGCAACCCCAGCTCACTCTCTGGCACAGTTAGTCAGGCCACCCAAGATAATGTGACCTGTGGGCAAGGGAATTCAACCCCTCAGTTATGGTGGGAATCCCCTATCCCAACATCGTTTTCAGAATTGTCCAATGTTGTATATAGTTGTTGCTAAAATTTATCTTTGGGGACCAAAGAGTTTAAGTGGGGGGAGTGTGTAGCGGGGTGTTCCCCTATATTGGGAAGAAACTACATTACCCATAACCCCATTCTTGTTGTGACGTTCCACCGCAGAGACTCATGGGAGGCGTTATAAAAGGAAGAGGCGGGGCCGGGCTTGGTCTCTTTGGCGACACGAGACTTCACGGACGGATCCTCCTGTGCGGATGTGTCGGAGGGGCAAGGCCTGAAGCCTGAGGCCTTGCTCTGCACCGAAGAGCCTTCCATCCTTCCCTCTGCGAGCCTGGGTGGCATCTGACTTTGTGAGCTACCGCCTTGTCGGATCGGGGACCCGATCGTTGGAGAGATTGAGAGTGTGTGACACGGCCGGTGGAGGTTTTCCCGGACTGGATCCGTAGTCCGGCGGGTGAGAGGGCATAAGCCCAGCTTAGATACTGTTGCTGTGTATAGGCCTATAGACTGCCGTGGCCTATAAGTTATTTTCATACCCCTTGGATTACAAAGTTATACTCTGTTTAAGTGCACCACCATTACAGACCTGCCGGTGAAGAAAGAAGGACTAAGCTAAATATTAGAACCAGGCCTGGTGGGGATTCTAGCGTGTTTGATTGCTGCGCCATAGGGCACTTAGTTAACGGTCGCCCGTATGGCGCACTTGTAGCGTGTGTTACTATATAGTGTGTTAGAGTGGCAGGACGCTGCCCTTAGGAGTGATTGTTTAGAACTGTGATTATTGTTACCCCTTTTATTCATATTGAGAATTGATGAGTAAAACACTTTACCTATTACAATTCATTACTGTGTCCTTGCTTAGTTATTCTATTGCATAGGACCTATCATTGATTGTTAGTACTAGCTGTGCCAGAAGGGGATAGAGCCTATTGCCGGGGGTTGGCGGAGCTGCACTCAGGGCCCAAAATCGAATTCTGCGGCCTCTTTAGTTGGAGGTATCGCTACATATGTATGTACTGGTATTAATCTCTTCTTATTTAACCACTAGCTTACCGCCGGCTGTCATATGATGGCGGGACGATGAGGCTCTCGTTCTGGGCGGATGTCATATGACGTCTTCGCCTTCCAGAGCCACTAGGGGGCGCTTGCACGCGCCGCCGGCGGCACGCACGCCCACCACATCACTGGGGACCTGATGCACGTGCCCGGCGGCACCCGCGATTGCCCAGTAACTGACCAGGATGGTGGATCTGTGTGTGATCCACGTTCTGTCAGGGAGAGGAGACCGATGGTGTGTCCCTTGTACATAGGGACACCCATTGGTCACCTCCCCCAGTCAGTCCCATCTCCCTACAGTTAGAATCACTCCCTAGGGAACACATTTAACCCCATTGATCGCCCCCTAGTGTTAACCCCTTCCCTGCCAGTCATATTTATACAGTAATCAATGCATTTTTATAGCACGGATCGCTGTATAAATGTGAATGGTCCCAAAAATGTGTCAAAAGTGTCTGATGTGTCCGCCGCAATATCGCAGTCACAATAAAAATCGCAGATCACCGCCATTACTAGTAAAGAAAAATAAAAAATAAAATAAATAAAAATGCTATAAATCTATCCCCTATTTTGTAGCCACTATAACTTTTGTGCAAACCAATCAATATACGCTTATTGCGATTTTTTTTACCAAAAATATGTAGAAGAATTTATATCGGCCTAAACTGAGGAAAAAAATTGTTTTTTAAAAAAATGGGTATTTATTATAGCAAAAAGTAAAAAATATTGTGTTTTTTCAAACTTGACCTCTTCTTTTGTTTATAGCGCAAGAAATAAAAACCCCAGAGGTGATCAAATACCACCAAGAAAGAAAGCTCTATTTGTGGGGAAAAATTTTCATATGGGTAAAGTGTTGCATGACAGTGCAATTGTCATTCAAAGTGTGACAGCGCTGAAAGATGAAAAATGGCTTGGGCAGGAAGGGGGTGAAAGTGCCCTGTATTGAGGTGGTTAAAGCTTGTATTATTACTATACCGGTGTGCATCTATATACTCATGGTTACTGGTATATGCTAGTTGCAGTAGTTCTTTGATTAGACAACTGATTGATTTCCCAGGAAGGGTGAGTTTTTTGAAGTTGTAATGTTTTTCCACAATTCTTTGCAAAATCAAGAATTTATTTTTCTCATAAATTTTTTATATTAGCAGGTTATTTCTCACACACAGCATACGCATAGCACAAATTACACCCCAAAACACATTCCACCACTCCTCACAGCGTGGCCACATAAAGAGGCCCAATATGCAGGGAGCACCACCAGGCGTTCTAGGAGCATAAATTACACATATCATTTCTTGACTTGCCCTTGTAGTTTTGAAGGCCTTGGAACACCAGGACAATGAAAACATCTAAAAAATTACCCCATTTTGAAAAGAAAAAACCCCAACGTATAATCTATAAGGCATAATGAGTCTTTTGAACGTGTCATTTTTTTCTACAAGTTTTGAAAAAATATGGAAAGAAAATGAAAACTTATTTTTTTTTACACAAAGTTGTCCATTTATACAATATTTCTAACACATAGCAAAAATTACACCCCAAAATAGATTCTCCTACTCCTCCTGAGTATAACGATACCACATATGTGAGACTTTTCCACAGCTTGGCTACATAGAGAGGCCCAACATGGAGGGAGCACCATCGGGGTTCTAGGGGCATACATTTCTAAATCTAATTTGACTACCTATTACACTTTTGTGAGGAACTGTAGTGGCATGGATGAGAACTGATGTGGCATGGATGAGCATGAATGGGGATGGATGAGTCGTGGATGGGGATGGCTGAGTATGGATGGGATGGCTGGGTATGACTGGGTACAGCTGGGATGACTGAGCATTAATGAGTATGGCTGGGTATGGCTAGGTACGGCTGAGTATGGCTGGGTACGGCTGGGATGACTGAGCATTGCTGAGTATGGCTGGGTACGGCTGAGTATGGATGGGGGTGGATGGGATGGCTGAGCATGGATGGGTGATTTAGTATTGCCGAGTATGGATGGATGGCTGAGCATGGATGAGTATTGCTGAGTATGGATGGATGGCTGAGCATGGATGGATGGCTGAGCATAGATGAGTATTGCTGAGCATAGATGGATGGCTGAGCATGAATGGATGGATGAGTATTGATGGATGGATGGCTGAGCATGGATGAGTATTTCTAAGTATGGATGGATGGATGAGCATGGATGAGTATTGCTGAGCATGGATGGATGGATGGATGGCGGAGCATAGATGAGTACTGATGAGTATGGAGGGATGGATGGCTACGCATGGATGAGTACTGATGAGTATGGAGGGATTGCTATGGATGGATGGATGGATGAGTGCTGGAATTGGCACAGATTAGCACTGTGGGAACTACAGATCCAGCCCACAGTGCTGCTGCAAGCGATCTCTCCCCTTTCCGCTCACACTGTACCGATCAGTACAGAGAGGGGAGAGAGGAACCGGAAATGACGCTGCTATGTTTACAAGTGATCACTCCATCATTTGACGGAGCGATCACCTTGTAAACGGCCACTGTCAGCTCCCATGTGCACACCCCAGGGGGGCGCGATTCTGGGAGGACGTCATAGTACGCCCGCCCAAAGTTATCAAGCCGCGCTGTAGCCGTCATTCGACTATGGCGTGGTCAATAAGTGGTTAACAATTGATATAGTGCAAAAAATTATTTCAGAGGATGTCATCCCTATGGTACCAGGCTTCATCTTTGGTTGGAATGCTCTATAATATGGGGCTTCTGGAACAAGGACTTTCCCGTAATAATAAATGTTACAGGGCACCAGTACCACAATTATTACATACATACGGAATGAACTATTGGAGAAAATCTCCTGTTCCACCCAAACACTGGTATTATTTATGCTCTTGGCGACCAAACTCACCATAGCTTGCTTGTGGAAAAAGAATAAAGTACCTATTTCTATGTTTAGGCACAAGGTATTTTGGATTATGCCCTTGAAAAGCTTGCCAACAAAATTAATGATACTACCAAAAGGTTTGCAAAGGTCTGGAGTCCATGGGCCAACTATGTACATAGTCATCTTTAGAGACCATAGTCACCTCCAGTGCTCTTCTCCCCTATTTACCTTTCTCTTTATATTTTTCTCTTGTCTCACTTTTTGGCCGTTGCCCTGAGATTCACACCGTGTGCGACACATGGAGCTATACTTTGTTCTTATTCCATAATTTCTTTGGATAACGGTGGTGATCTTTTAACAGCAATTATGGTGCCAGATTCATATTGAGTCCCACATTGGGCTGGCTCCATTTATTGTGGGATTTTTTTTACAAACAGTATTCTACTGTTATGATATTTCGCTTGTGCTTTTTTTATCACGACTCACCAGGGTTCTGGCTAATATACTGTTTGTTGCTTTGTATTTCATCTTTTTTTAATACACCATATTAAAAGAAAATATACCATAAGGAATATACTGGTAGATAGGAGTAGAGAGCAGAGTATGCACTGTCTAGTTAGCAAGATGGTACCAACAGCCACAGAGAGCATCTCACAAATTGATTTACCTGGTGATTCTTCCAATAACATACTTCCTGTCCTAGGGTGACAATATTTACTCACCCTACTGGTACAGGACAATGGAAGAAAGTCAGGATATTGAATACTTTCTATCTACACTTCTGCATTACATGGTAGGGAGAAGTTCTGTAGTCCTCAAAATAAAAATAATGATAGGAATGCAGAACAGGCAGAGAGCACAGAAAGTAATCAGCTGACAAGATTTCTGGTAAGATCAACAGGTATTTTTGTACTTATCAAAACAAATATAACAAAACAATTCCAATCATAAAAAATAATATTTACAGTGTCACCACTCAGCAGATTGTCTAACTAAAAAGCTGCTTGCGCAAAAAAAAAAAGTAATTTACCCACATACAAAATCAGACATGCATGAATAAAATGTGTAGCCATCCATACAAGGGAATTATATCAAATGTAAAAAAATATGTAACATGTATTAATGAACCCCCAGATATAAACACAAAATAAATATATATTATACCAACGATAAACAACACATGGTCTGTGTCACTGTCATGCTGCGTACACACGCTCGGAATTTCCGAAAACAAATGTTCGACGGTAGCTTTTTTGTCAGAAATTCAGACCGTGTGTAGGCCCCATCAGACATTTTCTGTCTGTATTTCTGACAACAAAAATTTGAGAGCTGGTTCTCAAATTTTCCGACAACAAAATCCGTTCTCGTAAATTCCGAGCGTGTGTAGACAATCCCACGCATGCTCAGAATCAAGCAGAAGAGCCGCACTGGCTGTTGAACTTCATTTTTCTCGGCTCATCGTACGTGTTGTACGTCACCGCGTCCTTGACGTTCGCAATTTCTGACAACATTTGTGTGACCGTGTGTATGCAAGACAAGTTTGAGCCAACATCCGTCGGAAAAAAATCCACAGTTTTGTTGTCGGAATGTCCGATCGTCTGTACGCGGCAATATAAACAATAGATGAATGATATCAAACATGCAGTGTTCACCTAATATATATTCCAAGTCCATTGCAGTAAAAGTGTCCAAAGATCATAGCGCAGCTCTTAGCGTGACCATTCCAATATTCAATTCACCCAGCTTACAACGTGAGAGTTAAACATTGAAGATCAAATCATGTCTCTTTAGTTTAAACATGGGTGTGAAAAAAAAAAAAAAACTCCAGCCACACAGTGCTCTTCTATTACTAAATACTCACTCTGTTTGTGTCCTTTATATTATAGGTGGTCATAAAAAGCCCAATGCAGAATTTTCTAAATAGTACACCTTACATGTACAATCATCTTTTTCCTTGGTCCTGTTAGATTCTGGTGTCATTTAGGGCTCCCGGTGATATATCGGCTCATCACTTCCCTCTATGACTCTCTCTCCATTTGACACAAAAGAGAAAAATCTAGTGCTCTCTGTAAAGCCTTTTGTCAAAAGTATAAACAGTTTTTTTTAATTCCTCCCTTTCCTTCCCTCCTTGGTTTCCCCTATCCTTGTGAGCAAGCCAGCAGTGATGAAACATGTCGAGGAAGGTTGGTTTCGGGAGAGAACATCAATGATAGCAATCTTTTTCGACAATTATTAAACACAAAGAAGAGCTAAGTTTTGGAGTGTCGCTTGCATTCCTTATTCTTTTGTCAGAGAATGGAGACAGGCTGTGGCAGCCAGCACCCGGGTTGGGTGGGAACTAGAAGCTGAAAATTTCACCAGAATTTCTGACTACCGTATATACTCGAGTATAAGCCGAGTTTTTAAGCACAATTTTTTTGTGCTGAAAATGCCCCCCTCGGCTTATACTCGAGTCAACTTTTTTCGCCTGATCTCCCGGACTTTGGGAAACCGGTACCGGCCAAACTTGCCACACATATAGCCCCACTCTTCCTTTACAAGTGTGCAAAGTTTCTTGTCCTGGGGACCTACGGCCGGGGAGCACCGATTTTTCAAATTCGGGCACCCCTTCCATAGACTCCCATGTTAAATGGTCATTTCTCTGGTGACTTTGGGGACCCGGTACCGGCGGGTCGTAGGTCCTCTGGACCCCAAACTTGGCACACATGTAACCCCACTATTCCTCTACAAGTTTGCAAAGTTTCTTGTCCGGGGAACTTACGGCCGGGGAGCACCGATTTTTCAAACCCGGGCACCCCCTCCATAGACTCCCATGTTAAACGTCAGACTAGTCATGGACACAGTGAGGCATGGACACAGTGAGGCATGGACACAATGAGGCAAAATGAGGCACACCCTAGGCTTATACTCGAGTCAATACGTTTTCCCAGTTTTTTGTGGTAAAATTAGGTGCCTCGGCTTATATTCGGGTCGGCTTATACTCGAGTGTATACGGTACTTTTTTTTCCTTCTGTATCCTTTCTCTGCCACCAAACTCTTTACATACAATAAGAGAAAATTTGGGGATTTTGTATAGGGTTGAGCCTGATGGGGAACTGAGAGATTAGTTCCCTATCAGGTCCTCTTCACTTTTGATTGACAGAGCCTAGGAGTAGGTGGATCTATGGCCAGTATTCAGTTCAATGCAACTCAGGACACTAAAATATTTGGTGGCATTTTTGAGGTGTTTAATCTCCCAAAGACCATGATACAAAAAACGTGTCACCTCCCCCAGGAAAAGCCCAAGCCTACTTACAGACAACAAAATTAAACCTAACAGTATGCGTTAAAAGCAGGGGTTTAGTCCGCACGCATTAAACACATGCATATAGCAGTTAAAACGTTTGCTTTATTATTTTAGCTCAATCCAGACATCAGGGTGAGCAATAAAAGATAAACAACAAAGGTGAAAAAACACTCAATAGGGGGCCATCATTATGAAAGTATATGTTATATGGAAAATAGAGATGTTGTGTCGAGAACTGGTGGGACCAGAAATGTGTGGACTATTACAAAGAATATCAGGCACAAATACAGTGTAAAAGAATATAAACCAATATACCAAACTGTGTAAAACAAACCAGATAACCAAACAAATAGTAACACACAATGAACAACTGCCCAAACCAAGTATACACAGCAAGCAGAGAATGCTAACGGTGGTCGTAACAGAGCCAGCGTCATACACAGAGATCAAGCAGAGGGAGCTGGGAGCAAGACATGACAGGAAGAGGGCAACGGGAGACAGAGAGAGCAGGTGGGAAAGGGATCAGGCTGCAGGGTTGGGATCAGGGTCCAGGAACAGGATGCAAGATGCAGGGTGCAAGATGCAGGAACACTGGAACACAGGTCAGGGGCACATGAAGATAGAACACCAAGGCAGGAATGAAGAGCATAGGCAGGGCTTGAATACACATCCTGAAACAAGCATTAGGTGATGACTGATTACATGATATGATCTTCTGGCTGCTGAGAGACACCTGCTGGTGGACACCAGAACTGCAGCCTATGGATCTGGGAGCCACACTGCCACCAGCAGGTGAGCCCTTTCCACACATGTTGGCTGTAGAGAAGTTCTAAGATCTCAACGTGTATGCTTCTTCAGTAGAGGGCTGTGCTAGATCCAATGATAAGATAAAACATAGCACATGCTGTATAGGCAAATGCTAATAATGTCATCTTGTGAGACAGTGGGGGTTATTTACGAAAGGTAAATCCACTTTGCACTACAAGTGCAAACTACAAGTGCAAAGTGCACTTGAAATTGCACTGAACGTGCACTTGGAAGTGCAGTCTCTGTAAATCTGAGGGGTAGATCTGAAATAAGGGGAAGCTCTGCTGATTGTATTATCCAATCATGTGCAAGCTAAAATGCTGTTTTTTATTTTCATTGCATGTCCCCCTCGGATCTACAGCGACTGCACTTCCAAGTGCACTTTCAGTGCAATTTCAAATGCACTTTGCACTTGTAGTTTGCACTTGTAGTGCAAAGTGGATTTCCCTTTAGTAAATCAACCCCACTGTATAGCCAGCAATTATGATTAGGGACACCATTGTATGTTATAAGAAACCAGAGTATTGTGGATAATTCATATTTATCAAGGTAAGGGTATCAATGATCAATTTGCAAGGGTCATACAGAACTCATAAACATTATTCTGTTCAATATCGGCTTTCAAAACTACCTGCTGCTGTATGCTATCAATAAAAAGTGAAGCAGACCTAATGGGGATCGTATCTCAGTTCCCCATAAGGCTGTTCCCACCTGTAGAATAAAACTCCTTGGCCATGGATCTGTCAGTGAGATGGGCGCAGTGGTGGGGCGGGAAGGTAAAAAGTAGGCTTGTGCAATTCGTTTCGTAACGAATTGAAATTCGTCCGAATTTAGCAACTTTCGGACATTCGGAAGCATTCGAATTTCCGAACAAAGCAATTACGAATAAGACCGAATCCGAAATAAATTATACCGCAAATAGCGAATGCCCGAATGTCTTCGGCATAATTCGTTATGAAAAAGTTACGAATGTACGAATCCATACGAAGCACAATAACACTCACTCTGCTCTGCTCTCTGCTTCTCCCACACCGTGCTGAACTCCCTCTCAAAATGGTGTACAGGGGCGGAGGTTATAGCCGCATGTAAAAAACGAAAGTAAAATACGAGATTTTGAATCCATTCGAAGCACAATAACACTCACTCTGCTCTGCTCTCTGCTTCTCCCTCACCGTGCTGAACCCTCTCAAAATGGTGTACAGGGGCGGAGCCTATAGCCGCATGTTAAAAACGAAAGTAAAATACGAGATTTCGAATCGTTACAAATAACCGCAATGTATTTAGAAAAGTACAAATCCATTCGAAGCACATTAGGCATAATAGGCAGCGTCGTTGTGAGAGAGACACGGAAAATTACGAATCAACGAACCCAAAAAAAGTTACGAAAGTAGGAGTTGTGTCCAGAATCAACGAAAAACAACGTACTCTACCGAAAGTACGAACCCAAAAAAAGTTACGAAAGTAGGAGTTGTGTCCAGAATCAACGAAAAACAACGTACTCTACCGAAAGTACGAATTATAAAGCAACAAAAAATTCAACGAAAAATGTCGCTTGCAAAAATACGAATGAGTCCGAACACGAAAAATCCCGTCTAGCAAAATTACGAATGATTACGAATCAACAGGACCGGAAAGAAACGAACCGAAACGGAACGAATTTTTCCGTTGTGCACAAGTCTAGTAAAAAGATGGGAGGACACTGAGGAAAGCACATGCAGTGTGGACACTCCATCAGCACACACATGAACAGATTTATGTACTTGTCAGTGATAGGTACATGCATTGAGCTCAAGCACCGACACTATTGGTGGTGCGCTCATATTTGGCAAATTACATCAGCTGTATACATGACAGCTTTCCAGTGTGGCACTGCCCACACTTAGTACCTGGAGTACCTCTGTATGCCAGCTCAAAGTAAATCTTAAATACCACCATTTTCCTAAATGGAGAACTGGTGGTAATTTTTTAAGATTTTGTAACTGCCATAAACCCAGCATTAAACGGTTTCAAAAAAGGTTTGCTTGTGCCCTCAACCATATGTCAAACCATCAAATGGCTGGTGTCATAACTGATTACATGTGCGGCACCATGGTAGTTGTAGATAAAATGCCTAAGCACATGGGGGTGGGCTTCACAGTGACTCATCACTGTGGTAGTAATTTGGAGGCTATGACAGCAATCAGGTGTTCCGGGTCCCATTCGTTAGTATGGGGCTTGGGGCTCCCGGTGAGCCCCCCGATCCCTGTGCAGGGAGCGCGCCGCACAAAGGGAGATATGCAAATATGCGACTCCATGTAAAAAATCAGTCTTGTGGGGCCACATATTTGTGTAAGGTCGGCGTCAAGGGGTTAAGAGGCAGCTTCCTTGGCTGAAAAGAAAATAAGGGTTTAGGGTTCCTTTTAAAGTGGCAGTAGAAAGAACTACCTGGTTCTGCTGCACATGTCAGTATTGTTACCGACATTGGTGCAAGTGCTTGCTTTTATTAGCCATAAATAGTTCTTAAGGAAATTACCCACAGAAACGTGTCGTTAGGGCTGTTTTTGAATTCCCCTGTATATGTTTATAGTAAAAACTCATGTAGCGGTCCTTCCCCAGCTTCTTCCCTCTCTTCACGGCTGGTTCTACTTGTCTAGGGGTATATGGGAGAAGGGGGAAAGATGCACACCACCAGCTCGGCTCTCTGATTGTAAGGTACCTGTGATAGGTAGTGTCCGAAGTGGAACTTGTGTGCTGAGGATTCAGGCGAAAATGTAGTCAGGCAGATTAGGTTGGCAACAGATCAGGCAAAATGGTACACGATCGAAATCCAGAGAGTGGTCAGGCAGGCAAAGGTCATACACGAGCTGGCAGTGAAGTACAAAATCAGCAGGCTGGAGAGTAGTCAGGAATTCAGGCAGAAGTTCAACACGAAAATCAGGATCAAAAAGCAGTCACAACACCCAGGGAGCTATTCCACACAAACGGGCACTGAGAGATAGCATCACTTCCTTTTTAAGGGCTGCTTTGATTGAAAATTGTCCACAGCTGGCAGTAGGTGGGGCTGGTGAGTCCAAGGTAATGTTTAATACTGAGAGGACATTTCCAAAAGTCTAGATCTGCTCAGTAGCGCAACAGGTAAGGCTGCAGCTTTGGGACCAGGAAGATCCTGGTTCAAATACACCCAGGTACATGACAGGGCCCCCTCCCCAGTGGACCCCTCCGGGGGCCTAGCGGGGCTTAGTAGGAAAGGAGGCATGGAAGTCTCGAATAAGAGAAGGGGCATGCAGATCTTTGGCTGGAACCCAGGAACGGTCTGTGACAGGATATCCCTTCCAATGAACCAGATACCGAAGGCCACGACCCTGTCTTCTAGAATCAAGAATCTTGGAGACTTCAAACTCATTTTGTCCATCAACAAGAACAGGAGGAGGTAGCTGTTGCGTTCTGGAGTAGCGATTGAAAATTGCTTTTTTGAGGAGGGAAACATGGAACACAGGATGAATCCGGAGAGAGGAGGGTAATTTCAACCGATAGGAGACTGGCCCGACTCGAGCAATAATTCTGTATGGACCAATGAATCGAGGGCCCAATTTGGTAGAAGGTTGTTTCAGTCTCACATATTTGGTTGATAGCCAAACTCTGTCCCCCACCACATATGGAGGTATATGGCGTCTTCGTTTGTTGGAAAAAAGTGCATACTTGCCTGCTGACTTCCGTAGTAATAAGCGAATCTTTTTCCAATGTAGCAGAATATTTTTAACCCGCTGATCTGCTGCTGGTACACCAGAAGAAGGCTGAAGTAGGGGAAAAGTCTGAGGGTGATAGCCTAGGGCTGCGTAGAATGGTGTGGTATGAAGAGCACTGTGCCAACGGGAATTAATGGCGAACTCAGCTAAAGGCAAATACTCAGACCAGTTGGAGTGTAAGGCATTGACATAATGTCGAAGATAGGTTTCTAGGGTCTGGTTCATGCGTTCAGTTTGACCATCTGTTTGAGGGTGATGTGAGGTAGAGAGTGAAAGCGTTACTCCCAGTTTCTTGCAGAATGCTCTCCAGAATCGGGAAACAAACTGGGATCCGCGGTCTGAGACGACATTGGTAGGTATGCCATGATATCTCACAATATGGGAAAGGAAGAGAGTAGACAGTGCTTCCGCTGTAGGTAATCCCGGGAGCGGCACAAAATGAGACATTTTTGAAAAGCGATCCACTATGACCCATATAGCAGTCATGCCCTCGGACTTGGGTAAGTCTGTAATGAAGTCCATAGTCAAATGGGTCCAAGGCTGACGAGGTGCTGAAAGTGGTTGTAACAGTCCAGTAGGCAATGTACGGGGTACTTTATTAGCAGCACAAGTTGGACAGGCAGCCACATAGTCAGTAACATCCCTTTTCATATGAGGCCACCAGACATGACGCTGCAAGGTCTTAAGAGTGATGGTGACACCAGGATGACCAGATAAAACACCATCATGTGCCCAGAGGAGTACAGGTTTTCTGAGGCTAGGGGCTACGAACAGGCGACCTGGTGGTATCTTCAAGCCTTGGGGAACACAATTCTGGGTTTCTTGTAACTGTTGGGAAAGAGCCGTAGAGATCTGTGCGACAATTTTGTGAGGTGGGATTATATACTGCTCGGTAGGTTGGTCTTCTTCAGAGGTAGCAAACTGTCTGGAAAGAGCATCGGCTTTCTTGTTTTTATGCCCAGGAACATAAGAAAGAACAAAATTAAAACGGGAGAAAAACAGAGCCCATCGAGCCTGACGTGAGTTCAAACGTCTTGCAGTCTGAAGGTACAGTAGGTTTTTATGGTCAGTGAGGATAGAAAAAGGTTTGGGAGCCCCTTCCAGAAGATGTCGCCATTCAGACAATGCCAATTTGATGGCCAGTAGTTCTCGATTCCCAACATCGTAATTCATCTCCGCTGGAGAAAACTTTCTAGAAAAAAATGCTACTGGATGGATTCTACCAGACTTAGGCTGTCTCTGGGAGAGCACGGCACCTGCTCCTACCTCAGAGGCATCAACCTCAACTATGTACTGGAGATCAGGATTTGGATGCTGAAGAACTGGAGCTTTGCTGAACATGTCTTTTAATTGCTGGAAAGCCGATTCTGCTTCTGAGGACCATACCTTGCAATTTGTACCTTTCTTAGTCATAGCAGTAAGGGGGGCCGCAATGGAGGCAAAACCTTTGATGAAGCGTCTGTAGTAATTTGCGAACCCTAGAAAGCTTTGGAGCCCTCTTAAAGTGGTCGGTTGGGGCCATTGCAAGACAGCGTAAAGTTTTTGAGGGTCCATTTGGAAACCGGCAGCACTTATAATGTATCCAAGGAAAGGAATACGGCTTTGATGGAAACTGCATTTCTCAATCTTCGCGTAAAGATGGTTTTCTCTCAGTCGTTGCAATACCTGCTTTACATGCGAGATGTGCTCTAGATGAGTCTTGGAAAAGATTAAAATGTCGTCCAAGTAGATGATCACAAAACTGTTGCTGAAATCATGAAAAATTTCATTCATGAAACGTTGGAAGACAGCAGGGGCGTTACACAACCCAAATGGCATAACCAGATATTCAAAATGTCCATTACGAGTGTTGAATGCTGTCTTCCACTCGTCCCCGTCTTTAATTCGAATTAGATTATAAGCCCCTCGTAGGTCTAGCTTGGAGAAGATAACAGCCCCCTTAAGTACATCAAACAGTTCAAGAATGAGAGGCAAAGGGTAGGAGTCTTTTACAGTGATTTGATTTAACCCTCGATAGTCTATGCATGGTCGAAGACCCCCATCTTTTTTTTCAACAAAGAAAAAACCTGCCCCTACTGGAGAAGAAGAGGGTCGGATAAAACCTCTTTCCAAGTTGTCTTTTATGTATTCCTCCATGGATTTTTGTTCAGGCAAAGACAGGGGATAGGTCCTTCCTTTGGGAAGAGGTGCTCCAGGAATCAATTTAATTGCACAGTCAAAAAAACGATGTGGAGGTAAAACCTCTGCCTTTTGCTTGCAAAATACGTCTGCAAACGCATGGTATTCATGAGGCAAGGTAGGTGGGACGGCCACAGAAGCCAACATACAAGCAGGAAGTCTTTTGGGTTGAGACAAACAGTTTGAATGACAGAACGACCCCCAAGAGGTTAGTTCTCCATTTTCCCAATCAAAAGAAGGGTTATGTTGTTGTAACCATGGGTAACCAAGGATAACAGGCAGAAGTGGAGAATCAATAAGAGACAAGTCAACTTCCTCTTTGAGTACGCCTACCTGAAGGGTGATTATCATAGTCTCAAATTTTACAAATTTTACAATGCCATCTCCCAAGGGTTGTCCATTCACGATGGTAATGTTCAGGGGTCTAGATTTTGGAACAAATGGGATATTATTTTTTTTAGCAAAAGTGTAGTCCAAGAATATGCCAGCAGCTCCAGAATCCACAAAAGCCTCACAGGAGACAAGTTTAGAGGGTAAATGGATAATTGCAGGAATGGTAATCTTGGTCTTGGAGGATATACCTATAAGGTCTAAGCCAGCTCCTCCAACACTGGTTAGACCCTGCCTTTTACTGGACGGGAAGTGCAGACAGATTATAAATGTCCTTTAAGTCCACAGTATAGGCATAGGCCCAATGCACGCCTCCTTTGTTTCTCAGACTCAGTTAGGTGGAGACGGCTTACATCCATGGGTTCCACAGGTGTCTGGGGTTCAACTGAGATTTCAGGTTCTGGCTGAAATGGTGCTTGGAAGTTAGGGGCCAAACGGTAGACTGGCCGAGGAAACTTGCGAGTTCTAAGTCTCTCTTGGCATCTTTCATGATACCGGACATCCAGACGAACACAGAGCTCTATGAATTTTTCTAGGTCTTCTGGGGAATCCTTATAGACTAATTCGTCTTTGATGCGATCTGCAAGACCTTTTCGGAAGGCTGCACGTAATGCCCTTGAGTCCCATGTAGTCTCAGCAGCAAGGGTACGAAACTCAATAGCATATTGTGCCACAGACCTGGTGCCTTGTTGCATGTCCAAGAGTGAGTACTCAGCTGCAGAAGCTCTATCTGGCTTGTCAAATACAGTCTGGAGAGAAGCCAGAAATTTGTCAGCGTCTTGCAGCACAGGATCATTGCGTTCCAGATAAGGAGAGACCCAGGCCAGGGCCTTCCCCTTTAACAAGGAAATTACAAAAGTCACTTTGGCAGAAGAAGTGCTAAAGGTCCCAGGGTTGTTGCGGAAATGCAAACGGCAAACATTTAAAAAGCCTCTGCAGTCCTCAGTATCACCACCAAATTTGTCAGGCATAGGAAGTTTGGGTGGTACAGAAGAGGTGGGTTGGATCGTAGCAGGAGTAGGATCCAGAGTCTGGACCGTTGCAGAGGAAGCAGGCAAACAAGATTTAAGCATAGTACAAAGTTCATCTAACTTGGCGTCCAGGGAAGAAAGATGCTGTTCATGAGCTCCAATCAATTGTCCCTGACGTGAAATCGCCTTAACAATCTCAGCAGGGTCCACTGTCATTGTGGCCCATTTGTAATGTAAGGTACCTGTGATAGGTAGTATCCGAAGTGGAATTTGTGTGCTGAGGATTCAGGCGAAAACGTAGTCAGGCAGATTAGTTTGGCAACAGATCAGGCAAAATGGTACACGATCGAAATCCAGAGAGTGGTCAGGCAGGCAAAGGTCATACACGAGCTGGCAGTGAAGTACAAAATCAGCAGGCTGGAGAGTAGTCAGGAATTCAGGCAGAAGTTCAACACGAAAATCAGGATCAAAAAGCAGTCACAACACCCAGGGAGCTATTCCACACAAACGGGCGCTGAGAGATAGCATCACTTCCTTTTTAAGGGCTGCTTTGATTGAAAATTGTCCACAGCTGGCAGTAGGTGGGGCTGGTGAGTCCAAGGTAATGTTTAATACTGAGAGGACATTTCCAAAAGGCTAGATCTGCTCAGTAGCGCAACAGGTAAGGCTGCAGCTTTGGGACCAGGAAGATCCCGGTTCAAATACACCCAGGTACATGACACTGATGTAGTATGCAGAGATATGAGCTAACCGTTTACCATCGGGTCTGCGCTTTAGGCCGGAACCTCAGCTTCTCCTATGGAGGATGATTGTCACTGACAGGGACACTTAGCTTCCAGTAATACGAGTTTCACACCAAGAAAAGTCCAACACTGTTTTATTGACTTGAACCGGTTGACTTTTAAAAGAACAGACAAGGTGTAGGGAAGAGTAGGTCCAGGCACAACTAATGAATAAAGTTTCTCCTGCAAACAGACTTGGCGCACAGTCGCTGCCACCGACCGTGAGTTTGGTCACTGCCACTGACCTGGGTGAACGTTGAGGCCCCTGCCACAGGCCTAGGATGAGGCCTGCCACTGACCTGAGAAAGATGGGTCCCTGCTATGGACCATGAGAACATGAAGTACCTCCTTTAGAACAAACGGCCTCCACCAGCACCATCAAATGCTGCGCTGGCTCTACGGGGAGGTCACGTCTCCGGTCCCTTACGCCCAGGATTCAGGCACCCAATACCGGGGCACCTTAGGAATGCTTCGCCCTCACAGGACCCAGTCGAAGGTACTGGGCCCCAGGCCTCCTAATGTAGTACCTCACCCCAGGCTAAAGGTGCCTGGGATGGAAATCGACTCCATGCACCCAGGCCAAGGGCGCCTGGGCACAGACGAACCGCAGCAACCCCAAGGCCGAAAGTGCCTGGGGAATGGACCTCCTGCGCAAGATGTTCGCCCCCTTTATATCCTCTCCCAGCAGGCACAGTGGGTTCCCCGCCCCGCCGCACTACTTCCGAAAGAGGACAAAAAGGGCACGGCTCTAGAATGGTAGTTCAACCCTGGTCCCTGGTCCCAGGTGACAGCACCATCCAGGGACCGCAGGGAACATGACACCATTCATACCTCCCACACTCCAAAATGTCCATAAATCCCTAAAATCAATGTATCTGGGCCATCTACTTCCCAGATACACCCCATTAAATTTAACACCCGCTACACTCAATTACCAGAAAAGTGAAATAAGACACTGGCAGTGAAATTTAGGGACTCTTAGTTCCTTTCTTTGAAGCTGCCTTTGTAAACACGGCTTGGGATTTCCTTCTGTCACTCTAGATATCAGTGTGCTTGCTGTGTGTCACTGTAGAAACTACGATGCCAAGGACACATGCTGTGTAACTGGTTTGACAGGTCAGAAGAGCCGGTCTGGTCGAGTGTCATTTTTTGAAATCCTGCGTAAGAAAATTTCTAAGAATGAATCAGCTTAATAAGGTGTGATATACTTCAGATGTCATCCCCAGCAGCCAAACAGCATTTTAAAGTGAGGTGTCACGTTAAAAAACAAAAAAGTGCACAAGGAGCATTTTAAGAGGAGCTCATCTTTGCACTTTGCAAGGTCAAGCTGCAAACCTGCAGAACTGCTTTTGTTTTGTTAGGCTGTATTCTCGGAATCTATGCTTCATGTCAGATCATTACAAGGTCACATATGAACATTTGCCTGAGAGACTTATATTATGAATTAAAGGAGTTGTAAAGGCAGAAGGTTTTTTATCTTAATGCATTATATACATAAAGATAAAAAAAAATTCTGTGTGTTGCACCCCAGCACCACCCTAATTACCTACCTGAGCCCCTTCTCTCTCCAGCGATGTCCACGATCCCCTTAGTCATTCAGGACACTCCTCCTGATTGGCTGAGACAGAACAGCAGTGCCAGTGGCTCCCACGTCTGTCAATCAAAGTCAGTCAGCCAATCAGGGGAGAGAGGGGCGGGGCCAGGTCAGGGCTCTGTGTCTGAATGGATACGCAGAGCATTGACTCGTCTTGGGTGCCCCCTGTAGCAAGCTGCTGGCTGAGGGTCACTCAAATGAGGGAGGGACTAGGAGCAGCGAAGACGGACCCGAGAAGAGGATCCAGGCTGCAACCAACTGCACAGAGGAGGTATGTATTTTTAAGAAAAAAATAAAACAAGCCTTTACAATCACTTACCTAACCCTAAGGACCTCATTTCCTTTCCAACACTAATGGTGGCCATACATGCTTACTTCTTTTATCCAATGCATGTGTGTCTCGATCAAAATGATTGAATCCGCAAAAACTTGAATAACTATAAATCCCTTCTAGTCAATTTAGATTCAGTTTAGATTGGCTGGGTTTATCAGCCAAGGACAGAAAAAAATATATTGTTTTGCATCGATTGGCAGCACTAAGTTACTTTGTTGATGGTACGATTTCATTTTGATGGATCACATTATGAGACTGCATGGTTGAAACAGGGATGCAATCTATAACTTACAATCATAGGTTACTGTATAATTTTTTTTTTTTATATTTATGTGGTAGCGCACTAATTTTTTGTTTTATATTTCAATGGACTGAATATTTAAGGTTTTTTAGTTGCTGCACCATTTTTTCACTGAGTTTGGTTTTGTATACCATCCTGATCATTGTTATTTTTCACAAATTTGTTCACTTGTTTTATTGATTTAATAGGGCTTAGCGCCGATTTTTACTCCATTATACTGTATAATGGCAACATCCCATTGTGTCATATTGATGAAATGTATTTTTGACTATAAATCAATTATTCCCATAAGAACTGATCAATTGGAAACAAAAATTGATCATTTATCAAAGCGTGCATCACTAGGCCCTCATTAGGCTCTATTCGTATGGGCAATTACACATGCTGCAATTTCCATCTGCAGGAATCTGCAGATTCTTTGGCTGGAATTGAGCTGCATGCTTTGTGTGCCTCTAGCCTCAATCACCGCAGGTAATCACTGACTGTGCGATTGTATGTGTTCAGAGATTGCAGCTAGTCACATATATCTGTCAATTCCAGCTTGAAGCAGAGCTCTGGCCCCCTACCAAAAAAATTAAAGTCAACAGTTACAAATACTGTTGCTGCTGATTTTTATTATTAGGACACTTACCTGTCCAGGGATCCCGCGATATCGGCAAAACAGACGATTTTTAAATCGGCTCTCGGGTGCTGCCGCCGCCATGCAGGCTTCACAGCCGGTTCCCTACAACGCATGCGAGAAGTGCGTTGTGCTTTCTGAATGGCCCGGCGGCAGTGGAAGGAGGAGTGGGGCTGAACTTTCAGGGGACCTTACCATAGCGAGGTCTCCTCCCAGAAGTGGAGACAGGTACCTGTCAAAAACAGGTACCCGCTCCCCCCCTGAAAGTTGTCACATGTGGCAGCGGAGGGGGATCAAAAAAGATAACAAGCGGAGCTTCCCCTTTTGGGTGGAGCTCTGCTTTAAGCAATCTGCAGATTCTTTCTGCTGGATATTGCAACATGTGTAATTGCCCATGTGAATAAAGTTTTTTGGTAACTATAGGTGTTGGGGAGAGCATGCAGAGCTTTAACATTAGAACCATACTGCTAATTAATTTCTCTGAGAGCAGTCACCATTAGTTTTGCGCTCTATTATACTCCCCTATTGACTGCCTAAATTATGCTATTTAAAAGCAATGCTTGTTTTTTAAATGGGGGGGGGGGGGGGTAAAAACTGAGTGTAAGGCGACATGGTGATTTATCTAATGCTTATGGTAATTTTTGAGTCCGGACTCCATGTTTTTATTAACTGACAACGTTGTCAAGGTTGTTGGGTGGAGAATTAGTCTATGTGATGTGATGTTTTTTTCACCACTAATATTATTAGTTGTCACAATAAAGGTTGTCAATATTAGTCATACTAACTGGATTGCATTTGGTACCTCCTTTATTTAGAGGCCTTTCCCTAAATTCTTTTGCTATTTATTGTCTCTTTGAGGTACACTGATCCGCGCCTAATTTGGTCAGTTAATAGACTATCCATAATATTTGCCCTCTTTTCTTGTGCTGCCGTGTGGGTAACACACTATTTAACATAGAGGACCTCTGCTAAGATTCAGAGCCTATTCACACCAGAAACTGTACATTTTCTGCATGAGCATTGATGTGCGTTTAATGCACATTTTTATAGGCATGTACATGTGATTTTCCCAAATGTTTTTTAGGGGCTTGTCTGCTTGCATTTCCTTTGAGGTCACTTCCTTCTCCTTTCTTCTTTGGCCGTTTACATGCACAGAGCTGGGCTTACATGCATTTACACGTTGTGTTAAAAAAATGCAGCTTGCTGTACTTTTTCACTGCATTGAATTGTACTGCAATAGTGTGAGCTATGCCCATTAGATAACATGGATTTTGGACCGTATATGCAGTGGGAATGCAAAATGCAGCCCACTACACCTGGCGTGAATGGGCTCCTAAAGTAAATGTAAATGTAGTGCTACCCCCAGTTAAGAGAGCCGCTGGTTTGTTTTCGGGCCCTGTGTACAGTACCGCCAACCCCCGGCAATCTTACTCGACCCACTCTGGCACAGTTAGTCTAGGGTTATACTTATACCACATTCAATTGTACTGCATGAATTAATCTCTAAACAGCAAGACAACACACTAAGGCGAGAGATTGATTATAACGGTTTTACTCTTATAGTAAATAGCATAGGTATAACATCACACATGCAACTGGCTTGTAGAGCCCTGCAGCCATCAATTCAGCACACTATAATGGCGCTGCGCGGTACTACACCACGCGTAGCTATTATGGTGTGCCCGCCCTATGGTGCACTAAACAATATATTATCTCCCCACCCGAGTCAGGCCTGACATGGAGTAAATCTCAGTCACTTCCTATAAGGATTTCTTCGCATGCCAGCTTTCGGTGGTGCACTTGATGAAATTCTAGTTTGTAATCCACAACGGCAGTAACTTGGAACAACTATACTGGGAGGGGGGGGAACACTTCAACTCTGTCCTGCTACCGGTCTCCCCCCGTGGAACAGCAGATAAACGAACTGTGGGCCTATGCAGTTCTATAGGCCTGAACACAACACAGTCTATTGGTCTGAGCAGGTGCCCGCTCACCACTCCGGACGCGATCCCAGTCCAGGACTTCCACCTGCTGTGTATCCGCACCCAGCATCTGCAACGATCGGGTCCCCGGTCCAACTGATGTCCTCACTCGACAAATCAGGATCCACCCAGGCTCCTCAGTGGGGTGGAAGGCTCTTCGGAAGTCACGCAAGGCCCCAGGCTTCGGGCCTTGCACCGCAGCAGATCCGCACAGGAAGACTGGTTGCTTGCAGCGCGGTGTCCAAAGAGGCCGAGCTCCGCCTCGCCTCTTCCTTAAATAGCCTCTCCCATGAGTCTCTGTGGTGGAAACTTTCCCCTGAGGCCGGATGGGGTTCTGGGTAACGTAGTCCCGGGGCCTTAAAGGAGACCCCGCTACATAAACACAATCACTAAAATCTTATACGTGCTTTAACATGTTAACATGATTGCTTATTGAATTACGTAAAGTTCCTGCAGGACAGTGCTTTCATGATTTTTGGTATTTTGTCTAATGTGGATATGCTCTAAACAAATTTGGTGAAATTGGAGAAACCGGTTTGGAAAATTGTTGGCTGAACAGCGGCTGCATCCAATTAAATGCAACAGCTGTTTAGGTATTCTAACAAATAGAATAGGTAAGGGTTTAAACTCCCGTAAAACTTTGAGCGCTGTCTTTGTACCCATTGGGGAGATCTGCCCCCACTATTTGTCATGGTGACCAATGTCACTAAGACAGAAGGTGAGGCGAAATATAAAAAGTCTACACTGAGACAGCAGTAGAGGAGTTGGGTTATCCTCTAATGTGTGAACTGTTTCAGTGACAGCTGGCAAAGACTGGTTTTCCCCTTAGTTTGGACAGATTTTAACTCACTTAATATAACAATGATAAGGAGGAGTGTGTAGGAATATATTTACAAGTGGGGCAAAAAAAGCAATTAAACATAACGCATATTGTAACCCTTCCATATTCTGTACAAAACAAAAAAAGTAAAAGGAAGATTTTTTTTGGATTTTTTTTTTTGTAGGTAGATGATATTTGACTTAATGGTATGTACTTCAAGTGATGGAGAAAACATGAATTCATGCAGAAAACCCGCAGGGAGAATAGAAATCTCTCACTAAACCAACATTCTGAAGTGCAGACACCACAGCTAACATTACCAGGAACAATAAGCTTCTTTTTGCAAAAAGAGATATATAATACATCTGTATTTCTGTATATTGTACTTGATGTAGGACCCTTTCACACTGGGTGTATTCTGTTCCGATCAGCTCACAGATCCCCTGTAGGAGGATGACAAATGTGTGTGTTTCTGCAAAGTGGACACAGACAGAGTCTGCTCTATAGGCAGCCAGGAGAAAACAGACTCCACTGACCGTTCACACCTGACTAACCTCCAATTCACCTAAATGGAAAAGGACCGACACCCTTCCTTTTTTTTGGAAGGCTGGATCGGATCCGAAGGCAGATGGCTGTAAATCAACACAAGTACATTTCCATCCTTCTTTCCATAGGAATGCCTGGGCGTCCTGTTTAGGTCCACCAAAAAATCAGGGGTGGTCCGATCAGGTCCACCTGTCAGTTTAAGGCCCCTTTCACATGTGGGGATCGCTCCATTAATCCCCGCTGAGCAAGCAGATGACAGGTCCCTCTCTGCTCACTATGCAGGGACGGACCTGTCAGAGCCCCACTGTTCTCTATGGGGAGATTGGATGAAAACGGACAGCCTGTCCATTTTCATCCCATCCGATCCAATCCGCGGGATGGATGGTGAACGTATCACCATCCGTCTGTTTTGAGCGGATCTTGTCGGATCTGATGGCAGAAAGCTCTATCTGTCTCAAAAAATATATAAAAATGTTGTTTGGGTACAACAGTGCATGACCACCACGTCATTCAAAGTGCGACAATGCTGATGCTGAATGCTGAATGCTGAATGCTGAAAATAGGCCTGGGCAGGAAGGGGGTAAAAGTGTCATGTATTGAAGTGGTAAAAAAAACATGTGAATATTTTAAAATTTTCCTTTGGTTTTTGCTTTATATATGTCTTGGGCCTCTGTAATTACTGTAGTAAAATGCCCATTTACTTACCTTGCTCAGATGCAATAGCATATAGCAAACCCCTTTCATTCCTTTTTCCATACTCCCCTGGGTTCCTGGATATGTTTAGGGAAGATGAGTTTTTCTACTTCTCTCCCTCAGCAGCTCAAATAGGCCAACTTCATGAGACAGAAGTAGCTGGACATGTGATCTGCAGGCAAGTGAGAGGCCCTCCACTGTCAGAACCAGCATGTGGGCAGCAAGTGGATTCTAAGGGCACACAGATTTGCTGGAAGACCAACCCACTCCCTAATTGGTCCTAGAGTACTCCAGTTACAGTGAGGTTCCCCGTGGTCTGGAATACCTCCAGCAGTTCAACTGTGTTACCAAAGAAGTTTCGACCCTGCTGTGCATTATTCCTTCTAACCTTGGACCTGTTTAGTAAACTGCAAGTTACAGTTACCTTCTCTGTCATTATTTGGCCAATTACCTATTCTGTTATACTATTTTGTCTGTAGATTAGAATACATGAAAATTAAAGTCTGAAATATTGAAATTACCATATTATCAAAAACCTAATAATAATCCATAATTAGGCAGCAGCTTGGCAGTAACTACTAAAACAGTCCGACCTCAATTTACATAATGAACTTATTAATAAAGTAGTATTATCATAAAGATGGATTTTCAGTGACATGGGTAGGAGCAAATGTGTTGGATTAACTAGATATTAACATATACATTAACCCCTGTGGCCTCTACTAGATTTAAAACATGTTAAATCTGTGACTGAAAAATATTAATTATGGAACAAGCGGAAGAAGCTATCAATAGTACTAGAGAAAAAAAAAGAAATTGAGTTCTTAAATTTCCCATTTCTTTTGTTCTGCTTCCCCAGTCTAAGCACTGCAAATGTGATCCCTATAACTGATCCAGTTGTTGTGAGATAGCTGTAACTTACAATCTCAGTAGGGTTGGCAGAGTCTGACTTAATCCAAATGATATCTTGCAGGCCATAGGAAGCTTTGATTAAAAACTTGTGCAGACCTTGACAGCTCAGAAAGGTAAAAAAATCATAGTATATTTAGTTCCAGCAATTAAATGTGCTGAGAACAGCAACTAAAGACACACTGAAAAGAATGTGGGACTAATCATACAGAGCTACAGAGTGAGAAAGGGACAAAATTATTTAAAGGCAAACAAATAACAATGCATGTTTAATATGACATCTATAAAGGGACAGCGACCTTGGACATGGACCACCCATACATATGAAATCAAAAATGGCAAGATTGGGCAACAGTTAACTCATGTTTAAGGGTACTTTAAAGGAAGACTTCAAGCAATATAACTAGAAATGACAAAGCACAGTACGTGTAAAGTATTAATTACATTTACTTCAGCGTGTCCTTTCTGAGTTATAGTTCTCTGAAAACTGAGAAATGTGCAGAGAGTGTAGCTGTACCATTGAAGTGGAAGTCTGGGCTAAGCCTATCTACTCCTAAACCTGCTCCCACCCCCAACCCTATACTAACTATCCAGTAGAGGAAAGATACCTATACATACCTATTCTTAGGACGCTCTGGTCCAGTCACATGATTGGCTCTTAGTAGTGGGCTTCATGGGAAAGAGGAGGAACAGCCGACAACGGATGTCCCATGGTAAGCCTATAGGTGACGTCACTACACAGGCATTCAATCCGTTGTCGGTGATCTCGCCTCTCCACTGAATTGCACAAACAAGGTCCATAAAGACATGGATGAGTGAGTTTGGGCTGGAGGAACTTGACTGGCCTGCACAGAGTCCTGACCTCAAACTCATAGAACACCTCCGGGTTGAATTACAGTGTAGACTGCGAGCCAGGACTTCTTATCCATTTCAGTGCCTGACCTCACAAATGCGTTTCTGGAAGAATGGTCAAACATTCCCATAGACACACTCCTTTCCAGAAGAGTTGAAGCTGTTATAGCTGCAAAGGGTGGGCAAACGCAATATTGAACCCTACGGACTAAGACTGGGATGGCATAAAGTTCATGTTCGTGTAAAAGCAGGCGTCCCAATACTTTTGGTAATATGGTGTACGTTATTACTGCCAATAAAATCTAGGGGATTTACATTTAAAGCGACTAATTCCAATAAAAAAAATAGCGGTGAACTAGAGAGATAATGGACCAGAAACACTGACTTGATGGTACGGTTGCACTCACTGCACTGTTTTTGGAGAGGACATTTCAGTGATAAGTGTAATTAGCTCTTTACACTTTTCTTGTCTCTACTGTAATTTCTAGTTATGTTAAAGATATTTTTGCCCTTTTCAATCTCCTTTACTAAATTATTGCACTCATCCTAATTACCAAGCATAAATCTCTGTGAACATAAATGTTTTTATCTGGTGATCCTGACAATTTGTTCAGAAAATTACCTTACCTGACAATGTTGCAATACTGCTACTGAAATTCCAGCAGCATTCCCACCCTTACCCAGCAGTTCTCCCTCTTAGGACTAGAATCATGCCTGGTTGTGTTAGCGATTCCTACAGGGTAGCTATGCCTGCATGTTATAGGAAGTGCTAACAACATTGAGTTGTACAGATCCAAGGACCAGTGGCGTAGCGTGGGGGGGCAAGGGGGGGTCGCCCCGGGCGTGAAATTTTAAGGGGGGCAGCAGCAGGCGGCAGGTTACCTGCAGCTCTTCTCCTGCACTGTGCAGTCTAGGAGACTGTGAGCTCTTCTGCTTCGCTATGAGGAAGAAGTTGTGGTTCAGTCCTGGCTTAGGCTCCAACGGTGACACTGACACAGCAGTGAGTTTATGAACACTGAAGACCATCCGTGATGATCCCAGGGATTGTGACCGTGCGGAGACTGGGGGGAAGGAGGAGGGCAGGCGACTCATGAGGCATCCTATCCATTATACGCCACTCACCACACATGCTGTTCGTCCACTTAGCCCGCCCCACAGCCCGGACTTCCGACCACCGCCGCTTCTCCTGAGTCCTGCATGTGCCTGTCAGTGTGCTGCTACGTGGCCCCGGCACCGACCACCCCAGGACTGGAGGAAACCGGGGCCAGGAGGAAGAGGATGAGGCATCATCCACACAGACAGAAGCCCCTCCTTACCAACATTTGCATGGACATTGTGAGTACACCTCTACAGAGGAAAGCTCTGTACGGGATAATGGCAGCCGGAGGAGGGGCTGGGGCTAAGCTCTGAACTGGAATCTGTGGGAAAGAGAGCTTTGTTTTTGGGGGGAGATGTACACAGCGCACCCCCCTCAACCCTGCATGCTGCACACAGTGCTACCCCTTTAACCCTGCAAGCCACACACAACGCACCCCCCTCAACCCTGCAAGCCACACATAGCGCACCCCCCTCAACCCTGCAAGCCACACACAGTGCACCCCCCTCAACCCTGCAAGCCACACACAGCGAACCCCCCTCAACCCTGCAAGCCACACACAGCGCACCCCCCTCAACCCTGCAAGCCACACACAGCGCACCCCCCTTATCCCTGCAAGCCACACACAGTGCATCCCCTCAACCCTGCAAGCCACACGCAGCGCACCCCCCCTCAACCCTGCAAGCCACACACAGCGCACCCCCTCAACCCTGCATGCCACACACAGAACACCCCCAACCCTGCACGCCACACACACCACACCCCCCAACCCTGCACACCACACACAGCGCACACCCCTTAACCCTGCAAGCCACACACAGCGCACCCCCCTCAACGCTGCACACAGCGCACCCCCAACCCTGCACGCCACACACAGCGCACCCCCTCAACCCTGCACGCTGCACACAGCGCACCCCCTTAACCCTGCACTCCATACACAGTGCACCTCTGAACCCTACATTCCGTACAAAACGCATCCCTCAGCCTTGCACTCCATACACAGCGCACCCCTCAACCCTCATTGCTAATAATTAGTTATATTTCTTCTTTTCTGTCTATTGGTGGGTCCCGTCACTTCTGCAGTCTGTGGTGTTCAGGCAGTGAGATGATGTGCTTTAACCTTAAGCAACAAATCAGTGGGATGTAATGATGTGATGTAACCTCTAGCAACCAATCAGTGAGCTGTAATGATGTTCTGCAATGTCTAGCAACCAATTAGGGAGCATTAATAATAGGCAGTAACCTCTAGCAACCAGTGAGTGGTAATAATGTGCAGTAACCTTCAGCAACACATCAGTGAACAGTAATGATCTGCTGTAATCTCTAGCAAGCAATCAGTGAGCAATAATAACTTGCAGTAACCTCTAGCAACCAATCAGTTTGTAGTAATGATGTGCAGTAACCTCTAGCAAACAATGGGTAAGCGGTAATTATGTGCAGTATCGTCTAGCAACCAATCAGTGAGCAAAAATAATGTGTGTAGTGGTCAGTATAGGAATCAGGTAGGTCAGATTAGTGGTCAGTGTAGGAATCAGGTAGGTTAGTATAGTGGTCAGGTAGGTCGGTGTAGGAATCAGGTTGGTCAGTTCTACTAGAAGGGACTCAGAGAGTGCTAAAAATCCATGGGTTAGGGGGCGAAAATCTCTTGCCCTGCCCCATGTGTTGACAACCCACGCTACGCTACTGCCAAGGACATGCAAAAATGTGTAAAAGGAAGCGGCATTATGGCACACACCACAGCACTAGAGATAAACAGGGCCAGGAGTTCACGTGACCAGACCACCAAGAAAGAGAAAAAAAGTATTTGTAGAGAAAATTTTCTAACTTTGCATTGATATCAGTGTGGTGTTCTGAAAGCTTCGCACTGACATTTACCTTTGCTAATGAGCCTTTCAATGTACTTTATCCTTTAACACTTGCTGCTGTCTTTTCTAGGTAAAGTAGAATTCCAGTCAAGTCCTAACACTACCTAAACCTGATCCAGCTCCCATTCTATACAAGGTTTAACTACCCTGTAAAGGAAAGATGTCTATAATTACCTATTCTGAGGGCGCTCCAGTCCATTCACATGATCTTTCCAGTGTCTGGCTTAAGTGAAGAGTAGAGGTTGCTGAGAATGGATGCAGAGCCTATCTGATAATGTCACCCATAGGCTAACTATGAGTAATCAATTGTTGGCTGTGCCTCCTCTACTTTGAAGCCGGTACTGGGAACCGATCATGTGACCAGACTGAGCGCCTTCGGCATGGGTAAGTATACACATCTTTCCTTTCACAGGGTAGTTAGAATAGGCCTAGGTATAGTTGGGATTTGACTGGAATGCTACTTTAAATTTCTTGCAGCTCTTTTTTAGAAACAATCATATCCTCCCATGGTGCTCCACCAAACGCCAATCTGCCTTGGAAAACGATGGCTGAAATCTGAAAGGATGAATGTGATAGGATGACTTTTGCCCAATAAAGTCGGCGTTAGTACAAAAGGATTCATTAAAATGAATTCCAGAAAACTGCATTATAAAAATTGTCAGTTAGCTTATATTAGCCAGTATTTTTTAAACTCAACGCTTATGTTCTGTTTGTAGTTCTTTATTTAAAAGCACAAACCCTTCAAATTCTTCTCTTAAACAAGCAGTGTAGCGTGCCATGCTTGTGTGAAGCTCTTTTTCTGTTCAAAGAGTCAATTGTATAACTTCACAAAAAAGAATGTTTTCATTTGTTAAGTCCAACTGTAACTCCTCTACCTCATAGAAAATACACAGTCCTCATTGTTACCAGCATGTAATGTTCCAGAGTCCAATCTTTAATTTGCACCTCAGGACAATGCAAAGTGCAATGGAGTGTTTTGACCAATGGATGAGATATGATATGACTTGATATGAAATATGAAAATACTGATAAATAATAGGTAGGATATAATCTGTTATATTGATTTTGACGTCGCTCAAAGTAGACATGTAGGCTGAAACCGCTCCTTATTGTTTATTTACCTGGGCTGGTGAAAGAGTAGCTGCGATCCTTTCCTCTGATATTATATGACAAAATGATAAGACCCCTTTCACACTGGGGCAGTTTTCAGGCGCTATTGCGCTAAAAATAGCGCCTGCAAACCGACCTGACACAGCGGCTGCTGTTTCTCCCGTGTTAAAGCCCCAAGGGCTTTCACACTGGAGCGGTGCGCTGGCAGGACGTGAAAAAAAGTCCTGCTAGCCGCATCCTTGGAGCGGTGAAGGAGCGGTGTGTATACCACTCCTCCACCGCTCCTGCCCATTGAAATCAATGAGACACCGCGGCTATACCGCCAGCACTGCGCCTCCGCAGAGGCGCTTTGCGGTGGTTTTAACCCTTTTTCGGCCGCTAGCGGGGGGTAAAACCGCACCGCTAGCGGCCGAATACCGCCGCAAATCCAACGGTAAATCGCCGCGATTTACCGCCACTGCCGCTCCCGCCACAGTGTGAAAGGGGCCTAAGAGCAAGCAAAAAAGGGGTGATTTCTGATTCGTTACAGGGGACCATTAAATATGTTAAGAATTAAAAAAAGTAACAAGCATAAACAATCAAGGAGTGCAGTAATGTAGTCAGATCAGTGAAAGATTAATTGCTATGGGTTATTGCACTTTGCACATGTATAAAAGCATACAACGGTCAGATTTTCCGACAACAGCCTGTCATCACACTTTTCCCATCGGAAAATTTGATCGTGTGTACGGGCCTTTAGACTAAAGCCACTTCCACCCTTCTCTCCTTTCCCCCTCTAACCATTTGGCAGCTAAAATAAAATAAACACCTTCTGAACCTTTTTTTACTCACCTAACTTAGCTGTCTATGCCCCTTGCTTTCATCACGTGGTGTCCAGTGATCCAGCTCTGCAGTTTATGTGCACTAACTGGTCCCTTCTTCATGATGTCATCTCTCTATAGCAGCCTTTTGGATTTTTTACAGGGCTGTGCTGTGGATCGAACATGAATTTCACCTAAATCCAAGTAGTTCAAGGTTCAGAAAACCCCTGAAAAAAATGGTCATATTTGGCCCATTCGCCCATCTGAATCCCTGGCTGCTAAAATGCAAACAATTCAGCTGGTCGATGTTACCAACCAAATATGGTCATGACCATATTTCCACATTGGATCAATAAAGTCACCAAAGAACCTCCGGGACTGTTTAAATTACAACAGTGCTAGGAATTCTGTAATTTAGCTGCTGGGCAACATTGTTCAGTGGTGGGTCATTGTGCCTGCAGGGAAACATTGTCGGGTCATTATGATTGAGGATGGATCTTCATTAGACCCTGTACTGTGCCTACCCTGAAACACTCCATGTATTCTTGGAGGACCAGATGTGGGAAAGAGGCCATTGTTCCCCACTTGAAGGTATCCCACTATTGTTGACAGACACGTGGCCTGGTGTGATTTAAGGAAAGCAGGGCTGCATGCTCACTATTCCTTTCCTAAGCTTAAAGCTTAAAGCAATATTAAACCCAAAACAAAAAAATTTAATACCTTGCAGCTTACCAATCTTTAGATGTGGTGGCTGCAATAGTTTTCTTTTTTTAAGCTTTTTTTTTACTGGTGATCTGGCTAGTAACACTCCTCCCGTATTAGAGTGCCCCCTCTGTAGAAGGAGCACATGGGCCCTTTTGGACAGCAGCATTGTCAGTCTGGGGGGGGGGGTGTTAGATGTGCTAGCAGATTTAGACACACTAACAAATTAAAGCCGAGCCAAACTCCAGCTAACACTTTTTAAAAGTTTTTTAATTGTAGAATTAAACTAGGTGGATGCAGCATCGGTCCGATACTGCATCTGTCCCTTGCCGGCTCTATCACTGAGAACCAAGCAATCAAACTGCACTCTGCTGTGCCCCCTCCTCACTCACTAGAGTGCTGGTCTGTTGAGGGGGCGGGAGTGGCCAGATCAGACTCACAGCGGCTCGCTGACAGGCTGAGTCGGGTGACAGTCCAGGCATGTGAGCGGATACTGACTCCATTGTCGTGATTTTGCCTGAGCCTGGCCCGACACTGTGACATCAGCTAACAGCGGGCTTCAGCCTGCTGTCAGCTGAAAACAGGTCACAGCAGTGCAGAACAAACTGTGATCCACAGGAGAAGTACAACAAAATGAGCTTTGACTGTACTTCTCCTTTAAGCAGTTACAGCAAACATTTTTTTTTCTTTTTGGGATAAAAGTTTTACATGAATAAATAAAAGATGATCATTGTTAGCACACCCATCAGTGGTTAATGGTTTGTCTCATTCTTCTGTTTCATCTGCAGAACAGGTTGTTCTGTTGAAAAACAACAACTTAATGGGTGGATCAACTGGTGAAAATGAAGGACTGGTGAAAATGAAGGACAGAAAGTATAATAAAGAAAACAAATGCAGCCATCATATCTAATAATTGGCAAGTTGCAATATAAAAAATGTTTAATACTGCTTTAATGGCATTTAATCCTTACAAACCTCTTATTGAAAACAGCATACTGTAAACACACTGTGCATCTTGCTTCAGTGTATCAAGATTAAGGAACAACATTACTTCACCACACTCACCTCAGCTTATATTCTAAATATCAATGAGGATTTTCCAGGACAGGTTTGAATCGGATTGCATTTCTTACAGCCTGTTTCCTGACAGTGGCAGTTGGTGCCAGGGGGGACGCGGCAAACAAACCAACTGACCCCTCCATGTGGGTACAAACGCAGTTGGACTCACGCAGGCGGCCATCTCCCGGATCTCCCCGTACATCCTCCCCCCAGTACCAGCCAATACGGCCGCTTCTCCTCTCAGCCAATCGGATCTCAGGACCCACTTCCTGATTGGCCGGGGGAGAAGCAGGGAGACAATAGTGAATTATAATTTGCTATTGTCACACAACTGGGTTGGCTCAGGGCACATTGCTCTGCGCCCCGAGCCCACACTTTTTTGAAGCCAATTAGAGCCTTAGGCTTTAATCATGTGCTTAAAAAACAAAACACTATTGAAATCCGTGCCTCCAGCATCCTGCATGTAGATTAGGGGCCGGGATCATGGATTGGGGGGGCGGCGCCCCTGCGCCCCTAAGGGACGGGCCGCCACTGCTTCCTGATGCAAGTCAATAGAGATTCAAAATCAGTTGGAAACAAGTGAAAAATGAAGGCCACCTGCAAAGCCCAGGACAGCAATAAACCAGGGGTTGTAGCTCTCCGCCACACTATCAAAAAAATAAAAAAGTAGTTTTGCACAGGCACATATTTTAAGGCATGGAAAAATAACCCAAATATGTGCAAAAAAACAACATGCACTCCTTCTAACACAGCTTCAGTCCAATCTCTTTACCAAATAATAGATCTTCTCAATTTTACTGAATGATCATTATGTGTGCCTTCTCTCTTAAGTGTTGTGATTATCCTCAGAAACTCAAGTGGAAAGAATGTAAGGCAGTGTAAGCACCCTGGCTATGAGCCATTACTTCAGATTTGCATATTACTGAGTCATGCATGAGGAAGTAGATTTGAAAATTCTCCATACGGTGAAATGAACAGTCGCAGACTTTACAAATTGCAGAAACCGTAGCCTTTACAACTTACAATTTCATATCAGGAGGAAAAAAATCAGAAACTCTGTCAGATCAAAATATATCAGAACAACTAAAAATATATTGTGAAATTGTTTATATGTTCTTTGACCCTTACTGCATTTTAGTTTTGTACTGATTTATTGTTGAGTTCTAGGGTGGGGGAAAGAAAAAACTTTAAATATATTCCTTAACCACTTGACCTCCGGAAGATTTACCCCTCTTCATGACCAGGCTTTTTTTTGTGACACGGCACTGCATTACTTTAACCACTTCCCGTCCGGCCTATAGCAGAATGACGGCCGGGCCGTGGTTCAGTTATCCTGACTGGACATCTAATGACGTCCAGCATGGCTAATCACGATGTAAACAGGAAGAGCCGTTGATCGGCTTTTCCTCACTCGCATCTGACAGACGCAAGTAGAAAAGAGACGATCAGCTGCTCTCCTGACAGGGGGGGGGTCTGTGCTGATTGTTTATCAGTGCAGCCCCCCCTCGGATGCCCGCCCAGGACCACCGGGATGTCGCCGGGACCACCAGGGATGGCCACCACATTGGACCACCAGGTATGCCCCCCCTAGACCACCAGGGAAATGCCAATCTGTGCCCAGGCAGCTGCCAATCAGTGCCCATCCACAATGCTTACCAGTGCCAGTGCCACCAGGGATGCCTATCAGTGCCATCTATCAGTGCCCATCAGTGCCACGTATCAGTGCCCAGCATTGCAGCATTGCAGCCTTTCAGTGCCCATCAGTGTTGCCTATCAGTGCCCACCAGTGCCACCCATGAGTTTCCATCAGTACTGCCTATCAATGCCAATCAGTGCCGCCTACCAGTGCCCATCGTCAGTGCCTGTCAGTGCCCATCAGTGCCACCTTATTGTTGCCACCTCATCGGTGCAGCCTTATCAGTCCCTGTCAGTGCCGCCTTATCAGTGCCCATCAGTGAAGGAGAAAACGTACTTATTTACCACATTTTATAACAGAAACAAAAAACTTTTTTTTTTCAAAATTTCCTGTCTTTTTTTATTTGTTTAGCAAAAAATAAAAACCACAGAGGTGATCAAATACCACCAAAAGAAAGCTCTATTTGTGGGAACAAAATGATACAAATAGATACACTGGCACAGAATGCAAGAAAAGAAAATATGTTCACAACCTAGATACATTCATTCTAAAGTTATGTTAACAGTCTTGCTTAGATTGCTAAATCAAGAATCATAGAAGGGCTGAGCTACCTACTTTCTCTGGAGAAAATACTGTTTTAGCATTTCCCTCCAGTGCTGCTGACATGCTCAAAAGAAAAGGCAAAAGGGATCAGGAAGTCCCTGATAAAGGAAAGGATTAGAGTTCAAACAGACTAATCCTTTTATTATTCAATATGTAACAATCCCACCAAGAGAGGATAGTAGAGGATCATTTTAACAAAAGGTATTGCATTTTGCTTGTAAATGGAAGAAAACATTTAAAAAGATACCGCCATAACGCCCTTTGCGTGGAAGAAAATTTCAGCAATAGGACCAAACTGCTTTTAGGTGGCACAGTAAAAACTGGAAAATACTACTTGTACTGTCACGCTCAACAGAATTTATGGCGGTATCTTTTTAAATGTTTTCTTCCATTTACAAGCAAAATGCAATACCTTTTGTTAAAGTGATCCTCTACTATCCTCTCTTGGTGGGATTGTTACATAATGAATAATAAAAGGATTAGCTATATAAGTACCTAAATAATATTAATAATAATAATAATAATTATTATTATTATTAGTCTGTTTGAACTCTAATCCTTTCCTTTAGGCTGGGTTCACACTTATGCCCTGTGAATTTGGTCCGTTTTTTGTCCATTCTGAGGTGCGAATTTTACCGCGATTTTGCTGCGATTTTAACACGAATTTCAGGAGTGGGACTGCGATTATGTTCTAGCCAATGGAATTAAAGTGTACAAAAAAAAAAAAGGTGTTAACTTTCTGGTTTATGTGGAGAATCGCGTGGTGGAATTTGCATATATGTGAACCATCATTGCGATTCCAGAACGATTTACACTGAAGTCTATGGAGACTAAATTCGCAACGCAACGCAGTAAAACCGGACAAGACGCTTTTTTTATCGCATCGCATTCGTTGAGGAATCGCAACGCATGTATGTGAACGACCGTCATTGAAAACAATGACTTTAGGGAGGACATGCGAATTCAAAGTGTTTTTGACGCATCACATTCGGTATGAAATCGCACAAGTGTGAACCGGGCCTTATCAGGGACCTCCTCCTGATCCATTTTGACTTTTCTTTTGAGCATGTCAGTAGCACTAGCACAGTATTTTCTCCAGAGAAAGTAGGTAGCTCAGCTCTTCTATGATTCTTGATTTAGCATAACTTTAGAATGAATGTATCTAGGTTGTGAACATATTTTCTTTTCTTGCATTCTGTGCCAGTATATAAGAGCTCAATCTGTACCGGCACAGGAAGATTGTATTTCCAAGATGGAACACAGGCATCCCCTAAATGCCAGACCTGAATTGGAAAGTAGTCCAATGAGCAAGTCAGTTTGCCGAGGCCATTCAGCTTACTATGCCTTTTTAGAATGGTCTGATTCAGTACAATACCAATTCAGGCTGATTGACACACTCATCCCTAGTTCCCAAGCAGGAATGTTATTGGTATGATGAGTTGGTAGCCTCACAAGAGCTCCAGATTACTCACATCTACTGTCATAGTTCAGAAGCAGGTCAGCAGTCATAGACCTTTTGTTTTGTACATGCCATCCCCTGCTACTAATTCCCTGCATCAGCTGTAATAGTTGTTGTCAGGGTGATGAGATGACACTGGGAGTCCAGTCCCAGCTTCAAATATGTTTATGGCTGCAAATGTGGTGGAGGTAAAGTATCAGTCCCCCTAAAACGAATAGTTCAATTCTAGGTGGAGCCTGGTGAGCTAGGTCAGCCCCTGGATTCTTGAATACTCAGTCAATGAGATCTCACTGAGAAAGTTCTCAAAATTGTTTCCGTTTACATTCTTTTTTCCTGCCCACTTTCTTTTTTTTTATTTCTCTCAACATTTGCTTTGCATCTTCCATAATGTACAAATTAATAAAAATCCAACAGATAAAATAGAAATAGCCATAGCAGGTTCACCTTTTTACAGAAAATCTGTAAGGTGAACTAACACTGGACCATCTCCCCATCCCCCGGTCCCACTGTACCGTAGACCGGCGATTACCCGCTAGGAGACAACGAATTGCCGCTTCACTGGTCTGAGGATTTGAAATCCCTGTGGATCTCTCTTCTGGACAGGACATGCTAGACGTGTTCTGATTGGTCGGCGCCAACCAATTAGAATGCCTCCTATACGTACCTTTATGAGGTGTGTTTAGAAGATTAAGATGCAAAGGGATTTCAAATCCTGGGACTGGTGAAGCGGCGACCCGATGTCTCCTAGCGGGTGCTTGTCGGTTTCAGGTACAGCGGGACCGGGGGGGAAGGGGAGAGGATCCAGTGTAAGATTTTCTGTAACAGTGAACTTACCCTTTAACAGCCTCCAACCTTAAAGTGGTACAGGCATAATCCACTTTAAGCCCTGGTTCACACTGATGCGATTTGACATGCGATTTGACATGTAAAATCGCATGTTAAATCGGCGATATTTGCCGCAAATTGCGGGCAATGGCACCGTCCTAATCGGTGCGACGCCGCATCTGCGGCGCTGCACCGATTTCAAAAAGTAGTTTACTACTTTTTGCGATTTCGGGCCGCGATTTACATTGACATCTGTGCAGAAACCTGCACAGATGTCCCTGTAATCGCGGCCGAAATCGGGACTGACAGGCAGGAGTGAAATCGTGTGAGTTCAGCTGAACTCGCACGGCTTCACTCCCGCAGCCCAGTGTGAACCTGGGCTTAAGTACACAATGGGACCAGAGCATGTGTGTAAAACGAAAATGTACTTAAAGTGAAACAATACCTTTTTTCACTTCTAGGGTGTAGTGGGGGGTCAGGGGCTGTAGTGGGGGTGTCAGGAGCTGTAGTTGTGGTCTCAGGGGCTGTAGTGGGGGGTGACAGGGGCACACTGGAACAGGGCAGGCTATGCTCTCGGAGCTTCAGCTCCTTCTACTGCGGCTGCAAAATGGCTGTACAGTACTTGTGAGGCACTTTACATACACTCACGGGTATGCCCTTACTCGCGAGTGTATGTAAAGTGAGTGTACTTAAAGCGGGGTATGCCTGTAGTAAAGTCATGCTAGATAAAATCTGCTGCCAGGCAGGGCTTTTATGACAGATGAGACCCTAGAGGTCTCTTCTGTTGTAAATGTCCCCTCTGCCTGTCAGTGGCTAATGTGATTTGAGCCGCACATGCTCAGGTCACATTTATGGCCCGCTCTGTGTGCCGCAGTAATATGAATCCAGTGTGCATGCGAGGGAGTAACATCACCACAGCCAGGCCATTCAATCGGCTGAAGATACAAAACCCAGAATAAAGCCCAGGCAAAGATGGAACGCCGGGGGAGCCATGACAGTGCTGTGCTGGACACTTCAGTTTGCAGGTCAGTCTGTCATAATGTGCTAGTATGCAGTGCATACTAGTAAATCATGACTTAAGCCTCCAAGGGGACCAGATTTTTTTTTTATACCGCTTTAAATCTTTAATCTGTACCTGAAAATATGTTCCTCTAAAGCAGTAGTAAACTCCAATTTTCTTATATGTGCACCTACAGGTCTCTACCATAATGTGCTAGTATGCACTGCATACTAGAACCTTATAATGTAGTTATTTTTTAAACTGAGCCATCCAGTGCTGAACTGACACTGCTCACAGCACTTTCATCTTCACCTGGTCTTCCTTCCAAGTTCGGGCTCTCCAGGCATTTGAATGGTCGGGCAGTGTTGACGTCATTCCCACACATTCTTTGCATTCAGGGCACACTTAGGGGAGGATTTAATAAAGACAAATAGACTGTGCAGTGCAGCGTCTCCAGAGCTTAGTACATGAGGTGAAGCTTCACTTTGGAAAGAATAAACAATCACATGCAAGGAAAAAAACAAAACTTTTTTATTTGCACACGATTGGATAATGGAAGTCAGCAGAGCTCCCCCTTATTTACTAAGCTCTGAAGCAAAAGCATGTGCACAGTCTATTTGCCTTTAGTAAATCCACCCCAAAGTGTGCCCTGAATGCAGAGCGCACTGCACATGCGTAGAGCTGGAGCCAATGTGAATATCTCCTAAACAGGTGCGTTTTTTTTATAAGCTTATCTTTAGGTAAAAATTCTAAGTTAGAGTTTACTACTGCTTAAGTTTATGTACACTCTACCAAAGAACTTCTGTTTGGTCCCGTTGGGTGTGCTAAATATACTATCTAAAATGTCTTGTTATATCAGTGCAAAAACTATCTGTTGATTTTACAAATATGTCAATGTCTTATGGGTTCATACGTTCATTGATGTTTTGCAATTGTGTATGCAATATGTGCTGTTTCCATCGTTTTCAGATTAACTGGTTCCTTCATATCAGGTGTTTAAATATTTGTAAATATGCTGAGATCATTTTTTAATCCTTCCTGTTTGCATCAAACATACATAGTTGAAATATATATAAGCCTCCTGTTACCTAGAACACTTATTCAAACATTGACAGTAATGTTCAGCATGGATTAACAAAAATAAATTACTTGGATTTATGAAATATTGATGTTAAATTGTTACAATCACCAACCACTTTATGTAATGTTTATGCAAGAATACGCTTTGTTGGATGGTTATGTTTTAGATTATCAGCCAAAGTTCATACATTTGTTTCTATGTACTTTTTCGTAAGAAAACAAGAAAGTAAGAGCCAATTCACACAGGGACGACTTTGGATCCGACTTCAAGTCGCCCCAAGTCGCCCCTAGTCGCCTCAAGTCGCGCTGCATGAGAAAATCAATGTAAGTGAATGGATCCGTCTTAATGTACACTACTGCAGTCGCTCCGACTTCAAAAAAGGTTCCTGTACGACTTCAATCTGACTTCTAGGTGACCTGTACCCATTGATTTCAATGGAAGTCGCCTCCAAGTCAGATCCCCTGTCTTAACTGAAGCAACTTTACAGGAAATAAAAATAGTTTTCTCGACAAACCCCTCCCTCACCCCTCCCTCCCACAGAGCTGATTACTCTTTGATTGGCCACTGGCAAAGTCCCCTGTCCTGGAGGCGACTTCAGTCGTGTTGTAAGTTGCCCCAAGTTGCGCTGAAGTCGCCCCAAGTCGCGCTGTGATTCAAACTCAAGTCGTGTTCATGTTGCCTCCCAAAGTCGTGCTGGAAGTCGTGTTGCCCCTGTGTGAATGAGGTCAAAGGGGAATATGTTTACCGTAATGTTATGTGTCTCTCAACTGCAATCCTGACACGTGTGTGTAAATAAAGAACTCGTTCAGCCTGCTCTCAGGACATCAGGAAATTGTAATTAACACTGTTAGTATAGCCTGAAAGTAGTTTACTCTGCAGAAGTTTTTGTCAATGGCAGCAAACATTCAAAGTCTCTAAACTCTCGAAAAGCAGATCCATACACAAGGCATTACTGCTAAAATCCACAGTGATAAAAAATTGGCAGTAAAAATTGGCAGAAGAAATGATTGATCATTCTACCTAAACTATAATGCACCATGTTTCTATGTGGGGTAGAAGAGAATTTTCTTACGTTCAGTACCTACCCTTGCTTCATCAGAGGGGCTTCATCAGAGGTTTGTGAAGCCCAGTCTTGTGGGTGTAACGCATAAGATGGAGACAGATGCATGACATTATCACGCTACCCGGAAGCCACCGTGTGAGCTAGTGTGGAGAATATACTCAAACTTGTACCTGATTGCTGGATGAACCTGTCTTAAAGTTATATGCCACTTTTTTTATGCGAGTATAATATTGCTGTATATTTTAATAAATCATTATACAGAAAACACTAGGAATGTTTATTTTTGTCTCTGGTGGAGAAAAAGAGGAGGAAGAGTGCAATATTCACCTAACGAGCGAAATATCTTGCTCTTTCAGTGGAGAACCCCTGGATTAATGGAAAGGTGTTGTGCATCTGACATGCTTAAAGGGGTTATAAACCCTGGGAGAAAAAACAAACAAAAAAACCCTGTAAGACAAAGGCATAATGAGATAGTATGCTTCGCATACTAGCTCATTTTGAAATCTTTACCTTAGAAAGAAGCCCTTCAGCAGGGCCTGCACACCACTGAGATGGCTGACATCTTCCCCTGTGTTTCTTCGGGGGTTTGCGGGCTCCAGCGCTATGAGTGGCTGAAGCCATGATGACGTCACTCACGTATGCGGCCATTTATGGCACGGGCTCTGAAGGTCCATGCACTCTGTATGCAGGGCCGGATTAACATAGGGGCTATTGGAGGTGCAGCACCAGGCCCCGACCATAAAATAGGCCCCCTGTCACACACCACACAAAAAAAAATGATCAAGCTTCGAGGGTCGTAGCTCAGCAACCTTGAGTCACAGAGACCCCAGATTTGGGAGGTAGGTAGCTGAAGTCCTATACCCCCCCCCCAAAGAATGAAAAAAAAAACATATATATAAATTTCCCACAGTAGCGATCAAGAAACGTTGATTGAACAATAATTAAAATAGTGTCTAAAAATAATCAATAAGTGTCCAAAAAGAATGTGTCAGTGACCATAAATGAGTAGTGAAAATGTATTACAATTCCACACATATGAAAAGCAGTCCTCTTTGAGATGTGAATTTTTTTTATGTGAATTAACACCAACTCCTCCACCACAGTGATAAACAGGAGATCAAGTCCCTTATGAAACAGGCTCACCAGATGCTCGTGTTTGGCAAAATAAGCTCAGGCTTTAAATTGAAGAATCACTTGTAAACGCCACACTCCGTTCTCTTGTCTGACTATACACTCCACAAGTAGGGAATAAAGATAGAGACAGAGCCTCCAATAGTGTAAAATCACTTAGGATGAAAAGTTTATCAAAATATGTATTGCACGTACATCAAATCAAAATAAAACAAGCCTTTGTGTTACATGGTACAAGACAAGCCGGGAATAGGGATGAGCTTTATGTTCCAGTCGAGCATGAGTTTGACTCGAACATTGGCTGTTCGACCGTTTGGCAAAATCGAAAAGCCACGGAACACCCTTTAAAAGTCTCTGGGAGAAATCAAAAGTGTTCATTTTAAAGGTTACTATGCAAGTTATTGTCATAAAAAGTGTTTGGGGACCCGGGTCCTGCCCCAGGGGACATGTATCAATGCAAAAAAAGTTTTAAAAACTGCAGTTTTTTCAGGAGCAGTGATTTTAATAATGCTTAAAGTGAAACAATAAAAGTGAAATATTCCTTTCAATTTCGTATCTGGGGGGTGTGTATAGTATGCCTGTAAAGTGGCACATGTTTCCCGTGTTTAGAACTGTCCCTGCACAAAATGTAATTTCTAAAGGAAAAAAAGTAATTTAAAACTACTCGCGGCTATTAATGAATTGTCGGTCCCGGCAATACAGATCAAAGTCATTGAAATAAACGGCAGGGGTTCCCCCCCAGTCCATTACCAGGCCCTTTGGGTCTGGTATGAATATTAAGGGAAACCCCTACCGTTTTTTTTCAATGACTTTTATCTGTATTGCCGAAACCCGACAATTCATTAATAGCCGCGAGTAGTTTTAAATGACTTTTTTTCCTTCAAAAATTACTTTTTGTGCAGGGAACCCTTCAGGTCTGGTATGGATAATAAGGGGAACCCTGCACCAAAATTAAAAAAAAAATGGTGTGGGGTTCCCCCCAAAAATCCATACCAGACCCTTATCCGAGTACGCAAGTTGGCAGGCCGCAGGAAAAGAGGGGGGAAGAGAGAGCACACCCCCTCCTGAACCATACCAGGCCACATGCCCTCAACATGGGGAGGATGCTTTGGGGTCTGTGACCCAAAGGGCCTGGTAATGGACTGGGGGGGGACCCCTGCCGTTTTTTTCAATGACTTTTATCTGTATTGCCGGGACCCGACAATTCATTAATAGCCGCGAGTAGTTTTAAATTACTTTTTTTCCTTCAAAAATGACATTTTGTGCAGGGACAATTCTAAACATGCAACACTTTACAGGCATACTATAGACACCCCACAGGTACGAAATTTAAAGGAATATTTCACTTTTATTGTTTCACTTTAAGCATTATTAAAATCACTGCTCCCGAAAAAACAGACGTTTTAAAAATAAAAAATTGCATTGGTACATGTCCCCTGGGGCAGGACCTGGGTCCCCAAACACTTTTTAGGACAATAACTTGCATATTAACATTTAAAATTCACACTTTTGATTTCTCACATTCGAGTCCCATAGACTTTAACGGTATTCGAATGTTCGCGTGAACTTTTGGTCTGTTCGCATGTTCTGGATTTAAACCGAACCGGGGGGTGTTCGGCTCATCCCTAGCCGGGAAGCGTTGCACTGCGATCTTACCACTCCTTCATTTAATAGACTTCCCAGCCTCAGCATACAGTTGTCGTGAAGACATCCCCCAACGCGTTTCGGCATTCATCACAAAGTCCCCCTGTGATGAAGTCGGAAGTGACAAAACGCGTCACGTGATCAGCTGTTATTGGTCACAGCGATCACATGGTATTGGCAGTGGACCGGTACACTGATCAGTCATCGGCTGTGTCTGGTGGACACAGCCGGTGACAGATCATAACGCCGCGTGGTACGTTCCGAGAGGACGTCATATGATGTCCACTCAGAATGACAAAGGTCCTGCTCAGCCATCATTTGAAAATATCTGGACGGGAAGTGGTTAATCCATTGGCTTAAAACATCATCAATTCCCTGCACCATGTGTAATGCCCCATACACACGATCGTTTTCCATGCCGTTAAAAATGCCATTTTTAAAAATGGGCATTAAAACCGATCGTGTGTAGGCTCCAGAGCATTTTTAACGACGTGAAAAACGGCCATTAAAAATTTCGAACATGCTCTATTTTTTCACGTCGTTTTTCATGTCGTTTTTTTTAACGACGCGAAAAACGATAGTGTGTATGCTTTAACGACGTGAAAAAAAACGCGCATGCTCAGAATCAAGTATGAGACGGGAGTGCTCGTTCTGGTAAAACTAGCGTTTGTAATGGAGATAGCACATTCATCACACAGTAACAGACTGAAAAGCACGAGGCTGAAAAGCGCGAATCGTCGCTCAACAAACTTTGGGTGGCGGGTGGCGCCATTCGAACTGAACTTCCCCTTTATAGTGCCGTCGTACGTGCTGTACGTCACTGCGCTTTGCTCGAGAGTTTTTTTTAATGATCGTGTGTACGCAAGACAGGCTTGAGAGGAAACATGAAAAAAAACGACAAGAAAAACGTTGGTTTAAAAAATGGCATGAAAAATGATCGTGTGTATGGGGCATCAGTCTCAGAACAATAGAGTACATTCTCTGAAAATCACTGCCTAGAGAAATGACAACATTGTGTAATTCAAACCTTCATATTGGTGCATAAAACTCCAACATAAGCTACATACAGCGCAATATTGGTCTGCTGCCAGTCAAACAAATATCATCCTGGGGGTTAAGTAATAGGCCAATCTTGGCTGGTTTCCCGGACTTCACCGGCGACTTCAGGAGGGATCATGTAATTATTCAATGTCAGTGAGTGTGGTATTTAAACTTGTCTTGGTGAGTAAGCATGATGTTTAACCTGTAGACAATTGTCTATATTGTCATTTTATTCTGTAGTAGTATTAACCGTACCCTTTAATTGGAAACACCTGAACTCAATCATTTGGATGGATATCTACTAGACATGTGCATTCGTTTTCGTCCGAATGCATTTTCGTCCGAATTTCAGCTATTTTCGTTATCGTTTTAACAAACGAAAACGAAAGCACAGAATCTGAAAACCGAAAGATCCGACATAAACAAATGCTTTATTTTCGTTTTCGTTGCTACAACAGTTCGATATAGATAGGAGATTCGACGTGACGCTGACAATAACAATCTGTGTCTATCGAACCTGTGGTCGAATGTGCCTAACCTTAACTCTATTAGTCCAAGATTATTCTACATAGGAGAGAAAAGATTCGACATTATAGAGAGGAAAGATTCGACATAGGAGAGGAAAGATTCGACATAGGAGAGGAAAGATTCGACATAGGAGAGGAAAGATTCGACATAGGAGAGGAAAGATTCGACAGAGGAGAGGAAAGATTCGACAAAAGAGAGAAAAGATTCGACATAGGAGAGAAAAGATTTGACATTATAGAGAGAAAAGATTCGACACAGGAGAGGAAAGATTCTTCATAGGAGAGGAAAGATTCGACATAGGAGAGAAAAGATTTGACATTATAGAGAGAAAAGATTCGACATAGGAGAGAAAAGATTTGACATTATGGAGAGAAAAGATTCGACATTATAGAGAAAAGATTTGACAATATAGAGAGAAAAGATTCAACATAGGAGAGAAAAGATTCGACATTATAGAGAGAAAAGATTCAACATAGAGAGAAAAGATTCGACATAGCAGAGAAAAGATTCGACATAGGAGAGAAAAGATTTGACATTATAGAGAGAAAAGATTCGACATAGAGAGAAAAGATCACTGCTTGTGGGCGGAACATTCGACCGGAAATGTATGATTGCAGAGTCGTACAGTTTCGCTGCTCCGTCGAATCTTCTTTGAGCATTCGGCAGACACCATAAGCCTTCAATGACAGATTCGACCTTAATTAATTCAGATTTTCGGACGAATGCAATTTTTAACGAAAAACGAAATAAATAAAAACGAATTTCGGGAGTAACTTAATAAATTTATTTTTCGGACGAAAACGAAATTCCGAAACGAAATATTTCAGTGTGCACATGTCTAATATCTACATACGTTTGGTCATATAGTGCATGTATGGTCATTTCTGGCTATGCCTGAATCTAGTGGGTATTTATTTGGTCAAACCAGGTCCTAATATCTTAGTATATGTTTATATGTGTGAGGTGGAAGCAGAAAAATAGCACTTAAAAACATAGGGGTTGATTTACTAATACTGGAGATTGCAAAATCCAGTGGAGCTGGGCATGGTAGCCAATCAACTTCTAACTTCAGCTTGTTTAATAAAACTTTGTAAAAAAAAAAAACCTGGAAGCTGACTGGTTTTAATGCAGAGCTGCACCAGATTTTGCACTCTCTAGTTTTAGTAAAGCAACCCCATAGTTAACCATTACCAAAAAACTGCCTATGCAGGTAAGGGATGTCTGTAGATAAAAACAAACTTTGACCAAAGTTGAATAAAGCCCTTGCTATAGGTGTAAGCCATTTACGTACCTCCTTAAACCTGACTACAAACTCCCAGAGATGGCATCATGCCATCCTGCCTTGTTGCTAGGGTGTTGCTAAGTGACTCCTAACCCTTCCTGTTCACCTTCACCATCACATGAGTGAGCTTCTTTCTCTGATTCAAACCCCCTCACATGCACTTTCTCTCCCCTGACAAAGTAGGTCTGAGCTCAGTGTTTGAGAGCTCTCTCCTGTGATAGTAGAAGTGAACAATAACAGCTAGGAGTCTCTTAGCAACATCCTAGCAACAATTTAGGTACTTTATATTGGTACTTTGATACCTGGAGTGATATTTTGATTTTATATTTTCTTAGTATGTATTATTATACATTTCTAGGCAGAGCCCTCAAGTCTCCTTGTCAGGGGCCTGATACAATGCAAATGGTAGTATTTTCAGGTATTTTGCATGATTCTAAAAGCAACTTTATGTGCCACATGACAGACCCAATGAGACACAAGGAAAGCAGCAGGATTCTTCCCTGTACGGTCTGCCTATTGAATATCAAAGACATTACATTACAGAGGGCAAGGGATAAAAGGCAAAGTTGTTTTTAACAGTAACTGTACTTTTATCAACAGTGGCGGCTGGTGCTCAAATTTTTTGGGGGGCACAAACAAACTGAAAAATTCTGAATAATACTGAAAAACAAAATCATCAATTGCACCCTCATTGTGCCCATCAAATGCAGACACTGTGCCCATCAAATGCAGCCACTGTGTCCATCAAATGCAGCCACTGTGCCATCAATTGCAGCCACTGTGCCCATTAAATGCAGCCACTGTGCCCATCAAATGCAGCCACTGTGACCATCAAATGCAGCCACTGTGTCCTCCATTGCAGCCACTGTGCCCATCAAATGCAGCCACTGTGCCATCAATTGCAGCCACTGTGCCCATCAAATACAGCCACTGTGCTGATCAAATGCAGCCACTGTGCCCATCAAATGCAGCCACTGTGCCCATCAAATTCAGCCACTGTGTCATGAATTGCAGCCACTGTGCATATCAATTGTAGCCACTGTGCCCATCAAATTCAGCCACTGTGCCTGTCAAATACAGCCACTGAGCACATCAAATGCTGCCACTGTGACCCCAGCACCCCCCTCTCCCCCACTCGCTTGCTCTCAGTGGCGGGTCGCGGCTATGAGCTGTGGGACGGGCAGTGGGTCAAGCGGCGGCTCCTGTGTCCTCTATGCTTCCTCCATGCTTATCCTCCTGCTAGGCGTCCAATAGGAGCGGGTATCAGACCCACGCTTCCTGATTGGTGAAGAAGTGGTTCAGTGTTCGGTTCAGTGTTAAAAAATGTGAATATTCATTTGCATTGCTTTTCTAACACACCTGGGTGGGTTCTGAGCGCAATGCTCTGCGCTCTGAGTCCACCCTATTTTGAAGCATAGGTGCTTCAAAATGACCGGGGATGCATGAATAGCGGTTGGCCATGGATAGGTTCATGCTATGCATGAATCTATCTAATAAGCAAATAAGAAAAAATATATAGTCGCGCTAACTTATGAATTTGAACATAAGCCCATCACTGGGTAACTGAAAAAATCCAAATATCAACAGTGATAACATATAAAAAGCTAAGTGAAAAGCAATATATAATCTATGTGAACAGATAATAAACAGAGAATTAACTGTGAATAAAAAATTAGTTATTGTCCAAAAATACTGTAGAGCGGAAAAACCCCTCAAAGTTCATATTCAAAAATCCATAATGAAAAAAACACCCGTCAGGCGATATCCAAAATTAATAAAGAAATGAAGAAGGAAAGGATTCAGATCTTCTTAGACTTAAGTTTGTGACTTTCACCACCACCAGTAGAAGTTACTGCTTACCGAACAGCGATGGTCCCCTATGACGGAGGACCTCAAACAGCCTTAAGTAATGCTCAGTTAAGCCTCCAGAGTGTAGCCAGTGGTAAGCCTCGGTTGTTTTAATAGCCCGACAGCTCATATAGCATCATACAGGTATTCAATCGTGGACCATGAAAAAAAGGGGGGGACACTAGATAGTGTAAAATCCTTGGTGAACATTTATTAAAATAATGAAAACATACTCACAAGAGCAGTTAAAAAGACAGCTTAAAAGTATCACAGCGCCGACCGGTCAATTGGCGCTGGCACACACACGTCCGTGGAAGTCGAGCAATGGAGGGTGACGTCAGCACAAAGCTCGTATCCTGCCCTACGCGTTTCGTGAAAGATCACGTCGTCTCGGGGGGTGGCCTTGGGAGAGGGGGCGGTGCCCGGGCGCCCCTAATGGATGGGCCCGCCACTGTTTTACATACAATGCCTTTAAGAGATCCACTCTTTATGTATTAAGTGTCATTGTATGTTCTAAGTTGGATCAGAATGTGATATGGTTAGCAAGGCTTTGGACACCACAGGCAAGGCAATTCTAATGGTATTTCTGCTGTGTAATATATTCTCTTTAGGCTTTAAATATTAAACTCTTTAAAGCAAACATATGCTTGCTACTTAGCACTGCTTCATGAGATTAAAATGGGCTTTGCCAAACTTTGTGGAAATGCGTTACTTATTGTAATGCTATTAACACCTGCCTATTAAGAGTAGGAGCGAAATATGGACTTTATTTAAGTCTGCGGTTTCATTTACATAATATTTTCCTTCATGTTTGGGCTCTTACGAGGTGTGATGGGGCCCCTTTGCAAATATCATTGAGGTGGGGCCTACCTGTCTTTTTATCTTCAAAAGAAATTAATCGAGCGTGACACCACACTAATTGCTTTCATAGCACTCATACACGCATTCCCCAACTATATAAACATTCACTTTGCCACCTACATCAATCACTGTTTGCTGGGCCCCATCGCAGTAGCAAGCCCTACTATGGATATACAATAGTTATACTTTTGCTCCACAGTTGTAAAGCAAATAACAAAAAAAAAACAAACAGAAAACAAAGTCACGTAAAGGAAACTGATTTGTCAGTACAGTGATAGTTTGCAATTCTTGTGATTTTTATTTTTTTGAGAAGCAGTAGCTAAAGTCTGTAAAGTGTTACTAAACCCACAACAGTAAAATCAGTCTGTATATGCAGTAAAGCATGCTTGTTATACTCACTGGAACCTAAGGGGTTAATCCTCCGCATTGTGTAAAAAGACTGTTTGATCCTTTTTTCTCTGATACCCCCCTCTTTCCACTGTCCCCAATCCATCTAGAGAGTTTTTTGCTTTGTTTTCTTGGGAGGGTGATCAGCACAGGGCCAATCAGCACTGTCCAGACAGAGGGTCAGAGGTCCTGCAGCCAGGACAATCAGAGGAGAATGAAAATTCCTCCTACAAGCTTTAACCAGACACTGAGAGAAGTCACAAGAGTGTTAAATACTGCTGATGAGAAAAGGTATTTAGCAGTTTATATTTACTAAAATGATTGCATTTCTATGTTCTGTGTACTGTGGGAGACCAGATATAGTGAATGCAGGGTCCTGGGTTTAGTAACACTAACCATGCATACATCTTATAATGGGCTATGCTTGTACTGTCAGATGTGCCCTGCTGACAGCAGTGTCCTCTATTCAGGAAAATTATCAGAGAATGATGCTGATATCCTAACTGTCTCTCATTTGGATAGACTGTCCCTTTGTCCTTCTTCCCTCCTCAGTTGTCCTTCATTTTGGTCTGATCTATAGACCTCTATAAATGTTATAGCCCAGTAAACCTTTCATTCAACCTCTAATTTATTGCTATTGTTATTTTGAAAGAGCCAATATAAAGAAAATTTTGTGGTGAAAAAAGCACTCTTGGCTTTAACCATCATAACAATACAGCTTCAAATAACAAGACATTTAGCTGTTTGGAAAAAAAATAACAATTTTCCTGAAATTCAGGTTCTACTAGATGAAATGAATTCCTAACACAATCATAGCATTGTTTAGATTTATATAAATGGCAAGATCTTGGATATTCATAATAACTTTTCAAAAAAGTCTTACCTCTCAAGTTCAGGGTCTCCATGGAGGGTCGAACATTTCACAGCATAGATGGACCACCATTTTTTGTGTCTCACTTTATAAACTTTCCCAAATCCGCCTAAAGCTATTGGAGTCCAGTCATTCTCGAAATCTTCTTTATTAAATTGAGTCAGGTTGCCGATCTGTTCACCCCCTGCATTAGCCATGGCAGAAAAGTAAGAAGCATCCAGTCTCTCGTGTACATTTGTATCTCTGTTGAAGTGTTGTGCTTTTTAAGAGCTCTGCTTCCTGGTTGAGAGCTACCTGTCTTACACATAGAAGGAGGGCCCAGCACTGTAATGCAGGCAGAGTTCCATCCTATAATGATATTTGCATATACATTTCGCAATCCCCAGTTATGTTGATTGTGCAGTCTATAACCTATTAAATAAAAGTTTCTCTTGTTCTTTAATCCTTCTATTACAGAGACATGTTGAGAACACTGTGAAGATGACTCACTGATTATTTACCAGAGTTAATGCTTTCACTGTTTTTTTTTTGTTTTTTTTTTAACGCTATATATAAAACTGAAAACAGAAATTAAAATGCAATTTTAAAGGACATATTTTTTTAAGACAGTAATATAAATGTGTATACACTATTTTGTCTATAGAGATGTCAAGTATTGCATTGCTGAATATATATAAAAAAAAAAACTTAATTGCACAAAAAAATAAAGTCCCAAGGTAAATAAGTCAAATTAAGGAGAATAGCTTTTATAATGGCGGCAGCTCTTCCAGAAGAGTATTAGATGATCCCATTGCACTACAATAAACAAAAAAGCAGAAGGCGCCACCATCTATGTGTATCCGTTTATTAAAAACTGTTTAAAAAATGGTTAAGAATTCACTCACAAGAGTTAAAGAAAAACAGGCTCATCATCAGTCACTAGCAGGACTCGATGGAAAGTGGCAGATGGAACAATGAAGCAACCGTGTTGTGCAGAAGACATCCAGGAATGGGATGCAAGGCTTGAACAGTGTCCACCAGCGAGAGCTGTAATCATGCTGAAACGCAAGACAGCAGTGGGGCCAGAAGTGAAAATGACATCGGATGTGGTGGCCCACATCCTACTGACGCCACCACATCCGACGTCACTTCCGATTTAGCGTTCCTTGCGTTGTGTTCCGTTATTGGTTAAACTGAATGGACTTGTGTCTAGGATTGTGTCTGGGATGGGATGCAAGGCTTGAACAGTGTCCATCAGTTAGAGCCATAATCACGATGGAAGGAAAGCCAACAGCGGAGTCGGAAGCAGAAGTGACATCGGACCTGGTGGCCCACATCCTACTGATGCCATCACGTCTGACGTTATATATATATATATATATATATATATATATATATATATATTGACAATAAAAATAGGCACCAAAATATAACCGCTCCTAATATCTTGTACCACCACTGCGCCAATGCAAAAAAAAAATGTGAATAAAAAATATTAAACTAAAGCTGCCACTTAAAATGATAAATATGAAAACAGAATTTAAACCTAAAGACACACAAGTGAAAAATAGGAAAAAATGTAGTGCTAATAAACGAAAATCACTAAACTAATATAATAGCATTCACTAGTGACACTGTGATAATCAAATTGTACCCCATGTGACATGTGATAAAATTCAAAAACAATAGTCCATAAAGTGAAGTAATGTTCCAAAGAAGAAAGAAATATTCCAAAAAGAGAGATGTAGTCTTCTTTATAGAGAATAGCTCCCACCACACCGTGCACGTATCAGCTCCCCTTTGAAAATGCACTCACCAGCTGTATATGCCTCCCACTCTCATGTTCGGCTCAAAGGCTTGCTAGTTAACCACTAGAGGGTGAACGACCATCAATTGAAAGCTTGTGTGTCAACGCAGGATATTCCATACATGTAAAAATGAAAAGATGCTCCAATAGTGTAAAATAGTAACGACCAAATTTATTAAAATACACAACCACACTTCAAATATTGCACTCACATGATATGAAAATAAAACCAGCCTTAAATCAATCACAGCAAGCAGAAAAAAGTGTAAGATGGCACTGCAGTGATTTGCGGTCATGGCGGACCCAAGGTGTACGCTCAGTGTAGGTCTCTCACCCCCTCCTGAGCTCCGGGTCACAGCAGCCATGTAGCGTTCTTAGCCTCAGCGTGTCACGATAGTGTCAATGATAATGCAGTCCCATGAATAAGTCCAAGTGACGAAACGTCGGGTGCGTGGCTGCATTATCAATAAAGTGAAGATTCTGGAGTGGCAATCTCAGTCTCCTGACCTCAATTTCATTGAGCCACTCTGGGGAGAGATCTCAAATGTGCAGTTCATGCAAGACAGCTCAAGAATTTACAATAACTGGAGCCTTTTTGCCAAGAGGAATGGGCAGCTTTACCATCTGAGAAGATAAAGAGCCTCATCCACAAATACCACAAAAGACTTCAAGCTGTCATTGATGTTAAAGGGGCAATACACGGTATTAAGAACTGGGGTATGTAAACTTTTGATCAGGGTCATTTGGGCAGTTTCTGTTGCCATTATGATTTAAAACGAGTAAATACAGTTGATTGATAATAAATGGCTTCAGCCAAACACTAACCAAGAGTGAAAGAAAATTTTTTGTGTTATCATTCATTTTCTCTGAAAAATGGCCAATATATCATAAATTCTGCCAGGGTATGTAAACTTATGAGCACAACTGTATATAGTTTTGATAAATGTAAGGTGATTGTACAGAGATTGTACAATTTTATTGTATAGTGTATGTACTATACAACTAGTTGTGGTTATAGTGCCATTAATTTTAAACGTCACCCCAAGCGCATAAGCAAACACACATTTTACCACTTCAAAAAATGTGCAGCACGCAACATGCCAGAATGTCCCGCGTGTTACTTTTTAATGTGTAGCGCAGCCCACTGAAAAAAATGGGCTTCCCTTTGCGTGCCGCGGAAAAAACAAGCCAAAAAATATACGGTCCCACTGCGCTACATGTGAATGGAGCCTGAAAGTGAAATTGGTTTGTTTACACTAGAACAATGAGGCTCCATTCACATCTGTGTGTTTCTAACCACATGGCAAACTGCACAGTAAAAGCATGCTTTTCTGTACATTTCAGAAACTCACCATGCTCTGCTCTAAAAAAAGTTCTGGGACTTTTGGTCAAATGTTTTGCATAGGGCACCCAATTCATGGGATGCCCTATGCGTGACGAGCAAAATAAATCACAAATGCCCAAAAACACCACATGTGGGAAAGCGCGTTCCTGCTAAGAGGAGATGTGAACAGGGCCTGACAGCTAAGAGTCTCCATCCCCTCCCTGATATGTATTTGAATAATACTGGTCATACACTATGCAATCTGATTGTACAATTTCCTTTAGGCTACTTTCACACTCTGGCGTCGCGGGTGTTGGCGGTAAAGTGCTGCTATTTTTAGCGGCGCTTTACCGTAGTTTTTGCCGAAAAAGCGTTAAAACCGCCCGCAAAACGTTGCTGATTTCAATGGGCAGGGGCGCTTTAGGAGCGGTGTATTCACCGCTCCTACAGCGCCTCAAAGATGCGGCTGGCAGGACTTTTTTTACCGTCCTGCCAGCGCACCGATCCAGTGGAGTTAATGGAGTGGCTCTTTCAGGGCGCTTTGCAGGCGCTATTTTTAGCGCAATAGCGCCTGCAAAGCGCCTCAGTGTGAAAGTAGCCTTAGATTTACCAGAACTATGGAATAGGAAGACACACTTGAACAATCTATTAATGTGTATCAAATCAGACAGGCCATTGCACTGCATTCCTGATTGGAGATCTAAAGGAGATTGTACAGAAAGTGGGTGGAAGGTGGTATAGTAATGAGGGAGGTGTGGTCCAGAGTGGTGAACAAGCCCTGTCACACTCTCTTCTGTGCTACAGCAAGACAAGGCACCACGGCATGGTGAGATTCAAAGCTTCCTGGATGTCACATGATCTACAGGAAGTGATGGAAGCAAAAATCATTTTTCAAACACTGAAATAGACAGATGAAATTTTAAAGCTTCTATAGGTGAGGTAAGTGATAGATAAGCACATTGGGATGGTTTGGGCATAAATGATATTTCAAAAGTCTTCTACTTATGTAGCGCCCTCCCCAAATGGTTGGGACGCTATGTGTAAATTTAGGGGTAGTCTGAGCCAGTAGTTAGGCTCAGACCTTGATAATTGTAATGAAATTTGATTCTGCTCTGGGTGTGATACTGCCTGGCAGTTATATTCCCTGTTCGCCTGTAGGTGGCACTGCCACCAATGGCCCAGGCTGGAATACAGGGGTATCACAACACCTTGGGTGTCCTTTCTCGGCAGCCGTGCAGTGGGCGTGGTGAACCCGCTGTGCATGCTGGGAGGGGGTACATAAGGGGCAGACGCCATTAATTGGTGTGGTGTGTGAGTGCCTCGTGGCCCGCATGGCACAGGGTGCGTGTGTGTGTTCTAGCCCCTGGAACCTTCAGCCCGAGGCTACATCGCTACCTGGTAGGCCCAGCTCTGCTGGGTGGGGCCTATTCCTTTGGAAGGGATCCCAAGCTACCCACCTGAGGGAAGCCCACTCTTAGGGAAGGAGGCCAGGGGAGGATCTGCCCTAGAGGAGACTGGGGACGGTACTGCTGTCTCGGGAGGAGGCCTGTAAACTCACCTAAGGAGGGATCTATTACAACAAGCCCTGCAATACGCCGATATGGCATAAAGGTTCTCTCTATTGCTTGGCTGGGAGGTTCGGGACTTTGATAATCCTGTGGCAGAGGATTCCTGATCGCATCCCTAAGTTCTCAGAATAACTGATCCGTGCATCATCCCGGCTGCTAGGACCAGTGAACGGGACTATCCGGGTGAGCAATACCCACTCAGGCTTGAGTGGCGACGTTGTGCCTTTAGTGTTGCGTGCCTGAACCTTCTCCTATATTTCTCTTGTTTCCTACTTTCTCCTCAAGTTCCCTCAGCAAAGAAAAATAAAGCCTTTCTGTTTAGGTTTTACATCTGTGTGGACATTGACATTTCTAAAGACTTTCTACCCTGACAACGGAGGCCTTGGAGGTAGTTTGCATTGACCCAAAACAAAACCAGCGGCCCGATCGGGGGTATTGCTACACTTATGAAAAGTGAAATTCTGCCAAAAAGATGAACTTATCCTTTACTGCAGCAGATGAAAGACACATTGTGCTTACTTCCCTTTGATATAGGAAGATGTCTAGCAGTGTCATTAGCACAAAACTGGTGGAAACCAGTGGTTCCCAGGTACACCCATCTACTGTGTTCTTCATGGAAGAATTGTGGCCAAAAAGCCATACCTTCGATGTGGAAACAGGGCTAAGGTACTCAACTATGCATGAAAACACAGAAACTGGGTTGCAGAAAAGTGGCAGCGGGTTTGTGGAATGACGACAAACTGCGGTACTTAAAACTCTCCTCAGACAATGTTTTAAACACCTTTACAGGTTACCTATTTAGAGTTACAGGGGAGATCTAGCTCTAGTATTATTGCTTTAGCTCTAACATATGCGGCAATACCTTACATGTGTGGTGCGAACACCAATAAAATATGCATGAGCAACTTACTTACGTATGTGTTGCTTTTGCGTGTGAGCACGGAGGGATAAGGTCGCTATAAAACATTTTTTTTTCACTGTCCCTTGAGGCTGGGTTCACACCTAGTGCAGATGCGGCACACATCAGGGGTCCGGAATCCCGAATTCCGCATCCAATTCGCACTAATGTGAACCCAGCCTTAATTTTGTTAATCACTTTTATTCCTATTACAAGGGATGTTTATATTCTTTATGAAGAGATCTGGGGTCAAAAATACCCCAAATTTCTTCTTTACTTTTAAAACAAATAAAACTTTTTTTACTTCCACCCTGGACAGGAAGTGACATCATGGCATTGCTTCATTCCTCCAAGGCTAACGCGGCAAACAAAGCTGATCTACTGTTTGATTGCCTCTTTGAGCAATCAAACAGTAGGCACCATCGGATAGTTTCTCGGGTGAGCCGGTGGAAACGGTAAGCCAGAGAGACACTAGCAAACAGCGGAGGGTGTCCTCTCCTGCCGCTTTTGAAAGCATGCTAGCGGCTCATGAGCTGCTAGAAATGCTTTCAAGAGAAAGCCAGCCACCGGCTGAAAAAAACAATACCAGGGTTATGGCTGATATCTTCGAGATGACACGTATTGTCACAAAGGGTGGGGTCTCTGGGTGACGTCACTGGATGGCTACGCCCTATGGCTATATAAGAGATGCCAGACAGCGGGCGACAACACAACAGAGGAAGACAGCCTCAAAAGAAGAGCAGCCTTTTTTTGTTTTTAGTGGGTAACCAGCGGTGAGAAAGAAGACAGCACAAGGAGAATACAGCTCATTGAGAAGACAGCTGGGGGAGAAGAGAGCACAAGGAGAAGATAGCTCAGGAGGAAGACAGCATGGGGAGAAGACAGCTCTGGGAGAAGACAGCACAAGGAGAAGACAGCACAAGAAGAAAACAGCTCAGGAGGAAGAGAGCATGGGAAGAAGACAGCATGGTGAGAAGGCAGCACAGGGAGAACACAGCTCGAGGAGAAGACAGCTCGGGGAGAAGACAGCTTGGGGCTTCTTTTTTTAATAAAGGACTTGTCAAAAACCGGCTCGTTTTTCTTTAAACATTTCACTGCTTTTTTGGGTGAATGGGTAGGGGTACAATGTACCCGATAACCATACACATAGGGGGGGTGGCATCTGGGGGTTAAAGGGTGCTTCCAGATTCTGATAAGCCCCCGCCCGCAGACCCCAACAACCACAGCCCAGGGTTGTCAGGAAGAGGCACTTGTCCCTATCAACATGGGGGCAAGGTGCTTTGGGGGGCGGGGGCCAAAGCACCCATCCCCCCATGTTGAGGGCATGCGGCCTTGTATGGTTCAGGAAGGTGGGACGCTTACTCGTCCCCTCCCTTTGCGGACCTGCCGGGCTGCATGCTCGGATAAGCGTCTGGTATGGATTTTGGGGGAACCCCACGCCATTTTTTTCTATTGTGCATAGGAGCCCCCCCCCCCGAATCCATACTAGACCCGAAGGACCTGGCATGTACCTGGGGGGGACCCCATGCTGTTTTTTGCAAGTTTTTTTTTTTTTGCCAGCTGATGACTCATTGGTTGTTAAGGATGTGGCTGTCGGCTTCCTGACCCCCTCCTTAGCAACTATCAATGTACAGTGTGTTTACAGTGTGTTTAAAGTGAAAAAAATGTAAAAAACGCAAAATGCATGAAAACTGCATGCAAAAATTCATAAAAATTAGGGTTTAAAAATACAAAGCGCACTGCAAAACGTACTGCAAAACGTGCCTGAAAAATGTATCAAGCACAGCCACATAGATGTGAATCTAGCCTAATACAAAATTGACTAGATAATAATTGTTTTAAACTTGGTAGATTCACAGACATATCACACATGCAGCAGTCAGGGAATGAGAGTATGTTACAAAATGACAGTTAACGGGGTTAAATTTCAGCACCAAAAGCGGTAACCCCGAGCCAGACTCGGGCTGCATCGCAGTGATCCAGGCAGGAGTTACTTACCTTGTCCCCTGGATCCTGCGATGCCTCCCAGCTGTGTGATCAAGCTGTCTCCTCGCTCGATTCACACACTTCCGAGTGCCGCCGAGCTCCGTTCCCTGCGATGTTACGACGCACGGGGACGGAGATCGGCGCCAAATTCAAAAAAGTTAAAACACAGTATACATACAGTACACTGTAATCTTACAGATTACAGTACTGTATGTAATAATTACACACCCCCAATTTTTGTAAACAAATAATTACACACCCCCATTGTCCCTAGTGGTCTGCCCAGTGTCCTGCATGCACTTTTATATAATAAAAACTTTTCTTTCTGCCTAGAAACTGGAGATTGTCCAAAGCAACCAAAAAGTGTCCCTTTATGTCAAAAGTGGTTTTAGACCAGCTAAAAAACAGCGATAATAAATTAGAATCACTTTCAGAATTAAGCTATAGCGATTTGTGGGGAAATTCGTCATCAAACACTGAAAACACTTTTATTATTATTATATTATTTGTTATAATTATTTTATAGTTATTTATTTTATTATAATGTATAATTTTGTTTTTTGAACTTTATCATACCCGGAATGTCTACTAGACTCTGGTTTGGACAGATTTAAGTGTCCAAAGAATTACAGGCCTGCAATATAAAACGCCAAATTTCCATGCAGAATAATGGTACCGCTTTCAGCTCCTAAAATCTGACAGAATCGTACCGCCAGGGAGGTTAACAATGCTTTCTATTCTTCAGTTCAATAGTCATACAACACTGTGGGCATGCGTAGGCCAGCCATACACAGTTAAATACTTGGCCAGTTCAGCAGGAATCGTTAATGAGCAGGCTGAATGTACCAAGCTGATCAATCAATTGACTTGGTTGCAACCAGTCTGACGGATTCTCCTGAGATTATTGCTAGCAGCTACTATAGCCACTAGTGATAATCACTGTCTTCTTACTGGATACTGTACTAGCAGGGGGTGATACAAAAATTGAAAGGTGACCTTTACTCAGTATTTTGTATTCAGAGACCAGAGCACTTCTTTTATAAACTGCATGGTGACTTAAAAAAAAAAAAATCTAAATGTACAACGTTTCACTCAGACCCGGTTAACACTGGGGCGGCACGACTTTGGGGGCGACTCGGCAAGGCGATCTCAAGACGACTTGAGAGGTGACTTTTCAAAATGACTTCTGTATTGAAGTCAATGCAATGAGGAAAAAATTAAGAAGTCTGGATAGCCGCACTCCAATCCAACGTGGCTTTTATTGGAAAAATAAAATAAAACAGGCACTACATGTCACAGCAACGGGGTAACAGGGACAGGGACAGGTAACAGGGACAGCTAACGCGTTTCACACTTAGGAGTGCTTACTCATAGCTGAAGTCAATGCAAGTCGCCCTAAGTCGCCCCCAAAGTCGTACAAGAACCTTTTTCTAAGTCGGAGCGACTTGCGTCGCTCCTATTAGAATGGTTCCATTGAAAAGAGCGGAGCGCGACTTGTCAGGCGGCTGAGTCGCTTGACGAGTCACCCCTATGTGAACCTGCTCTCACAGCACAATTGCTGCATATACAGCAATTTCTATAATGTCAATAGCAGATGACAAAATAAAAACAACAAAGTGAAACAAGGAATAAATGAATACCTTACAACATGCATGGCAAATTACCTTTTTTTGATAAAAAAAAAAAGATCATTTGAAATCTGAATAACGAACAGCACATCTATAACACATCTGTGACAGCTCAAAAAACAGTAAATATATAAATGCACAGCACTACAGGGAAAAAAAAATCACATTCTACTTCAATCTGCCAATACCAAATATTCTGGCAACAAGCAATGATTCTCTCAAAGATTATGATACTTTTTCTAGGCATGTCATGGCACAAACCACAATTATCTTTTCTTTTGGTTTCAGTAATGTGATTAGCCACAGGCTATGAGATTTTTGTTTAATTTTAGATCTTGATAAACTGAAAAAAAAAAAAAAAAGAGAGAGATGAGATATTTAAGTAAATACAGAATAACTGTGAATAGATTAGGTTATTTTAATACATGGATCATTAACACCTTTTCTTTTAACTTGGTTAATTTTTATGTATAGAAATAAATGGCACATCTCGTGAACATTGACTGTCATGTATTAGCATTGTATAGAATATACAGTATAGCTTGTATCAAAACGTACATTTATATTGTGTTCTCCAAACCCTGGTCTTCTTTAGTAAAGAACCCTAGGGTAGGAGTTCCTACTTGCCCCAACTTTGAATTATTAGTGATTTTCAAGTGCTGCCTCAATATTGTTTAGGTTTTGAAAAAAATACTCTTAAAGTGTTACTAAACCCAGGACCCTGCATTCACTATATCTGGTCTCCCACAGTACACAGAACATGAAAATGTAATTATTTTAGTAAATATAAAATGCTAAATACCTTTTCTCATCAGCAGTTAGAGAAGTCTTGTGACTTTCATCAGTGTCTGGGTAAAGCTTGTAAGAGGAGTTTTCCTTATTCCATGATTGCCCTTTGATGATGCAGAACCCCTGACCCTTTGTCTGGACAGTGATAATTGGCCCTGTGCTGATCACATGCACCCTCCCAAAAAAAAAAAAAAACCTCTTTAGCAATACAAATCAAACTGAGCATGTGCAGCTTGTTCCCTTGCCTCTGTACCATCCGGAGATGGTTTGGGGAGTGGGGACTCTGGAAGAAGAGGAGGATTAACCGCATAGGTTCCACAGTAACACTTAAACTGCTTGCTGGCCAGCCGCTGTCGTTATACAGTGGCAGGTTGGCTCTCCTGCGCCGAATCGCCAAAGCTGTTCAATGGCTGGCACAGGCACAGTTGCGGGCGGGCGCATGCCGCCACTGTCACACACTCGCGCCCGCTTCACACTGCGGGAGCGTGCCCGCGGGTGGAGCAGACTCGATGTCCGCTGCCGACCTACGATTGCCTAGTGCAGAGGCAGAAAGAGGATCTACCTTTGTAAACAAGGCGAATCTCCGTTCTGACAGGGGACATGACAGAGATCTACTGTTCCCAGTCATCGGGAACAGTGATCTCTGTCATGTCCCTGGTAGCCCATCCCCCCTACAGTTAGAACACACCTAGAGAACACAGTTAACCCCTTGATCGTCCCCCCCCTAGTGTTAACTCCTTCCCTGCCAGTGTAATTTTTACATTGATCAGTGCATTTTTATAGCACCGATCAATGTAATAATGTCACTGGATTTGTCCGCCGCAATGTCGCAGACACTTTTTGTTGCTTCTGCCCAGCTCTGCACTATTGCCATGTACAGATGTCTCACCTGCAGACATGTAAATAATCTGCATTGATATGTAAATAGCGGCGGCATTAATCCGTAAATAGTCGCGGACCGACGCCATTGATATGTCAATAGAGGTGGCATTTATATGTATATCATGTCCCCTTGAGGTCATATCTACCATCACTTCAGGGAGGTAAAGGAGCATGCTTGAAAGTCCTGCCTACAACTAAAGTCATTAAGCCTAACATCAGCCTGTTCTGCAAAGGTAAGAAAATTGGAGTGGAACCCTTCTTTAACCACTTAAGCCCCGGACCATTTGGCTGGCCAAAGACCAGGCTACTTTTTGCGATTCGGCACTACGTCACTTTAACTGACAATTGCGCGGTCGTGCGATGTGGCTCCCAAACAAAATTGACGTCCTTTTTTTCCCACAAATAGAGCTTTCTTTTGGTGGTATTTGATCACCTCTGCGATTTTTTTTTTTGCACTATAAACCAAAATAGAGCGATATTTTTTACTTTTTGCTATAATAAATATCCCCAAAAAATATATAAAATTTTTTTTTTTCCTCACTTTAGGTTGTTACGTATTCTTCTACATATTTTTGGTAAAAAAAATCGCAATAAGCGTTTATTGATTGGTTTGCGCAAAAGTTATAGCGTCTACAAAATAGGGGATAGTTTTATGGCATTTTTTAATATTGTTTTTTTTACTAGTAATGGTGGCGATCGGAGATTTTTATTGTGACTGCGACATTATGGCGGACACATCGGACACTTTTGACACCATTTTGGGACCATTGTCATTTTTACAGCAATCAGTGCTATAAAAATGCCCTGATTACTGTAAAAATTACACTGGCAGTGAAGGGGTTAACCTGTAGGGGGCGCTGAGGGGGTTAAGTGTGACCTAGGGAGTGCTTCTAACTGTTAAGGGGCCTGGCTTGCCGTGAAACGTCACTGATTGCTGTTCCCGATGACAGGGAACACGATCAGTGACAGTGTCACTAGGCAGAACGGGGAGATGTTGTGTTTACACTAACATCTCCCCTTTCTTCAGCTCGCAAATTAAAGGGGTCGTATATATACGCCCGTTTGCGCAGACGTGCCATTCTGTCGACGTATATCTTCGTGTGGCGGTCGGGAAGCGGTTAAAAGAACATGGTGCCACAACACCCTGAATTTTGGTGCCTGTGAATACTCACATCTCAGCCAATGCATGAGGATGACATTAGCAATTAATGGCACTTCTATGTATCTGCTAAAGGGCAGCATGTTTCTGTGGTGTCAGGAATGCGATTTTGCATGTATTCCTGACACACACAAATGTGAACGCAGGCTTAACCTCCCTGGCGGTATGATTCTTTCTGGAATTATGTACCAAAAGCGGTACAATTATTTTGCATGAAAATTTGGTGTTATGTATTATAGGCCTGCGATTCTTAGTAATTACTTACTTAAACCTAAGCAAACCAGAGTCTAGTAGACATCCCGGGTATGATAAATATGAAACACAAAATTATAAATTATAATATAATAAATAACTATAAATAATTATAAAAAATAGTAATCTAATTATAATAAAAATTATTCAATAATGTAATCAAATCAAAAACACTGAAATTTGCTCAGTTGCAGAATTGTCGCTGTCATTAGATTTAGTGTTTGATGATGAATTTCCCCACAAATCGCTATCGCTCAATTCTGCGAGTGATTCTAATTTATTATCGCTGCTTTCTAGTTGGTCTAAAACCACTTTTGACATAAAGGGACACTTTTTAGTTGCTATGGACAATCTCCAGTTTCCAGGCAGAACGAACGATTTTTGTTATATAAAAGTGCATGCAGGACACTGGACAGACCACTAGGGACCAAGGGGGTGTGTAATTATTACATACAGTACTGTAATCTGTAAGATTACAGTATACTGTATGTATACTATGTGTTTACCTTTTTGAATTTGCCGCCCAGTTCCGCTCCCATGCGCCGCTGCGGCTCGCAGGGAACGGAACTAGGAAGTCAGATGGGGTCGAAAGTGCCGACACTCGCCGGAGATCTCGCTGGCGATCACAGCAGAGGACATCATCGCTGGATCGCCAGGAGAAGGTAGGGAAACTCCGCTGCGAGCTCTGCAATGTCTACCCCGAGCGTGACTCGGGGTTACCGATCCTAGCATAAAAAACCAACCCCGAGTCACGCTCGGGATTACCGCTAGGGAGGTTAATGTCTCAGTTACATTGGCAGTCAGTGTAAATCTTCTCATTACATTGGGGCTTGGTGTACAATCCTTTCATTCAAACTAGTGGCCAGTGTGAAGGTCCCCCTTACATTGGTGGTCAGTGTAAGTCCCTTTTTACATTAGTGGTTACTAGGCTTGTGCAATTCATTTCGTAACGAATCAAAATTTGTCGGAATTTAGCAACTTTCGGACATTCGGAAGCATTTGAATTTCCGAACAAAGCAATTACGAATAAAACCGAATCCGAAATAAATTATATCGCAAATAGCGAATGCCCGAATGTCTTCGGCATAATTTGTTATGAAAAAAGTTATGACTGTACGAATCCATTCGAAGCACAATAACACTCTGCTCTGCTCTCTGCTTCTCCCTCACCGTGCTGAACTCCCTCTCAAAATGGTGTACAGGGGCGGAGGCTATAGCCGCATGTAAAAAAACGAAAGTAAAATACGAGATTTCGAATCGTTACAAATAACCGCTATGTATTTAGAAAAGTACAAATCCATTCGAAGCACATTAGGCATAATAGGCAGTGTCGTTGTGAGAGAGACATGGAAAATTACGAATCACTGAACCCCAAAAAAGTTACGAAAGTAGGAGTTGTGTCCAGAATCAACGAAAAACAATGTACTCTACTGAAAGTACGAATTATAAATCAAATAAAAGTAAGGCTTACATTAATACGAATCATTCCGATTCAACGAAAAATGTCGCTTGCGAAAATACGAATTAGTCCAAACACGAAAAATCCCGTCTAGCAAAATTACGAACCATTACGAATCAACAGGACCGAAAAGAAACAAACCAAAACTAAACAAATTTTTACGTTGTGCACAAGAAACGAACCGAAACTAAACAAATTTTTCCATTGTGCACAAGTCTAGTGGTTACTGTGAATGCTCCTATTACATTAGTGGTCAGTGTAAATCCCCATTACATTAGTGGTCAGTGTAGAAACTCCTCTTTATATTGGTAATCGTTAAAAAAATCCAAACTTGCATTTGTGATCAATTTCGTATCCTCCCTTACATTGGTGGTCAGTGTAGAAATCCCCCTTTATTGGCTGTTGATCCCACTTAAAGGGACCGGCGTACATCTACAACGGTTTGTGGGATGGTGCCGACCTGCCGCAGTATAATGACGGCTGGTCGGCAAGTGGTTAAACACTATTTAAATCTCTTCTCCCCTTAAAATGGTCTTTTCTTTAATTATTTTCATACATTTGCAAAAAGTTTAGTTTCTTGACACTGAGATTGAAGACTTTTGCTAAGAAAGTGTGTCTTGTCATTCATGTTGTGCATTAGCTATTCTAAAAATTTAATACCAAGTATGTTTAGTTTCAGGTACATGGATTACATGGGTACTATTTTTAGATGTGCGCTTGCTTATATATTCACAGTTTCTGTTTTTGTGATCACAAGTAGAGATGGCCTTGCGGTTCGCCCCACGGTCGGTTCGCAGCGAACTTTGCGCGTTCGCCAAACCGGCGGACATATGGCGCTGTTCGCGGCTGCCATATTCTTTTACATTGTGAAGAACTTTGACCCATGACACATCCATCATGTGGTACAGGACAGCCAATTGAGACATTTCAGCACCTGGACATACCCCCTACCTTATAAATAGACCTGATCTGGCTGCCATTTTACATTCTGTCTTTTGTCAGTGTAGGGAAAGGTTGCTGTGTGGAGCAGGGACAGACTGTAATCACTAGCTATTAGGTCCACAAAAGTCCTTTTAAGGACTGGTATAGGTGTACTATTGTTTGGTGTGCAGTATATAGGGGTGTAATACACTTATAATATACTTTCAATTATAGAAAGCATATTATAGTGCATTTCTATTGTGCAGCATTGTGACTGCAGTGCTGAGCATTTCTGCAGCTGTCTTTTGTCAGTGTAGGGAGAGGTTGCTGTGTGTAGCAGGGACAGACTGTAATCACTAGCTTTTAGGTCCACAAAAGTCCTTTTAAGGACTGGTATAGGTGTACTATTAGGTGTGCATCATATGGGGGTGTAATACACGTCTAAAATACTTTCAAATATAGAAAGCATATTATAGTGCATTTCTACTGTGCAGCATTGTGACTGCTGAGCGGTTCTGCAGCTCTTTTGTCAGTGTAGTGAGAGGTTGCTGTGTGTCACAGGGACAGACTGTAGCTACACAAATCACTAACCAATATAGGTCCACAAAAGTCCTTTTAAGGACTGGTATAGGTGTACTATTAGGTGTGCATTATATAGGGGTGTAATACACGTCTAAAATACTTTCAAATATAGAAAGCATAGTATAGTGCATTTCTACTGTGCAGCATTGTGACTTCTGAGCGGTTCTTCAGCTGTCTTTTGTCAGTGTAGGGAGAGGTTGCTGTGTGTCGCAGGGACAGACTGTAACGACACAAATCGCTAACGAATATAGGTCCACAAAAGTCATTTTAAGGACTGGTATAGGTGTACTATTTGGTGTGCAGTATATAGGGATGTAATACACGTCTAAAATACTTTCAAATATAGAAAGCATATTATAGTGCATTTCTATTGTGCAGCATTGTGACTGCTAAGCGGTTCCGCAGTGATACTACAACTACAAAGAGTGACAAACGCAATTAGAAAAAAGTATTATAACTGGTGTGATAGACCAGTGCCCCCCCAAAATGACAGATTGAAGCGGGGTGTTATATACCTTCTTCCACATATACTGCACTTCTCTAGAGACTTTTGTCTCAGGGTCATTTAAAAAAATGACGGGCAGAGGAAGAAGCAGGCCCTTCCGCAGGGGTGGTAGGGGTAGGGCAGGAGCACCAGGCTTGAGCCAAAGTGGGAAGTTGCAGAAGGTGCGTTCGATTATGTCAAAGGATGCACCACACTTGGTTGAGTGGCTCGCTCAGCCTTACTCTTCTGCACCCTCCTCATCCTCTCTATCTGCACCCTCTTCACTCTCTGCTGTGTGCACCCCCAAAGACACTACCACCAACTCCACCACCACCATATACCCCTTGAGTCACAGGAATTATTTTCCGATCCACCACAAGACATTTCCGATGCGCAGGAATTCTTGGCATTGGATCAGGAAGAGGAGGTAGCAACAACCGCCACTCATGCAGGCCTGCCTCTGCGTCTCCTCCTCCTCTTACTCCATCCTCCCTCTCCTCCTCGGCTGACTCCTCCTTTTCCGCTGCTACCGTCTCTTCCGCTGCACCGCCCAAGATCCCCAGAACCTATTTGACATGCCAGGTGAGACGTTGCCATGCTGTGCTGCGTCTGTTGTGCCTGGAAGCCAAGAGCCACACTGGCCCTGCACTCCTTTCAGCTTTGCGTTCACAGGCAGATCAGTGACTAACACCGCTCAATTTGACAGTTGGTAAAGTGGTGTGCGACAAGGGTGCCAATCTCCTGAGTGCGTTGAAACAGGGCAAAATTACACACGTGCCATGCATGGCACACGTCTTAAACTTGGTCGTGCAGCGATTCGTTGTCAAATACCCTGGGGTCCAGGACGTCTTGCGGCAGGCAAGGAAAATCTCGGCCCATTTCAGAAGATCTTACACGGCCATGGCTTGCCTTGCTGACATTTAGTGGCGACACAATCTGCCGGTCAGACATCTTATTTTTGACTGCCCTACGCGATGGAACTCAACCTTGTATATGCTTGATAGGCTGCTCCAGCAGAAACATGCAGTTAACGACTACCTGTACGAACTCTGCAGCAGAACAGGTTCTGGGGAGCTTGTTTTTTTTTCACTGTGCCAGTGGCTGCTCATGCGCAACGCATGCAGACTTCTGCGGCCATTTGATGAGATCACCAAACTGGTCAGTCGCAGCCATGGCGCCATCAGTGACATCGTACCTTATGCCTTCTTTATGGAGCATGCATTGCATTGTGTCATTGATCAAGCCGTCGAGGAGCAGGAGCAGGAAGATGAGGAAGTCGCAATGCTGGATGAATTCCCAGGGGGGGCTACTCTATCTGAAACAAGTCAACAACAGGAGTCTGAAGAGGAGTCAGAGGAAGATGGTGCCGGGGCGGATGAGGAGGAGCAAGAAGAGCATGCTTTAAACCTTTCTGGGATCCCTGTTGTTGTCCGTGGATGGGGGGAGGAGAACGAGGATGACATTATCCTGGATGATGAGCAGGAGCCAGGCCACCACACCGCTTCCATTTTATTGCAAATGGGGGCCTGCATGCTCCAGTGTTTTAAGAGGGACCCCGTATAAAAAGCATAAAGGGCAAGGACCAGTACTGGGTGGCAATGTACTTAGACCCCCAGTACAAACAAAAAATGCCGGAAATGTTACCACTATCACAGAGGGCTGTCAGAATGGAGCACTTCCAGGCCTTGCTTAGAGAAATGCTGCATTCTGCTTTTGCGTGCGCTGGCAGAGGAATTTCCACTCCCAGAGAAACAGTTGCGGGTACCAATCCAACAGCGCCTGCAAGAAGAGGGCAGTTTGAAGATGTGTTGGTCACTTCTGATATGAGATCATTCTTTCAGCCGACCCACCGTCAGGTGTCATCTGGATCCAGCATCAGGGAACGCCTAGACCGACAGGTGTCCGACTACATCGTGTTAACGGCCGATGTGGATGCTCTGAGAAGTGATGAACCCCTGGACTACTGGGTGGGCAGGCTTGACCTCTGGCCAGAGCTTGCACAATTTGCAATGGAACTGTTGGCTTGCCCCTCGTCCAGTGTCCTGTCCGAAAGGACGTTCAGCGCAGCAGGGGGGATTGTGACCGATGAGAGCACTCGCCTAGCTCATGACAGTGTTGACTACCTCACATTTATAAAAATGAATGAGGCATGGATCTCTGAGGAATTCAACACATGTGACCAGTAGACCATGTATATGCATAACTGTATAAACAATTTATATAATGTAGCACACGGACCTTTTTTCTACCTTTGGCTCACTTGTAGAAAAAAAGCACACCGTACTATATGCCCGTACCCTCCTGTTTGAAGAGGTTGAGCGGTGTCATATTTTTGGGTCCCGCAGCGAGTTGCTCCCTTCCACTGGTTCTCCCCTCTAGAGTTTAGAGGCAAGTCTTTACCTTTCCCAAAGAAGGCCAATGTCCACACCACGCTTCAACTCCAACACGAGTTTATTTTCCTTTTATGCTTCAGTAACCAGGGAGTTGAAAAGAGAAAGGGGTTAGCAGATAGAACTGATTCAGGCACACTTTTGGCTTCATCGCCACTCGGTCCCGAGTGGGTACAGCTCACCCGGATAGTCACCCAATGGCACTAGCAGCCGGCATGTAGCTTGAACAGTGACTTAGTCCCCTCCAAGGACAAAGTCAAGGAGATCCCTCCTTAGGTAGCAGCAATCCGCAAAGGCAGTCTGCGGAGCAAGGAATCCTTCCCTCCGACAGGTCACCAGGCCTCCCCCGAGACAGCAATCTTTATCACTCGCCTCCTGTTATGGGACCGATCCTCCCCTGGCTTCCTCTTAGTCAGAAGCGGTCGCCCTCACCTGGGCTCCCTGGGTTTCCTTTCTGGCTTTGTAGACCCAGTTAAAGGTACTGGGCCTACCTGGAACTCCGTAGCCTCGGGCTGAAGGTGCCCGAGACCCCACAGTCAATGCTCGTATCCCCCTTCGAGGGGATACACTACTCCGGGTACAGGTCCCCGGGTATTCACACCCAGTACAATGGCGTCTGCCCCTTTTGTACCCTCTTCCGGCATGCACAGCAGGTAGACCACGCCCACTGCATGGCTGCAGAGAGAGGACACCCAATAGCCACTCCATCACCTGTGGTTCAACCCCGTGTACAAGTGTCAGCACCACCTATACACCTAAGAGGAACTGCACGCCAGGTGAAACAGCAGCAAGGCAGATTCCAAACAATTAGAAGACCCGAGCCAACTATTGCTCAGGTCACCCCTGAATTTGGGATACCCGCTACAATAACTTATAAAAAAAAAAATACAATTATGGCAACTTTTCCAATAGCAGGATCATCTCCTGCACCCCCTTTATAGCCTGGCCTTGCCTCTCCTCCATGGCCTTCACGCGCTCCTGACTTGATGAAATTTCACAGATAAAAAAAGAATGCTTGTTGTTGTCGATCGCAGATTCGCTTAATACTTCTGGTATGTCGGTGTCCATGTTGTGGGACTATAAATGTGCACAGCTAGTAAGTATTTTGTGGCTGCAAATATGACTTGGAGGTTTTTAATGTTCGCCTGCCATTAAAATGAATGGGACCCGCCGCAAACCTGCGGTTTGCGAACATTTGTGCGCGTTCGCGCGATCGCTTTTGCGAACCATCCTGTTAGATGTTCGTCCACCACTAATCACAAGATCATCATTCTGCATTTGATCTCATTTCATACTACTATTAATCTTTATTTATTCAGAGTCATCATATGTTTGAAGTGACATATAGGGCCATGTTTACAGTTGTGGACATTTCTTAAGCTGAACACATGGAGAGGAAAATAATCCATTGTATTTAAATGACTTTCAAATGATCACAATTACTTCCAATGACTTAAAATGAGAGCCAATTCCCCAGACTGGAAATATACCAACACCCAGAGAGGGTCATGACATGTTCTTCTATTTTCTTATGGGGACCTATTGGATTCATACACCTTTGAGGAACTCTGCTGAGGGAGACGCTGAGATCATTGCTTTGCTCCAGAGAGGCCCGGGCTGGGTATTAAGCCAAAAGCACATGTGATCTCCCATAATAGGAGATCATTCCCCGTTGGTAAGCGGCTGTGTGTGCAGAGATGGAAGCTACAACTTTATTCTCACCACTTTTTCTTGGGTGTATTGTGTGTCATTGTGGGTCAATTTCACATCTGCAGCGTACTCATCTGAAATGGACTTTACTGTGTAACAGAATGTCATAATTGTTATCCAGATTTGTACCACTATTAATCTTCTTCACATAGAGTCATTTATATTCATATGTAGCATTCACCATTGCTATTTACACCAGCATGGTTGAACACTCAAGCCAAATGAATGCTTCATAGAAAAGCTTTATTGTCAGATGCCAGACACAGGTACAGGAATCACAGTTGACGCGTTTCACACGGGTATACCATTCTTGTTCACAACATAGATGTGTTCTCTGCACAGGCTACTTAAAGTGAATACCTAGGTGTAACCACACCCAAAATCACCTGTGCTGAGACAACAGCTGATGCACATATGGATGAACATCCCGGTATTTAAATAAAAAACATTGCATAGGATATAGTACAATAAACAGAAAAACAAAAGAAAAGAAAAAGAAAAAAACAAAAAGCAAAAAGAAAGAAAAATTAATGATTGAACCAATAACCACACCAAATACAATTTAAAAAGAAAAAGAAAAAGAAAACTGAAAACTGTGGTGAGTAAAAACACTATAGGAGGGACCACTGGCAATATACACTAATGTTCATGGTCCTAAGCATGTGTATACTGTACATATAAAACAGGAATGAAGAAGATATATGGGTATCCTTCTTGGTATATAAATTGATAAGCACCAAGCTAATATATCAAAAATGTATAAAGATACAAAATAGCACAAAAAAATCCCAATACTCCATAACTTCACATATCTGAAACATAAATTAAAAACACAACTATACTCTGCTACATATTAAAATATAAACTGTAACAATAATCAAAGCAGAATGACTTGTCCAAAAAATGTGTATGTACCGTATATATGACTGTAGACACATGAATCTTATCCAACAGCTGAAAATAGCTAGTGAAATTTGTGGTAGAAAACATCATCATGGGAAAGCCACCTTTTTAACTGACACATTGCTCTACATGGAGTGGATCTCCCATCAAAGGCCAGATGCAAAAAAATATTTATACATGTGGCAAATCTTATCAACCAGATGTCTGGAACGGGAAAAAACACTCTATTGTTCATTCCTATATTCAAAGAATGCGGCATTACCAACAGTGAATATATAAAACGTAACAAATATATCTCTCTCGCATACTGGAATAGCCTTAAATTTACCTTTATCGGCGAAATCAACCCAAGAAAAGACTGTAGAGTGAAGAGTCCCGGCCACCGCACAGTGACACAGACAATTAAAAATCCATGCTACGGTGTGATGGCAAAAACCAGACGACTTAGAGACAGATTCCAGGAGCATCTCTACAGCAATGAGAAAAATCTGTCTACTAATGTCGCTCGAGATTTCAATTAATATTATTCCCCTTCTGCCTGGGTGCATCGGATCGGAGAGCTCATAGAGTAGAGCCGGATGTGTTCGTATCTGCTCTGCATATACAGAGTAGACACGGACCTGTCGTCTGCCCGCTCCACTCATTATGGCCCGCGACCGGTTACCAAGTCACTAAAGTGGCCCTCGCTCCTCAAAAGTTTGGACACCCCTGCCCACTGTGTCATTGACCTTCTTTAAAAAATGCTGCTAGGATGTGATTGAAATTATTTAAAAACAAGCCCTTTGGTAGAATTTTTATATTAATGCAGACTTTGAAAATCCTGTTTAAAAAGGAACTCATTTTCCCACACACTTCAGTTAAATGAATTAACTACAGTAATCTTCAGATTAAATCCCTAGAACAGAATATAAATACTCTGTACACCAGAGCTTAGTAACCATATGGAAAATGTGAGTAGTTGCTCACTATTGACAGGAAAAAAAATATGCAATCATAGGAAAGATCCCCTGTCAGATATGTGTAAACAGTATTGTTGAAATATCAAGCAGAATACCTTCATGTAAATCTGCATTCCAGAAATAAATAGGGGCTCTGCAAAACCTTAAAAACATTCATGCAGAAATCAGACTGCAGTTCAGTATTGTAGAGTGTGTTACAATAAAATGAATGATTTCCTGATATTCTGGATATTTTAGATATTTATTTGAGCACACATTTAAAGGATAACTTCACTTTCATAAAAAATATAGCAAATACAAAATAATATAGCATAGACAATTGATGCACAATCCATATTGTAATTTACAAACAAAACTTCACTTCAGGTGTGTTTTATGAAACCAGTGGACCTGTGTGCAAAATCATAAGCTGGGCTCCATTGCTTGTTAAAAAAACAAAAACTAAAAAAGTTGGCATGCCTAGTGCACTATGGCAAATAGTGGGCATGGTTTTCATTGTGGCTGGGATGTTGCTAAGGTTTTAAGAGATCTGGGGCGTGTTTGGGAACCTTTATTGGAGTACTAATGCGGCACGCATAGCGAATGGCGAGCGTGGCCAAATTACATTAACAGTTGGAGGGGCTTTAAGGGGTGTAATATCCCTATAAGCAAGGATAACTTTTTTTGCATGCTCTATACATGCTAAAGATGTGCCACTTTACATGCAGACTAAAGGCCCCCTCCCAGGCACTATATTTAAAGGAATTTTTCATTTTTACTGTTGCACTTTAAGCATCATTAAAATCCCTGCTACTGTAAAAATTATCTTTTTAAAAAAAATTGTATTAATACATGTCCCCAAGGGCAGTACCTGGACCCCCAAACACTTTTTATGGCCAATTACTTGCATATACAGTAAGCCTTCAAAATGGTGGATTTATACGGTTCGCCGTTCGGGTCATAACTTTTTCCATGTTGGGGAGTTCTTGTGCGAACCGAACAGGGGGGTGTTCGGCCCATCTCTATAGGATTTAGCGATGATACGGTGCATGTGCGTTTCAACGTAATCACTCGGGAATATAGCGATAACACGGGAAGAAATTAGGTAGGCAGAAAAAAAAAGGCAATAGATTGGGGAGATTAGGAGACATAATTACATGCAAAGTTAAATATTTGGGATACGGGTATACAACCGCTTTAATAATGTGTAGAACCTGTTGACATTATTCAATTAAGCAGTGCAAAGAGCAGTAATAATCTACAATGTACAGTATAGAAAGCAGAAAAGCACACACATTTCAGCTTATTTTAGCATTAATATGAAATTAGAAAATGAAAAATTAAGTTTGTTTCATTTTATATATTTCAGCACTTGGCATAGTACTACTTGATTTTCTAACTGTGTGTATTTGGTATTTATTTGGAATCACCTAACAGTGTTGTAAAATCTGTAGCCGCCAGTCCGCATAACAGTAGCTGAATCACATGCTTGTTTCTTGCTTCTTTTAATGCCTCCTATGGTAATATATCATTATCACTATTCCATGTAAACTATGAGCATTACATAATAAATATTGGTATCATGGCCCACCAGTGAATTCCCTTTTATATACAAGACATAAAAAACAGAAGACTCTAGAAAGTAAAATCCTTGTTGGAGAATGTGGAGACATAAAAGAGAATTTTAAAGAGCAAAACCTCTAATGCTAGAAGTTCCCAGCGCACTTCCGCATTCTCTATAACAAGGTGTATACTCTAACCAGACAAAAAAATTAATATATTATTTTTTCTAAAAGTGGAACTACACTGTATCGGAGAACTACAAACTGAAAACGTTATTCAAATTAATTTTAATATTCACAGCAAACTCACCCATCCATCCATGACTCTATGCTTTATTTTGTTGAGAAATTACTGTGAAAAACACTCCACTAATATTTCTAGCCATGGTCATTTTGAGCAAGGACAGTTGATTAATGTAGCATTTAAGTCCTGGAATCCATCTGCCCTTAGCTCAGGCATGCAGGCAGGAGAGTGTGCTTAGCTGAAAAAGCCCTCCTCCAGATAAAAGGAAAAAAGAATGCATGTTAAGGCTCCTGGGATGTGTGACATCTTTTTGGCCTAGACGAGAAACCAGGAAGCAACTGAAAGAATGTAAAATTAAAAGCAAGTACCATATTTATCGGCATATAACACACACTTTTTTCCCCTGAAAATCGGGGGCAAATCAGGGGTGCGTGTTATACGCCGACAGCGTACCTCACCGAGCCGTCATCTCCTCTCCACTCGGCTCCTCGGCTTTCACTGGGCTCTCATGTCACACATACACAGTCCCTCCTCCGCCACAGGCATTGGACCAGTGTTCTGCTTATCACAGGAGCTGGTCCAATGCCGATGGCGGAGGCGGGACTGTGTGTGTGTAACGTGAGAGCCGAGTGAAGAGGAGATGACGGCTCAGTGATTTCCTGATTCAGGCTGCTGGTGAAGGAGATGGTGAGGCTGCAAATGATATAGGACTTTTTTTATGCTTCATTGAGGACAATAATCAGGCTTTATTGATTTGTTTAGGCTGCATTGAGGACTTTATTTGGGCTGCATTGAGGACAATGATCAGGCTGCATTGATCAGGCCGCATTGAGGACTTTATTGAGGCTGCATTGATCAGGCTGCATAGAGGACTTTATTTAAGCTGCATTGAGGATATTAATCAGGCTGCAGATGGACATTGATGGGCACTGACCCTTAATTTGCTTCAAAGTTGTTTATTTTAAAAATATGTTTTTTTCCTGAAACTTCCCTCTTAAAATTAGGGTGCGTGTTATACGCCGGCATGTGTTATACGCCGATAAATACGGTAAATATAATATACTTCCCTATCTATTTACTAATTCGGGCAGCATAAGGAATACAAATATTAAAGTAGATCTGGACTCTCACAATCATCTTTAACTAACTCTAAGATAAGAAAATGAAATATACACACATTTCTTCTGCCCAATATTGTTAAATTTACAAGTATCTGTGCAGATCTTCAACATTACCTCTTTAAAATGCACATAAATGTCATGCAGTGTTTTATGTGAACTAAACATTCCATCTTCATATAAAATCCTACATGTAGAACCCTCCTAGCTAGGCTTCTAGGTAAATGAAGTTTTTGGCTTCTGTTGTAATCAAAGAAGCAGTGATTGTTTGGTCTGGTCTGTTCAGAGCTTCATAGGCTGAGGGTTGAAATGCTTCCTACTGCTTCAAGAAGAAGTTTCTGGAACTTAGGGAGGGAAAGTTAAAATAACCAGCTTGAATATTGAGCAGGGCCTAGCCAATCCCTAGGGAGGTGTGCCCAGACGATGGCTGGGTTGTTGTTAAATTGTCTGAAGGGGATTATCTTTTTCTTCCTGAAGGAATGAATGTCATGGTTATGCAGTAATGTTTGTCTCTCATCTTACCCTTTCTCCATGTGTTCACCTTAGAGGCCAGCCACTCTCACCTGGCTGCTTAATAATCTCTCCTCCAAGCATGGCTCCACCCCAGGCCCTATCAGGGAACACAATATTAACCTGTGCACTGCAAGCCAGCCGTGCTGATCAACATTGTTTGTTAAGCATTGTGTGTTTAGGCTCCTGCTTGCCGTGTGCTATGTCTGTCTCTGTGTTACCGATCTTGGCTTGTTCTCGACTATCCCTGTCTGCTTGTGACCTTGACCTTTGGCTTGTCCTTTGTTTATCCTTGTCTGCTTGTTACCCTGACCTTGGCTTATCCTCTCACTATCTCTTGTATCCTGAGCTGCTGCTTCCCCTCTATCCTCTATACCCTACGTAGCGTGAGCTAGGGGACTCTGGGGGCCGCGACCAGGATCCAGTTGCAGCTCAGTCCATCCTCACCACTAGAGGCTCTGCTGAACACCTGCTGGATCTTAAACTCCGCGCCCTGGGGAATCTTGGGCTCTAGATCCCTGTGGGATCCCTGTTTGTGCTCCAGTGGACCTGCCTTGCTTAACCACACAGTGTTCCATCCGCAGCAGTCAGCCATAGGGTTCACTACCTTGTGGTGCACTCCTGACCTACGGTGTGCATCTGTCATCTGGCCTCAGGTGACCTATCAATGAATCTGTGAGCTGAGAGGAGTTGGGGAGGGGCTGTTTGTCCCTGAAGCACATATGGTCTGTCTGTGCACCAGGATCCAGTGAGTAGAGTCAGTTTACTGTATGTGCTTTTATTGCTTCACGATACCCAGACGTGAAACATTAATTATTCCAGAGTGCTTATACCAGTGCTACTGTTGCCAAGTAAGAAGTGTCCTCTGTTAGCTTTATCATGTTAAAGGATTTACATTAAAATATGACTTGGTGTTCCTGCCATGAAGGCCATTGTGTAGGCTCTTCCTGCTTTAGTTAAAACCTCTTAATACCCCAACGCTTCGGAGAATTTTAACACGTACAATAACCTTACATATGCTGTCATCATACATTTTTTAAGTAAAACCATAAAAAAGAGTAACTAGAATTATACTCTCTGGTAGCACAATATTGCTTCAATCAATAACTATAAGAGGTGCTCTTAACACAAAACACCAAAAAAAAAAAAATGCCAATATTGGTGATTTATATCATAAAATTCATAAAATTATTCATGCATCCATCCATGATATCTTCATGAAGTTCATAAATGATTTTATTCAATAGTCAGTGTTCTTGTTCTTGCCCACACTATTTGTGCAATTCTTCCAGTCCTCCACCACTGTGTAGAAAGTACGCACCACTCCCCATAAGACACCACACTCACCAGAAATATTTGCTTCTCATTTTACTGATTGGCAAAATAGCTTTCAGAAGGATCCCTCTTCAGGGTCACTGCTCCATTAAGATAACTCCATCAGCTCTCCATAGTCTCCATCTATATACTAGGACTAAGAACAAAGAGTGCTCACATAGCATAATCCAGTTTGCTTAACCACTTCAGCTCCGGAAGATTTACCCCCTTCATGACCAGGCCATTTTTTGCGATCCGCAACTGCGTTATGTTAATCGCGCGGTCATGCGACGTTGTACCCAAATAAAATGTATATCCTTTTTTCCCCACAAATAGAGCGTTCTGGTGGTATTTGATCACCTCTGCATTTTTTGTTTTTTGCGCTATAAACAAAAAAAGGCTGATAATTAAAAAAAAATAAAAAAAATATATATATATACATATACCGTATTTATCGGCGTATAACACGCACCAGCGTATAACACGCACCCCAAGTTTAGGAGGGAATTTTAAGGAAAAAAACTTTTAGGAGGGAAATTCAAGGAAAAAAAAACTTACATTTAAATGCAGCATGCAGCCTTGCCCAGTGTCCATCTGCAGCCTTGCCCAGTGTCCATCTGTCCATCTGCAGCCTTGCCCAGTGTCCATCTGTCCATCTGCAGCCTTGCCCAGTGTCCATCTGTCCATCTGCAGCCTTGCCCAGTGTCCATCTGTCCATCTGCAGCCGTGCCCAGTGTTCATCTGTCCATCTGCAGCCGTGCCCAGTGTCCATCTGTCCATCTGCAGCCTTGCCCAGTGTCCATCTGTCCATCTGCAGCCTTGCCCAGTGTCCATCTGTCCATCTGCAGCCTTGCCCAGTGTCCATCTGTCCATCTGCAGCCTTGCCCAGTGTCCATCTGTCCATCTGCAGCCTTGCCCAGTGTCCATCTGTCCATCTGCAGCCTTGCCCAGTGCCTTTGCGATCGTGTCAGTCCCAGCGGTTTTTTAAATTTGGCGCCGATTTCTGTGGAGAGGAGCGAGCGGGGCCGAGTGTACTTCGGCTAGACTCGGCTCCTCTCGCAGTCCCGCCCATCTCCACTGACTGCGCCGCTGACGGAGAAAGCCGAGTGTACTTCGGCAAGACTCGGCTCTGCTCACAGTCACAGGCAGGACTGCGAGAGGAGCCGAGACTAGCCGAAGTACACTCGGCTTTCTCTATGTCAGCGGCGCAGTCAGAGATGGGAGGGACTGCGAGAGGAGCCGAGTAAAGCCGATTGTACTTCAGCTTCGGCTCCGCTCGCTCCTCTCGCTCGTTTTCAGCAGGGGAATTCGACGGAGTATCGGCGTATAACACGCACCCACGATTTTCCCCTGATTTTAAGGGGAAAAAAGTGCGTGTTATACGCCGATAAATACGGTATATATATATATATATATATATATATATTACTTTCTGCTATAAAACATATCCAATAAAAAAATTTAAAAAATCAAATGTCTTCATAAATTTAGGCCAATATGTATTCTGCTACAGATTTTTGGTAACATTTTTTTCCCAATAGACGTATATTGATTGATTTGCGCAAAAGTTAGAGCGTCTACAAACTATGGGATATATTTATGGATTTTTTTTTACTAGTAATGGAGGCGATCAGCAACTTTTAGTGGAACTGTGACATTGCGGAAATCAAATCAGACACTAAGTGACACTTTATTGGGGACCAGTGACACTAATACAGTGATTAGTGCTAAAAATATGCACTGTCACTGTACTAATGATGCTGGCAGGGAAGGCGTTACATTAGGGGCGATCGAGGGGTTAATTGAGTGCATAGGGAGAGCTTGCTAACTGTGTAGGGGTGCTTTTACTGTGGTAAGGCAGAGATCCGTGTTCGTGCTTAGCAGAAAAACAGGATCACTACCTTCCCTACAGACAGAACAGCGATCTGCCTTGCTTACATAGGCAGACCACTGCTCTGCCTCTCTGAGACCCGCTGATTGGCTCCTGCGGTGTCCAATCACAGCGGGATAGGGTTGCTGGCGGGATGCGTGCGCGCCCCAGACTTGGAAGTGCAAAATTATGTACCTGTAGGTGATTTTGCACAGGAGAGCTGCCTTGCCGCTGTATATGTACTGTATACGTTCGGCAAGCGGTTAAAAACAATTTAATAAAATTAGGTATTAAAAATACTCTTACAAGCATAACTCTTAAAATGTGACCATCAATACTTAAAGTGGTTGTTAAGCCACTTGCATAAAAAGCAGCCCTGATAATGTGGTCAAAGTACAGGGGAAGGGCATAGCCAGGCAGGATCAGACAGGTATTACAGGGTATATAGGGGGCCAAATGACACAGCACATGCGCTATGCTGTATAACATGCTTTAAGGGACCGGGATCTGTTTTTTTTTTTTTTTTGGGGGGTTCTCACCACACTTACCAGTCATATCCCATGTGCTTGATGTCCCTTCTGGTCAGGTGCCTAACCTCACATCCAGTCGCTGTACAGTCCCGCACAGACGCGTTTTGTTTTAGCTATACCTAGGGAAGAATGCCCCAGCCATGGCAATCATGCTGTATAAACAGTCCTCTCACCATCACAGCTGGGCGGACAAAGGTTCTGCCCCAAACTAAGCAAAGAATTTTGGATTTGCCAGGTGGTTGATATTGAGTGTTGAAGGGAACTTGAGATGTCAGCATGCATAACAGTGTGGTATGTACAGACACGTCAATTATGTTTTTAACTTTTTGGAAGAAACAAGAGCCAGCCTTGCACATATACGCCATGACTGTCAGGATCTGTCCATAATACAGTGCTCCTGCTTTAGACTGACAAAACTTTATGCTTCTCTCTGTGTTGTTTAGCTGAATTGTCAGCCTGTGAGATGCACCCCTGGTTGAAACTACAGTTGGCTGGACTGACACACACTGAACAGGCATATAGTTACATAGTTACATAAAGTAAATATATGCCTGCACAATGTGTGTCGGCCTAGCCACTTGTAGTTTATACCACCAGGCATGGTCCACTTCTATCCTTATTAATAAATTGGTCAAGAGCAATGATGAATAGCCAACACTGGGGCTAATGCTTGTATACAGAAAGTGGCTGAAAGATGCTGGAGGAGATCAACAGCCCTGTGAGAAAAGGATGAAAAAAAAGTAAAATAGTGTTTTATGTAAACATTTAGTCCATATGATGTTATTCCACACTAGTGTACATCCATTCTCGACCCGACGAAACCCCGCCCCCTCTGACGCCACGGGGGTTTCCTGCGGTTTCCCCGTGGCGTCAGCCACCCCATCTAATTCCCTCATCATCTCCATCTTTTACCCTTAACATCTCCCGACTACTCTTTATTAACCTCATCATATCCATCAATTAGCCCCATCATTTCCATATATTACACCCATCATCTCCCGACTACTGTCCCACCACCATCTATTAACCTCATCATCTCCACATACCCTCATCATCTCCCGACTACTGTACACCACCATCTATTACCCCCATCATCTCCTGACTACTGTACACCACCAACTATTAACCTCATCATCTCCATCTATTACCCTCATCATCTCCATATATTACCCCCATCCCTTCCATCTATTACCCCCATCATCTCCCGACTACTGTCCCACCACCATCTATTAATCTCTTCATCTCCATCTATTACCCTCATCATCTCCCGACTACTGTACACCACCATCTCCATATTTTTACCCCCATCATCTGCAGACTACTGTCCACCACCATCTATTACCCCCATCGTCTCCAGACTACTGTACACCACCATCTATTACCCCCATCATCTCCATCTATTGACCCCATCATCTCCTGACTACTGTCCCACCACCATCTATTAACCTCATCATTTCCATCTATTACCCTCATCATCTCCCGACTACTGTCCCACCACCATCTATTAATCTCATCATTTCCATCTATTACCCTCATCATCTCCCGACTGCTGTACACCACCATGTATTACCCCCACCATCTCCATATTTTACCCCATCATCTGCAGACTACTGTACACCATCACCATCTATTGACCTCATCATCTCCATCTATTGCCCTCATCATCCCCCGACTACTGTCCACCACCATTTTTTAACCTCATCATCTCCCGACTACTGTCCCATCACCATTTATTACCCCCATCATCTCCTCAATACTGTCCCACCACCATCTATTACGCCCATAATCTCCAGACTACTGTACACCACCATCTATTTCAGGCAAAACAAAAGATCAAGTCTTCTGGACAGCAGCACTCCAATAAAAAGCCTTTATTATGTAAAATCTTCAAAAATCCAAATATAGCACAGCAAGTCACAAAATTCTGGTTAGAGCTGACTAGTTTCACACTTTCTTAGTGTTTAATCATAGCTGCCTAGTGCACAAATGATTGCCATGATATACCCCCAAAAAAGGTCATATGACCCAACCACAAGTGTAGGTGATTAAGTGCTGATGAGTGTTAATTGAAAGTTGATTGCATGCTGACTAACCTGTGTCCAAGAAATAAATGTTTTTTAAAAAGTGTGTGGTTTCATTGTACCAACTATTCTAAAAATATATGTACATAATATCCTTGAAAAGGTGTGCAGCAAATTAAATATTTGTGAAAAGACTTGTGATTGGTGCAAAAAAGTGAGGAATGTGTAAATTAAATAAATGTGAATATATGGAACACAATAGATGAACAGCCTAAATCTCCACATAATGCATGTGCAACGTGCTGAAATGGATGCATAAGCAAAGGCAAATGCATCCATAGCGCACAAATAGTGAAAGATGTAAAGGTAAATTGTCAGTCTGTTCATCAAAAAGTGTCATAATGTAATGTAGGAAAGATATATATATAAAAAGTTGACCAAGAAAGATTAATACATTTATGTGTAAACAACCAGCCCACAACCCTGTGGTATATAGTTATCAATGGTATACGTTGCGCTACAATAGTTGCTTAAGTGTGGCAACATTGTTCAAGGTTCATGTAGGGAATAACCTCAAAATTGAAATCAAAAATTAAAAATTAAAAATTAAAAGAAGTCAATCAATTTTCAATTTTTAATAAATATGTAAAAATGGTGAGTGGTTATGTCCCATAAAACATTATTGTAAAAAATAACACAGGGAGGGATGAGATAAAATCAAAAACTATTATAATGTATCAATGATGGAATCATGTAGTGTATATGCATGATGAAAAGATGCTAAGATTAACAGAAAAGGCTGACTAAAGGATAGGTTGTATGACCACTTGTTTGACATACAGAAGGACAGAAACACCAATGTCGCAAGACATTGGGTATCTGTACACCACAAGAACACATCATGCCTTTCCATCCAGGGGATTGAAAAAATCAACAGTCCCATTAGAGGGGGTGACAAGTTCAGGACACTGTGCAGGCGAGAAGTATTTTGGATTTTTTCATTAGAAACAAGAATACCAGCTGGTTTAAACTTTGAGTGGGATGTATCCCATTATTATGATTAGTTTCCTTTCCTGCACAGTGTCCTGACAGTCGAGCCACATTAAAACATCTGGCTTTTTTTTTTTTTTTTTCCTGTGACCCCCTCGGCATAGCATTATATGGCACTGTGGATTTCTTTTTATTTCACATGCAGCACATGTCATTTTTTGCTGCAAACATAGGAGTTCCTGCTATTACATATGTTTCTTAGGTCTTAGGGATGCCCCAATATTCTTAATATTCTTCATATTCTCTATATACTTCAACATCGTTGCATGTTGACCGGAGGCTTCTCTGGTCATGATGTATATAACATACAGAAAGAATATAGTTGAATAAGAATTAACATATTAGAGTTCTACTGTTCATGAGTTTTTCTTTTTCTTTCCTTTTTTATAGTCACAGTGACTTTTAAGGAACAGAATAGATGTACTCATTTTTTGCACACATCACCCATCAATATGAGGTTGATCATATCATGTCATTGTGTTATATGAGTGAGCTCTATATATTTTTATAGATGTTTTATACTATTGGTTTTATTGTTTTGGATGATTTGTTTGATGAAATTTACAGTTGTCAAGAACCCGTATATGTGTGTTTTTTGGTTGCTTAGGTAACCACACACATTCGGGCATTTATATTGATCACAACTCGTATAAATATACACTTTTTCATCTTCATGAAGTTGAAGTCTCAAACGACTGTATAGAGGAAATATTGTGTCAATATGTGATTTTACATTTAGCAATCTGATCAATGTTTTGGGGGGATTTTTGTGTTATATTTTTATAGCATTTGATACATTGTAAGTGACGGCTGTTTATGTGGTCATATTTACCTGATTCCATCGCAATCTTCCTGCACTTGACCATATAGAACCGCATATCCCCACTCACCACAGATCTAATTTGATTGCATTTTGCCTTTAAATCGCACACAAATTTTCTTTTTCCTTTTTCTATATTAGATTTTAATATAATATATATTGGCAACGTATGGCCATATATTAACCATTGTGGGCACAGGCGTGTATGTTTAGACATATTTAGACACATTTGTTTATCCATTACATGCATATATACATTCCCACGTTTGAGCTATTCATCATCATCCATCCAATATATACGGCACTGATATATAGTCACTTTAGATTGGCAACTTAAAGGAATATTAGTAGGACATCTTTATCAGCGATATATGGCTACAAGTCCTTTCTTCCCTTTTCTGTTAATCTTAGCATCTTTTCATCATGCATATACACTACATGATTCCATCATTGATACATTATAATAGTTTTTGATTTTATCTCATCCCTCCCTGTGTTATTTTTTACAATAATGTTTTATGGGGCATAACCACTCACCATTTTTACATATTTATTAAAAATTGAAAATTGATTGACTTCTTTTAATTTTTAATTTTTGATTTTTGATTTCAATTTTGAGGTTATTCCCTACATGAACCTTGAACAATGTTGCCACACTTAAGCAACTATTGTAGCGCAACGTATACCATTGATAACTATATACCACAGGGTTGTGGGCTGGTTGTTTACACATAAATGTATTAATCTTTCTTGGTCAACTTTTTATATATATATCTTTCCTACATTACATTATGACACTTTTTGATGAACAGACTGACAATTTACCTTTACATCTTTCACTATTTGTGCGCTATGGATGCATTTGCCTTTGCTTATGCATCCATTTCAGCACGTTGCACATGCATTATGTGGAGATTTAGGCTGTTCATCTATTGTGTTCCATATATTCACATTTATTTAATTTACACATTCCTCACTTTTTTGCACCAATCACAAGTCTTTTCACAAATATTTAATTTGCTGCACACCTTTTCAAGGATATTATGTACATATATTTTTAGAATAGTTGGTACAATGAAACCACACACTTTTTAAAAAACATTTATTTCTTGGACACAGGTTAGTCAGCATGCAATCAACTTTCAATTAACACTTGTCAGCACTTAATCACCTACACTTGTGGTTGGGTCATATGACCTTTTTTGGGGGTATATCATGGGAATCATTTGTGCATTAGGCAGCTATGATTAAACACTAAGAAAGTGTGAAACTAGTCAGCTCTAACCAGAATTTTGTGACTTGCTGCGCTGTATTTGGATTTTTGAAGATTTTACATAATAAAGGCTTTTTATTGGAGTGCTGCTGTCCAGAAGACTTGATCTTTTGTTTTGCCTGAAATTGCATTGCCTTCACCCTTGGCTGTTGGGAGGAGATAGTCACCTGGAGGACGTCCACACCTGAGCGGTTTCTGTTTTTGTTTGACACCACCATCTATTACCTGGTGGAGGGTGACTCCACCCCCATCTGACGCCACGGGAAACCGCAGGAAACCCCTGTGGTGTCAGAGGGGGTGGGGTCACCCATGTACATCATGGGTGGCCCCGCCCTCAGCTATTTAAGAGCTGTAACGGCGGGTGTAGTGTCATACGGCGGGTGTAGTGTCATTCGACGGGAACCACCTATGAGGCATCAGTAGCAGCCTTCTTTTTTTTTTTTCGTATCGCCAGGTCGATACGCTGGAATTTCTTTTTCTTTCTTAATAAAGGACTTGTCCTAAGCTGTGTAAGGTGTTTTTTAACATTTTGACAGTTTTTTTGTGAAATGGTGGGGTACGATGTACCCCGTTAACAATTCACATAGGAGGGGGCCGGGATCTGGGGTTCCCCTTGTTAAAGGTGGCTTCCAGATTCCGATAAGCCCCCCGCAGACCCCTACAACAACCGGGCAAGGGTTCTGGGGATGAGGCCCTTGTCCCAATCAACATGGGGACATGGTGCTTTGGACCCCAAAGCATCCTCCCCATGTTGAGGACATGTGACCTGGTATGGTTCAGGAGGGGGGGCGCTCTCTCGTCCCCCCTCTGTTCCTGCGGCCTGCCAGGTTGCGTGCTCGGATAGGGTCTGGTATGGATTTTGGGGGGAATACAGGCATACTACAGGCAAAAAAAAACGATAGCAAATTCCGATTGTCTGTGTGGAACTCCATCGGAGAAAAAACCCATGCATGCTTAGACTGAATTAGGAGACGGGAGCGCTTGTTCTGGTAAAACTAGCGTCAGGGCCGGCCCTACCATGGGACCCGATGGGACCATGGTCCCAGGCGGCACTTTAAGAGGGGCGGCAACAGGGGCGCACTGCCTGAGGACCTGGGTTTCCCTCCATCTAGTGTGCATTGTCATACTGTACTGCATCGCCGGCGCCGCTGTCACTGGCCGCAGTGGCAAGACCCACTTCAAGGGTCTCTCCAGCGGCCCCTGCTTCCCTGCCCAAACTGGTTGCTAGCCGCGGACCGCTTTGTGTCTAGCAACCAGTGACGTAAGGAGAGAGAGGCCCATCATTCATTGCAGAGAGTATTTCACTTCCTCCTCCTCCGGCTAGCTCCACCCACCTCCTCCCTGTATGTAACAGCATGAGATCGGAGCGGCTGTGTGTGTGTGTGTGTGTGGAGAGAGAGCAGCTGCGGGCTCTTCTCCCCCCTCCTTCTCCTCCTCATGCTGCTGTTCCTAGGACAGCCACCGCTATGTTTCTTCCCCCTTTTCCTCCCATTGGCCAGGGAAAAAAACTAAAAGGAGAAAAGAGGATTATGGGATATGTAGTGCAAATGGCTGGCCCATTGCAATTCTAGGGGGGAAACTGCAGCCCCCAGCATGCCCATCTGAAGGGGAGGGAGAGAGAGCCAGGCTGAGTGACAGGCTGCATCTGGTGACAGGCATCAGTGACAAGTGACAGGCTGCATCTGGTGACAGGCATCGGTGACAAGTGACAGGCTGCATCTGGTGACAGGCATCATGACAAGTGACAGACTGCATCTGGTGACAGGCATTGGTGACAAGTGACAGGCTGCATCTGGTGACAGGCAATGGTGACAAGTGACAGGCTGCATCTGGTGACAGGCAATGGTGACAAGTGACAGGCTGCATCTGGTGACAGGCAATGGTGACAAGTGACAGGCTGCATCTGGTGACAGTCAATGGTGACAAGTGACAGGCTGCATCTGGTGACAGTCAATGGTGACAAGTGACAGGCTGCATCTGGTGACAGGCATTGGTGACAAGTGACACGCTGCATCTGGTGACAGACATTGGTGACAAGTGACAGGCTGCATCTGGTGACAGGCATCGGTGACAAGTGACAGGCTGCATCTGGTGACAGGCAATGGTGACAGGCTGCATCTGGTGACAGGCATTGGTGACAAGTGACAGGCTGCATCTGGTGACAGGCATCGGTGACAAGTGACAGGCTGCATCTGGTGACAGGGAATGGTGACAAGTGACAGGCTGCATCTGGTGACAGGCAATGGTGACAAGTGACAGGCTGCATCTGGTGACAGGTATTGGTGACAAGTGACAGGCTGCATGTGGTGACAGGCATTGGTGACAAGTGACAGGCTGCATCTGGTGACAGGCATTGGTAACAAGTGACAGGCTGCATCTGGTGACAGGCATTGGTAACAAGTGAAGGCTGCATCTGGTGACAGGCATTGGTAACAAGTGACAGGCTGCATCTGGTGACAGGCATTGGTGACAAGTGACAGGCTGCATCTGGTGACAGGCATTGGTGACAAGTGACAGGCTGCATCTGGTGACAGGCATTGGTGACAAGTGACAGGCTGCATCTGGTGACAGGCATTGGTAACAAGTGACAGGCTGCATGTTGTGGCAGGCTATGGGTGGCAAGTGGCACAGCTGCATCTGGTGGCAGGCAACGGTGGCAAGCAATAAGCTACATCTGGTGGCAAGCAATGGTGGCAAATGACAAGCTCAGGGTTCCCACTGATTCTGCATTATGGTGAGTTAAACTATTTCATTATATATTACAATGTAGTAATAGAAATAATGTGATTTGATCATCCTGACACCATATCAATCATAATGTTAGGATGATTTAAGTGCTAACACCAGCCATTCGCCCGACAAATCACCCGCTGCCAAATTCCCTGTCAGCGAGACTACACCCCCCCCTCATCTTTTTTTGGGAAGGAAGGGCGGTATCCCTGAATGGCAGTTTGGAAATGTGGTCAATGCAGCGCTGTTGTTGCGGCATGTTGCATCACTGAGCTGGGATCAGAGCGTAGCTGGTCGGTGGCAGTGGAGAGAAAGGGGGGAGCTTTCGTGGTGCTACACAATACTCTTTGCAGGAAGGAGCTAGGGTGACCACATTTTTAAACTACTATTCACGGACACCCCCCCTTCCCAAACATCAGCTTGTTCTGTAACGAATCACAGCACAGTGATTGGACACAAGAGGTGGGATTTATGATTTCTCCAATCACATGCAGGGGGCGGGGATTGTGCTCCTCCAGGCATTCCCGGCCAGGACAAGTACTGTCAGTGAATAAAGAGGTGATGTGGCGGCCTTTTTTGGGGGCATCAGATTGGCCTAGGGGAGTGGCTGTGTCAGTTTCATTCCGGGACACTGTATTGTCCTGGAATGAATGTGCCCGGGACAGACCTGCAAAATGCGTGGTCACCCTAGAAGGGGCATGTCTCTTTGCTGAATATATGGGATGTCTCTTGCTGAATATATTGGGCTGTCTCTTTGCTTTTTTTTTGGGGGGGGGGGGGCAGCATTTCATTCTTGGGCCCAGGCAGCACAATGTCTTCGGCCAGCCCTGACTAGCGTTTGTAATGGAGATAGCACATTCGTCATGCTGTAACGGACTGAAAAGCACGGAGACTGAGAAGCGCAAATCGGCTAACACCAAACTTTTACTAACACGCGGTAACACAAAATCAGCAAAAGCAGCCCAAAGGGTGGCATCATTGGATTTGAACTTCCCATTTATAGTGCCGTCGTACGTGTTGTACATCACGGCATTTGGGACGGTCGAAATTTTGTCTGATGGTGTGTAGGCAAGACTGATGGAAGTCAGCTTCATCGTAATTCGTAATTCCGATGGAAAAATCCATCGGATTTGATTCAATCGGAAATCCGATCGTGTGTTTAGGGCTTAAGGAGTAGCAGATGTAAATGGACTTGTGTCCGTTTACAAACGCCTACCTCCAATTCGATCAGCAAAAAAAAAGAAAAAAAGTAGAGTGGGCTGCCATCCACCTCCTCCGCTCATTGTGGCCTGCGACCGGTTACCAAGTCGCTTAAGTGGCCCTCGCTCTTCAAAAGGTTGGGCACCCCTGAATTAGACAGAGGAAATAAGTATAAATCCATGATAACCAAGCATCACTGTGGAATGCAATGCATAACAAAATGCAATTGTCGCTCAGCCTTATTTTAAACCTGCTGGACCATAAGGATTTTATCCACTTTAGGCATTATTAAAAAAAAAAATTGTCAAATAAAAATATAATGAGGATAACAGTATATAAATAATACATAATGGAAAAAAATAATATGAAAAGTCTTTTGATAGAAACAGGTCAATGTCATCTAGTGGGGATTTCACTTTAAAGACCTCTGCTTAAACTTAGAAATTATAAGCAAAAGAAGTCAACAACTAGATCCCCAAAACACAAGGTGATCAAAACAGAGGAAGTTAATACCCATGCTGTCTGAATATACATAAATAAAAGAATAAAAATAAACTAAACATAAAAGTCACATTACTTGTTCTGTGTTGTGACATATACCACTTAAAAGCAAAACTCCAAAATAAAGTGACACCCTAAATTGGAGATAATCCCCTTAAATAACATCCCCTATCACCTCTTGATATTGTCGTGTTGGACAAAACGCATCGGGGAGGAGTTACTAGTGCTGACTTCATGCCGTTGTACGATTTTGTTTCAGCAGCGGCTCATGAAATGTAAGAATACACTATCAGAGTATTATTCTGGCTCCCGATGAGCTTTATTTATCCTCGTTTGACCCTACTGAGAAGTGCCTTTGGAAGTGGATATTGGGTGCAATCCCTATGCTTTCAGTGGCTGTCTGATTTAAAGATACAAGTGTGTATACTGTTCAGGGATGAGCTGAACACCCCCCTGTTCGGTTCGCACCAGAACCTGCGAACAGACAGAATGTTCGCGTGAACTTTAGAACCCTATTAAATACAATGGACTCGAACGTTCAAAATTTAAAGTGCTAATTATAAAGGCTAATATGCAATTTATTGTCCCAAAAAGTGTTTGGGGACCCGAGTCCTGCCCCAGGGGTCATGTATCAATGCAAAAAAAGTTTAAAAAATAGACGTTTTTACGGGAGCAGTGATTTTAATAATGCTTAAAATTAAAAAATAAAAGTGAAATTTTCCTTTAAATTTCGTACCTGGGGGGTGCAGGGGCGGATCCAGAGTCTTTTCTCGGGAGGGGCACTGCCAAAAAAAGATTTTTTGTGGGAAATTTATCGGGGAAATGGTTGGTGTCGGCGCTTCAATCATCCCAGCACCATGGTTGTTATGGTGTCAGGATGATTGAAGCGCATTATTTCTATTATTACATTGTAATATGAAATTAAATAGTTCAATGCAGAATCAGTGGGAGCCCCGAGTGTGTCACTTGCCACCGTCGCCTGCAATTAGTGGGAGCCCTGAGCGTGTAACTTGCCACACGTTGTGGATTGTCACTTGCCACGTCACCTGCCACATCTTGTGGATTGTCACTTGCCACACCTTGCGGATTGTCACTTGCCACGTCACCTGCCACACCTTGCTGATTGTCACTTGCCTGCCACCAGATGCAGATTGTCATTTGCCACGTCGCCTGCCACACCTTGCGGATTGTCACTAACTTGCCTGCTAAGGTGTAGTTTTGGTTGTCTCTTGCTGTGTCCCAGACTCCCAGAGTCAGGCAGCAGAGAGATAATGTACTGTAATCTCTCTGCTGCCTGCACAGTGAGGGCGGAAGTCACTGCAGGAATGCAGGGCAGGCATGGGCGGTGAGAGATAATCTCATCTCTCTGCTCCCCCGCTCCCGGCTAGCTGATTGGCCAGCTGCCACACTGAGCCTGCTCTCTCACTCTCACCTGCGCTGCCAACACACTGAGCAGCACGGTCTGCCCACGAACCGCGCCGCCCCCCGACAACAAACCGCGCCGCAAGCGGAGCCGCCCACTTTCTTACCCGTCTGTGGAGCCGCACGCTATTGCACCTGCCCGCAGAGCGGCCCGACGTGACTCACTGACGTCACTCGTTGCTAGACGCCAAGCGGCCCAGGCGTTAGCAGCGAGTGCAGGGAAGAGGCTCCACCCACCTCCTTCTCCGCTCCTGGTATCGTGTCAGTGCGCCACGTAACTACATTAGACGAGTCTCTCTCTCAGCGCCGCTGATCGACTGATGTGAGAAACTGAGAGAGAGACTCAGAGAGGCAGCGGCAGCCGCAGAACAAGTACTGTATATACTCGAGTATAAGCCAACCCGAATACAAGCCAAGGCACCTAATTTTACCCCAAAAAACTGGGAAAACTTATTGACTCAAGTATAAGCCTAGGGTGTCCTAGGCTTATACTTGCCTCACTTTGCCTCACTGTGCCCATGCCTCACTGTGCCCATGACTAGACTGATGTTTAACATGGAAGTCTATGGAAGGAGTGCCCGGCTTTGAAAAATCGGTTCTCCCAGACACCAAACTTTTCAAACTTATAGAGGAGACATGGGGCTACATGTGTGCCAAGTTTGGGGTCCAGAGGACCTACGACCGGCCGGTACCGGGTCCGCAAAATCACTGGAGAAATGACCGTTTAACATTGGAGTCTATGGAAGGGGTGCCCGGTTTTAAAAAATCAGTGCTCCCCAGCCGTAGGTCCCCCAGACACCAAACTTTGCACACTTGTAGAAAAGACATGGGGCTACATGTGTGCCAAGTTTGCGGTTCGGGAGACCTACGACCGGCCGGTACCGGGTCCGCAAAATCACTGGAGAAATTACCGTTTAACATTGGAGTCTATTGAAGGGGTGCCCGGATTTAAAAAATCGGTGCTCCCCGGCCGTAAGTCCCCCAGTCACCAAACTTTGCACACTTGTAGAGAAGACATTGGGCTACATGTGTGCCAGGTTTGAGGTCAAGGGGTCCTACGGCCGGCCGGTATCGGGTCCCCAAATTTCGGGAGATCAGGCGCAAAAAAAAAAAAACAGAGCAAGCAAGTGAGTGTGACAGATGGTCTGGGGGGGGGGGCAATTGCCCTGTTGCCCCCCCCTGGATCTGCCACTGGGGGGGTGTGTATGATATGCATGTAAAGTGGCGCATGTTTCCCGTGCTTAGAACTGTCCCTGCACAAAGTGTCATTTTTGAAGGAAAAAAAGTCATTTAAAACTCACGCGTCGGCTTTTATCAATACATAGAAAAGTCATTGATAAAAATAAAAAAAAAGCGTGGGGATTCCCCCAAATTCAATTACCAGGCCCTTCAGGTCTGGAATGGATATTAAGGGGAACCCCGCCGCATTTTTTTTTAAAAACGGCGTGCGGTTCCCCCTAAATATCCATACCAGGCCCTTCAGATCTGGCATGGATTTTAAGGGGAACTCCACCCCAAATTTAAAAAAATATGGCGTGGAGTCCCCCCAAAAATCCATACCAGACCCTTATCTGAGCACGCAACCTGGCCGGCCGCAGGGGAAGAGGGGGGGAAGAGAGAGCGGCCCCCCATCCCTCCTGAACCGTACCAGGCCACATGCTCTCAACGTGGGGAGGATGTCCCCGTGTTAATGGGGACAAGGGCCTCATCCCCACAACCCTTGATGGGGAACTTTAGAAGGGGCGGGTCTATACATTTAAAACACTGCGGAGGAAGTTCCCCATCAGGTCCGCTCAGGCACAACCAATGACGGACAGCGCTGGACATCGGGATCGCCGCGGGACACTGGATTTCATCGCTGGAATGTTTTTTTTGTATTTATTTTTTATTTTTTAATAAAGGACTTTTCCAAGGTGTTTGTGTGTTTTTATTTACATTTTTTTTACACTTTCTTCGTGAAATGGTAGGGGTACAATGTACCCCTTACCAATTCACATAGGGGGGGGGCAGGATCTGGGGGTCTCCTTTGTTAAAGGGGTCTTCCAGATTCCGATAAGCCCCCCGCCCGCAGACCCCCACAACCACCGGGCAAGGGTTGTGGGGATGAGGCCCTTGTCCCCATCAACATGGGGACATCCTCCCCATGTTGAGGGCATGTGGCCTGGTACGGTTCAGGAGGGAGGGGGGCGCTCTCTCATCTCCCCCCCTCTTCCCCTGCGGCCAGCCAGGTTGCGTGCTCGGATAAGGGTCTGGTATGGATTTTTGGGGGGACTCCATGCCATTTTTTTTTAATTTGGGGTGGAGTTCCCCTTAAAATCCATGCCAGATCTGAAGGGCCTGGTATGGATATTTAGGGGGAACTGCACGCCATTTTTTTTTTATTTGCGGCGGGGTTCCCCTTAATATCCATTCCAGACCTGAAGGGCCTGGTAATTGAATTTGGGAGAACCCCCACGCTTTTGTCTTTTTTTTTTATCAATGACTTTTCTATGTATTGATAAAAGCCGACAATTCATTAATAGTGAGTTTTAAAGGACTTTTTTTTTCCCTTTAGAAATGACACTTTGTGCAGGGACAGTTCTAAGCACAGGAAACATGCGCGACTTTACATGCATATCATACACACCCCCCAGGTACGAAATTTAAAGGAATATTTCACTTTTATTGTTTCACTTTAAGCATTATTAAAATCACTGCTCCTAAAAAAACTGCAGTTTTTAAAACTTTTTTTTGCATTGATACATGTCCCCTGGGGCAGGACCCGGGTCCCCAAACACTTTTTAGGACAATAACTTGCATATAAGCCTTTATAATTAGCACTTTAGATTTCTCCCATAGACTTTTCGAATTTGCCGCGAACACCCCAAATTGTTCGTTGTTCGGCGAACGGGCGAACAGGCAATGTTCGAGTCGAACATGAGTTCGACTCGAACTCGAAGCTCATCCCTAATACTGTTGTAATGGCAACCATCCTCTCTGGTGAGTGTTCACTTCACTCAGACCTCTGAGCATGTTTGGGAAATAAATTTTCACTTTAGAAAGTGTTGGATCTTTTCTTCACATGACTTTATTTCTGGATTAAGACTTTCTTTTCACAGATGACTGATTTTATTATTGATGGACATTTGCACAGTTGTTTTATCCTTGCTGAATCGGCTATATATATTTTTTGTAATTGCAGGCACTCCTATATCATTATATTGATTTGGTCAGCAGCGGCCCGTCCATTAGGAGCGCACGGGAGCCGCCCCCCCCCCCCATATCCATGCGTCCAGCACCCTAATCTACATGCAGGGACACAACCAACGCGTGGATTAAAAAAAAAAATGTGTATTGTTTTTAATCACACAATTAGAGCCTGGGGCTCTAATTGGCTTCAAAAAAGAGCACTGCACCCCGAGCCCACCCACTTGTGTGACAATAGCGAATTAATATCCGCTGTTGTCTTCCTGATTCTCCTCCCACCCAATCAGGAAGCAGTTCCTGAGACTCGATTGGCCGGGAGTCTTAGGACTCCCAGGCCAATCGGGTCTCAGTCAGGACCCACTGCCTGTTCGGCCTGGAGGAGAAGCAAAGGCCCCCGGAGCGAGGATCTTCAGCCCAGATCCATATCTGACTGATCTGCCTCCTTCCTAAGGTATGGGGATCTCTCGCTGCCACATTCCCGTCAGTCTCACGCCAGGGGAGGTGGGGGATCGCTGTATTCCCATCCGTCTCCCGTGGAGGAGGGGGGGAAATCTGCATTCCCGTCCGTCACCCACGCGGGGGGGTTGGCATTGCTTCCCCGCCCCCAAAAATATTAAGCACCAGCCGCTACTGGATTTGGTCTTGCATTGTGTGTGATGATTTTGTCGAGAAAGGTTGTGACAAAACAAGTCAAAACCAGTTGAAACTATCAAGAAGAGCAGCTTTTGGGGACAGGACATTAGAACTGGAACTAGCAGGGGAAAAGACTGCAGAATCATAAATTAAAGGAAGTATTCTTTTGGTGTCATATGATCCTCTGTAAAGAAAGTCTCTTCAGTGTTAAATGCAGCCGGATGTCTATTTTTTTTAAAAAAGAGAAGCCCCTGGAGTCCCAAATTTACTTTACAGAGCTATACAACACACTGAAATGTAACACAAGAGCCCTAAATATATCCCTAAGGCTACATTCAGAAGGGCAAATAGCACACCCTACAATTTCCAGAAGCAGAAATCTACAAATTCCTGAGACTGGAATGAAACGTGTGCAAATAACTTCGCCACTTTGTGTATGTTCAGCCACGATCGCCACAAATAAAAACAGTCTGTGCAAATGATCATAAATACCTGCAGCACCATCAACCTATCATTGTTTTTCATGTGCTGAGAAGCTATTTGTACACATATGTCATTCCAGATGACGGACTTTACCGATTCCCACCACTGGAAATTGCAGGGTGTGCTAATCATCCATCTGAATATAGCTATAATGTTTAGTTTACAAAGCCTTTATATGTATTATTTGCATTGCTGTGTGCCATTTTATCATCTATGTGCGAATGTCACACTGGCTAATATACAGCCATAACCCAATATTACATGTTGTATTGCTTTAAGTAATTTTCCAGATCATGCAGTATTTCAGCTCTTACCATAAGCATTTAAAGGTCAATTCACAAATATTTGCACAGATTAACACTCTTTAAATTATCACTAGCCTGTCCCCTCAATTGTAAAATTGAGGAGAGCTTTCAGAAGTTAACCGCTTAAGCCCCGGACCATTTGGCTGGACTAAAACCAGAGCACTTTTTGTGATTCGGCACTGCGTTGATTTAACTGACAATTACGCAGTCGTGCGACGTGGTTTCCAAACAAAATTGACGTCCTTTTCTCCCACAAATAGAGCTTTCTTTTGGTGGTATTTGATCACCTCTGCGGTTTTTATTTTTTTGCGCTATAAACAAAAATAGAGCGACAATTTTGAATTTTGAAAAAAAAACTATATTTTTTACTTTTTGCTATAATAAATATCTCCAAAAAATATATAAAAAAACGATTTTTTTCCTCAGTTTAGGCTGATACGTATTCTTCTACATATTTTTGGTAAAAAAAATCACAATAAGCGTTTATTGATTGGTTTGTGCAAAAGTGATAGCATCTACAAAATAGGGAATAGTTTTATGGCATTTTTATTAATATTTTTTTTTACCTAGTAATGGTGGCGATCAGCTATTTTTATCATGACTGCGACATTATGGCGGACACATGGGACACTTTTGGCGCTATTTTTGGACCATTCACATTTACACAGCGATCAGTGCTATAAATATGCACTTATTACTGTGTAAATGTGACTGCCAGTGAAGGAGTTAACCACTAGGGGGCTAGGAAGGGGTTAAGTGTGTCCTAGGGAGTGATTCTAACTGTTAGGGGCGTGACTACGAGTGACAAATCACTGATCGCTGCTCCCGATGAGAGAGAGCATTTGAACAGTGACATGTCACTAGGAAGAACGGGGAGATGTTGTGTTTACACTGACATCTCTCCGTTCTTCAGCTCCGTGACACGATCGCGGGACACCGGCAGACATCGAGTCTGCGGGTCCCACAGTCACGGAGCTCGTGGCAGGGTAGCGTGCGAGACCACACAGTGGCAAATTTAAAGGGACGTACATGTACGTCCATTTGCCTGTCCGTGCCATTCTGTCAACTTATATGTGTGTGCGCTGGTCGGCAAGTGGTTAAAGATTAATTTCATGTGAAAAAATACCTTCCACACGTATGTGATATTTGTATTTTTGAATGAAACATCTTCAAAAGAATATTACCATCAAATAAACTTAAAAACTGTACTCAAGTTCATTCATCTAAGTGAAGTGACTCTTTAGTCTGTCTGTATAAATTTAGACTTTTTGAAGTTAGAACAATTCTTTGTTATAATGAGCCTTTCTGTGGGCCCACTGGGAATGGCTGTACATTTTAGCCATTGTCTGATCATTAGGAACAATACTTGTATTGGATGCATCATGTAAACACTGGATGAAGCATGGCAACTCCTATTCTTTATTTTATTTGTAACCTATTCATCTATCTGCTATAAGCTATCCATAAATGTAACAATCATAGAACAGTGCACGTTTATTAAAATACACAGCTTGTAAAAATATAGAATTGTCATAAATATAGTGTGCTGTGCAAATAATGTTTCAATTACTGCACATGAAAGAAACAACAAAGTTCTAAATTAGGGATATCACTATATCCATATAGGTAAACAGAGCCCCATTATGAGGTTTTAAACTACCCATTTTCTATTGAGTAATGATCTGTTTCAGTGAACTGATAAAAGACAGAAGCTTGTTAAGGATTTCCAATTTTACATCATCAGGAGGAACAATTACAAGTGTCTATATTAGGGTAACCTGTTTTCTGATCGATTAAACATTTCAGATTTTCAATTTATTATTGTAACCTGTAACTTTGTTTAAAGCTGAACTCCAAGCATGTATAGAAGACACAAATTATTGTAGCCCTGTATTATGTTTGATACATTCTTACGTGTTATTTTTTATATGCAAGCAGTATACGTACTTACATTTTATTTGGTATCATTATAAAAAACAATCTCACAGACCTTATTAATAACCAGGATCTGATTTTAAAAACAGCTGACAAGGGTGGTGGTATACAGTAATAATTCAGAACAGAACAGATTATGTAAAAGAAGCTCACCGATTATTATCAGACACCACTACATACAAGAAATTATGCACTGACCCACTTCCAGCCTTAACTATAAAGGCCACCAATTTGATCAAGCAAGCCAAAGAGGCTGATATCATCAACAAAAAAGAATCATAATTTTTTAACAGAGACTTCTATTTCACACTCTATTTCTACCACATGCCAAAAATACACAAAAATGTGGATAATACCTGGGAGGACCATAGTAGCAGCTATGGAAAGCATTACTAATCCATTTTCACAATACATAGATCAATTTCTTCAGCCACTAGCACATGGCCTTCCTTCTTACATAAGGGATGGGGCACACCTCCTGGAACAATTGACTCATTACACATGGGCATCCACTTACATGTGGGCTTCATTGGACATTAATTAATTATATACGTCCATCCCCCACACAATTGGGCTCTAAGCTGTTTCACAATTCTTAATGGACGATCCTTTTCTCAACCCCGATCAGGCACAATTTATACTGGATGCTACTGAGTATTGTTTAACGCTTAACTACTTCAATTTCAATGGATTTCTATCTACAGGTCAACGGAACAGCAATGGGGGAAAATTTTGCCCCCAGTTATGCCAACCTCACTATGGGGCACTGGGAAGCCAATTACATCTGGCATAAAAATCCCTATATATCCCATATTATCTTCCATGGGAGATATATAGATGACATTATTGTCATCTGGGATGGCCCAGAGCCCTTATTTCTGGAATTTGTCAGTCATTGCAATGCCAACTCATATAGCTTATCATTAACCTCCGTACATGATTCCACACAACACTAGCCTTCTTGGATCTCATGCTTTATCATCATGAAGGCCACATCCAAGCAAAGAATTACACAAAACCCACGGCAGGTAACTCTTTTTTACACTACCAAAAAAATGGCAAGAAAAACGATCGTGTGTATGGGGCATAAGAAAAAATTCAACACATATTTGACAGGTACTATTAAAGCTCCCAGAGAAGCACAGAACTCTGTGGGTCCACAGCCATGGTTCATAACCCAATTTCACTCAAAATTTAAGAGAATGGAACAAGTATTGTCCAAGCATTGGTCAATTCTATTGGAAGACCCACACCTCAAAAAACACTTTGTCATCTAGCTGACTGCTAGGATTGCTCTGGACTGGTGGAAACTTCTCCTCTCCTTTTTAAGGCACAGGCTGACAGCCTGGCCACCTACCATAGGCTTTCTGGGGTCAGATACCCTCTGCCCCAATATACACCAGGAGTCACATTGGTGTACATCCAGCCCCTTTCCCTCATGTTCTGGTATTTATAGCTTCAAAAGTCCTGGAGGACATTACCTGTTGCTGCTTGCCAGCAGCCTCTACCTAGCAGTTCACTCAGCTGTCGTTCATTGTGATTTTTACCATTATCGGCTATTTGCTACAGACAAATAGCCAATCTAATTTTACCAAGGTGTGTGTTGCATGTGGCAGCACATTCGGCCTACTATTATGCTCCTGTCCTGAAGAAGCGTTAATTCGCGAAACTGGTAGAGCAATTCAAGACTACATCTGATACATTGGACCCATGGCTAACGCCACCTGCTTCACACGTTCACTGTTTCACTAGCCTTTAGTTGCTGGTTACGTATTTCATTAAGGATGGAGTGCATATATGTTGTATAATTCTGAAGCATTGTAGAGCATTAGCCTGAGCCTTGTATCTAAGTACGAATAGACTGTCATTTTTTTAATGTTTATATGTATTTTCATATTACTTTTTCTAAAATAAAAACCCTTAGCTTTTTACAATATCTATCCATGTGCCGCCTAAAGTCCATTTTATTAGTCCATTCATATTCTTCCTACTTTGTCATCTAAACCCAAGTTCGCATATAGGAGGGCCAGAAATGTAAAAAGTTTTGCATACTAGCACATTATGTGACACTTACCTGCAAACGAAGCCCGCATCGTCCCCACTTCAGGCCACATCCACCTTCCTTGCAGGGCCACGGACTCCGGCTGTGTGACTGGCTGGAGCCGCGTGACATCACTACAGCGTGGGAGCCGCCGATCATGGCACTGACTTCTGAAGAAACAACACTGATGGCCGTTTTCCTTCAGAGCACATGCGCCAATGACATCATCGGCACAGTTTAAAGCAAATATCTCCTAAACGGCGCACGGTTAGGAGATATTTACAGTACATATAGGTAAGCCTTATTCTAGGCTTACCTATAGGTAAAAATAATACAGGGAGGTTTACAACCTCTTTAAGCTCAACTGCTCATGAGGAGCTAACTAGGGATATCCCTAAAAAAATAATTTCTTTAGGTTTAAAGTGGTAAAGGGTTTGAACAACTGTAAGATTTTTATTCCGGTTAGTGTTCCTGGTAGGGAGATTCACTCTCTCCAATTGTCCTGGTCACAAATGTCTCTAAGAATGGCAGTGGGGGAAAATCCAAAATTTTGAGTTTCCACAAGAACAGGGAGAGAAAATCTCCCATTGGGGATATTTGTACCTGATGAGAAGAACATTGGAGAGATATCCTCTCATTTCCTTTTGACTCTACAGGAATTGAAAGGAACTCTTCCTAATGAGACAGAGATGGCAAAAAAGTGAACTTGACTTCACATATACATCAGTCTGCACTACCTTGGTGTGATGTGCTGAGATTTTAACCCATTCAAAATGAATGAGCTCAAATCACACTGCATCGAATCACATGTGAATTGCACAAGAATGTGGTGCAATACCTGTGTGATTCATAGGCGATTCATACTCTAAACCAGGACTAAGCGATTTCCAACCCAGTCAGTTGGGCAATAGAGAGTCCAAGTCCTCCTACTCTTCCGGTGACATCATATCCGCCCGTGTGTTCCGCACTGTTTGGCATGGATTTCCTGGGTTCAGCCAGGCTCCCAAGCCCAGTCTACATGGCTGTGTCATCCACGGCTGTCAGGACCTCACTGGCTGTACCTTCGGTATGGAGAGGCCTGCACTGCACCCACTACAGATGAGCATGTTTTTACTTTCCATCTTGTAAGTGTTTTTAATCTTATGCAATAAACCAGCTTTTACAATACTGCACTTAGGTGGCGCCCCCCCCTTTTCTTTCCTTAGAATAAAGGTGGCCATAGATAAATCAAAATTCCTGCTGTCAAAATACAATGTCCCACCGGGGACGATTTCTCCATCCACCTTCACCTTGCTTGGCAGTTTCAAGATTTATTAGATCAAAGTAGTTTCCTGTAGGAAGATGTTCTGAAGCTTTTGGTGGATCGCTTCAAATTTTTACTCCGCTTTTGCTGGTTGCCTTGGGCTGCATTGCTACATGTGTGCCATTTTCAGAATACAATGGAGCTGAAAATGATCTCTGTGCTGTGGAAAGCTGTGACCAGTTACTGTGTTTTAGTGATTAATGATGTTGTAATGTTGTCATTCAGCTTCCTTGAATCAGTTTTGCGTAGTACATTGGAATGTTTCAATCAATGCTATACAGTTACACAGTGCATTTTGTTAGCTTTGCAGCATTGGATGTCGCCATGGCAGCCCATAGATGATTTGATTTTATTGTCTTCCATCAACTTGGGTACAATCACCCTGCCCATACAAGGATCGAATCTTGGCCAGACCCTGCTAAACTGAACTAATTTTGATTGATGTATGGCATGCCTAATTAATATTATTATTATAATTCAGGATTTATATAGCGCCAACAGTTTGTGCAGCGCTTTACAACATGGGGGCAGATAGTACAGTTACAATACAAATCAATACACGAGGGATCAGAGGGCCCTCCCCTTTAGAGCTTTCAATCTAGAAGGGAGGGCCAAGTGGAACAAAAGGTAATGGCTGTGGGGGATGATCAGATGGAGAAAATGAAAATACAGTTGTTAGGTGTGGGAAGGATAGGCTTTTCTGAAGAGGAGGATTTTCAGGGATCGTCTAAAAGCTAATAGAGTAGGAGAGGCTCTGAAAAAGTCCTGGAGGCAAGCATGGGAGGAGGTGATGAGGGAGCTAGAGAGCAGGAGGTCTTGAGAAGAATGAAGAGAATGATCAGGTTGGTATTTTGAGACTAGGTCAGTGATGTAGCTGGGGGCAGAGTTGTGGATGGCTTTGTAAGCAGTTGTTAGTAATTTTAATTTCATTTGTTGGGTGAGTGGAAGCCAGTGGAGGGATTGACAAAGAGGAGTATCAGACACAGAGCGGTTGGTAAGGTGGATGAGTCTGGCAGCAGCATTCATGATGGATTGAAGGGGGGACAGACTATGTAGAGGTAAGCCAATGAGGAGTTGCAGTAGATGAGGCGAGAGATGACCAGGGAGTGAATGAAGAGCTTTGTTTTGTCATTAGTTAGAAAGGGGAGTATTTTGGAGATATTGTGGAGGTTGAGGCGGCAAGATTTGGACAGTGATTAGACGTGGGGCTTAAAGGAGAGTATAGAGTCCAGGACTACACCGAGGACTTTGACATGCGGGGATGGGCTTATGGTTGGGCCATTGATTTTGACAGAGAGATCAGGGGAAGAGGCACGTGGGGGGAGGAAAAATTATAAGTTTGGTTTTGGATAGATTAAGTTTGAGGAAGTGGTGTGACATCCAGACTGATATATCTGATAGTAAATTAGTGATACGTGAGGAGACTGAAAGAGTGAGCTGAGGTGTAGAGAAATAGATTTGGGTGTCGTCAGCATAGAGGTGGTATTGGAAGCCATGGGAGGCTATCAGCTGACCCAGGGAGGAGGTGTAGATTGAAAAAAGGAGAGGTCCAAGAACAGAACCTTGGAGGGCCCCAACAGAGAAAGGAAGTAGAATTGTAAGTAACACTAAAGGTCGGGTTGGATAAGTCGGAAGAGAACAAGCGAAGATTACAGTCACGGAGACTAAAGTGGAGTTTTTTGAGGAGGAGGGGGTGGTCAACGATATCAGAGGCAGCAGAGAGGTCCAGGAGTAGGAGTACAAAATAGTGTCCATTGGTTTGGCCGTTAGTAGATTGTTTGTTAGTTTTAGGAGAGCAGTTTCTGTGGAGTGTTTAGGACGAAATCCAGACTGAAGGGGGTCAAGAAGGCTATTATCAGCAAGGTGCTCGCTTAATCGGTTGTAGACCAGACGTTCAAGGAGTTTGGATAAAAAGGGGAGCAAGGAGATGGGGCGTAGGTTGTTAAGATTGGATGGGTCCAGTGAGGGCTTTTTAGGTATGGGGCTGACAGGTGCATGTTTTAGAGAGTTGGGGAAAATATATCAGTGCCACCTGCTAGTGCCCACCAGTGCATATCAGTGACACCAATCAGTGCCACCTATCAATGTCCACCAGTGCCACCTATTAATGCCAACCAGTGGTGCCAATCAGTGCCTCATTAGTGCCACCTAGCAGTGCTGCCTATCAGTGTAACCTACCAGTGCCCATCAGTGCCTATTACTTCCACCCATCAGTACCCATCCCTGCCACCCATCAGTGGCTTTCAGTGCCAGCTATCAGTGCCAGCTATCAGTGTCATCTTTCAGTGCCCTTCAGTGCCACCTATCAATGCCCTTCTGTGCCACCTATCAATGCCCATCAGTGCCACCTCTCAGTGCCACCTATCAGTGCCCACCAATGCTGCCTCACCAGTGCCCACCAGTGCCACCTATCAGTGCCGCCTTATTAGTGCCCACCAGTGCAGCCTATCGGTAACAATCAGTGCCACCGATTATTGCCATTCTGTGCAGCCTATTAGTACCCACCAGTAAACCCTCATCAGCGTACATCAATGAAGGAAAAAAATTACCTGTTTGCAAAATTTTATAACAAAATATAAAACAGTTTTTTGTTTGTTTTTCCAAAATGTTTGGTCCTTTTTTTTTAACAAAAAAAAAATGCAGTGGTGATCAAATACCACCAGAGGAAAGCTCTATTTGCAAGAAAAAATGATAAAAATGTCAAATGGGTACACTGCGCAATTGTCATTCAAAGAGTGACAGCGCTAAAAGCTAAAAATTGGTCTGGGCAGGAACGGGGTTTAAGTGCCCAGTAAGCAAGTGGTTAATTTATAGAGTGCAATAAGGGAAAACACCTTGAGAATTTAACTTCATTGGGACAGTGTTCCATAATTTCAGCTAGTATCAGGAAATGAAGTCTATTTTACTTACTTCTGGTTTATAATTAGCATATTATATCACAGAGAAACTGGAAACAGCTAAGAATAGATACAGTTACATGAAAACAGTACAGTACAACATGTAATTGGTGCTTCCAAAGTAATTTTACAAAACTCCACTTCCCATACAACATACTCTCAGGTTATTTCTAAATACTGATACAGTATGCTTTATGATGTAATGCAGTTGCACAGTAAGTTTTGTGTTTCATTCTTTAATTGAGCAGGCTCTGTAATTGTTTCAGTATACCATAAATAAACCACAAGGAAGACAGCAATGCAGGTTTATAATTAATAATAATAAATAGGTATTGTGCTCAGGCTTTGGCTTCTTAGTGCAATTATTTTTTAGCTGAAGTTTGAAAGATAACATGACTATGTGATAATGAACTGTAAAATGACACAATTATTTTCAATGACAAGGAATATGCTTTCAGCAAAATTATTCAGAAGTACAGAGAACATTTTTAATCACTGTAAATCATTTTGTAAGCCCGTTCAGGGAAAAGTAGCAGAGTTTCTTGAAAGTGAATGCTAAGACCCACTAAGGCCCCTTTCACACATGCGGAACGTTCGTTTCATCAGTTCTATGACGGAAACGGAAAAAACGGATGACGTTTACATCAATTTTTCATCCATTTTCACATCAGTTTATTACATCCACCAGCTAGGGTCCTTAACCACTTGAGTCCTGGAGCCATTTGTTCATGCAAAAACTGATTGTTTGCCAGTTTACATCCGTTTTTCATCAGATCTGTTTCTTTAACAGAAGAAAAATAGGGCTTTGATCTGTTCCAAAAAATGGATGTTGACGGAAGCAGATGTAAATGGATGTAAATGGATGATCAGTGAGTGAGTAGTTGTCCCTAGAACTGACAATCTTATAATCCATTAATCCATTTAGATCATAAGCTCAGTAATAGCATGCAATGCCAAGCTGTGGTTTCCAAAGCAAGCAAAGTCCTTTCTTGTATTAAGAGAGGTATGGTCTCCAGAGAGAGAGAGATATCATTTTGCCCCTGTTCAAATCATTAGTAAGACCTCATCTGGAAGCAACCAAATTGATTAGAGGCATGGAGGAGCTCAGCTATGAGGAAAGATTGAAGGAACTGAATTTATTCACTCTTGAGAAGAGGAGATTAAGGGGAGATATGATCAAAATGTACAAATACATAAGGGGTCCATATAGTGAACTTGGTGTTGAGTTATTCACTTTAAGGTCATCATAGAGGACAAGGGGGCACTCTTTACATCTAGAGGAAAAAAGATTTAATCTCCAAATACGGAAAGGTTTCTTCACAGTGAGAGCTGTGAAAATGTGGACTAGACTCCCTCCAGGGATGGTTCTGGCAAGTTAAGGAGATTGCTTTAAAAAAATGTCTGGATTATTTCCTAAATGTACAGAATATAACTGGTTATTAACATGTATAGTTAGAGTTGATCCAGGGAAAATCTGATTGCTTCTCGGGGGATCAGGAAGGATTTTTTCCCCTGCTGTAGCAAATTGGATCATGCTCTGCTGGGATTTTTTGCCTTCCTCTGGATCAACTGTGGGTGAAGGATTGTGTATATGAGATTGCATTATTTACTTTTTTTGGTTGAACTAGATGGACTTGTGTCTTTTTTCAACCTGACTAACTATGTAACTATGTACCGTATTTATCGGCGTATAACACGCACTTTTTTCCCCTTAAAATCAGGGGAAAATCGTGGGTGCATGTTATACGCCAATATGTATTAAAAAAAGCATGGTACATACTGTATGGTGAGTGGACAGCATCAGGGACAGCATCGGAGACAGCCTGCTGAATGTGGGGGTCTCAGGCCACTCGATTCTGCTTTTCAGACCTCTGGCAGCCATCCCCCACTGCAGTTTACAGAGGAAGCCAGTCTAACTCTCGCGGCGGCTCTAACTCTCGCAGCCGTCAGAGCATAACCATGGTAACCCTCTGCACGGCTTGCAGGAGTTATGCTCACAGGAAGCTGACAGGAATCTCCAGTGAGCCGTGACAGGTACTTGTCAGGGTGTGAAAAAGAGTGGGGGGGGGGTGATTAGGGGGAGCTTCAGCAAGAATACACACTGTCTGACACCCCTTATCCAAGCCCTGAATACAGTAATTAAAAAGATGCCACCTAAATGTAAAAGGGAATTGTTAGTTCCAAATAATGGGGGAGAATATAAAATCTGTAATTAATGAAATGAAAGAATGTAAAAAAATCTATCTCAGTGCGGTTCACATTTGTGCGCTCTGTGATATTGCATGTGTTTTGAACTGCAGTGTAAATCGCATGCGATGTCGGTGCGATTTCCGCCAAACAGATTGTATGGCTGAATTCGCATCGCATTTGGACCAAATTCGCGCAGGACCCTTTTTGTGGTCCGCACCAAAATTGGATCGCATGGGTGTTCACACCTATGTGATCTGATTCATATTTTAACTGTCAGTTCGCAGTGTGATATGCGAGCTGAAATGGGGGTGTCATTAACAATGTATTGACACTCCCCGCAGATCGCATATGGCAGTGTGAACTGCTGTGTGAGTTGGGTGTGATTTGGGAACCTTGCAAATCCACTGCTGGTTCCCGCATCGCACCCGATTCGCACAGCAGTTCACACTGTCCTATGTGATCTGCGGGGAGTGTCAATACATTGTTAATGACACCCCCATTTCAGCTTGCATATCACACTGCGAACTGACAGTTCAAACATGAATCAGATCGCATAGGTGTGAACACCCATGCGATCCAATTCTGGTGCGGACCAAAAAAGGGTCCTGTGCTAGTTTGGTCCGAATGCGATGCAAATTCAGCCATACAATCTGTATGGCTGAAATCGCATTGCTCGGACATCGCATGTGATCTGCAGTGCGGTGTGAATCACATTTGGCCCCTACTAGTCCACTAGGGATCTTACCAGTGGCGGCTGGTGCTCAAGAATTTGGGGGGGCGCAAACAAACTGAAACAAAAAAACATCAATTGCAGCTACTGTGCCATCCAACGCAGCTACTGTGCCATCCAACTGCTGACACTGTGCCCATCAATTGCTGCCAGTGTGCCCAATCAATTGCCGCTACTGTGCCCCATCAAATGCTGCCAGTGTGCCCCATGAAATGCTGCCAGTGTGCCTATCAATTGCTGCTACTGTGCCCCATCAGATGCTGCGAGTGTGCCCATCAATTGCCGCTACTGTGCCCCATCAGATGCTGCCAGTGTGCCCCATCAGATGGCCGCCAGTGTGCCCCATCAGATGGCCGCCAGTGTGCCCCATCAGATGGCCACCAGTGTGCCCCATCAGATGGCCACCAGTGTGATCCATCAGATGGCCACCAGTGTGCCCCATCAGATGGCTACCAGTGTGCCCCATCAGATGCCGCGAGTGTGCCCCATCAGATGCCGCCAGTGTGACCCATCAGATGCTGCCTGCACTTACCTGTCTCAGAGCGGGTCAGTGGCGGTCTCCTGCACGTCCTCCATGTCTTCTTCCGTCCTCTCAGTTGTCCAATCACAGCGCCTGACGTTTCAGCCAATCAGGTGACCACTAACAGACCCGGCAACCTGATTGGCTGAGAGGCGGATTCAGTTTTAGCAAAGCGAATTCCTTCGCTTTGCTAACACACAGCTGAGTGAACAGTGAACGCCCAGCATTGTGCCCGCTGTTCACATTTTTGGGCGCCCCTATTAGAGCCTATGGCTCTAATCAGGTGCTTCCAAAAAACACCCCTGCCGCTGTAATTCAGGTGCCCAGTGCCCGAAGAGGGGCCGGACACCTGAATATGGTGACAGCAGCGTCCATAGATAGATTAATGCAATGCATGAATCTATCTATAGTGATTAGAGAGTGACAGGAGAGAGGGGGCGGCGCTCCTGCGCCCTTTATGGACGCACCGCCACTGGATCTTACACCAGTATGATAATAACACCAGTATTACCATACCATACTACACACATTAGAACAGAGTACTGGTAAATTTACACAACCAATACTACCTTACTTTTTTAATTTAAATTTAGGTAAAAAGAATACCACTGACTCATCCTGACGTCCCAACGATGCACTCTGCACTATCATAAGTGCCCTCAGTTAAACAACTGCATTCACTACCATACTTACGGTATTTCACTACTACTGGTATTCCTAATGGAATCAAAACATAAGCGTGGAGCATATACAGCTGCTTTCAAGTTAAAGGTTGTGGAATATGCCAAACAACATGGAAATAGGGCTGCAGCAAGGCATTTTGGAGAGCCACCAACAGAATGCACAACACAAGAGTGGCGAAAAATGGAAGAAAAACTCAAGACATTATCTAAAAAAAAATGCAATTTTCGCAGCGGTATTGTTAAATGGCCAGCATTAGAAGAACAGGTGAAGGAATTTGGACTAAATCATAGAAAAGCTGGCATTGCTTTATCAACAAAAATGATCATCATTCAAGCACTGAAAATCAGCAAAGAGTTGCAAATACAGGATTTCAAAGGGACAACATCATGGTGCCAAAGATTTATGAAGAGGCATGAGCTTCGGATGCGAACAAGAACAAGGATTGCCCAGCGTATGACGGATGATTATGAAGAGAAGATAATACATTTTCATGGCTTTATTATCGAACAAAGGAAAAGACAAAATTTTGAAATTGGTCAGATCGGCAACATGGACGAAGTTCCCCTCACTTTTGATGTTCCTTCAAATAAAACTGTGGAAGCAAAAAGTGCCAAGACCATAACGATCAAAACTTCAGGGCATGAAAAAAATCATTATACCGTGGTTCTTGCCTGCACTGCAGATGGAAACAAGCTGCCACCATTAGTCATTTTTAAAAGGAAAACTTTTCCAAAGGAGAAAATTCCAAGTGGCATAAAGGAGCATGTTCATCCTAAAGGTTGGATGGACGAAGAAGGCATGAGGCTTTGGATTAGAAATGTGTGGGAGAAGCGCCCAGGTGCTTTGTTAAAGAAGCCATCCTTGTTAGTACTGGACTCATTTAGATCTCATCTTACAGAGCCAACAAAAAAAGAATTTAAAATGTGCAACACAGAGATGGCAGTCATTCCAGGAGGACTAACATCACAATTACAGCCATTAGATGTTTCCATTAACAAGCCCTTCAAAGCCTTCATGCAAGAAGAATGGAATAAATACATGTGTGATGAAAACCAACATGAAGTTACCAATTATGGGCGAATGAAAAGACCTGGCATTACATAAGTGTGTCAGTGAATAAAGACTTTGTGGGACTTGGTTAAAGAAGATATTGTGATCAAATCTTTTAAGAAATGTGGCATAATCAATGCTTTGGATGGTAAAGAAGACGAGCTGATATATGAAGACAGTAGCAGTCAAAGCAGCAGTGTTGAGTTTGATTTTGAAGATAGCAGTGAAGATGAAGGGTTTCTTGGTTTCTCAGACAGCAGCGATTTCTGATTTTAAACTTCTGTAAAAAACATATACCGTAATATCCAAGTTTCTCCAGTAAAACAGTTACTTTTACTTTAATGTTACGTTATTTAACTTATAAGTGCTTAAATATTAATAAAAAAAGTTTTGAGCTACCCTTGTTTTGCTTTAAAGTTCTTTATTTAAAATGTAGTTATTTTTCTGAAAATTCCCTCTTAAAATTAAGGTGCGTGTTATACGCCAGTGCGTGTTATACGCCGATAAATACAGTAATTTACATCCGTTTTTCCATAGAGATGCATTGATGTTCGTTTTTCATACGTCAATGGATGGATGAAAAAGATACAAACGGTCCGCATGTGTGAAAGGGGCCTTATACTCACCTCAACTGCACTCCCCCTCTGCTCTGTTGTTCCATATGAGCTCTTGCAAAATATCCTGTGCTTCTAGGCATGCACAAGATGCAGTGTTCAGGCCTAAAGGTCCAAACGCTAGACCCAAACAATGTCATGTTAGGAGAGGCATGACCTAATCAACCCTGTGTAAGCTCTGAGCAACAGAGGGGGACTTGGTGGACTTGAATATACGTGAATTAATGTTGCCGTGAATGGGTAAGGTTACAGAGTCTAAACTGGTTGAATGTCAATTTAATTATGCCTAATAACAAATTAATCATTGTGTTATGTTTATACTGAATATAGATTTAATCTTAAGTTCCTTATTCTACAGGAAACCTGTGAACTTACCTTCAGACTGAGAGAGTTCCAAATCATGTTTATTTGTTATGCAATTACGAAGAGCACACATACAAGGCCGTCACAGTATGCTCTGAATTAATACAGACTGATATCCCCTTTTATAGGGTGCTCTTATCAAAAGCCATACAAGCAACACGACATTCCTACACTTCTGTCATGTCCCTTGGTAAACATCCTAGTGGTATTTCAAGATAAGCACATGGGTGACATTGACAGGAATAAACATCTTCATATCGCCATTTTAGATCCATTCTGTGTAATGCAATACTTTAAGATATCATTTGTTTGTTATCATCAGTTCTGGTATTAATATATATACAGTCAGGTCCATAAATATTGGGACATCAACACAATTCTAATCTTTTTGGCTCTATACACCCCCACAATGGATTTGAAATTAAATAAACAAGATGTGCTGTAACTGCAGACTTTCAGCTTTAATTTGAGGGTATTTACATCCAAATCAGGTGAACGATGTAGGAATTACAACAGTTTGTATATGTGCCTCCCACTTTTTAAGGGACCAAAAGTAATGGGACAGATTAACAATCATAAATCAAACTTTCACTTTTTAATACTTAGTTGCAAATCCTTTGCAGTCAATAACAGCCTGAAGTCTGGAACGCATAGACATCACCAGACGCTGGGTTTCATCCCTGGTGATGCTCTGCCAGGCCTCTACTGCAACTGTCTTCAGTTCCTGCTTGTTCTTGGGGCATTTTCCCTTCCGTTTTGTCATCAGCAAGTGAAATGCATGCTCAATCGGATTTAGGTCAGGTGATTGACTTGACCATTGCATAACATTCCACTTCTTTCCCTTAAAAAACTCTTTGGTTGCTTTCGCAGTATGCTTCGGGTCATTGTCATCTGCACTGTGAAGCGCCGTCCAATGAGTTCTGAAGCATTTGGCTGAATATGAGCAGATAATATTGCCTGAAACACTTCAGAATTCATCCTGCTGCTTTTGTCAGCAGTCACATCATCAATAAATACAAGAGAACCAGTTCCATTGGCAGCCATACATGCCCACGCCATGACACTACCACCACCATGCTTCACTGATGAGGTGGTATGCTTTGGATCATGAGCAGTTCCTTTCCTTCTCCATACTCTTCTCTTCCCATCACTCTGGTACAAGTTGATCTTGGTCTCATCTGTCCATAGGATGTTGTTACAGAACTGTGAAGGCTTATTTAGATGTTGCTTGGCAAACTCTAATCTGGTCTTCCTGTTTTTGAGGCTCACCAATGGTTTACATCTTGTGGTGAACCCTCTGTATTCACTCTGGTGAAGTCTTCTCTTGATTGTTGACTTTGACACACATACACCTACCTCCTGGAGAGTGTTCTTGATCTGGCCAACTGTTGTGAAGGGTGTTTTCTTCACCAGGCAAAGAATTCTTCGTCATCCACCACAGTTGTTTTCCGTGGTCTTTCAGGTCTTTTGGTGTTGCTGAGCTCACCAGTGCGTTCTTTCTTTTTAAGGATGTTCCAAACAGTTGATTTGGCCACACCTAATGTTTTTGCTATCTCTCTGAAGGGTTTGTTTTGTTTCTTCAGCCTAATGATGGCTTGCTTCACTGATAGTGACAACTCTTTGGATCTCATATTGAGAGTTGACAGCAACAGATTCCAAATGCAAATAGCACACTTGAAATTAACTCTGGACCTTTTATCTGCTCCTTGTAAATGGGATAATGAGGGAATAACACACACCTGGCCATGGAACTGAGCAGCCAATTGTCCCATTACTTTTGGTCCCTTAAAAAGTGGGAAGCACATATACAAACTGTTGTAATTCCTACACCATACACCTGATTTGGATGTAAATATCCTCAAATTAAAGCTGAAAGTCTGCAGTTAAAGCACATCTTGTTTGTTTAATTTCAAATCCATTATGGTGGTGTATAGAGCCAAAAAGATTATAATTGTGTTGATGTCCCAATATTTATGGACCTGACTGTATATATATATATATATATATATATATATATATATATATAGATCTCTCTCTCTCTCTCTCTCTCTCTCTATATATATATATATATATATATATTGTTATCCACTTCCCTACTGTGCACGAAAACCCCCTTCCTGCCCAAGCCATTTTTCAGCTTTCAGCACTGTCACACTTTGAATGACAATTGTGCGGTCGTGCGACGTGGCTCCCAAACGAAATTTGCGTCCTTTTTTTCCCCACAAATAGAGCTTTCTTTTGGTGGTATTTGATCACCTCTGCAGTTTTTATTTTTTGCGCTATAAACAAAAGAAGAGCGTCCAGTTTGAAAAAAAAAACTCAATTTTTTACTTTTTGCTATAATAAATACCCATTTTTTTTTTCAAATAAAATTTTCCTCAGTTTAGGCCGATACGTATTTTTCTACATATTTTTGGTAAAAAAAAAATCGCAATAAGCGCGTATTGATTGGTTTGCGCAAAAGTTATAGCGCCTACAAAATAGGGGATAGATTTATAGCATTTTTTTTTTATTAGTAATGGCGGCAATCTGCGATTTTTATTGTGACTGCGATATTGCGGCGGACACATCGGACACTTTTGACACATTTTTGGGACCATTCACATTCATACAGCGATCCCTGCTATAAAAATGCATTGATTACTGTATAAATGTGACTGGCAGGGAAGGTGTTAACCACTAGGGGGCGGGAAGGGGTTAAATATGTTCCCTCAATGTGTTCTAACTGTGGGGGGAGTGGACTGACTGGGGGAGGTGACCGATGGTTGTCCCTATGTACAAGGGACACACCATCGGTCCCCTCTCCCTCACAGGATGTGGATCTCTGTGTTCACGCGCGCGCCCCCTAGCTCGTTTTAAAGGCAGGACGTCATATGACGTCCTGTCAGTACGAGAGTGTCCTCCGCCGGCCGTCAATTGACAGTGGGCGGGGGACAAGTGGTTAAATACTAGGTATATCTACCTTTACCTTACAAGTTATACTATGAGGTAGGATTCTGTAAGGATCATATTGTTATCCTTATACAATACCTTGATACTTAAAGCGGAACTTCAGTAATTTTTTCATCTTTCCATCTATTAAATCCTCTGCCCTTGTTGTTTTAACTTTGGATAGTAAAACATTTGTTTTCTGCCAGTAAATACCTTATACAGCCCACTTCCTGTTTCTTGTCTGGTCATTAGCCTAGACTTATGACATCATGCACAGCTCTCTCTCTGTCACTCTCGTGAGAGTTTGCCAGGAAGGGAGGGGGGTGAGTTATAAGAGGGCCAATGAGAGCTGCAGAGCTGGAGGTGTGCCTCTGTGTGTCTGTGTAAAACCAGGGAGTGAACAGGCAGCAGCTTCAGCTGCCCACACTTAAAATAATTTCAGCCAGACTCAGTGGAGGGAGATTTCTGCAGCATATTTGGCAAGTACAGAATCACAGTATATATATATATATATAATATGCAAAGTGGTTGGAAGTAAACTTTAGAATGGCAAATATGTTTTTATTACAAATTATGTGAGAAGACTACAGTTCCTCTTTAAATAAAGTTTTCACTACTTATATAAAATCTTTACTTTATACATAACAATAAATATACAGCACTTTCATTACAGAGAATGTTGAAAGCCCAGCAATGTCTGCTCACCTTTTGATGTTGCTCTCTAAAGTGAAGAAACCATTCTGTTCCCTTTCAGCTAGAGATATGTAAGGGATTTCATTCCTATGACCTTTTCAGTTGTGCAGATTTTTTTTTTTTTTTTAATAAGGCTGAAAACGTGGGATGAAATTACAGTTTCACAGGATAGATGCAAAATTACTAAACAAAGTGGAGAAAACTTGATTTCACTGCCTGTTTGCTGTAAGTAGCAAATGCCAAATATTCATATGTAGTATTCCATATTCACCTGACTAAGAAAATCCATACATTATAAGATTTATTTTCTTAATTCTGAACATAAGGAAGAAAAACCCACACTTGTATAGCTTTATGGATCAAAGCTAATGTTACATTTCTGCTTACTTTTACCAATACATTTCTCTTTACTTTGACGAATCACTTTGCCATTGCTTAAGATCACAAATTATAACATCATTATTTTATTTATTTTTTATTTTAGGACAAACAAGGCTTTCTTTTGGTGAAATTCTCTTGCAATTTTTTATACAATCTATAGACAGATGCATGTTAAAAAAACAAAAATTTCCTTTTTTTTTTTATTTGACCTCTGTTATTCATAAATGGTATTGCTGAAGATAAAAAAAGTATATTTTTTCTATTATTGTCCCATTTATAAATACACTATAATGATGTATCTGGTACAAAGCATTGCAGATATATTTGCAAATATTATTTTTATCCAATTTTGCACATGAGACAATAAAAAAAAGGGATAAAAAAAAAGAAAAAGTGAAAATGCAATGCCAGGCTGCTGCTAACAAAGTAAACAGAATATTGGCATGCATTAACCACTTCGCGCCCGTCATACGACTTATGACGGCCGCAAAGTGGTTCTTAAATGCCGGGAGGCCGTCATTATTCGGCCTCCGCTCCTTCGGCCACTGGGGGGCGCATGAGCGCCGCCGGCGGCACGCGCCCGGCGCATCACTGAGATGCCGATGCGCGTGCCTGGTGGCCGCGATGTCCGCCAGGCACCCGCGATCGGCCTGTACACAGACAAGGACATGGATCTGTGTGTGTAAACACACAGATCCATGTCCTGTCAGGGGAGGAGACCGATGCTGTGTCCCTTGTACATAGGGACACAGATCGGTCACCTCCCCCAGTCAGTCCCCTCCCCCCACAGTAAGAATCACTCCCAGGCAACACATTTAACCCCTTGATCGCCCCCTAGTGTTAGCCCCTTCCCTGCCAGTCACATTTATACAGTAATCAGTGCATTTTTATAGCACTAATCGCTGTATAAATGTGAATGGTCCCAAAAATGTGTCAAAAGTGTCCGATGTGTCCGCCGCAGTATCGCAGTCATGATAAAAATCGCTGATCGCCGCCATTACTAGTAAAAAAAAAAATAATAAAAAAAATGTCAGAATTCTATCCCCAATTATGTAGACGCTATAACTTTTGCGCAAACCAATCACTATACGCTTATTGCGATTTTTTTTTAACCAAAAATATGTAGAAGAATACGTATCGGCCTAAACTGAGAAAAAAAAAGTTTTTTTTTAAAAAAATTGGGATATTTATTATAGCAAAAATCAAAAAATATTGTGTTTTTTTTCTAAATTGTCGCTCTTTTTTGGTTTATAGCGCAAAAAATAAAAACCGCAGAGGTGATCAAATACCACCAAAAGAAAGCTCTATTTGTGGGAAAAAAAGGACGTCAATTTTGTTTGGGAGCCACGTCGCACGACCGCGCAATTGTCAGATAAAGCGACGCAGTGCCGAAAGCTGAAATTTCGCCTGGGCAGGAAGGGGGTATATGTGCCCAGTAAGGAAGGTGTTAAAAAGGGGATTAACTCCAGAGATGAAAGGATAATTCTCCCACTCTACAAGACTCTGGTACAGCCACACCTGGAGTATGCTGTCCAGTAGGAATGAGCCGAACACCCCCCAGTTCGGTTCGCACCAGAACATGCGAACAGGCAAAAAATTTATTCGAACACGCGAACACCGTTAAAGTCTATGGGACACGAACATGAAAAATCAAAAGTGCTAATTTTAAAGGCTAATATGCAAGTTATTGTCATAAAAAGTGTTCGGGGAGAGTGCGCATGGGCGAGGCTCCTAAGATGGCCACTTGAGCCGAGAGCTCCGCTCCATCCCTCCACAGCGGTGCCAATAGCGGCAAACACGGTGGCGGTTCTGCACTCATTTCGACACAGCTGACTACCGGAAGACCAGAGAACATCCCCAGCTTACCTAATCCTATTTTTTTGAGGTTTTCAGGCCGTTATTTGGCTTACTAATGACGGATGTAAAATCCAAGATGGCCGCCACATCACAGCATTTGATCCCTGATCCGCCATTTCTGACTGAAAAACGACAGAATACCTGCTCTTCCACTGCTAAGTTCTCCTCAGGAACTCAAGAGGTACTTACTCAGGTAATTACCACCACTCCAACTACATCTGGAACCATAAATAACCTCTCTGCCTCAGAATATAGCCTTACTGCATTGGGGCATGACACTGCTATTCAGGCCATTTCTTTTACCTGAGACGCCTGTCAGGGAATAGAGGCTTATCAAACGGCGGACTTATTTCAGAAATTCTCTGACTTACTTGACAAAGGTCTGGAACAAACTGCTAATAAAATCACAAGGGATCTGAAAGCAGATTTTCAAAGCTTGGGCTCTAGAATTGACTTTATTGAAAATAAAATCGATGAAACTGCTGCAGCTACTAATCAAAATATGGAACATATCAACACTGTTCAGGAACAACTGGATATTGCATTGTCTAAAATCGATGAACTCGGAAATAGGTCCCGCAGATACAATGTCAGAATTAGGGGACTTCCTGAATCTGTAATTGATGTACCCAAAGCGGTCCAGGACTTATTTAGAAATATGCTTCCTAATACCCCACTTAACCGACTGGAACTGGATAGGGCACACAGAGCCCTGGGACCACCTAGGAAGGATGGCAATACGAGGGACATTATTGTCAAGCCTCATTTCTATGCAGTGAAGGAAGATATTATGAAGCAAGCTAGATCTTCTCCACAAGTGACATACCAGGGTCATTCAATTCAATTGTTTGCTGATCTTTCTCTGTCCACTATACAGCGCAGGAGGTCATTGAAACCTTTATTGTTAATCCTCACTAAAAGCGATATCAGATACAGATGGGCCTTTCCATTCGCTGTTAGATTTACTATCAACGGGAAATCCTATTCTTTCTCCAACTTTCAAGAAGGTGAAAAGTTGTTCTTACAACTGAAATTAATCTTGCATGAGGCAGAAATGGATACTTCTCCACCCTGTTCCAACGCCGACTAGTCCAAATTCTCCCCAATGGAACAAAGGAAGAGCTAAGAAAATGAAGGATGCTGGCCCTACTTGATTTGATTGTATTGTCTGTTTTTTTTTCTTCCCTTAATTCTCGTTTGGACCGAGGGTCCAACTTTTTCCCTTTAGGGAAGTCTATCGATTGTTCTCCCCCTTCTGCATTTTTTGTGCCCCTAGTGACTTAAATTTACAACAACAACCTGTCCTATCTTATTTTAACCACTTCAATACCATGCACTTATACAGCTTCCTGCCCAAGCCAATTTTGAGCTTTCAGCGCTGTCGCAATTTGAATGACAATTGCGCGGTCATGCTACACTGTACCCAAACAAATTTTTTATCATTTTGTTCCCACAAATAGAGCTTTCTTTCGGTGGTATTTGATCGCCTCTGCGATTTATTTGCACAACAAATAAAAAAAGAGCGAAAATTTTAAAAAAAACTAAGTTTTTCTTTTGTTTCTGTTAATTTTTTTTGTAAAGAAGTACCTTTTCTACTTCAATGACGGGCACTGATAAGGCGGCACTGAAGGGCACTGATAAGGCAACACTGATGGGCACCGATGAGGTGGCACCAATGAGGTGGCACTGATGAGGTGGTACTGATGGGCACTGATGATGGGCACTGATAGGCGGCACTGATGGGCACTGATATGTGGCACTGGTATGCGGCACTGATTGGCACTCATAGGCGGCACTGATTGGCACTCATAGGTGGCACTGATTGGCACTCATAGGCGGCACTGATTGGCACTCATGGGCGGCACTGATGGGCACTTATGGGTGGCACTGATAGGTGGCATGGACGGGCACTGATAGGTGGGCACAGATTGGCACGGATGGGCACTGATAGGTGGCACTGATGGACACTAGTAGGTGGCATTGGTGGCACTGGTGCCCAGCAATGCCAGCCACCACACATTGTGAAAGTGCCAGTCAGTGCCCATTTGTGGGCACTGATTGGCATATTTTTTTTAATGTTTTTATTTTATTTATTTATTTTTACTACATGTGGATGGCCATGGGGGCCATCCACATGATTGGGGCTTCCCTGGTGGTCCTGGGGGGCTTCCCTGGTGGTCTAGTGTGGGTATCCGAGGGGGGGGCTGCGCTGATAAACAATCAGCGCGAACCCCCCCTGTCAGGAGAGCCGCCGATCAGCTCTCCTCTACTCGCGTCTGCCAGACGCGAGTGAGGAAGAGCCGATCAACGGCTCTTCCTGTTTACTTCCTGATCAGCCGTGATTCGACACGGCTGATCACATGGTAAAAAGCCTCCGACGGAGGCTTTTTACCGAGATCAGTGTAGCGGTGGGTCAGACTGACCCACCGCTCCACCGATCGCCGCGATGCGCGCCCCCCCCGGGCGCGCGGCGGCTGTTATCCCGCAGGACGTCATATGACGTCCAGTGTGGATAACAGAACCACTTCCCGGACGTCAATCTGCTATTGACGGGGCGGGAAGTGGTTAATTTTTTTTTTGATGTGTATATATATATATATATACACTGTATATATATATATATATATATATATATATATATGGATAAATTCTAAACTTTCATATATAGACTTATATATGGACTTGACACTCTTATTATCTCTCTTCGGATGGAGATGTATGTATGTATGTATATATATGTATGTGTATGTGTGTATATGTGTATATATATATATATATGTATACATTTTTTTTGAGGGGTAGTGATTCGCTAATCCTATATAGGTCACTTGTGGACATCCTGACATGTTCAGTTCAAAATGTTATATACCCGTGTTACAACTTGAATGCAATTTTTTTTCTTTTGGGGGCGTCCTGTGGAGGGATGGCTCACATGCGCCTCCACCTATCTCTTGAAGACCAGTAGTCTTTGGAGGATAGGTTGTCTGCACCTTTGGGTCAGACATTTTTGCTGAAGGGCTATGGGGGGTTGTCTCCCCCCCCCCCCGGATCCTGATATTTGATGCTAGGAGACTTTTATTTTATTTATTTTTTTATTGGTTCTACTTTTTCCATTTTTTTTTCTTCCCCCTGATCCTTCTTTTCTTCCCCTCTGTGTACATGCCTGACTTATCTGTATTTTACAGGATCACATCCACCAGATTTACAGTGAGCACATTCACATATGGGTATCTGCTGAGAGAAATTCTGAGCTAAACTTCTACCAGCTATCTCTTCTGGGTGAGTGGGTACGACTGTAATAGATGCTTCCACCTTGACTTCCATGGCTAATACCACACATTCCAACCTACTAATTGCCTCGCACAATGTACAGGGCCTAAACTCTCCAACCAAAAGGAGAAAAATTTTAGACTATTATAAAACTCTTAAAATTGATATTCTCCTACTCCAAGAGACACACTTTCCTATACGGTATACTCCTACTTTCCTACATTCACATTATTCACAATTTCACCTAGCCAATGCCGAGAATAAGACAAAGGGGGTAGCCATTATTTTTTCTAAATTTTGTAAATTTGAAAAGATTGCTGAATACTTAGATCCTGAGGGACGATTTATTCTACTAAAAGGTACCATTGAAGGGCACCTTTATTCTTTAGTTTCCTACTATGCCCCTGTAGCGCTACCCCCAATTAAGAGAGCTGCTGATTTGATTTCGGCGCCCTGCACGCAGCACCGCCAACCCCCGGCAATCTTACTCGACCCACTCTGGCACAGTCAGTCTAGGGTTAAACTCCTATCACTCTCAGGTGTATTATACTTAATAATCTTTAAACAGTCAGACAACACACTGAGGCAAGAATATAAAATATATATATCAGCTTTACTGGTAATGAAGGATTCAAGGTATAACATGCAACATATACATGGGTCTGCAGAGCCCTGCATCAATCAATGTACTAGGTGCAGCACAATAATATGGCGCCGCGCAGTGTCCACCACGCGGAGCTATTATAGCATGTGCTCGCCTATGGCGTAGTAACACAAACTTTCTAAACTCCCCACCTAAGTCAGGCCTGACATGGAATGGAACTAAGTCTCTTTCCCCTAAGGGATGAAGGTTTCTTCACCGGCCAGCTTTCGTTGGTGCACTTAAAAGAATAACCATTTGTAATCCACATTGGATGTTAACTTGAAATAACAGGGCAAAACGGGGGGGGGGTAGATTCTTCAACATCTCACCCGCTACCGGACCCCCCAAGAAACACTGGTGAGCGAACAGTGGGCCTAGGCAGTCTATAGGCCTGAACACAACTCAGTCTATTGTTATGGGCAGGTGCCCGCTCAAAACGCCAGGCGCGATCCCAGCCTGGGACTTCCACCTCCTGTGTGTCGCACACATCGTCTGCTCCGATCGAGTCCTCGATCCAGCTCACGTCCTATCACGACGGATCAGGATCCACCCAGGCTCCGCAGTATGGTGGAAGGCTCTTCGGACTTCAAGCAAGGCCTCAGACTTCAGGCCTTACTTCACAGCCGATCCGCACAGGATGACTTGCCACTTGACGCGCCGTGTCCCAAGAGAGCGAGCTCCCCCTCGCCTCTCGCTTAAGTAGCCCCTCCCATGAGTCTCTGCGGTGGAACCTCCACCCTGGGGCCGAATGGGGTTCTGGGTAATGTAGTCCTGGGGCCGTAAAAAGAGAGACCCCGCTACACACTCCCCCCACTTGAACTCTTTGGTCCCCAAAGATAACATAACTTCAAGCTACACATTTAACAACATCCATCAATTCTCCATATGATGTCGGCAGAGGAAATTCCCACCAGAAACGAGGCGTGAACTCCTCTGCCCACAGGACACATTAACAACAGTATCCTGCCTAACTGTGCCAGAGAGTGAGCTGGGGTTGCCTCCCACCAAATGAACAGTGGGAGGGTCAGGGTCTTCCATACTCCTTCTGGCAGTGAATACAGTGTCTTCCGCACTCTTCCCCATTTGTGGGTAGGTTAATCTCCTGGGAGGCTTTATGGCCCTCCGCTTCCTCTGTCCTCTGGGACTTTCTGTGGGAATAGATTCTTCTTCTGTGACCAACTCGGGAGTTCCCTCTAATTCAGGAGCATCTGGCTCCGGAGCAGGAAGATATATGGCTTCCCTTGGGTCCTCTTCAGTTGATAGTTCACCGACACTCTCCCAAGCATCTGACCTGTGACTAGATGGAATGAACTCCGTAGCTTCTGCATTCAGTGCGGAGTTCCTTGATGATGATGGGCACCCGGTTGACTCCTTTACCGGGGCCCGTTGAAGTTTTCCGGCGGCTTTTGGTTATTCAGTCTCTTCTTCTTGGGACTGGCACATACTTTGGCAAGATGGCCAGCTCCCCCACAATTGAAGCAGATCACATTTCCCCAATTTTCCAGGGGTGCGGGTGCTGAGGTATTTGGGAACAATTCCTTCCTCGGACTTTCCCTCTCTGGTACCCTTGACTCCTTCTCCATCAGGGAGGTCAACATTCCCAGCACTTGGGACATCTGCGACTTCAAGGTATCCACTAGGGATGAGCTTCGTGTTCGAGTCGAACATACGTTCGACTCGAACATCGGCTGTTCGATCGTTCGACGAAGATCGAACGATTTGGGCCGTTCGCGCCAAATTCGAGTGACGCGAACGGCCCACAATGCACTACGCCATCGCAGTGTCATCCAGGCGCTGTGATTGGCCAAGCATGCACTGTGACCCCGCATGCTTGGCCAATCACAGCGCCGGCAGCGAGGAGAGCAATGATTGGCCACAGGCAGGATGCCTGTGGCCAATTATTGCTGAGGGTGTTTAGTACACGCCCCACACTATAAAAGGCCGCCAGCACGGCGGCCTAGTGTAGTGTGTTCCGGAGCAGGGATAGAGCAGCATAGGCAGGGACAGTGACTGTTATTTCTTTCTTGCTTAACCTGGATTCCTTTAGTTTAGGGAAAGAGAAGGATAGGTAGGGAGAGTGTCAGTGTGTTTTGTGCTTGTGCTATAGTGTGCTTAAAAAAAACATTTATTCTAGGGACAGAAAACTGTAGGTAGGGACAGTGTCAGTTTCTTTCACTCTGCAAGTCCTTGTTTCCAGGGACCTGGAAGGACAGTGAGTGAATTGTCCTTGTGCTATATTGTGCTTAAAAAAACATTTATTCTAGGGACAGAAAACTGTAGGTAGGGAGAGTGTCAGTTTCTTTCACTCTGCAAGTCCTTGTTTCCAGGGACCTGTAAGGACAGTGAGTGAATTGTCCTTGTGCTATATTGTGATTAAAAAAAACATTTTTTCTAGGGACAGAAAACTGTAGGTAGGGAGAGTGTTTTTTTTCTTTCACTCTGCAAGTCCTTGTTTCCAGGGACCTGGAAGGACAGTGAGTGAATTGTCCTTGTGCTATATTGTGCTTAAAAAAAACATTTTTTCTAGGGACAGAAAACTGTAGGTAGGGAGAGTGTTTTTTTTCTTTCACTCTGCAAGTCCTTGTTTCCAGGGACCTGGAAGGACAGTGAGTGAATTGTCCTTGTGCTATATTGTGCTTAAAAAAAAACATTTTTTCTAGGGACAGAAAACTGTAGGTAGGGAGAGTGTTTTTTTTCTTTCACTCTGCAAGTCCTTGTTTCCAGGGACCTCTAAGGACAGTGAGTGAATTGTCCTTGTGCTATATTGTGCTTAAAAAAAACATTTATTCTAGGGACAGAAAACTGTAGGTAGGGAGAGTGTCAGTTTATTTCACTCTGCAAGTCCTTGTTTCCAGGGACCTGGAAGGACAGTGAGTGAATTGTCCTTGTGCTATATTGTGATTAAAAAAAACATTTTTTCTAGGGACAGAAAACTGTAGGTAGGGAGAGTGTTTTTTTTCTTTCACTCTGCAAGTCCTTGTTTCCAGGGACCTGTAAGGACAGTGAGTGAATTGTCCTTGTGCTATATTGTGCTTAAAAAAAACATTTATTCTAGGGACAGAAAACTGTAGGTAGGGAGAGTGTCAGTTTATTTCACTCTGCAAGTCCTTGTTTCCAGGGACCTGTAAGGACAGTGAGTGAATTGTCCTTGTGCTATATTGTGATTAAAAAAAACATTTTTTCTAGGGACAGAAAACTGTAGGTAGGGAGAGTGTTTTTTTTCTTTCACTCTGCAAGTCCTTGTTTCCAGGGACCTGTAAGGACAGTGAGTGAATTGTCCTTGTGCTATATTGTGCTTAAAAAAAACATTTATTCTAGGGACAGAAAACTGTAGGTAGGGAGAGTGTCAGTTTATTTCACTCTGCAAGTCCTTGTTTCCAGGGACCTGTAAGGACAGTGAGTGAATTGTCCTTGTGCTATATTGTGATTAAAAAAAACATTTTTTCTAGGGACAGAAAACTGTAGGTAGGGAGAGTGTTTTTTTTCTTTCACTCTGCAAGTCCTTGTTTCCAGGGACCTGTAAGGACAGTGAGTGAATTGTCCTTGTGCTATATTGTGCTTAAAAAAACATTTATTCTAGGGACAGAAAACTGTAGGTAGGGAGAGTGTCAGTTTATTTCACTCTGCAAGTCCTTGTTTCCAGGGACCTGTAAGGACAGTGAGTGAATTGTCCTTGTGCTATATTGTGATTAAAAAAAACATTTTTTCTAGGGACAGAAAACTGTAGGTAGGGAGAGTGTTTTTTTTCTTTCACTCTGCAAGTCCTTGTTTCCAGGGACCTGTAAGGACAGTGAGTGAATTGTTCTTGTGCTATATTGTGATTAAAAAAAACATTTTTTCTAGGGACAGAAAACTGTAGGTAGGGAGAGTGTTTTTTTTCTTTCACTCTGCAAGTCCTTGTTTCCAGGGACCTGTAAGGACAGTGAGTGAATTGTCCTTGTGCTATATTGTGCTTAAAAAAAACATTTATTCTAGGGACAGAAAACTGTAGGTAGGGAGAGTGTCAGTTTATTTCACTCTGCAAGTCCTTGTTTCCAGGGACCTGTAAGGACAGTGAGTGAATTGTCCTTGTGCTATATTGTGATTAAAAAAAACATTTTTTCTAGGGACAGAAAACTGTAGGTAGGGAGAGTGTTTTTTTTCTTTCACTCTGCAAGTCCTTGTTTCCAGGGACCTGTAAGGACAGTGAGTGAATTGTTCTTGTGCTATATTGTGATTAAAAAAAACATTTTTTCTAGGGACAGAAAACTGTAGGTAGGGAGAGTGTTTTTTTTCTTTCACTCTGCAAGTCCTTGTTTCCAGGGACCTGTAAGGACAGTGAGTGAATTGTCCTTGTGCTATATTGTGCTTAAAAAAAACATTTATTCTAGGGACAGAAAACTGTAGGTAGGGAGAGTGTCAGTTTATTTCACTCTGCAAGTCCTTGTTTCCAGGGACCTGTAAGGACAGTGAGTGAATTGTCCTTGTGCTATATTGTGATTAAAAAAAAACATTTTTTCTAGGGACAGAAAACTGTAGGTAGGGAGAGTGTTTTTTTTCTTTCACTCTGCAAGTCCTTGTTTCCAGGGACCTGTAAGGACAGTGAGTGAATTGTCCTTGTGCTATATTGTGATTAAAAAAAACATTTTTTCTAGGGACAGAAAACTGTAGGTAGGGAGAGTGTTTTTTTTCTTTCACTCTGCAAGTCCTTGTTTCCAGGGACCTGTAAGGACAGTGAGTGAATTGTCCTTGTGCTATATTGTGCTTAAAAAAAACATTTATTCTAGGGACAGAAAACTGTAGGTAGGGAGAGTGTTTTTTTTCTTTCACTCTGCAAGTCCTTGTTTCCAGGGACCTGTAAGGACAGTGAGTGAATTGTCCTTGTGCTATATTGTGATTAAAAAAAACATTTTTTCTAGGGACAGAAAACTGTAGGTAGGGAGAGTGTTTTTTTTCTTTCACTCTGCAAGTCCTTGTTTCCAGGGACCTGTAAGGACAGTGAGTGAATTGTTCTTGTGCTATATTGTGATTAAAAAAAACATTTTTTCTAGGGACAGAAAACTGTAGGTAGGGAGAGTGTTTTTTTTCTTTCACTCTGCAAGTCCTTGTTTCCAGGGACCTGTAAGGACAGTGAGTGAATTGTCCTTGTGCTATATTGTGCTTAAAAAAAACATTTATTCTAGGGACAGAAAACTGTAGGTAGGGAGAGTGTTTTTTTTCTTTCACTCTGCAAGTCCTTGTTTCCAGGGACCTGTAAGGACAGTGAGTGAATTGTCCTTGTGCTATATTGTGCTTAAAAAAAATATTTTTTCTAGGGACAGAAAACTGTAGGTAGGGAGAGTGTCAGTTTCTTTCACTGTGAAAGTCCTTGTTTCAAGGGACAGAGAAGGACACCTGAAGGTAGCCCTTATTGCTTTTTTCCCATCTCCCTGCAGGCCATCTATTAGAATGTCTGGAAGGCAAACAAGGAGAGGCAGACAGTCAGGAGGCAATAAAAGAGGGCAAGCAGGCTCTGTGTCTGGGGGCAACAGTGCTGGTCGTGGACGCGGTGCATTGTCATCAGCACATGGCCATGGGACACGCTTGTCCTTCTTTTCGGCAGCTGGACATGTTGAGCCACATCATGCCGAAGACTTGGTAGAGTGGATGACCAAGCCCTCCTCCTCCTCCTCATCCTCTCTCACCCAGGCTCAGGGTACTGGAAAAGCAGCTGCCAAAGCGTCGTCTTCCCTGGTATCAATGTCAGACAAATCATCAGTCACTCCTTCCCTAGACCCACCATGTCCTCCTCCTGAGGAGTCCCCCGAACTGTTTCAGCACAGTGTTGGGTACATGCTCCAGGAGGATGCCCAGCGTTTCGAAGGGTCTGATGATGAAACCCAGCTAGAGGAAGGCAGTAGCGTGAGAGCAGACAGAGGGGATGCTCAAGAAGGACACCAATCTGGCAGTCATGTTCCAGCAGCTGCAGCATACTGCCAGATTGGCTCCAGTGATGAGGAGGGAGGGGATGATGAGGTCACTGACTCCACGTGGGTGCCTAATAGGAGAGAGGAGGAGGAGGAGGATGAGGAGGAGGCACATCTCCAACGAGGCAGGATGCCCTTTGGTGGCCAGCGTAAGGGCAGTACACCGACGGAATCACACCGCAGAGCTCCGCCTGTGCAGGGCGCTGCCTCTGCCCGTCATTCAAAAAGTTCTTTGGTGTGGGCCTTTTTTGAGGCTAGTGCATCAGATCGCACAGCTGCTGTTTGCAACATATGTCTCAAGCGTATATCGCGTGGCCAAAACATCAGCCGCTTGGGTACCACATGCCTGACCAGACATATGTTGACCTGCCATGCAGCTCGTTGGCAAGCCTACCTCAAAGACCCACACCAAAGAACAAAGCGGACCTCTCCTTGCACCGCATCAGCTGGGATCTCCAACCCCACTATAACTTCAGTCCTCTCTGAAACATGCACTGAGAGGAATGAAGGTGTAGAATTAGGTGTGTCACAGCCAAGTACTTGCGCCCACTCTGCTAGCAGTACACCGACGTCCGATTCTAGCAGGCAAATTTCCCTGCCCCAGCTGCTGGACCGTCGAAAGAAGTTCACTCCCAGCCATCCACATGCCCAGCGGTTGAATGCTAGCTTGGCTAAATTGCTAGCGCTTCAACTGCTTCCTTTTCAGTTGGTAGACTCGGCCCCCTTCCGTGAGTTTGTGCAATGTGCGGTTCCTCAGTGGCAGGTTCCCAAACGCCACTTTTTCTCACGGAAGGCTATTCCGGCTCTCTACCGGCATGTGGAAGGCAATGTCTTGGCCTCGCTGGACAGGGCGGTCAGCGGTAAGGTGCATATTACCGCTGACTCATGGTCCAGCAGGCATGGACAGGGACGTTACCTTTCTTTCACGGCCCATTGGGTCACTCTTTTGGCAGCTGGGAAGGATTCAGGACAAGGTGCAGTAGTGTTGGAGGTTGTCCCACCACCACGCCTCCAAAATGCTACTACTGGTTGTGACACACCTCTCTCCTCCACCCCCTCCTCTTCTTCTTCCTCCATGGCCTCTTCCTGTGGTTTGTCCTATGAACCAGCGGTGCTCCGTAGCCGTTCACGGGGCTACGCAAGTACGCAGGCAAAAAGATGCCATGCCGTGCTTGCGCTGGTGTGTTTGGGGGACAGAAGCCACACTGGGGCAGAGGTCCTGTCTGCTCTGCAGGGCCAGGCCGAGAGGTGGTTGACGCCACGCCAGCTTAAGCCAGGAATGGTGGTTTGCGACAATGGCACCAACCTCCTCTCCGCCCTCCGACAGGGACAACTGACCCATGTGCCCTGTGTGGCTCACGTCCTTAACCTGGTGGTGCAGCGCTTCTTGGGCAGGTACCCGGGCTTACAGGATGTCCTGAGGCAGGCCAGGAAAGTCTGTGTGCATTTCCGCAGATCTTATAATGCCAGTGCTCGCCTGGCTGAGCTGCAAAAGGAGTTGAACCTGCCCAAGAACCGCCTTATATGTGACATGCCCACCAGGTGGAACTCAACGTTGGCCATGCTGCAGCGGCTGCACACGCAGCAGAGGGCCATCAATGAGTACCTGTGCGACTACGGCACCAGGAAAGGGTCAGGGGAGCTTGGTTTTTTTTCTCCACGCCAGTGGGGCATGATCAGGGATGCATGCACTGTCCTGGCACCATTTGAGGAGGCCACGAGGATGGTGAGCAGTGACAGTGCATGCATCAGTGACACTGTACCTCTTGTCCACCTGTTGGAGCACACGCTGCGTGGAATAATGGACAGGGCACTTGAGGCAGAACAGAGGCAGGAAGAGGAGGACTTCCTTGCCTCTCAGGGCCCCCTTTACCCAGACAGTGTTCCTTCTGTCCCACCCATCGCACAGGAAGAGGAGGAGGAGGAGGAGGAGGAGGAGGAGGATTGTGTCAGCATGGAGGTGGAGGCTGGCACTCAGCATCATCAGCAGCAGTCTTTTAGGGATGATTTACAGTCCCAAGAAACCAGTGGACTTGTACGTGGCTGGGAGGAGGTGGCTGCGGATCATGTCGTCCTTAGTGACCCAGAGGACTCCGGAGCGAATGCCTCAGCAAACCTACGCTGCATGGCCTCCCTGATCCTGCAAAGTCTGCGGAAGGATCCTCGTATTCTTCGGATCAAGGAGAGGGACCATTACTGGCTGGCCACTCTCCTTGATCCACGGTACAAGGGTAAGGTTGCGGACCTTATGTTACCGTCGCAGAGGGAGCAGAGGATGAGACAACTCCGGGAGGCCTTGCAGAAAGGTCTGTGCAACGCGTTCCCAGAGACTGGGAGGTTGCAAACTCCTGGTCCTGGACAACGAGTTGCTGAGGCTTCGGCCAGTCAAAGAAGGAGCGGTGGGGAAGGTGGCCGTCTGACCGATGCGTTCAGACAATTCTTTAGTCCGCAGCCCCAAAGTATGATCGGTTCCAGCAACCATCGCCAGCGTCTGATAAACATGGTGCAGGAATATCTAGGGGCAAGGTCAGACTTGGACACCTTCCCCACCGAAAATCCTCTGGCTTACTGGGTCTTGAGGATGGATCACTGGCCAGAGCTTGCACAGTATGCAATTGAGCTACTGGCCTGTCCTGCATCCAGCGTTCTTTCGGAACGCACATTCAGTGCTGCTGGAGGATTTGTCACGGATCACAGGGTGCGCCTGTCCACCGACTCGGTTGATCGACTGACTTTCATCAAGATGAACCAGTCTTGGATCACCACCAGCTACCACACACCTGATGCTGATATAACAGACTAATTGATTTTAACATGTCACATCCCTTCAAGACTGATGCTGATGCTGAGTGCCTGTGCTGTTATGTTGACTGGCTATCCTCCTCCTCCGAGTCCTCAATGATACGATTGATGATGATAGCTTGTAAGATCATTTTTGTTTATGGGTGCCGCCACCAGTGCCTAACGCCCAATTTTTCAGCCCCTGTTTAACAGGGGCGTGTAATTACAATTTTTGAAGCAATACTTTGCAACAGGGCTCATTGCTGTGCTCCAAGTACAGTATCTGTGAGGAGTTGCAGTGTTGTGCCACCAGTGCCTAAGGCCCAATTTTTCAGCCCCTGTTTAACAGGGGCGTGTCATTACAATTTTTGAAGCAATACTTTGCAACAGGGCTCATTGCTGTGCTCCAAGTACAGTATCTGTGAGGAGTTGCAGTGTTGTGCCACCAGTGCCTAAGGCCCAATTTTTCAGCCCCTGTTTAACAGGGGCGTGTCATTACAATTTTTGAAGCAATACTTTGCAACAGGGCTCATTGCTGTGCTCCAAGTACAGTATCTGTGAGGGGTTGCAGTGTTGTGCCACCAGTGCCTAAGGCCCAATTTTTCAGCCCCTGTTCAACAGGGGCATGTAATTACAATTCTTGATCTAATAATTCACAGCAGGGCCCATTGCTGCACCCACCAAGAGTAACTGTCAGGGCTTACAGTGTTGTGGCACCAGCACCACCATCAAAGGCCCAATTTTTACTACCACTGTTCAACAATTATATGTAATTAAAATTCCTGATATAATAGTTGACAGCAGGGCGTTCCAGCACCAACCAAGAGTAACTGTGAGTGCTTACAGTGTTGTGCCAACACCAACAACTAAGGGGCCTATTTCTGCAGAGTATATACGGCAGGTCCCTACTTTCAAACATCCAACTTACAAACGACTCCTACTTGCAAACGCAAGAAGACAACAGGAAGTGAGAGGAAATCTACCACTAGGAAGGAAAATTCTCTCCTGTAAGAATAAATATGGGAGAAAGGTGTCTCCTCTGTACTGATGCTTTATCAGCAATCCTTGTTTCAAGAAAAACACCACATTTCAAAAACAGTTGTCATTGGGACAGAAAGTGAGGTGAAATGTTCTGAACAGGGGCACAGACAGCAAAACAAATGTTACAGGGGTGATAACCCTTACCTATGTTTTCCAAAAAGTTTAAAAATAGATTTTTGGTCTGGAGCTACACTTCAACAATGTACCTGTTCAAAATTACAAACAGATTCTACATAAGAACAAACCTACAGTCCCTGTCTTGTATGCACCGCCTGTATAGGGCTGTTCAGAGTATATAGGGCCTTTTTTATTTTATGTGCGGGGTTCCCCTTAATATCCATACAAGACCCAAAGGGGCTGGTAATGGGCTGGGGTAGGGGGGGGGGGTCATGGGGTAGCTATGCCATTTTTCTTAAAGAATTTCATCCATATTACCGGGACCAGACATTACATTAAAGCCGCAAGCAGTTTTAAATGGCTTTTTTTTCCTTTAGAAGTGTCATTTTGTGCAGGGACAGTTCTAAACACGGGAAACACGTGGCACTTCACAGGCATACTTTAGACACCCCCCAGGTACGATATTTAAAGGAATATTTGACTTTTTTTTTTTCACTTTATGCATCATTAAAATGACTGCTCCCGAAAAACGACCGTTTTTAAAACTTCTTTTTGCATTGATACATGTCCCCTGGTGCAGAACCCGGGTTCCCAAACCCTTTTTAGGACAATAACATGCATAATAGTTGTTATAATTAGCACTTTAGAATTCGAACGTTCGCATCCATTGTATTTAATAGGGTTCTAATGTTCGTTCGAACTTTCGGTCCGTTCGCGGGTTCTGGTGCGAACCGAACCCGGGGGTGTTCGGCTCATCACTAGTATCCACCTTTGCATCTCTTTCTAAGGTCATAGCCGTCCTGACCATCACCGGAGGAGGGTCCACCGTCTCAACTGGTTGGCTCCTCTTTTTCTCCTCCAGCATAGCTTCTTCCTCTCTGACTACTCGGATCAAGTCAGGGTACTCCAGGCTCTTCCCGTCCTGTCTTGTACGTAACGCCAGTGCGATGGGATCCAGTGGTTGAGATCCTCTCATCACCTGTTGGACCCGGGCCTCATCCACCCTCTTCGGGTCAATCCCTTTCTTTAAGATCATCTTGTGCAGTATTTTATCTAGGCGCATCATGAACTCTGATAGCTTCTCCCCTGCCTTTTGATAACAATGCTCCAGTTGGTAGGTGAGTTCAGTGATCTTCTCTGTCCCACCAAACACATTCTGCAGAATGTCTAGATAGTCCTGCGCCGTACAGTCTGTTTTGCTCATCTTGAGGTTGCGTACGGCCTCTAAAGCAGGCCCCTTCAAGCTCTCAGCAATTCTCTGCTTCTTCCTGTGATCTGGGACTTCCCACTCCTCCAGAGCCTGAGTTGCACCGTCTAACCACTCCTCAAATCCTTCTTCGCCTGAAGGTACAGGTTTCCTTCCTGAAAACATTCTGAGTTTTCGGTATCCTGCTATTTGATAATCCGCTGGGTCTTTCTTGCATTGTGCTATGATTTCCCCTAGAACCGCGCATAATTCTGTGCTGAGGGTGCCCTGTGGCGACCCGGGACTCTCTTCTTTCTTTACATCTTTGAGGTTGGGTGGGACACGTATTAACTTATAAGTTTGTTTATCCACCGTCTCTATGCTTGGCTTCTTGAAGTCTTCTGGGACTCCATCCTTCCATTTAACCAGTACATATGTCGAAGGAGGTTCTGATCTTACATCCACTATCCATGCTTTCTGTTGTGAGGACAGGGACATAACTAACTGTTTCAATGCATCTTCTTGCCAGATCCCTGGGAGTTCTATAATCACTGCCCCATTTGGATCTGTGTTGGCTGCTGCGCACCACTTCACTACTTCTAGTGGGTCCATGCTGGTACTTTTTTGGCTGCTATTTGCTGCAACAGGATCCCGGACTCACGAGCCCCCACGTGTAGCGCTACCCCCAATTAAGAGAGCCACTGATTTGATTTCGGGCCCTGCACGCAGCACCGCCAACCCCCGGCAATCTTACTCGACCCACTCTGGCACAGTCAGTCTAGGGTTAAATTCCTATCACTCTCAGGTGTATTATACTTAATAATCTCTAAACAGTCAGACAACACACTGAGGCAAGAATATAAAATATATATATCAGCTTTACTGGTAATGAAGGATTCAAGGTATAACATGCAACATATACATGGGTCTGCAGAGCCCTGCATCAATCAATGTACTAGGTGCAGCACAATAATATGGCGCCGCGCAGTGTCCAGCACGCGGAGCTATTATAGCGTGTGCTCGCCTATGGCGTAGTAACACAAACTTTCTAAACTCCCCACCTAAGTCAGGCCTGACATGGAATGGAACTAAGTCTCTTTCCCCTAAGGGATGAAGGTTTCTTCACCGGCCAGCTTTCGTTGGTGCACTTAAAAGAATAACCATTTGTAATCCACATTGGATGTTAACTTGAAATAACAGGGCAAAACGGGGGGGGGGTAGATTCTTCAACTCTGTCCCGCTACCGGACCCCCCAAGAAACACTGGTGAGCGAACAGTGGGCCTAGGCAGTCTATAGGCCTGAACACAACTCGGTCTATTGATATGGGCAGGTGCCCGCTCACCACTCCAGGCTCGATCCCAGCCTGGGACTTCCACCTCCTGTGTGTCGCACACAGCGTCTGCTCCGATCGAGTCCTCGATCCAGCTCACGTCCTATCATGACAGATCAGGATCCACCCAGGCTCCGCAGTATGGTGGAAGGCTCTTCAGACTTCAAGCAAGGCCTCAGGCTTCAGGCCTTACTTCACAGCCGATCCGCACAGGATGACTTGCCACTTGACGCTCCGTGTCCCAAGAGAGCGAGCTCCCCCTCGCCTCTCGCTTAAGTAACCCCTCCCATGAGTCTCTGCGGTGGAACCTCCGCCCTGGGGCCGAATGGGGTTCTGGGTAATGTTGTCCTGGGGCCGTAAAAAGAGAGACCCCGCTACACCCCTAATAAGGGTCAAGCTTCTTTTTTTAAAGTCATGATGGATTCCCTCAATCTCTTACTAGAAGGCACGATCCTTCTTGGAGGCGATTCCAATGTTGCTTTGGACCAGGCTTTGGACAAATCTAAACCCCAAGGTACTCAACTAACTAGACCTACTAGAGAAAGCCACAAATTTGCAAAATTACTTTCGACCCATAACCTGGCTGACATATGGAGGGAGCTGAATCCTTCAAAAAGAGATTTCACTCACTTCTCTCATCCGCATAATACATATGCTAGAATTGATCATATTTTATCGTCCACATCTCTTCTCCCATTTATTCTCAATGCTCGTATTAAAGATACTGTCCTTTCAGATCACTCAATTGTACTTATAGCTCTTCACTCTAATGCTTTGAGCGGAAAGAGGGGCAATTGGAAACTCAACGAATCCATTCTTTCTGATCCATTAAGAGTTGAGACGATTAATAAAGCTCTTCAAGATTATTTTCTTCTCAATGATACTGGAGAAGTCTCGGTTGAAACACTTTGGGCGGCTCATAAGGCTTTCATACAGGGTAAAATAATTCAGCTAGCAACGCAACTCAAAAGGGAACGTAAAGATAAAATAGACCGCTTAGAAAAAGAATATGCCTCTCTCAGAGCCATACACAAAAAGGACCCGTCCAAAGTTCCTATTGCCCTCATTGATAAAGCTAGACTTGATCTAAACGTACTCCTCACTACTCAAGCTGATAAAGCTATTCGCTGGACGAGTAACAAATTCTATGTTCATGCCAACAAAATAGGACCCTTATTAGCTGCTAAGCTTTCCCCCCGGGTTCGAATCAATACTAATCCTAAAATCAGAATTTATGGTCAGCCTCCCACAGCTAACCCTGTCAAAGTTCTGGAGGCCTTTCATGAGTATTTTTCCGACCTCTATAAATCTTCCTCCCAAATTGATACAGACTCAGTTACTAAATTCCTTGATGATCTCCCCATTCCTACCCTTCTCTCTTCGCATAGGGATTTACTTGAATCTGCCTTTACTGAGGAGGAGGTTCTTGAAGTCATTAAAGGTCTCAAAGCGGGTTCGGCTCCGGGTCCTGACGGGTTCTCTATTCCCTACTATAAGGCCTTCGCGGAAACATTAGCTCCACATTTAACTAAATTTTACAATGCTAAAACAGTGGGTGTTCCTTTAGATGTACAATTAAATACTGCATATATCACAATTTTTCCTAAAAATACTGAAGAAATTAATAACTACCGTCCAATCTCTTTGATAAACAATGATATAAAAATAATGACGAAGATACTAGCCAATCGTCTAGCCTCTTTTATTAATGTGTATATACATAAAGATCAAGTTGGCTTCATCCCTGGTAGACAAGGGCCTGACCAGATAAGGAGAGCAATAGATTTAATCTCTATACTTCAGACTAATTGGGAGGGGGGCACGAGGCAACAGGGATTCCTTTTATCATTGGACCTTCATAAGGCTTTTGATTCGGTTTCATGGACTTATATTTTTACCCTTATGGAACGTTGGGGTTTTGGAATGCGCTTTAGGGGTCTTCTTCATTCCCTATACTCTCATCCCACAGCATTGCTTCGTCTCCAAGGTCATTATTCAAAACCGATTAACATAGAAAAAGGCACTAGGCAAGGTTGCCCGCTTTCTCCGCTCATCTTTGCCATTGTGATAGAAACCCTGGCAATAGCAATTCGTCAAAACCCTAGCGTTCAGGGGGTGGTATGCGGAAATCAGACACATAAATGTGGGCTATTTGCGGATGACATTCTTTTGTTTGTTACTTCCCCTTTAATTTCTTTACCAAACATTTGCAAAGTACTTAATGACTTTTCTAAAATTTCAGGTCTAACAGTAAACTATACGAAATCACAGGCCCTAAACATCTCGCTCCCCTGTTCCGTTGTTTCCTCATTACAGCAATCATTCAAATTTGAATGGAAAGATTCTATCAAATACCTAGGTATAACTCTAATTGCAGGAACGGAAAATCTATATGACTGTAACTACCCACCCCTATTTAAGAAATTGTAAATTGATCTCAAAGCCTGGTCCAAATATGATATGTCCTGGCTTGGCAAAATCAATTCTGTCAAAATTACTTTACTCCCGAGGATTCTTTATTATTTTAGATCATTGCCCATCCCTATTAAAAAAAAAAAAATTGAAGTCATTTCAGAGCAAGATTCTCAAATTTATTTGGGGTTCCTCTGGTTACTGTGTATCACAGAGCACTCTTTTTCTTCATAGAAATAGAGGGGGACTAGATCTCCCAGACTTATACAAATACTTTGTTTCAGCAAGATTAGCACAACTCTCCTCAATATACTCTAAGACTGAAAAGCCTGATTGGGTCTTAATAGAAAATCAAGCAGCACCCTGTTTTTCCTTGGATTATCTCCTATGGTGCCCTACCAAATTTCGTCCTCCTATAATGTCTCCTACCTTGTCGCAATCTATAGCACTTTGGGACAAATTTAGAAATCTTCCAACCCTTACATCTGCTGGATGGCCTCTCACACCTGTATTTAATAATCCAGATTTTCCCCCTGGTCTGAATGTTGATGATTTCAGATGGTGGACTAATAGGGGACTATACCGTATCGGAAACTTCATTAAATCTGGGTGTCTTATATCCCTAGATCATTGTATCAACATATTAAAACTCCCAGACTCTGAAAAATTACATTATCGCCAAATTTCACAATTCCTGACTAGTACATAGAAGGATATCCCTTCCTCGATCCAATATACTAATTACGAAACATGGTGCGATAGAGCTATGGAACCAAGGGGAGGTATTTCTCTAGTGTATTCGTCCGTCACTCATTCTAATGAGAAGTCCCCCTACATGACAGCTTGGGAAAAGGACTTCCGTTGTACTTTGGACCTGAAAGTCTGGCATACTGCTTGTTCGAAGTCCTTTAAAGGCGTTCTGAATGTATATCTGGTGGAAGCCAATATAAAAGTTTTAACAAGGTGGTATCTTACCCCCTCTAAATTAGCTACTATTTACCCTTCAGCTGATCCTTCATGCTTCAGAGGTTGCCAACTTATAGGATCAATGGCCCATACATGGTGGGAGTGTCCTAGGATTCGCCCCTTTTGGAATAAAGTTTTTAATTTAATCTTTAAAGTCACTGGAAACCAGATTCCCAGATCCCCATTTGTTGCTCTCCTGAATGCACATGTTCCTCGTATATCTAAACCTACTCAATTACTGATTCACTTCATTCTCACCGGAGCCAAGATCATCATAGCAAAAGCTTGGAAAAAACAAAAACCCTTCCTTTTTGATGTCAAACGAAAGATTTCTTGGATTATGACTCAAGAAAAACTAGCTAGTATATTAAATAACACAGTTCCAAAATTTGAAGAGATATGGGAACCTTGGGCGAATTATATTGGATTATCTCTTCATTGAATTGTTCCATTGTTTTCCAGCTTGGGATCGTTAAGTCAGGCATGTACACCCCTCTCCTTTTCTCCCCCCCTCCTTCCATCTTTTATTGTGCTTTTGTCTTCTATTTTTATTTTTATCTTTATTTTTTCTGATATGAATCTTGGAGATCCTTATAAGAAACATATTCTTATGATATTCCTAGGGTCTTTACAACATTTTTTGATTGAAAGGTTATAGTGTGGATGACCCTTCATCCTATTTCATTGGTTTTATCTCATGATTTGTAAGGGTTAGAGGGCTTTATTAAGAGCCCATTTAAATACACGTGGGATCCCCTCTTCTGGTACAGCATGATCCCTATAGGGGTGCCATGGAGGGGCGTGGATCTCGATTAATTCATTTTTTCTTTTTATTCTGGTTTAGCTAAAGTAAATCTATATAGCATTTTTCAGGCTTTCTGGCCTTTATCGGATAAATCTTCTATTGAAAGTAAAGATACGTATTGCTCATTTATTTTATTTTATTTTTATTTATTTTTTTGAATATGGAATATTATTTGTGCTGTCTATATTATTATTCTCCTGTATGAATTATTCGTATGTTATACTGTGTATTATTTGTTTTATTTTATGATTTGTTTTATGATGATTGAAAAATAAAATATTTTGAAAGAAAAAGTGTTTGGGGACCCGGGTCCTGCCCCAGGGGACATGTATCAATGCAAAAAATAGTTTTAAAGACTGACTTTTTTCAGGAGCATTGATTTTAATAATGCTTAAAGTGAAACAATAAAAGTGAAATATTCCTCTAAATTTCGTACCTGGGGGGGGGGTCTAAAGTATGCCTGGAAAGTCGCGCATGTTTCCTGTGTTTAGAAATGTCCCTGCACAAAATGTAAGTTCTGAAGGAAAAAAAGTAATTTATAACCACTCAGCTATAATGAATTGTCAGCTCCCCGGCAATACAGATCAAAGTCATTGAAAAAATGGCAGGGGTTCACCCCACAGTCCATTACCAGGCCCTTTGAGTCTGGTATGAATATTAAGGGAAACCCCGAACCAAAAAAAAACATGGGGGTCCCCCCAAATTCCATATCAGGCCCTTCAGGTTTGGTATGGATATTAAGGGGAACCCTGCATCAAATTTAAAAAAAAATGGCGTGGGGTCCCCCCAAAAAATCCATAGCAGACCCTTCAGGTCTGCTATGGATTTTAAGGGGAACCCCGCACCAAAATTTTAAAAAAAATGGCGTGGGGTCCCCCAAAAATACATACCAGATCCTTATCCGAGCATGCAACCTGGCAGGCCGCAGGAAAAGAGGGGGGACAAGAGAGCGCCCCCCTCCTGAACCATACCAGGCCACATGCCCTCAACATGGGGAGGCTGTTCCCATGTTGATGAGGACAAGGGCCTCATCCCCATAACCCTTGCCCGGTGGTTGTGGGGGTCTGCGGGCGGGGGGCTTATCGAAATCTGGAAGCCCCCTTTAACAAAGGGGAACTCCAGATCCTGCCCCCCATGTGAATTGGTAACGGGGTACATTGTACCCCTACCATTTTACAAAGAAAGTGTAAAAATTTGTAAAAAACACACAGACACAGTTGGACAAGTCCTTTATTTAAAAAAAAGAAAAAAAATTCCAGCGATGTAATCCCGTCGATGTCCAACGATGATTCATTCTCCAGTGACGCTGCAGTCTCCCCTCTCCAGCAGGAGCGAAACCCCCATGACGTGTAAGAGGGGGCAGGGTCACCCATCCTTATCATAGGGAACCCTGGAAACCCCGGGAACTTGCACCGTTTAGGAGAGATTTACTGTATACTGCGCCAATGATGTCTTTGGCGCATGCGCTCTGAAGGAACGGCCACCAGTGCTGCTTCTTCAGAGCCTTGTGATGTGACCGAGAGTGACGTCACGCGGCTCCAGCCAGTCACACAGCCAGAGTCCATGGACCCGGAAGGAAGACGGGCAAAGATAGATGGGCGAGGGCTTTGTTTGCAGGTAAGTTTCACATAATGTGCTAGTATGCGATGCAAATTTTGCCTTCACTTTGCAGGTCACAAAAAAAGAGGCAGTGTTTACTTCCTCTTTAATGTGTAGAGATTGCTGCATGATAGAGACAATTTCAAAGTAAATGTATTAGTACATATGGGGTATAGCCAGTCAGAAAATAGAACATGAGAGTCTGTTGTCAGGAAGGATTTACTAGGTTGTAACTATGTACATAACATAGTATTGTTTGTATTCTGCTGATTTAGCAAAGTGATTAATGGACACGCATTGAATAGTAGATATCTTTATTAGGAGAGATGTATATACTCCTATGCATCTGATCGTATAGCATTGAATCACCATGTGACTATAAGTATAGTCAACTAAAGGAGAAGATTTAAAAAAATATATATTTTCTTACAGGTTCACTTCTTTAAGGTTTTGTTTCCCTCTTCTTCCCTCTTCTGGATTATACGACATGGAAGAATAGTGGTAGGTATACATAACCTTGAGACTATCTATAGCTATTAAAACACCGGGGGTTAATGATCAAGCCTTCCATTTCCTTCTTAGATTGTTGGTTGCAGAGCATCCTGCGAGTTTGCCACGGTAGGTGACCAGGTACACTATTATCTACAGATCAGCAGTTGCTCACTAAAATAGGAGCCTTTTCAATATTAGAAATTGGCATCTTCCTGAGATTGAAATGGATTTTGTCTGTGAATAGTTTTAATGTAAATCACTGAAGCTTTTTATAACTTCTGATTTTCAGCTCTTTATGCCAAGGCCAATTCAGAGACAAATTAAGCAGCTACCAAGAAGTACTTTTTACAATTATACTAGTTCAAAGTTTAACAATTATAGAAAAAATTTAAATAAATATTATTATATTTAGTAAAAGTGCTTCCTTATTTTCCATATATATATATATATATATATATATATATATATATATATATATATATATATATTATTCCTTATATATTCCTAAGTATTTATTGTATTTGCAGCATCCTAATGACAAGGCTATATGATTCAATTTGTTGACTTGAGCCTAGTACACACTAGTATTTTTTTTCCGTTTAAACCCAGCGGGCTGAACGAAAAATAACATAAGAGCTCGGTAAGAGCTGCTTTACTAACTATGTGATGTTAGTACAGCAAGCTCCCCCCGCTGAGCTTTTGTGTTCTGACAGGGGGACTGCTCCCCCCTCCAACAGAACACACCGGTCAGTGCTCTCAGCTATTGGCTGAGAGTGATATTTGGATGTCAATCGGCGGACCTTTTTTGGTCATGCCCCGTATGGGCGGCTTCTGTTGGACCGGCTGTCATACACACGGGCCGAATATTGTCCGGTTTCTATTGAACCGGCCAATGCTGCCCAATATATGGTCCGTGTATACAGCCCTTGCATCAGGCTTGAATCTATACTAAAATGTCTGCACTTGGAGAACCAAGTAAGGTGGATATGTATTGGAAATAGTTTAACCACTTGCCGACCAGCCGGCGTCATTATACTGCGGCAGGTCAGCGCGATCCCGCGAGCCGTCGCAGCTGTACGTTGGCTACTTTAAGCGGGATAGCAGGGACGTGCACGTTCCCGCTGCACTGCGGGGGTGCCGATGCGTGTGGCCGTCGATCGCGATGACCGCCGACCACGCGCAATCGTACGCACGAGAGGCAGAACAGGGACGTGTGTGTGGAAAAACACACATCCCTGTTCTGTGTGGAAAGGATAGGCAGATCGTGAGTTCCTACTAGCTAGGAACCACAATCTGTCATTTCCTCCAGTCACTCCCATCCCCCTACAGTTAGAACACACACGAGGGAACACAGTTGACCCCTTGATCCTGCCCTAGAGTTAAACCCCTTCCCTGCCAGTGACATTTACACAGTAATAGCACTGATCACTGTATAAATTGTCAATGGTCCCAAAAATGTGTCAAAGGTGTCTGATCTGTCTGCCATAATGTCGCAGTCCCGATAAAAATCGCAGATCGCCGTCATTACTAGTAAAAAAAAATAATAATAGTAAAAATGCCATAAATCTATCCCCTATTTTGTAGATGCTATAACATTTGTGCAAACCAATCAATATATGCTTATTGCAATTTCTATTACCAAAAATATGTAGAAGAATACATATGAGACTAAACTGAGAAAAAACTGAGATTTAAAAAAAAAAAAAATTGAGGATATTTATTATAGCAATAAATAAATGAAAATTGTGTTTTTTTTTCTAAATTGTTGCTCTGTTTTTTGTTTATAGCGCAAAAAATAAAAACCGCAGAGGTGATCGAATACCACCAAAAGAAAGCTCTATTTGTGGGGGGAAAAAAATGTAAATTTTGTTTGGGAACAACATCGCACGACCGCGCCATTGTCAGTTAAAGCGATGCAGTGCCGAATCGCAAAAAATGGCCTGGTCATTGAGCAGCCAAATCTTCCGGGGCTAAAGTGGTTAACAAAGTACAAATGGAGTGAGTTACTAAAAGATCAGTAGCCAATTTTTTTTTTTTTTTTCTTGTAACCTCATAATGTGATTGTTCCAGTTCAAGTCAACAACCTGTTGTCATGGGTTAGTGTAGATTACAGGAAATATGGTCCCCCCCAAGGCAGGGAGTTAAAAGAATGTTTGGTATTCTTCAGGAACCCACACACATAGGCATGGATTACACTTGATGATGCTTCCACGTCACAGCATTAAAGTTCACCACTCTAGAAAGATACCAAGATCTACTAAACTTGTTTTTGCAGCACAAATTATTCCAAGTTTTTAGAATTTGTATGGTAATAACTTCCATCCTCTCTTTCTTCTCCTCCTTTCTTTAATGTTAAGCAACCTTCCCTTGTTTACAGCATGCTTCCTTTTGTGGTAAAACAGGGAATATATTAATATTAAGGATTAACTACACTAATAGTTCTCAGTTAGAATAAAGTAAATTACAGTAGATACTTGTAACGTACCTCGTTTGCATTTAGAAGTCCAATATATGTTCTGTTGTGACATTATTGAATCGATCTGTTATTGGACTATTCTTGTTACATATTTGAAAATGTAATACAAATCTTTAAATATGAAAAAAAAAAAAAGTTCACCACTCTAGCAACATGCTTACAGAAGGCATCATGGGTTTTGAAGAGTCCCAATTTTGGCTGGGTGTTCTCCAGCATTATAGAGACAAGAGCTTTGGAAAAGATCACACACAGTTGAATGAACAAATGATGGACACACCTCCCTCCCTGTGACTATGACTATGTTTAAAGTCTCAGCTCAGAGAGAGAGACAGTACAGAAGAGTTTAGCTACTGCTGGACCATTTTATTAGGTCACCCAGAATGATCTGGATCTGCATACAGAGTGTCATAGCAGCACCATGCAATACATTTTATTTTCTAAAATTAAACTATTATATAAATAACAAAGCATTATTTTACAGCCTCCTCCAGACCAATGCATTTTTACTTTGTGTATTGCAGTTTTATTTTTGTGCAGTAGGTGATGACAGACCCTCTCTACAGTTCCCTGCTTTGTTGTGTGCTGTATTAAAAATGTTGCATATCCAGAGATATGTCCATTACAATGATTTGTCAGCCCATTCTAAATTAGGATCAGGTAACCTAAGCACCCCTCAAATGTCCCACCATCATCTAATCTCTATAACCATCTTTAGGCATAGCAAATAATTCATGGATAGAGAAAAGTCCTAATCAGCACACACCTAGCAAAGCCATTAGTAAACAGGTGAAGCAATGTAAACATCCAGAGCAACGTCCCCAACACCCCGGACACAGGGCTTACCCCTTGGTGCCAGCCGTACGCAAGTATGAGGCCTCTTGTGCCTGGTCCTTGGTGCAGAGGGGCCACATATTTGTGTGACTTGTTGCCTATACACCTGTGCCCAGGGCCGTCGCAACAGGACAGGCAAAACAAGCAATTGCTTGGGGCCCCGAGCTGGCCTGGGGCCCCAGCCTAGGGTGCCTGCCTGCTGCCTGTCACTGTCCTGGATTTCCGCCCTGGGTCCAGGGCTCGAGTCCTGCGGGAACGCATGGGAACGGCGTGCCTGCACTTTTTCACAGCAGGAACGCCGTTCCCTTTGCAGGACTCGATCAGCCGAGCCGCCCAAGCCGATCCGCAGATTGCGGCCATAGGAAAGGCCGCGGCTTCAGCCGAGCTCCGGAGCAGCGGCCAACTTGGTACACTCGGCGGCCGAGGTGAGATGTGGGGAGATGTGTACAGGGGGGAGATGTGGACATTACAGGGGGGAGATGTGGACAGTACAGGGGGGAGATGTGGACATTACAGGGGGGAGATGATGTAGATATTACAGTGGGGGAGATGACGTGGATATTAGAGTGGGGGAGATGATGTGGATATTACAGTGGGGTAGATGATGTGGATATTACAGGGCGGAGTCCCCCCGTCCATCCCACGGTCCCCCTGTCCATCCCACGGTCCCCCTGTCCATCCCACTGTCCCCCTGTACATCCCACGGTCCCCCTGTCCATCCCATGGTCCCCCTGTCCATCCCACTGTCCATAAACAGTCCTAAACAGCATCTTAATGTTAATGTGAGCGTGTATGTGTTTTAAGTATGTTGGATTATATGCAACAGCAGTATTTGCACTGTAAACCTTTTTTATTTATATAAAGTGTGCGTGAGCTTAAACTGTATCGCTATGCTGTGGTTCCTGTAGGCTTTGCGTGAGTGCGGGGGGGGCCTCCATGTCCATTTTGCTTGGGGCCCCCAAATTTCTTCAAACGGCCCTGCCTGTGCCGAGAGCGTGTGTACTATGCGCTCCCAGCGCAGTTGCCGTCCCCTAACCGAAATCTAATGATTGCTCTTTGTGATCGGGAGTTTTCAGACCACGTCACCGCTGTGACAGCCAATCACGGCAGTCATGTGATCTTTTTTTTTTTAACTTAAAATTTTTTTTTTTTATTTATTCCGTGAGAATATAAAAGTTACATACAGGTACATACGCATTGGAATATCTACAGTGTAGGTACCAACATGTTCATAAAGTACAAAAGAGTGAACAATACATCCGTCACCGGAAGGCAACTCGGTTCCTCTAACCACTCTAAGTTGTCGAGGGAGCATTAGCTCCAGTGTACTGGGCTTGGAGTCTCAAAAACGGATAATCTTAGACTAAAGAGCCTGTCACCCCTTCCGGGATCATGCTGTGAGCAGGCTGGCTATAAGTAAGTCCTAGTACTGTTAGTACGGCCCAGAATATGGCCGTTCTAGTCATTCATGGGGTATATTGTAGTTATAATCCTGGAACCGAGTTGCCTGAACAGAATAGTCGTAGAGATAGTATAAACCTTAGTTGACATGAGAGTACCTCCTATCCTGTGTGTATGCCGTTAGTTACTGTAGTGCTTGGTTCAAAATCACTGCTCTAGTTTAGCCTTTACACCACCAGTCATCATTCTGCATTGTCATTTAAATTCAGTATAAGTATAATTCAATGCTATAAGGTAACAGTAGGCTGAGGCCAGTGATCCCAAAATTTTTGATAAACATGTATTCTATCCACTTTATAAGCTAGCATCCTTTCCATTACACTCTGGTTATTTACTCTATTTTTGACTTCCGCTATGGTCGGAGGGTTTGAAGTCCTCCATTTGGCTGCTATGGTTATACGTGCCGCATGTAGAATATTGACTACTAGTTTCCTACATGTGTAGTGAAAGGATTCTATCCCTATTGAAAGCAGAGCTAGTTCCGGGGTGGGTGCACATCTTGTCTTAAAAATGTCAGAGATAAGATTGAATACGTCTCTCCAAAAGCTTGATAAAAAGCTACAGTGCCACATAATATGGAGGAGATTGCCTCTGGTCTGACAACCCCTCCAACAGAGTGGGGAGATCGTGGGGGACATTGCGTGTAGTCGGGTAGGAGTGATATACCACCTATGTAGGAGTTTACATGAGTTGTCCCAGTGATCCACACAGGCTGAGGATACTCTGTTAAATTTAATAGCAGTCAGCCACTGTGTTAGAGAGAAGGATTTTTGTAGGTCCTGCTCCCATTTGAGCATAACAGGGATCTTGGACTTTATAAGTTGTTGGTTACAGAGTCTGTAGCATAGTGATATACCCCTAACGTGTGTCCCACTTTTACTAAGGAAGAAGTTCCAAAGAGTCAGTGGAATTTCTATTGCCTTGTGATGATTCTTTTTAGTATACTCCCGAATTTGTAGGATCAATAATTTATCAAGTGCTGTAGGATGAGTTATGTCTGCGAGGTCGAAATTTATTCCCTTTTTCTTCCAGTGATGAGTCGAAAAGTTTTGAATGAGGAATGTGTATGTTGTTAGTGGGATGTGTAGTTTGTGGATCGATTCTTCCGGAAATATCAATTTGGTGAACATGGACCACGCCGTGAGCGTGGCCTGTATAGTAGGATATTCCGGTACTATGGGTTTGTGGTGAATAGTAGTTGCCATTAATAGTGCAAAGGGGTCATGGGTGGGGGTTAACTCTCTCTCAATTTGATTCCATAGATTGTCTTCCTGTCTGGAGAACCAAAATTTCAGCTGGTCCAGTATAGAAGCATTATAGTATGCATAAGCATTTGGTAGACTCCCTCCACCCGCAGTTCTGTGTAGGTAGAGAGTTTTCAGTGCTATTCTAGGTTTCTTTTCCCCCCATATGAATTTAGTTAGGTGCTTTGCTAGTTCCGAGAAAAATTTTTGGGGTATGGGGATTGGTATGGTCCTGAAAAGGTACAAGATCTTAGGGAATACTTGCATCTGATATGCTGCTATTCGCCCCATCCATGTCAGTTGGATTTTGGAGATTTGTGCAAATTCCTTTTTGATATGTTCTAAAAGTGGTAAAAAGTTGTCAGAGTAAAGATTGGTTGTTGGGTGGGACAGTTGGATACCTAAATAGGTGATGGAAGGAGCATCCCAGGTGCATGGAAATAAAAGCTTGAGTTTATTTACTTTCTGGGGGGGAATATTAAGGGGAAGGGCAAAGCATTTAGAAGTGTTTATTTTATAGTACGTTATTTTCCCAAAATCCTGCATGATTTCTGTAGCTTTACTTAGGGAAGTAATTGGGTTGGTAAGAGTAAGGATTATATCATCTGCAAATAAACCCAGTTTGTGTTCCAGGTGTCCTATTTTGAGGCCTGTAATTCCTGTAGTAGACCGAATGAGTTCTGCTAGGGGTTCAATAGCTAAGGAGAAGACAATTGGGGACAATGGGCATCCCTGTCTCGTTCCATTGGTAAGATTGAAGGGATCAGATAACATTCCTGAGGATAGTACTCTGGCGGACGGATTCGTGTATAGAGACATGACAGCTGAATGTAAGAATCCATGTATACCAAATTTATGGAGTGTGTGTGACAGATATGACCAGTGGACTCTATCAAACGCCTTTTCTGCGTCTAATGCTACAAATATGCTTGGCGTGCGAGTAAGTTCTGCGCGTCTGAGTAGGTTAATCATTTTTCTAGTGCCGTCCGGGGCCTGTCTACCCTTAACAAAGCCTACTTGATCTAAACCTATGAGTGTGGGGGTTACATGTAGTAATCTGTTTGCCAATATTTTCGCATATATTTTAAGGTCCGAGTTTAAAAGGGAGATGGGTCTGTAGTTCTGGGGATGGGCAGGGTCTTTTCCGGGTTTTGGGATGGTCACTATGATGGCTTGGAGCATTTCTTTGGGGAACGTGCTTGTGTTTGCAGCTGTGTTGTATAGATCAGCTAGTCTGGGGGTGAGTATTGATGAGAAATTTTGGTAGTATTCGGCTGAAAATCCGTCTGCTCCTGGAGATTTATGTTTGGGGAGGTTCTTAATCACTTCCTTCACTTCTTCTTCTGTAATAGGTTCATTAAGTTTGCCTAACGATTTCTGGTCTAGGGATGGGAGATCAATACGTCTAAGGAAATCAGTAATGTCTGTCTCTGTGGGTTGGTGGGTAGTCTCGTCCTTACTAAGGTTGTAGAGGGCTTCGTAAAAGTCTTTAAATGTATTCGCTATATCTTTGGGGTTCTTATATGACCTGTTGGCAGTAGGATGTTTAATCATAGATATTTTTGCTTGTTTTTGTCTTTTCTTTAGTTGAGACGCTAGTAGTTTTCCTGCTCTGTTGTTCTGGGAATAATATGACAATCTGAGTCTCTTATAGTAAATGTCAAAATCTGATTTTAGGGCCTGTCTCAGTTCTTCCCTAGTAGAGTTCAGTTGATCTAATAAGGAGTGGTCCCCAGTTTGCTTGTGTGAACCTTCTAATTCAGCTATACGGTTATGAAATTGCATTATAAGTTTGTTTCTTTTCCTTTTCTCTCTAGCTGCTATTTGTATCAGGGAGCCTCTTGAGAATGCTTTATGAGCGCACCATACTGTGGAAGGGGAGGCATCGGGGGTCTCATTGAGTTCAAAGAATTCCATTAATGTCTTGTGGAGTTCCTCTTTAACATGGGGCTGGGAGAGTAGGTAGGTGTTATTACGCCATAAGGGCGAGACGTTAGTTTTATCAGCAGAAGTTATATCAATAGTGACGGGGGCGTGGTCTGACCAGGTGATAGAATGAATGTCTGCTTTAATTACTTTTTGTAAGGTGTATTTGTCCGTCAGGAAGAAATCAATCCTAGAATAAGATTTGTGCATCGGTGAGTAGTAGGTGTAGTCCCTCTCTGTGGACCGGAGACAGCGCCAAGGGTCATAAAGGTCTTCTCCTAGGCAGAATTCACCCAGGGATGGTCTCTGTCTCCGTCCCCCGGAGGAGGAGTCAAGGATATCATTCATGATGACATTGAAGTCTCCACATATTACTAAGTTGCCCCTTTTCATTGCTTTAGCTTTCTTTATAATTTTACGAATAAATTTCATTGGACTTTTGTTAGGAGCATATATATTAACCAGTGTATATACTATATTATTGATTTCGGACACAAGGATTATATACCTACCATTACTATCACATTGTTCTTCTATAAGCTTAAAAGATACAGAGTCCCTGATAGCTATTAACACTCCATTCTTTTTGCTACTGTTATTTGCCCTAAAGACATGTTGGAATTTCTTATGGGAGCACTTTGGTGTATTGTTGTCCAAAAAATGGGTCTCTTGCACACATACCACATCACAGTGGTTGTCCATGGCAGTTTTCCAGAGGGATCTGCGTTTGTACCTGTTCATCCCTCTAGCATTGAGAGATAAGAGTTTAAGTGACATTATATTCATTTGTGGTGCTTCGGTGACATCTAGTGGCGCAAAATGGTAATTGACTGGAGCATAGAATTATAACCTTAGCAGTGAGAAGCTGTGAATTGGATTTGACATCAGCAATCTGGAGTGTCCAAAATATAGAATAGCAAATAACCATCGCAACCTCAATGGTCAAGAAATTAAACCGTAGATCCGTCATCATCAACAGGATGAATTCGGGATAATCCCAAAAGCAGTGTTGGGGTAAAGTCATTAAGGTAATTACCTTATCAGCCGAACATCAGGAGACGTATTCTTCAGTTTCCTAAGACATACGAGGTGCAGAGAGGTTCAAGGGAAAAACAGGAAGTTCAACATAGCAGAAATTTTTCTGGAGTAGATTGGGTGCAGCTATTTTTCACGGTTGTTCCTGGCACTGCTGTAGGCAGTAGAGTTTGCTCTGAGCGGCGTCTGGTCCATAGATTCCGAGTGTTCTTCCTGGGGAAGGAGTCCCCACTTGCGGAGAAGTTCCAGACCTTTTTCCAGAGAGGAGATGGTGAACCATTCGTTGTTTTTCTCCAAAATGATTTTTGCCGGAAAACCCCATCTATAGAGAATCTTGTGGTTCCTCAGCATTTTGGTTACAGGAATCAAATTATTTCTGGCTTTCATGGTAGCCTGTGATAGGTCAGCATATATTGTGATCCCAGCATATGGGTCCGGGAGATTGCCGTTTTGTCTGGAAAATCTCATGAGTTGATCTTTCACATGAAAGAAATGAATTCTGGCTATAACATCCCTGGGGATCTTCTCAGGGAGATGTTGTGGTTTATGCAATCTGTGGGCTCTGTCTATAATGACGTCCGACGCAGTGAGAGAGGGGATAGCTTTATTCATCAGTTGTTGGAGGAATGTGCTCAGCTCGGCAGGTTTAATTGATTCAGGGATTCCTCTGAACTTCACATTGTTCCTGCGTGCTCGGTCCTCAAGATCTGATACTTTTAGACGGAGGGCCTTAAGCTCCTCTTCTAGGTCAACATGAGCATCCACCAGCTCATTATGGGCTGCAGAAAAATCCCCCATCTTAGTTTCCACATACAGGATCCTGTCTCCCATAGCAGTCAGCTCTTTGTGTGTAGAGTGGGAGAGGTGAACTATATCTTGCTGTATAGCCCCTCTCAGCGTCAGAATCATATCCTTCATTAATATATCAGTCATGGGCTGGCCTGATACAGGGATAGCGTCCAGCTTCTGGGTATAGGAGTCAGGCTGCTCCACATCATTTCTCCCCTCACCCTGTTCAGTGTTTTCTTCTCCTGGAGCGCTGATCCTCCGTTTTTGTTTGATAGGGCTGTTAGATGGGGATGGGTAAGGGATCTGATATAGGGTGCTTTCATGTGACTCACCCTGCACAGTGAAGACCGCGCTGTTCTTCCCCTCATGGCTCTGTAGCGCCGACATTCCCGCAGCGGCGCCATCTTGGACAGTCCGGCCTGACATGGGAGGGAAGAAGTCCGTCAGTTTTCTGGGCCCCTCTCTCTCCTTTCTTTTGTGCATCTTGCCAGCCGTGTTCCCCCTGTGTTCCGCCGCCCGGATGGGTAGTTTTATAGCCTCGTATGCTGCTTTTAAGTTGCTTTATGCCTCCTGATGTGTCAGAGCTCTCCTCTCACACCACCATCCGCTCCGGCTGCCGGCTCCGCCCCCAAAGCCCAGTCATGTGATCTTAAGCTGCGCTCCTCCTCCCGGCACCATAAACCTCTTACAAGGTTGGGAGGTGCCGGTGTCCTCTCGAGAAATACCCCCTATCGAGAAATGCCCGGGTGGAACTTCGCATGCGCCGTGCAGTACAGAGTCCCAGAACAGGTAAGTTTACAATAAGCTGTTGTCTTGCGTTACCGAGGCACGTTCATGTAGCTGAGAGCGGCTTCTTACATGAAGGGGGCGGATTTTTAAATGATGGGCAGTGCTGGGGGCGGAATTTTTATTGATGGCCAAACAAAGCTGCAAAGGAAATCTTTATCTGCTATTCTTTCTGGATGCTTGCGGGCCGTGTTTAGTCAATTGAAGGGCGGCTTTTTCTATTTTAGATAAAGATTTATTTTGCAGTTTTGTTTGGCCATCGATAAAAATTCCACCCCCACCACTGCCCATCATTTAAATATCCGCCCCCTTCATGTATCTATCCGCCCCTCACCTACATGAACGTGCCTCGGCAACGCAACTTAGCAGCTGAGCGTCAACTCGCACAGTTCCACCGGGGCACTATTCGATAGCCGGGCACTTCTCGACAGAACACCGGCGCTAAGAGTTTAATCAACAAGCCTCCATAATTAAGGCTCATGGGCAGGATGAAACATCTTGGGGGTGTGGCTTTGAACAAAGGTGGCTGAGGCTGCTTTCACCTGTTTACTAAAAACTTTGCTAGGTGAGCGATGTTTGGGACTTTTTTCTGTGCATATCCACAGTGTGTGAGGAGTTAGAGAGATTCCTGTCTAGCCAGCACCATAGCAGGAAACACCGGATATACCTACAGAAGCTTGAGCGGAGACCTTAGGTTTTATCAGGTTACAAAGAATTGATGGAATTTATTTGAGAAAATACAAAGAAAAAAAATCACCTAAAAATAAAATGTAGACACAATATGCACATTATATATCACTCAATGTTTTAAGACTGTTCCAGTGAGATGCACAATGTGTGTTTAATGATTGCGAATGGTGTACTTCCTAATAATGAACCAGTTTTAAGGTCTGCAAGGTCATCTGCTCTGTTCTTACACAATAATTAGTCATTTTTGCTATGTCTGATGGATAGATAGATACAGAAGATACAACTATAACAACAATTTGCATAATAAAATAAAACAATGTGTAAGCAGAGGCTACTATCTACGTAATTAATATGTATGTAATATATAATGTTATTCATAAAAATAGCGTAGAGTCTACAGAATGGCACAGTACTTGGCTATTTAAATTTCAAATGATTGTTTGACAACTTTGACTAATTGGAGCACAATTTAACACTATTTGCTGAGTTACAGTTTACAAATATAATTTTCTGTTTGCTTGCTAGCAGTCAGCATATTATTTGCCTATTGTGTGCTGTCTAATACATAAAAATTAAATGATGGAGAACTACAGGCAGGAGTACTGTGTATTGTTTTATTTTATAAGTTATATAAGTGTGCTGAAGGTTAAACAATAATTTCATGATATTGATGGAAGTTTCGGATTATTATGGGATGTTTCTTGGTAAAATTGGACAGTGTGCAACGGATAGTAGATGCACAGGAGTAGGGTTTAAATCTTGTCATAGGCCTAAAATCTTAAATGTTATGTTTTTAAACATTCAAAAGCAAATAAACGCAATCAATTTTATTACTACATATCTTCAAAATATTTCATTAAAAAAATGAATATATATATATATATATATATTTGTTTTGTTCTTCTTCAACATTAGGGATGGGTCGAACAACCCCCTGTCCAGTTCGCACCAGAACTTTCGAACATCGCGAACGTTCGGAACTGAATAACGAACCCCATTGAAGTCTATGAGACCCGAACGTGAAAAATCAAAAGTGCCCATTTTGAAGGCTTATATGCAAGTAATTGGGCATACAATGGTTATGGTTATGGGGGTCTGGGTACTGACCTGGGGGACATGTATCAATGAAAAAAAGTTTGTAAAAAATGACATTTTTAAATGAGCTGTGATTTCTTGATGCTTAAAGTGAAAGCATAAAAATAAAAAATTCCTTTCAATATAGTGCCTGGGGGGTCCCCTTAGTCCACCTGTAAAGTGGCACATCTGTACTGTATATAGAAGCTTCTGCAGCAATAATTTTATTTATGAAGCCCAAAAAATGACATTTTCCCTGCAAGCTTTCTTTATTTGTAAGCAATGGCTTGGGGAGCCAGTCTGTATGATGAGGACACAATGTAGTGCATAGAATGCATTAAAGTGAAAAACGGCGAGGGTTTACAACCTCTTTAAATCTGCTAGTACATTTAATACTCCCCTCCACTCAAATTGACAATATTGCTGTGCTGTGCCTCCGGTTCTCATTCATCTAGAGTGGGGCACTCTAATACATGAGGTGTGTTACTGGCCAGATCACCAGGTGAAAACAGAAGGAAAAGGGCCTAAAATAGAAAATGAAAGCAGCCACATCTAATGATTGGCAAGCTGCAATATATTACATTTTTGGTTTTGAGTTTATCACCACCTTAAGTCATGTCTGTGACTATAATGAGGTTATATCTCAAATTTCAGATTTAAACAAACCTTAGGGCCAGACAGAAAGCTGACACATTCTAAAAATATAACCCCCCACACTAAACAACAAGCTTAAGTAGATTACGTTAAATATTATGTACCTAAGGGTTTGTAAGCCTCCAGCACCAGAGACTTGTAATGAAGCCCTACCTTAATTAATTAAAAAAATACTTGATATGGTGTTTCAGTATATGGCTAACTGGTTGCCTTAAAATGTATTAGTAGGATGTCTCTACTCCAGGGCCTGCTAATAGCAATCATAAATAAGTAGTAAAACAGTCTAGCAGCAATACACATTGAAACATCTGGCTTTACTTGACTTGAAACTGCTTTTGTCATCCAAGTTAGCTCTCAAAACCTATTCACATTTCATAAATCCTGAAATGCAAAAGTCACAACAATTACCGTATTTATCAGCGTATAACACGCACTTTTTCCCCCTCAAAATCATGGGGAAATCGTGGGTGCGTGCTATACACCAATCCCTACTTTCTGTGAGGGGAAGAGGAGCGCGCGCCGCCGATATACACATAGCCGAGTGTACTGTGTACTCGGCTAGGCTCGGCTCTGCTCGGCTACGCTCGCAGTCACGCCCAGTCCCGCCATTGGACCATTATGTCCATTGGACCATAATGTCCATCATAGGAGCCTGGCCAAGGGGCGGGACTGCGAGAGGAGCCGAGAGGAGCCGAGTACAGCAGAGTACACATGACATTCGGCTTTGTCTATCTCTGCGCCGCGGCAGTAATTTTAAACGATCATGCTGCAAGGACACTGGGCAAGGCTGCAATGACACAGGGCAAGGCTGCAATGCCACAGGGCAAGGCTGCATTGACACTGGGCAAGGCTGCATTGACACTGGGCAAGGCTGCATTGACACTGGGCAAGGCTGCATTGACACTGGGCAAGGCTGCAGATGGACACTGATCATTCTGCAATGATGGACAAGGCTGCAGATGGACACTGATCATTCTGCAATGATGGACAAGGCTGCAGATGGACACTGATCATTCTGCAATGATGGACAAGGCTGCAGATGGACACTGATCATTCTGCAATGATGGACAAGGCTGCAGATGGACACTGATCATTCTGCAATGATGGACAAGGCTGCAGATGGACACTGATCATTCTGCAATGATGGACAAGGCTGCAGATGGACACTGATAAGGCTGCATTGATGGGCATTTAAATGTAAATTTTTATCCTTAAACTTCCCTCCTAAAAGTTTTTTCCTTAAAATTAATTCTCTGATGTCATGACATAATGTTTGTACCATTATTTTGTACACAATAAAAAAGTTTGTAAACAAAAAAAATTACCTCAAAAACTTGGGGTGCGTGTTATATGCCCATATATACGGTATCTACCCAAATGTAGAGAAAATAAGGTATGTAAATAAATAAATACAGTACCATGATATATATAATTTATGTGATTGAATTTTGGCAATTAACACTTTCCTGTTTAGTCTCACTTTGATCTTGGTATGGTGAAGTTCCTCTTTAACTAATTTCATATTATTGAGCAAATCTGTTTGCAAATCAAATTAAATTTGCCCAGGTATATGCCTACAGATTTGTACAGCTTGAGAATAATCATATTCAATTAAAAATTAATCATATTCAATTAAAATTGATTTAACTCCTAAATTTCAGAATTTTCAAGCAAATATTTAGGCAAAAACCGGTGAACCAGTGCACCTCTTAATCAGATCTTCACTAATAATAGCTAGTCCTGATTTAATCACCTGTGAATTGAAGTGGAAGTTGTACTCAGTGGGGAATATTTATCAACACTTTTGCAATGCAAGGCGAAGGCAGAGTGCTAAACAGGAGCAGCAAAACATATAATGAGACTCTTTTTCTAATTCAGCTTCAGGTATCATTAATCCTTGTATGCCGCATACACTGGAAATCGCTCCGGCATTGGGAACCACAATGCATTTGCGGTTCCTGAGCAGGCTGTGATTTATAAAATGCTGCAGGGACCCTTTTCCTACATTTCAGGATGGTAATATGGAGTAGACATGTGCAATTCGTTTCGTTCCGAATTCGTTTTTTAACGAATTTCGACAAATTCGTTAATTCGGAAATATCCGAATTAACGAAAACTCATTTAACGAATTTTAACGAATATTCGTAAATTCAAATTTACGAATGTACGAATTTACGAATATACGAATTTACCAATGCACGAATTTACGAATGTACAACTATCCGGAAATTCGTAAATTTGAATTTACGAATTTCCGAATATTCGTACATTCGTAAATTTGTACATTCGTACAATCGTAAATTAGTAAATTCGGAAATCTGAAATAATAATTAACTAATAACTTAACTATTACTAACTATTCAATTATAGGTATTGTAATTTCCTTTCAAATTTGGCTGTTAGTGAACTTAACGAAGTTACGAATTGTTTTCCGACATAATGAATGCTGTATCTAAACGAATGGAACGTAATGAATTAATAATAATAATAAATAACAATAATAATAATAAAAACGTTTTATTATTATTATTATTATTATTAATTTGTTCCGTTCCATTTGTTTAGATGCGGCATTTGTTATTTCAGGTTATGCGTAACTTCAGATAAATTTGTATTCGTTACGTTCGCTAACAGCCAAATTTGAAAGGAAATTACAACTATAATTTAATAGTTATTTTTTCAGATTTTCAAATTTTCGGGTTTTCGAAAATATCGAATTTCCAAATTTCCGAAATTACGAATGTATAAATTTACGAATGTATAAATTTACGAATGTACGAATTTACGAATGTACAAATTTACGAATGTACAAATTTACGAATGTATAAATTTACGAATGTACAAATTTACGAATGTATAAATTTACGAATGTACAAATTTACGAATTTACGAATTGCGATCATAACGAATGACCCGAAAAACGAAAAAAAAACAAAACGAATGAAACGAAAACGAAAACTAACGAATTTTTTGGCAGTGCACATGTCTAATATGGAGCACTGCATATGTGTGAATCTCGCCTTATTTATAAATTCCTCTCTGGTTTTCTAAAGTAGCACTGCGATAAAATAAAACCTGACTCTAAACCACTTCTTAAATATGCTTCTGTTTAGAGTTGAATTCTGTCTCTTCGGTAAAGATGAACTCAGGTTTGGTTCAAACTGGGGTTCGAACTGAACCCAGAAGTAAGTTGTCACTTCCACCCACTGCCACCCAATTAGGGCATTTGTACACTGCAGGGAGGGAAATATCTGGCTGCAGTTGATTGGGTGGCAGAGGTGGGAGTGAAAAAATCCTTCCTGGTTTGGTCAGTTTGGTCTGAACCCGAACTCATTGCTTAATCTTTAGTACTAAACCTGTCACAGAGACCTGTGCAAAAATGGTCTCAGCTTTCTGCTCAGGAAACCAGGCTTGCAGGTTTCAAACATACAGTTGCAATAAAAAGTATGTGAACCCTTTTGGAATGATATGGATTTCTGCACAAATTGGTCATAAAATGTGATCTGACCTTCATCTAAGTCACAACAATAGACAATCACAGTCTGCTTAAACTAATAACACACAAATAATTAAATGTCACCATGTTTTTATTGAACACACCATGTAAACATCCACAGTGCAAGTGGAAAAAGTATGTGAACCCCTAACCTAATGAGATCTACAAGAGCTAATTGGAGTGAGGTGTCAGCCAACTGGAGTCCAATCAATGAGATGAGATTGGAGGTGTTGGTTACAGCTGCCCTGCCCTCTAAAAAACACACACCAGTTCAGGGTTTGCTTTTCACAAGAAGCATTGCCTGATGTGAATGATGCCTCGCACAAAAGAGCTCTCAGAAGACCTACGATTAAGAATTGTTGACTTGCATAAAGCCGGAAAGGGTTATAAAAGTATCTCCAAAAGCCTTGCTGTTCATCAGTCCTGGGTAAGACAAATTGTCTATAAATGGAGAAAGTTCAGCACTGCTGCTACTTTCCCTAGGAGTGGGTGTCCTGTAAAAATGACTGCAAGAGCACAGCGCAGACTGCTCAATGAGGTGAAGAAGAATCCTAGAGTGTCAGCTAAAGACTTACAAAAGTCTCTGGCATATGCTAACATCCCTGTTAGCGAATCTACGATACATAAAACACTAAACAAGAATGGATTTCATGGGAGGATACCACAGAGGAAGCCACTGCTGTCCAAAAAAAACATTGCTGCACGTTTACAGTTTGCACAAGAGTACCTGGATGTTCCACAGCAGTACTGGCAAAATATTCTGTGGACAGATGAAACCAAAGTTGAGTTGTTTGGAAGAAACAAACAACACTATGTGTGGAGAAAAAGAGGCACAGCACACCAACATCAAAACCTCATCCCAACTGTGAAGTATGGTGGTGGGGCATCATGGTTTGGGGCTGCTTTGCTGCGTCAGGGCCTGGACGGATTGCTATCATTGAAGGAAAAGTGAATTCCCAAGTTTATCAAGACATTTTGCAGGAGAACTTAAGGCCATCTGTCCATCAGCTGAAGCTCAAAAGAAGATGGGTGTTGCAACAGGACAATGACCCAAAGCATAAAAGTAAATCAACAACAGAATGGCTTAAACAGAAGAAAATATGCTTTCTGGAGTGGCCCAGTCAGAGTCCTGACCTCAACCCGATTGAGATGCTGTGGCATGACCTCAAGAAAGCGATTCACACCAGACATCCCAAGAATATTGCTGAACTGAAACAGTTCTGTAAAGAGGAATGGTCAAGAATTACTCCTGACCATTGTGCACGTGATCTGCAAATACAGTTATTGCTGCCAAAGGAGGTTCAACCAGTTATTAAATCTAAGGGTTCACATACTTTTTCAACCTGCACTGTGAATGTTTACATGGTGTGTTCAATAAAAACATGGCAACATTTAATTCTTTGTGTGTTATTAGTTTAAGCAGACTGTGATTGTCTATTGTTGTGACTTAGATGAAGATCAGATCACATTTTTTGACCAATTTGTGCAGAAATCCATATCATTTCAAAAGGGTTCACATACTTTTTATTGCAACTGTAAATCAAAACTGTCACTTAGAATTTGCTAAATGAGCGACAACCTGATTTGCACCAGTGTTACTAATTTGCTTGCTTGATAGATGTTCTTGAGCCCACATTCACATTGGGCCGATTTGGCATGCAATTTGACATGTAAAATTGCATGCCAAATCGGCGGCTATTGCTGGCAATAGCACTTTCCGAAATCGGGGCAGCGCCGCACCAATTTCCAAAAGAAGTTCCTGTACTACTTTTGGCGATTTTGGGGGTGATTTGAATAGACATCTGTGCATGAACCTGCACAGATGTCTGTCAAATCGCCCCTGAAGTCGGACTGCATTGGCGGTTTGAAATTGTGCAAGTTGTACTAGAAACTGTTTAAGTCAACTGTTCCCAATCTTGAAACCATCTTTGCTCCTAAACAAGTACATTCCCAAATAAATCCAAAATAAATAATACATTCAACTACAGAAATTGCTAACATGTTTCATAGCTACTATAGTCCCCTATATAGAGTGAGACAAAAAAGGGGTCAGAGGAGGAATTAAAAAGTACAGCAACAGAGAAAAGTGCAGGGGCTGATGACTGAGTACTATAAAAAATGTAAAGATCAATTAGTCCCCAAACTATACTCATATATGAACTAGGTAAAAGAAGGAAATTAGTTGAGGAAATATATCACTGTGATTTCTATAGAAGACAAAGATGCAACTCTATGTTCTAGTTACTGACCAATTGCGTTATTGAATGATGACACAAAGTTATATGCAAAGGTTTTGGCTACAAGACTAAAAGAGTTGATGCCTGAATGGATACATGCAGGCCAGACAGGATTGGTCCTGGGGAGGGAAGGTAAAGATAATGGAGTAAGAACGCTACTTCTAATACAAAAATCAACAGATTTTGGGACAATTGGCATTTATACAGCGATCAGTGCTATAAAAATGCACTGATTACTGTGTAAATGTCCCTGGCAGGGAAGAGGTTAACACTAGGGGTGATCAAGGAGTTAAATGTGTTTTCCCTCAGCATGTTCTAACAGTGTGGGGATGGTAGTAACTAGGAGAGAAGCCATATTGTTTTTCCTTTTTAGTAGGAGGAAACAATATGGCTCCTCTCTCGATCGCGCGTGGCCGACGGCGATCATGCCAACCGGCCACGTGCATTGGGACCCCCGCCATGTAGCGGGCGCATGCGCCCTCTGGTGGCAGAAAATGGGTAGGGCGTACCCATACAGGATTTTACCCAGGAGAGCCATTGTGCCACAGTATATCTGCGTGACACAGTCGGCAAGTGGTTAATTTTATATTACAGCATTAAAGCTATTTTATTTTTTCAAATTGTGTACTGGTGTGCCTATAAAGTCCAAGTTCTATGTTCTATTATTTATTTATAATCAATTTAGGACATGGCACATGCGCCATTGTTGTATCCACAGTACCACTCTGTGGTGATACAAGTTATTTTTGTCAAACAGCTTCAGATATAAACACCAGAGAAATTAACTATAACATTTTAACAAGATGGTATATCACCCCCGTAAGAATGCATAAATATCAACTAGAGATATCCCCACTGTGTTGGAGGGGATGTGATATGAGGGGTACAATGTTACATATCTAATGGGAATGCATGAAAATAAGGGAATATTGGCAAAAGGTAGAACACTATATGAAGGCAATAACGGAAACGGACATAGTTGATGACCCGTGGGTATGTTTATTCCATAACACAGACAAGACAACAAAACAGTATAAAGAGTCATTACTACCTTACTTAAATAATGCCGTGAAGGGTGTGATACCAAGAAAATGGAGAGAGTTGGACAGCCCTACATTGAGGGATTGGTGCATAAGAGTTGGATATATATATATATAAGATGGAGTTTTTAAGTAGTTGAGAAGAAGATAGATCAGAAAACCAAAACAATATCTGGAGGAAGTTGGAAGAATTCAAAGGAACTAAAGACTATATGAAGATCCTGCAGGGAGAAATAGAGTGATTAGATCAATGGAGAATGATTGAAGGAGAGAAAGGAGACCAAAGATAGAACATAAAGAGATAGGGAGAGGAGTGAATGGGGGGGGGGGGGAGAAAAGGAGGGAGGAATTTTAGAAATGTTGTTAATGTTTTTTTTTAATAATATGATGTATAGCGTTCCTCTGTGTTATATGCAAGCTGCTTGCTGTCGGGGTACTTGTGCTTGCTCACTCCCAAGCCACAGAGAGCACGACTCAGCCCCGCCCCCTACTCCCGCATCACTGGCTGTGATTGACAGGAGTGGGAGCCAATGGCTTCTGCATCTCAGCCAATCAGGAGGGAGAGACCCGGAAGAGCCTCAAGTCTTGTGCACATTGCTGGATTGAGATCGGGATTAGGTAAGTATTGGGGGGGGGGGGGACTGATGGGGAATCTGCACACTGAAAGTTTTTTACCTTCATGCATAGAATGCATGAAAGTAAAAAACCTTCTGCCTTTACAGGCACTTTAAAGTGGTTGTTAAGCCACTACTATAAAAACTTCCCATCCCCTCTGTAACATAACAAAAAGTACCTTGTGCCTGTGTTATATAAAAAAAAAATGTTGATCTTTGATGATTGAAGTGTATACACCATCACTGAGTAAGGCCCATTTCACACATGCAGACCATTTGTCCATTTTTCATCCATCCGTTGATCATTGCATCTCTATGGAAAAACGGTTTTAAATGGATGATCATCCATTTATATCTGCTTCTATTTTTTGGAACGGATCAAAACCCTATTTTTATTTTATTAAATAAACTGGATAAGAAGAAAAACAGATGTAAACGGACAAACGGTCAATTTTTTGCATGAAAAAATGGCTCAGGGACTCAAGTGATTAAAAACTCTAGCTGGAGGATGTAAAAAAGAGATGAAAAACAGATGAAAAACTGATGACAAACTGAAGAAAAACTGATGTAAACCTAATCCTTTTTTTCTTTGAAAAAATGTGATTGAACTGATGAAACGAATGGTCTGCATGTGTGAAAAGGAGACTTCATATTCACTTTACAAAGTAAACATTTTCTATATCTTCATTGGTTTAAAGGGCCATAAACACGGGCAGAATATCAGGCGGCATTGGCCAGTTCAATAAAAACCATCCAACATTTGACCTATAAGTATGGCAGCTGCTCCAACTGGCTGTTCAACCGCCTTCTGTCGAAGGGGAATGACCGAAAAAGGTCTGCCAATTGGCACCAGATCAGTGCTCTCGGCCAATGGCTGAGAGCACTGACCAGTGTGTTCTGGCAGGGGGCAGTCCTGTCAGAACAAAATAGCTCAGCGGGAGAGATCGCTGTACTAACATCGGATAGTTAGTATAGTGGCTCCTCCCGAGCTCTTCAGGTGTTTTTCGTTCAGCCCGCTGGGTTTAAAAAAAAAAAAATCAAATGTCTATTAGGCTTAACTCCAGGGTAATGTAGATAGCTGATATCTTGATAAATGAGCACTGGTACATGTTGTAGCATGTATACAGGTACATGAAACATCCCTTCAATAGTAGAGGTATAGGATTGCAGTGGGCATGGCTGAATTGGACACATTCTACAAACCTTAAATCCCATGTAGGACCTGAGGTGCTTCCACACATTTCAGTGTTTGCAGAGACTTCAAATCACTCATAATATACAGTAAGCATGCAATACCAATTTTGCCCGAATGTGACATCACCATACTTCTCCAGGGAACTTATGTTTTCTGGTAACTCTCATGCAATCACATTTATCTAAAATAAATATAAGCTGTGCTTAATTTAAACAAAAATTATTTCTTTAAAGGTCTTCAAATTGACTAGATTTGAAAAAGAACATTGTTAAAAGTTTTGAACAAAGTCACAGGGGTTTATAAAAAAACTTGAGGGTTATTTACTGTGATGTGCACAAATTAAGAGGCGTTAAGAAGGATGTGTCAATGATGTATGTGTACCAAGAAAAGTGAAATGTGTGTTTCATTCTAATAGCGGGTCTGTGTGTTAAAGGCAGAGAAGGTCCTGTTTATGTATCAGGAAAGGAGATGTATATCACTCAAAAAACACAGCCCTTGCAGGAAGGCTAAGGTATGCAATAGGTGACAGAGGCGTTAATATTGCAAAGAGTGTCAAATAGCATATTGCATGAAATGGTGAATGGTTCAGTATAGACTGAACACTGCTCTGCAGACTGTGTGTAGCATTTGTGCCATCTACTGGTAGGATAGCATCACTAACCATCATAGTGGCATCAGCAGTTTTCATATCTTAGATATTATTCTGTGTGTGTTGCTATTTGTGCACTGTTTTAAATACAGTTCAGAATCTGTCGAGTGAAAAAAGTCACCTTGAAGGCATCTCACAAAATAGACAGGCATTTTAATAAACCTCCAGCACAAAATGTGCTGATTGAAGGGCTGGTGATCATTATTTATAGGAAGGACAGAGAGACGACAGGGAGATAAAACTCTACTTATTCCATTGCTTTCTACAGCTTTATGAAGATTGGATTGTGGTGAACACTGCAAGAACTTCAGTACCCACAAAGAATTAAATAGAAACTCAATGTAGGAAATGGGATATGTTGCATTCCTTTGGTGTCTTTTTTGCATGAAACTGCGGTTGTGTTTACACGTTTCTGGCGTTGTTTGTTACATTAACTGTAAAAAAGAAGGGGGTGGAGGCGCCAACTAAATTAATCCTACTGTAATCATTAATGTAAGTATAGTATATATACTTACAAGTTCACTTGAAAATGATGTCCATCGAGGATAGGGGTGTTCTGTTGGTGCCGCTCTGCTGGCTATGGCAAAGTTCCCCTCGGCCGTGAGGTGTAGGAGAAGTAGATTTTCGTTTGCACAGGCTTCTCACTTCTAGAGGCCAGTAGAAGGAGCTGTGAGCCCCGAGCGCGTAGCCTGTGAAGCATTCCACTCTATGTTTGGAGGACCGCCCTGCTGTATGACATCACTTCCGCATTCCAGACTGGTGAGCATGGAGCTTCCTGTCATGTGACACCGCAGAGAAGCCTGTGCAAACGAAAATCTACATCTCCTACACCTCACGGCCAAGGGGAACTTTGCCAGAGCCAGCAGAGCGGCACCAACAGACCTCAGAACACCCCCATCCTCGATTGACATAATTTTCAAGTGAACCTCTAAGTATATATACTATACTTACATTAATGATTACGGTAGGATTCATTTAGTTGGTGCCTCCACCCCCTACTTTTTTACACTTCTTGCTGACAAAGGACATGGACACCCTCTGAGGATGGCTGCCTCCTCTTGTTTTTTAAAATACAGATTGACTTAGAAGTGCCATTAGAGCCACTATTACATTCATTTTAAAGGTGTCTCATCGCTAGGAGCGCCGGAACCCCCCCCCCCCTTTCTATGAACTGATTTGTTACATTAACACATGTGCATTCAATATATGTTAGGCAGCCAATTCAAATGAATGGTCTGCCAACACACCAAAATGTAAAAAAATAAAAAATAAATGGACATGCACCATTTTTGGCAACACACCACAGTGCACAGTAGTGTGTTACTAGCTCACACCATGCCTTGAAGCTCTGTGGTCTTAGTGCATTGGCATCGTAATGAGCTAACTTACGTAACCTGTGTATTATCGGAATGCAATGCAACAGAAAAGTGTGAACCAAACCTGAATGAAATAGTATAGATCAATGTATCTTCTGTACAGCTCTTACTAAACAATGAGGGGCACAATATAAAAACAGCCATGTGTCTATTTTACACCAAGATTTGTAAAAACAGAAAAATTACATTGGAACAGGCTCATTGTTAAAGCGAAACCACACTACTTTTGAGCACCACAAATCAAAAACGCCATTTAATTAATTTATTAATTTTAAAGCAAACACACCCATCCATCCATTGCTCCATGCTTTATTTAGCTGAGAAACCACTTTACCCCCCCCCCCCCTAGCATTTATGTCCGTGGCCATCGTGAGTAAGGGCATATGATTCATGTAGCATTTACTTCCTGGAATCCACCTGCCTCGGGGTAAAAGAGAACATGTTCTCTATCTAAACTCCGACGGAATTCCTCGGAAAAAACTCCGATGGGGCATACACATGGTCGGAATATCTGATGGAAAAAGTCTGTCTGACTTTTTCCATCGGAAATTCGGATCGTGTGTACAAGGCATTAGGCTCAGTTCACATACAGTATGAGCCGCGTCCATCGCACAGCAGGGGTCCGGTGCATTCTGGTTCACCGTTTCAGGTCCGTTTTCAGCCCGATTTTTGGGCTTAATTTGCACCTGAAATGGACCAAAAAAGGCACACGTTTTTCCTGCAAAACACACCGGACCTGCTGCGGAGATATGTGAACTGGCTCTATAGAGAGCCAGTCACATTCTCCTGCTATGCTAATTGGATGCGTAGAAATCCGCATCCAATTTGCATAGGTGTGAACCCAGCCTTAAAGTGAACTGACACACTTATCTTTCCTTGTGTAATCTCCATAGGTAATTTGCATTAAGTCAATCATATTTAGGGAGGGTACAGAGTTGAGAAGAGTTGGAACTCATCAGGTTTCACTGTTATCTGGGACTTCATTACAGAGATTTAGCCCTAGTTCACACTGGTGCGATTTGACATGTCAAAACGCATGTCAAAACGGCGGCATTTGCCGGCAATGGCACCGTCCTAATCGGTGCGACGCTGCATCTGCGGCGCTGCACCGATTTCAAAAAGTAATTTCTGTACTACTTTTTGCGATTTCGGCCCGCGATTGGCAACACAGACAGAAAAAAAATGGAATGGAAAACTAGAACCCCTGTCAGCTTTGTATTTCTGTCTGTGGACCTGTATCCCTGTTTGCAGATTTACCCTCAGTTTCTGTATAGCAAAGTTGTTGTCATTGGAACAGAAATCTATGGCCAATCTCTCTAATACTGTCCCACATAACAGAAAAATCTGACAAGTTTTAAGGAGTTTAATTCACAAATTTTCCCTTAGCAAATCATTTTTTGTGAATCTGTTGCAAAATTTCTTACCTGTGTGATGTTGTGGGTGTTCTCGCTCAGTGGTAGCATTTTCCAGTGAGTTCCGTCCACTCCAGAAATGCTGGCACATTTTTATTAATAAAGCAAAAAAGTTCAGATAGAAAATCAGTTTCCCGTGCAGGGGTTTTCACCATCAACACGAATATTAATGACATTCAGCCTCATTGCTCTCTCTAGCAGCACCTCTGCTCAGGCCTTTTGACTTGGTCCTCCAGACCATCTAACCTCAGTGCTCACATACAAACGCTGTACCTCAGCTCTTTCCCAGCTAATCACTGCTCTGTCAACGACTGCACCTGTACTGTGCCAACATACACACTGTCCTGTGCAGCCTCTCTGACTCCTGGGGACAGATTAAGGTCCTCCTGACTAGGGTTAGAGTACAAGTACCGATACTTTGTTTCAAGTACTCGCCGATACCGATTACCAATACTTTTTTTAAATGTCATGTGACAGTTTCTCAAAGCACAATACTGATTAGGTGGCACAGATCTGCAGCACTGATGAGCACTGATAGGATTAGGTGGCACTGATATGCAGCACTGATAAATGGCTGGCAGGCACTGACAGATGGCACTGATGGCTGGCTGGCACTGACAGATGGCACTGACAGCTGGCTGGCACTGACAGATGGCACTGACGGCTGGCTGGCACTGACAGATGGCACTGACGGCTTACTGACACTGATAGATGGCACTGACGGCTGGCTGGCAATGACAGATGGCACTAACAGCTGGCTGGCACTGACAGATGGCACTGGTGGCTGGCTGGCACTGACAGATGGCACTGACGGCTGGCACTGACAGATGGTACTGATGGCTGGCTGGCACTGATAAATGGCACTGATGGCTGGCTGGCACTGACAGATGGCACTGATGGCTGTCTGGCACTGATAGGTGACATTTATGGGCACTGATGGGCAGGCACTAAAATGCCATTAGGGAAGGCTGCCTGCAACGCCCATCCTGGTACTCCTTGCACTCGGCCGCATAAAAGCAGCAGCAGCCATCTTGTTACACCCAGCTCAAACTATATGGGCTGGGTGAAACAAGATGTCTGCTGCTGGCATACTGTGGCCGAGTGCAGGGTGTACCAAGATGGGCGTCAGGATTTTCAAGCACTGACGGCAACATGGAGCGTCACTTCCGCGACCGAATGTGATGGCTCCGGTCGGCGATCCCAAATGATGATGCGGCTGCACCCTGAACTCTGCACTCCCTGCCAGCTTACTTCCTTCAGGACTCGTTTGACGCTCCACCCGCCGACTCCGCCCGCTGACCCATTCCAGGTATCGGCTAAGCCAGGCATAGGGAGCATTTGTGCGAGTACAAGTGCTCGCGCAAATGCTCGGTATCGGTCCCAATACCGATACTGGTATCGGTATAGGGGCAACCCTACTCCTGACCCCTATGCAGGGACCTCCTGTCTCTAGGATAGATCCCCAAACGATTGTCAGCTCCTAGACTATAAAGGTTGTGAACACTTGCACACTCAGCCTGCTGGTTTCTGGCAAGACCCAGACACAGGTTTGGAGATTTCTTCCCTCCCAAAGCACTTTGAAGTCTCTGCACTCCAAAACCTGACTTAGTAATGACAAAACCCAGAGAAAGATGAAAAACCACCTTTCTCCGCTCAGAACTGACATTCTGGAGCGCTGCACTCTAAATATGTGCAAACCATATGTCACTTTCTCCTTTGCTTTCACAGTAGCAGGGGCTCGCACTGCCTCATCTGGAAATCTTGACAGTAGCAACATTTGTATTATAGGGAGCCAGGGATTATCAGCCAGCCACAAATGCAAAACTGTCCATACATCTGGTATAATGAAAAATAACAGACACCAGACTGCTGCCTTTCAATTAAAAGTATGTTGTGTGTGCTCACCGCAGGCTGGTAACACTGCTAGTTTTCGAGGCAGTGGCTTAGCACTATGAGCCTGAACAGATGGTGCAATAGCATGATCTATATGTAAGAAACTTTTCAGATTAATAAAAAATATATAAAAAATGTATACAGTGAGGCCTGATGCCAAACATACTGTGATGAGGTGATAACTACAATATATTTGGTTGTGTGTAATTGCTGTATAAATATTTTAATAGTAAAATTATCAAAAGGCATTGGCACATGAAGACCCTTTGTATTAGTATTCAATCACCGTTGTATGATTATATGCAGCGAACTCTATCAGCACTACCTCTGTTTTTAGTCACTTTGATACATGCAGAGTGCATGATCATTTTAACATTTGTTACTAAATAAAAGTTAGCTTTTTTAACAATACTAAGTGTTTGTTCTGTTTCTGGCCTGTACAGTCCGATATCATTCTTTGCCCCTTTCTTCCTATGTATACAATATGTATGATGGCCATTAATATCACAACAATTTGTACATACCAAAAAATAAATTTAGGGCTTATTTACACTTGCTTTGGCTTCAACACACATTAAAGCGCCTACCGCTTCAACATGCTTTTATGATGTGTTTTTGATGCTTTGGTGGTGCTTCGATGAAGCTTCGGTGGTGCTTCGATGAAGCTTTGGTGATGCTTTGGTGATGCTTCAGTGAAGCGTCGAAGATGCTTCCGTGATGCTCTTTTGAAGCTTTGTTGAAACTTTCCAGTGTGTGTGTGGATATTTCATACCTGCAATTTGTCCAAAACAAAGCAAAGCTAAAGCTGTATTAAAGCCTCTCAAAAGTCGCAGGTGCTTCAGGTAAACTTTGTCATAGAGTTCTATGGAGGCTTTGAAGATGATTTGAAGCATCACTAAAGCGACATGGGGTATAATTTTTGAAGCAAAGCCGAAACAAAGCAAAGCAAACGCAAGGTGGAAACAGGACTGCAAGCTAACCATTTTATTTAGTGACAGGGGTTTTGACTGGCATTCAGAGAGCTTTAACAAAGCCTGTCCGAAGCCTTGTTTTGAAGCAAGTGTGAACTAGTCCTAAATGCCAGATGCCACAGTTATACTGTGGCAGGTTGGCTTGGCTGTGTGAATCGCCGTAGGTGTATGTCGGGCACGTACACAGCGATCTGTGGGCCTGTGCGCGCCCATTCGCTAGCTGGGGAGCCAATCAGCGGGTCACTCCACAGAGAGGCAGAACTGGGATCTGCCAGTGTAAACAAAGCAGATCCCTGTTCTGTCAGGGGAGTTCAGAGTGATTCTCTGTTCCTAGTGATTAGGAACAGCGATCTCTCTGTACTCCCTGTCAGTCCACTCCCCACACAGTTAGAAAGCACTCCTTTTTTGCCAGTGTCATTTATACAGTAATCAGTGCCTTTCTGATCGCTGTATAAATGTCACTGGTCCCAATAAAAATTCAAAAGTGTCCGATCTGTCCGCTGCAATGTCACAGTCTCGCTAAAAATCACCGCTATTACTAGTAAAAAAAATAATAATAATAAAATAGCCATAAATCTATCCCCTATTTTGTAGATGCGATAACTTTCGCACAAACCAATCAATATACGCTAATTGTTTTTTTTTTACCAAAAATATGTAGAAGAATACATATTGGCCTAAACTGAAGAAGAAATTATTATTTTTTTGGGCTATTTATTGTAGCAAAGTCTTTAGCCTCTTCCAGTCTAATGAGGACCTTCAAGGTCAAAGATAGCTGACATCCTTCAATATGTAGTGGTTTGTAAAGCATAGTGGGTGCAAAGATGGTGAAAGTCATTGGGCGTCAGACACTTCTTGGATGTAAAATAGGTTTTATTTCTCTTAACAGTCCTTGTTGTATTTTGGGGGAAAGAGGGTTAGGACCAGGACACCCTTAAGTAGTTGTAGATTCAATTGGCAGACTCCGAGACTTCAACAGGAGGACAGCCGTGCAGGGAAAGGCCCTAGCAAGGTGCCACATCTGCACATGCAGGAATGCTGTCTCCTATGGCAACAGTCTTTTTACAGTTCCTAACTCATACGTAACCGTTCCTTCAGCTTCACTACAACTGCTTCTTGTAGTTCTTCAACACTGAGCTCCCGCTCACTCTAGACCCACTGCTTCACTGACTGAATCCCTTGAGATCCTCCAATCTTTAAAGTTGTATCTCCCTCAAGCATCACCCACACTTCCCTGCTGGGTCCCTAGCTTGGCACCCCAGATACTTCTCAAGCTTCACCCCTGCTGACTGGCTCAGTCCCTGGCTTGACACACAAGGCTGCTCTGCAAGCGTCACCTCCGCTAGTTGGGTCCCTGACTTGATCACTGCCTGAAGATTCCTGATTCTCCACCGTGCCCGTTCGGTGAGAATACTGCTTCGGTACTTGCTTCAGTTACTCACTGTGGTCCCTGGTAAAGGTGGTTGGTCCCTTAGTGGTGACAGCTCCCCTTCTACCTCCAACTAGGGATGAGCTTCGAGTTCGAGTCGAACATTGCCTGTTCGCATGTTCGCCGAACAGCGAACAATTTGGGGTGTTCGCGGCAAATTCGAAAAGCCGCGGAACACCCTGTAAAAGTCTATGGGAGAAATCTAAAATGCTAATTTTAAAGGCTTATATGCAAGTTATTGTCATAAAAAGTGTTTGGGGACCTGGGTCCTGCCCCAGCGGACATGTATCAATGCAAAAAAAAGTTTTAAAAACTAACGTTTTTTCGGGAGCAGTGATTTTAATAATGCTTAAAGTGAAACAATAAAAGTTAAATATTCCTTTAAATTTCGTACCTGGGGGGTGTGTATGATATGCATGTAAAGTCGCGCTTGTTTCCCGTGCTTAGAACTGTCCCTGCACAAAGTGTAATTTCTGAAGGAAAAAAAGTCATTTAAAACTCACTCGCGGCTATAATGAATTGTCGGCTCCCGGAAATTCATAGAAAAATCATTGATAAAAAAAAAAATGCATGGGGGTCCACCCAAATTCAATTACCAGGCCCTTCGGGTCTCTTATGGACATTAAGGGGAACCCTGCCGCAAATTTAAAAAAAAAATGCGTGGGGTTCCCCCCAAATATCCATACCAGGCCCTTCAGGTCTGGTATGGATTTTAAGGGGAACTCCACCCCAAATAAAAAAAAATGGTGTGGAGTTCCCCCAAAAATCCATAGGGGGGGCGGGATCTGGGGGTCCCCTTTGTTAAAGGGGTCTTCCAGATTCCGATAAGCCTCCTGCCCGCAGACCCCCACAAGCACCGGCCAAAGGTTGTGGGGATGAGGCCCTTGTCCCCATCAACATGGGGACATCCTCTCCATGTTGAGAGCATGTGGCCTGGTACGGTTCAGGAGGGGGGGCGCTCTCTCGTCCCCCCCTCTTTTCCTGCAGCCTGCCAGGTTGTGTGCTCGGATAAAGGGTCTGGTATGGATTTTTGGGGGAACTCCACGCCATTTTTTTTTTAATTTGGGGTGGAGTTCCCCTAAAATCCATACCAAATAATTACCTCCTCCCAGCAACCACGGGTGCAAGCAATGCAAATGTAAGCAAGGCAGGAGAAAGAAGATCTTCTGGACAGCAGCACTCCAAATAAAAGCCTTTATTTCATAAAATCCAGGATTTCAAAACACACACTGCGGATCACAGCACACTGGTCAAACTGGCTGACGCGTTTCACACTGTACTAGTGCTTATTCATAGCTATCTAGTACACAAATGTTTCCTATAATATACCCTAAGGGAGGGGTCATGTGATCCAATAACAAGGTGAAAGTAATTATCAAATGATTAGCATGAAATGAGGTGATTAGGGTAAAAAGGTGTGGTCCACTGACCACAGTGAAAGGAAAATCCCTCTCAAAATGTGCAATCATAAGAAAAAGGGAAGTGTGAAAGTTGTTGTGTATATTGAAGGAAATAAATATGTGAAAAAAACAAAAAATGAAAAAACAAAATAAAAATAAGGATAAAAAATGAGGAATAATAAAACACAAAAGATTTTATCCCCCTATGAATGTGAAAGTGAAATATATATATATATATATATATATATATTAGGGCTGTGGAAATTAACTATTAATTCCTCGATTAATTGCTTTGATCGATCAAAATTCTTTGGGCTTGCCGTGTCCATCTGAAGGGCTCCTTTGCCGTGCCCTCATATCTGCATGCCGGCGGGACCTTACTATCTGCCACACGCAAGGGCTGTTACACTTCCCTCTATCAACCTGGGATTCTACAGCCATCCACTGGGAGTTGTGATGGTTCCCTTCACGGGACATCTACATCCTGACGGACTGATGTTAACCCCTCCTCATCTGGATTCAGCAGTGGTATCGTTGTACACATTTTTATGCCAGTATCATACTTGGCTACATGTATTTATGACTGCTTTTGCTACCGTTTGGTATTACTCACACCATTTTTACAGTTTATGTAGCTACATCGATTTTATCTCCAGTGCAATATTTATTTTGTTACCTACTTGAAGACTATAAAAGTTTTAATGCTATTCCCATCGAGCGCTGCCTTTGTGTGTTTTTTGTATCCTGCTATCGATTTTTCCAGTGGTTGGTAGCTGCACTGGGAATCGGCCTGCCAGGAGATCAGCTAAAAGTAGTTGGATATCTATGTGCGTTATAATTAATCGAAATTAGTCGATTAATCGATTTAAAAAAAAATCGATTAATCGAACACGAAAATTTTAATCAGTAACAGCCCTAATATATATATATATATATATATATATATATATATATATATGTATGTATGGTATATACTAATATGTATATGAAATATGAAATAAGATATAAAATGTAAAATAAATAGTGAAATGGTGAAATAAATGGTAAGAACGACATTGCTAAATAATTAAATAAATTCATTAATTAAAACCCGTTCTAAACCAAAATTTATTCTTTCTATATTTACTGTTTTAAATTTCGTGATCTTTATGTTTTTATTGTTATATTTATATATTTATATATCTATTTTATGTGTTATTCTTTGTCTTTTAAAACATGTTTAATATGCTAACTGTGAGTGAATAACTAATATTTAAATTAAATTATATCATATGTGTGTATGTGTCTCCTGTAGGACGCGCTGGGCCAGTACATCTCATAAAGTAAAAAACCCTTTGTTTGGGTGTATAATGCATGGAACAAAATTGTTATGTGAATAAACGATAGTAAACTATCCATTATTATATAAATAATCTATATGTTCCATGGACACCAAACGAAAAACAAAACAAAGGGGGAGGGTGGACAATAATAAACCCATACAACATGCATAATCGAATGCATGTATACATGAGAAGAATTGAACCCATGCCCGTGACCGCCAGTCATCAATGGATAATTTCATAATAAAGATGATAATAATACAATGTATGAAATTATACATGTAGACCAAAAGAATATGTGTAAATATTTCCCGGACTGAGTAACTATATAATATAGATAAGGGTCACATTTTTTAATCTGTGTAACCATATTATTAACTTGAAATTATATAGGTATATGTTGATTTTCCTTAACCATTATGTTTATGCTGGTAAAATGTCTGACACAGAATTTATTAAGATCCAACCACAAGGTTTTCCATTTTTACATGACATTTGTTTAAACCTCAGATAATCCTTTTCACATTGAGCATCGGTCATACACAGCGAATCAGCTCCATATACCATCAATCAGTTTCAATCGAGGTGTTCATGGTTGGACATATTTGAGTCATCATCTCTTTATGTCAGACATTTGATTTATATCGACATACACATATATATATACACCTCTCTTTCTAAGTTTATTTATTTTACCTTATCTATATTATATAGTTACTCAGTCCGGGAAATATTTACACATATTCTTTTGGTCGACATGTATAATTTCATACATTGTATTATTATCATCTTTATCATGAAATTATCCATTGATGACTGGCGGTCACGGGCATGGGTTCAATTCTTCTCATGTATACATGCATTCGATAATGAATGTTGTATGGGTTTATTATTGTCCACCCTCCCCCTTTGTTTTGTTTTTCTTTTGGTGTTCATGGAACATATAGATTATTTATATAATAATGGATAGTTTACTATTGTTTATTCACATAACAGTTTTGTTCCATGCATTATACACCCAAACGAAGGGTTTTTTACTGTATGAGATGTACTGGCCCGGTGCGTCCTACAGGAGACACATACACACATATGATATAATTGAATTGGAATATTAGTTATTCACTCACAGTTAGCATATTAAACATGTTTTAAAAGACAAAGAATAACACATAAAATGGATATATAAATATATAAATATAAAAATAAAAATAAAAACATAAAGATCACAAAATTTAAATAAGTAAATATAGAAAAAATAAATTTTGGTTTAGAATGGGTTTTAATTTATTTATTTATTTAATTATTTACCACTGTCGTTCTTACCATTTATTCCACTATTTCACCATTTATTTTACATTTTATATCTTATTTCATATACATATTAGTATATACCATACGTATATATATATATATATATATATATATATATATATATATATATTTTTTCACTTTCACATTCATAGGGGGATAAAATCTTTTGTGTTTTATTATTCCTAATTTTGTATCCTTATTTTTATTTAGTTTTTTCGTTCTTTGTTTTTTTCACATATTTATTTCCTTCAATATACACAACAACTTTCACACTTCCCTTTTTCTTATGATTGCACATTTTGAGGGGGATTTTCCTTTCACTGTGGTCAGTGGACCACACCTTTTTACCCTAATCACCTAATTTCATGCTAATCATCTCCCCCAGCCTAAGACAGGAATCTACAAGCCCCTGGTGCCACATGCTCCAATCTGATGATCAAACAAGTGACTAAACAGTGGCAGGCTCGTGTAATAATTGTCCACATACAAGTGGTACCCCTTTCCGAAATAAGGGTGACACCAAGTTCCACACTATCTTGCCAGCGCTCCCTATGTAATCTGGGCAGTTCTCCGGCTCTACGTGACTATCTTTTCCCTCATAAACCATAAAGCTCCATACATAGCCTGTTGCCCTGTCACAGAACTTATTGAGCTTGACCCCATATCTGGCACGCTTGCTGGGAAGGTACTGTTTGAAAGACAAGCAGTCAGAAAATTTAATCAGGGACTCATCAACGCAAACAACTTGATCAGGAGTAAACAAGGCTGCAAAACGTTTGTTGAAGTGGTTTATGAGAGGCCGAATTTTGTAGAGCCGATCAAATTCAGGGTCTCCACGTGGACAACAAAGTTCATTGTCGTTGAAGTGCATGAACCGCAAGATCTGCTTGTATCGTTCCCTGGACATGGAGGCAGAGAACAGGGGCATATGGTCAATTGGGCGCGTGGACCAATAGGCGCGCAATGACGAGAATTTATGTGCGCCCATGTTGAGGGAAAGTCCCAGAAAGGTTTTAAATTTGGAAACCGTAATTGGTTTCCAATCTCTGGCAATGGAAGGCAACTGGGTACTAGTTGCGATGAATTGACTAGCATATAAATTACTCTGGTCCACAATAGATCTATAGAGATCTTCCGTGAAAAACAGCGAATAAAAATCAAGTGGCGTAAAATCAGCTGTTTCCACCTGAATACCGGGTTGGCCATGGGGGAAGTACGGGTTCTGCAGAAGTGTTGGGCACCCAATCAGGATAGGCAAATTCTGCAGGAAGGGCACTATGGGCACAATGGGCCTGCCTTTGTCTTCTTCTTGGTGGCAGCGGGACACTACTTATGCTTGCCACCTCGCCAGCTTGAACTGCACTTATGGGACTCGCCACGTCACCAAGTGATACTGCAGTGCTGGATGTACGTCCAGGCTGTACTAGGCCGCTGGTGCTTGCCAATTCACCAGAAGGAATAGCGGCGCTAGTACTACTCTGCTCCATAATACGAGAGCCCTGGGGTTCTTGCTCCTCAACAACATCAGAAGATCGGGATCGCGTACGCCTGACCTTAGCAGGGACCTCATCTTCGTCGTCAGAGCAATCTGACATGGAGCCACTGTCTTCTACGGGGTTGTATTCTGAGCCGGAATCTGACAGATGCGTGACCTCCTCTTCACTATCTGTCATGCTCAGAATCTCGTAGGCCTCTTTACTAGTGTACCTTCGATTTGCCATTTTGGGCTCTAAATTTAGTGGTACACGGGTAAGATTCACAGGTAAAAAAGCACCTGACTGTCAGCAAATGTATCAAACGCTACCAAAAAAACTGTTAGCGATCGCAGGGATCAGACCTGTCTCTGCGAATGCTGCAGTTATGTGTGTTGTGTTTTGTAAGTGACAGTGATCGATCGATTCTGCACTTGGGTGGGCTGGGCGGAGGGGCTAAACGCAGGTGCTAGCAGGTATCTGGGCTGATCCCGCTAAAACACTGCGTTTTTGGGAACCCTAAACCGCTGGGAATGCTAGTATAGATCTGATAAGATACTATACCACTAAGGGAGGTGTATGCTTTGCGCGTAGGTGTTAGCGTTACTGGCACTAACCTGACACTGCCTGGGGCGACGCAGACCCTAACTGATGCTAAAACCCTTATTGATATCACCCGCCGGGCGATCAGGGGGTTAAACCTTTATTGGGTTAGATACGGCGGATGCCCTGATGCTATAAAAAGCAAACTAACCAACCAGCGTCACCCATAACACTTATACGGTGATCACTGGTGAAAGGGTTAACTAGGGGCAATCAGGGGGTTAAAACCCTTATTAGGTAATATATGGCGCTATATAAAAACCTGACGGGTAACCTAAATAACTAACTGGCTAACCAGTGTCACCAGTGACACTTATACGGTGATCACTGGTGAAAGGGTTAACTCTAGGGGCAATCAGGGGGTTAAAACCTTTATTAGATAATATATGGGGGTACCTGATGCTATAAAAACCTGGTGGCAAACTTAAAAAAAAATTGGCTACCTAGTGGCACCAGCGACACTAATACAGTGATCAGAAAAACGATTGCTTAGTAAAACTTGCGATAGGGGGTGAAAGGGTTACCTGGGGGGCGATCAAGGGGTTAAACCTTTATTAGGGGGCTACCCTAGACCTAAAGGGGCCTAAACCTAACTGCCCTGCAACTTTTTCTGTCACAGATGACACTAAATGCAGTGATCAGTAAATAAATGATCACTGCAATCACTGACACTGTGACTGGGGGCTGGGGGGTGATCTGGGGGTGACTGGGGGGTGAAATGTGTGCCTATGTGAACCTACGTGTCAGTGTAGTGTTGGTGCACTAACCTGATGTCTTCTCTCCTCGGCGCGCTGGACGAAAAGAGTGCCACATGGAGAGATGACATCACTTCCTCTGCCTGTGTTTACATTACACAGGCAGAGGAAGCATCTTATTTGCCAGGAGCGATCGCGAGGGGGTGGCCAGAAACCAATGGCCGCCCCCTCATCCCGGATCGCTCCTGAAGCGATACCGACCGTCCCATGTACCGGGAGGGGGTCCGATCGGACCCCCCACCCGCACGAAAGCAGGCACGTACAGGTACGTGATTGTGCCTGTCCGTGCCATTCTGCCGACGTATATGTACATGGGGCGGTCGTTAAGTGGTTAATGACAGTTTGCAGCACATGTAATTTTTTTTATTTTGCCCATAGTTCCACTTGAAGGCCCACCTTCCTCGCACTAGACACAACATACTGTCAGTCAGCATTTAACTGTCAAAAGCTCAGTGAGCAGTAGAAGTTTTGCCATTTGACAGTTTAATGACAGGGGGAAGGGTTTAGTGCTGGGTGGGGCTTAACTTTGTTTTAGAGAGAAGATGACCTGTATACGTTAGCCTGGACATAGAGGCCAGGATCATCCTAAGGAGCTGTTTTGAAGACAATCACAGTGGTTGTATTTCACCAATAAAGTAAGATGATACACCTTGATAGGCCTGACCGATTCTATGTAAACTACAAAACAGGTTCAGTCTTTCATTTTCCAACTATCATATTCCAATTCAGGTGTGATTTTTAATGGTAGCTTAGGGGCAACAAAGACAGCACTTATTTATTAAATGGTCAAAACTGAGATCAACAATGTCATACAGTAAAATTTGAAAAAGAGGAAAAGATTAGTAATAGACGTGAAATTGAAAATTATGAACAGGGTAAAAAAAAGTAATTATATAAGATGAAGTAAAGCATGTCCATCAAACATATTACAAGTAATGTGAAAAAGATGTGTCTGGGTTTTAAAATACATCAATAAAACATTGCCAAAGTCTTTCACAGAAAACATACCTAAGGTTTTAGTAAAATGTTGGTGTTCTTAGAGTTTTACACTGAACCCCAGGTATGGATTGTTTGCATAGTTCTAGCTTAGACCAGTAAGTATTAATATTACATACCTGGCCTATCCCTGTAGAAGTGGAGAATCACTGTAGTAACCATAGCTACTACAATGTTCGTTACTGTCTTTGGGGTCCTGTCCCACATGGCACAAAGAATGCCTTGTATTTTTCTCAGTAAATGCAGAACAGTTAGGATCACTGTGGCAGTGGCAGCTTCAAACGGACTGGCCAGGTATGGCGCAAGCTAAACCAATGTAACTACAGCATGCATTAAAAAAACATACCTGGAATTCAGCTTTAACTGTTATTGTTTGGCATAAATTATAATTTAAACTAATCATGAGTTTTTCTACAGTTTTATATATTTATCCTAATATTGATATAAAAATTATTTTACAACTAAACTTTAAAAGATTTTTGTATAGCCAAATCTTTTTTTCTGATTTTTATTACTGTCTGTGTCCCGATGAAGGGAGATTCACTTCACTACTTGTCCTGGTAACCATTGTCACAAAAACGGAAAGTGATGGGCAATTTAAATATTACCAGCACCCCTCATTTAGTAAAGAATCCCACTTCCTGTTTCGTCCACAGGACAGGAGGTGAATTCAAAATGTTCCAACATAACAGAGACAGCTAAAATAAAACTTACATGGGTGTTAACTCTTCCCTATTTTATTAGAAATTTAAAAAAAAGAAAAATCAGGGCTACATACACTTTAATACCAGAGGCAGCCACGATATTGATGTCACAGAGTATTTTAGAATTTCTAAAGAGTACAACAATTGTATGCTCCTTAAAACGTTGTATTTCTAATTAAAGTCTGACCATAGCTGTACAGAGCAGATAAAGAGATGGAGGAAAAAAGAACAAGTCAATACTCTATTTCAGCTATGTGTGTGATCTGAGATTTAGCTATTGAGCTCTGTATACAACAGTAATTTATAGATAAAATACATAATTTATTATTTACTTAAAACATGTAATGTAAATATTTTTAAAATTGTATTATTAAAGCCCTGTACACACGATCGGATTTCCTATGGTTTTTTAACCAATGGATTTTTCCATCGGAAAACCGATGAAGCTGACTTTCATCAGTCTTGCCTACACACCATCAGTCGAAAAACCGACCGTTCCAAACGCGGTGACGTAAAACACTCCGATGAGCCGAGAAAAATGAAGTTCAATGCTTCTGAGCATGCGACTTGATTCTGAGCATGCGTGGGTTTTTTTTCCGATGAAGTTCCCCACAGACGATAGTAATTTGCTATCGGTTTTTTAACCATCGGATAAATTTAAAACATGTTCTATTTTTAAACACTGATGGAAAAAAGACCGATGGGGCCCATACATGATCGGTTTGTCCGATTAAAAAAGTCCATCGGACTGTTTTCATCGGTTAAACCTATCGTGTGTAGTCCTAAATATGAATAAATGTTTTTTTTTTTATTATTCCCTTTTCTTTACCTTCATCTGTAAGTATTACGTGTGTAGTCACTAGATGAAAACAGGGAGGGTGCAAAAACTTTGTCTGCTTATCACAAGTGAAAAATCAGCCTTGTACTAAGTTACTGACATTCGTAAAGCATTAGTGGACACGTAAGCTCCTATTATTGGTTTGTGATTTTGTATTGAATCTGGAGGCTTATATTAAAACTGACTAGGTTTAATTTTTCATAAGGCTAAGTATTACAGAAAGTTTGAGAACAGATGTTCACATAGGACAAACCAAGAGCAAGCACCATATAAATACACCATATGAATCTAGCTAAGCAGATTCAATCATATTTTAATTAAGGAATTTCGTTAGTTATTCAGCTGTTATTCAGCTGTTGACTATTAAAGCTTTAAAATGGAAATCCCCTATGTATTATAAAACATCTATCTGTACTAACAGTGAGCTGTCTATGCTTCCCATACCTCCCTTAGAATGATTGTCATAGAGAATCAATGTATTTTATGGTCACACTGCAGTATCAGATTTCACCAACAGGCAATGCTCCAAGTGAAATATGGCAATATGACTGTAAAATGTGGAAACTGTGAGAAAAGATAGTCAAGGTAGATGACCGACTAAAGGGGGTTGATATACAAAATGACCAGAGACTGTGTTCTTAGCTTGGTAGTAAAATGCAACTATGTGCATATCAACTATTATTTTAATTTCCTTGCACATTATAGGATGTCAAAATGAACAAATATGTATATTATATAAATGAACCGAATATGTAATTCTCTAGCTCTCCAGTGAAAATCCATTGCTCCTGGTCCCCTCCCTCTTGTTCTATGACCCAGATAATAGACCATAATATTGTGCCTATGAAATTCCCTTACTTTTTGAGCCATCATATTTTCTCACTTAAACTCACATTACTCTTTCGTCCATGGACCGACACAGCTTCTCTATTGACAAAGTGGGTATTATCCGTTAATTAGGAGTGACTAGGCAGAAAAACTTGTAAAAAGTGTTGCATCACACCTTCTACAGTACCGCCCAGGGGGCGGACCCTCTGGGTATACCCTCGCAGTCTGCATCTTCGCAGATCAGTTTTTTTTCTGTCTAGCAAGGAGTAGGACATGGCTCCCTTCGGGCCCATTGGTCCGGGGAAAAAAGATATATATATATTTTTATTTTTTTTGCTACATTTGTTGTTTCCTGCGATCTTCGATCAACTGCCGACTGGGTGACAGGCTGGATCCTCGATCCTTGTAGTCTCCCCAGTTTCGGCCATCGAGCGTGTGCCGACCCTAGCTACGCGCTGGGTTTTCCACGACATGCCCGTCGCTCCACGGGTGGCCGGTGAGCTTACGCTCCAGGGCCTGCATCGGACCGCTCAGCTTCGGCTGACCTTATGGCCGAGTCGCAGCAGCCTGGCCGGTGAGCTTACGCTCCAAGGCTTGCATCGGACCGCTCAGCTTCGGCTGACCTTACGGCCGAGTCGCAGCAGCCTGTCCGGTGAGCGTCATGCTCCAGGGCATACATATGATCGTCCCTTCTGGGTCCAATCACAGCATGCCTGGCCAACAGTCACCTTCCGTGCGCGGACGATGATCTGTTTGGAATGTCTTCCAGCAGAATACATGCAGGATAGGTAAGTAAAACTCCCCTGCCTCGGCTGGGTGATTTAGCTGGACATTCCTGGAGAGATCAAGTAAGTGGTTGTGGCCCCTTTCTTCCCTCTCTCCCTGCCTTTCCCTCCTCCCTGGGCTTCTAGCTAAAGGTTGCTGGGGGTCACCTAGGGGGTCCCACTGGAGCGTGGCTGGCTGTAACTAACATTTAAAAGAAATGTAATTTTTTCTTACCTGTGTTTGTGTCCTTCCTCCTCCATGCTGTCGGCGGCCATTTTGAGGTGGTCCATGCCAAGTTTGGCCTCTTGTGACTGCCCGGCGGCCATCTTCCTGTGGTTCGGCCACACCCACTGGCCCCTATCAGCTGATTGGCGGCCATGTTTGTCCACCCTGTATGCAGATATTGCCGTTCGGCGGCCATCTTTTTGTGGGCTATGGCTGCTTGACCTCTATCTTCTGTCGGCGGCCATTTTCTTAGAGCCCACATTATCTTCCATACAGACGTTTTTGGCAACCATTTTTCGAGAGCCTCCGGCCTCTAGGGTGCATTACACTGGCGCGAAAATTCACACAGGAAGTGCTGATAAAAGCAAGCAGACTGACACAGCAGCAGCGGGACAGCATCACAGGCGCAGCATAGCAGTACCTATCCAGGGTGGTGAGTCCTCTGGGTGACCCGGCCTCTCTGCAGCACAGGAGGGTGACCTATTGATATCTTGCCTGGAGCCCTGTGAATGTCAGGGTGTGGTCAGCATGGCATCTGAGCCAGATGTCTTCTCCCCTGAAACACCAGATTTAGCAGCTGGTGCCCCTGAGGTGTCTATGAACGCTATGACTGCAATCCTAGAGGCGTTTGCTGCCAGGGTGGAAGCAGCACACGGGAATACAGGGGGTAGTAAACACCCCATCCCCTGCAAGCTTCTGGGGATAATTCTGGTGCAGAACCAGGTCCAGCTACAGCTCGGGGCCCAGATTCTGACGCATCAGAGACTGCAGACCGTGACCGGACAGTGAGAATGACTCAAAGTCCAGGTCAGTACGCGAGACGGCTTTGGTATCTGACCTTATTACTGCAGTGCGGGATATGCTAAAATTGGAAAATACTGCAGAAGCAGCAGAGACTCCGGTCCACTTGGGTTTCATAGACCTGCCCGCACTGCTAAGGTGTTCCCTTGTGTGTCTTTTGATAAACTCTTATACAAGGAATGGGAGAACCCACTGAGGGTCTTTACAGCCCCAAAGAGGTTTGCGGTACGGTACCCCTTTTGAGGAGAGTTTTCTGAAGAAATGGACCTCTCCCCCCTATAGTGGACCCTCCGGTGTCCAGACTTAATAGAGCCACCACAATTCCTGTAGAAGGGGCTCCTGTTTTCAAGGACCCTGTGGATAAGAAGGCTGAAGCACTCGCTTGCTACCTATACTCAGTGGTAGGCTCGGCAGTATGCCCGGCATTGGCGGGGGCCCTAGTGTCTCACACACTTACTGAATGGGCAAGATTGCTACTCCAGGGGTTAAGGAGCGAGATGCTCCTCCTGATGAGATAACATTGGCCGACCAGTTGGTCCAGGGCCTTAGGTTTGTCTGCGAGTCAGACATGAATACTATTCCCCTGCTGTCTAAAACTTCGGTTTATGCAGTAGCAATACGCCGCCTGATCTGGCTAAAAGGCTGGTCTGCGGACCAGACTTCCAAGAAAGCCCTGTTGGATCTGCCTTTTAAGGGCGACAGACTTTTTGGGGCTTCTCTGGATGACATCATCAAGGATGCCACAGGAAGTAAAAGCACTTTGCTTCCCCAAATTAGCAAGGGTAAGGGGCCACGCCAAGGGCAAGGGCCATCCTTTACTGCACACAAGTGGTTTTTTCGTCCCCCTAGGGCGACAGGGAAAAGACCCCAGGCCGATAAAGCGCCTGCCCAAGGACAAAAGCGTCCCTGGTCCCGCATACCCAATAAGCCTGCAGACAAATTTGCGTCCGCATGAAGGTCCACCCCCACCCAGCTCTCGGGTGGGGAGACGTCTTCGCAAATTCGCGACTCAGTGGACAGCACTAATCTCTGACAGGTGGGTTTGCGAAGTAATCTCCTCAGGCTACAAGATAGTTTCTCTCTTGTCCACCGGACAGATTCAACACCTCCAATCTCCAGCTACTACCGACCCGTCGGGAGGCCCTGTATGGGGCGGTCCAGGGTCTACTGGAACGCGGGGTAGTTATTCCAGTTCCAGAACTGGAACGGGGTTTTTACTCAAATCTGTTCATTGTGCCAAAGAAGGAGGGGGTTCGTCCAAGCTTGGATCTCAGAGCCCTCAATTGCTTTGTGAAGGTACAAAGTTTTCGGATGGAGTCGGTTCAATCTGTAGTCACGGCTCTCCATCCGGGGGACTTTCTGGCCTCCTTGGACATCAAGGACGCATACCTGCATGTTCCCATATACTCCAGACACCAGAGGTTTCTGCGATTTGCTATCGGGAAGGACCACTACCAGTTTGTGGCCCTCCCGTTGGGCCTTGCCTCAGCACCCAGGACATTCACCAAGGTGCTCGCTCCGATTCTGGCACTTCTAAGACAGCGGGGTATCGCTATCACAGGCTACTTATACGACCTTCTGCTGAAGGCCCCTTCAAGCTCAGAATTAGAGGTAAGCGTGTCCATTACCTGTCAGACTCTTCGAGACTGTGGTTGGATACTAAACACGCAAAAGTCAGTATTGGTGCCCACTCAACGCCTAGGGTACCTGGGGTTGATTCTGGATTCTTCAGAGGCAAAGGTATTCCTCCCTGTGGAGAAGTTGCAGACCCTCCGGGCTGCAATACGGCAGCTGACTTCCAGGAATTGGTCGTCACTCCGTTTTTTGCATGCGAGTGTTGGGCCTCAGGGTAGCCTCCTTCGAGGCGGTTCCATATGCTCAATACCACACTCGAGTGTTACAGAAGGAAGTTCTGTCCAGATGGAACAGATGTCCATCATCTCTGGATTATCAAATCCGAGTGAGCCACATAGTCAGGAGATCCCTGGTATGGTGGCTGACAGCACCGGCTCTAATGGCCGGGAAGTCATTTCTTCCGGTTTACTGGATAGTGATCACGACGGACGCCAGCCTTACAGGTTGGGGGGGAGTCTGGGGTGTCCAGTCGGCGCAAGGTCGCTGGACCCCAGAGGAAGCCCTCCTGCCGATAAATGTCCTGGTAATCCAGGCGATCAGGCTGTGCCTCTTTAAATGGTCTCAGAGGCTGCAAGGGCATCCAGTCAGGATCCAGTCAGACAACGCCACAGCAGTGGCATATGTCAATCATCAAGGAGGAACAAGAAGCTCAGCTGCAACATCGGAGATCGCTCGCATCCTGAAGTGGGCAGAGAGGAGCGTACTGGCACTGTCGGCCGTGTACATTCCGGGTGTGGAAAACTGGCAGGCGGACTACCTGAGCCGCCAGATGCTGGACCAGGGAGAAAGGTCCTTACACCCGGAGGTGTTCCAACTCCTCTGCCAAAGATGGGGCACACCAGACGTAGATCTTCTGGCTTCCCGACTCAATCGGAAGGTATTGAGATTTGTGGCCCGGTCAAGAGACCCATGGGCAGACGCAACGGACGCGTTGGTAGCATCGTGGGGTCAGTATCGGCTAATCTATGCCTTCCCTCCCTTAAGGCTTCTTCCTCTTCTGCTCCGCAGAGTGGAGGCAGAGGAAATTCCAATGATCCTAATCGCTCCAGATTGGCCTCAGCGTCCTTGGTACGACGATCTAGTACGTCTGGTAGCAGACGTCCCCTGGCGCCTACCACTACGGAAGGACCTGCTATCGCAAGGTCCCATATTCCATCCTGCTTTACAGTCATTGGCTTTAACGGCATGGCTGTTGAGAACCAGGTACTGAGAGACCGGGGCCTGTCAGACTCAGTAATCTCTACTATGAGAAGTGCTCGAAAACCGTCCTCTAGGAAGGTCTATCACCGCACTTGGAGGGCCTACATCTCCATGTGTGAGGAAATGAAATGGCATCCGCGTACCTATTTGGTTTCCAGAATCCTGCTGTTTTTACAGCATGGGGTGGACCAAGGGCTTGCCCTAAGTACGATTTAAGGGACAGATATCTGCCCTGGCTGTCTTTTTTCAGCGACCCCTGGCGACTCACTCTCTCGTGAGTACATTTGTGCAGGGGGTCCGACATGTGGCCCCTCCGGTCCGTCCCCCGTTACCTCCGTGGGACTTGAACCTGGTCCTCTCGGTGCTTCAGAAGGCACCGTTTGAGAATATTGGAGATATTCCCCTGTTGACACTTTCTCAGAAAGTGGTCTTTTTGGTGGCTGTTACGTCAGTTAGACAAGTCTCTGAGCTGGCAGCCTTGTCCTGCAAGGCTCCCTATTTGATTTTCCACAAGGATAAGGTGGTGCTGCGGCCGCAGCCTTCCTTTCTTCCGAAAGTCGTTTCGGCTTTTCATCTCAACGAAGACATTGTACTTCCATCCTTGTGTCCTCAGCCGTCGAATCCTAAGGAGTCGGCGTTGCATTCCTTGGACGTTGTCCGAGCTTTGAGAGTATACCTATCTGCTACTTCCCTGTTCCGGAAGTCAGACTCACTGTTTGTTTCGGTGGCTGGTCCCAAGAAGGGCCAAGCAGTCTCATCGGCCACCATCTCTAGGTGGATCCGACAGATAGTAATCCAGGCTTACGCCTTAAAGGGTCAGGCGCCCCCCTTTCCTGTCACGGCGCATTCGACCAGGGCAATAGGTGCCTCTTGGGCTTTCCGACATCAAGCGTCTGTTTCCCAACTATGTAAAGCGGCGACTTGGTCGTCCGCTCACACTTTCACAAAATTCTACAAAATTGATGTAGGTGCATCTTCGGATGCCTCTTTTGGCCGCAAGGTTTTGCAAGCGGCTGTTTAGAGTTGCAACTCCTCCGTTGGAGGAGTGCTGTTTTGTGTTTGGGGTGAAGGTTATTTTTATGCTGTTACCACCCCTCGTTTTTTCTCTGACACTGCTTTGGGACGTCCCACTTTGTCAATAGAGAAGCTGTGTCGGTCCATGGACGAAAGAGTAAATAGGATTTTTTACTCACCGTAAAATCCTTTTCTCTGAGTCCATGGACCGACACAGCACCCACCCCTCCTTTTAAGTTTGTACTGCTTTTTGACGAACTGATCTGCGAAGATGCAGACTGAGAGGGTATACCCAGAGGGTCCGCCCCCTGGGCGGTACTGTAGAAGGTGTGATGCAACACTTTTTACAAGTTTTTCTGCCTAGTCACTCCTAATTAACGGATAATACCCACTTTGTCAATAGAGAAGCTGTGTCGGTCCATGGACTCAGAGAAAAGGATTTTACGGTGAGTAAAAAATCCTATTTTTCTCACCTGGACTATTTCCATGTACATTACATACTTACAATTGGTTTAAATTAAAATGCACATTTTTAATGAGTTCAAAAATCCCTACACGCAGATCTCTGTTCGGCAGAACGTGTTACATGCATCTTGAATGCTAGGTGTAATAGCTATGTATTGTTGGTAGTGTATCGTGCCCCGAATGGTAATATACTGATGTATTATGTTACTTTTCTGGGGACAATTGAAACATGATTATGATTTAGGAGGGATACAAAGATCTATTATTATGAAGCCATGGGAACAAAGGTTGCATGGCAACTATACAGAAGCCCTCAAAGAATGGAATGATCTGATAAGGAGCCAATGAAGAAAATAACACAAAAAAAGTCATAAAAAACATGAGTGCTATCTCATAAAATGTGAACAGTCCTGGAGTAAATTTCTTCTGGAATATTATTAAAGTTGATTTATATTTGTTTTTCTATAGTATGAATCATTGGATTGTTAACAACTTTCAGTCATAATAAAATTCTCCATAGACATTTAAAATTAAAATTTTCTACAAACATCATTTACTCTATATGACTTAACACATGCATACAGAGAAATGCAGATTGTGTTTAACCACTTCAATACCATGCGCTTACACACTTTCCTGTCCAAGCCAATTTGGAGCTTTCAGCGCTGTCGCAATTTGAATGACAATTGCGCGGTCATGCAACACTGTATCCAAATAATTTTTTATCATTCTGTTCCCACAAATAGAGCTTTCTTTTGGTGGTATTTGATCGCCTCTGCGATTTTTATTTTTTGCACAACAAATAAAAAAAGAGCGAACATTTTGAAAAAAAATATGTTTTTCTTTGTTTCTGTCAATTATTTTTGTAAATAAGTACCTTTTCTACTTCAATGACGGGCACTGATAAGGCGGCACTGACGGGCACTGATAAGGCGACACTGATGGGCACCGATGAGGTGGCACCGATGAGGTGGCACTGATGGGCACTGATGATGGGCACTGATAGGCGGCACTGATAGGCGGCACTGATGGGCACTGATATGTGGCACTGGTATGCGGCACTAATGGGCACTCATAGGCGGCACTGATGGGCCCATAGGCGGCACTGATGGGCACTCATAGGCGGCACTGATGAGCACTTATGGGTGGCACTGATGAGCACTTATGGGTGGCACGGACGGGCACTGATAGGTGGGCACTTATGGGCACAGATGGGCACTGATAGGTGGCACTGATGGACACTGGTAGGTGGCACTGATTACACTGGTGGCTGGCATTGCTGGGCATTGAACATTGTGGTGGTGCCAGTCAGTGCCCATTTGTGGGCACTGATTGGCATAGGTTTTTTGTGTATTTGTACATGTGGATGGCCATGGGGTACTTACCTGGCCATCCACATGCTTGGGGCTTCCCTGGTGGTCCTGGGCGGCATCCTGGTGGTCTAGTGTGGGTATCCGAGGGGGGGCTGCGCTGATAAACAATCAGCGCAAACCCCCCATCAGGAGAGCCGCCGATCGGCTCTCCTCTACTCGCGTCTGTCAGACGCGAGTGAGGAAGTGCCGATCAACGGCTCTTCCTGTTTACATCGTGATCAGCCGTGATTGGACACGGCTGATCACGTGGTAAAAAGCCTCCGCCGGAGGCTCTTTACCGAGATCAGTGTAGCGGTGTGTCAGACTGACACACTGCTCCACCGATCGCCGCGATGCACGCCCCTCCGGGCGCACGGCGGCTGTTATCCTGCAGGACGTCATATGACGTCCAGTGTGGATAACAGAACCACTTCCCGGACATCAATATGCTATTGACTGGGCGGGAAGTGGTTAAGCTGAACACTATGGATATTTCAATACATAATGTTATTAAAATGTATTCATAAACCTGGATAAAATTATTAATAGACTGTTCCTTTGCCAATATGAAAACAGGATGTTATACACATGTAGCACACAGCCAAGCTGGACCAAATTGTAAACCAGGTTAATTGAGGTTTTATTTTAAGGGGGACATTTTTTATCAAAAACGGTATTACTGAACACATCAAAAAGTTCATAAACAACTGGACAGATTTATCATACTGGAACTTTGTACCAGATATAATAAATCCCTTTCCCGCCAAGCGTACGCACAAATGCGGCCTCAGTATTCAAGGGTTATACCGGGACCATGCCTGCAGCCGCAGGCATGATCCTGGTACCGTTGTTTAAAACGGGCGATTGGCTATCCAGGCATAACAACCAATGCGGCTAAAATCCGCTCGGTTGTTATACCGGTGGAGCAGGAGGGGACATCCCTCCCCTCCCGCCGCCTCCAGCCGCTCTGACGGGGCCTCCCGTCCCACCGGGAGACCCAATCCACGATCCGTCGCTTCCGGCGCCTTGTGAGAGACTGGCATGAAGCCGTAAATGGCTTTTTTCCAGTCTCCTGAATGTAAACACGGAAGCGAAGTCACAACGTCACTTCCGGTTTACTCGGCTGCCAATGGCGCCGGATTTGAAAAAATATACAGTATTCACAATCGCCGTTTTCCGCGATCTGAATACTTTGAAGTGCAAAGGAGGGATTTGGGGTCTTTTAGACCCCTGATCCCTCCATAAAGAGTACCTGTCACCACCTATTACTGTCATAAGGGATGTTTACATTCCTTGTAACAGCAATAAAAGTGATTACATTTTTTATTTATTTTTTAAAACATACTATTTTATATTATAAAAAAAAATAAAAAAATGTAAAGCGCCCCCGTCCCCGTGATCTCGCGCAGCAAAGAAAACGCATACGGAAGTCGCACCCGCATATGTAAACGGTGTTCAAATCACACATGTGAGGTATCGCCGCGATGGTCAGAGAGGGGTCATTTCCCCTCCGCAGCCAGAGAGCCTAGGTGGTACCTTGCACACACAGCAGGAACCAGGGGAGGTCTCTTGGGAAAGAATTCCGGTTATAGCAGGACTTTTCCTTGCCTGCTTTCGGTCTGCAGGCCCGCACCTGGAATATACTTGATGGATCAGTTTTTTCTCCTTTTTTGATATATGGCTGTTGTTTGCTTGCAATTAAACGCCATTTGATTGGATCATGCATATCCTGCTCACCTATGGGATTTAGAGATGAGGAGTAGTTTTCAACATGAAGGATTGAGAAATAAGCACCTCCACCTGGTTTTTGTCACGGGAAATGCATCCATGGATTTTTTGGTACATATGATTGAAGAAAAATTATGATACTGTAACATCCCTTGAAGAAGGATGCCTTGCATTTGAAACGCGTCGGATTACCCGCCTCTACTTGTCACCAGTTGATCTGGTGACATGTATTTGATGACGGATAGTATCGTATATCTAGAATTCAATCATTGTCCCTGGTTTTAATGTTTTGTACATTATGACATTGTTCTAATTTTTGTATTTGTATTTTGTAATAAATCATTTTTCTATAATTTTTTCTGAGTATATTCGTTGCCCAAAAAATCCCGCCTTTAGAGGTTATTTCTATTGTTAACCTTGGAAAACCAGGCTGTCAACAGACTTGCTGTAACTGGTAGCAATGATGCATAGGTCTGTGACTGTTTCACCCAGTCCTTATGTGACAATTTGAGAAGTGACAGGTGCATCCAGTGGGGTACTCCTTTAATTGAAGATGTGGCTGTGATGGCTGCGACTCAGCGCTCCTGCAGCGGATATGTCTCTTTGCACGCAGCGTTTGGCTTGACAGTCACTTACTCAGCTTCCCCAGCATTTTCTATACTCTTCTGGTCCAACCTGGTCTGGTCCAAAACCACACAGCGCAACACAAGCTCTCATACACCTCCTCTGGCAAAGTCTCTCTCCAAATCCCCTGTGTCCTCCTAGTCTTTTTTCTTTTATATGCTCCTGCCCTTTGGTGTTTGCTCATGGGCTTTGTAGTTTAAGTTCAGCTTTATTGTGAAGAAAGTCCTGTTTTCAGCCTACAATGGCCAGATGGCAAGCAAAAGTGCTGAATGCTGCCATCTTGTGGATGAATAAAGTTCTGCACCCTCAGTAACAATGCACAGCGTTACACTCATATAGGTGGTATGGTCAGGTGTTCACAAACTATTAGCTATTTATTGTACATTATAAACGATAACACATCAAGGGTATTATTAATTATAATAATTATTTATTAAATATTTAATAATATCTGTTTTCTGGCTTTGTGATGGATGTTATATAGTACTAGGAGATATGTACAGTAATTGTTGCAGTATATTTATAATACTCCTGATTTTGTACAATAAAGTTATAGGTTTTATTTTACTAACTTAACTGTTTGTCATGATTTGATATATTTGATATCACAAAGTATGACTTTTATGTTGGTTCAAGTTCTATTAATACACACATGACTAGAAGTTTCTTCCATTTTGTGGGGTAGGATAGGGAATAAGGAAGTGACTACCTAATTAAATGAACAACAGAAAAATTATTTTAGAATTTTTTTTTTTTTTTTTATATCGTCTATTATTGTAAGAAGTTTGTAGAAAAACGTCTGTAATATAGAATATTACTAAATCATGTACTTTACCGCCAAGAAACCATACAAACCACAAGAGAGGAAGGTTACCCATATATTTTCATACTTTATAAAAATGTACTGCCCTTTTAGATAGTATATTGCCACTACCTTAAATTCCATATTGTATTACTAGTCTTGCTGTGAATGATTAAATAGGTTTTCTAAATTCAGTAGACTTATGCCCTGTACACAGGATGGGATTTCCGATGGAATTTTCCGTCGGAATTCCGATGAAGCTGACTTTCATCAGTCTTGCCTACACACCATCAGACAAAATTCCGACCGTCCAAAATGCCGTGACGTAAAACACTCAGACGAGCCGAGAAAAATTAAGTTCAATGCTTCTGAGCATGCGTCGACTTGATTCTGAGCATGCGTGGGTTTTTTCTCCGTTGGAGTTCCACACAGACGATCAGAATTTCCTATCGTTTTTTTTTCCATTGGAAAAATGTAAGACATGTTCTATTTTTTAACACCGATGGAATAAAGTCAGATGGGGCCCACACACGATAATTTTTTCCAATGAGAAAAGTCCATCGGACTTTTTTCATCGGAAAAAACCAACCGTGTGTACAGGGCACAATATACTGAATTCCATAAGCCTTCCGGAAACTTTTAATGTAGTGCTTTTTTCCTATTCCCTCTGAATGTTTTTTCTTTCTAGGGACGTGTGTACATTCCAAGGCAGAATTCTTTCTTTTCATGCCCTGGCATACATCATAAAGGTCACCCAGGACTCATTTGTACCTTGTGCACAGTGTACAGCCTAGCTGTATCACATCCCAGGGCAACAAATTCTGAAAGGATTATAAAAATGAAAATAATGTGCTTGCATGCATCATAAAGGTCACCCAGGACTCATTTGTACCTTGTACACAGTGTACAGCCTAGCTGTATCACATCCCAGGGCAACAAATTCTGCAAAGATTACAAATTCCTGTACAAAATAAAGTCATAAATATTCCTATTCAAATGATAATAGTTTATTAGGGTTGGTGTTAATCATGATCACTTAAATGAATATCCTGGAAGTTACAGTATATTAGTATTGGTAGCTGAGGCTTATATGGGAAAGAGAGTACACAACACAGTAATACAACTCTGCTAATGGAGATGTTTATTACATCTATATACTCTGTAATATATTACATTGATTACCATGCAAGAGCAGTGTACTCATACTGAGTTTGCTTAGCAAAGGATGTTTCCCTGGTCAAAAAAAAAGACAAAGGGGTTGATTTACTAAAACTGGAGAGTGCAAAATCTGGTGCAGCTCTGTATAGAAACCAATCAGCTTTTATGTTTTATTGTCAAAGCTTAAAGTGGTTGTAAACCCTCACATATACTCAGTGAAGCGAACATCCTCAGATGGTACACAAAAATGAAACAAATCCTCCTACATAGGTGTTACTTGTTTATCTGCAGTCTTCTTTCCCTACATCCCTTCAAAAGGGCATAATCATGTTAAAAATCCATCTTCATCTGTCAGGAGGAGGAAGGAGAGGACGGAGAGGCTGCAGTTACAGCATGGGAGAGCTGATTGGAGGAAAGGAACACATCCCCCTTCACACAGAAGAACTGTGATCTGAATAGACAAGCTCCATTCTGAGCACCCTCCCCAACACAAATTATATCTCATGTCATGTGCCTGGAAAACTTCTCAGAAGTGACTCATGCTAATAACAGAGGAATGGAGCACCAGAGAGAAACAACACTTAGAGCTTTGAATAGAGATAAGTAAACACTACAGATATATGTGATTTTCTCAGATTCCATGACTGATGCTTACAACCACTTTAACTGAACAAGCTGACATTAGAAGCAGAACTGCACCAGATTTTGCACTCTCCAGTTTTAGTAAATACAACCCAAAGTCTGGTTGGCAAAGCTTGACTAGGCAAATTATGACTAGGGTCATGTATCTGGGTCCTCAATAAATACCCTGGGTGGAATTCTATAGTGAATAAAAAAATGAGAGCACCATGCTACTGGTTTTAGAGTCTGAATATACTTTTCTTGTCTTCTTGTCTTTTTATACATAATAAAGATGACATAGAATACAACAGTCAACACATTTTATTAGGTTAAGAACAGCTCCTTTCATCATTGCTTTATGCATAAATGGCTGGACTCTGAACTCTTAGCACACAAAAAAATTAGCACAAGGGAAATCACTTACTTTTAATCTGATGTGTCCCTTGTGCTGCTAGCTTTTGCTTTTCTTGAAATCCTCCTCTTCTTATATTCATATAAGCTTCTATCAATGAAATGTGATCTCTGAATGGAGGATGGGTGGATAACTGAAATAATGTTCCTTATGCTGTGCAGTAATATGTATGCTAATATCCCCCTCCCCCCCATTTTAAAGCCAAGACAAAATGAATATGTTATATTTACACATCTAAATAGCTTTTCCATCAGAAACTTTAGAATAATTCTGTTTGGACAGGGGTCCCTTCTTAAATGGTAAGTTTGCTAATGAAATAATGGTTGCAAGGCTAGTACTGGCTAAAGTAATATACAATGAATCAGAAAGGCCTCATGCACACTGGAAGTTTTTTCAGCTGCTCCTAGGGGCAACTGGCATTTTTTTTTATCTGCCTCTAAATGCCCCTGCATGTTAGCCTATGTGTCCATCCACACATAGACTTTTTAGAAGAGTTTAGAGGCAGGTGTAGTAGAGTTTTGACAGAAAGAACGCTTGACGCTTCTAAACACGTCTTAACTCATCTAAATGTGCGTTAATACTAGGCACGTTTAGAGCTTAAACGTTAATTAATTTCAATGGCCAAATACAATTATTATTCTGGCCAATGACATGAATTAACGCCCAAGCACAAGACACGGCTAAATGCGCCTAAATGCATTATACACTTACTTAAAAGCATCAAGTGTTTTTTCTTTTTTTTTTCATAAAGTTTTTATTGAAGTGAATGTAACATACAGAAATACATTTTAACAAATGATGTCAAAAAAACAGTTAGGAAATGACTGGTAGAACAATAAGTCATATGAATTATTCAAGGACTAAGGTTAACAAACACATGACAAATAACAAGATAAAGTATGCGATTACATGTCAAAACTGTATGAATACTGGTACTGTTTATCTTTTCAAGGACGTAGGTAGGTCGTTGTAAGCTCGATTTGGTTAAGTGATCTTTGTGTGTTTGGTGTTGAGTTGTACTAGGGTTGTTTGGAGTTGGAATTTTTGAGGCTTATTTCATCGCATGGAGTTCAGAAAGGGAGAAAGAATGAAGAGAGTGTAAAGATGGGGTATAGGAGGACTAAAGGAGGGTAGAGAGGGGGGGGAGTAGAGGGGGGGAGGGGATAGGAGAGGGGGGATTTCCCAGAGTCCCCTCTCTCTCTCTCGCTACAAATCGATACGGAGCACTATGGTAATTAAGGGGAATAATATCTTATTGAGAGATGTATATGTAGGTCCCATTTGTCCATTAGGATTGTTTTAGGGACCGGAGGATCTACTGCCGGGTAGAGTAATTTTGGATTTTATATACCGTATTTATCGGCGTATAACACGCGCCGGCGTATAACACGCACCCCAAGTTTAGCAGGGAATTTTAGGGAAAAAAACTTTTAGGAGGGAAGTTTAAGAAAAAAAAAATTTACATTTAAATGCAGCCTTACCAGTGTCATTTGCAGCCTTGTCACAGTGCAGCCTTGCCAGTGTCCATTGCAGCCTTGCCCAGTGTCCAGTGCAGCCTTGCCCAGTGTCCAGTGCAGCCTTGCCAGTGTCCAGTGCAGCCTTGCCAGTGTCCAGTGCAGCCTTGCCAGTATCCATTGCAGCATTGCCCAGTGTCCAGTGCAGCATTGCCAGTGTCCAGTGCAGCCTTGCCAGTGTCCATTGCAGCATTGCCCAGTGTCCAGTGCAGCCTTGAATTTAAATTTGGCGCCGCCGAGATCGCCGCTGATACAGGGCGGAGCGGGGCGAACGCCGCTGAGAACGCAGGGACTGGGCGGAGTCGAGATACACATAGCCGAGTGTATTCGGCTATACTCGGCTTTTCTCAGCGTCGCTCACAGTCACGCCGAGTCCCGCCCTATGATGGACATATCACAGGTCCAATGGCGGGACTGGGCGTGACTGTGAGCGGAGCCGAGAAAAGCCGAGTATAGCCGAATACACTCGGCTATGTGTATCTCGGCGGCGATCGCTCTGCTCCGCTCACAGTCAGCGGAGATCGCCGGGCATAGGTGAGTATCGGCGTATAACACGCACCCACGATTTTCCCCTGATTTTAAGGGGAAAAAAGTGTGTGTTATACGCCGATAAATACGGTATATATTTTTTTTGTTTCAGTGAGGTGAATGTGTCATCCGTTATTCGTAGAGTATGCAACTGTAGTCTTAAAGTGTGGCCAACGTTGAAATGAATTTGGGAAGTTTTTTGTGAGTTCTTAAATTTTGTCTATGTTATTTAGTTTGCGGTACCACTCCTCTTTCATCGGCATGGAATGCATTGTCTAGCTGCGTTTATCATATACATGGTAAGCGACTTGAAGTAATGTCTCCTAGGTATATTGTTGTGATGAAGCGGGTAAACAGCAGGTGAGAAATCAACTTTAGTTTGGTGCGATTGAAGTGATGGTGTCGTGAACTGTTCTCCAGAAAGTTTGGATCATAGGGCATGACCACCAAATGTGAAGCATGGTTCCTTCTTCTGCATCACAGCGCCAACATCAAGTGTTTTTTCTGCCAAAATGCCCCTGCTAGGGGGAAAGATATCTAGGAGAGATAGAAAAATGTCCAGTGTGCTTGAGGCCAAAAAATGAATTATGAACCTTACTTTGTACTGTGGATAATACAGCTGCACTAGAAGCATGCCACTGGTAAAAAAAATGGAACAGCAGGTATACTTTATACTGCTGACCTAATGGGCTTCATCACACTTGTATGCTGTAGTTACAATGTAATGCACTTTAAGCCAAGAGTCATTAAAAAAAACAAAAAAAAAAAAACGTATTATATAAAATTATCCTTTATTGGTACGTATGCTTTTGCAGGGCTTTTATAAATATATTTCTCCATATTACAATAAATAAAATTACACATAATGTCTGTTTAGAAAAATGTTTCCACGAGTTATGCTAACAGAAAATGAAATAACAAATATGGAAAACCAGTATCAACTACAAGACAGACTTCAGCAATGTTCACATATTTTCTGTTCCGCTTGTTTCTTTTATACTTACTGTAGGAGAGTCTATCTATCTATCTATCTACTAATACTATCTTAGTATCTGGTACAGGAGGTCAATCATTTGATGTATTTCATACAAGACTTGAGAATTTCAATTCCATGAAGTTCCCGAAGTTGTGTCAGGTACCTGACAAAAAAAAGCATTATGAAAATTCTGTGTTTAAGTTCTTTTTATTCATTTAACAAAAGATTACAACCCACAATGCATCACCATAAGGTACATTATAAATTACAAAATACATTAAGCTCTCAGACATGACATAACATAAATACAATAACCGTCATCTGTATAAAAGGTGTATCTTCTAGAACCCTGTTGTAGTTACTGTAGCAAATAATGATTTTTTTTTTTCTGTTTCATGATAGTTTTACCATTGCACTGATAGAACACATTCTATTGGAATCATTCTAGCCGCAGCTTATGTAAAACCATTTATACAAAATCTATTTGTACAGAAAAATACAAAATGTAGATTTTTAGAATTACATGATTTATCCTTGAAAGAGGAGCTTGTTGCTTTTTTTTTAAATATATATCTGGCTTACTAACCTTCTACATAATAGAGAATTTACTAACTGTACCCAATGCAGATATAAAATAAAAGACACAATTAGCTGTTTAAAGTTATTATGCCATAGGTACTACATGTGCAAATGTGGAATCTTTAATCAAAATCACAGACACATTTGCGTAGCTTTCAGAAATATAGTCATGCGCATGATGCAGAAGCCACCTATCCCAATATTGCAGACCGGACCATACAATCATAAGACAAAATCACTTTAATAGCAGCCCACCAATTTGTGAGTCATTGTGAACTCAGGTATCTGTTCTTTACACATAGAGGCTCTTTACTTCTCAACCTTTTTACCCATGAGGAACCCAGGTCTTGGGGAACCTCTGCCAAGACTAATTCACTGGGGGTACATTGGAAAATGTCTATTATTATTTTACTGAACAGTAATGAAGTATTATTCTATTTAACAAATTTTAACAGCTCTGGTCCAAGCTAATACTCTATATGGTAGCATTATTTCAATTGTAGTTAATTATTCTTAGTTATATTAACCAATTTACTTTTCTTTTCTGTAATGGTCAAATAACCTACCGAACAGTAGCTACTTAGAGGACCTTAAAATTCTACCATTTATGTTAAACATGGTTTGTTTACTGTTGTATTATTTACTACAACTGCTTGTATTTACTTGATGATCCAATCAATAAAATATTTTGACAAGTAAAATGTCTATTATATTGGTTGACAGTGTGAAGAATGCCCCCTTACAGTAATGGTCAGAATGTCACTGTTACAGTTAGATAAAAGGATCATTGATGTCATGCTGCTGACACCAACAAGTGGGAGGTCAATTAGCCACAGCTCAAGGAACCCCTAGCAATCTCTGGAAAACCCTACCTGAGAATGGCTGCTCTACGGGTTTTTCCCATATGTTCCAATGCATATGTACTACAGTAACCTGTGCTAAATGAGTTATTTCAAAGTTTTAAAGCAAATATATAAAATGTGAAATGAAAGTGTCACAATACCCAGATAAACCCTCCAACCTTTTAGCTCATTGGTGGGTTTTTAAATGACAGCAGCGGCAATGACAAACAGACCTATTAATTAAAGCAAATAACAATCTGAAAATTGCAGCTATTCACTGAATCAATAAGAATTTCAAGCTTTGATTTCTATTTACCGGTACTGAAATATATTATGCTGGTTTTTGGTATTGCAAGCATAATGCCAAGTAATTATCAATATGGGGTTCTTGAAAAGGTAAAGTGACTCTCTAAAAGCTCTGACCACTACTCTTAACCTGACCCTTAGGCTGACCCTCATTACTAAATTCTACCTCCCCATGCACTAAAACCAAACCATAATACCTATTCCTTTCCTTTACTTGTATGTCTTATCCCTTGGCTTAGGGCCAATTCACACTATATGTGGTGACAGAGGTTTTACTGCATGGTAAAACCTCTGTCACCGCAGAAACACATGTGTCCCTATCACACTGCAAAGCAGCCTAGTGCTGAGATGCAGCATTCTGCATAGTTGGGACATTGCTCCACTGCAATGTCGGGAAGTGCAGCAAATGCACTGCCCGACATTTCAAGGGTATCTGGCTGCAGACTGGAGCTCCACTCTCGACAGAAACATGTGACCTCCATGCAAAGTTTTTTTTTAATCAACTTTATTGTAACAAACAACCAATAGACATAACTCGAGTAAGTGGAGGTCACATGTTTTTCATCTAGAATGGAGATCCAGTAGCTCCAGCTACCCTATTGAGTATCTGTGGGGCATCCTCAAATGGAAGGTGGAGGAGCAAAAGGTCTCTAACATCCACCAGCTCCTTGATGTTGTCAAGGAGGAGTGAAAAAGGACTCCAGTGGCAACCTGTGAAGCTCTGGTGAACTCCATGCCCAAGAGGGTTAAGGCAGTGCTGGAAAATAATGGCGGCCACACAAAATATTGACACTTTGGGCCAAATTTGGACATTTTCACTTAGGGGTGTACTCACTTTTGTTGCCAGCAGTTTAGACATTAATGGCTGTGCGTTGAGTTATTTTGAGAGGACAGCAAATTGACACTGTTATACAAGCTGTACACTCACTACTTTACATTGTAGCAAAGTGTAATTTCTTCAGTGTTGTCACATGAAAAGATATAATAAAATATTTACAAAAATGTGAGGGGTGTACTCACTTTTGTGAGATACTGTGTGTGTAGTTATATATATTTACTGGATTTCAGCTTTAAATATTTATATTTTTGTCTAGGATATTTATAAATGCAGATTTACCTTATCCCTCTCTCCCTCTGGTCCCCTGAAGCCTCATCTCTTTGACTGATGTCATCACATACAATGCAGCTGTTCTGCATTGTAAGTAAGGACACTGTGGGCCTGCCCACAACCCAGGGCCAGAGCACTGGAGGAATAAGGAAAGTGACAAATGCAGGGGAAGCAAAACAACAAAAAAATTACCAGCTATGCACGACCCCCCGTGACAGAGGGTCAATATATGCAGAAATCAGGCAGTTTCTCCCACGAATCACCGCAGCACACAGCACACAAAATTCCCAGAGCTCCGACCTTAAATCTCCCCTCCAACTAGACGCTAGAGGGAGCCACCACATGAATCGGCTGCGACGAGGGTGGGTAGGGTGGGGAGCTTCTCCTAATTTTCTTCTGGTGACTAGTCGTGCATAGCTGGTAAGGAGAAATCCAGCTATGCACGACTAGTCACCAGAAGAAAATTAGGAGAAGCTCCCCACCCTACCCACCCTCGTCGCAGCCGATTCATGTGGTGGCTCCCTCTAGCGTCTAGTTGGAGGGGAGATTTAAGGTCGGAGCTCTGGGAATTTTGTGTGCTGTGTGCTGCGGTGATTCGTGGGAGAAACTGCCTGATTTCTGCATATATTGACCCTCTGTCACGGGGGGTCGTGCATAGCTGGTAAGGAGAAATCCTGCTATTTGGTGGTGGAACCTCACAGATGAATGTGGACACAGCATTTTATATGATTTCTACACGGAGCACTGGTGTTATCTATTTGGATTTCATTTAAGGATAATTTTTGATGGACTATTATATACAGTAATTGGTGTAGATCACAGTACACTATATATCTTTAGTTTATTTTTTATATACATTTTTTTGATCGTTTCACTCATTCATTTTTAATTAGATTTTTGTGTGATTCATTGGTTATTTTTATCCCATCACTGTTATAGTGTTTTGGTCACGGGTTAGCGCGATTTTCCCAAAACTTTTTTTCCTTTTCAGGCTTGAGAGGAAACATGAAAAAAAACGACAAGAAAAATGTCGGTTTAAAAAATGGCATGAAAAACGATCGTGTGTACGCCGCATAAGTATAGGACTGTTATGGAGAACTTTGTCCCATGGTGTGAGGTTAAAGTGGTTGTAAACCCTTTACAACCACTTTATGCTACAGGTAAGCTTATAATAAGGCTTACCTGTAGCTACCCAGAATATCTCCTAAGCCTGCACGGTTTAGGAGATGTCCCCTGCATGTGCCGCTGTCATTGGCACATGCGCACTAAAGCTAACTGAAGCAATGGCAAGTATGTGCCGTTGCTTCAGTCAGTGTGCCGTTACCGGCGGTTCCCACGCGCATGCGCAGGAGTGACAACATCGCGGCTCCGGCAAATCACAGCGCCGGAACCGCGATATCCGGAAGTAACCCCTGGGAGAGATGTCGCCGGCTGGAGGGGGAAACAAGGATCGCTGCGGGGGCTTCGATCTCAGGTAATTCATAATGAGCTAGTATGCTATGCATACTAGCTCATTATGCCTTTGTCTTGCAGGGTTTGTTTTTTATAGGGGTTTACAACCACTTTAAACATCCGCTAGCTAAATGTGACAAAGACAAAGTAGCTGGTTCAGAAAGAGGAAGCCACCAGTGACCCCTGTCTCCATCCGAGGAGTGGATGTGGAGGTAGTAGAGAGTTACAAGTATCTGGGGGTGCACATAGATAATAAGCTGGACTGGAGCAAGAACACTGAGGTGCTCTATAGGATGGACTAGAGCCACCTCTACTTTTTGAGGTGACAGAGGTCCTTTAACATCTGCCGGACGATGCTGAAGATGTTTTATGAGTCTGTGGTGGCCAGCGCTCTCCTGTATGCAGTGGCATGCTGGAGAAGCAGGCTTAGGGTGTCCGACACCAAAAGACTCAACAAATTTATTAGGCCAGTGATGTTGTTGGATTGGAATTGGATTCTTTTACAACAGTGTTGGAGTGTTGGGGAGAAGAATGTTGTTCAAGTTATGTTCTATCTTGGACAACTCCTCCCACCCACGCCACAATATGCTGGTCAGTCTACCGAGTACCATCAGTGACAGATTGTTACACCCACAATGCACCACAGAGCGACACAGGAAATCGTTTTTGCCTATGGCGATCGAGATATATAATTCTTTTCTGTGAGGGCTGGAGGTGAAGATTTAATTCTGATTGTTTATGATCAGTATTTTGTGTTGTTTTTATAGTATGTTGGTATTGTGCTGGTTATTATCTGGGGTGGTGTTAGAGAAAGTGGTGTAATATTTGTATTTGGTAGTTTGCCTGTTATTTTAATCTGTGTTATTTTTTCTGTGTTGTATTTTAATTGTATGGATGTTTTATTTGTAGTGTAGTTTTAATTTTGTTATTTGGTGTTAATGGCTGTTATTGGTAATTTTGTTTTTGCATCTTGTTCAGTCTATTGTTGTGATCTTTTGTTGTCTTTGTTAAAGTGGTTGTAAACCCTTACATACCACTTTAACCTTCAGGTAAGCCTAGATTAAGGCTTATCTGTAGGTGACAAATATCTCCTTAACCTACACGGTTTAGGAGATATTTGCAAAAGAAAGGCACCGCTGTCTACGGTGCATGCGCTGTAGACAATGGTGCGCAGGCACACTGACCGTCTGTCAGAAAGCCGTGAATGAAGCCGTGAGTGACGGCACCCCCGCGCATGCCTGGGAGTGACATCACGCGACTCCGGCCAGTCACAGAGCCGGAGTTCGCGGCCCCCGGAAGAAGAGGGGTGAAGATGGACGCTCGCTGCCATGGAGGAAGACGGCGACATTGCAGCCTTCTACTGCAGGTAAGTGTCACATAATGGGCTACTATGCGATGCATAGTAGCCCATTATGCTTTACCTTTGCAGGGAAACAAAGAGGAAGTAAACCCATCATGGTTTACTTCCTCTTTAAGTGTGTCTGTGTCATTACAATTTCCCTTTGGGATTAATAAAATATTCTGTATTCTGTATCTTTTACCTTGGTTCCGCAGAGCACAGTTTACCCAGTGCTATGGCTGCATTCTGCTGCACTGAGGACCTCCTGGCATCACCACCAGCATGGGTCAGTAGAAGTTTCAGGATATCAGACTGGAGGAGGGAGGAAGTTGACCCTGGTACATCAAAGCAACAACCCAAGCAAAGAGCTGTATTCCCAACAATGATCTCATCTTCAGATCGCAGCAGGTTTACCAAAGTGCTGAATCCTTAGGGGGGGGGAAAAAATATTTGGTTTGTATGAATGACAAGATTTTTAAATGAATTTTTACAGGCACTTTGCTATCAGTCAGATCTATGAAGGCCCACAAGAAAAAAAAAAAAACTTTATATACAATCTATTTCTAATAAGTAGAATATGCAAAAGTTGGAAAGTGTAAATCAGAGGTTCGGGGAAAAAAAAAAAGAAGAAATTAGCACCAAGAACAAATCTATTAAAATTAAAATAAAATACAAGTGCACTGACTTAACCAACCCCCATTGCTGTCTAGAGTCTGTTCTGTTCGCAACTTAAAATTTTTGTTTTAACCTCACTTTTATTCCTGGTGACATTTTTAAACAGGACTGTTATGCCGCGTACACGCGACCGTTTTTCCTGTCATGCAAAAAAACGAAGTTTTTTCTCGACGTGATTCGTCGTGATTCCTCTCAAGCCTGCCTTGCATACACACGTTCAGGGAAAAAAACGTTTGAGCAAAGCGTGGTGACGTACAACACGTAAGACAACACGTACAACGGCACTATAAAGGGGAAGTTCCATTCGAATGGCGAAGTTCCATTTGGGCTGCTTTTGCTGATCTCGTGTTAGTAAAGTTTGGTGAGAGACGATTCGCACTTTTCAGCCTCGTGCTTTTCAGTCCGTTACAGAGTGACGAATGTGCGATCTCCATTTCAAACGCTAGTTTTACCAGAACGAGCGCTCCCGTCTCATACTTGATTCTGAGCATGCACGTTTTTTTTCCCCTCGGAAAAGCATACACACGAGCGGTTTTCGCAATGAGAAAAAGAACGGCGGGAAAAACGACGAGAAAAAATAGAGCAGGTTCTAATTTTTTTGCGGGCAGTTTTCTCGTCGAGAAAACTGCTATGGAGCATACACACGATCGGTTTTCACGACCAAACAAAAAAATGGCAGTTTTCTCATCATGAAAAACGGTCGTGTGTATGAGGCATTAGAGAGAGTGAAAGGGGTGACACAAACAGCAATAAAAACAGCCTTTTTTAACCCTTCCTACTCTAATCAAATTTAAAAATATATAGTGAATGTGCAGGATTCCAGCAGTATACTTACCTTATGTTTGCTCCCCACAACTCTGTTCAGCTGCTGAGAGTGGAAGGAAAGCACTGTGTAAGATATGAGTCCCCAGAGTCTTAGCCTACACAGGCCTATGCACTCCCCTGTGATAGCGCTGATTAACCCTGGGCTGTCACTTACAGTGAGTCACACACTTAGTACATATTCCTGGTCCTTAGTAGCAGAGAAGTGAAGGAAAAACAATTAAGGTAAGTACACAGTATGCTTGTGGTCTATGGGGGATTAAAGCAAACCTGTTGCTTTCCACTGAATACACACGTTTGCTTAAAAAAGTATACTGCATTATTGCCTACTAACCAAGACAGGACTTGTAATAATACGCATCAATAATGTGTTGTACAAAATGGGATATTTTTAATACATGTAGAATGCATTGCTAGAGTGATAGAATTTTTTTTTGTACAACTTAGGAAAATTGATCAGGCTTTGCTGGCAGACAAGCCTGTGTGTTTATCTAGGTCAGGGTTTGAGTGACTAAGGGAGGTTGGTATGACACAGGCAGCATCTCTGAGACCTCACCCTACTTCTAGAAACATGCAGAAGGTTCTAGAAGGATGGGAGTGGAGGGGATGAGAAGCTGCCTGGGGTAGTCTAAGGGCCCTCAACCCATCACCAACAGATGGGTTGGCAGTGGACCGACCCCCTCAAATACTCAGGGTCAGCCCAACTGAGGCAGAGTGGACTTTCGGGTGGAAGATGGAGATGGCGTGCTAGGCTGTCGGAGAGAAACCTCCTAGTCTGGGGGGGATGAACTCAGGCTTGGGTACAGAGGGGACCCCTCTTCATGACACACAGGGGGATCCTGACCAGGAGGCACAGGAGCAAGGAAAGAACCACAGGAGGACACTGCCGGGAAAATCTCCATAGAGGAAGACAGCCAGGAGGGCTGGTGAGTATTACAATCAGAGGACAGAGCGGCATGCCTAAAAGGACTGGGTGCAAGCAGTCTGGGATGGATGCAGATTCAATCTGGGAGCACTGTGGAGAAGTAGCCAGGAGGGCTGGTGAAAGGGGAAGCTGCAGCCAGGTGGGCTGGCAATGCCTGAAGAGGTGGTATTGGGACCAGTAGCCACAGGAATATGACAGCTAAACACTAAGACCTATTTTCTGCTACACGAGTCTGTGTTGGATCATCTTTTCAGTGCTAGCTGGTCCTGGGAGATATAGTTCTACAAGCAAGATTCTGCTGGAGGTAGAAGGGGAGAAGTGTATATACAGTATCTCACAAAAGTGAGTACACCCCTCACATTTTTGTAAATATTTTATTATATCTTTTCATGTGACAACACTGAAGAAATGACACTTTGCAACAATGTAAAGTAGTGAATGTACAGCTTGTAAAACCATGTAAATTTTCTGTCCCCTCAAAATAACTCAACACACAGCCATTAATGTCTAAACTGCTGGCAACAAAAGTAAGTACACCCCTAAGTGAAAATGTCCAAACTGGGCCCAAAGTGTCAACATTTTGTGGCCACCATCATTTTCCAGCACTGCCCGTTACCTTCTTGGGCATGGAGTTCACCAGAGCTTCACAGGTTGCCATTGGAGTCCTTTTTCACTCCTTCATGACGACATCACAGAGTTGGTGGATGTTAGAGACCTTGCTCTCCTCCACCTTTCGTTTGAGAATGCCCCACAAACGCTCAATAGGGTTCAGGTCTGGAGAGATGTTCGGCCAGTCCAATCTTACCCTCACCTTCTTCAGCGAGGCAGTGGTCATCTTGGAGGTGTGTTTGGGGTCATTATGTTGGAATACTGCCCTGCGGCCAGGCCTCTGAAGGGAGGGGATCATGCTCTGTAGTTCCCCAGTGCCGGCAGCACTCATGCAGCCCCAGACCATGACACTCCCACCACCATGCTTGACTGTAGGCAAGACACACGTGTCTTTGTACACCTTACTTGGTTGCCGCCACACATGCTTGACACCATCTGAACCAAATACGTATATATTGGTCCCATTAGACCACAGGGCGTTGTTCCAGTAATCCATGTCCTTAGTCTGCTTGTCTTCAGCAAACTGTTTGTGTGCATCAACTTTAGAAGAGGCTTCCTTCTAGAACGACACCATGCAGACCAATGTGATGCAGTGTGTTGCGAATGGTCTAAGCACTGACAGGCTGACCCCCCACCCCTTCAAACTCTACAGCAATGCTGGCAGCACTCAAACGTTTATTTCCCAAAGACAACCTCTGGATATGACATGAGCACGTGCACTCAACTTCTTTGGTCAACCATGGCAAGGCCTTTTCTGGGTGGAACCTGTCCTGTTAAACCGCTGTATGGTCTTGGCCACCGTGCTGCAGCTCAGTTTCAGGGTCTTGGCAATCTTCATATAGCCTATGCCATCTTTATGTAGAGCAACAATTATTTTTTTCAAATCCTTTAGAGCAGTAGTCATCAACCCTGTCCTCAGGGCCCACTAACAGGCCAGGTTTTATGTATTACCTTGGGGAGATGCAGACTACAATACTGCAATCACTGAGCAGCAAATTATATCACCTGTGATGTACAGTTATCTAGCAAACCTGGCCTGTTAGTGGGCCCTGAGGATAGGGTTGATGACCACTGCTTTAGAGAGTTCTTTTCCATGAGGTGCCATGTTGAACTTTCAGTGACCAGTATAAGAGAGCGAGACCGATAACACCAAATTTAACACACCTGCTCCCCATTCACACCTGAGACCTTGTAACACTAATGAGTCACGTGACAACGGGGAGGGAAAATGGCTAATTGGGCCCAATTTAGACATTTTTACTTAGGGGTGTAGTCAGTTTTGTTGCCAGCGGTTTAGACATTAATTGCTGTGTGTTGAGTTATTTTGAGGGGACAGCAAATTTACACTGTTATACAAGCTGTACACTCACTACTTTACATTGTAGCAAAGTGTCATTTCTTCAGTGTTGTCACATGAAAAGATATAATAAAATATTTACAAAAACGTGAGGGGTGTACTTACTTTTGTGAGATACTGTATACTGTGTGTATATAGTTGTGTCCCTGAAGGATTCTGTGTTGATCAAGTGGGCATCCCATAATAATCCTATTCCCTATCCAAGTTCAATTCCCTTAATAAAATACAACAACAAAGCTGCAAAAACTGATTTTGGATTCCAGCGTGTTGAAAATTTGAGTGCCTGGTTGTGCAGGGTGGGAAATACCCATATTCACCAGCGGCTCCTATGGGGGGAAGTGCTACATACACATCCCACTTTTGTAAGTATGGGCCTACTTTACTTTTTTGCTGGCCCACAGCATAGAGTTATATTTGTAAAGCATTAAAGATTAGAATATTTTTTATGTTATCTGCAAAAATATTAAAATGTAAAAATAAAAATTGTAGAGTACTGCAGAAAATTCCTTCTTGACTGTTTTTGTTGTAGCTTATGTAGTGACAGAGCACAGAAAGCTTCCACTGTATCACAGGAGATTTATATCGGTTTATAGCTTGTTGTTTAACACATGCCAAGAAGAAGTACTAAAATGCGCCTGGGCTTGAGAATGGTAATTTTTCACAAAAGGGATTTACTAAAAATATATCAATATACAATTGTTAAATATAACTTAGTTATATTCTGTGGCCAGTGAAAATACAAATTATCTTTATTGGATCTATATACCAGTATGTTAAACCCCTCCATTACCAGCTAATGTTTCAGTTTTCAGTGCGGAGACCATTTAACTGACAACTACTGTCATGCAACACTGTATTCAAATTAATTGTATATCATTATTTGAAACACATAGAGCTTTCTATTGGTGATATTTAATAACCACATGACTTTTTATTTTCTACTATTTAAAGAAAAAACTTTGGAAAAAATAGTTTGCGTTACTTTTTGTTATAAAACATCAAATAAAAACACCAGGTTAGTACATACGCGCACACAATGTACGCCCAAAATACTTCCATAGTTTAACCTACATTTTTAGTAAAATACGCTACGAATTTATACATTGAAACTCTTTTCCTCATACATGGCTGACAGTTGGGTGCTCATTGCAGGCATTGGCTCCCCCACCCTTTGGAGGGCGTTCACAGTGTGGCTCTCTGCAAGCCCCTCGGGGCTGACTCCTTTCCCCCTTTGGTTGATGGGCGGCGCCCACGATGCCTCCCTTTGGATCCTCCAAATGCCTTGGTTCATTTCTGGTCATAGAAAATTATGTTTTCAACTTCCCAATGGTAAATTTCCCTTTTTTGGTTTATGTTGACATAGGTATTATGTTCTTTTAAATTCAATGTATGTAATGTATATTATTATTTTTTAGAATATACTATCCCCCTGAAGAGACTGCTACACAGGTCGAAACGCGTCGGGACACGCACACCATGTAGCATTATGTAATGTTGTGTATTAACTGTTTTTATAAATTGTCACCCATTGTGGAATCCACTGTATCACCAGACCAGAAATATGTTTTTATAATGTTTTCTGTACCCTAATTCTATGACGTTTGACCACAACTAAAATAAATTATGTTTTATACTTTCATCATTTCATTTTTCTTTTGATCTCCATACTTTGCTGTCTAAAGCCCCATGGGGAAATTTTCCAATATCATACACACACACAATGACCTCTTTAAGAAAAGCAAACACCACAAGGTAATTCAATTTTTTTGCCACAAATTCTGGAACTGAAAAAACATATTGATGTTGAAGTGGTTAATGTGTGCTTAGCCTCTGAAGCCAAGTGCAAGTCTTCCATTATTAGTATAAGAAAGTTCCCCAATGGATAAAATTGCAAGGAACTGAAATTGCATTGTGTGTCATGAATAAACCCCCAAAAAATTTAACCAGCCTCAAAAACATCCCATAATCGTTGGTGGTCTGTGGTGTTTTAAAATATCCCCAAAAAATCCCACAACCACTGATGGTCAGTTGCAATATAACCCCATCCAACGCAGCATTGGTGGTAATGGCATCTTAACCACTTCTCGCCCATAGTAATATGACGTCCACAGAAGGGATCTTCCATCCTGGGTGGACGTCATATGACGTCCTGGGCTCCCCGGCCGTCTAGGGGATGCGCGTGCCCGCCGCTTCACTCGTGACTTGATGCGCGTGCCATGATGTCCGCCGGGCACCCGCGATTGCCTGTGATCACAGCAGGACCGTGGATCTGTGTGTGTAAACACACAGATCCACGTCTTGTCAGAGGTGAGGAGACCGATGTGTGTTCCCAGTACAGAGGAACACAGGTCAGTCTCCTCCCCTTGTGAGTCCCTGCCCCCTACAGTTAGAATCACTCCCTAGCGAACATATTTAACCCCTTGATCGCCCCTAGTGTTAACCCCTTCCCTGCCAGTCACATTTACACAGTAATCAGTGTAGTTTCATAGCACTAATCGCTGTATAAATGTGAATGATCCCAAAAATGTGTCAAAAGTGTCCGATATGTCCATCGCAATGTCACGGTCACAATAAAAATCGCAGATCGCTGCCATTACTAGTAAAAAAATAAACATAAATAAAAATGCAATAAATCTATCCCCTATTTTGTAGACACTATAACTTTTGCGCAAACCAATCAATATACGCTTATTGCGATTTTTTTTTACCAAAAATATGTAGAAGAATACATATCGGCCTAAACTGAGGAAAACATTTTTTTTTTTTTATTGATATTTATTAAATCAAAATTAAAAAATATTGTGTTTTTTTTCAAAATTGTCACTATTCTTTTGTTTATAGCACAAAAAATAAAAACCACAGAGGTGATCAAATACCACCAAAAGAAAGCTCTATTTGTGGGGAAAAAAAACATAAAGATTTAATTCGGGTACAGTGTTGATTGACCGCGCAATTGTCATTCAAAATGCGACAGCGCTGAAAACTAAAAATTGGTCTGGGCAGGAAGGTCGTGAAAATGCCCTGTATTGAAGTGGTTAACCCCCCAGAAAAAAAAAAATACCACAATCATTGGTGGTCAGTGGCATTTTAAACCACCCCACCCCCATTATTGGTAGTTAAATCCTCTCAAAACATTGGGTGGTCAGTTGCCCTTAAGCCCCCATCCACCTTGAAGTGCAAGATTTCATCAATGGATCAATTCACTAAATCCTCATTTCTTCCCTTCTCCTTCCTCCATTGTTACCATTTACAATTGTGATTTCTGTGATTAACCATGACAGTAATTACAAGGCTCTGTACCATTTGGCTATATTCTCCACCACCAATGACAGCAGGAGCAGCTGCAATGTACATACCTGGGCATGTGCAACCAGTTGAAAAAAAAGTTTTTAAATGGCTTGTCAGGGTAACCACTCACACTGTTTTACTACAATGGCTGGTATAAAGGAAGTTAAAGCAGACCTTTCATCAGCATTAGACTTCCTGTAAGGTAATTTTGTGCTTCAAAGTGAAGGGTAACAAAAGTTCTAGAATGCTTATCTTTTATGAAGAAACTACCGAGGTAGATGGTTACATGATAAAAAACATCACCATTAACTCTCATTTTTACATTCAGCAGAGATCTTGCGATTAAATTCTTAAAAGTTTGATCATATAACCAGCTTCTGTGGGATCGCAGGAAAGGAGGTTTTTGCAGATGAAATATTTAATGGCTTTTGTTAGTTTTTTTGACTTTACAGGAGCACACAGGTTAGGGTAGCAGGTTTAAGGTCTTACATTGAAGATAGATCCACTTTAAAGGGGACCTGTACTTATCAAATCTTTTATTCCCCTTCTCCTTTGGTTTTCCCAGACCACAGTCAGGTAGTATTTAGAGTTTGTGACATGCTGGCAGTGTCTGATGTCAGGTATGTGCACTAGGTCGAGCCATAGAGAACAATGGTGGTCACACACACACCAAAGATGGAGACAGTCATCTTGCTGTATGTCTGATATATGCCTGGACTACAACAATGCCTCCAACTATAAACACCACCAGCCATGGGTGCATGCAGAAATGTCTGCATTTAGAGTCAATAATTCTAAAGCTGGTCATACATTGATCGAAATTTCGATCCATGTATAAGCAGGCTGAATGTACCGATCAACTTCTGTACAACCAGCCTGCCAGGTTTTTCCAGATCGAATAGTGCCACCCACTATAGCTGGCAGCACTAATCTGTGTATTCTGATAGTGGGACAGTTTCTCCACTGTCAGAATACAAAGGGACTGTGGGAGGATTATCCCATTCACTTTGAATGTGTGGATGGGGGTATTGGGTAATTATTATTTTTTTTGTTCAACCCGCAGGTTGAATAAAAAAATTAACGCATGGGCTGCTTAAAGCCCTGTACACACGATCGGATTTCCTATGGATTTTAAACCAATGGATTTTTCCATTGGAAATCCGATGAAGCTGACTTCCATCAGTCTTGACTACACACCATCAGTCAAAAAACCATTTGTCCCAAACGCCGTGACGTAAAACACTCCGACGAGCCAAGAAAAATTAAGTTCTATGCTTCTGAGCATGTGCCGACTTGATTCTGAGCATGCGTGGATTTTTTATCCGATGGAATTCCCCACAGACGATAGTAATTTGCGATCGTTTTTTCCATCGGATAAATTTAAAACATGTTCTATTTTTTAACACCGATGGAAAAAAGACCGATGGGGCCCATACACGATCGGTTTGTCCGATGAAAAAAGTCCATCGGACAGTTTTCATCGGTAAAACCGATCGTGTGTACAGGGCTTTAGAGTGGTTTTGATAAAGGACATATTTTAAGGAAGTCAGTTAATTTACAACTGTGCTTACCATATAACCTAGGGCTTGTAAGATAACTCATTAAAGTGCATATACAGTGCCTTGAAAAAGTATTCATACCCTTTGAAATTTTCCCCATTTTGTCATGTTACAACCAAAACATAAATGTATTTTATTGGAATTTTATGTGATAGACCAACACAAAGTGGCACATAATTGTGTAGTGGAAGGAAAATAATAAATTATACATTTTTTTAACAAATAAATATCTGAAAAGTGTGGCGTGCATTTGTTTTCAGCCCCCCTGAGTCAATACTTTGTAGAACCACCTTTTACTGCAATTACAGCTGCAAGTCATTTTGGGGATGTCTCTTCCAGCTTTGGACATCTAAATAGTGACATTTTTGCCCATTCTTCTTTGCAAAAGATCTCAAACTCTGTCAGTTTGCAGTGAGAGCGTCTGTGAACAGAAATTTTCAAGTCTTGCCACAGATTCTCAATTGGATTTAGGTCTGGACTTTGACTGGGTCATTCTAACACATGAATATGATTTGATCTAAACCATTCCATTGTAGTTCTGGCTGTATGTTTAGGGTCATTGTCCTGCTGGAAGATGAACCTCCACCCCAGGCTCAAGTCTTTTGCAGACTCTTCTAAGATTGCCCTGCAATCTTCCCATCAATATAAAATTATGGAGCAATCAGCGCAAACAAAAATTTAAAAATAAAAATAAAAAACGTTAAGCAGCTGAACACATTAGGGTCATCACAAACCTATAAGATAATAGCAAAAACAGGGGTATGTGCAGCGCATAAGAACAATATATAAAACACCATCAAATATGTGGTCGGCAATATAAGATCTAATACAATTCTATCACTGAGAGAGAAAAGTCCTCTTAAGTTCCCAGAATGGTATAGCAGGAAAAAGGGATGAGATTCCTCATGTGATGAAAGGAGGGGGATGCAATCTTCTGCCCAAATTGTGCTGATACAATCCTCCACCGTAAATATATTAGGCTTACCAGATACGATGGACCTCTCTGCTAAGAGAAGGTCATACAGGCCTGTATCCACCCTGGGATAATGGAATCGAGTGACTGCAGCACAAATCCTTCCACAGATAGCCGGACTTGGTGGCCAAAAGGTGGTATAGATATCCTCCTAAGAATGGTGCTGGATGCAATGATTTAGTATCCAATGGTCCCAAAAAAAGGAAGAAGGGAGACAGCCTAAGTGCACTCCGCAAGAATTTATTAAAAGTCAATGTAAATAAAACAACATTGGCGCTCTGCGCCTAGATAAAAAGCCGGTATACAGCCGGAACTGACAATATGAATGAACGCTTGTGGACATCCGTCCAGCATGGAGATGGCAGCGGGTGACGTCCGTGCATAAGCTCCTCCCCCGTACGCGGCGTTACGTCCAGCAGGACTTCGTCAGCGAGGGTGGAGCTATGGTGTCACCCAGCTGATAGAAATAGCAGGGCGGTCGTCATGGTGACAGGGAAGCCAAGCGCAAACACCGGAAGTCAGAGACACTCGCCGGCTGCTCTCCCTAAAAGTGTCACCTACTTACCAGCCCTTGCTATTGATATAAAAACAGGTTGAAAACACTGTCAAAGTGATCAACTTATCCCCATGGTTGGAAATATACATGAAAGTTTAATACAAAACATAGATCATTAAAAAATTACCCGCGGCCATCTCCTATTTGAAAAAAACAATAACATAAAACTAATAATAGAACCTCCATAAACTTATCACTGCAACAAAAATAAAAAACATATGATCATTTATCAGAAATAAAACAGTTGAGGTCAAACTCCACATTTAACCCCCTAGGTACAGAAACCTTGGTCTCATGTATCCACAGGGATTCGCGCTGACTCAACTGTCTAATAAAATTACCCCCTCTCCAGTGATGGGTAACCTTCTCAATGCCCCAAAATTTGAGGCATCGCGGGTTCCTATCATGAAAGATCCTAAAGTGTTTGGATACATTATGGGTTTTTACCCCCCTCCTAATATTGCCTACATGTTCTGCTATGCGTACTCCCATGGGTCTAGATGTTCTTCCCACATATTGGAGTCCGCAATCGCATTCCAACATGTATACAACCCCAACAGTGTCACATGTGATGAGATTTTTTATCTGGTAATTTTTCTTGGTGGCAAAGGCTGTAAAATCTTTCTTTTTCTTTTGATTAAATTTGCATTGCCTGCATGCTGGACATTTACCGCAAGCATAAAAACCAGACAGAAAATTGAAAATTCTATTTTCTCTAATCACTGGAGGGTCTATGACACTCGGGGCAAGAATATCCCTAAGGGTAGGAGGCCTTTTGTAAATGAATTTGGGGCGTGAAGGCAACACTGCACCCAAAACATTGTCTTTTTTTAGAATATCCCAGTGGCGCATAATTATTTGTTCAAATTTTTTATATTGGATGTTATAATCTAAGATGATCTTATACTCAAAATTACTATTGAATCCCGAGTTATTTTCCTTTTTCTTAGAATCAGCAGTGAGAATGGTGCGATCCATATTCCCCACTGATTCGATATCCCCTAGGATATGATCCCTAGTGTATCCTTTTTGAAAAAAACGGTCTGCCAATACATTGGCTTGTGTGAAAAAATCTGAATCTAGGGTGCAATTTCGTCGTAGACGTATAAATTGCCCCTTGGGAATGTTACATAGCCACGAATGATGGTGGCAAGTGTCCAATGGTATAAACCCATTACGATCGGTGGGTTTGAAAAAAATTTTTGTTTTAAAACAATCTCCATCCCTAAATATCTCCAAGTCTAAAAATGTCATATTTGAAGCATCCGCATTCCAAGAAAGACGTATATTTTTTGTGTTCCAATTTAGCCTAGACATGAACATCTGCAAGCTGATAAGGTCACCTTCCCAGATCATGATTAAATCGTCTATGTATCGTTGGTAACATACAAGCTGAGTAGGTCGATTGTCAAAAACAAAATTCTCTTCCCACAAGGCCATAAAAAGGTTGGCTACACTAGGTGCAAACCGAGCTCCCATGGCAACCCCGAGTATCTGCAGATAATACTTCCCATCATGCCAAAAATAATTCCTGGCTAGGCAAAATTCCAAAGCCTTAATAAGGAAGTTTTTCAAATGAGGTGGGAGATCTGATCTGTTTAAAGCCCATTCAACTGATGCTATGGCATCTCTATGCCCTATGATGGTGTACAGAGAACTGACATCAGCTGTCACCAACAAGCTGTTATCTTTACAGGGAATGTCCTGCAGGATTTGTATGATGTGTTTTGTATCTTTAAGATACGCTGTAGTGGTGGTGACTAATGGTTTCAAGAAATGATCAATGTACTGACCTAGTCTGGCTGAGACCGACTCAATACCATTGACAATCGGTCTACCCGGGGGAGACCGAGAGTCTTTATGAATTTTAGGTAAAAAATATATTATAGGTCTCCGGCAAGCACTAGGATCTAAGTATAAAGCTTCTTTTTTATTGAGAACATCATGCGTCTTCCCCATGGAGATTAGCTCCTGGAGTTCACCTTTAAACTGAAACACAGGATCATGTCCTAAAACTTGATAAGTGTTAGTATCTGACAACAATCTTTCCATTTCCCCTTTGTAATAAGTTTTACTCATAATCACAAGTCCCCCCCCTTGTCTGCGGGGCGGACTACAACTTCTTTATTTTTTTCCAATGTGCTAATACCTTTTTTAAGATATGAGGGATCCCCCACTTTTTTAATTTTCATTGTTTCCAGATCACTGGAAACCATGTTTTTAAAGACCTCGATATGTCTGTGGTCATTTTTAGGAGGGTTGAAAACCGACTTATTAGCCAAATTGGAATGGATGTTAGATATAGTACTAGGAAGTCCCTGGGTTGATCTCTCTCCTGGTTTGGAAAGAAAATACCTCTTAATATTAAGGGTTCTAACAAACTTCTGTAGGCTAATATACGTCTGGAATTTGTTAAAATTACATACTGGTGCAAATTTTAGTCCTTTATCAAGGACCTTCAATTCATCATCAGACAGTGACGTGCCACTGATATTGTAAATGCCTGCACCTAATGGGATTTTACTCTTTTTAAATCTTCTTCCTCCTCGTCTTCCTCTTCCTTTGTCTAATGATTTCATTTTTCTCTGCTTCCTGAGCAATAGGAAATCCATTAATTCATGACCCTGTTTGTCAAAAAAGTTATACCATTCTTGTAGGGACTCGTCATCAGTGAGTCCATCATTAGGTGGGAGATCCCATCGCAATCTCCTGGGCACCAAATTGGATTTTTTGTATTGCTCAAAAGATGCGATGTCCCACCAAGCTTTAATTTTCTTTTCAAATACATATCCCAATTTTCTAAAGCAAGTCGACAAATCATCTGAAGCACCAGAGGATTGGGAATTAGAGAAGACTTCATTAAGTCTAACCTCTCTGTGTTCTAAAAATGAGAACACTTCCATGAATGCAGCTGAGAGTAATGTGATAAAGCAAGACAATATAAAATTATGGAACAATCAGCGCAAACAAAAATGTAAAAATAAAAATAAAAAACGTTAAGCAGCTGAACACATTAGGGTTATCACAAACCTATAAGATAATAGCAAAAACAGGGGTATGTGCAGCGCATAAGAACAATATATAAAACACCATATATATAAAACACCATGAACAAATAATTATGCACCACTGGGATATTCTAAAAAAAGACAATGTTTTGGGTGCAGTGTTGCCTTCACGCCCCAAATTAATTTACAAAAGACCTCCTACCCTTAGGGATATTTTTGCCCCGAGTGTCATAGACCCTCCAGTGATTAGAGAAAATAGAATTTTCAATTTTCTGTCTGGTTTTTATGCTTGCGGTAAATGTCCAGCATGCAGGCAATGCAAATTTAATCAAAAGAAAAAGAAAGATTTTACAGCCTTTGCCACCAAGAAAAATTACCAGATAAAAAATCTCATCACATGTGACACTGTTGGGGTTGTATACATGTTGGAATGCGATTGCGGACTCCAATATGTGGGAAGAACATCTAGACCCATGGGAGTACGCATAGCAGAACATGTAGGCAATATTAGGAGGGGGGTAAAAACCCATAATGTATCCAAACACTTTAGGATCTTTCATGATAGGAACCCGCGATGCCTCAAATTTTGGGGCATTGAGAAGGTTACCCATCACTGGAGAGGGGTAATTTTATTAGACAGTTGAGTCAGCGCGAATCCCTGTGGATACATGAGACCAATTTTTCTGTACCTAGGGGGTTAAATGTGGAGTTTGACCTCAACTGTTTTATTTCTGATAAATGATCATATGTTTTTTATTTTTGTTGCAGTGATAAGTTTATGGAGGTTCTATTATTAGTTTTATTTTATTGTTTTTTTCAAATAGGAGATGGCCGCGGGTAATTTTTTAACGATCTATGTTTTGTATTAAACTTTCATGTATATTTCCAACCATGGGGATAAGTTGATCACTTTGACAGTGTTTTCAACCTGTTTTATATCATTAGCAAGGGCTGGTAAGTAGATGACACTTTTAGGGAGAGCAGCCGGCGAGTGTCTCTGACTTCCGGTGTTTGCGCTTGGCTTCCCTGTCACCATGACGACCGCCCTGCTATTTCTATCAGCTGGGTGACACCATAGCTCCACCCTCGCTGACGAAGTCCTGCTGGACGTAACGCCGCGTACGGGGGGAGGAGCTTATGCACGGACGTCACCCGCTGCCATCTCCATGCTGGACGGATGTCCACAAGCGTTCATTCATATTGTCAGTTCCGGCTGTATACCGGCTTTTTATCTAGGCGCAGAGCGCCAATGTTGTTTTATTTACATTGACTTTTAATAAATTCTTGCGGAGTGCACTTAGGCTGTCTCCCTTCTTCCTTTTTTTGGGACCATTGGATACTATATCATTGCATCCAGCACCATTCTTAGGAGGATATCTATACCACCTTTTGGCCACCAAGTCCGGCTATCTGTGGAAGGATTCGTGCTGCAGTCACTCGATTCCATTATCCCAGGGTGGATACAGGCCTGTATGACCTTCTCTTAGCGGAGAGGTCCATCGTATCTGGTAAGCCTAATATATTTATGGTGGAGGATTGTATCAGCACAATTTGGGCAGAAGATTGCATCCCCCTCCTTTCATCACATGAGGAATCTCATCCCTTTTTCCTGCTATACCATTCTGGGAACTTAAGAGGACTTTTCTCTCTCAGTGATAGAATTGTATTAGATCTTATATTGCCGACCACATATTTGATGGTGTTTTATATATTGTTCTTATGCGCTGCACATACCCCTGTTTTTGCTATTATCTTATAGGTTTGTGATGACCCTAATGTGTTCAGCTGCTTAACGTTTTTTATTTTTATTTTTACATTTTTGTTCGTGCTGATTGCTCCATAATTTTATATTGTCTTGCTTTATCACATTACTCTCAGCTGCATTCATGGAAGTGTTCTCATTTTTAGAACACAGAGAGGTTAGACTTAATGAAGTCTTCTCTAATTCCCAATCCTCTGGTGCTTCAGATGATTTGTCGACTTGCTTTAGAAAATTGGGATATGTATTTGAAAAGAAAATTAAAGCTTGGTGGGACATCGCATCTTTTGAGCAATACAAAAAATCCAATTTGGTGCCCAGGAGATTGCGATGGGATCTCCCACCTAATGATGGACTCACTGATGACGAGTCCCTACAAGAATGGTATAACTTTTTTGACAAACAGGGTCATGAATTAATGGATTTCCTATTGCTCAGGAAGCAGAGAAAAATGAAATCATTAGACAAACAAATCACAGAGTTTAAGAATAAAATAGAACCGTTTCAAGATTCACCAGATTTTTCTAGATTATCCAGTGAAATGAAGAACAAAATGACTAAATGGGATAAGGATATACAAGAGAAGAAAAAATCTAAATTTATTAGGGATTCAGGGGATTTCTCGAGAGGTGAAGTCTTTAAATGGCAATTGAAGGTATCCACTCCGGAAGCCACACCTTTTAACACCATTCCACCATTGCCCCCAAATAGATCACACCCTAGTACTCCAGTGGCTCATTTCCGTCCTCCGTCTTCCCAGGGAGCACACCCTAAAGTTTCTACACACTCTACTAACAGAGGAAAAGGGGCTCCCACTAAATCAGGGAATGACAGGGGTAATCACCAACAATATCCACCACCCTATAACTTAGGTTATAGAGATGACTCGTGGGGTCCTCCACGCCCTTACAGAGGGAAAACATCTAATCCAGGGCCTAATAGGGGTAATTACCCTCACAATAGTTATAATCAGTATTCAGGAGATTGTGACTATCAATATGATCAACAAGGCAGAGCCACCACGTCTACATATAATAGATTTACCCCTTTATACCATGATGATTCACATCAGGGTTTTTTTTTAGGGAACCCTCAGCCACCTTGGCAAATTCCATGGGGCAACACCCCAGTTGGAAACAAACAAGGGGGCAAAAGAAGGGAAAGAGAGGAAGACGAGGAGGAAGAAGATTTAAAAAGAGTAAAATCCCATTAGGTGCAGGCATTTACAATATCAGTGGCACGTCACTGTCTGATGATGAATTGAAGGTCCTTGATAAAGGACTAAAATTCGCACCAGTACGTAATTTTAACAAATTCCAGACGTATATTAGCCTACAGAAGTTTGTTAGAACTAGAGTTGAGCGGGTAGCTGGATATTCGGGTCCGGCGGGTTCGGCCGAACTTCGGAAAAAAGTTCGGATTCGGGACCGAACTTTAACCCGAACCCGGACCCCATTGAAGTCAATGGGGACCCGGACTTCTGACGACTAAAAAGGCTCTAAAAAAGTAATGGAAAGGGCTAGAGGGCTGCAAATGGCAGCAAAATGTTGTTAAGAACATGGCAAGTGCTCTGCAAACAAATGTGGATAGGAAATAACTTAAAAGAACATAAAAAAAATAAAAAAATTAAAAAATATGCTGGAGGCCCGATTTTCAGCAGAAGAGGTACAGGAAGTCATTAAGAACCTCAGAAACTCAACGGCACGATGCGACACATATGGTGGGAATGCCCCAGAATACGCACTTTCTGGAATAAATTATTTAATTTAATGGATAAGCTAGTGGGAAAATAAAATACTTTGAAATAAAAATGTAGCGGGGTGCTAAATTTAAGGAAAGTGTTTGAGTGGTAAATAGGCTCAAATACCCTAATTCTGTAGGATTCATGGACCATTTTGTCCTCGGGGGACAGTATTGGTGTGCAGTTCCCTGCGGCCTACAGGTGGCGCCTTTTGTGTCCCCTCTTGGCAGTAGTACAGCGGGGCGGGGAACCTGCTGTGCATGCCAGGAGAGCATATAAAAGGGGCAGACCTTTGGCCTGGGGGCTGATGTCCAGTGGGGTCCGCGCCCAGGTGCCTTCGGCCTGGGTGCATGTGTTCCTGTTCCATCTCGGGCACCTTTAGCCCGGGGTGAGGTACTATCCTGGAGTTCTTGCTGCCCTGGGTATGGAGGCCTAGGGGCGGGAGTAAAGCCTGGAGTCCAGAGCCGCCTCGTGTAGGGGACCCTGTTCCAGGGAAGGGAGGATCATTCTGATGGACCGATGCGGGAGTCACGGTGAAGGAATGGTCTGTTGACTCCCTGGAGAGATGTCTTCCCCTTGATATGGGCTAGGTTCGTAGAAGGAGAAGCTCAAGGTCACCTTGACTGTATCAGAGGCCTTATTCAACCGGCCCGTGGCAGGGGCCTTATACACCCTGGTCTGTGGCTGAGACCAAAGTTCTCCAGGCCCGTGGCAGGGGCCTTATACACCCTAGTCTGTGGCAGAGACCAAAGTTCTCCAGGTCTGTGGCAGGGGCCTTGTACACCCGGTCTGTGGCAGAGACCAACCTCAATGTCTGTGGCAGAGACCGTGCGCCAAAAACTGTTTGAGAAACCTAAGCAGTGAAGTGAATGTGCTACGTTTGTGCCTGGACCTCCTCCACACCTTAAGCTGTCCTGTTTCTTTGCTCTAACCTTTTCTATCTGAGTACAGTTTATTTTGCCATGAGAGAATAAGAGTTGGAGTTTCAGCTGGTGTGGACATTGACTTTACTGGCAATTAAAGGACTTGCCTCTACCTACAGTAGAGGTGAGAATCATCCTCTGGAGGAGTTTTGACTCCGGCTGTGGACACGGCCCGTCAAGTACACCGCTCAACCTCTTTATATAGGAGGATACGGGCTGGTAGTGCGGTGTGCCTTTCTCCCTCCTGCGAAGAGCCAACAACATAAAGGCAGGTAAGGGGGAAAGGATCTGTGCGCTACAAAAAAATAAAATAAAAATTTTAATCTTGGCCTAGCAGGACGAGGTCCATATGGAGTAGGAGGTTGAGGTGGCGGTGGATGTGGCTGTGTAGGTGGAAGCGGCGGTGGAGGAGGACGAAGTAGCCAACACTGGTTCAAAAATACAACAATGGCTGGGTAAGGCCGGTGATGTGTCGAATTCTGTCCCCTGTCGAATAGTGTCCGCCCTGTACTGCGCTTGCTGAGTATGTAGGACAAGGGGATTTCAAAAATCTCCCAAGACTAACGGCGCCTGCGTGTTGAGTTCAGGTGAAGGCCACACCATCCGTGGTTCAAGCCGAGCCAAGCAAGGCCGCGATCGAAGCGAGCCCGTGAGGGGCCCTGTTACTATGTGCTACCGTATGTCCTCTTGGATGGTGGGGCTTGAACCTGCACTCACAGCGCAGGCGCCGTTCATCTTCGGAGATTTTGTGAATCTCCTTGTCCTCTGTACTGCGCAAGCGCTGCGCCTGCGCAGTACGGGCCGGGCACAATCCGATGGCCGGACAGTTTGTCACAACACCGGTATACATGTCTATTCTGCACAAGGTACGGACAAGTCCTGTGGGATCCATGCCTGGTTCATTTTAATGAACGTGAGCTTGTCCACATTGGCTCTGGACAGGCGGCTGCGCTTGTCTGTGATAACGCCCCCTGCCGTGCTAAATACACGTTCAGATAATACACTGGCTGCAGGGCAGGCCAGCACCTCCAAGGCATAAACGGCAAGCTCAGGCCATGTGCCCAATTTGGAGACCCAGAAGTTAAAGGGGGCAGACCCGTCATCCAGTACGTGTAGGCCTGTGGACACATACTGCTCAACCATGTTGGTGAAATGCTGCCTCCTGCTAAGACGTTCCATCTCAGCTGGTGGTGCTGGTTGTTGTGGCGTGCTGACAAAGCTTTTCCACATTTCGGCCATGCTAACCCTGCCTTCTGAGGTGCTGCCGGTGCCCCGGCTGCGTTGGCGACCTCTTCCTCCTCCTCTGCCTTCGCCTTGTGCTTCCACCGTACGCCCGCTGTCAGGTGGGAATGCCACCAGCAGCGCGTCTACCAGCGTGCGCTTGTACTCGCGCATCTTACGATCCCGCTCCAGTGAGGGAATTAAGGACGGTACGTTGTCCTTGTAACGGGGATCCAGCAGGGTGGCCACCCAGTAATCAGCACCAGTTAAAATGTGGGCAACTCGGCTGTCGTTGCGGAAACACTGCAGCATGTAATCGCTCATGTGTGCCAGGCTGCCCAGAGGCAAAGAAAAGCTGTCCTCTGTGAGAGGTGTATCGTCTGTGTCCTCTGTATCCCCCCAGCCACGCACCAGTAATGGCCACGAGCTGGTCTGAGTGCCACCCTGCTGTGAACATGGCTCCTCCTCCTCCTCCTCCATCTCCTCCTCCACCTCGTCATCCTCCAGAACTGTGCCCTTTCTGCCGGACAATTGTGTACCTGGCGTTTGTTGGTGCAGGAACCCACCCTCGTAGCCACTTGTGAAAGACTGCCCTGAAAGCCTTTGAAATGATCCCGCTTCCTCCTCCTCCTCCTCATTCTCCTGTGCCACATCCTCTTCCATCATCGCACAAAGCGTTTTTTCAAGGAGGCATAGAACTGGGATAGTAACGCTGAGAACGGCGTCATTGGCACTGGCCATGTTGGTGGAGTACTCGAAACAGCGCAACAAGGCACACAGGTCTCCCATGGAGGCCCAGTTATTGGTGGTGAAGTGGTGCTGTTCCGCAGAGCGACTCACGCGTGATTGCTGCAGCTGAAACTCCACTATTGCCTGCTGCTGCTCGCACAGTCTGGCCAGCATGTGCAAGGTGGAGTTCCACCTTGTGGGCACGTCACATATGAGGCGGTGAGCGGGAAGGCCGAAGTTACGCTGCAGCGCTGACAGGCGAGCAGCAGCAGGGTGAGAACGCCGAAAGTGCGCACAGACAGCCCGCACTTTCTGCAGCAGCTCTGGCATATTGGGGTAATTTTTAAGGAACCTCTGGACCACCAAGTTCAGCAAATGCGCCAGGCAAGGGATGTGCGTCAAACCGGCTAGACCCAGAGCTGCTACGAGATTTCGCCCATTATCGCACACCACCAGGCCGGGCTTGAGGCTCACTGACAGCAACCACTCATCGGTCTGTTGCTCCATGTCCCTCCACAACTCCTGCGCGGTGTGGGGATTTTCCCCCAAACAGGAAAGTTTTAAAACTGCCTGCTGTCGTTTACCCCTGGCTGTGCTGAAGTTGGTGGTGAAGGTGTTACGCTGAATGGATGAGGAGGCGGTAGAGGATGAGGAAGCGGAGAAGGAGGAGTTAGCAACAGGAGGCAAACTGAAGCGCCCTGCAATCCTCGGTGGTGGAAGGACATGCGCCAAACCGCTATCTGCCTCAGGCCCAGCCGCCACTGCATTTACCCAGTGTGCTGTTAGGGAGATATAACGTCCCTGACCGTGCTTACTGGTCCACGCATCCGTAGTTAGGTGGACCTTGCCACAGATGGCGTTGCGCAGTGCACACCTGATTTTGTCCCCCACCTGGTTGTGCAGGGAAGGGATGGCTCGCCTGGAAAAGTAGTGGCGGCTGGGCACGACGTACTGCGGGACAGCCAATGCCATCAGGCTTTTAAAACTCTGCGTCTCCACCAGACGGAATGACAGCATTTCAAAGGCCAGGAATTTTGAAATGCTGGCATTCAGGGCCAGGGATCGCGGGTGGCTAGGGGGGTACTTCCTCTTCCAATCCAATGTTTGGGAGATAGAGAGCTGAACGCTTCCATGGGACATTGTGGAGATGGTTGGTGACCCAGGTGGTAGTGTTGCTGGCAGATCCTCTGTTTGCGGGGTGGCAGGTGCCACTGTCACTACAGAGGTGGATGAAGAGGCCGAGACTGCAGTAGAAGAGGAAGCAGGAGGAGCCAGAGACCTTTCTTGGTTTTTGAGGTGTCTACTCCACTGCAGCTCATGCTTTGCACTTAGATGCCTGGTCATGCAGGTTGTGCTCAGGTTGAGAACGTTTATGCCTCGCTTCAGGCTCTGATTGCACAGCGTGCAAACCACTCGTGTCTTGTCATCAACACACTGTGTGAAGAACTGCCACGCTAGGGAAGTCCTTGGACCTGGCTTTGGTGTGCTCGGTCCCTTGCTGCGTTGGGCAGTAGCAGATGTACTGTCTAGGGGACGAATGCTCCGTTTTTGCACCCTGCTCCCTCTTCTGCTGTGCTGGTGGCTCTGTGCGACCACCGCCTCTTCCTCCGAACTACACTGTTCACCTGCATAACGTTGATTCCATGTGGGGTCGAGGACCTCATCGTCCTCCACATCATCTTCCACCCAGTCTTCACCCCTGCCCTCCATGTCTGTCTGCACAATTGCGAAAGCAGCAGCAGTTGGCACCTGTGTTTCGTCATCATCCGAGACGTGCTGCGATGGTCCTCCCATGTACCCATCATGAAACATAAGTGGTTGGGCATCGGTGCACTCAATCTCTTCCACTTCTGGGGCAGGGCTAGGTGGATGGCCCTGGGAAACCCTGCTAACAGAGTCATCGAAAAGCAGAAGAGACTGCTGCATGATTTGGGGCTCAGACTGCTTGGCTGATTTGCAAGGGGGTGAGGTGAAAGACTGATGGACATGGGCTTCAGGTGCCAAGTCTGATCTTTCATCAGAAGAGTGGGTGGGAGACAATGTGAAGGAACCCGAGGCACTGTCAGCAACCCAATCTACTATCGCCTGTACTTGTCCTGGCCTAAACATTGGTACAGCCTCATTAGGCGCGACAAAATACCGCCGCAGGCTCGGTCGCCTACTCGTACCTGAGGAAGGTGTTTCACTTGTGCGTGTAGCTGGCACAGATCCACCACGTCCTCTCCCTGCAACAGGAGCTCCACCAGCAGCACCACGACCGGGGCCACCACGTCCCTTTGACCTTCCCCTCATATTTTCCAAATTTAGGATCTTGCCCTAAATGGCGTTTTTTGGAAGACCACAACACACCCACAGTATTTAACCGCTGAAACGCACAGCTACAGAACTGCAGAAAATGCTATTCAAAAAAAAAAAGTTGTTTTTTTTTAGTATAGCACAGTACAAGGAAAATATATAGAAATTGTTTATTTCACACACCTCCAGATGTGTATTTCACACTGCAAAATATTTTCTGTGGCCCTAAATGGCGTTTTTTGCCAGACCACAACACACCCACAGCACGTAACCGCTGAATCGCACAGCTACAGAAAATGCTATTCAAAAAAAAAGGTTGTTTTTTTTAGTATAGCACTGTACAAGAAGAATATATAGAAATTGTATATTTTACACACCTCCAAGATGTGTATTTCACACTGCAAAATATTTTCTGTGGCCCTAAATGGCGTTTTTTGGAAGAGCACAACACAACCACAGTATTTAACCACTGAATCGCACAGCTATAGAAGTGCAGAGAATGCTATTCAAAAAAAAATGTTGTTTTTTTTAGTATAGCACTGTACAATATATAGAAATTGTTTATTTTACACACCTCCAGATGTGTATTTCACACTGCAAAATATTTTCTGTGGCCCTAAATGGCGTTTTTTGGAAGAGCACAACACAACCACAGTATTTAACCACTGAATCGCACAGCTATAGAAGTGCAGAGAATGCTATTCAAAAAAAATGTTGTTTTTTTTAGTATAGCACTGTACAATATATAGAAATTGTTTATTTCACACACCTCCAGATGTGTATTTCACACTGCAAAATATTTTCTGTGGCCCTAAATGGCGTTTTTTGGAAGAGCACAACACAACCACAGTATTTAACCACTGAATCGCACAGCTATAGAAGTGCAGAGAATGCTATTCAAAAAAAATGTTGTTTTTTTTTAGTATAGCACTGTACAATATATAGAAATTGTTTATTTTACACACCTCCAGATGTGTATTTCACACTGCAAAATATTTTCTGTGGCCCTAAATGGCGTTTTTTGCAAGAGCACAACAACCCCAACAGTATATAACCGCTGAATCGCACAGCTGCAGAGGCCAGAGAATGCTTTTTAAAAATAATGTTGTTTTTTCACACACCTCCAGATGTGTATTTCACACTGCAAAATATTTTCTGTGGCCCTAAATGGCGTTTTTTGGAAGAGCACAACACAACCACAGTATTTAACCACTGAATCGCACAGCTATAGAAGTGCAGAGAATGCTAATCAAAAAAAATGTTGTTTTTTTTAGTATAGCACTGTACAATATATAGAAATTGTTTATTTTACACACCTCCACATGTGTATTTCACACTGCAATTTATTTTCTGTGGCCCTAAATGGCGTTTTTTTGAAGAGCACAACAACCCCAACAGTATATAACCGCTGAATCGCACAGCTGCAGAGAATGCTATTCAAAAAAAATTTTTTTTTTTTTTTTTTAGTATAGCATAGTACAAGAAAAATATATAGAAATTGGTTATTTCACACAACTAGAGATATACACTGCAAAATATTTTTTTTGCCCAAAAATAGGTCTTTTTTGCGCACAACAAAGTGCCTTTTTTTTTTTGCAACAGCACAATAAAGTGCCTTTTTTTTTGGGGGGGGGCCCAAAAATGGGTCTTTTTAGCAAAAGCACAATAAAGTGCCTTTTTTTTTTCTGCCCGAAATGGGTCTTTTAGCAAGAGCACAATACAGCCACTAAATGGAATAGGTGTATCACTCAACGTAATGCAGTGCTGGTGCACTGAGCTTGCAACACAAACAGATAAACCTATGCAGATCGCTGAGCTATTATATCTCTCAATCTGGACTCCTATCTAAATCTCTCTCCCTGAAAGCACAAACAGGATCCTGCCCCTACACTACACTACACTACACTACACTGTCTCTCTATCTTTTCTATCAGTAGATTGCAGAATCAGGACTAACTCCTATCATATAATTCTCTCCCTCACAGCAACAGCAGCCAGGATCCTTTCCCTACACTGTCTAAAAGCAGAGTGACGATCTGTGCTGTGTGCCTCTTGCTTATATAGAAGCTGGTCACATGCTGGGTCACATGTTGCACTGACCAATCACAGCCATGCCATTAGTAGGCATGGCTATGATGGCTTCTAAGGGCACACCAGCTAATCAAATGGTGATTGGCTGGCCCCTGAAGCATTTCTAACTGCGCCATTAAATTCCCGAATCCGGACCCGAACCCGGACTTTAGCGCAAAATCCGGGTCCGGGTCTGGGGTCGGGAAAAAGCCAAAATTCGGTACGGACCCGAACTTTACAGTTCGGGTCCGCTCAACACTAGTTAGAACCCTTAATATTAAGAGGTATTTTCTTTCCAAACCAGGAGAGAGATCAACCCAGGGACTTCCTAGTACTATATCTAACATCCATTCCAATTTGGCTAATAAGTCGGTTTTCAACCCTCCTAAAAATGACCACAGACATATTGAGGTCTTTAAAAACATGGTTTCCAGTGATCTGGAAACAATGAAAATTAAAAAAGTGGGGGATCCCTCATATCTTAAAAAAGGTATTAGCACATTGGAAAAAAATAAAGAAGTTGTAGTCCGCCCCGCAGACAAGGTGGGGGGGGACTTGTGATTAGGAGTAAAACTTATTACAAAGGGGAAATGGAAAGATTGTTGTCAGATACTAACACTTATCAAGTTTTAGGACATGATCCTGTGTTTCAGTTTAAAGGTGAACGCCAGGAGCTAATCTCCATGGGGAAGACGCATGATGTTCTCAATAAAAAAGAAGCTTTATACTTAGATCCTAGTGCTTGCCGGAGACCTATAATATATTTTTTACCTAAAATTCATAAAGACTCTCGGTCTCCCCCGGGTAGACCGATTGTCAATGGTATTGAGTCGGTCTCAGCCAGACTAGGTCAGTACATTGATCATTTCTTGAAACCATTAGTCACCACCACTACAGCGTATCTTAAAGATACAAAACACATCATACAAATCCTGCAGGACATTCCCTGTAAAGATAACAGCTTGTTGGTGACAGCTGATGTCAGTTCTCTGTACACCATCATAGGGCATAGAGATGCTATAGCATCAGTTGAATGGGCTTTAAACAGATCAGATCTCCCACCTCATTTGAAAAACTTCCTTATTAAGGCTTTGGAATTTTGCCTAGCCAGGAATTATTTTTGGCATGATGGGAAGTATTATCTGCAGATACTCGGGGTTGCCATGGGAGCTCGGTTTGCACCTAGTGTAGCCAACCTTTTTATGGCCTTGTGGGAAGAGAATTTTGTTTTTGACAATCGACCAACTCAGCTTGTATGTTACCAACGATACATAGACGATTTAATCATGATCTGGGAAGGTGACCTTATCAGCTTGCAGATGTTCATGTCTAGGCTAAATGGGAACACGAAAAATATACGTCTTTCTTGGAATGCGGATGCTTCAAATATGACATTTTTAGACTTGGAGATATTTAGGGATGGAGATTGTTTTAAAACAAAATTTTTTTTCAAACCCACCGATCGTAATGGGTTTATACCATTGGACAGTTGCCACCATCATTCGTGGCTATGTAACATTCCCAAGGGGCAATTTATACGTCTACGACGAAATTGCACCCTAGATTCAGATTTAGTCACACAAGCCAATGTATTGGCAGACCGTTTTTTTCAAAAAGGATACACTAGGGATCATATCCTAGGGGATATCGAATCAGTGGGGAATATGGATCGCACCATTCTCACTGCTGATTCTAAGAAAAAGGAAAATAACTCGGGATTCAATAGTAATTTTGAGTATAAGATCATCTTAGATTATAACATCCAATATAAAAAATTTGAACAAATAATTATGCGCCACTGGGATATTCTAAAAAAAGACAATGTTTTGGGTGCAGTGTTGCCTTCACGCCCCAAATTCATTTACAAAAGGCCTCCTACCCTTAGGGATATTCTTGCCCCGAGTGTCATAGACCCTCCAGTGATTAGAGAAAATAGAATTTTCAATTTTCTGTCTGGTTTTTATGCTTGCGGTAAATGTCCAGCATGCAGGCAATGCAAATTTAATCAAAAGAAAAAGAAAGATTTTACAGCCTTTGCCACCAAGAAAAATTACCAGATAAAAAATCTCATCACATGTGACACTGTTGGGGTTGTATACATGTTGGAATGCGATTGCGGACTCCAATATGTGGAAAGAACATCTAGACCCATGGGAGTACGCATAGCAGAACATGTAGGCAATATTAGGAGGGGGGTAAAAACCCATAATGTATCCAAACACTTTAGGATCTTTCATGATAGGAACCCGCGATGCCTCAAATTTTGGGGCATTGAGAAGGTTACCCATCACTGGAGAGGGGGTAATTTTATTAGACAGTTGAGTCAGCGCGAATCCCTGTGGATACATGAGACCAAGGTTTCTGTACCTAGGGGGTTAAATGTGGAGTTTGACCTCAACTGTTTTATTTCTGATAAATGATCATATGTTTTTTATTTTTGTTGCAGTGATAAGTTGATGGAGATTCTATTATTAGTTTTATTTTATTGTTTTTTTCAAATAGGAGATGGCCGCGGGTAATTTTTTAACGATCTATGTTTTGTATTAAACTTTCATGTATATTTCCAACCATGGGGATAAGTTGATCACTTTGACAGTGTTTTCAACCTGTTTTATATCATTAGCAAGGGCTGGTAAGTAGGTGACACTTTTAGGGAGAGCAGCCGGCGAGTGTCTCTGACTTCCGGTGTTTGCGCTTGGCTTCCCTGTCACCATGACGACCGCCCTGCTATTTCTATCAGCTGGGTGACACCATAGCTCCACCCTTGCTGACGAAGTCCTGCTGGACGTAACGCCGCGTACGGGGGGAGGAGCTTATGCACGGACGTCACCCGCTGCCATCTCCATGCTGGACGGATGTCCACAAGCGTTCATTCATATTGTCAGTTCCGGCTGTATACCGGCTTTTTATCTAGGCGCAGAGCGCCAATGTTGTTTTATTTACATTGACTTTTAATAAATTCTTGCGGAGTGCACTTAGGCTGTCTCCCTTCTTCCTTTTTTTGGGACCATTGGATACTATATCATTGCATCCAGCACCATTCTTAGGAGGATATCTATACCACCTTTTGGCCACCAAGTCCGGCTATCTGTGGAAGGATTCGTGCTGCAGTCACTCGATTCCATTATCCCAGGGTGGATACAGGCCTGTATGACCTAATCTTCCCATCAACTCTGACCAGCTTCCCTGTCCCTGCTGAAGAAAATCATCCCCACAACATGATGCTGCCACCAGAATGTTTCATGGTGGGGTTCAGGGTAATATGCAGTGTTATTTTTGTTATTTTTCAGCCACACATAGCGTTTTGCTCATCTGACCAGAGCACCTTCTTCCACATGTTTGCTGTGTCCCCCACATGCCTTCTTCCAAACTGCAAACAGTACTATTTATGGCTTTCTTTCAACAATGGCTTTCTTCTTGCCACTCTTCCATAAAGGCCAGATTTGTGGAGTGCGAGACTAATAGTTGTCCTGTGGACAGATTCTCCCACCTGAGCTGTGGATCTCTGCAGCTCCTCCAGAGTTACCATGGGCCACTTGGCAGCTTCTCTGATTAATGCTCTCCTTGCCCTGGCCTGTCAGATCAGGTGGACATCCATGTCTTGGTAGGTTTGCAGTTGTGCCATACTCTTTCCATTTTCAGGTGATGGATTGAACAGTGCTCCGTGAGATATTCAAAGCTTTTTTTAAATCTAACCCTGCTTTAAACTTCTCAACAACTTTATCCTTGACTTGTCTGGTGTGATCCTTGGGCTTCATGATGCTGTTTGTTCACTGAGATTCTCTAACAAACCTCTGAGGGTTTCACAGAACGACTGAGATTAAATTACACACAGGTGGACTCTATTTACTAATTAGGTGGCTTCTGGAGGCAATTGGTTGCATTACATTTTAGTTAGGGGGATCGGAGTGAAGGGGGCTGAATACAAATGCATGTCACACATTTTAGATATTTGTTTGTAAAAAAATTGAAAACCATTTATAATTTTCCTTCAACTTCACAATTATGTGCCACTTTGTGTTGGTCTATCACATCAAATCTCAATAAAATAAATTTTTGGCAGTAACATGACAAAATGTGGAAAATTTCAAGGGGTATGAATACTTTTTCTAGGCACTGTATAGCCAAAACTTTTGGATTAGGGAAAAGTTAAACCTCCTACCAGATATTTTTTGCTGTCTGCATCCCCCTGGGGAGATTTCCAATTATTTCATGTCCTGGAGACTCAAGAGGTGATTGGGTAAACTTCTTCAAAGTGAGGTTTCCCCTCATAGACAGTTGTCACTGGAACATTTGCCCCATTGACTATTTCCCCCGCTTAACTCTTGTTCAATTTCCCCTCACTTTCTGTCTCAGTGGCAATGGTCAGCGGGACAAATAGAAAGGAAAATTGACCAAGTAGGGACACAGACAAAAGAAATAACCTAACCACACAATTTTTGTTCTTTCCATACGCTTGAAATTCAAATATTGCACTATTATCATTTCACAATATCCCAGTGACATTTTTAAAGTATGTAGCGATCTCCACAACTTCCAAATGCCCGATGGTGACCCCCAGAGCCAGGGAGAACTGACATTCCTTCTCAGGGTGCAGGTTACTAGGCATAGTGAGTGTGGTGCAAGGTGAAAAGATTGGACGTCAGTCACTTTGTGTAAAAAGTAACAAAGAGAGAGTTTTATTAACAGGAACGTTGGGGAGAGAGGGTTTAGGGCACAGGACATCCTTAGGCAAATACAATAGCAATAAAGGCAAACTCTGCAGACAAAAATAGAACTAGCCAGACAGCAATACAGAACAAGGGCCTTTAAGCTAAACGCAGCAATCTGTATCTTGTAGCAACAGCTGTCTCCTATGGCAACAAATGCTCTCACGGTATCCTACGGTAGATGTTCCAGTTTACCTCACAGTAACCCTCTGTAGATCTTCCGGTTTGAACTCACAGTATCCCACTGTAGATCCTTTAGCTCAGCTCGCCGTCTTTCACTAGAACTCTTGGACTCTCAGCCACCCGCTGGATTGCCAAGATTCACCCACAGCTAACCGCTTTCCTTTATCTTCAAGCTTTACTTACAGCTACCCACCGTACTCCTTCAAGCTTTACTCACAGCTACCCGCTGCCTTCCTGGATGAGTCTCTACTGAAGCTTTCCCACTACTTCACTGTTAGTGAAGCGTCTGCTCTAGTACTCCTTCAGAATTTCATCCTTTCCAAAATTGTCTCCGGTAACATGAGTGATCATCCCTTTGTGGCAACTGCATTCTCCTTTACCTCCGACAATAAACAGGCTCCGTTCAGGCCGAGCCACTAACACATGCGGTTCCGCCCCAAGCTTCGGGCATAACCTTGGCTGCTCCTCCTTTGCAGAACCCTGAACTGCTGGATAGGCCTTAAGTGGACCTAGCAGCCAGCATGCCTCCTTGATAGGCCTCAGGCCTAACAACCAGGAGTTTCTTAACACACACCCACCCAGGCCGCAGGCTCGGGTGGGAAGAACCTTGATCACCTGACTCCTCCCAAATAAATAGCCTATCCTAGCATACCCAGTGGTTAAAGCTACTCTTGCTGATTGGCTGAGACAACCTAGTTACCCATTACCTGAATATATGGTAATCCATCATTCTAATGCCAAAAAAAACAGTGCCACCTATTGACAGAAGAGAGAGACTACCCCAAACCCAGACTTAGGACAGGAATCAGTGGATCAACCTACTAATTAGCCAGGCTAGTTACCATCTAGTACAACCAGATTTATTAGCAGCTCTGTTTAGGACCAGAGTGCTACAAGTATTTGAAATTAGTTACTGAATATTGCTTTTCTATAATGCAGTGTAAATATTTCTAATTTCTCCTAAAAAATAAACTACAGCTTTGAGGTTTCACAAAGGCACAAAGGGAATTTTTTTTGGGCTTCATTCTAGAAATAACAAGTAGATTAGCAGTGATCACTCATAACGTAGCAAAACGACAAGCAAGCTGTTCTCTCTCGGTTGTTACTCAACGCCGTCAGACAGAGCATGCTGTGATGATGGTACAATAGCTGAGTGGGCTAGCAAAGCATGTGGGCAAACATAATTTGAAACCAGCTGGAGAGACATAGGCTGCGTGTCTATGTCATAGGACCATGCCAGCAAATGCAACAACGTACACTATAATTCTGCATTTTAGATACCTGGATCAGGACTTCATATATTTACATTTTGTCTATTTCCAAAATTCCAGCATTTCTTATTCCTGTTTCTTTTTTACCAACCTGCACCAATTTACATGTTCAAAACGTAGCCTACAAATATGATTTGTTCACTGTTAATAAGCGCTGTTTAACATTAAATTCAATTGTTATCCGAAAAAAAAGATTAGCTGGGTCAAAATGCCAAACTGTTCAATTATTAACTGGGAATTCTGTAATTACCTGATTTTCTTTAGAATCTTGATGTGCTAATTAACATTCAATGGTGTGTGGTAAAGATGAATAGGATATAATGACTTCCTCCACATCTAGACAGTGTTAAATCCCCTCATTTAATCCTGTGCAAACCAATGAATAATGTACTTGGCATCTCTAGCACTGTTGGACCAAGAGCCCAAAGAGTAAAAAAAAAACACATCCTGTACACAATAATATATACATACTGTATAGGCACATACAGTACAGTATATATATATATATATATATATATATATATATATATATATATATATATATTTATTTATATACGGGGCTTTTTTTCAGCTGGAACTTGGTGGAACTCAGTTCCACCACCTCTGGCTCAGGCTCTCTGCCTACCACTATCACCTGTAAACACAGAAGTCACCTACAGTGTAGCTACTAGGACCGGCTGGGTGCTTCAGCTTAATACAGCAACAAAAGTAAGATCTGTGGACGATGGTGGAGCTTTTAAGGAAAGGGGGTTGCATAGAGGGGTCAGAGCTGAAGATGGGTGAAAGTGGGATGCAGAGGTAAGCGGCTGTGTAAGAAGGCTGAACTCTGCACTCTCTTTGTAGTGCACCCCCCGAACTCTGCACTCTGTATGTAATGCACTCCTGGTGTTTAATGCCCCTTAAGATAGGGTGACCAGATTTTTTAAATGAAATCCGGGGACATGTTTTTTTTTTTTTTTTATTGGCAAATGATAAACTATTTTATAAGCATATTTTCCTCAAATTATATATGCAGTGTATGTGGTTATGGAAGGATTATATGATATATATGTTATTTCTCACATTTCGCCCATGAGATAAAAAAATTATACTTCTTAGAATTTTTTGGGTTATGACTACCAAATGTTAAAGTGGTTGTAAACCCACTTTTTCAACTTGCACCTACAGGTAAGCCTAGATTAAGGCTTACCTGTAGGTGCAAGAAATATCTCCTAAACCTACACGGTTTAGGAGATATTTACTAAAAAGACAGGCGCCGCTGTCTACGGCGCATGCGCGCCGTAGACAACGGCGCATTCATGGGGTTAATCCCATTCACAAAATCGGCTACTTCCCAGCAATCGCTGGGCGTAGCCGAATGACAAGGCTCTCGCGCGCATGCGCAGAGTGACATCTCCGCTGCTCCGGCCAATCACAGCGCCGGAGCGGCGCTGTGATTGGCTGCAGCGGCGATACCCGGAAGTAACCTTCCGGCTATCGCCGCAGCGATGGATGCGGCTGAAGAGGGAGACAAGGGCGGCTTTGGGGGCCCCGATCTAAGGTAAGTGATGCATAATGAGCTATTATGCTAGCCATAATAGCTCATTATGCCTTTCTCTTACAGGTGGTTGCGAAAAAAAAAAAAAACATTATTGGGTTTACAACCACTTTAAGAAGATAAGATACAAAAAAAAACTTTTCAATGCATATTTTGTATTTTATTCTTACCAAAGAATTTTGGTTCAACAATAACAATATAATCTAACAGAACAGTAAAAGATTGCATGGTAACAACACGTAGGATACTTTCGAACATAAGTAATCAAATATTAATAGCTAACTGTTATAAGACTACAAATTTTAAAGGAACAGTTAGGCACTGTAATGACTTTATCGTAATTATGTTATTATGGTGTCAGGAGATCCCTGAGCGCTGTCTTACCTTATGGAATTAAACCGTTCTCGAATGTGGAAAAGTGACGTGCGTCAAGGTCAGGTGTCAGGAGGACCAGGATTCATCTGTCCTCCCTTAAAGTTACAGCCGGCCTGCAACCTGCTGCAAAACAGGACCTTGCACTGCAAGCAAGGCTCCAATCCCTGTAACAGTGGGCTATGGTCAGGCTGAAAAGGGAGGTATGGGGCGCCAAAATTAAAATCCAATCCGGGGACAAAACCGGGGACAGACTTGGTCTGGAGACAGTGACCTCAGTCCGGGGACTGTCCCCGGAAATCGGGGATGTCTGGTCACCCTACCTTAAGACCCTCCCACTGTTAGTGAAATTTAACCACACTATTAACCCACTATGTGATGAGGTTTGGAGGGTGTGTGTAAGGGGGTTCAGGAGGTCGTGATTGAGTTCCTGCACCTATTTTCTGCGAAAAAAAGCCCTGTGTATATATATATATATATATATATATACACCGTATTTGCCGGCGTATAAGGCGACCCCCTAATATGCAGTTTAAAACAGTGGTTTTGTGCTCTACTCTCCGTATAAGACGACCCCCTTTTGTGCGACCTCCTTGTGCGGTAATGCCATTCAAAAACTAAGAGGCCGCAGCCCGCCGGGTGCTCTGTAATGCTGTATGTAATTCAGTATGTGCGGTGCTCAGCCAATCCCGGCGGGCGAAGCACTCTGTTGATGACTACAGAGCCTGCTAAGCCTGCTCGGATTGGAGTAACAACCTCTGCCAATCCGAGCAGGCTACATTATGGCGCATATACTGTATTACATACAGCTTTACAGAGCACATGGCGGGCTGATATCTATTGGGCAGCTGCTTCCCCCGGAGTATAGGACGGTTTTTGGCTGTGTAATTCCGGTGTAAAAGGTCGTCTTATACGCCGGAAAATACGGTATATATATATATATATATATATATATATATATATATAGGCAGTCCCCGAGTTACTAACGGGCTAGGTTTGTTCTTAAGTAGAATATGTTCGTAAGTCAGAACAGCATGCGCAGAACGGCAGATACGTGTTTTTTGATGTTCCGTCTAATGTGCCCGCCGTCGAAAAGTGGCCGCCCATGCGCAGAATGGCAGCTACGTAGTTTTCCGATGTTCTGTCGAATGTGCCCGCCATTGAAAAGTAGCAACGCAGCCTCCCGTTCGTAAGTAGGAGTCGTTCGCAAGTCGGATGTTCGTAACTCTGGGACTTCCTGTATATATATATATATATATATATACATACATACACACACACACACACACACACACTCACCAGCCACTTTATAAGGTACAGCAGTTCAAAGTTCAATTGCTTGGTAACACAAATTGCTAATCATGTGGCAGCAACTCAATGCTTTTATGCATATAGACGTATTAAAGATGTCTTGCTGAAGTTCAAACCGAGCATCAGAATGGGGAAGAAAGGGGATTTAAGTGACTTTGAACATGGCATGGTTGTTGGTGCCAGACGGGCTGGTCTGAGTATTTCAAAAACTGCTGATCTACTGGGATTTTCATCCACAGTCATCTCTAGGGTTTACAGAGAATGGTCAAAAAAAAAGAAAATATCCAGTGAGCAGCAGTTGCGTGGATGAAAAATCCTTGTTAATGTCTACTATACATACCTTTTTTGAAGCCGTTCCCGTCTGGTCCCACGCTAAGCTGTCAACAGCGGCTTCTCTGTGGAGGCAGGTGCAGAAAAGGCAGCCAACAACGGAAGCCCCATAGTAAGTCTATGTGTAATTTCACTTCCCATTCATTTCCCAGCTGTCTCCTCTGCAGAGCTTCCGTCGCTGGAGACTTGACCAGAGTGGCTTCAGAAAAGGTATGTATAGTGATTTCTTCTTTACAGGGCTAGATAGATTCAGCTTAGATCGTGGATGCTTGTATATTTAGAGATTTTAGTGTTAGGGTAGACTTAACCACTTTTTACAACCAAGGTATGCAGAATACCATCTCTGAATGCACAGCACATCGAATCTTGAAGACAATGGGCTAGAGCCGCAGAAGACCACATTGGGTGCCACTCCTGTCAGCTAAGTACAGGAAACTGAGGCTATAATTTGCACAGGCTCACCAAAACTGGACAACAGAAGATTGGAAAAATGTTGCCTGGTCTGATGAGTCTAATTTTCTGCTGTGACATATGGGAAGGGTCAGAATGACGTAAACAACATGAAAGCATGGATCCATCCTGTCTTGTACCAAAGGTTCAGCTGGTGGTGGTGGTGTAATGGTGTTGAGGATATTTTCTGGCACACTTCCATCTTTTTATGACTACAGTGTACCCATCTTCTGATGGCTACTTCCAGCAGGCTATCTTTTTTGAACATGACAATGAGTTCATTGTACTCCAATTTCCTGAACAGTCACCAGATCTCAATTCAATAAAGCACCCATCTGAGAGTTGGTGATATCACGCTTCATTCTCTTGCTGAGCTACAAACATCACTGCAATCCAACACCTTTGTATGTGTTGCATAGCATGTCCCTTGCTGGGTGCTATTGTTCCTTCACCAGCTGTTATGTCACTACAGGATCCTATGGAGATGTAGGAGTCAGCGGGAAGAACATTGCCCAATAGGGGACACGCTATCCAAAACATTTAGAAGTATCAGATACATAGGTGTGTGCAGGGGGTGTGCCTTGGCACACCCTAATCTCCCCTGTCTGGCATAGATTCCTCCTGCTGCCTGGGCCCGTGTCATTTACCGTCCACTTAATTTTCTGAAAGAGCACAGTGAGTGATTGGCACAGATCACTCACTGTGTTCAATCATAACTGAAGCCTAGTAAACACAGTTTGTGAATGAACAGGAAGCCGATCAGTACAGAGCACTTCCCATTAATTCACTGTCCAGTGCATCTAAGACTGCGGAGAAAGACACTGGGGAACCTCTGTCCTCAGCCTCTTTCTCTGTTGCAAAAGTGAGACATCAGGGGTCTGTTTAGACCCCTGATATTTATCCAAAGCCCCCAGTGGGGCTCCTAAAAGAATTGTAAATAAAAAATACTGTAAAAAAATTATAAAAATAAAAAACTACTGACCACTGCCCTACTGACACCATTCATTGCCCTACTGACACCGTCAACTTTGTAATACATTTTAAAATGTTTGTTTACATTTATAAGTATATGTCTGTCTATTTCATATATATATATATATATATATATATATATATATATATATATCTATATATATATATTATATATCTATATATATATATATATATATATATAGATATATATATATAATATATACACATACACACACACACACACTTTGCGGTGCACACCCTAATGCAATAGTCTGCACACGCCAATGATCAGATATCAGCCATGCACATAGCATTGCAAGGGACTAAAGAATATAATCTCTAATCATCAGACAGATAAGCATTACATGTTTTAACCTTTTACAGGGTGGCACACTTTGCACATTTATGAAATTCTAGTGAAAGGGTTCTTTGAAGTAAAAAAAAATACACATCAATCAAAATGATAAATGATGTGTTTTTTTTTAAGATTTTAAAAATGTCAAACTGATATTTTATTCATGTTAAGGGCATACATGATAACTAATGTGCTTAAGGGAAAATATGCACCATTACATTGTTCACACTAAGACCACTTTCACACTGAGACACTTTTCAGACGCTTTCACGCTAAAAACAGCGCCTAAAAAGCTCACAAAAACGTATTTCCATTAAAATCAATGAATGCTTTCACACTGGGGCAGTGTGCTGGCAGGGCTGTGAAAAACTCCCCTATCCATTGAAATGAATGGAAAGCTCTTCAAAAGCGCCTGAAAAGAGTTTCAAAAGCGCTCAGTGTTTTTACTGGCAGTTTAGAAGCACCTCAGTGTGAAAGTGGCCTAAGGGCCTAAATCATTTTCATTATTCAAACCCATGTGATTCAACATCATTTCGGTATTCAATTTAGCATGCCTCTCTAGTTGTTTTATGTTATTTCCTTCCCTTCAGGGCAGTGGCGTACTAAGGGGGTGGCGGGGGGGGGGGCGTGCCGCACCAGGTGCCACACACTGGGGGGTGTCAGGCCGGCGCCCCCCCGCGCGCCCTCCGTGACTGAAAGGAGACAGCGCCGCCGCCGCGGGTTTAACAGCAGATCGCGTGGTGACAGAACATGTCTGTTCTGTCACCGCGCGATGCTGCTGTTAAACCTGCGACTCTGTCTCCTTTCAGTCACGGAGGGGGGGGGGGGGGCGAGCAGGTAGTGGCTTTGCAGGGGGGGTGCGAACACATCTGGGACCGGCGCAACGATCCCCTTCTCTCATGGCTCAGTCTCGGGCAGCGGCTGTCAGCCGAGCAGTATGCAGCCGCCTCCCCCTCCTCCTTTATGTCTGTAGCGGGGTATTCCCCTTTAATACAGAGAGACTACATCTCCCAGTACATCTTGCAGCACCCAGGGTGCATTGCTCCAGAACAGAGACTGCTGGGGCAGACTTTATAAAGGGGAGGCAGAGTTTTGTTCGGTCTCTTTGGACACCCCCTCTCCTAGCAAGAGGATCTCTGTGCGGAACTGCTGTGTGCACAAGGCCTGAAGCCTGGGCCTTGTGCTCTTTTCCAAAGAGCCCTCTGCCAGCCTAGCTGAACCTTAGAGACATCTTCTCATCCTTGTTGCACTACACCAGGAGGACTAAAGACTCGGATGTTGGTGGATTCCTGTTTCTAGACGAATCGGCGGAGGAAACGGACTTGGACTTGTCCGGGTGGTGAGAGCTGTTTAAAGACAGATAATTTATCTTTACTATTCGTTTGGATTACAAAGTTGTTCTTCAAGTGCACCACCGAAAGATTGCTAGTGAATATTGTTTCACTGAACTTCCATTTAGATCAGTCAGGCCTGACTGCATAGGTAGACATTGCTGGGTGTTAGTCTACCCATGAGGGGAAGTAGCTGCAAAATGGGCAGCGCTAGAGTTGCATAGCAATACTTCATTATGCTGATTACTCTGTTTATCTTTATTACTGTTTATTGCAGGGATCTGCAACTTGTTATACTGTTATTTAATTACTTGCCCATTAACATCAGTAAAGTATCTGGGTAAAGTACATTTGGTGTCAGTTCCGCTTACTTTAATAGGAGTTTTAATGTATATTCTGTGTATGTTTGTTATAGGATTGCGTCACCAACAGTTGCGGTCACACGGTCCTATCCCACTATCACTAGCTGTGCCACGGGAGGTTAGAGCCGATTGCCAGGGGTTGACAGCAGTGCACTACAGGGCCCAAATCAATACCAGCAGCCCTCTTAATTGGGGGTATCGCTACATGTCTATACAGTGCTGTGCATGCAGGAGGAGGGGGAGGCGGCTTCATACTTGTTGGCTGACAGCCGCTGCAGAGACTGATCAGAGCCTTGTGAGAAGGGGATCGTTGCGCCAATCCCAGATGTGCCGACTGGCTCGGGTGTTGCTCGCACCCCCCCCTCCCTGCAAAGCCACTACCTCGGGCTCTCTGTCAGTTCCGAGGTACTTTATGGAACTATAAGGGGGGTCTGTGCACTGTAGGGGTCTGTAGGGGGGTCTGCACTGTAGCTGTGGTCTTAACTGTAGGGGGTCTGCACTGTAGGGGGTCTGCATTGTAGGGGGGGCTGTACTGTAGCAGGGGTCTGCACTGTAGGGGGGTCTGCATTGTAGGGGGGCCTGTACTGTAGCGGGGGTCTGCACTGTAGCGGGGTCTGCACTGTAGCGGGGTCTGCACTGTAGCGGGGGCCTGTACTGTAGCGGGGGCCTGCACTGTAGGGGGTCTGTGTAACATGCAGGGGGTCCAGAACTGTTGAGGGGGGTGTCTGTGTAACATACAGGCATCTAGAGGTGCAGGGTACTGTGTAATATAAAGGGGTCCAGAGCTGTGTAATGTAAAGGGGTCTAGCGGTGCAGGGTGCCATGTAATGTAAAGGAGTCCAGAGGTGTAAGGGCTGTGTAATGTAAAGGGGTCCAGAGTTACAAGGGCTGTGTAATGTAAAGGGGTGTAGAGTGTTGTGTAATGTAAAGGGGTGCAGAGGTACAAAGGCTGTGTAATGTAAAGGGGTCCAGAGGTGCAGGGTGCAGTGTAATGTAAAGGGGTCCAGAGGTGCAGGATGAAGTGTAATGTAAAGGGGTCCAGAGGTGCAGGGTGAAGTGTAATGTAAAGGGGTACAGAGGTGCAAGGGCTGTGTAATGTAAAGGGGTCTAAAAGGTGCAGGGTGCAGTGTAATGTAAAGGGGTCCAGAGTGCTGTGTAATGTAAAGGGGTCCAGAGGTACAAGGGATGTGTAATGTAAAGGGGTCCAGAGGTGCAGGGTGCAGTGTAATGTAAAGGGGTCCAGAGGTACAAGGGCTGTGTAATGTGAAGGGGTCCAGAGGTGCAGGGTGCAGTGTAATGTAAAGGGGTCCAGATGTACAAGGGTTGTGTAATGTGAAGGGGTCCAGAGGTGCTGGGTGCAGTGTAATGTAAAGGGGTCCAGAAGTACAAGGGTTGTGAAATGTAAAGGGGTCCAGAGGTGCAGGGTACAGTGTAATGTAAAGGGGTCCAAAGGTGCAGTGTAATGTAAAGGGGTCCAGAGTGCTGTGTAATATAAAGGGGTCCAGAGGTACAAGGGCTGTGTAATGTGAAGGGGTCCAGAGGTGCAGGGTGCAGTGTAATGTAAAGGGGTCCAGAGGTACAGGGGCTGTGTAATGTGAAGGGGTTCAGAGGTGCAGGGTGCAGTGTAATGTAAAGGGGTCCAGAGGTGCAGTTGTGGAGAGGGGGTACACAGTAGTGACAAAAAGATATTGAAGGATGCAGAGGTATGCAGGGGGCACAGTGGGGTGTTTTTACATTTTAAGGTGGGGGGGGTGCCAGATATAGGCTCCGCCCCGGGTGCCAAATGCTCTAGGTACGCCCCTGCTTCAGGGCTATGTTACAAGGGCAATTTTAATAATAACTACTTACTACCAATTAATTCATTAGGCTAGACCAATACAAAAGATCTTTAGTAGCTCAATCCCACCAATAGGATTGCTAACAGTTGCTAACTAGAGTTGAGCGGACACCTGGATGTTCGGGTTCGATGGGTTCGGCCGAAATTCGGAAAAAAGTTCGGGTTCGGGACCGAACTTTAACCCGAACCCGAACCCAAACCCCATTGAAGTCAATGGGGACCCGGACTTCTGAGGACTAAAAAGGCTCTAAAAAAGTAATGGAAAGGGCTAGAGGGCTGCAAATGGCAGCAAAATGTTGTTAAGAGCATGGCAAGTGCTCTGCAAACAAATGTGGATAGGGAAATAACTTAAAATAACATAAAAAAAATTAAAAAATAAAAAAATATGCTGGAGGCCCCCTTTTCAGCAGAAGAGGTACGGGAAGTCATTAAGAACCTCAGAAACTCAACGGCACGATGCCACACATATGGTGGGAATGCCCCAGAATACGCCCTTTCTGGAATAAATTATTCAATTTAATGGATAAGCTAGTGGGAAAATAAAATACTTTGAAATAAAAATGTAGTGGGGTGCTAAATTTAAGGGAAGTGTTTGAGTGGTAAATAGGCTCAAACACCCTAATTCTGTAGGATTCATGGACCATTTTGTCCTCGGGGGACAGTATTGGTGTGCAGTTCCCTGCGGTCTACAGGTGGTGCTGCCATGGTAGGCTAGGGTTGAACCGCGATACAGTGCTGTGCCTTTTGTGTCCCCTCTTGGCAGTAGTACAGCGGGGCGGTGAACCTGCTGTGCATGCCGGGAGAGCATATAAAAGGGGCAGACCTTTGACCTGTGGGCTGATGTCCAGTGGGGTCCGCACCCAGGTGCCTCGGCCTGGGTGCATGTGTTCCTGTTCCATCTCGGGCACCTTTAGCCCGGGGTGAGGTACTATCCTGGAGTTCCTGCTGCCCTGGGTATGGAGGCCTAGGGGCGGGAGTAAAGCCTGGAGTCCAGAGCCTTCGTCTGGAGTCCGCTAAGGGTCGAGGAGTCTTAGGGTGCCGCCTCGTGTAGGGGACCCTGTTCCAGGGAAGGGAGGATCATTCTGATGGACCAATGCGGGAGTCACGGTGAAGGAAGGGTCTGTTGACTCCCTGGAGAGATGTCTTCCCCTTGATATGGGCTAGGTACGTAGAAGGAGAAGCTCAAGGTCATCTTGAGTGTATCAGAGGCCTTATTCACCCGGCCCGTGGCAGGGGCCTTATACACCCTGGTCTGTGGCAGAGACCAAAGTTCTCCAGGTCCGTGGCAGGGGCCTTGTACACCCGGTCTGTGGCAGAGACCAACCTCAAGGTCTGTGGCAGAGCTTGTGCACCTAAAACTGTTTGAGAAACCTAAGCAGTGAAGTGAATGTGCTACGTTTGTGCCTGGACCTCCTCCACACCTTAAGCTGTCCTGTTTCTTTGCTCTAACCTTTTCTATCCGTGTAGAGTTTATTTTGCCATGAGAGAATAAGAGTTGTAGTTTCAGCTGGTGTGAACATTGACTTTACTGGGAATTAAAGGACTTGCCTCTACCTACAGTAGAGGTGCGAATCATCCTCTGGAGGAGTTTTGACTCCGGCTGTGGACACGGCCCGTCAAGTACACCGCTCAACCTCTTTATATAGGAGGGTACGGCTGGTAGTGCAGTGTGCCTTTCTCCCTCCTGCGAGGAGCCAACAACATAAAGGCAGGTAAGGGGGAAAGGATCTGTGGGCTACAAAAAAATAAAATAAAAATGATAATCTTGACCTAGGAGGACGAGGTCCATATGGAGTAGGAGGTTGAAGTGGCGGTGGATGTGGCTGTGTAGGTGGAAGCGGCGGTGGAGGAGGACGAGGTAGCCAACACTGGTTCAAAAATACAACAATGGCTGGGTAAGGCCAGTGATGTGTCGAATGTTCTTTTTTTAGCATAGCACAGTAGAAGACAAATATATAGAAATGGTTTATTTCACACGACTCCAGATATGTATTTCACACTGCAAAATATTTTTTGTAGCCCTAAATGGCGTTTTTTGGAAGACCAAAACACACCCACAGTACGTAACCGCTGAATCGCACAGCTACAGAACTGCAGAAAATGCTATTAAAAAAAAAATGTTGTTTTTTTAGTATAGCACAGTAGAAGAAAACTATTTAGAAATTGTTTATTTCACACACCTCCACATATGTATAACACACTGCAAAATATTTTTTGTGGTCCTAAATGGCGTTTTTTGGAAGACCACAATACACCCACAGTACGTAACCGCTGAATCGCACAGCTACAGAACTGCAGAAAATGCTATTCAAAAAAAATGTTTTTTTTTTAGTATAGCACAGTAGAAGAAAACTATATATAAATTGTTTATTTCACACACCTCCACATATGTATAACACACTGCAAAATATTGTGTGTGGCCCTAAATGGCTCTTTTTGCAAGCGTACATTAAAGACACATTTTTTTTTTTTTTTTTTTTTTTTTTGCCCTAAACGGGTCTTTTTTTGCACGAGCAAAATAAAATGGAATTTTTTTTTTTTTTTGCCCAATGGGTCTTTTGGAAAAGAGCACAATAAAGTGCCTTTTTTTTTGTCCTAAATGGATCTTTTTACAAGAGCAGAATACACCCACAGTATGGAAACGGTGTATCTCTCAACGTAATATATGCAGTGCTGGTGCACTGAGCTTGCAGATAAAAGGTAGATTTTCTCTGACACTGGGCTCATAGCAGTGTAAAAAGACTGCACTGCAACACAAACAGGTAAACCTATGCAGATCGCTGAGTTATATCTCTGAATCTGGACTCCTATTCCTATATAATATATCTCTCTCCCTAAAAGCAAAAAACAGGAACCTGGCCCTACACTACACTGTCTCTATCTTTTCCCTCAGATTCCAGAATCAGGACTAACTCATGTATTTTTCTATCTCTCCCTAAAAGCAGCAGCAGCAGACTAGATCCTCTCCCTATCTATTCTGAAGCAGAGTGACGTGTGTGCTGTGTGCCTCTAGCTTATATAGAAGCTGGGTCACATGTTGCACTGACCAATCACAGCCATGCCATTACTAGGCACGGCTATGATGGCCTCTAAGGGCACACCAGCTAATAAAAAGGTGATTGGCTGGCCCCTGAAGCATTTCTAAATGCGTAATTAGATTGCCGAACCCAAACCCGGACTTTTGCGCAAAGTCCGGGTTCGGGAAAAAGCTAAAGTTCGGTACGGACCCGAACTTTACAGTTCGGGTTCGCTCAACACTATTGCTAACTAAAAGTAGCATTTGCTTACTAAACAAATGGAAAAATTACTGCCTATGGAGTAAGCTACAAAAGCATTAACTATCTTGCATGACCACACAATGTTCTAATTAGATGAACCAAATTAAAGTGGGCGATTACTAAAAAAGTCTTCAGGGCCCTTGAAAACACTGTTTAAAGCCCACTGCTTGGTTGGAGTGCCACTCCATTGTGGGCCTCAAAGTAATCACACCATACAGTTATGATCCCATACAGCAATGCACAAGCAGCTCACTGTGCACCTAGGAATGCAGCTACTTCCAATAGCAAACACTTCTCAGTGGTGTCATTGCAAAAAGGAAAGTGGCATGCAGAAGATATTGAATTCTTAGCAGAGTCCAACAATGAAGCAGCATTAATTTTTCAAATATGAGCATTTTGAAAATATTGCATTCTGTTTTGTATGCATTTTTGAGGAATTTTAGAGCATATTTTGAGCACTATAAATAATTAAAAAAAGTGGTGCTGGCTGATTAATAACAATCAGAAATTCATTAAATAAATCTAAAAAACAAGTGCATTATTAATGATGTCAATCAAATTATTATGTGCAAACACAATGATTATTCGTGCATATCGAGAGAGTGACCAAATATTAAGTAATTGAATACAAAAGAAAGTCTATATTAAGTACATTCAGAATTTTTTTTTAAAGTGCGCACGCTCCCAGTGCTAAGTGCTCAAATCTCATAAAGTGCTCCACCAGTGCTGAAAGATGTATTATCCTCTTACCAGATAATTATGATCTCCAGATTATAAGAGATCATAATAGGCATAGGGTTCAGATGTATCCTTAGGTAGCCAATCTCGTTCTAACAACAATGCTGGTCTTAATATATCAGTACACAATAGTGAGCTTCCCAATCTCCAAACATTCATATCTGGACTCGCTGAAAGCCAGAAATCAGCCCTCCCTTTCTCTCTGGAAATGGCGATTGTATCTTCCAACTATCGATATTCACTTCCCCTGTGTCATGTTGAGCAAATGGGTAGTCGACTATAGATCAATAATTTAAATTGTCTCCATTAGAGCTTCTCCTTTCACTGACTGTGGAATTGTGGGATTATATTGGCACATTATTAGTTGTATGATATGCATGATTAATCATTGTGTTTGCACATATTAATTTGATTGACATCATTAATAACACACTTGTTTTTTGGATTTATTTCAAGAATGTCTGATTGCTATTTATTAGACAGTGCAACCTTTTTCTTTTTTATTTATAGTTTGTTTTATCCTGTATTCAGGACTGTAAAAAATAGGATTTTTATAACAGCTTACCTGTAAAATCCTTTTCTTGGAGTACATCACGGGACACAGAGCGGCATAGTCATTACTATGTGGGTTATATAGATACCTTCAGATGCTGGCACTGGCAACTTCCAAAACCAGAAGTACCCTCCCCTATATAAGCCCCTCCCATCCAGGAGTACCTCAGTTTTGTAGCAAAGCAATAAGTGTCCCCAAAAGAGGGGTGGGAGCTCTGTGTCCCGTGATGTACTCCAAGAAAAGGATTTTACAGGTAAGCTGTTATAAAAATCCTATTTTCTTTCTCGTACATCACGGGACACAGAGCGGCATAGTCATTACTATGTGGGATGTCCTAAAGCAATGCCCAATGAGGGGGGGGGGGATACACCATACATAAGCTGAGCGCTATCAGACATGAGGATCTTTTGCGGCCTGCAACACACTGCGCCCAAAGGCGACATCCTCCTGACTTCTAACGTCCACCTGGTAGAACCTAGTAAACGTGTGTACTGAAGACCATGTTGCGGCCTTACAGATTTGAGCCAGGGAGGCCTGGTGATGCACTGCCCATGAAGTTCCAACTGCTCTCGTGGAGTGCGCCCTAACTTTGAACGGAGGCGGTCTCCTTCTCAAGCCATAGGCTTGCATTATGACCTGGATTTCCTGTCGAATCCACTTGGCTAAAGTAGATTTTGACGCTGCCTGACCCTTTCTGGGGCCTTCCGGCAGAATAAACAAAGTATCCGTTCTGCGAATCTGAGCAGTGGCTTTTAGATAAGCTTTAACTGCTCTTACTACATCCAAAGAATGTAATAAATTTTCCTCTACTGAACTAGGTTTGGGGAAAAAAGAAGGAAGAACCACATCTTGGTTCAACTGAAACCTCGATACCACCTTCGGAAGAAAGGTTGGATGAGGACGTAACACTACTCTGTCCTTATGGATAACCAGATATGGCTCCCTACAGGACATAGCGGCTAATTCCGACACTCTTTTAGCCGAACAAATGGCTACTAGAAAAATCTATTTCCTGGTGAGAAGAACCAGGGAAATATGCTGTAATGGTTCAAATGGTTGTTTCTGTAGAACCGACAGAACCAGGTTTAAGTCCCATGGACATATGGGAATATTAACCGGAGGGCTAATACGCATCACTCCTTGTATAAAGGCTTTGACTAGTGAATGCGAAGCCAAGGGCCTCTGAAAAAATATTGACAAGGCCGAAATCTGACCCTTGATAGTACTCAAGGCAAGCTTCCTATCTACAGCCCACTGTAGGAAGTCCAGAATCCTACCTATTACGTACTTTCGTGGATGCCATTTCTTGGCCTCACACCAGGCGATGTACGCCTTCCAGATTCTATAGTAGATCTGCCTGGATACCGGCTTCCTGGCATTGATCATGGTAGATACCACAGGATTAGAGAGACCTCTCTTTTTTAGAATGTGGGCTTCAATAGCCAGGCCGTCAAACCTAGGGCTGGTAAGGAAGGGTGGTATATCGGTCCTTGCGAAAGCAGGTCCGGACGATGTGGGAGGGTCCAAGGACTCCCCACAGACATTTTTACAATCTCCGCGTACCATGCTCTTCGGGGCCACGCTGGAGCCACCAGAATCACTGGTTTCTTTTCTACCCTGATTCTGCGGAGTAATCGAGGTAACAATTGTGGCGGTGGGAATGCATATATCAGCTTGAACTGATCCCAAGGGAACACTAGGGCATCCGAGCCGCAAGCTAGGGGATCCCTTGTCCAAGAGACAAACCTGTCCACCTTTGCGTTGAATCTGGATGCTAGCAGATCTACATCCGGTGTTCCCCACCGCTGACATATTGTCCGAAAAACCTCGGGGTGAAGGGACCATTCCCCTGGGCATAATTGTTGGCGACTTAGAAAGTCCGCCTTCCAATTCTCCACTCCTGGAATGAATACCGCGGATATGGCTGGGACATATCTTTCTGCCCATTTCAGGATGCAATTTACTTCCCTCTGGGCTGCACGACTCCTGGTGCCACCCTGATGATTGATATATGCCACTGCCGTGGCATTGTCTGATTGAATTCTGACAGGGGACCCTTGGAGTTTGGATGTCCATGCTACTAGGGCATACCGGGCTGCTCGTATCTCTAAGAGATTGATGGGCAGGGCCTTTTCTGCATCCGACCATCTGCCCTGGAGAGACCATTGCTCCAGTACTGCTCCCCAGCCTATAAGGCTGGCATCTGTAGTGACCACCTTCCAAGAAATCGGACTGAAGGATTTCCCTTTTTCCAGATTCTGGGGAACCAACCACCAACGGAGGCTCTTGCGAAGGGGACAAGGACATTGGTAAGTCTAGGGCCTGAACTTTCTTGTTCCAGGCTGCCAGTATGGCCCTTTGCAAATTCCTTGAATGGAATTGACCGTAGGGTACTGCTTCGAATGATGCCACCATTTTTCCCAGCAGCCTCATGCACAGGCGTATGGACGGCTGTCTTTTTGTACCCACTAAGTGGATCAAATCTCTCAAAGACAACACCTTTTTTCGAGGCAAGAATATTTTCCTCTGGCCTGAATCTAGCCTTAGCCCCAAGTATTCCAGACTTTTGACTGGTTTTAGGGCTGACTTGTCTCGGTTGATAATCCAACCGTGAGATTCCAGATACTTGATTGTCTTGTGAACGACCACTTCTAGTTTTTTCACTGAGTGGTCTATCAGCAACAAGTCGTCTAGATATGCCATTATCGTTACACCTTGCGTTCTTAGATTGGCCAATAATGGGGCCAGAATTTTTGTGAACACTCGTGGTGCTGTGGCCAGACCGAAGGGTAAGGCTCTGAACTGAAAATGGTGCCCTTCTACTGCAAAGCGTAGAAATTTTTGGTGGACTGGAAAAATGGGAATGTGCAAATAAGCATCTTTGATGTCGATCGAGGTTAACCATTCCTCCCCTTGTAGGGCAGTGGCCACCGATCGGATTGACTCCATCCGGAAAGTCCTGATATGCAGGAATTTGTTTAGCCCTTTTAGATTTAATATGGGCCTCACGTCCCCGTTTGGCTTCGGGACTGTAAAGAGGTTTGAGTAAAACCCGAACCCCCATTCTTCCAGGGGAACCTCCATAATTACTCCTTGGAGCAATCGTTGTTCTAGTGCCAACAGGAGGGACTCTCTCTTCCGGGGATCCCTTGGCACGTTTGACCTCATAAAATGGGAAGGAGGAGAGTCTTTTAACTCCAATCTGTATCCCAGACTTACTGCGGAGAGCACCCATCTGTCTCTGATCGTGTCCCGCCAGGTCTCTGCGAACAACTGGAGTCTTCCCCCCACCCGATTGAGTGGGGGCAACCCTTCATGCATTTGACTTTGGGGGAGGTTTTGTACCTCTCCTGACCCAGGGTTTCTTATTACCCTGCGATTGTCCCAGATTTTTACCCCCGGGATTTGACCGAGGAGGCCGTCGGAACTGTTTCACAGCCGATGCCCCAGGGACTGGAGAAGCAGGCCTCTTAAAAGAGGGACCTCTAACTCTGTTTTTAACCGGCAAGAGTGTACTTTTACCGTTGGAAATTTTCTGGATATATTTGTCCAGGTCTTCCCCGAATAAGCGTTCACCATGAAATGGGAAGCTAACCAGCAATTTTTTACAGGGAGCTTCAGCAGACCAGTTTTTGAGCCATAGAAGCCTGCGCATATGTACTACAGACAGTGTAAGGTGGGAGGCCTGATGGATTGAATCCTTTATGGCGTCAACCGCAAAGCATAAGGCTCTAGGTAGATCAGCTAGGGCAAGGGCCTGCTGATCTGGCAAGTCCCTTAAGACCTGTTTCAACTGATCCTTCACTGCTTGGCAGACCCCAATAGCTGCCACTGCTGGTTGTGTGGTTGTGTCACCAAGCCTGCTGTAGAAAAAGCAGATTTTAATAAGGACTCCAATTTTTTATCTATTGGGTCCTTGAACATTTGGACATTGTCCACTGGACATGTCAGTGATTTATTCACACAAGAGATGGCTGCGTCCACTGTAGGGACCCTCCATTTTTTGATGAACTTATCCTCCATGGGATAGACCACCGGAAATCTCTTGGGGGGAGTAAATATTTTATCAGGATGTTCCCAATCCTGGTACATGAGCCCTTCCAATAAAGGGTGAAGTGGAAAGGAACAGACAGTCTGGGGAGCTTTTAGCGACCCCAGCGAGGAGACAGTAGTGGTTGATGGTTCCGCAAGGTGCATTTTAAATGCTGATCGGACCATGTTAGTCAAAGACTGAACCCATAATCTTTCAGCTTGAGATGCTGAGAAAGGTTCCTCCACTGTTGATTCCTCTATAACAGAATCAACCTCCTCCTGATCCCCTTCAGGCAGGTCGATCCCTGTATGGGACTGTTGCTCCGCTAACAGGTACTCTGAAGGAGGAGACGGAGATCGGGCGTGCTTTCCCTGTGACAGGGAGGCAGCGATTAATGTTGACAATCTCTCTTCTAATCCTCCCAGAGCTGAGGAAAAAACCTCCTCTGTTACATACACAGGAGCAGGTGAACTGAGGACAGCCACAGTACCAGGTACTCCTGCGGGGTCTCTACGGTCACTAACCTCTGAATTTTCAGGGGAGACTGGTGCAGCAGAAGCATGCCCAAGATCCTCAGAGCCCGATGGAGACCCCCTTCGCTTCCTGGAAGATTTAGTTCCGGAGCTTCTGGACGGCATATTCCTAAGCCCAAAGCTGAGGTATTCCAGCCGTAATACACCACTTTTACTGAGAATAGTCTAGCACAATTGCTGCTATATAACAGTTGGTGTCTACTAAAGTGCCTTTCTAGGGGATGCCTGCATCAACCGCCTCTGTGTGCCTTTTTACTGTTGCTAGCTCTGTCTGTGCACTTCAATAGCCAGCTGAGATTGTGCCTTTAAACATGCTGGACGCCCGCACATGCGCAGTAGCGCCGCGGCGCACACCGAGCGTCATCCACCCGCTCCGCCCCTTTTTCCAGATCGCCTCTATATAGAGAGGCGCGTGCTCGCGCACAGCGCGCGGGCACGTGCGCCTTCGGCGCCTTTTTTGAAAAAGTAAGGAACTAGATGGGAGCCAATAGAACCAAGTTCCTGAGGGCCCCCACTTACCTTTTCCTCGCCGCAGGACTCTGTTTGGTCCACAGAAGCCCAAACTTCACCTATCACAGCAGGCATTGTAATTAAACCTTCAGGGACCGGGTTCGCAAGGATTCCACTCCCCTGGACCTGTATAGCACCCTGCACAGCAAACATCTTGGTCGTGGGTATGACCAGAGCTCTGGATCCCAGGGTCCAGCCCTCCTAAGAGGGGCATTACATGCAAAACCTTGCTTGTCTCTTGCAAGGCCCGGGTACCGACCGTTTAGCTATGAAGCTTTTTTGGTCGGATCCGGAATAGCTTACTGAGGCCCAAAAGAACCTGTACGCAAGCTCAGTGAAAAACACATGTTACTTCTTGGCCAACACCTTAGACACTGGCAAAAAACTGAGGTACTCCCGGATGGGAGGGGCTTATATAGGGTAGGGTACTTCCGGTTTTGGAAGATGCCAGTGCCAGGACCTGAAGGTATCTATATAACCCACATAGTAATGACTATGCCGCTCTGTGTCCCGTGATGTACGAGAAAGAAAGTGCAGCAGTCTTATTGGAATCTTCTAGCGTGAGGTTTACTATACATTATATTTTGAGCACTGCCTTAGGCTAATATGGCAGGGGAAATCTCTTTTAAAATGTAGCATATGCATTTTTTTGATACTATGTGGCCACTCATTTTTTTGGTGTTTCCAGTGATGGCAAAAGGACTGGACATGAGAAAATGCATTGTGTTATTTGGAGAGTTTTTCTCTCACTTTATGTGTCTTTGATGGGTATCAGATAAAGATGAAAGGGGAAAATGGCAAGATAAACAAAGACAGCAGTTTAGTTGATAAAGTTATCTGTGTATTGCCACAATTGCATGTGTAGGGCCACAGTTGCCTCTGAGGTTCCCATAATGACCACCTTGACACAAAGGGGTTAATTTACTAAATCTGGAGAGTGCAAGATCTGGTGCAGTTTTGCATGGTAGTCAATCAGCTTCTAACTTCAGCTTGTTCAATTTGTTTCTTTGCAGAACTTCACCAGATTTTGCACTCTCCAGTTTTTGTAAATCAACCCCAAAATATTCCTCCTTCTTAGCCCTGTCACTGTGAAGCCAGGCACCTATAGTTTGGCTATACTGTAATTCAGTGGACCTTGCTTTGAGGCTCCAGGTAAGCATATGGTCATAAAACATGCATAAATAAAAGCTGCAACCTCTTAATATTTATGAAAAAAATTGTAATAAAAGCTGGATGTATAACTATATAACCCCAGTTAATGAGTGTCTCACACTTAAAATGTAAGAATTAACCCTTCAACATAAGAGGAAGCAGAATTGCTCAGCATGACTTCCTTGTATGCTTGTAAAGCTGGCAAGCAATTAATAGCAGAAAGCACACTGATAAAATGTGGTTTGTGTAGGTCAGTAGGTTAGCTTTAAAAGGTGCCCAAACTCATCAGTTGCCTATCAGTTTATAGCTTTCAGCTGTAGTTTACTGAACCTTATTTGCATAGGCCTTGGTTTGTGCATGCTAAGGCTCCATGTGAAAGGCCTTAGGCTGGTTTCACACTGGGGCGGTGGCGGTATAGCGCCGCTATTTTTAGCGGCGCTATACCGTCGGGATTGTTGAGCTATTCAGCCGCTAGCGGTGCGGTTTTAACCCCCGCTAGCGGCCAATAAAGGGTTAATACCACCCGCAAACCGCGGCTGCAGCCGCGGTTTGCGGGCGGTATTACCGCGGTATCCCATGCATTTCAATGGGAAGGAGCGGTGGAGGAGCGGTAAACACACCGCTCCTCTCACCGCTCCAAAGATGCGGCTAGCAGGACTTTTTTTACCGTCCTGCTAGCGCACCGCTCCAGTGTGAAAGCCCTCGGGGCTTTCACATTGGAGAGAAAGGAGCCGCTGTTTAGGCTCGGTTTGCAGGTGCTATTTTTAGCAAAATAGCGCCTGCAAACCGCCCCAGTGTGAAAGGGGCCTTAGGCTCGATTCACACTAATGCATGTTGCTTTTGAGCGTTTTTGCCTTGCTTTTTGCGGTGCTTGCCGAGTTTTTCAACATGCGTTTTTACCGCGTTTTTACAGCGATTTGCGTTTTGCGTTTTTTATTTTTTTTTATTAATCTTTATAAATAATTTTTTATTTTTATACATTTCCATAAAAAAAAAAAAAAACACAAATCGCGGCAAAATCGCGGTAAAAACGCATCAAAAACTTGCTACTTGCGTTTTTGATGCAGGTCCATTGACTTCTATTACATGCAAAACGCTGCTTTTTGCATGAAAAAAAGTCCCCGACCCTTTCCAAAAACGCAGAGGTACAAAAATGCATTGATGTGAACATGTTCCATAGGAACCCATGTTAGAAAATTTCCATGCATTTCTGCAAAATGCAAAATGCACCAAAAAACGCATTAGTGTGAATGGAGCCTAACTGCTTGCCAGTACTTAAAGTAGAAGTCAACCCTAACACTAAAATCTCTAAATCTACTTGCATCTACGGTCTAAAACGAACCCATCTAACCCTGTAAAAGAAAAATTCACTATACTTACCTTTTTTGAAGCCACTCCAGTCCCGTCCCACGCTAAGCTGTCAGCGGAGGCTTCTCAGTGTAGGTGGGTGCAGAAGAGACAGCCGACAACGGAAGCCCCATAGTAAGTCTATGTGTGACGTCGCTTTTCATTAATTTCCCTGCTGTCTCCTCTGCAGATCTTCCGCCACTGGAGATCGGACTGGGGTGGCTTCAGAAAAAGTATTATAGCAATTTCTTCTTTACAGGGCAAGATAGGTTTGTCTTAGATTGTGGATGCCTGTATATTTAGAGATTTTAGTGTTATGCCTCGTAGGGATGAGTTTCGAGTTCGAGTCGAACTCATGTTCGACTCGAACATTGCCTGTTCGCCCGTTCGCCGAACAGCGAACAATTTGGGGTGTTTGCGGCAAATTCGAAAAGTCTATGGGAGAAATCTAAAGTGTTAATTTTAAAGGCTAATATGCAAGTTATTGTCCTAAAAAGTGTTTGGGGACCCGGGTCCTGCCCCAGTGAACATGTATAAATGCAAAAAAAAGATTTAAAAACTGAAGTTTTTTCGGGAGCAGTGATTTTAATAATGCTTAAAGTGAAACAATAAAAGTGAAATATTCCTTTTAAATTTCATACCTAGGGTGTGTGTATAGTATGCCTGTAAAGTCGCGCTTGTTTCCCGTGCTTAGAACAGTCCCTGCACAAAGTGTCATTTCTGAAGGAAAAAAAGTCATTTAAAACTCACTCGCGGCTATAATGAATTGTCGGCTCCCGGCAATACATAGAAAAGTCATTAATAAAAAAAAAAAAAAAGCGTGGGGGTCCCCCCAAATTCAATTACCAGGCACTTCAGGTCTGGTATGGATATTAAGGGGAACCCTGCCGCAAAATAAAAAAATAAAAAATGCGTGGGGTTCCCCCAAATATCCATACCAGGCCCTTCAGGTCTGGTATGGATTTTAAGGGGAACTCCACCCCAAATTTTTAAAAAAATGGCGTTGAGTTCACCCAAAAATCCATACCAGACCCTTTATCCGAGCACGCAACCTGGCAGGCCGCAGAAAAAGAGGGGGGACGAGAGAGCGCCCCCCCCTCCTGAACCGTACCAGGCCACATGCCCTCAACATGGGGAGCATGTGTCAAATTGTTTCCGAGCATGCGCGCTTCTTTTCCCGTCGGAAAAGCATACAGACAAACGGTTTTCCCGCTAGGATTTTTTCCTGATGGGAAAAAAGAGATCCTGCTCTCTTTTTTCCGCCAGTTTTACCGTCCATACACACGGTAGGAATTCCCGGCCAAAAGCTCTCATCGCAGTTTTTCCGACGGGAAAACCGGTCGTGTGTATGAGGTATCAGGGTGGACTTCCACTTTAATGTTTGTGGGCTGCCTTACTCCACAACTGACAGCACTGTAATGGTAATTCCACAGATGCCAGCACTGTAGATTTAATTCAGATGTATGTTACTGCTGCTTCATCCTTTTTTTTGGTCATTTAAACATATCAGATTTGGAGTCAATATTGCTACCATAAAACTGGAGACATGGAACTTTAGTTGATTTGTTCTGAACCTTATTATTTAATAACTTACTTTTATCATACTTGATGACATCTTTACATGCCTGGATGTCCTCTTTGGTGCACACAGCAAGCCCCTTGACAGCATACATCGATGTCTTCTGCCCACCTGCCTGTGTATAAAAACAATCATTATCACACAACAAAATGTAAAGCTAAAAGGCATAGCCAATGACCTACACAACTGAGTGTAATAAGCTCTAAATGTGCAATCACACATTATGAAGTTTATATACACATCAATTAGCAGATAAGTCAAAACCATTAGAAAATCTTTCCATGATAACCAAATCTAATAAAACCAATAAAAAACATAATATATATTTGAAGAGATTCTCCAGAGAAGAGGTCATTAATTTGTTGTCCTTAACTCTGAACTTTGTTTTTAATTTTAAGGCTAAGAACATATTTAACAAGTACATAAAATACCTGTTGATCTTGCCAGAAATGCAATATGACTTCCTGAGATCATCTGAAATTACAATCCTATCTATTGTCTGTAAACTACTGATCTCCTCAACCTCCATATAATGGTGATGAAAAAATGCTTTTTGCAGTCCAACAAGGAAGGAGTCGAAAATGTCTAGGCGAGAGATAACATGGAGTGAATTAGTAGCTTTGTGGTGTTATCTGTTAAAGAAGGGTGAATTCTGAAAATGTTACAAAATTGAAGGTGGTAGGATTTGGACAGTGATCAGATGTGGGGCTCCAAAGAGATCAGAGTTCAGGATTACACCTAGCACCCTGGTGTAAGAAAAGGGATTGATGGTTATGATATTAATCTTTAAAACTCAGGTGAGGAGACATGGGAGGGAAAGTATCATGAGCTCAGTTTTGGAAAGATTGAGTTTGAGAAAGTCTATGTCAGTAAATTAGTGATACGTGAGGAGAGTGAAGTGGTGAGCTGAGGAAGAGGGAGATATATTTAGGTGTCATCAGCATAGAGATGGTATTAGAAGCCGTGTAAGGTTATCAAATGACTCAGGGAGGAGATGTAAATAGGAAATAGAAGGCATCCAAGGATGGAGCCTTAGAGAACCCCTATAAAAAGAGGAAGAGGAGAGGGGGAGGTTGAGGTATGGTGACACTGAAGGTGCCCTGCGATGGATAGGACCAGAACCAGGAATAAGCAAAGTTTGAAGGCCAAGGGAATGAAGTTTTTTGAGAATGGAGTGGGTGGTCAACTGTATCAGGCAGAAGAAAGGTCTAATAGTATGAGTATGGAGTAATGGCCAGTGGTTTTAGCAGTTAGTAGGTCTTTAGTGAGTTTTAGGAAGGCAGTTTCTTTGGAGAATTGCAGGCAAAAGCCAGAATGTAAGGGGACATGTTGGGTCTGGTATACATTTTAAGGAGTTTAAGGTGGAACCCCACGCCAAAAACATGGGGTCCCTTGAAAAAAGTGTATCCCGGAGCTGGCTAATATTGCCTGTATTATCAGGAGACACTTTGCAGCACTTGCTGTAGTGGGACTGTTCCCTCCTAGTGCTCAGCCTGGACTCTATGTCATCACATCCTGAAAGCAGAGTGAATAATACCTAAGAATGAAGTAAAGCATCTTGGGACATGTAGTCTGAAAAACCAGGGTTTGCACTCAAGTCGGACTGTATTGGACTACAAGTATCAGCCAGCTGCAGAAGAGAGAACAGAATGCAGGGAGAAATAATATAAAGCCTTTGAAGGGGATGGGATCGCTCTCTTGGGACCACGGCCTAAATCTGCAAGCAGTGACTCTGTGTTAGACTGTGCTGCGGCTGGATTGCTGCCTGTGGTACAGGGAGAGAGAGAGTCATTGCAAGCTGGTGCATCCACTGCCAGCCACATCTGTTCATTCGGCAGCAGCCTGGAGGCTGCCCTCATCACACCCACTCCAGATCCAGCTGGACAATTGCTCGGTGTGAAGCAGAGTCAAGCGCTGTCCCCAGACTCTGCAGGGGCCTGCTGTGGAGCCCTCACATAATCTTCAACACTGAAGGTCACTGGGATTGGTGAGGGGGCAGTTGCCCATTTTTTGTACACCAAAGGACACTGCATGCAGACACCGTTGCCTTAATTATTTCACCAAGCTTGCAAAGGGATTCTTGTTACACTTTAATCCACACTGAGAGAATCTAGTGTACATCTTGTTTGCCAGGACTCATTGTGCATTGGTATACATTTTAAGGAGTTTAAGGTGGAACCCCAATGCCAAAAGTATGGGGTCCCTTTAAAAAGTGTAGCCAGGAGCTGGCCAATATTGCTTGCATTATCAGGAGACACTTTGCAGCACTTGCTGCAGTGAGACTGTTCCCTTCTAGTGCTCAGCCTGGACTCTATATCATCACATCCTGAAAGCAGAGTGAATAATACCTAAGAGTGAAGCAAAGCATCTTGGGACATGTTTTCCGAAAAAACAGGGTTTGCACTCAAGTCGGACTGTATTGGACTACAAGTATCAGCTAGCTGCAGAAGAGGGAAAAGAATGCTGGGAGAAGAAATATAAAGCCTGGGAAGGGAAGGGATCCCTCTCTTGGGAACACAGCCTCAATCTGCAAGCAGTGACTGGTATTAGACTGTGCTGCGGCTGGGTTGCTGCCTGTGGTACAGGGAAAGAGAGAGTCATTGTGAGCGGGTGTGGGTTCATCCACTGCCAGCCACATCTGTTCATTCGGCAGCAGCCTGGAGGCTGCCCTCATCACATCCACTCCAGATCCAGCTGGACGGTTGCTCTGTGTGAAGCAGAGTCAAGCGCTGTCCCTCGAGCCAGACTCTGAGGGGCCTGCTGCAGAGCCCTCACACCACTCTTCAACACTGAAGGTTGCTGGGATTGGTGAGCTGGCAGTTGCCCATTCTTTGTACACCAAAGGACACTGCATGCAGACACAGTTGCCTTATTCATTCCAGCAAGCTTGCAAAGGGATTTTTGTTACACTTTAATTTAACTGAGAGAATCTAGTGTGTACATCTTGTTTGCCAGGACTCATTTTGCACATTTTAAATAGCTAGCTGAAGACTCAAGCCTTTCCTCCAAGCCTTCCTCTTCAAAGGACTACAGCAGTTACGGTGCATCCATTAAGGGCGCACGGGTGCCGCCCACTTTCTCCAGCCACCCCCTCTGTGTAAAATGGATAGATTCGTGGATTGCATGAATCTATCCATGGCCGCTGTAGCTAACCCCTCTTTAGTCTTCCGGCCCCTTTTCTGACATTGGGAGCCTGAATTCCAGCGGCGGGGGAGGTTTTTTGAAGCACCTGATTAGAGCCGTAGGCTCCAATAGGCTTCAAAAATGGTGAACTGCGAGCGCAGAGCATTCCGCAAGCAGTTCACGCAGGTGGGTTAGCAAAGCAAATGAATATTTGCTTTGCTAACACTGAACCGCCTCTTAGCCAATCAGGATGCACGGATCTAATACCCATCACATGATTGGCTGAAGGCACGAGTGCCCTGATTGGAGGCCTAATGGAACAGAAGAATGGGAGGACAGAGAGCCATGGAAGACACAGGAGCTCGCCACCGTCACCTGCTGCATGTCCCACAGCTCGCCACCGTCATCCGCCACCAGGATGGGGCAAGTGTGTGCCGGTCAGACGGCGAGTGGGGGGGTCACAGAGGCTGCATATGATGGACACACAGGCTACATATGATGGGTCACAGAAGCTGCATATGATTGGCACAGGCTGCAAATGATGGGCACAGAGGCTACATATGATGGGCACACAGCCTGCATATGATGGGCACACAGGCTGCATATGATGGGCACAGAGGCTGCATATGATGGGCACAGAGGCTGCATATGATGGGCACAGAGGCTGCATATGATGGGCACAGAGGCTGCATATGATGGCACAGTGACTGCAATTGATGGCACAGTGACTGCAATTGATGGCACAGTGGCTTCAATTGATGGCACAATGAGGCGGCAATTCATGGGGTTTTTTTTCAGTATTTTTTGGAAGTTTTCAGTTTGTTTGCGCCCCCCCCCCCCAAAGATTTTGAGAACCAGCTGCCACTGGACTACAGAATATTCACCCCCACAGGGGATAAGAACATTTTGTGCCTACCTAGGCCCATACAGTAACCAATGACTCTTTGTTAGAGAATAGGTGTAAGAAATTTAACATGTTTGTTTAGTGTGAATTTAGAGTTTGCACACTACTGGGGCTGTGGTGTCAGGGGATAAAAGGGAGAGGTTTGACAGAAGCCTAGTTACTCCTCTACCCTTTTTGGCCTGTAGCTATAGACTCTATACATGGGTAAATTATGCTGATTATATGTTTTGAAGTGTTATAATTGCCTATTTCTTAAATGGTCTTGCCACCAAGTTTATTGACCGTGTCTTATCTATTGCATGTTACAAACTCTTTGTTACTGAATTCACTGCCATTAATCTGCCTTTAAATTCTTTGTTTATAACAGAAATGTCAGAACCCTGAGTGTCAGAGGTATCGGAGGATTTGTAAGGTCAAGGCAACCAGTGGGGTACAGAACTTTGAGCGGCCCTCACGGGGGTAGTGCTACAAAAGTATACCAGATCCTTATCCAAGAATGAAGCCTGGGAGCCCAGGAAAGAAGGAGATCAGCCTGCGGCTTCCCCCTCTTAGGCCATATCAAACCAAATGCCCTTATCATAGAGGGGTAACTTGTCAGGGGAAACTCCCTGGCAAAGCACCTTATCCCCAAGTTGATGAGGACAAAGACCCCCTCACTACAACGTTTACCCAGTGGCTGTGGGTGTCTGTGGACAAATTGAAATCTGGGACCCCCGTTAACAATAAGTGGTCATCTGGATACCAGCCCCTCCCTATGTGAATTCACATAAACATGCCAATAAACACACTTTTTTGTCAAGTCCTTTAAAAAAAATTATATGATGTACATCCATTGCCAATCACATCATCCATCAATGCAGAGCCACATCAATCACGAGAAAAAAAATCCTGCTGACCGATGGACCTATCTGATCCCCTGGCTGACTGGACATCTCCCTGAGCCACACTGCTAAAAGTAAACAAAGGAGCGGTGTTCTGTCTCTCCAGTCTAATGGCCCGTACACATGATCCGAATATCGTACGACAGATTGTATGACTTTTTTCGCTTAATAGTCGCAAGTAGAAATTGAATAGGTTACTAAAGTCACGAAAATTCTCGTACGACAGAAAAAAAAAATCGTAAGTGATGTCATGTGTTGTAATGTATTTGTATTGTATTTTCGGACGACAACTATACTGACTAAACGAAAATCGTACAATCTGGTATCATACAAGGAAAATTTTTGTGCTTGTCTGATCGAATAATATCGGATGAACTGTCGTGATCGGCTCTGGAAAGTAGTGTACACATGATCTGAAAATCATACAATTCTTCCTTGGACGATCGTTTTCGTCCAATATTCGGATCGTGTGTACGGGCCATAAGCACTGAACGTATGATCTCCATAACTGATCCCATTGTGGTAGGATAGCTGTAAATTACATTCTGAGTAGAATTAGCATACAGTCACTCAATCCAAATGACATCTTACAGATCGTAGAAAGCTTTAATTAAAAACTTGTGCAGATTTTTAGAGATGAACTTCAAAAAAATTATAGTATGTGTATCTCCAGCAATTACATGGGCTCAGAACAGAAACTAAGACACACTGAAAAGAGGGTGGGACCAGCTATACAGAGCATCGTCCATCTACAGAGTGAGAAAAGGACAAATTATTTAAAGATAAACAAACAACAAGGCATGTGTAACACAATAGGTGAGCTCTCCTGAGCAATGTCATTGACCAAACATGGCCACAGTCAAATTTGGTCAGTGTCAGTGCCAGAATATGGCCAGGTGGCTATTTTTTGTTAGGGATGATACACTAACCCTGCCTCTTTGTTTATATGGCTGAGGATGCCCAGCTAGTAAATGATTGGGGTTTAGTGATGTCAATGGTCACAAAGGTGATAGTGTTAAGATGAACAACAAAAAAAGCCAAGTTCATTCCAGACACAAGAACTTTGAGCTCATCCCCACTCACGAGCACGGCTATGTCTTTTGAGACTCCTGGTGTCATCCATTTGCCAAGATTGTAGTGGATGGGACAAAGAAGAGCTGTGGCCTTCTGGAAGTCTGATCCCTGATTTAAAATGAGCTGCTATCTGGCTCCCACACCAGTGTGTCAGGTCTAGGTTTAGGGGGTTACAACACTTTCTTTGTCAATAATCCAGCACATGACACAATACAACTTTTGTCTTTATAAACTAATTAAAAAAAATAGCTTGTTGGAAACAATTTAAAACTTTTTAGGCACTTGCATATCTATATAAAATTATATACAATTAGACATATATAACAATAAAGGTTTATTCCATAATATATTTTGTTAATACAGTCTGTCTCATGTTTCAGAATTCACTCTTGGCAGCCTTTTAAATTACCGTAATTAATTATGCATTTCATCTTGGTGGGTTGTTTACCAGAAGTGCATTGCTCCCAGTTATGTACAGCATCACTGTATGATATAAAACCCTCCAGGCCTTCTCCATTAATACACTGCAATGACTAACAAGCCTAAAGTCATCTCATTAAGGGTATGATAAATAGTCAGTCAATGTACTGTATACCGTAACTCAAAATTAGAAGGATGTTATTGTCTCTATTTTATTTCTTGTTATTTTGTAATGTATTTTACCTTCAGTATTTTGAGGAGTTTTTTTACAATTCCTTGCTGTACTGAAAGGCCCACTGCTGCAGTGCATTGCGGAAGAATCCTGCTAAGAATGCCCACTGATCTCTGCAAAAGACAATAAAAAAAAATTATATTCTCATTTGTATGCAGATTATTAAAACAAAACACACACAACAGCATATATAGATTTCCCAATCTGTCAGATAATCTCTGCAGACAATAACAAGTACTTTTGCCAATCTTTTTATTACTCTCTAGTTCTATATGGCACACTTATTTTTAGGTGTGCTACTTTTAATCAAGTACACTTTAAGGGTTTGTAAATAATTTAGTTAAACACAAAAAAGTTATTGGCCGCACATAACCAATTTTATTGTTTTTACACATTTCTTCTCGGTTTGCCTCTCTGCCTTCTTATAAATGATTTGCTGTTGGGATAGCCTTTAGCTGCTTTGATAGGTCAACATGTTCCTTTGTCGTTCATGTGCAGCACTTTTCATGACTATAGTGAATGATTGCCCATTTAGGCTGGCCAAAGAACAACTCTTTTAAATAAAGTGGAACTGCATCCTTTTATCCATTACATTTAAAATTGTCACCACCTTAGCCTCTATTTAGAACTGCAGTAGACAGGGTGCTGTACATATGTTCAGCTCAGGGTATTCCTTGAATGTAAAGCCTCGAACACACGGTCGGTATTCTCGGCAAGAAACGACAAGAAAACTGCTGGGAGAGCTTTCTTGCCGAGAAAACCGTGCGTGTGTACGAGGCTTTCAGGTTTCTCGTCGGGAAATCTGCCCAGAATCTCGACGAGAAAAATAGAGATCCTGCTCTCTATTTTCTTGTCGGGATTCTTGTCGGCCTGTTTCCCCGACGAGAAACCAGAGCGTGTGTATACTTACCTGCCTCCATGGAAACCCGCGCATGCTCGAAATGACTTTGACGCATGCGCGGTAGCTTCCAAGGCATAGGTAGGGTGAAGCAAGATGGCAGCGACGGCATCGAATGTGACAAGCGCATGCTCGTCGTAGTCGATGACGTCACCACGTTCGTGCCATTCAAAAGAATTGCGGTTCTTTTGAATTGTACGTGTGTACACTCGGCCGGCACAAGATTCTTGTCAAGAATCTCGTCAGGAAAAACGACTTGTATTTTCCTGACGAGATTCTCAGGCCGTGTGTACTAGGCTTTACAGTTTTGAGAAACAGTTAAGTTTGTGGGTTCAGTTCTGCTTTAATATTAAGTTCACCTTTTCCAGAAAGTAGCCTATTCTGTCGAGGAGCTCCAGTAGATAGTAATACCTTCACGACCTTTTGTGACTTTGACATGTGTTAGTAAAACCGTACATATCATCACAACTACTTTGTGCATCCAGGTGGATTATGGAAAGAAAAAAAACTGCGCTAATGCATAAAAAAGAAGCTGCAACAACAAGTGTTATACAACACCAGGCAAATAATACAAAGAAAAAAGTTGCGCTAAATTGAACGTGACACCTGAGTGACACCTAAGTGACATATAATAAAGAATATAAAATATCACCAGTACGGCAACTGATGAATAAATATATATATAAATGAGCACAGCGGCTCACACAATAAATGAATAACACATATATTTAAATATAAGTGATACAAACACGTGATGGAGAGTCACTAGTTGTGAGTGATCCATAAACCATCAAGAAATATCTATAAACAAAAAAAGTCCCAAATGCAGTCCAAACACAAAAAGTTCTTATACATATATGCATAGTGCTCCTTCACCGTGCTGGTTATGATCCATTCATGTTGCACCCAGATCTAGTGTTGAATAGGACAGCCTCCACCAATAAAAATACTGCCTCTTACCGAAAGAGATGGATCCCTTATCACAGGGGATCAGAGAAAACCTGTGGCTATTCCCCAGCCAAGGGTATGGGGCAAGCAGCGTCTCTTATCCAGAAGGTCAGCAGCTCTCAGCGGTAGAAACCATAAACCCCGTAAATAAGGAGAAGGAATATACCATAGTGTAAAACCTTTAGCACATTTATTAAAAGAAAAGACGAATGCACACTTACATATATGCAGATAAAAACGAGCGAAAAAGATAAGCCGGCCGGCTCTAAGTGTAAAGCAGCCCGTATGTCTCCGGGTAGCGTGGGCGTGATGACGTCAGAACGTAGCTCCTCCCTATGCGTTTTGTCATCAAAAGACGTGTTCACGGGATACGGGCGGCGTTCTGACGTACCGCTCTAAATAACCATCTCAATCAACCAAGCCTCGATGTGAACTGCGGGATGTCAGAGCACCGCCATTTTGACTGAGGGAAAGGTACCGCTAGATACTATGGAAGAGTTGGCAAACCCAAAGTAAATAGCGGATGGTGTGCAAAAAAAAACGGATACAAAGTATCATGATTGTGCATGAATTATTAAAAAGATAAAGGCCACAAACGATCTCATATTGCCAATTGATGTTGTAGGAAATATAAGTTAAAACTCTATTACTTAGAAATTAGGAACAAAGAGGGCCTCATCAGTTGGAATAGACGAACTGACTCCAACTATCGGCATCCAGGGCCAATCATTTACAGCGTTCTCCGCATAGCGATTACATGTGAGCGGCCATGATATACTGCAAGAGCCAACAGCATCCCATTGCTTTCAATGGGGCTGCTTCCCATAGATAATCACCAGGACCCCTCGCTAAGGTTCTTGCAGGTACACGCTGTTGGGCCAAGATGCAGCTGTGACTATGGCCTTAGAGAACCATACAAACAACTTTTATGATTATTTTTTAGTGACCTGAGAGACACTTTGCTATAAAATAACAATTTAGGAGTAATGCCCCATACACGCAAGCAGTTTTCCTGTTGGAAAAAGTCAGATGAGAGCTTTTGGTCGGGAATCCCGACCATGTGTATGCTCCATCAGACTTTTTCCAACAGGAAAACTGCCAAAACCGGCCGTCAAAAGATAGAGAGCTGGTTCTCTTTTTTCCCGTCAGGAAAAAAACTGATCGGAATTTCCTATCGTGTGTACAAATTTCAATCCGCAAAATTTCGACGCATGCTCGGAAACAAATTGATGCATGCTCAGAAGCATAGAACTTAATTTTCTCGGCTCGTCGTAGTCTTTTACGTCACCGTGTTCTTGGCAGTCAAAAGTTCACCAAACTTTTGTGTGACCGTGTGTATGCAAGGCAGGCTTGAGAGGAATTCCGTCGGAAAAACCATCAGTTTTTTTTCAGACGGGAAAACCGCTCATGTGTACGATAAGAGCTTTTCAAATGTATAAATATGGCATAATAACTTACAGTGAGAATCATCCCATCTTTACAACAAAGTAGAGATAAACATTGTGTGCTAATAACAATGCCTCGCTCCTAAAAAAAAAAATATATATATATTAATGAACATTTATGTCAATAGATAAAGCCAACAACACAAAAGAAAGAAACAATAAAGGGCTATTTGTGTAGACTAACAATACAAAAACTTTCCACTTAGGAACAAAAAGTTTCAAATACATTTCAACGATTAAAGATATGTTCAGAACATTTTGACTCTTTGTTTCAGTGACCACGAGAGAGAATTGTACATAACAAAAGGTTCAGGAATAAAACCTTTTTGAATTAATGAATGACATAAATATTAAATGACAATGAGAATGATCCACTCTTTACAGCAAAGTACAGATAAACAATAAGTGCTTAGAACACCACAAAGGATGAAAAGCATATAGAATTTATTTTGTATGTTGGCATTACTAGGACTTTCCACTTCATGATCATGAGCTTAAAGAACATTTCGTAGGAAAAAGACTCGGATATAAAGCATTGGTATGGCTAATGGGGTTGCAGAGGGTCAGGGTAGCAACAAGACCAGTCTTCTAGAGTGCTTTGTAGAGCTCCTGTACATTCAGATTCTTAATATTAGATCTATAGATAGGCAAACATGTATACCTCAAGATGTTTCACTCATCCATCCATCTCATAGATCACTATTCAATCATAGCAGCTGTAGTAATGACTTTTATGACTGGAAGAGACAGGTGGAAAGGGCAGGCATAGTAGGGCACTCTTGATGAGTATCTGTTACCTCTCCTCTATTAAATGGAGGGGGAAGAGGAGAAAGGCAGGCAAAGATTTCAAAGCAGACTGGGGTTTCAAGATGTACTGTTCGAGCTCTTTTGAAAAAGCACAAAAAACAGGCAACGTCGCGGAACATAGACACAATGGTCGGCCAAGGAATCTGTGATTGTAAAGCGATTGTAAATGATCCTTGTGAAAGAATCCATTCAGTTTAAAATAGAAATGAGAGACAAACCATTTGTCTATAGATATTAAAAAACATTATAAATAACTTTTTTTCTCTTTTTTATAAGTGATTTTATTCCCTCTGTTCTCAGCTGCATAAGAGCTGGGGGGAGGAGAAGCAAAAGCACACTAAGCTTTCTGGGTAAGGCTGTGTAGGGGGGGGCATGTCAGGACAAGTCTGATCATTGAAGGAGAGCAGGCTGAGTTCCCAGCATAGCTAGAGAACTGAATACTGTGTTCTCCTGCTTAGAGTGGTCAGTATTTAATATAAAATCAGAGGGAATGGCAGGGGTGGCGCTCAAGAGCTGAAGCACATGTCTGTCACACCCACTGCTACACTAACCACTCTCTGCCCCCAGATCAAAAACAAGCTCGGCGGCATTAGGCCTGTTTAAATTTATCTGCGCTGAAAGAACCTCAAACACTACACATCTAGCACCTACCTATGGTAGAATGTGCTACAACAGTTTGAAGCACCAAATTATTAATAAAAAGGATGCTATAGAAGAACAGAAAATGGATGGGTCTAAGGGCCAAATGATGTTCTACCCCTACTTGAAGAAATAAAATAACATGGCCGACCAAAAAAAAAAAAAAAAGTAGAAAACCCCAGAGACTAGTGAAATTTTTTTTTCCACATTTAATAATAAACCTTGCGGGAAGTAGCTTTCAAGCATAGCTAGAATAACTAAATGTGAAATGCCCCTGTCTCTTAGAAACTGGGATTCAATTGACAGGTTGTCAAAGTCACGGAATGAGAAGCAGGATGGAAGACTGATCCTTGAGATAAACAATCTGTCCTACTTAGGAGAGTTCACTGAGTGTCAGCTAACAAATGAACACAAGTGAAAAAAAAAAAAATATACATAAAATTGTGAAATTAAATACAAAACCACCACAATTGTGTGCTTGCACTCAGTAGTGAATGAATACATAAATACAATAAATGCAAATAGTCCATTAATATTGTGTATCAGCCACAATGGAGAAAGTGAGTCAAGACATGCGTGCTTCAATTCAAATGCATCTGCGGAAAAAACTGCTCCACCACCTGTTCAAACTGCCTCTTATATCATAGAAAGACCTCTACAATGGTAAGGTCAAACATGTCCTTTCCAGATCCCTGGGTATTAGCACTGTCACTGTTTCACATGATGAAACGCGTCAGCCAGCAGAGCCACGTGACATCCTCATGCCGGAAGGCGGCAAGCGGCCATCTTACCTGTTCTGGTCTATGAATGTCCATGCTTAAGGGGGAAATTTGCATGCAATTTAAACAGATGATTTGTATTCAGTGCACTGGATTATAGAGCGCATCTCCTTTGGTAATTTTTTTTTTTTTTATTAGTAAAATAGCAAAGCGGTATTATCTACTACACTATGAGAGTTTTTATTCTATATACCTATTGCTGAGTTGGAAGGCAATAGTATTGTGAAGTGGAGTGTAACCAGGTTCTGGAGCTCTTGAAGTGTCTTTTGGAGTATTCCTGCAATGATAATACCCAGGGATTTGGGAAGGCTATGTCTGACCTTACCATTATGAGGGTCTTTCCATAAGGTAAGAGGCAGCTTGAACAGATGGCAGAGCACCTTTTTCCGCACATGCATTTGGATTGAAGCGTGCATGTCTTGATGCACTTTCTCCATTGTGGCCGATACAATGTGTGTTGTCCCAGTGAGCCCTTTCCTCATACAGTTAGAAAAAAAATCACTGATCACCGCCATTACTAGTAAAAAAAAATAATTATATATATATATATATATATATATATATATATATATATATATACACATACATATACACACACACACACACACACATATACAGTCATAGCCTAAATTGTTGGCACCCCAGAAATTTTAATAGAAAATCAAGTATTTCTCACAGAAAAGTATTGCAGTAACACATGTTTTGCTATACACATGTTTATTACCTTTGTGTGTATTGGAACAAAACAAAAAAAGGGAGGGGAAAAAAGCAAATTGGACATAATGTCACACAAAACTCCAAAAATGGGCTGGTCAAAATTCTTGGCACCCTTTCAAAATTGTGGATAAATAAGATTGTTTCAAGCATGTGATGCTCCTTTAAACTCACCCGGGGCAAGTAACAGGTGGTGGCAATATAAAAATCACACCTGAAATATCCATAAATGTCATACATCTGTCCCCTATTTTGTAGATGTGATAACTTGTGTGCAAACCAATCAATATACGCTTATTGGGATTTTTTTTACCAAAAATATGTAGAAGAATACATATTGGCCTAAATTGATGAATATATTCGTTTTTGGAAATGTTTTATAGCAGAAAGTAAAAAAATATATATATTTTCTTTTAAATTGTTGTCCTTTTTTGTTTATAGCGTAAAAAATAAAAACCGCAGAGGTGATCAAATACCACAAAAAGAAAGCTATTTGTGGTAGAAGAAAGGACATCAATTTTGTTTGGGTACAGCGTCATTGTCAGTTAAAGCAACACAGTGTCGTATCACAAAAATGGCCTCATCATTAAGGGGCTGAATCCTTCCGGGGCTAAAGTGGTTTAAGGAAAACAAATCTTTTTTTTTTTTAATTGGGCAGAGGCGATAAATTAGAACACCTATTTCGTTTTATTGCTCTCAGTGTCCCTGGGACATTCACCCTCTCTCTTTGTTCTGTTTACCATTACCAAATAAAGAATAAGAAAAACTTGAATTTTGAGCTGTCCTCAGAAAAGTAGTAGAGGCAAAATTTTATAATGGGGAAACTAGTTCTGGTGACCTGGGTAGCCGGAATGGATTCACCAAATTTGCAGGGATTTCCTATCACTTCCTGTTTTGACTATGAAACAGGAAGCAAAAGTAAGCCTTCCCAAAAAAAAAAAAATATGACAGGGGTTATAAACCTCCCTTACGCTTTCCAAATAAAAATAAATAGCTTTTAGTTTTACTTCGGGAAAGTTGACCATCATTGACCTAGAGGCACCTCTAAAACTTGCAGCAAACTCTAAAATTTTGATTTTACAGTCAAACGGCAAACCATTCTGACAATCAAAGCTCCAATACATCTTCTTGATACTATGGGATTGATTTACTAAAAGGCAAATAGATTGTATAATTTGCAAAGTGCAGTTGCACTCTGCAATTGCACTTGCTCCAGAGTTTATTAACCACTTCAGCCCCAGAAGGATTTACCCCCTTCCTGACCAGAGCATTTTTTGCGATTCTGCACTGCGTCGCTTTAGCTGACAATTGCGCGGTCGTGTGACGTTGTACCAAAACAAAATTGACATCTTTTTTTTCCCCACAAATAGAGCTTGCTTTTGGTGGTATTTGATTACCTCTGCATTTTTTTTTGCGCTATAAACAAAAAAAAGCAATATTTTTTACTTTTTGCTATAATAAATATCCCCAAAATATATATATAAAAAACAAATTTCTTCCACAGTTTAGGCCGATATGTATTCTTCTTCATATTTTTGGTCAAAAAAAAATCACAATAAGTGTATATTGATTGGTTTGCGCAAAAGTTATAGCGTCTACAAAACAGGGGATAGATTTATGGCATTTTTATTATTATTATTATTTTTTTCACACATCTGACATTTTTTACACTATTTTGGGATCATTGTCATTTATACAGCGATCAGAGCTACAAATAGCCACTGATTACTGTATAAATGACACTGGCAGGGAAGGGGTTAAACACTAGGGGGCAATCAAGGGTTTAAGTGTGTCCTAGGGGTGTGTTCTGACTGTAGGGGGGATGGTCTCTGTACAACATGACAGAGATCACTGCTCCCGATGACAGGGAGCAGTAGATCCCTGTCATGTTGCTAGGCAGAACAGGGAAATGCCTTGTTTACATAGGCATCTCCCCATTCTGCCTCTCTGTGCCATGATCGCGAGCCGCTGGCGAACATGGAGTTCGCGGGAGCCGCGGGCACATTCTCGCGGCGCACGGTGGGCGCGCCCGCGCGCGATCGCTAGGCGGCAAATTCAAAGGGACGTACAGGTACGCCCATTTGCCTGCCCGTGCCATTCTGCCGACATAAATCGGCATGCGGCGGTCGGCAAGTGGTTAAAGGAGATAAAGCCTCAATTGGCAAAGAATACTTAATCACGTGTAAGGAAAATAAAAAATAATGCATTTTTAAATGCACATGATTGGATGATGGAAGTCAGCAGAGCTTCTGCTCATTTTTTTTAAATCTGGAGCAACTGCTTTTGTAGAGTGCAAAGTGTACAGTATATTTGCCCCTATATTCCCTACCAAGTGTCATGATCAAGCAGTATTAAAAAATATGGATATTTTTTTATTCAGAGAAGCTGTCCTATCTCACCTTTATTGCAGCGTTTACTTCCAAGGACAAGTTAAACATGAAACCAAGAATTGCAATTAAAATTTCTTTGTGTTGCTCTCCACCAGCTGAGCTGCACTCATCCTACGGAATAACATAGAACATTTTTATCACCAATATTAGAAGCATATTACAATACCTTGATCTGGTTAACATGGCAGGCGTACGGTTTGTAATGTAGTTTTTAAACATCATGGCGTCGTTAACACATCTGCATAACTATTACCATAAACAGTTTTTGTAAGTACTTTTGCACCCATTTTAAAATTGTCAGGGAGAACACGACATCTTCCATCATCTAACCGCATTTCAAATTCATAGTTTTACATGATGCTGTCAATGTGTCAAAAATGTCATCTCAGGAAAGCTTTCATGAACTCTTCTGGTAAAACAGTCTGCAGGACCAATGCATTAAAAATTGAAAAAAATCATTTAGAATTAATAAATTCTTTAAACTTACTAAATGATCCAACTCCATGCTTAAACAAGTTTTCAAAACTAAGTAAATTCTACTATGCACACGAACAGAAGTATTTTCATTTTGTTTGACATTATTTAATCAGTTCATCGTTACTCTTTTCAAATTTCATCATTTTCAATATCCATGGGACATAATTAAAGTACATTCTATTTCACTGTAGACTGGAGAAAGAATTTAAAGAAATACGTTGGCCTATCTGTGCAACTTAATGCTCCAAAAACAATGAAATGTGTTTAAATAAAACAGAAAGAAGTCTGGGACCTTCATGAATGTTTAAAGTACCAAGAGAGGTTCACGTCCTTCTTTGGCACATATTGTACACTAGACAAATGGAAGGGAGACAGGAGGTAACATTCCTTAGAACAAACAGTTTTTCAGAGTAGATCTCCTTTGGTTATTTAGTGCTCTCTACAAAGAAAATCATTTTTACAATAGCCATGTCTCACTAATAAAGAACGTTTGGTAACATTGGATAAGTGTACCTGCTAGAAGATAACACTGCATATTTCCCCAATCTTTACATTCTCAGCTATAGTTTTGTCAGTTTCAATTTTAATATTTCTTTTCTCAAGCCTCGTACACACAACCGAGTTTCTCGTCAAAAAACGACAAGAAACTTGCTGGCAGAGCTTTCTTGCCGAGTAAATCGGTCATGTGTACGCGGCTATCAGGTTTCTCGTCAAGAAAACCGGCAAGAATCTCGACGAGAAAAATAGAGAACCTGCTCTCAATTTTCTCGTCAGGATTCTCCATTTTCTCGACGAGATTCTCGTCAGCATGTTTCTCGACAAAAAAAAGTGTGTGTGTGTACACTTACCTGTCGCCGTGGAAACCCGCGCATGCTCGAAATGACTGACGCATGCGCGGTTGCTTCCTAGGCATAGGTAGGGTGTAGCAAGATGGTGGCGACGGCATCGAATGTGACGAGCGCACGCTCGTCGTAGTCGATGACGTCACCGCGTACGCTCCATTCAAAGAACCGCGGGTTCTTTGAATCGAGCGTGTGTACACTCGGCCGGGACAAGTTTCTTGTCCAAGAATCTCGTCAAGAAAAACGACAAGTTTTTTCATGACGAGATTCTTGGCTGTGTGTACGAGGCTTTAGACCCCTTTCACACTGAGGCGGTTTTCAGGCATTTTGGCGCTAGAAATAGCGCCTGTAAAGCACCTGAAAACCGCCTCCCATTAATTTCACACTGGGGCAGCATCTTTGGGGCGGTTTGGGAGCGCTGTATTTGGCACTCCCAAAACGCCCTGCCCATTGAAATGAAGGGATAGTGCTTCAAAAGCACCTGAAACATGGGTGCTTTTAACCCCTTCTTTGGGGTTAAAAGTGCCCCATTAGCGGCAAAAAAGTGCTGCTCGAACAGCGCTAAGACCTGCAGTCGTATCTGCAGCTCAGACATTCAGTTAATTGGCCATTCGAAGTGCTAGTACATTACCGGTCGCATTAGCGAGCCTCACACTTGAATCGTTCCCCAAAAAAAAAAAAAAAAAGTAAAAAAATAAAATAATGAATGAATAAATAGATAACAAGCTCATCTCCTTCCGGACATCATCCTAGACAAACGCGCCATGCAGGCCAGCCCACCTCTCGGTAGATTGACCCGCAACAGGACTGTCGCCCATACGTTACCGTCACGCCAGGGTGCGCCAAACACACAGCTACAATCCCTACTGGGCATGCTTAACTTCACGATGAGGTTCATTCCTCAAGGGCGATCCTTTATCTCACGCTTCTTAGTGTACCACTCCCAGGCACAAGACCCTGACCAAGTCATTAAGCTAGACGCACCCGCTATAGCGGATCTGGCCATCTGGGCCCATTTCCTCGAGAACTAGCATAGTAGACCCACGTTCATCCCATCAGCATCCCTTCGTCACCACAGATAGTCAAGGACATAGCAGCTTCCACAAGCTTCATTGCAATTTTTGGCCATCATTGGTTCGCGGGTCCGTGGCCGTCAGACATACTCACAAATCCGCGTTTAGCCAGTCCTCCTCTCTATTCGAGATCTACCCCATAGTTGCAGCGGCTCAAGTATGGGGCCGCACCTGGGCAGGACAGGCCGCCACGTTCGCCACAGATAACCAGGCCACAGTCACAGTCGTTAAAAGAGGCTGGTCAAAATCGGTGGCCATCATGGCCTTCCTACGCAGGCTGTTGCTACTGTCCCTACAACATCAGTTCAGTATCCCCAGGGTCCACATCCCTGGTAAATGCAATACCTCGGCTGACGCACGTTCCCGCCTAACTATGCCTCATCCTTTCACCAGAGCCCGGAGCCGACCATGTCCGGCATCCCACGTTAGTCGCAACCAACTCTGCAACGAGATAGCACCTCCTTGGTGCTACCTCCCTCATCGATGTGTTCTATTCTTCCAATACACTAAAGGCCTACCATACTGCCTGGAAGACCGGCAGGTTCCTGGCCGCTAACCCCGGGGCGGTTCCAGGAAACCCAGACATATCTGGCCTTCGTTTCCTACTGTCACACAATACCATCAGACTCTATTCAGCCGGCATCCAGCATTTATCTCTCTAGACCCTACCAAACCTTCCCTGTTCGCCGCTCATGCGGTCAAAACCATACCACATGGCATCCACAGGCAGCAACCACACACTGGTACCTAACGCTTACCAGTGACCAACGCCGTATTCCAGGACATGTCTGCTATGCTTCCACGTTCCCCCTTCGGTTATGACCCAGCCTGGTAATTCGATCAGCCATTACCTAGCCTTTCCCGGTTTTCTGCGGCCCAGCGAATTTACTGTCATGAACCCGAATACCAAGTACTACGCAGGCACCACCTGACTCACCACCAGAGTCGTTTCATCCTACACCCGACGGTGTCGGGAAATGCTACAATCCGGTCCCAGAGTAGACGTCAAACTTCCAGACGCACAACGCCTGGTGCCCTATGGCCGTTCTAAAGCAATTGGTATACTCTACTGCCCGACCTATCAGAGGACAGCCTCTACTACGTTTCCCAACTGAACCCCTAAGCAAGTACCAGTTCAGCAGTTAAGTCAGAACGCTCCCATGCATCTTAGGCCTTAAACCCAGGTCGTTACGCAGGACATTCTTTCGCATGGGAGCAGCCTTAGCCGCATCGCGTAACAGAGTTCCAGACCACGCAATCAGGATGATGGGCAGGTGGAAGTCCACGCGTTTCGCCCGATACGTCCCCAATCCTCAAACGGATCGTCATGAGTCTCCAACAGACTCGCTCTGTTGTTATTGTCTTGTACAGTAAAACAATTCCTTCCCTAACCAAGTGTATTTTTGGCCCCTTCTCTTGGCATACCGTCCAACAGGCCAGGCCACACTTCAAGTCTTATCTGTGTTGTTAGTCTTGTGATGTGTTTATGTGATCCATATCTCTTCAGACTGAGGGCTCCGACCATAAATAGGAAGGCCAGTATGCTGGCCTGAAATTATGGGAGGAGTTCGAGGGGTACTTAAGCAGACCGTCCACCATCGTCAGTGTCGGCTCTAGTGCGCGGTACCCATCCACCCATACCCCTTTTTAGGGCACTTCCCTTCAAACAATTCTCAACAGAATTATTCATTACTTCTATCTTAGGTATGGCCCCTTCTCTTGGCATACCGTCCAACAGGCCAGGCCACACTTCAGGTCTTATCTGTGTTGTTAGTCTTGTGATGTGTTTATGTGATCCATATCTCTTCGGACTGAGGGCTCCGACCATAAATATATATATATATATATATATATATATATTGTGACAGCAGGAAGGTAAAGTCACCTGGTTGCATCCAGGGGGGTAGGTATATTTCTCCCAGATTCAGGCTTTATGCCGACTTATACAACTAGGGAGAGTGCTGGGCGTCGTGCAGGCAGGGAGTTGATGAGACCAGCTGAAGCTTGTCAGCTCGTTTAAGGCCTCTATAAAAACTCCCAGCTTCATTAGGTGTTTGCTCATGCCTGGACCCAGACCTGTGTGGACTGTCTAGGGAGAGTGAACCCCTGTGCGGTGAGACAAAGCCTGTGTGGCTATTTGTTTGGACATTTACTAAACCAGGGACTTAGGGACTAGGACAGCACCAGGCTGATCCCAGTTGTTAGTTAGGGAAACCTGCATGTTTAGTCAGAGGTCAAGCTGACCAGGATTTATTTTGTTTATGTTTCTTTTTGCTTTGCTGTGTTTTTGACACTGTAAATAGAGAAATAAACCGCACCTTTTGATCTTGAAAACCACAACCTCCGTCTGCTGGGCCTGTTTTTGTGTGGGGAGCCCATCCAGGGGGTCACACACACCCGCTACCGAGCCAACCCCCTCACAGTTGGTGGAGAATCAGTGGCAGTTTTTTTTTAAGCCAGCATGGAGGAGATACTGAAACAGCTGGCTCTAGCAAATGCCAATCAACAGCAGACAAATGCAGGTTTGCAAAAGAGCCTTGCAGCTCAACAACAGAGCTTCGCAGCCCAGCAACAAGCCCAGCAGCAATCTGAGGCCCGCTTCATAGACCTGTTGCAGAAGCAAGAGCAGAGACTACAACAACAGATGGAAGCAGTAATGCAGCAACGTCCGCAGACCAGTGAGGAAAGCCGTCCCACTAATACCGCGTCCTTTGGGGTGAGTCGTTTATTGACAAAAATGACTGGAGAGGATGATCCAGAGGTATTTTTGACCACATTTGAAAGGACTGCTGAAAGAGAAAAGTGGCCTGAGGAGCAGTGGGCTGGACTGCTGGCTCCTCTGTTAACTGGTGAATCGCAGAAAGCTTACTATGACCTAGAGCCTGACCAAGCAAAAGACTATGTGATGCTAAAAGCTGAAATATTGGCAAGGCTGGGTGTCACCCTGGCTGTCCGGGCTCAGCGTGTGCATAACTGGACTTTCCAGCTTGGAAAACCCCCCAGGTCTCAAATGTATGATCTCATTCACCTGAGCAGGAAGTGGCTACAGCCAGAGACTTTGTCCGCACCGGAGATTGTGGAACGTGTTGTGATGGATCGTTTCTTGAGAGCTCTTCCTACCGCCATTCAAAAGTGGGTAAGCCATGGAGACCCAGAAACGGCCGGTAAACTTGTGGATCGTGTAGAGAGATACTTGGCTGCAGAGAACCTGACGGCCTCTTCCAGAGACTCTCGGACTTTCCACCCTAAGACCAGACCATCCCCAGGGGCGGATAAGAGGATTCCAAGGGGTGAGGGTGGAGAGAGTGAGAGGGTGGGAGCTCTACCCAAAGTTTGGCGAGAACAGCCTGGGAAGTCAGGGGCTCAAGAGGCAGCCAAATGGATTGTTTGCTACCGCTGCCGGCAAGCGGGACATATTGCAGCAAATTGCCCGGTTGTGGAGGAACCCATGCAATATGACTTTCTGACGGACAGACGTCAGTCGCTGTGTGCGACAGTCGCATGCACTGCCATTCGGGGAACTGAGAAACATTTATGCAAAATGTGTATTAATGGTAGAAATGTTGTGGTATTACTGGATTCAGGTAGCCTTGTGACCCTGATAAAGGCTGAATTAGTTAAAACAGAGGTCTCTGGGAATAGCAAGGTAGCTGTTATTTGTGTGCATGGGGACACCCGAGAGTATCCAGTGACTACAGTGTGTTTCAAGATCCCCAAAGGTACCCTCTCTCATCCAGTGGGGTTAGTATCTCAACTACCGCATGATGCCATTGTGGGAAGGGATTTTCCAAAGTTCTGGGAACTGTGGGATGATCCTGAGCCCCCCACTGGTGCCCCTATGTACCAGGAAGGTGATAGCCAGAACTCCTCTGAGAGTGGTGAGGACTCTCCAGAATTTCCCTTGTCAGTATTGGCAGGCGAGACTCAAGAAACTGGAGAGGAGCCCACCTCCTCAGACGAAAACCTACCGTCTGTGGAGTTTTCTGATCTTGAGGTTCACAGGGAAAATTTTGCCACAGAACAGTTAAAAGACCCCGCCCTAATAAAGGCACGGGAAAACGTAGTGGAAATAGATGGCGAGTTAGTGAACCCAGATAATACCTGCACTTACCCATACTTCAGCGTAGAGAAGGACCTACTGTATCGGGTGGCAAAAAGGGCAGAAGAAACCGTTGAGCAGCTTGTAGTGCCCAAACCTTACAGGAAGTTGGTGTTGGAGTTGGCCCATGGGCACATTCTTGGAGGTCATCTGGGGACAGAGAAAACCCGAGAGAGGGTATTACAGAGATTCTATTGGCCTGAGGTGATGAAGGACATAGAAAATTATTGTTCCTCCTGCCCTGTGTGTCAGAGGTCGGCCCCGATGCCACATTTCCGTAGCCCGCTGGTCCCTCTACCCATCATTGAGGTCCCGTTTGAGAGGATCGCAATGGATTTGGTAGGTCCTATAATCAAGTCCGCTAGGGGGCACCAGTACATATTAGTTATAATGGACTATGCCACCCGTTATCCAGAAGCGATCCCTCTCCGAAATACCTCGGCCAAAACCATAGCCAAAGAGCTATCTCTTGTTTTTAGCCGGGTGGGTATTTGTAAAGAACTGCTTACGGACCAAGGTACACCCTTTATGTCCCGGGTTATGAAAGAGCTGTGTAAATTGTTCAAAGTGACGCAATTGCGTACGTCTGTGTATCACCCTCAAACCGATGGGCTGGTTGAAAGATTCAACAAAACCCTAAAACAAATGTTGAAGAAAGTGGTGGATAGAGATGGAAAGGATTGGGACTGTCTACTTCCTTATTTGATGTTTGCTATTAGGGAGGTGCCCCAATCCTCTACGGGATTCTCCCCCTTTGAGTTACTGTATGGGAGACACCAAAGAGGGCTGTTGGATATTGCCAAGGAAACTTGGGAAAGTGAGAGTTCTCCCCACAGGAGTGTGATTGAGCATGTCGCCCTGATGCAAGATCGAATTGCACAGGTAATGCCCATCGTGAAGGAACATTTGGCCCAAGCGCAGTTGGCACAGCAGAGAGTGTACAACCGTGGAGCCAAGACCCGTACCTTTTCCCCGGGGGATAGGATATTGGTACTTGTCCCTACGGTTGAAAGTAAATTCCTTGCCAAATGGCAAGGCCCCTACGAGATAATGGAAAAAGTGAGCGAAGTGAATTACAAGGTCAGACAACCAGGAAGGCGAAAGCCCGAACAGATCTATCACGTTAATCTGTTGAAAGCCTGGAGGGATAGAGAGTCCCTAGTCGCAGAAACTTGGTCACCAGCTCAAACTGGTTGCGTGATTCCGGAGGTTGGAATAGCAGCCACCTTGTCACAACCCCAACAACAGGAGGTTAAGGAGTTTGTGCTTCGCAACAAGGAGGTGTTCTCTGAGCTGCCGGGACAAACATCTGGGGTAGAGCATGATATTATTACCCCGCCCGGTGAAAGGGTGAAGTTAAAACCCTATCGGATCCCAGAGGCCCGACGGGAGGCAATACGGGAGGAAGTACAGAAAATGCTGAACTTAGGGGTGATAGAGGAGTCCCAAAGTGATTGGTCTAGTCCCATTGTGTTGGTGCCTAAACCGGATGGGAGCTGGCGATTTTGTAACGATTTTCGTCAGTTGAACAATTACAAAATTTGACACCTACCCCATGCCACGTATAGATGAGTTGATCGACCGGCTGGGAACAGCCCGATACATGACGACTCTTGACCTCACAAAAGGGTATTGGCAAATTCCCCTGGCCAAGTCGGCCAAAGAGAAAACCGCATTTGTAACCCCAGACGGGGCGTTCCAATATAAGAGAATGCCGTTCGGGTTACAGAATGCGCCGGCCACATTCCAGCGGAAAATGGACCAGATACTGAGGCCCCATCGGAAGTATGCTGCGGCTTACCTGGATGACGTAATTGTCCATAGCACAGATTGGGCCTCACATCTGCCAAAAGTGCAAGCAGTCCTAGACTCTATCCGGGAAGCGGGGTTTACGGCTAACCCCAAGAAGTGTACCATTGGGCAGGAGGAGGCCAAATATCTTGGGTACACCATTGGCAGGGGAGTAATAAAACCCCAACTCAACAAAGTCGAGGCCATCCAGAGTTGGCCACGTCCCAACAGCAAGAAGCAGGTACGAGCCTTTCTGGGAATCGCGGGTTATTATCGGCGCATCATTCCCCACTTTGCTTCTAAGGCTGTGCCGCTAACCAACCTGACGAAAGGGAAAGGGTCGGTCATGATTAAATGGACCCCCGAGGCTGAGGCAGCATTCCAATTCTTGAAACAAGCCTTATGTAGCCAGCCAGTGTTGTACTCACCCGACTTCTCTAAAGACTTTGTCGTACAAAGTGATGCGTCAGATGTGGGGTTAGGAGCAGTATTGTCCCAGGTCTGGAACGGGGAAGAGCACCCAGTCATTTACCTCAGCAGGAAGTTGAAGTCCCATGAGGTAAATTACGCCACGGTTGAAAAGGAGTGTTTAGCGGTGAAGTGGGCTCTAGATTCCCTTCGGTACTATCTGCTAGGTAGGCACTTTGACATGGTTACGGATCACGCTCCGTTAAAGTGGATGGCTCAAAACAAGGAGACAAATAGAAGAGTAAATAGGTGGTTCCTGGCCCTACAGGAATTCAACTTCACAGTAAAGCATCGCCCTGGCGTTCAAATGGGGAATGTGGATGCTTTGTCTCGAGTACATGAATGCCTGATTGCTGGTGTTCCAACCCCAAGGTTAAAACAAGAGGGGGGGGTATGTGACAGCAGGAAGGTAAAGTCACCTGGTTGCATCCAGGGGGGTAGGTATATTTCTCCCAGATTCAGGCTTTATGCCGACTTATACAACTAGGGAGAGTGCTGGGCGTCGTGCAGGCAGGGAGTTGATGAGACCAGCTGAAGCTTGTCAGCTCGTTTAAGGCCTCTATAAAAACTCCCAGCTTCATTAGGTGTTTGCTCATGCCTGGACCCAGACCTGTGTGGACTGTCTAGGGAGAGTGAACCCCTGTGCGGTGAGACAAAGCCTGTGTGGCTATTTGTTTGGACATTTACTAAACCAGGGACTTAGGGACTAGGACAGCACCAGGCTGATCCCAGTTGTTAGTTAGGGAAACCTGCATGTTTAGTCAGAGGTCAAGCTGACCAGGATTTATTTTGTTTATGTTTCTTTTTGCTTTGCTGTGTTTTTGTCACTGTAAATAGAGAAATAAACCGCACCTTTTGATCTTGAAAACCACAACCTCCGTCTGCTGGGCCTGTTTTTGTGTGGGGAGCCCATCCAGGGGGTCACACACACCCGCTACCGAGCCAACCCCCTCACAATATATATATATATATATATATATATATATATATATATAAATATGTATATGTATATGTATATGTATATATATATATATATATATATATATATATATATATAGTCCACCTGCAAAAAGTCCCAAATGTACGAAATAAAAATCCACTATGAAACAAAATAATTTCTTCATAACCGACACAAATATTGTGCACCAGCCACCATTACTACACACCACTGCTTACCAGAGGTGTAGAACTCTGTGCTTTAGGGACAAATCCCAAATGGATGGATGACCTCCTTATAAAAGGATGTTTTCCAAGAGGCTACCTGTAGAATAAAAAGGGTAGGGCGGAGTTCAGCACTGGCGGTGGACCGGCAAGTGTTTGAGATACGCATGCATCTTGTTTTTGCTTGTGAGTATATGCTGCAATTTTTTATAAACCAGGTTTGAATGTATTTCACTATCTGGATTCTCCATGCTCTTCTCTATATGTGAGAATGATATTCGCCGACACACGTGTGAGAGACATCCATCCAGTGGAGACCTGAGCAGTGTTTTATGGAAGTATTGTGTACTATGCCAATCTCACAACTGGGGATTTAGTGCTGAGTTCATCCCTCCATTTGGAATTTGTTCCTAAGTGCTACTCCTTATACGTGAGGTCTAATGCCGCGTACACACAATGTGAATTTTCATCGGTAAAACCTTGGATGTTTTTTCAGACGGAATTCCGCTCAGGCTTGGCTTGCATACACACGGTCATACAAAATTTGTCTGAACTTTCGACTGTCAAGAACGCGGTGATGTACTACATTACGACGAGCCGAGAAAATTAAGTTCAATGCTCCCGAGCATGCGTCAAATTTTTTTCCGAGCATTCGTAGGAATTTTGCGAGTCGGAATTGCTACAGATGATCGGAATTTCCGATAGGAACTTTTTCCGTCTGAAAAATAGAGAACCTGCTCTCAATATTTTATTGGTGGAAATTCCGACAGCAAAAGTCCGACCAAAAGCTCACATCAGACTATTCTTGTCTGAATTACCGATCGTGTGTACACGGCATAAGACTCTGGTAAGCAGCTGTGTGTAGTAATGGTGGCTGATGCACAAAATTATTAGTCAGTTATGAGGAAATAATTTCTTTCATGGTGGACTTTAATTTTGTAAATTTGGGACTTCTTGTACTTGGACTATACATATTTTTCTGGCATGTTAATATATGATTGATCTGTATTAGTAATTTGTGAAGGAACAACAGAATGAAATTGGAAATCTCTTCAATGTGAGAGATAACACCATCTAATGCATCATACACACGGCCGGTTTTCCAGGCAGGAAAACTGCCATGAGAGCTTTTGGCCGGGAATCCCGGCCGTGTGATTGCTCCATCGCAGTTTTCCCAACAGGAAAACCGCCGGGAATCCCGGTGAGAAAAATTAAAACATGTTTTCTTTTTTCCTGCCGGGATTCCTGGCGGTCTTTTCCCCAGCAGTTTACCTATGGGAAACACTGCGGTGGAGCATACACACTGCCGGGATTCCCGGCCAAAACTCTCATGGCAGTTTTCCTGCCAGGAAAACCGGCCGTGTGTAGGGGGAAAAAGCTGCCAAGCAGGTTCTCGGTTTTCCTGGCGGACTTTTTACCTCTGGGAAAACCGATCGTGTGTACTAGGCATTAGACAATTTTCACTAGAACAATTGTTACAATTAAAAAAATATTGGATTTGTCAACACTTGACACGTGTATCTCCCCTATGAGGATGCAGAAAGCAATAAAATATGCAAATATTAACCTGTGCTAAAAGTGCTTAAACACAAACACAAATGTTTGTGTGCAACACAAAATTTGTTTATCTTATATTTGGATTTTTCTGTGTTTAAATGTCAGTGACTGCGGCTGTTAGCTCTAATTTTGTTTTTGGATTTTAAGCACTTTTGGCACAGGTTAATATTTGCATATTTTATTGCTTTCTGCATCCTCATAGGGGAGATACACTTGTCAAGTGTTGACAAATCCAATATTATTTAATTGTAACAATTGTTCTAGTGAAAATTGTCTAAGATGGCCATTAAAGAGATTTTCAATTTTCAATTTTCTTTCTGTTGTTTCTTCAGGGTTGAAAGTGAGGAGACATCTCCCCAAAGTGTCACAAACAAAACAAGAAAAAAAAATAACTTATAGGGGTTCTAACCCTTTCCCACTTTATACAAATAGACGTTATACAAAAATAAAAAATAAAAACTGTTTTAGTTTTGACTTAAGATACACTTTAAAGCTGAAGTTCAACCTGCTTAAATTTTGCCTTCCCTGGTTTCTCTACCCCATCATCAACATATTATAAATTACATTTTTCTTGTTCAAAGATTGTTATTGAGTTATTAAATAAAGAGGATACAGAACAATTGTAAGGAACAATACAAGGTAGTTCCATGTAAATTTAGTAACAATACAATGAGCGTGTACGCAAAGGTCAAGTCAGTACAAACAATATTTAGCGAACAATTCATAAAGGAAGAACCAATCTATTAGAATAGGCCACAGTGCAAGTTAAAGGTGTTAACTGTAGGGGTTCAAAAATCTAAATTGTTCAGTAAACGTATTCGGAAGGCTTGACCTGTAGAATACACAGGGTATATCTAGGGATGGAGCAAGAGCCCTCAAAAGGAGGGAAAGGGTGCACTATGGTGGGGAGTCGAGTGGAGGTTAGAAGACAGAGTCTTGGACTACCTTGGGGCATATGGGTCCGGGTATATAAAAATAAAAGTGCAATTTTTAAATAAAATCTTTCCATATTTATTTATATGGCTTATTGTAAATGCAATAAAGTGTCACTAAACGCAAAGCTTTATTTTTTTTTCATTTTGGATAGAGTAAAGCATGGTTTTAAGCAGTTTTTATTGCCATCTGTGTCCTATTGCAGAGATTTCCCTTCACTTCCTGTCCAATAGACAGAACAGGAAGTGAGAAAATCCTTGGGTGTCACCAGAACTAGTGTCCCTATTGGAAGATTTCCCCTCTATTCCTGTTCTTATGTCAACCCAGAACCTGGTATTTTCTTTTACTTTCACTTTTGATGGTAATGGTAAACACATCAAATAGAGAGGGAGATTCTCTCCTAATCCTTCTACACTCAAAATTCAAAACTAAAAGACATTTTAATGTCCTCACTGGGTCTTTGCACACATCTATGCAATGCAGACAAATCATGGCTGGTGGGAGGGGCCGGCAGGGTGCTAAACATAGCTTTCTTAAAAATATCACAACACTCTACCTTGTTACTCCTCTTAAAAGCCCCCAGTCTTGATGCAAGCAGTGGGATGACTTTTGGGAGGAGTTATGTAAATATCTAAATGCTTTGATGGGTGAATGCCAGTCAGGAGTAGTGAGCATTCCTAGACAAGATGTATTTGCATGCAATCTGCTCTAGGTATCTCACACATGTGATGCTGAGCCTCCATGATTGAAAGAACTGAAATCCAATGAATGAAAGGGGTGGGCCAGGAACAGACCTTCCTCCATCCAGAAAATGAGTTGGGCTCCATCAGATCCACTGCAGATTCTAATGAGAATTTCACATTGTGCAAAAAAATCTGAGCTATTTAATTACAGAAGGAGGAGCCTGTACAACTGTGTTAGGCCCCTTTCACACGGAGGGTCCGTTCAGGTCCGCCTGTCAGTTTTTAAGGCGGACCTGAACGGATCCTCCATGTAGCCCTATGGAGCCACGGATGTCAGCGGATCTTCCCGTGTGAAAGAGCCCTAAGACTGAAGGTAAGGCTAGAGTTTAGCTTTAGGCCTCATGCACACTGGATGTTTTTGACAGCGGTGTTTTAGCAAAAAAAATGCTTGAGGCTTGCATACGTGCGTAGCGATTGGGAGTTAATTAATGTCATTTGACTGAATAATAATTTATTTGGGATGGCTTCCCTCTTATTTTTTTTTCACTTTGGTTATGAACTCCTAAATCACTAATAGAGCGTTATATATACAGTACATATTTAGCACTTCACCTTAGCTGCATGAGTCTCTGTGTGATTCTTTGTCACATGGCACTGGAGGTGTGCAAGTCTGTAATATGTACATTTGCTTTTTTGAGGCCTATTGCTGCTGTTTTTGAATTCCAATTCCAGTCTTTGAGCACAGGAAGCAAGCATTGTCTCACGAAACGTGTAGAGAAATTTGTCACATAAGCATCTATATCCTGGAGTGTCAACTATGCTTTGATCTATGTAACTATGGATTTGTATGTATATGTACATCTTCACTAGAACAATTTTAGAAGTATGTGTTACTTACAGTACTTGACCGCGATATTGTACAATCGCGGTCCGGCAGCGCAACATTTGGCCGCACGTGACGAGCCAGCGCCGAGCTCTGTCGCTCCTCCCGCTCGCCGCCCGCAATACATTCCTATGGATGTGCTGCATCTCGTGGGGGTGGCGAGCGTGAGAAGCACAGCCTCGCAGCGGCGATATCCAGCACAATCCCATCGCGCTGGATATACAAAATCGGCGGCACCTACTGTATGTTTTACATTTTTAATACATTTTGTACATTTTTTTTGTGTGTCTCGCAAACTCCCTTTTCATGTATATTTGGGACTGAAACATCCTCATTGCCCATATATGTAATTGCTATGTCCCTATAAAAATGTATTCTGACCATTAAAATTAACTAATGCTCAAAAGCTGATGACCCTGAGATGTTTCTGACCACCTTTGAAAGAACAGCAGCCACCTTTGAAATTACAGCAGAAAAAGAAAGTTGGCCTAAAGAACAATGGGCTAGTCTAGTGGCCCCCCTACTATCTGCAGAATCCCAAAAGGCTCATTTTGACTTGGAGCCTGCGGATGCAAAAAACTATGAAAATTGAAATATTGGCACAACTGGGTGTAGCCCTTGCTGTCTGTGCTCAACATGTCCACAATTGGAGTTACAGTGGGTGCCCGCAAAATTGTATTTCCAGGCTGTACTTCTCGCGCTTGCCGCCCCCCACGAGATGCAGCGTATCCATAGGAATCTCTTGGGGGCGACGAGCAGGAGGAGCGACAGAGCTCGGCACTGGCTCCTTCAACGGGGGTCACGGAGGCTCAATATCGCCGATGCCGAGCCACATTTACACATAATCTCGCGGTCACCTACTGTATCGGCTGAGAAAACCACCCTGGTCACAAATGTATGACCTTATCCACTTGACCAGGAAATGGCTGCAGGCAGAAACTCTGTCCTGACCAAAAATTGTGGAGCTCTCGTCCCTTTATGATACACCCTTTTTCTGTTTCTTGCCAAATGTTTCATTACAGTATTTCTAACATGTTTAACCAAACTTAATGCAAGATCTCGTATTGTTACCATAGCTTCCACTATTCGTATTTACAAGATCTGTCTCAATTGAACTTTCTGTGATGTCTCTTTCATGTATATGAGAAGTATTATTTTTGTTATGTTTCACTGTAAACACTATTTTTCAATATAATTGAAATAAAGAATATTTAAAAAAAAATACAGGCTAACATGCTGGGGTTTAGAGGCAGGAAAAAAAAAAACACCTGATCCCCCTAGGATAACATCCAGTGTGCATGAGGCCAAAACATTGTTGCAACTTCCTGCAATATATACTTTGTATACATATACTGTACATCGACATAAGCAAAATCACTTACCACTGTCATTAAACATGAGTCCCAGAATGTCAGTGAACTAGCAAAATTACTTCTTATAACAATATCCTCAGTTAGGCTCCCTATGGCACCAACGCAGCGTGGAAACACTTCTGTATTTAGAGTGCTCAGTTTTCTCTGAAACCAAAAAATAGGTCAATCATTTCTCTATCCTGTGAAATGAATTGTATCTGTGTCTAATTTATGTCTTTGATTAAGCATGATATTGAAACTAAAAGAGCTTTTTATGCTCATCCCTATACCAGCCTGCAGTGATGCCAGAATTTGGAAATCCACAACTGGCTCTTACTATTGATCTGTAATAGTAGCAATTTAATACTTCATTAATTAGACGTGTAAGCATTCCCTTCCAGTCAAAAGACACAGCATTAGATATTTTAGTTCTGGGTAGATGCCAGCAAGCTGAATCACTTGCTTGCTTCATATTTAACAAAGAATAAAGTACTGACAACACAGAAAAAAATGGATTGTTTGAGTAAAGGAAAAAGGCCGGGTTCTCATCTTTGTGGTAAGGCACGCACATCAAAGCATGTTGCCTCGCGAACACACGAATACCGTTAAAGTCTATGGGACACAAACATGAAAATCAAAAGTGCTCATTTTAAAGTTATTGCCATAAAAAAGTGTTTGGGGACCCGGGTCCTGCCCCGGGGGACATGTATCAATGCAAAAAAAGTTTTAAAAACAGCAGTTTTTTTGGGAGAAGTGATTTTAATAATGCTTAAAGTGAAACAATAAAAAATAAATATTCCTAAAAATATCGTGCCTGGGGGTGTCTTAAGTATGCCTGTAAATTGGCACATTTTCCCCATGTTTAGAACAGTCCCGCAGCAAAATTACATTTCTAAAGGAAGAAAAGTCATTTAAAACTGATCGCGGCTGTAAGGAATTGTCGGGTCCCGGCAATATAGATAAAACTCATAGTAAAAAAAAACGCATGCCCCCCCCCCCCAGTCGATTACCAGGCCCTTTGGGTCTGGTATTAATATTAAGGGGAACCCCAAACCCCAAAAAATTGCGTGGGGATCCCCCCAAAAACCATACCAGGCCCTTCAGGTCTGGTATGAATTTTAAGGTGAACCCTGCGCCAAATGAAAAAAATATGGCGTAGGAGACCCCCCAGACCCTTCAGGTTTGGTATGGATTTTAAGAGAAATCCTGCGCCAAAAATAAAAAAAACATGGTGTAGGGGTCCCCCCAAATCCATACCAGACCCTTATCCGAGCATGCAACCTGGCAGGCCGCAGGAAAAGGGGGGCGCCCCCCCTCCTGAACCGTACCAGGCCACATGCCCTCAACATGGGGAGGGTGCTTTGGGCTCATCCACACAACCCTTGCCCGGTGGTTGTGGGGGTCTGCGGGCAGGGGGCTTATCGGAATCAGGAAGCCCCCTTTAACAAGAGGACCCCCAGATCCCAGCCCCCCTATTTGAATTGATAACGGGGTACATTGTACCCCTACCAATTCACTAAAAAAGTGTCAAAAATTTGAAAAGAGACAGCTTGGGACAAGTCCTTTATTAAAAAATAAAAATGTCCAGCGATGTAAATCCACGCCACCCGACGGACCAAAAAAAAAAGCTGTCAAGGGAGGCTCCTGCCGAGTGATGCTTCTTCTCACTTTGACAGCTGTTTTATAGCTGAGGGCGGGGCCACCAGGTGACGTAAATGGGTGACCCCACCCCCCCTCTGATGCCATGGGGACTTGGCTTCCAGATTCTGATAAGCCCCCTACCCGCAGACCCCCACAACCACCGGGCAAGGGTTGTGGAAATGAGGCCATTGTCCCCTTCAACATGGGGACAAGGTGCTTTGGGGTCAGACCCCAAAGGACCCTCCCCATGTGGAGGGCATGTGGCTTGGTATGGTTCAGGGGAGGCACCCCTCTTTTCCTGCCAGGTTGCGTGCTCGTATAAGGGTCTGGTATGGATTTTGGGGGGGACTCCTACGCCATTTTTTTTAAAGTTTGGCCCAGGGTTTACCTTAAAATCCATACCAGACCCTCCAGGTCTGGTATGGATTTTGAGGGGACCCCTACGCCATTTTTTTAAAATTTGGCACAGGGTTCCCCTTAATATCCATACCAGACCTGAAGGGCCTGGTATAGATTTTGGGGAATCCCCACACAATTCTTTTTTTAATTTTGGTTCGGGGTTCCCCTTAATATTCATACCAGACCCAAAGGGCCTGGTAATAGACTGGGGGGGGGACCCATGCCGTTTTTTTTATGAGTTTTATCTATATTGCCAAGACCCGACAATTATTTACAGCTGCGATCAGTTTTAAAACACTTTTTTTCTTTAGAAATGTCATTTTTCTGCCGGACTGTTCTAAACAAAAATATGCCACTTTACAGGCACGATATTTAAAGGAATATTTCATTTTTATTGTTTCACTTTAAGCATTATTAAAATCACTGCTCCCGAAAAAGCGGCCGTTTTAATACTTTTTTTGCATTGATACATGTCCCCTGGGGCAGGACCCAGGCCCCCAAACACTTTTTTATGACAATACCATGCATATAAGCCTTTAAAATTAGCACTTTTGATTTTTCATGTTAGTGTCCCATAGACTTTAACGGTGTTCCGCGGCTTTCGAATTTGCCGCGAACACCGCATAATGTTCGCTGTTCAGCGAACAGGCGAACACTAGGGATGAGCCGAACACCCCGCAGTTTGGTTCGCACCAGAACATGCGGACAGGCAAACAATTTGTTCAAACACGCAAACACCGTTAAAGTCTATGGGACACGAACGTGAAAAATCAAAAGTGCTAATTTTAAAGGCTTATATGCAAGTTATTGTCATAAAAAGTGTTTGGGGACCTGGGTCCTGATCCCAGGGGACATGTATCAATGCAAAAAAAGTATTAAAAACAGAATTTTTTTTGGGAGCAGTGATTTTAATAATGCTTAAAGTGAAACAATAAAAATTAAATATTCCTTTAAAATTCGTACCTGGGAGTGTGTATAGTATGTCTGTAAAGTAGCGCATGTTTCCCGTGTTTAGAACTGTCCCTGCACAAAATGTCATTTCTAAAGGAAAAAAAATAAAGTAATTTAAAACTATTCATGGCTATTCATGAATTGTCGGGTCCCGACAATACAGATCAAAGTCATTGAAAAAAATGGCAAGGGTCCCTCCCACAGTCCATTACCAGGCCCCTTGGCTGGTAATGGACTGCTCCCGAAAAAACTGGTGGTTTTAAAACTTTTTTTTGCATTGATAAATGACAATAACTTGTATATTAACCTTTAAAATTAGCACAGATTTCTCCCATAGATTTTAAAGGGTGTTCCGCGGCTTTTTGAATTTGCTGTGAACACCCCAAATTGTTCGCTGTTCGCCGAATGGACGAACAGCCAATGTTCGAGTCGAACTCATGTTCGACTCGAACATAAAGCTCATCCCTACCGAACACCCGATGTTTGAGTCGAACTTACGTTTGTCTCGAACATCGGGCTCATCCCTAGTCTGGAGGAGAGGGGACACAGGAGCTAAGGTAATACATAAGAGATGAGCAGGCATATTGAAGAAGGGCACAGACATAGGAAATTAATAGCGACAACTAAGGAGAACAGAAACACAAAATCAAAAAATAGCAGTGAACCGTGAGAAAAAATATGCTACTTGTTTTGATGATATATACAAAAGGGTTTCCAAAGTCACCAGATGTCAGGAAAGGTTCCATCCGCTGGTGGCATTTATTATTTATCTTGCAGTACTGTGGTCCACCAGCAGGTGTCTCCTGGCAGTTTGTAACTGTCAGGAGAATCTTTCCCTGCTGGTGTTGTATTATCTTTTGGACGTAGTACTGGTTTCCACCAGCGGATGGATCCTGGCAGTGTGGAGCAGACTGCCCTCCCTCCGATCAGGTGTGACCTGAAGCTAATCGGGCATTCCTATAAATACCCGGCAGGTGTATACACACACTGCCCTGGTATCGTCCTCGTGCCCTGACATGTAGCCTGTCTCCCTGTATCCTGATCCCTGTATCCTGATCCCTGTATCCTGATCCCTGTATCCTGATCCCTGTATCCTGATCCCTGTATCCTGATCCCTGTATCCTGATCCCTGTATCCTGAACCTGTAACCTGAACCTGTAACCTGAACCTGTTGTGTCCGTTCTAATCCCTGCTCTGCAGCCTGGTTGCCCCCTGCTTGATCCTGTCTCCCTGTCCTGATCCATCCTTACCCCATCTGCTGATCCCCCTGTGTATGACCTCGGCCTGGCCCTGTTTATGATTCTGGTTTCCCCATTACTTGTACATATTTGTCTGTTACTGTTATTAATTGTGGGTTCTGTTTGGTATTGGTTGTTGTGCACTGTGTGGTATTGGAGGTGGTTATATATATATTATTTCACTTATCTTTAATAAATCTTTATATTTCACTTATACGTGTTTGGTGTTCCTCTGTTGCTAGCTGCACAGTTCTGGTCACACTTGGTATGTGACAGTATACCAGGGCCATTAATGATCAGAAGTAGCTGCACAGAGGACCCATTTTGGTTCTGTTACTCTGCTAAAACGAACTGTGATATGATTCCTTATTATACTCTGCTGGCGTCAGAGGGTGGTGAATATCTCCGTCAGACACTGAAAGAGTGGACCAGTGATCAGCTGCTAGAGATTATTCGTTTAGCTCACTCCTGGGTTGATCAGGGCTGTATGATGTTTGGGGATGTTCAACCTTTAATTAAAATCTGCACAGAGCTGGCTTTGCCTTGTATCCCAGAGGGCCATGATGATTTTTCTCCCCCCTTTAATGTTAATCAGGTCGTATCTTTGGTTTGGCTTCTGGAGGATGACTCCCCATACTTTTTTGAACATTACACAGCTTGTTCCCAACAGAAAATAATAGAGTGTGTTGATTGTGTACAATCCCTTGTCAGACAGGCAGGATGTAAACTGCAGTTTGTGCAGCCACTACTCTCAGCATGGTCTGATATTTTGCAATCGGCCCCAGCCAGCCCACAAAAAAACATCTCTGCTGCCAGACACCCGCCTGCCCAAGAGTCTATTTCTCCATCACCCATGGCAACCCCAGTCGCAGTTCAGTACACACTACTTTCCACCAGGTATCAATATCCAGTCTCTGCTCCCTGCACCTATCCTGCATTCAACCCACCTGCCTCTTCTCAGCTGCCTGCAAGCCCACAAGAACCTCCTCCAGCCACTGTCCCCGTATCCCTGCCATATTCTTCCATTTGCTCGATTCCATCTTTTCCATATACTCCCCCCGTTATGTGCAAACATGCAGTAACCAAATCTAAAGAGAAGCAGAAGTATTTCCCTACCCACACAATCCAACCAGTAATCCCACCTTCCTCCACACCCACCAACCTGCTCCAGCCTGTAGTTCCAGAACCAGCCTTCGAGCCAGCTTCCCAGCCTGCAGTTCCAGAGCCAGCCTTCCAGCTTGCAGTTCCAGAACCAGCCTTCCAGCTTGCAGTTCCAGAACCAGCCTTCCAGCTTGCAGTTCCAGAACCAGCCTTCGAGCCAGCTTCCCAGCCTGCAGTTCCAGAGCCAGCCTTCCAGCTTGCAGTTCCAGAACCAGCCTTCCAGCTTGCAGTTCCAGAACCAGCCTTCCAGCTTGCAGTTCCAGAACCAGCCTTCCAGCTTGCAGTTCCAGAACCAGCCTTCCAGCTTGCAGTTCCCGAGCCAGCCTTCCAGCTTGCAGTTCTCGAGCCAGCCTTCCAGCCTGCGGTCCTTGAGCCAGCCTTCCAGCCTGCGGTCCTTGAGCCAGCCTTCCAGCCTGCGGTCCTTGAGCCAGCCTTCCAGCCTGCGGTCCTTGAGCCAGCCTTCCAGCCTGCGGTCCTTGAGCCAGCCTTCCAGCCTGCGGTTTTCGAGCCAGCCTTCCAGTCTGCGGTTCTCGAGCTAGCCTGCCAGCCTGAAGACCCTGTACCAGCCTGCCAGCCTGAAGACCCTGTACCAGCCTGCCAGCCTGAAGACCCTGTACCAGCCTGCCAGCCTGAAGACCCTGTACCAGCCTGCCAGCCTGAAGACCCTGTACCAGCTGATGATCCCGTCTGCTGCCCAGCCTGAGATGATCCCGTCTGCTGCCCAGCCTGAGATGATCCCGTCTGCTGCCCAGCCTGAGATGATCCCGTCTGCTGCCCAGCCTGAGATGATCCCGTCTGCTGCCCAGCCTGAGATGATCCCGTCTGCTGCCCAGCCTGAGATGATCCCGTCTGCTGCCCAGCCTGAGATGATCCCGTCTGCTGCCCAGCCTGAGATGATCCCGTCTGCTGCCCAGCCTGAGATGATCCCGTCTGCTGCCCAGCCTGAGATGATCCCGTCTGCTGCCCAGCCTGAGATGATCCCGTCTGCTGCCCAGCCTGAGATGATCCCGTCCGCTGCCCAGCCTGAGATGATCCCGTCCGCTGCCCAGCCTGAGATGATCCCGTCCGCTGCCCAGCCTGAGATGATCCCGTCCGCTGCCCAGCCTGAGATGATCCCGTCCGCTGCCCAGCCTGAGATGATCCCGTCCGCTGCCCAGCCTGAGATGATCCCGTCCACTGCCCAGCCTGAGATGATCCCGTCCGCTGCCCAGCTCGATGACCCGGAGCCTGCTGCCCAGCCCGAAGTGTTCCTGTCTGCTGCCCAGCTTGATGATACGGAGACTGCTGCCCAGCCCGAAGTGTCCCTGCCTGCTGCCCAGCTCGATGACCCGGAGCCTGCTGCCCAGCCCGAAGTGTTCCTGTTTGCTGCCCAGCTCGATGACCCGGAGCCTGCTGCCCAGCTCGATGACCCGGAGCCTGCTGCCCAGCCCGAAGTGCTCCTGTCTGCTGCCCAGCTCGATGACCCGGAGCCTGCTGCCCAGCCCGAGGTGTTCCTGCCTGCTGCCCAGCTTGATGTGATTGTCTGCCCGGATGTGACTTTGCCTACTACCCAGCTGATTGCCATGAACTTTCTCAACAGCAACAGCTCAACAGCAACAGCTAGTTGGAGCGTCCGGAGGCCGCTCCTTTGAGGGGGGGTACTGTCAGGAAAGGTTCCATCCGCTGGTGGCATTTATTATTTATCTTGCAGTACTGTGGTCCACCAGCAGGTGTCTCCTGGCAGTTTGTAACTGTCAGGAGAATCTTTCCCTGCTGGTGTTGTATTATCTTTTGGACGCAGTACTGGTTTCCACCAGCGGATGGATCCTGGCAGTGTGGAGCAGACTGCCCTCCCTCCGATCAGGTGTGACCTGAAGCTAATCGGGCATTCCTATAAATACCTGGCAGGTGTATACACACACTGCCCTGGTATCGTCCTCGTGCCCTGACATGTAGCCTGTCTGCTTGAACCTTGATCCATGTATCCTGATCCCTGTAACCTGAACCTGTAACCTGATCCTGAACCTGTTGTGTCCGTTCTAATCCCTGATCCCTGCTCTGCAGCCTGGTTGCCCCCTGCTTGATCCTGTCTCCCTGTCCTGATCCATCCTTGCCCCATCTGCTGATCCCCCTGTGTATGACCTCGGCCTGGCCCTGTTTATGATTCTGGTTTCCCCATTACTTGTACATATTTGTCTGTTACTGTTATTAATTGTGGGTTCTGTTTGGTATTGGTTGTTGTGCACTGTGTGGTATTGGAGGTGGTTATATATATATTATTTCACTTATCTTTAATAAATCTTTATATTTCACTTATACGTGTTTGGTGTTCCTCTGTTGCTAGCTGCACAGTTCTGGTCACACTTGGTATGTGACACCAGATTACAGACAACAGGAACTAGAGTGAACTGGTGGGCTACAGATTTTAAGTGATGAATAGGTAAGCTACAGTATGCTGCTTGTATGCAATTTAAGGCTAATTTTCAAATTTGACTGCATGGTATCTTTATTTTTTATATCAAAAGATATTCAATTCCTTTAAATAAGTTATTATTTTATATCCAGACTTATCAAAATCATTAATCTTACCAGAAGTGAGGTAAACGAGGAAAGTAATTCTAATGAAGAGGTCCTGAAATACGGATTTAACCTGGAGATGAATAAAACAGCAAGAGTGGTCAGATACATGTACATTACTTACAGGAAAACATCAAACAAAAATCTAATTATATATATATATTTTTTTTTTCATTAACAGTTTCAAAAGTGAAATTGGACTTAACTTTTAATTCTTCTGTTTTACACAGTTTAAGCAACTTTGTTCTGTTTTTAATGACTTGAGCACTTCCTGATAACTAGTGTAATGTTTTTGGAAGGTAAAAGTGAATTTGTCCTTTAATACTTGGTAGAACTACCATGGACATTATTAACAACTGGGAATCTTTTCTGAAAAGGTCCTTACCAGCTGTGTGTGTTTTTAAATCCTAGAGTTCTTGCTCAATCTTCTTCACATTGCATCAGACTCCTCTAGTAAGGCTGCCAAGTTAAAATTTGTTTTTGGCTCCACTGTAATGAGTGGAGCACTGATTGATTGTTTTGGTCTGTTCAGAGTTTCCTGAACTGAGCGTTTGATTCCTCCCACCTGCCCCTGGAAGAAGTTTACAGAGTATAGGGCAGGGAGATTCAAATGATCAGTGTGAATATTTATCATGCCCCAACCAATCACTGGAGGGAGGCATCAAGAAGATGGCTGGTGAGGTGATAAACATACAGGAGGCCTGAGCACAGTGTTATTTCCTCATCAGGAAGGGTTCCAGGCCTCCTGGGGCTGTTGACTCTAGAAAAAGAAACACTAAGACAAGAGACTGCAGTCAGTCTCAGCAACTGATAGAGAGAGGGCCCGGAGAAGATTGCCAAATTGTTATACTTGCTGAAAGACACTGTCTTTAAGTCCTGGTCTAGAGAAGGATCTTGTTATCTCCCTCACTGATGATCTAGCTGTTAGTGCTGGGTGGCAGACAGCTGATGGGACACTGTGAGTAAAGACTTTGCTAGGGACTAATAGCCGTGCAGGTGCCAGAGGATAATAAAGTGGCAGAGGTAGCTTTATGGGCTGAGGAGGCTCTTATAGAGTCCTAGATATATTGGCAATTGCCTTTTACCTCCAGAAAAGCTGCTATTAGAAGATTAGGGTGAAGTATGTCCTCCTATTGTTGCAACTGATCAGTTTGAAGTATCCTGTGACCCTAAACCCCTCTCCTGTTGAAGTTCGTCTGCAATAAATACTGAAAAGATATCCCCTAGACTTAGCCTGAATTTACGGTGTGCATGAACTGTGTTTGTGACTGGCAGCATCTGTACTATATTGGGAGACCTGGGTATATTCTCAGTGGCCTGTTCAAAGATAAGTGCTACAACGCCATTGCATTAGCTCTGTAAGGGTGCATGGGGATTATTCTATATGCCAATTTTCAAGTCTTGTATCCAATTGTCAATTGGATTGTGGTTTGGTCTTTAAATGAGCAAGTCAAGCCACTCGGTTCTCACTTTGCAGGTTTGTGTGTTTGGAAACTTTATGCTGCTGAAAGTTAAACATCCACCCATTTCTCATGTTGCTTGAAGAATTAAATAGGTTTTACTCTAGATATTTCTTTTTATTTGGCTTCATCCATCTTGCTCTGAATTCTAATTAATTTCTCAGTCTCTCTGATGGGAAACATTCCCATATATTACTGTTAGCAGCAGCATAGTTCATGTTGTTCCCAGAGTGATGAGCTTAGTTGCCTTTCCAACACACACAGATTAATTCAATACAGTCTTCACACTTTTCTAGCAATAGGTCCCTTAGGAACAATACTGACATGGGTGACAAATGCAGGTAGTTCTAGCTACCTCCACTTCAAGAATCTGTGCAGTCATATTCTTAAAGAATTACCGTCAGTTCAAAGATTGGCAAACTGGAGGTATTTAAGACCAACTCTGAGCTGGCATACAGGCACACCAGTACTCAGGGTGGGTAATGTATGTGCAGGGTATCTGTCATTTACTTGACATCTTCCAGCGTACAGGTCTTTTCCCAGACCCACTTAGCAGGCAATGCCCATATTTGGGAAATGACCAGAGTCAGTCGGTCCCCCATTAGGTGCGACTTACTTTTGATTGACAGCACACAGCAGTGGGTGGATTCAGAAGCCACTATTGGACTGAATAGCTGCTGTTGATCTGCCCACTGCCATGAGCTGTCACGAGAATGCATGATGGCTCGTGTGCGTGCACGAGTTCACACATATGTATTAGCCAATGCCCAATTCTTGCAAGCATGAACAGGAATCTGCTTTAGCCTGTGTATAGAATGTATTTTCTTACAAAGACACTCAAACATCTTAAGATTGCTGTTCATAAGAAGCATCAGCTGATGTGAATTATGTCTTGCAAAAAGGAGCTCTCTGAAGACAGAATAGCTGATCTGCATAAGGCTGGAAAAGGACACAAAGCAATCTCAACGTTTTTAGGCATTCATCAGACAACTGTTCGACTTGCCGGCCTCCTAACTGGGAATGTACATTATGGTTTTGACGTTAAATACCGGGGTTATGGCTGCAGCTAGATGCCATAACCCAGGTATTGTTATTTCCCTTAGGCAGCAGGCTTTCCGATAAAAGTGATCCCAGCGGCGGATTCACAGCGAGATCACTTTTGTAGACGGTGGGAGAGGTGCCCAGATCTCTCAATAAAGGGGACCTGTCATGCTTATTTCTATTACAAGTGATGTTTACATTCCTTGTAATAGGAATAAAAGTGATAAAAAAATCAAATAAAAGGGACAGTGTAAAAAAAAAAAAAAAAAAAAAAGAATTAAAGCGCCCCACCCCTCCATGCTCAGAAGCGAATGCATACATAAGTCGTGAACGCATATGCAAATGGTGTTCAAACCACACAGGTGAGATATCGTCACAATTGTTAGAGTGAGAGAAATAATTCTAGCACAAGAATAATTAAAGCGTCACCTATGGAGTTTTTTAATTACCGTAGCTTGTCACCATTCCATGAGCGTGCACAATTTAAAAGCATGACATGTTAGGTATCGATTTACTCAGCGTAACATCATCTTTCACTTATACAAAAAAATTGGTGTAACTGTTGTGTGTTTTTTTTAAATCATTCCAAAAAAAAATAATGCGTTTGAAATATTTAAACAATCGCCATTATTTTCTCTAGGGTCCTGCTAAAAATATATATGTATATATATATATATATATATAATGTTTGGGGGTTCTAAGTAATTTTCTAGCAAAAAATACTGATATTAACTTGTAAGCAACAAATGTCAGAAAAAGGCTAGGTCAGCAAGTGCTTAACCACTTAACGACCGCTCACTGTATATCTACGTCGGCACAATGGCACCGACAGGCACAATCACGTAGAGCATACGTGATTGCCTTTGTACAGTTGGGGGGTCCAATCGGACCCCCCTTCTGTACAGTGAGCGGTCGGAATTCGTTGGGGAGTGATCCGACATGAGGGGACGGCCGTTCGATTCCGGCCACCCCCCCGCGATCGCTCCCGGCGAATAGAAATGCCCCCTTTGTCTGTGTAATGTTTACACAGACAGAGAAAGCAGGAGGAAGTGATGTCATCTCCTGTGCGGCGCTCACATATACCGAGCGCCATACAAGAGAAGACACATAGGTCAGTGCACAAACACTACACTAACACGAGCACACATAGGCACATAAATCGCCCCCCAGGCCCCCCCAGATCACCCCCCAGCCCCCAGTCACAGTGTCACTGATTGCAGTGACCATTTATTTACTGATCACTGCAATCAGTGACATTTGTGACTGTAAAAGTGTCACTACATTTAGTCTTAGGTCCAGTGTAGCCCCCTAACCCCCACCTAATAAAGGTTTAACCCCTTGATCACCCCCCAGATAACCCTTTCACCCCCTAGCACCGCCGTCGCTAAGCGATCATTTTTCTGATCGCTGTCTTAGCGTCGGTGATGCAGATCGGTACCCAGTAATTTTTTTTAGGTTCGCCGCAGGTTTTTATAGCGTCGGGTACCCCCATAAATTATCTAATAAAGGTTTAACCCCCTTGATCGCCCCCCAGGTAACCCTTTCACCCCCTATCACCACTGTCGCTAAGCGATCATTTTTCTGATCGATGTCTTAGCGTCGGTGATGCAGATCGGTAGCCAGTAATTTTTTTTAGGTTCGCCGCAGGTTTTTATAGCTTCAGGTACCCCCATAAATGATCTAATAAAGGTTTAACCCCCTTGATCGCCCCCAGGTAACCCTTTCACCCCCTATCACCACTGTCGCTAAGGAATCATTTTTCTGATCGCTGTCTTAGCGTCGGTGATGCAGATCGGTAGGCAGTAATTTTTTTTAGGTTCGCCGCAGGTTTTTATAGCATCAGGTACCTCCATATATTATCTAATAAAGGTTTTAACCCCCTAATTGCCCCTAGTTAACCCTTTCACCAGTGATCATCATATAAGTGTTACGGGTGACGCTGGTTAGTTAGTTTGCTTTTTATAGTGTCAGGGCACCCGCCGTATATAACCCAATAAAGGTTTAACCCCCTGATCGCCCGGCGGGTGATATCAATTAGGTTTTAGCGTCAGAGAGGGTCTGCGTCACACCCCAGGCAGCGTCAGGTTAGTGCCAGTAACGCTAACACCCACGCGTGAAGCATACACCCCCCTTAGTGGTATAGTATCTGAACAGATCAATATCTGATCTGATCAGATCTATACTAGCGTCCCCAGCAGTTTAGGGTTCCCAAAAACGCAGTGTTAGCGGGATCAGCCCAGATACCTGCTAGCACCTGCGTTTTGCCCCTCCGTCCAGCCCAGGCCACCCAAGTGCAGTATCGATCGATCACTGTCACTTACAAAACACAACACACATAACTGCAGCGTTCGCAGAGACAGGCCTGATCCCTGCGACTCCAGTGCTGTAGGAGGTGATTTCACCACCACAGTTAAAAAAAAAAAGCAAATATGCCGAAGCATTGGGGCAGCAGGGGCGGAGGAGTGATTTTGCTCCTAATGCCACGTACATACGGTCGAAATTCCGACGGAGGCTTGCCCGTGGAAAAGTCCGACCATGTGTGTGCGGTATAACTTTTTTGCGGGAGGATGCCCCCATGCTTCGGCATATATAAATGGTGCATGTATGCCCATCATTAGAAGTGGGTGGATGAAGGGCAGTATTCTAATGGTGGGCATACCCACCGATCAATCTCTTTTTTCGTTCAGCCACCTGGCTGCATGAAAAAAAAAAGATTACAATACATGTCCAACAAGGACCAGCAACGTACTGGTATGTTGCTGGACTTTGAATGGTTATACCAGATTGATGCCTGTGGGTTTAGGTATCATCTTGGTATCATTCTTTTCAGCCAGCGGCCGGCTTTCATGTAAAAGCAATCCTAGTGGCTAATTAGCCTCTGGACTGCTTTTACAAGCAGTGGGAGGGAATGTCCCCCCCCCCGGATATAAAAAGCGCCATTGGGAAATTGGGAAAGCATTTTATCACACCGATCTTGGTGTGGTCAGATGCTTTGAGGGCAGAGGAAAGATCTAGGGTCTAGACCCCAGTTTTTTCAAAAAAAGAGTACCTGTCACTACCTATTGCTATCATAGGGGATATTTACATTCCCTGAGATAACAATAAAAATGATAAAAAAAATAAATATGGAAGGAACAATTTAAAAATAAAATAAAAAAGCAAAATTAATAAAAAAAAAAAAAAAGCACCCCTGTCCTTCCCTGCTCTTGCCCAATGGCGAACGCAAGCGTCGGTCTGGCGTCATATGTAAACAGCAATTGCACCATGCATGTGAGGTATCACCGCGAAGGTCAGATTGAGGGCAGTAATTTTAGCAGTAGACCTCCTCTGTAAATCTAACGGGGTAACCTGTAAAGGCTTTTAAAGGCTTTTAAAAATGTATGTAGTTTGTCGCCAATGCGCGATTGTGCAAAATTTTAAAGCATGTCGTGTTTGGTATCTATGTACTCGGCCTAAGATCATCTTTTTTATTTCATCAAACATTTGGGCAATATAGTGTGTTTTAGTGCATTAAAATTTAAAAAAGTGTATTTTTTCCCCAAAAAATGCGTTTGAAAAATCGCTGCGCAAATACTGTGTAGAAAAAAAATGCAACACCCACCATTTTATTCTGTAGGGCCTTTGCTTTAAAAATATATATAATGTTTGGGGGTTCAACATAATTTTCCTGCAAAAAAAAAATGTTTTCATGTAAACAAAAAGTGTCAAAAAGGGCTTTGTCTTCAAGTGGTTAGAAGAGTGGATGTAAGCTTCCTAATGTTGTGTATAAAATGCCAGAACAGTTCAAAACCCCCCCAAATGACCCCATTTTGGAAAGTAGACACCCCAAGCTATATACTGAGAGGCATGTCGAGTCCATGGAATATTTTATATGTTGACACAAGTTGCGGAAAAAATACAATTTTTTTTATTTTTTTATTTTTTTTGCACAAAGTTGTCACTAAATGATATATTGCTCAAACATGCCATGGGCATATGTGGAATTACACCCCAAAATACATTCTGTTGCTTCTCCTGAGTACGGGGATACCACATGTGTGAGACTTCTTGGGAGCCTAGCCGCGTACGGGACCCCAAAAACCAATCACCGCCTTCAGGCTTTCTAAGGGTGTACATTTTTGATTTCACTTCTCACTGCCTATCACAGTTTCGGAGGCCATGGAATGCCCAGATGGCACAAACCCCCCCAAATGACCCCATTTTGGAAAGTAGACACCCCAAGCTATTTGCTGAGAGGTATGTTGAGTATTTTGCAGATCTCGCTTTTTGTCACAAAGTTTTGAAAATTGAAAAAAAAAAAGAAAAAAAAAATACTTTCTTCATTTTCAAAAACAAATGAGAGCTGTAAAATACTCACCATGCCTCTCAGCAAACAGCTTGGGGTGTCTACTTTCCAAAATGGGGTCATTTGGGGGGTTTTGTGCTATTTTGGCATTTTATGGCCTTCGAAACTGTGATAGGTAGTGAGGAGTCAAATCAAAAATTTGTGCCTAGAAATCCTGAAGGCGGTGATTGGTTTTCGGGGTCCCGTACGCGGCTAGGCTCCTAAAAAATCCCACACATGTGGTATCCCCGTACTCAGGAGAAGCAGCAAAATGTATTTTGGGGTGCAATTTCACATATAACCATGGCATGTGTGAGCAATATATCATTTAGTGACAACTTTTTGTAATTTTTTTTTTTTTTGTCATTATTCAATCACTTGGGACAAAAAAAAAAAAAATATTCAATGGGCTCAACAGGCCTCTCAGCAATTTCCTTGGGGTGTCTACTTTCTAAAATGGGGTCATTTGGGGGGGGGGGGGTTTACTGCCCTGCCATTTTAGCACCTCAAGAAATGAGATAGGCAGTCATAAATTAAAAGCTGTGTAAATTCCAGAAAATGTACCCTAGTTTGTAGACGCTATAACTTTTGCGCAAACCAATAAATATACACTTAGACATTTTTTTTACTAAAGACATGTGGCTGAATACATTTTGGCCTAAATGTATGACTAAAATTGAGTTTATTCGACTTTTCTTATAACAAAAGGTAGAAAATATGATTTTTTTTCAAAATTTTCGGACTTTTCCCGTTTATATCGCAAAAAATAAAAATCGCAGAGTCAATCAAATACCATTAAAAGAAAGCTCTATTTGTGGGAAGAAAAGGACGCACATTTCGTTTGGGTACAACATTGCATGTCCGCACAATTTACAGTTAAAGCAGCGCAGTGCAAAATTCTGAATTCACCTCTGGTTCTTTAGCTACCAAATGGTCCGGGGCTTAAGTGGTTAAATGGAGACAGTTTAGTACTGTGGCTACTCTTTCTAGAAGTGTGCACCCATCCAGGATAACTCCCAAGTAGGGCTGAGCTTTGAGTTCCGAGTCGAACTCATGTTCGACTCGAACATTGCCTGTTCGCCCGTTCGCCGAACAGCAAACAAATTGGGGTGTTCGCAGCAAATTCGAAAAGTCTATGGGAGAAATCTAAAGTGCTAATTATAAAGGCTTTTATGCAAGTTATTGTCATAAAAAGTGTTTGGGGACCCGGGTCCTGCCCCAGGGGACATGTATCAATGCTAGGGATGAGCTCGGTGTTCGAGTCAAACATAGGTTCGACTCGAACATCGGCTGTTCGCGCGTTCGGCGAACAACGAACGTTTTGGGCCGTTCGCGCCAAATTCGAGTGACGCGAACGGCCCACAATACACTGCACCATCGCAGTGTAATCCCGGCGCTGTGATTGGCCAAGCATGCACTGTGACCCTGCATGCTTGGCCAATCACAGCCAATCACAGCGCCGGCAGCGAGGAGAGCAATGATTGGCCACAGGCAGGATGCCTGTGGCCAATTATAGCTGAGGGGGTTTAGTACACGCCCACACTATAAAAGGCCGCCAGCGCGGCGGCCTCGTGTAGTGTGTTCCGGAGCAGGGAAAGTGAAGGATAGGCAGGGACAGTGTCAAATCCATTCTTTGCTAAACCTTGTGTGTAGGGAGAGAGAAGGATAGGCAGGGAGAGTGTCAGTGTCATATACTTTGATAAACCTTGTGTGCAGGGAGAGAGAAGGATAGGCAGGGGACAGTGTCAGTGTCATTGTTGCTAAGCCTCCTGCACATTATACACCTGAAGTTAGCCCGTATTGCTGCTTTTTCCTGGTGTGTTACACCAACAGGATTTTGCGGCACTTACAGCGGGCGGAGTGTGCCTCCTGACCATATTACACCTGAACTTAGCCTGTATTGCTGCTTTTTCCTGGTGTGTTACACCAACAGGATTTTGCGGCACCTACAGCGGGCGGAGTGTGCCTCCTGACCATATTACACCTGAACTTAGCCTGTATTGCTGGTTTTCCCATTTCCCTGCAGGCCATTAGAATGTCTGGAAGGCAAACAAGGAGAGGCAGACAGTCAGGAGCCAATAAAAGAGGGCAAGCAGGCTCTGTGTCTAGAGACAACAGTGCTGGTTGTGGACGCGGTGCATCGCCATCAGCACGTGGCCATGGGACACGCATGTCCTTCTTTTCGGCAGCTGGACGTGTTGAGCCGCATCATGCCGAAGACTTGGTAGAGTGGATAACCAAGCCCTCCTCATCCTCCTCATCCTCTCTCACCCAGGCTCAGGGTACTGGCAAAGCAGCTGCCAAAGCGTCCTCTTCCCTGGTATCAATGTCATCATCAGCCACTCCTTCCCTAGACCAACCATGTCCTCCTGAGGAGTCCCCCGAACTGTTTGAGCACAGTGTTGGGTACATGCTCCAGGAAGATGCCCAGCGTTTTGAAGGGTCTGATGATGATACCCAGCTAGAGGAAGGCAGTAGCGTGAGAGCAGAGAGAGGGGATGCTCAAGAAGGACACCAATCTGGCAGTCATGTTCCAGCAGCTGCAGCATACTGCCAGATTGGCTCCAGTGATGAGGAGGGAGGGGATGATGAGGTCACTGACTCCACGTGGGTGTCTAATAGGAGAGAGGAGGAGGAGGAGGAGGAGGAGGAGGAGGAGGCACATCTCCAACGAGGCAGGATGCCCTCGGGGGGCCAGCGTAAGGGCAGCACACCGACGGAATCACACCGCAGAGCTCCGCCTGTGCAGGGCGCTGCCTCTGCCCGTTATTCAAAAAGTTCTTTGTTGTGGGCCTTTTTTGAGTCGAGTGCATCAGATCGCACAGCTGCTGTTTGCAACATATGCCTCAAGCGTATATCGCGTGGCCAAAACATCACCCGCTTGGGCACCACATGCTTGACCAGACATATGTTGACCTGCCATGCAGCTCGTTGGCAAGCCTACCTTAAAGACCCACACCAAAGAACAAAGCTGACCTCTTCTTGCACTGCATCAGCTGGGATCTCCAACCCCACTATACCTTCAGTCCTCTCTGAAACCTGCTCTGAGAGGAATGAAGGTGTAGAATTAGGTGTGTCACAGCCAAGTACTTGCGGGCACTCTGCTAGCAGTACACCGACGTCCGATTCTAGCAGGCAAATTTCCCTGCCCCAGCTGCTGGACCGTCGAAAGAAGTTCACTCCCAGCCATCCACATGCCCAGCGGTTGAATGCTAGCTTGGCTAAATTGCCAGCGCTTCAACTGCTGCCTTTTCAGTTGGTAGACTCGGCCTCCTTCCGTGAGTTTGTGCAATGTGCGGTTCCTCAGTGGCAGGTTCCCAAACGCCACTCTTTCTCACGGAAGGCGATTCCGGCTCTCTACCGGCATGTGGAAGGCAATGTCTTGGCCTCGCTGGACAGGGCGGTCAGCGGTAAGGTGCATATTACCGCTGACTCATGGTCCAGCAGGCATGGACAGGGACGTTACCTTTCTTTCACGGCCCATTGGGTCACTCTTTTGCCAGCTGGGAAGGATGCAGGACAAGGTGCAGTAGTGTTGGAGGTTGTTCCAATGCCACGCCTCCAAAATGCTACTACTGGTTGTGACACACCTCTGTCCTCCACCCCCTCCTCTTCTTCTTCCTCCGTGGCCTCTTCCTGTGCTTTGTCCTCGGAACCAGCGGTGCTCTGTAGGCGTTCAAGGGGCTACGCAAATACGCAGGCAAAAAGATGCCATGCCGTGCTTGCGCTGGTGTGTTTGGGGGACCGGAGCCACACTGGGGCAGAGGTTCTGTCTGCTCTGCAGGGGCAGGCCGAGAGGTGGTTGACACCACGCCAGCTTAAGCCAGGAATGGTAGTTTGCGACAATGGCACCAACCTCCTCTCCGCTCTCCGACAGGGACAACTGTCCCATGTGCCCTATGTGGCTCACGTCCTTAACCTGGTGGTGCAGCGGTTCTTGGACAGGTACCCGGGCTTACAGGATGTCCTGAGGCAGGCCAGGAAAGTCTGTGTGCATTTCCACAGATCTTATAATGCCAGTGCTCGCCTGGCTGAGCTGCAAAAGGAGTTGAACCTGCCCAAGAACCGCCTTATATGTGACATGCCCACCAGGTGGAACTCAACGTTGGCCATGCTGCAGTGGCTGCACACGCAGCAGAGGGCCATCAATGAGTACCTGTGCGACTACGGCACCAGGACAGGGTCAGGGGAGCTCTGGTTTTTTTCACCACGCCAGTGGGGCATGATCAGGGATACATGCACTGTCCTGGCACCATTTGAGGAGGCTACGAGGATGGGGAGCAGTGACAGTGCATGCATCAGTGACACTGTACCTCTTGTCCACCTGTTGGAACATACGCTGCGTGGAATAATGGACAGGGCACTTGAGGCAGAACAGAGGCAGGAAGAGGAGGACTTCCTTGCCTCTCAAGGCCCCCTTTACCCAGACAGTGTTCCTTCTGTCCCAGCTATCGCACAGGAAGAAGAGGAGGAGGAGGAGGAGGAGGATTGTGTCAGCATGGAGGTGGAGCCTGGCACTCAGCATCATCAGCAGCAGTCTTTTAGGGATGATTTACAGTCCCAAGAAACCAGTGGACTTCTACGTGGCTGGGAGGAGGTGGCTGTGGATCATGTTGTCCTTAGTGACCCAGAGGACTCCGGACCGAATGCCTCAGCTAACCTACGCTGCATGGCCTCCCTGATCCTGCAAAGTCTGCGGAAGGATCCTCGTATTCTTCAGATCAAGGAGAGGGACCATTACTGGCTGGCCACTCTCCTTGATCCACGGTACAAGGGTAAGGTTGCGGACCTTATCTTACCGTCGCAGAGGGAGGAGAGGATGAGACAACTCCGGGAGGCCTTGCAGAAAGGTCTGTGCAACGTGTTCCCAGAGACTGGGAGGTTACAAACTCCTGGTCCTGGACAACAAGTTGCTGAGGCTTCGGTCAGTCAAAGAAGGAGCGGTGGGGAAGGTGGCCGTCTGATCGATGCGTTCAGACAATTCTTTAGTCCGCAGCCCCAAGGTATGATCGGTTCCAGCAACCATCGCCAGCGTCTGATATACATGGTGCAGGAATACCTAGGGGCAAGGTCAGACTTGGACACCTTCCCCACCGAAAATCCTCTGGCTTACTGGGTCTTGAGGATCGATCACTGGCCAGAGCTTGCACAGTATGCAATTGAGCTACTGGCCTGTCCTGCATCCAGCGTTCTTTCAGAACGCACATTCAGTGCTGCTGGAGGATTTGTCACGGATCACAGGGTGCGCCTGTCCACCGACTCTGTTGATCGACTGACCTTCATAAAGATGAACCACTCTTGGATCACCACCAGCTACCAAACACCTGAAGCTGATATAACAGACTAATTTATTTTCAAATGTCACATCCCTTCAAGACTGATGCTGATGCTGAGAGACTGTCCTGTTATGTTGACTGACTATCCTCCTCCTCCTCAATGATCCGATTGATGATGATAGCTTGGAAGAACATTTTTGTTTCTGGGTGCCGCCACCAGTGGCTAAGGCCCAATTTTTATGCCTCTGTTTAACAGGGGCATGTAATTACAATTTTTTATGCAATGCTTTGCAGCAGGGCTCATTCCTGCACTCCAACTAGAGTATCTGGGAGAGGTTGCAGTGTCGTGGCACCAGCACCAGTGGCTAAGGCCCAATTTTTCAGCCCCTGTTTAACAGGGGCGTGTAATTACAATTTTTGATGCAATACTTTGCAACAGGGCTCATTGCTGTGCTCCAAGTACAGTATCTGTAAGGGGTTGCAGTGTTGTGGCACCAGTGCCTAAGGCCCAAATTTTTTTGCCCCTGTTTAACAGGGGCATGTAATTACAATTATTGATCTAATAATTCACAGCAGGGCCCATTCCTGCGCCCACCAAGACTAACTGTGAGGCCTTACAGTGTTGTGTCAACACCACCACCACCACCAAAGGCCCAATTTTTCAGCCCCTGTTCAACAGGGGCATGCAATTACAATTCTTGATCTAATAATTCACAGCAGGGCCCATTCATGCGCCCACCAAGAGTAACTGTGAGGGCTCACAGTGTTGTGGCAACACCAACATGTAAGGGGCAAATTTCAGCTGAGTCTATACGGCAGGCCCCTACTTTCAAACATCCAACTTACAAACGACTCCTGATTGCAAACGGAAGGATACAACAGGAAGTGAGAGGAAATCTACCCCTAGGAAGGCAAATTCTCTCCTGTAAGAGTTAATATGGGAAACAAAATGTCTCCTCTCCACTGATGCTTTTTCTTTCTCGTACATCACGGGACACAGAGCGACATAGTCATTACTAATGGGTTATATAGATACCGTCAGGTGCTGGCACTGGCAACTTCCAAAACCGGAAGTACCCTCCCCTATATAAGCCCCTCCCATCCGGGAGCACCTCAGTTTTTTGCCAGTGTCTAAGGTGTTGGCCAAGAAGAAACATGTGTTTTTCACTGAGCTTGCGTACAGGTTCTTTTGGGCCTCAGTAAGCTATTCCGGATCCGACCAAAAAAGCTTCATAGCTAAACGGTCGGTACCCGGGCCTCGCAGAGAAGAGCAAGGTTTTGCCTGTAATGCTTCTCTTAGGAGAGCTGGACCCTGGGATCCAGAGCTCTGGTCATACCCACGACCAAGATGTTTTCTGTGCAGGGTGCTATACAGGTCCAGGGGAGTGGAATCCTTGGGAACCCGGTCCCTGAAGGTTTGATTACAATGCCTGCCGTGATAGGTGAAGTTTGGGCTTTTGTGGACCAAACAAAGTCCTGCGGCGGGGAACAGGTAAGTGGGGGCCCCCAGGAACTTGGTTCTATTGGGGGACCCCCAAGCCTAATTTGTCTTTCTGTCTGTTACCTAATGGTATTCCCGCAAAATTCTGTGCATGCCTGTAACTACTAAAAAAATGTAATAATTTTTAATGGTGGTCAAGAAAAAAAAAAAATATATATTTTTTTATATATATTTAAGATATTAGACTGCGGTACCTGTGTTTGTCCACTAGAGGCCGCTGTGGAATGTTTTCTTGTCATGTGGACTAGTTTCTTCTCAGCAGAGCAAGTCCAGGCAGATGGTGAGTTCTCTTATGGGAAACTGCTTCCTCTGCCATGTTGCAATGCTCGTCCATCCCCCGGCCTGCGGCAAAAGGGGCCCTGGCTCTTGTCCCTAGTCTCCATTTTTCAAAATTAGCGCCGAAGGCGCACGTGGCCGCGCGCGTGCGTGTGCACGCGCCTCTATATATAGAGGTGAGCCAGGAAAGGGGGCGGAGCCTGGGGGATGACGCTCTGTGTGCGCCGCAGCGCTTCTGCGCATGTGCGGGCGTCCCAGCAGGTAAAAAACACAGTTTTGTGTGGTGAGCTGGCTATGAAGTACAGAGACAGAGCTGGCAACATTTAAAAAAAGGGCATACAGCAAGCGGTTGATACAGGCATCCCCTAGAAAGGCACATTAGTAGACACCAACTGTGATATAGCAGCAATTGTGCTAGACTATTCTCAGTAAAAGTGGTGTATTACGGCTGGAATACCTCAGCTTTAGGCTTAGGAATATGCCGTCCAGAAGCTCCGGAATTGAATCTTCCAGGAAGCGAAGGGGGTCTCATCGGGCTCGGAGGATCTTGGGCATACTTCTGCTGCACCAGTCTCCCCTGAAGTTCAGAGGTAAGTGACCGTAGAGACCCCGCAGGGGTACTTGGTACTGTGGCTGTCCTCAGTTCACCTGCTCCTGTGTATGTAACAGAGGAGGTTTTTTCCTCAGCTCTGGGAGGATTAGAGAGAGATTGTCAACATTTATCGCTGCCTCCCTGTCAGGGAAAGCACGCCCGATCTCCGTCTCCTCCTTCAGAGTGCCTGTTAGCAGAGCAACAGTCCCATACAGGGATCGACCTGCCTGAAGGGGATCAGGATGAGGTTGATTCTGTTATAGAGGAATCAACAGTGGGGGAACCTTTTCTCAGCATCTCAAGCTGAAAGATTATGGGTTCAGTCTCTGACTAACATGGTCCAATCAGCATTTAAAAATGCACCTTGCGGAACCATCAACCACTACTGTATCCTCGTTGGGGTCGCTAGAAGCCCCCAGACTGTTTGTTCTTTTCCACTTCACCCTTTACTGAAAGGGCTCATTTACCAGGATTGGGAACGTCCTGAGAAAATATTTATTCCCCCAAGAGATTTTCGGTGGTCTATCCCATGGAGGATAAGTTCATCAAAAAGAAAAAAAAAAAAAAAGAAAAAAATGGAAGGTCCCTACAGTGGACGCAGCCATCTCTTGTATGTATAAATCACTGACATGTCCAGTGGATAATGTCCAAATGTTCAAGAACCCAATAGATAAAAGATTGGAGTCCTTATGAAAATCTGCTTCTTTCTACAGCAAGCTTGGTGACACAACCAGCAGTAGCAGCTATTGGGGTCTGCTAAGCAGTGAAGGATCAGTTGAAACAGGTCTTGAGGGACTTGACAGATCAGCAGGCTTTGCCCTAGCTGATCTACCTAGAGCCATAGGCTTTGCGGTTGACGCCATAAAGGATTCAGTCCATCAGGCCTCCCGCCTTACGCTGTCTATAGTACATATGCGTAGGCTTCTATGGCTCAAAAAACTGGTCTGCTGAAGCTCCCTGTAAAGAATGGCTGGTTAGCGTCCCATTTCATGGTGAACGCTTATTCAGGGAAAACCTGGACAAATATATCCAGAAAATTTCCAGCGGTAAAAATACGCTCTTGCCGGTTAAAAACAGAGTTAGAGGTCCCTCTTTAAGAGGCCTGCTTCTCCAGTCTCTGGGGCATCGGCTGTGTAACAGTTCCGACGGCCTCCTCGGTCAATTCCCGGGGGTAAAAAACAGGGACAATAGCAGGGTAATGAGAAACCCTGGGTCAGGGGAGGTACAAAACCTCCCCCAAAGTTAAATTCATTGAAGCCCCCACTCAGTCGGGTGGGGGGAGGACTCCAGTTGTTCGCAAGAGACCTGGCGGGACACGATCAAGACAGATAGGTGCTCTCCGCAGTATGTTTGGGATACAGTTTGGAGTTAAAAGACTCTCCTCCTTCCCATTTTTGAGGTCAAACGTGCCAAGGGATCCCTGGAAGAGAGAGTCCCTCCTGTTGGCACTAGAACAACTATTGCTCCAAAGAGTAATTATGGAGGTTCCCCTGGAAGAATGAGGGTTCGGGTTTTACTCAAACCTCTTTACAGTCCCGAAGCAAACGCGGACGGGAGGCCCATATTAATTCTAAAAGGGCTATACAAATTCCTGTATATCAGGACTTTCCAATGGAGTCAATCCGATCGGTGGCCACTGCCCTACAAGGGGAGGATTGGTTAGCCGCGATCGACATCAAAGATGCTTATTTGCGCATTCCCATCTTTCCAGTCCACCAAAAATTTCTACGCTTTGCAGTAGAAGGGCGCCATTTTCAGTTCAGAGCCTTACCCTTCGGTTCGGCCACAGCACCACGAGTGTTTACAAAAATTCTGGCCCTTTATTGGCCAATCTAAGAACACAAGGTGTAATGATAATGGCATATCTAGATGACTTGTTGCTGATAGACCACTTAGTGAAAAAACTAGACGTGGTCGTTCACAAGACAATCAAGTATCTGGAATCTCACGGTTGGATTATCAACCGAGACAAGTCACCCCTAAAAACCAGTCAAAAGTCTGGAATACTTGGGGCTAAGGTTGGATTCAGGCCAGAGAAAAATATTCTTGCCTCGAGGAAAGGTGTTGTCTTTGAAAGATTGGATCCACTTAGTGGGTACAAAAAAGACAGCCGTCCATACGCCTGTATATGAGGCTGCTGGGAAAGATGGTGGCATCATTCGAAGCAGTACCCTACGGTCAATTCCATTCAAGGAATTTGCAAGGGGTCATACTGTCAGCCTGGAACAAAAAAGTTCAGGCCCTAGACTTACAATGTCCTTGTCCCCTTCCGTTCGCAAGAGCCTCCGTTAGTGGTTGGTTCCCCAGAATCTGGAAAAAGGGAAATCCTTCAGTCTGATTTCTTGGAAGGTGGTCACTACAGATGCCAGCCTTATAGGCTGGGGAGCAGTACTGGAGCAATAGTCTCTCCAGGGCAGATGGTCGGATGCAGAAAAGGCCCTGCCCATCAATCTCTTAGAGATACGAGCAGCCCGGTATGCCCTAGTAGCATGGACATCCAAACTCCAAGGGTCCCCTGTCAGAATTCAATCATCGGGGGCACCAGGAGTCGTGCAGCCCAGAGGGAAGTAAATTACATCCTGAAATGGGCAGAAAGATATGTCCCAGCCATATCCGCGGTATTCATTCCAGGAGTGGAGAATTGGAAGGCGGACTTTCTAAGTCGCCAGCAATTAGGCCCAGAGGAAGGGTCCCTTCACCCCGAGGTTTTCTGGACAATATGTCAGCGGTGGGGAACATCGGATGTAGATCTTCTAGCATCCAGATTCAACGCAAAGGGGGACAGGTTTGTCTCTCGGACAAGGGATCCCCTAGCTTGCGGCTCGGATGCCCTAGTGTTCCCTTGGGATCAGTTCAAGCTGATATATGCATTCACACCGCCACAATGGTTACCTCGATTACTCCGCAGAATCAGGGTAGAAAAGAAACCAGTGATTCCGGTGGCTCCAGCGTGGCCCCGAAGAGCGTGGTACACGGAGATTGTAAAATTTCAGTGGGGAGTCCTTGGACTCTCCCACGTCGTCCGGACCTGCTTTCGCAAGGACCGATATACCACCCTTCCTTACCAGCCCTAGGTTTGACGGCCTGGCTATTGAAGCCCACATTCTAAAAAAGAGAGGGCTCTCTAATGCTGTGGTATCTACCATGATCAATGCCAGGAAGCCGGTATCCAGGCAGATCTACTATAGAATCTGGAAGGCGTACATCGCGTGGTGTGAGGCCAAGAAATGGCATCCACATAAGTACGTAATAGGTAGGATTCTGGACTTCCTACAGTGGGCTGTAGATAGGAAGCTTGCGTTGAGTACTATCAAGAGTCAGATTTCGGCCTTGTCAATATTTTTTCAAAGGCCCTTGGCTTCGCATTCACTAGTCAAAGCCTTTATACAAGGAGTGATGCGTATTAGTCCTCCGGTTAATATTCCCATATGTCCATGGGATCTAAACTTGGTTCTGTCGGTTCTACAGAAACAACCATTTGAACCATTACAGCATATTTCCTTGGTGCTTCTCACCAGGAAATTGATTTTTCTAGTAGCCATTTGTTCGGCTAAAAGAGTATCGGAATTAGCAGCTATGTCCTGTAAGGAGCCATATCTGGTTATCCATAAGGACAGAGTAGTGTTACGTCCTCATCCAGCCTTTCTTCCTAAGGTGGTATCGAGTTTTCATTTGAACCAAGATGTGGTTCTTCCTTCTTTTTTCCCCAAACCTACTTCGGTAGAGGAAAAGTTATTGCATTCTTTGGATGTAGTAAGAGCAGTTAAAGCTTATCTAAAAGCCACTGCTCAGATTCGCAGAACGGATACTTTGTTTATTCTGCCGGAAGGCCCCAGAAAGGGTCAGGCAGCGTCAAAATCTACTTTAGCCAAGTGGATTCGACAGGTCATAATACAAGCCTATGGCTTGAGAAGGAGACCGCCTCCGTTCAAAGTTAGAGCGCACTCCACGAGAGCAGTTGGAACTTCATGGGCAGTGCATCACCAGGCCTCCCTGGCTCAAATCTGTAAGGCCGCAACATGGTCTTCAGTTCACACGTTTACTAGGTTCTACCAGGTGGACGTTAGAAGTCAGGAGGATGTCGCCTTTGGGCGCAGTGTGTTGCAGGCCGCAAAAGATCCTCATGTCTGATAGCGCTCAGCTTATATATGGTGTATCCCCCCCCCCTCATTTGGCATTGCTTTAGGACATCCCATTAGTAATGACTATGTCGCTCTGTGTCCCGTGATGTACGAGAAAGAAAATAGGATTTTTATAACAGCTTACCTGTAAAATCCTTTTCTTGGAGTACATCACGGGACACAGAGCTCCCGCCCCTCTTTGGGGACACTTATTGCTTTGCTACAAAACTGAGGTGCTCCCGGATGGGAGGGGCTTATATAGGGGAGGGTACTTCCGGTTTTGGAAGTTGCCAGTGCCAGCACCTGACGGTATCTATATAACCCATTAGTAATGACTATGTCGCTCTGTGTCCCGTGATGTACTCCAAGAAAAGGATTTTACAGGTAAGCTGTTATAAAAATCCTATTATCAGCAATTCTTGTTTCAATAAAAACCCCAAATTTTCAAAAAACATTTGTCATTAGGACAGAAAGTGAGGTGAACTGTTCTGAACAGGTGCACACTGCACAGACAGCAAAACAAATGTTACAGGGGTGATAACCCTTCCCTATGTTTTCCAAAAAGCTTAAAAATAGATTTCTTGGCTGGAGCTACACTTAAACAATGTACCTGCTCAAAATTACAAACAGATTCTACATAAGAACAAACCTACAGTCCCTGTCTTGTATGCACCGCCTGTATACGGCTGTTCAGAGTATATAAGGCCTTTTTTATTTTGTGTGCGGGGTTCCCCTTAATATCCATACAAGACCCAAAGGGGCTGGTAATGGGCTGGGGTGGGGGGGGGGGGGTGTGATAGGGGAGCTATGCCATTTTTCTTAAAGATTTTCATCCATATTACCGGGACCAGACATTACATTAAAGCCGCAAGCAGTTTTAAATGGCTTTTTTTCCTTTAGAAATGTAATTTTGTGCAGGGACAGTTCTAAACACGGGAAACACGTGGCACTTCACAGGCATACTTTAGACACCCCCCAGGTACGATATTTAAAGGAATATTTGACTTTTTTTTTTTCATTTTATGCATCATTAAAATGACTTCTCCAGAAAAACTGCCGTTTTTAAAACTTCTTTTTGCATTGATACATGTCCCCTGGTGCAGAACCCGGGTTCCCAAACCCTTTTTAGGACAATAACATGCATAATAGTCGTTATAATTAGCACTTTAGATTTCGAACGTTCGCATCCATTGTATTTAATAGGGTTCTAAAGTTCGTGCGAACTTTCGGTCCGTTCGCGGGTTCTGGTGCGAACCGAACCCGGGGGTGTTCGGCTCATCACTACTCCCAAGGCATAATGCAACTTTCTCAATGAGGTAAAGAAGAACCCACAGGTAAAAGCTAAAGGCTTGAAGACATCACTGGAACTGGCAGATCAGATCAGATCACATTTTATTTTTAAAATTACAATTTTTAATCACTTCAGAAAGCAAGTTAATACGAAGGGCTTCATATACGTTTTTTGCCACTGTAAACATTATAAATATTGAAATGTTCTAAATCTAAATTTTAGGGCTGTTACTGATTTAAATGTTCGTGTTCGATTGATCAATTTTTTTTTTTATCGATTAATCGACTAATTTCGATTAATTATAACGCACATACAGATCCAACTACTTTTAGCTGATCTCCTTGCAGGCCGATTCCCAGTGCAGCTACCAACTGGAAAAACCGATAGCAGGATACAAAAAACACACAAAGGCAGCGCTCGATGGGAATAGCATCAAAACTTTTATAGTCTTCAAGTAGGTAACAAAATAAATATTGCACTGGAGATAAAATCGATGTAGCTACATAAACTGTAAAAATGGTGCGAGTAATACCAAACGGTAGCAAAAGCAGTCATAAAAACATGTAGCCAAGTATGATACTGGTATAAAAATGTGTACAACGATACCACTGCTAAATCCAGATGAGAAGGGGCTAACATCAGTCCGTCGGCATGTAGATGTCCCGTGAAGGGAACTCTCACAGCACCCAGTGGATGGCTGTAGAATCCCAGGTTGATAGAGGGAAGTGATAGAGGGAAGTGTAACAGCCCTTGCGTGTGGCAGATAGTAAGGTCCTGCCGGCATGCAGATATGAAGGCACAACAAAGGAGCCCTTCAGATGGACACGGCAAGCCCAAAGAATTTTGATCGATCAAAAGAATTTTGATCGATCAAAACAATTAATCGATTAATCAAGGAATTAATAGTTAATTTCCACAGCCCTACTAAATTTGTCTGTTTATTATAGTATATTTGTATATGCACTTGAAGGAAAAGTTTAAAGTGGAGTTCCACCCTGAAAAACAATTTTTCACCAAAAATCTACAAAAAAAAAATAAAAAATGTTTTACTTACCAGAAATAGCGGTTGCTATGCGGAACTCCCTAATCTGCCTCTTCATCCTCCGCAAGGGATCTTCTTCCTCGTCCTACACTTGGTGTCTTCTTGTGAATGGGGCGCGCTGCCTTCTGGGAACTGTGTGTATCCCAGAGAGCAGCCGGCCCATTCCCAAAGGGCCGCGCTGCTCGCGCATGCGCAGTAGGAAACGGGCAGTGAAGCCGCACGGCTTCACTGCCTGTTTCCCTTACTGAGGATGGCAGCGCCGGGAGCTGCCAGGATCGAGGGATCGGCATGGGGGGGGCTGACATCGCGGGAGAGTAGGACAGGTAAGTGTCCTTATTAAAAGTCAGCAGCTACAGTGTTTGTAGCTGCTGACTTTAAAAAAAAATAAAAAAATTGCGGGTGGAACCCCCCTTTAAAGAGCTGTCTTGCAAATCTGAAAGTGATGGTAATAGACATAAATTTGAAGCATTGCAGAATTCAGGTACTCGTATATTTTCACATATCTTCGATTTGCTACAAATAAAAGAATAATAAGAACATGATTTGAGTTCTCCGATGGGCTGATATCCCCTCAGAAGCAGTGAAGACAGCTGTTTGTCTAAATTTCCTGCAATGTTCCACAACCACTGACTCTTTCTATAAAAGCTGATTTTTCGCAGTGTGTGACAGAGAAGTCAAGCTAGTATTACCTCTGCTCCTGTGTCAGGCTGTACAGTATGTCCATGGCTTCACCTGCTCTCCCATCCATTAGTGTCACATATTCTAGAAGACATTTCAACAACCTAGAAGATGCAAGAAAATGTCAGCTGATAATAGTGTTTATTATTATTTTAAGAAAAAGGGATCCGGGACTAAAGGGATAAGAATCTTAGAAGTATGTGATCTACAGATATTCAGAACATACTGAAAACCATAAATAACGTGTATTTAGAATAAATACTCTTCACAGATTATAAAAGATTATAGGCATACTGACTCCATTTTGGGCATTATGAATTAAACACATTAGAAAACAATGCAGGAACATCATAAGTACACTATATTACCAAAAGTATTGGGACACATGACTTTCCATACACATGAACTTTAATGGTATCCCAGTCATAGTCCGTAGGGTTCAATATTGAGTTGGCCGACCCTTTGCAGCTATAACAGCTTCAACTCTTCTGGGAAGGCTCTCCACAAGGTTTAGGAGTGTGTCTATGGGAATGTTCTTCCACCCCAAACTCGCTCATCCATGTCTTTATAGACCTTGCTTTGTACACTGGTCCAAATCATTTGGTGGAGAGGGGATTATGGTGTGGGGTTGTCTTTCAGGGGTTGGGCTTGGCCCCTTAGTTTCAGTGAAGGGAACTCTTAAGGCATCAGCATACCAAGACATTTTGGACAATTTCATGCTCCCAACTTTGTGGTAACAGTTTGGGGATGGCCCCTTCCTGTTCCAACATGACTGCGCACCAGTGCACAAAGCAAGGTCCATAATGTGCTAGTATGCAAAGTGCCTTGCAGGAGATTTTTTTTTCCATCAACAACAGTTTACTACTGCTTTAATGCACACTGTCAGATTTGCGCACAGTTAAATAATGTCAAGCATTTTCTATTCAGGAGAGGAGCATGTACAACTATGCAAGACTGAAGGTAAGGCAGGAGCTCATCTTTTGTTATGTTTGTAGCACCCTCCTAGCATAGGATGCTAAGTAAATCTGTTTTTTACTCACAGCCGTAGAACTGACCATGCTAGAATCATGCTTAGCATGGTCAGTTTGAAACAGGAAAGCAGGGGAGCTGGCAGGATCAACAGGTTTTTTACACAAAGGAAGAAACACTAAAGCCCCGTACACACAACCAGGAAAACTGCCAAGAGAGCTTTTGGCTGGGGAAACCGGACGTGTGTATGCTTCCTCGCAGTTTCCCCGTCAGGAAAACAGCCGGGAATCCCGACAGGAAAATAGAGAACCTGCTCTCTATTTTCCCGTCCGGATTCCCGGCGTTTTTTTTTCCGCAAGATTTACTAATACTCTATGGGAAACACTGCGAGGCAGTGCCCATGGAGCATACACACGACCGGGATTCCCGGCCAAAGCTCCATGGCAGTTTTCCTGCCCAGTTCTCAGCTTTCCCCTCGGTTTTCACTGCAAACTTTTTACCGCAGTGAAAACCGAGCGTGTGTACAGGGCTTTAGAGAACAGGATACTTTTTAACAAAAGTACATGATACAACAGACACATATCAGGAATATGAAATGTTGGGGTAAAATACTCATTAAAACTTTAAAAAATATACATCTGAAAGATATATACCCTTATTATAGATAATAAAAATGCTTAATATTAATAAGCATAAAAACGCCTCTTATTATTAACCCCTTCATGACAAATCCTAATGCAACTTTAACATGTGTTAGTAAAACTGTACATATTATTGCAACTGCTTAGTGTATCGGGGGGGAATTACACCTTATTTTTGACAGGACAAATTGGGCATTTACGGTATTTGGTGGTATTGGTAATGGATATCTCTTGATTTATTTTATTATCAAAGGAAAACTTTGGAAAGTCTCTTCTGGGAGTGCACTGTGCAGCACGCTCTCAGCACAAATACAGCGGCGCATATATTCAGCCCCACGGAAGAAGACCCACTTTTTATGAGGCTGTATACATGCATACACTCGTCAGGATGGGGTTAATTAGCTAAACAAAAAATAACAATTTATAGGGAAGAAAAAACAATAAGCAAAATTAGGGAAAACACCCAGTGTAGCCATTTAGTTTACATTTGTGATTTTAGAGTTCTAACTGTGCACAGATACTTTATTAAACTCTTTAGGCAACATAATGTTTAAAGCATGTTTGCTGATGCATGACTGCGATGTTCTGCAGAGTTAATGATACCAAAGTGATTCCTTTTATTCCCTGGAAATGTACGGGTAGCGGACTCTTCTTGAGTCTTTATGTAAAAAGATTGTTCATATCCCTTGGTAACTCATTTACATTAGAATTTGTTTTATTTTCTCTGCTTAGCAGTGGTCTCCATCATCTCCATTTATAGCAACAAAACATATCCCAAGCCTACTGTTCAGGCTCAGCGAGGAGCTTTTGTTATTCATAAAAAAAAATAAAAATTTTTTTGATGTTCTTAACTGTAATGTGAGAAAGAAATACTGTATATATTGTATTATAATACGTACGGGTATACATTGCTGCCCTTGCAACAGCAAATTACAGCATTTCACTGCTGGATACTTCTTCTGTGGATCAACAGCAATCATTTAAAATAGCCTTGAAAAATTGTTGGAGATAAGCTTACCATAGAATTTGTCTGCTCCCAGGTTTTTATGAATAATGAATGTGAGAGCAGAGGAGAAAGTATCGGGATACTTTTGCAGAACAGTGTTATATTTGGAAAGAAAAAAAAAATCGAATTATGTGTACCTCCTTTTATTTTTTTGTATCAAAAATCTTTAAAGCAGAAGTAAACACTTACCTTTTACCTTCTTCTGCCCCCCCCCCCCACTCTTCCATAACCTACACCAACAATAAAACTGGTTTGCTACTTACCTACCTACCTATTAGCAGGGCTTTTTTTCCTCAGAGAATAGGTGCAGGAACTCCTCCCTTCCGAGTCACCCCTTGACTCCGCCCCCTACCCACCTCCAAGCAACCATTTCTTTGTCCACCCCCTTACCCCTTACAGAACCAAGTATCATTTTGTGGAGCCAAGTATTTTGTATGGAATTTGGTAATGATAACAAGAAAGGCAGTAAAATAAATCTAGCAACAATGGACATCCCAGCGACAATAGATCCACCCTAGCAACAATGGGCTCCCAAAAGCCAGCATCAATAGACCCTCCAACAGCCAGGAACATTAGACCCTAACCTCAACGGTAGATACCTCCCAGCACTGATTAACCCCCTGCAACATGAGACCCACCCCAGCAACAATAGATCCTCCACCAGCAAAAATTGGCCCCAATGAAAAAATAGATCCCCTCCAGCAACAGTAGATTCCCCAGCAGCCAGCATCAATAGACCCTCAAGCAGTCAGCAACAAAGACACCTCCCTCAATAGTAGATCTCTCCCCACAACGATTGACCCCCCCAGCAACATAAGACCCATCCCCAGCCTTAATAGATCTCTCACAAGCAACATAAGACCTCCCCAGCAACTACAAAGACCCCCTTCCTCCCCAAAAATAGATCCCCTCCAACAACAATAGATTCCCCAGCATCAATAGACCCTCCAGAACACCCCAGCATCCATTGCTATTACATACATTCAGTGCTGGAGGTGCTGGAACTACTTCCCCCATGTTCCAGCTGAATAAAAGCCCTGCCTGTGAGCAGCTGCAGGCTTTGTCCGGCCTGACACCAACCTGAATCAGTTGAGTGACTCAGAAATGGGAAACACTCATCATTTTCTTGTTCAATGATTTTATTATAGTATAACAAAGTGCTTGGCAAAATGATCACAACAAAGAGGCTCAAGGTATACGCCATCAACCAATAGCAAATTTAACCGCTTCATGGCCGCCCACCGCAGATATACTGTGGCAGGGCAGCCGCTCTGTACCAGGTCACGTACCTAGAACGTGATCTGACGCTTCCAGGTCTGGGGTGCACACGCATGCCACCAGCGACGGGGGCCCGGCGGCGGGTTACCACTGACTCAATGTCTGCCGGCACCAGCTGATTACACGGAACACAGGCAGAGCGACAATCTGCCTATGTAAACAAGGCAAATTGTCATTCTGTCAGAAGGGAAGGTATTGATCTTGTGTTTCTGCAAAGCAGGAACACAGATCTTTGCCCTCCCGTAGTCAAAGCACCTTCCCCACAGTGCGTAAGCACAACCTAGGCACACATTTAACCCTTTGATTGCCCCTGATGTTAACCCCTTTCCAACCAGTGTCATTAGTAGTGAGTGGCAGTGCATAATTTTTTGACACTGATCACTGTATTAGTGTCACTGATCCCAAAAAAATGCCAAAAGTATCAGTTAGGTGTCCGATTTGTGTGCCGCAATATCGCAGTCCCGCTATAAGTCGCTGATCGCCGCCATTACTAGTAAAATAAATAAATAAAAATATCCCATAGTTTGTAGACGCTATAAATTTTGCGATAACCAATCAATATACGCTCATTGAGGGTTTTTTTTTTTAACCAAAAAAATGTAGCAGAATACATAATGGCCTAAATTGATGAAGAAATTCGATTTATTTTTTATTTTTTATGGAATGTGTTTTATAGCTGAAAGTGATTTTTTTTTTTCAAAATGGCTGGTGTTTTTTTGTTTATAGCACAAAAAATAAAAACTGCAGAGGTGATATAATACTGCCAAAAGAATTCTCTATTTGTCGGGGGAAAAAAAGGACAAAAAATGTATTTGGGTACAGTGTCGCACAATTGTCAGTTAAAATAACGCAGTACTGTATCGCAAAAAATGGCCTGGCCATGAAGGGGGTAAATCTTTTGGAGCTGAAGTGGTTAAAGAACAACAAGAAAGGGGTCATGTCCAGATATGACAAAAGGGGGCAAACCCCACAGTGGGAGAAGGTTAGATTGCAAACTAGGATCAGTAATGTAAATAACAACAAATACATCTGGTTAGAAAAGACTATTATATAGAGGTATAACTAGAAGCCTCAGAAGATAGTGGTGGGAATAGGGTATTAAGTGCTACACCAGAGGCTCTCTAAGGAAGCTTATGGGAGAAACCTGAGGGTAAATGTCAATATCAGTCTGTATAAATACTCCCAAAAAGTGGAAGAAGGGCAGTGGTAGTCCTATAATATCAAGGACAGGCATAGGAAAGCTGTGTAGGGGACCAGTAGGAGAGGAAGTAGAAGATGGAGAGGGAAGGTACAGGCTGTGGGGAAGGAAGGAAAGGGGGAGGGGGGTATAGAGTAGAGGAGGGAGGTCAGAGGGAGAAGGGGACCCCTAAAGAGGACCTTGGTCAGGGTAGCTAGCAGAATATGGCAACAGGAGTAAGTAATCAAAATCAGAAGATAAGTAATGGGCATTTCAAGGTTTCCATATTTTTTTTTCATAAGAGGCAACTCTGTCCAGGATGACAGTTTCAATTTTAGCGTGAACCATCGCTTGTGTGATTCTATGATTCATTGCTAGAATACTTAGGGAGGGGGGGACACTCATCATTTTTCCTCTCCTAGTGCAGAAGGTTCCATAATTAGCTCACAAGAGCAGGCATCAAGTGTAAAGCTAGTGCTAGGCTTTCTAATTAGAAAGCTCAACATGCCTGCACACACTGAACCAAAGCATCTTGTGAAAGCCCACAACTTGAAAATATGCTTCTTCATAGGCGTGCGCACAGGGTGTGCCTGGTGTGCCAGGCCACACCCTAATCACCCTGTGTGGCACAAATTACCCCTGTTTAAACCCCTGATATTTCACCAAAGCCCCCTAATGGGGCTCCTAAAAAATTGGTAAAAAATAATTTAAAAAAATGTAATTGTAAAAATAATACAAAATAAAATAAAAATAAAAACTACTGACACCATCCACTGCTCTGCTGACACCAATCTCTGCCCTACTGACAGTCCACTGCTCTACTGGCACCGTCAGTATATATACAATTGCACACACATGTGTGTTTAAGCTTTGAGGTGCACACCCTAATGCAATCGGCTGTACACACCTATGTGCTTCTTGACGGTTTATAACCTTGTTTTCCATATCATGTTTAGAATTTTCTGAAAAACAAGTTTACTATTTCAACTTTAGTCTTTTATAAGTTACCCCAAATATCATGATCAAAATTAAGTATTTTTTTTTTTAACCCTGATAAAAATGCCCAATGAGGAATATTGTATATGTTTACAAGCCCTATAAAAAAAATGCATTCAAGATTATAGTAAAAGATTAAGAACATACTTTGATGGGTCTAAGTGTTTGACCAGAAGGAGTCTTCCATCAGCTGTTGAGGAGTAAATCTTTAGAAGGGCCAGTGTCATTCTTTGAACATCAGGGACCTCTGAAGACAGCAGTGTTAGGATCTGATTGCTTACATTACTTTGGGTGATAAAAAAGTGCTGGTTCTCTTCTGTAGAAAAATAATATTTTAGGTGATTTGTTCATTTAAAAACAATCTAAAAGAGTTATTTTTTAATTATTTCTTTAAACACACACACACACACCAAAAAACAGGTTTAAAGGTTTTGTGAAGATAAGACAGCACATTCAGGTTTGGTCACCAGTCCACAGGAAAGATGTTGTTGAATCAGAAAGATTTCAGTAAAATGTAACAAAATTAATAAAAATTAATAAGGGGGATAGAAGACCTCAGCTTTGAGGATCAATTGCATAGATGACAGTTTTCACCAGGCCCAGACTAGCCATAGGGCACACCGGGCATATGCCCGGTGGGCCAGGGCCGTCAAGCTCAACTTCAGGGCCGCGGTCCTATGCCTGTTGATGACCAGGCCGGACAGCGGGAGGTAAGCGGCGACTGCGGCCTGGAGAGTGTTAACACAGGCCGTGGTCGCAGCTCACCTCCCGCTGTGCGGCCGAGCCTGTGTCTCCTCTCCAGGCTCACCTGCCCTGCCGACAATGTCATCTACCAGCAAAGCAGGGGCGGGAGGAGCCGGAGATCTGTACACTGACCAGCGTGAGTGCAGGGAGCCGTGGTTGCTAGGCAGCAGGTTCGGATCCAATCAAAACAGCGATTGCTGTCCATGCACGTGCGCTGCTGCCGGAGATAGCTAGGCAATGGGGATGCTGCCAGGGCTGGGGCCGCTGATGTCATGGCAACGTATGACGTCTGGAGACCCCGCCCACTTAGGGAGATTACGTCCATTCAAAAAACCAAGGGGAGTGAAGGAGACACGTGAGAAGTGTAAGTGCATAGAGAGAAGTGGAGCCATCAGATCGGGAGACAAGGAAATGAGACACAGAAGGAAAACAGATAATCAAGAAAAGGCAGACCAAGGAGTAATGGAGGACACAGGAAAGTGTAAATAGATAAAGATGAATGGCGGCAAAAAGGAGATAAGAAAGGGGGAAGAAGAGGTGAATGAGGGAAGAAGAACAGATAGAAAAAAAGGGGGGATATATAAAGAGAAAAGAAACAGAAAAAGGAAACAAAGGAGAGGAAAATAAGAGAAAAATACCAGTGAAAAATAAAAAAGGATGAAGATGATAGAGAAATGAGAATAGGAATAAAGGAAGAAATGAGTGAGCAAAGGAGACAAATTATGAAGATAAGGTGCAAATGAGAAAAATTTATAAAAGTAAACTTAAAAAAACAAGTAAAGAAATTTACCCAAGTAAGAAATAAATAAAGTGTGAAAAATAATAAAACATAAATATAAATAATAATAAAAAGAAAAGAAAGGGAAAAAAAGGAGAAATACAAAATAATAATAAATAAATGATAAAAGAGAAAAAGAGCATGAAGAATAAAAAAACGGAAAGAGGGAAAAAAGAAAACCTAAAGTATTATAGGTGAAAAAGGAAGAGAACTGTAACGGGAGGGCCCGTGGAACCCAGAATCTCTGGGAAAGTATGGGATACCATTGCTTCAGCTCCCCATGCACCTCTTATGTCTAAATCACCCTATGTCCATTAGGGGCATAGGGTGACTGAGAAAACATATCTTGGACTACTTAAAATGGGACAGTAATATTCATTAACAATATCTCTCAAGAAATATGAAGATGTTATCCCCTATACACTGTGAGGTCTATGCCCAGGAAGTATACCTCCTTAGATGGGCATTCCAGGAAGTTAAATTTAACAGTCATTAGATCTCATTGTTGCTTGTGCTAATTGGCCCTGTAATTGTGTGAAGGTGTATTTGTGATAATGTCGATTGTGTCTTTTGAGCTACCAGACAGCCAGGCTAGGAAACTCAAAGGTCATGCATATGAGTAATCTTGGCTGCTTAAGGGGATTAGTTAATTAGCTCATGTTAATTTATGTCTCTGTGTATTGCTAGAGTATTGTGAGCAGAATGTGGGACCCTCCTCTTTTGGTGTATACAAGAGCCTGTATGCCTCAATAAATATTTTGTTTCCTGCTTGAACCTCATACAGAGCGTCGTCTCGTATTTGGGGGAGAATTATTCGTATGGGGTCTTATTCGGCTGGTTGGAGTGTCTGGTAGCTGTCTTGTGTTCAGGAATGGAATATCCTAAACAACGTTAACCCCTTTCATACATGGGGTGTCGTTACAAGAACAAAGCACTGTAATGGGGGGCTGTGATTGGTAGGGGCACTGTGATGAAAAGGGTACTGCACTGTAAAGGGGAACTGTAATCATTACAGTTTTCTTTACATTGCAGTCCCCTTTATATCACAATGCCCCATTGCATTACAGTGCGTAGGACCGACTCCGTGATTATCCCATCACCAACTGCCCTCGCAAACCGGCGGTTGCTGGAAAATTGTCTGCTCAGTCTAAATTGCCTGGGCCAATTTTTTGTCCCAGTCCAGGTCTGGTTTTCACTCTGGAGAAGAGGTGCTTAAGGAGGATGTGATTAATATCAAAGACAACTCTGAAAACTGGATTAAACTGTTAACTCTAAGATACTTAAAGAGGAAAAGTGGCCACGAGATTTAAAGCAATATTAAAAACTATAATTAAAAGAAAAAAAACGTGTTATACTTACCTGCTCTGTGCAGTGGTTTTGCACAGAGCAGCCTCGATCCTCCTCTTCTTGAGTCCCATGCTGGTGCTCCTGGCCCCTCCCTCCTGCCAAGTGCTCCCACAGCAAGCAGCTTGCAATAGGGACACCCCCCAGCACTCCTGAGCCATTGCTCTGCATGTCATGCATACACAGAACTGCATCTTGGAGCAACTCCCTCTCTCTCTTCATTCTCACTGGCTGTGATTGACAGCAGTGGGAGACAATGGCTCCTACTGCTGTCTTAGCCAATGAGGAGGGAAAGTCCCTGGAGAGCCAAGGAACTCATGTACATTGCTGGATTGGGATGGGGCTCAGGTAAGTATCGGGGGGCTGCTGCACAGAGAAGGTTTTCTACCTTCATGCATAGAATGCATGAAAGTAAAAAACCTTTAGCCTTTAGAATCTTATATTGAGGAAAGGGTTCTTTACTGTTAGAGCAATACAAATGTGAAAACTCCTCCCCCGGGAAGTGGTGCTAGCAACTTTAAAAAACTTTTAGATGTCTTCCCCAGAAAGCAGAATATGCTGAACTTTGGAAATTGTTAGATAATAAAAATAATACACATATACAGTCGGTTGAACTGGGTGGACTTTTGTCTTTTTTCAACCCTTTAAACCAGAGATATGCAATTAGCGGACCTCCAGCTGTTGCAAAACTACAAGTCCCATCATGCCCCTGTCTCTGGGTGTCATGCTTGCGGCTGTCAGAGTCTTGCTATGCCTCATGGGACTTGTAGTTCTGCAACAGCTGGAGGTCCGCTAATTGCATATCCCTGCTTTAAACAATGTAACTATGTAACATTTTCAGTACACATATTCACCAGCACACCATGGATCTTCAATTGCAGTCCAAAACTTTTATTGCAGAAAGATCAAATCACAAAAGAATCAGCGCAACATTTTGGAGCCATGCAGGACCCCTTTGTCACATTCCCTTATATGTACTTCCATGAATCAGAGGTGACGGTTTTACTGGAGGAAGTTGGTGATACATCTTAAAGGCATAATTTGGCTCTTCTTTAACATAATTAAGAGCTACAGTACTTGACTGTTCTACACAAAGGGTAAAAAAATTTACGGTAAGGATTTTTGGTGTTGCACTGGTGAAGGAATACACCTGCAGTGGTTTAACATGTTTGAAGACATTTTTGTTCAAATTTTTCCACACATGGGTGATATATAAGAAACGTATACTTCTTAGTTTTGGACCTTAACTGTTAGTACATATAACAATTCCCTATCCCCATATTAACTATGCTGCTGTCCAGTGGTGCCCCTGTGCTCCTTCACAAAGAGTGGGGGCACTCTAATACAGGAGGTGTGTTACAGGTTAGATCTAAAACAGGTCAGATCTAAAACAGTGGGAAGAAAGCCTAAAAAATAAAAATTAAGTCAGCAACCACACCTAAGTGTGTCTTAGGCCTCATGTGCACTTCTGCTGGTAAACTGACTTTTAGACGCAGTTGGGCATTTTTTTCAACTGCTCCTGAACTTTCCTCTATGTTATCTTATCAGCACATGTACCGTACACAGGGTCGTTTATAGTCGTTTCTAGGCAGTTGAGTTTAGAGGCTTTTTTTTTAACCCAGAAGCTGAGTTTAGAGGCATTTCAAGCGGCAAATGCGGCTAAACGCGGCTAAATGCAGTAACTCACGTTTAGCAGCATTTCGTTTACAGACGTTTTTCATTTTTTTCGAAATGCTTCTAGACGCAAACGCGGCTAAACACGGCATCTAAACGCGGCTAAACGGCCGTTTTTAGATGCTGGTTTCTAGCTGTCAAGTTAAATCGTTCAGGAGAGGTTGAACAACGTCCCGTGTACATAATGATTGGTAAGCTGCAATATATTACATTTTTGGGTTTTGGGTTTAATACTGCTTTAAGCTTATAAATAAAAGGTAGCAATGAATAATTGTCCCTGTAGAAATATTGAACTCACTAAGTGGATAGCACCATACACCAATATCAAATTACCATTTCCATTGCAGACTGCTTGCCATAATGTGAGGACTGAAAGGCTTAGATCTGAATCTATGGGGTCAGCTTGTCTGGTAGTAAGGCTCCTAAGTGAAGGGAAAATAAAACATATCACTACAACATGATACACAAAATAAGACACATGTTAGTGATGTAACTAGATGTAGAAAATAAAGTTACTATCAAAACACATTCACATAAGCCACCTTAGAATTGTTCCGCGCAAGATATGCATAGGGGGAAACATGATGTAATTCTTGATTGCATTACACTTGTACAACTGTCTCATATACTGTACATGGCTTAACGATCAGTTACTGAACAAATAAATGATGACTACTCAAAACATTTCACACTTACATTTTGGGGGGAACAGTTTTTTAAACTAGAAATGCATGTGTTGGACTAGCTCTTGCTGTTTTCACCTCTTACCTATTAATAATTCCGTTTTCTCCAATGATACTGAACCCATTACTAGTTCTAAATAGAGTTTGTGCTGTACCTGCATGCAAAAACAGACAAATAAAACTTAAAAATATCAACTGTCACATGCAAGTCTTAAAAAAGCCCACTCTTCTTTCTCCTACTATCAGCATGTTCATTGCCAGCTCATGAATTGCTTGGATCCTTAAGCATTTTCTCCAAGCCTGAGCTCTGCTATACAGTGACTGCAAGAGGCTGATAGCAGGTCAAATATATGGTATTTACTTTACTTGTATAAAAAAATAATAATAATAATAACTAGAAAATGCATTTCCTGCAGAAAATACGTGGGAATGCTGAATAGCTGAATCGCTAAAGCCCACACCAAAGCCATTCACCATAACTACTACACTATCTTTAGGACATACAAGTGTTCCTTCAGTACTTATAAAGCCTCTCTTTGATCATTAATCCCCACACCTAATGAGTGAGAGACAGTGTGAGTGAACCCTTCAAACACGCCTTAATAAATCCACAACAGTACATGCTATCGAAACAGCGACTTCACCATTAGAGATACACTGCCTTTGTGAACGTGCAGGTATAAAATTTATGTTGATAAACTAAAAAATGTGGGCATGTCAGCGATTTAAAAAAGAAGTTCGCTGTGCGTTTCGCTGGGAAATGTGAAGAATTTTATACAGGACAGTCAATGGAAGAAAGTGTAGAACTCTTGTCATTTGGAAGCTCAACCAGCCAAAAGTAAGGTAAGAAAGATAGGTAAGAAAGATCATTTCTGAAGCTAAGCAAAAGCAGTTATGGTAGCTGCATAGCTAGATTTACTAAAACTGGTGCACACAGAATTTGGTGCAGCTGTGCATAGTAACCAATAGACATGTGCAATTCGTTTAGTTTCTAATTCGTTTTTCACGAAATTTAGAAAAATTTGTTCATTCAGAAATTTCAGAATTTCCAAATTTTTCAATTTCCAAATTTTCGGTCTTTCGGGTTTCCGAAATTTCGAATTCCGGAATTTCCGAATTTTTCAATTTACGAATTTTCGGATTTACGAATTTTTCAATTTCCGGATCTTCGGATTTCCGAAATTTCAAATTACGATTTTCCGAATTACGGAAATTCGGATTTTCGAAATTCCGAATTTCCGAAATTCGGATTTTCGAAATTCCGAATTTCCGAAATTCGGATTTTCAAATTTTTGAATTTCCGAAATTCGGAATTTCGAATTTTTGAATTTCCGAAATTCGGATTTTCAAATTTTTGAATTTCCGAAATTCGGAATTTCGAAAATTCGGAATTTAGAAAATTCAAAAATTCGGAATTTCGAAAATTCGAACATTGGAAATTTCGAAATTTCGAAAATTCGAAATTACAAAATTAGAAAATCTAAAATTTGAAAATGGGAAATTTGGAAAGTTGAATTTCCGAATTTTTAGAATTTCCGAAAATCGGAAATTATTTTTTTTCGTTTTTTTCCTTCTTTCGGAAATTCGAAAAATGTGTTATTTTTGTTTTCGTTTTATTCGTTTTTGGGAAATTCGGAAATTCGAAAATTTGTAATTCGAACATTCGGAATTTCCCGAATTTCCGAAAAAAAAAAAAAAAACGAAAACGAAAAAAAAAAAATTTTCGGCAGTGCACATGTCTAGTAACCAATCAGCTTCTAACTTTAGCTTGTTCAATTAATCTTTGACAGTAAAACCTGGAAGCTGATTGGTTTCTTTGCAAAGCTGCACCAGATTCTGTGTACCAGTTTTAGTAAATCCCCCCCATATGTTCACAACTACTTTAATGCTTTCCAGTCATGCATCTATTCAGATGATTGCATTTTACTGAAATGTGCACTAAATCAGACACTACTAGAAAGAATATCACTGCAACACAGGATAAAATAGTATTCCAAAATCTAAATACAGTTTGATAAACATTTACTGTAATAATTCAAACTGGAATCTGAACTAGTCATTGACTAGAATCGTCATATAAAACAAACTTTACAGTGAGTTAGAAAGTTAAGTATTGAATAAAACAGTGCAGACATTACTCACAGTGCTTTACAACATCAGCCAGAAGCTGTATTCCTCCCGAGTAATAGGGTGGAATCTCATCTTCTTTGGAGAGTTTTTGCAGTAGCTTTATTACAGATTTAGCATTTTCGGCCCCAGCCTCTAGATCTTGTAAGGCCGTCTGCTCTTGCTTGTCTTTCCTTTCCTGGATGTCCACCTCATTCAAATACTCTGTCAGAAGGGAAGTATCCATAAATTAAACATCTATCTCATGGAAATATGAATGCAGATATAAAGCACACACTGAAAGCAAACATGTTTCTGCACGTGCTTAATGCAAAAAAAATTATAATATTCCTTGTCCATTTAATCTCTTTGCGCAGACAGAACGCAAATATGTGGCCTCTCGGTGGGTGGGCCTTGGCAACGAGCGGCTGCATATTTTGCAAAAACAGCTGTGCTGAGAGCGTGCACCCTATGCGCCCCCCCCCCCCCCCCCCGGCACACTTACCAGCGGCTAATGGAAAGCTCCCGATTGTTTCTTGCGTTCGAGAGATTTCCTATCATGTGACTGCCTTGACAGCTGATCACGGCAGTCACATGATTATAAACCCCCGCTCCACCTCCTGGCACCCAAAACCCCTTACATGTCCAAGAGGCACTGGTGCCAAAGGGTTAAATCCTTCTTGACTGTCAGCAAGAAGAATCTACATGTACTCCCTGTCCTGGGGTGCCAACGCTAACTTAGTTCATCTGTGGCACGGTCCTGCTTTCTGGAACATTCCTGAGTTGGTCTACAAGAGGGTGTGCCCATGCATCAACCCCTGGAACATTCGGCTGTAATCACCTCACTACAACTTTGATGTTCCATCTCCCTTAGCAAGTGCAGACATCTCGAGAAAGCCTAGACAAGGGGTTGATTTAATAAAGGAGAAAAGGCTATTGACTTTTCAAGGGAATAAAGTTCAAGGGGGCAGGATTTTCAATTTGAAACCAAGATCAAGAACACAGGGACATGACCTCAAATTAACAAAAAGGAAATTCAAAATTAATCTTAGAAAGTATTATTTTACTGAGAAGTTAGTAGATTCTTGAAATAGACTTCCAGCAGAGGTAGTAAGTCAGTCAACAGCAAATGGCTTCAAACATGCTTGGGACAGGCAGATATCTATACTCAGACAAAAAATTTACCAAAAAAAACAAAAACAAAACAAAGAAAAGTATAAAATAATCACTTGACCTTCGTAAGGTTTTACCCCCTTCGTGACCGGGGCATTTTTGCTATTCAGCACTGTGCTACTTTAACTGGCAATTGCACAATCCTGCAACACTGTATACAAATTACGTTTTTATCATTTTTTTTCACACAAAAAGAGCTTTCTGTTTGTGGAATTTTTTTAATAGAAAAAACAAAACAGGCAGACTCAATAAACCACTTAAAGCGGAGTTCCGCCGGAAAAAAAAAAATTAAAAGTCAGCAGCTACAAATACTGCAGCTGCTGACTTATAATATATGTGCGATCCCACTGGTCCCTGCTGTCTTCTGGGACCTGTGTGCCTCCCAGAAGACAGCGGGGGTAGGCGCCGGGCGTGGCGTAGGTTGCCGCAGCGACCTATGCCCGTAAGTGCGAGCAAATACCTGGATTACACGGGTATCTGCTCCCCCTGAAAAGTGCCAAATGTGACACCGGAGGGGGGGAGGATTCCGAAAAGAGGAAGTTCCATTTTTGGGTGGAACTCCGCTTTAAGTCTTTTCTATGTTTCTAATTTTCACTTTTCAAGGCAAGGGACTTTTCCCTTAGCTTAGTTTATTGACTTTTTTCATCATATCATATGCTGGTAAAAGATACTGTTTCTTTTTTTAATTATTTTTCTTAATTGTAATTAGATATTCTTTGCAAAGTAAATGTTCACCACATTCAGTAAATTCCAGTGGAGAATGAAAAGCCTTTAGTAAATCAACCCCAAAGAGTGTACAGAATGTGCATAGTGCAGACAGTAAACACAAGTAAAAGGTAAGGGGAGAGCTGTGTTATTCAGCAAAAAACAATAATGCTGTCCTTCTTTAGTTACAGTGCTTTACAAAATTATTTTGTGAGAGTTGAGTCTTACTATAAAGATGAACTCCAGACACATAGCTACATACAGACAAAACACTTATGTAATGCCCCCGTACACACAAGCGGAAATTCCGTCGAAAAAACCTTGGATGGTTTTTTCGACGGAATTCCGCTCAAGCTTGGCTTGCATACACACGGTCACACAAAAGTTCTCTGAGCTTTCGACCGTCAAGAACGCGGTGACGTACAACACTATGACGAGCCGAGAAAATTAAGTTTAATGCTTCCGAGCATGCGTCAAAATGTTTCCGAGCATGTGTTGGAATTTTGCACGTCCGAATTGCTACAGACGATCGGAATTTCCAATCGGAATTTTTTCCGTCTGAAAAATTGAGAACCTGCTCTTAATCTTTTGCTGGCGGAAACTCCGACAGCAAAAGTCTGATGGAGCATACACACGGTCGGAATTTCTGACCAAAAGCTCACATCAGACTTTTGCTGGCGGAAATTCCGACCATGTGTACGTGGCATTAGAGTTGGTTTTCCTGCAAATAATTTCTATTTTGTCCATCCAGTCCAGGTTACAAAGCTCTGCCATGCAGCACAATTTTGCCTGGTAGAGCAGAGGACCTGATCTTTCTCAGATACAGTTTCATTTTCACTTACAGGTCTTCTCCACACCCCTGTGACCGGGCAGTGAATGAGAAGCAGCACACTCATGAGCTCATCTCTTTGTCACTTTGCTCTTGCCCCCTATCAGCATTCTCATTGCAATGCAGCATACATTATTGTCTTCTTATGCTGCTACTACATTGCTCCTCCAGCCACAGAGGATGGAGGAGACACCCTAAGACAGGAAGTGTGTTTCTGGCCGGATCACCAGAAGATAACAACAGAAAACAAATCCTAAAAAAGCACAAAAAAAAAGCAGTGTCCCTTGGACTTGGATGTCTCCCTCCAGACTCAAGCAGTCTCCCCAATGAAGCCTTCAGACTGGACCCTCAGTGAAGCCCCTCTTTTAGCTCTCAAAGCTATGCACAGCTGGGAGTTTGATGAGACTAGCAATATCTTCAGCTGGACTGCCTGGAAGGGCAGTAACCCTTCTGGCTGGAAACCTCTCCTCCTGGGGATGAACCCTGTTTGGTGAGGCTCCAAACTATTTATGCACTCCCAGATACCATCTGGGCACACTTCACCAGGGATTGGTTAGAGCCACATAAATATTCAGGCTGCTCATTTGACTCCCACCCACTACATTCTGGAAGCCTCCAGAAGACAGGGGGAAACAAGCAAACTTGCAGCCCTCAGAGCCCAGAGCAGTCCAAAGCAATTACATGCTGCTCTGATTACAGAAGATCCATAGAACAAAATTTGCATAACCTAACTTAGCAGTGTATCTAGGAGGGTGCTACATTAGGAAAAACAAACTTTTACAATTGTTCTGGTTATAACTGTCTAAAGCCTCGAGCCTCGTACACACCAATGGGTTGAACAAAAAAAACTGTCAGCTCAGGTCAGAGCCACTGTACTAACAATCTGATGTTAGTACCGTGATCTACTCTGCTGTGACATTGTGTTCCGACGAGGGGGATGCCCCCTGCCACCAGAACACACCAATTAGCACTTTCAGCCAATGGCTGAGAGCGCTGATTGGGAGCCGGTGTGCAGACATTTTTTGGTCACAAGCCTTCGAATGTCAGCCGGTTTCTTTTGAACTGCCAGCCAACATTCGGCCCGTGTGTACTAGGCCTAAAGCTGGGTGTACACTAGTAGTATTTCAAATGAAAATTCTTTTACGAAAATTCTGAGGAAAATTCCTACAAAATTCTTATGCCCTGTACACACGGTCGGTTTTTCCGATGAAAAAAGTCCGATGGACTTTTTTCATCGGAAAAAACGATCATGTGTGGGCCCCATCTGACTTTTTTCCATCTGTGTTAAAAAATAGAAAATTCCATCGGATTTTATTCCATCGGAAATCCGATCGTGTGTACAGGGCATTAGGGAATGTTGTACGAAAATTCACAGAACATTTAAATATTGTTCAAAAGTAGTTAAATATTTTTTTGCTGATAACTTTCGATTTTGGAATGAATAGACTTTACTGAATGAAATACACATACACTGTTAGAAATTTAATTCTGCTCCTTCAAATTTTCTTGTCCCTGTGGTCAAAAACTAATCTGACCCCACTAATGATTAGAAAAAGGAACAAATGTTCTTACAATGAAAGATGTCAAAAAATGTATACTAGTGTATATCCAGCTTAAAGTGATACTATAGGTTTGATTTAAAAAAAAAAAAACATAACAAACATGTCATACTTACCTCCACTGTGCAGTTAATTTTGTACAGAGTGGCCCCCGAACATCCTTCTGGGGTCCTACGGCGGCTTTCTCTGCTCCTCCTCGCATCAGATAACCCCCTCTGGGAAGCTCGCTCCCAAGGGATTATCTTGCGGGCGCGCTCCCGTGTCCAGCATTCGGCGTCCGTAGCCGTCTAATGCTGGACTCTGCACCGCCCCCCCGGTGCCCACGTCATTGGATTTGATTGACAGCACCAGGAGCCAATGGCTGCGCTTCTATCAATCTATCAATTGAAGAGCCGAGAACCCGTGGAGAGAGCGACGGCGAGATCGCGCCCACGGAAATTTGGGGCTCAGATAAGTAAAACGGGAGGACTGGGGGGCCGGACACTGCAAGGTGTTTTTTCACATTAATGCATAGGATGCATTAAACTGGTTGTATAGTCTTTTTTTTTTTTTTACTTTTACCTACAGGTAAGCCTATAATAAGGCTTTCCTGTAGGTAAAAAAAAATCTCTCCTAAACCTTTACGGTTTATGAGATATTCCACTTGCAATGAGCCGCTGACTGCAGCGGCACATGCGCATAGGGGATTCTCAGCTTAAGGCCCGGCAGACGCCGGACCTTGCCGGAAAGAAGTCTCCCGCGCGCATGCGCGGGAGTGACGACATCGCGGCTCCAGACACTAACAGCGTGGAGCCGCGATACCCGGAAGACACAACGAGGCAACATGACGGCTACCTCGGCGTGGACCAGGTGAGTGACAGATGCCTCGTTCTAAGGTAAGCATTTCATAATGAGCTAGTATGCAGTGCATACTAGCTCATTATGCCTTTTGCCTTACAGGGGAAAAAAATAATTGTGTCAGCGGGTATACAACCGCTTTAAGGTGAAAAAACACAAAGGTTTAAACCCCTTTAAGAGCGGATTTCCCCAGGAGAAAACAGAAGGAGACAGTACTCGGGTGCAGTGGTAATCGTTTAGCTCGAAGGGGAAGCCGTGAAACATGTCAGTCACGACTTTCCCTTCGAGCTAAACGATTACCACTGCACCGAGTCCTGTCTCCTTGTGTTTCCTCCTGTTTACTCCCATCGCCAAGGTAACGCCACCGCTGACGTCATACAAGTGCGCCCGGCTCCCTATGGGCTTGTTCATCGCTCTCAACGCTCCCCGCTGGCTTGTCTACTCATCTGCTGTGCCACCGTAACGGAGGTCCCTGTATGGTGCGGTGATATCCACTGGTTCCCGCACGGTCTGGTTCATCTGAGCGGTCTGTCCGTCTCTTACAGTGCTGTCTGCTGTATCCACTCTTGGGATCACTTTCATACATTGTTGACCAGCGGGGACTTTATGACCAGCGGAACATCAGAGCAAATACACAGCACTTCCCCTATTCCATCTGGGTTCTAGTGGCCACTTATTTGGAGTTGTGACAGTCACAATCCAGGGACCCTTGCCTACCTATGGATTGATGTTAACCCCTCCCATCTTGACTCTGCAGTGGTATTGTTGCAATTATTTTTATACCATATTTATACCACAAATTACCAGCTACACGCTCTTAATATTGTGTGCATTTTTAACTTCATGTAGCTAAATGATCTTTTTAATTTTAGTGCAATATTAATTTTACTGAATTTCATTTACTTCAAGACTATAAAGTTTTTATACCATTTCCATTGAGCGCTGCTGTTTGTGTTTTTTGTATTTCCTTATCCATTTTTCCAGTGGTTTGGCAGCTGCACTGGTTATTGGTGCATGTTCACTGTGCATTAGATAGGATAAACATTGCCTGAAATGGATATTTATGTAGAACTAGACATAGATACAGCTATATATAAATGTCTACGACTAATGACCTGACATTTACAGACATTAATGCTGCATATTTGTATTAAATCAACAGTACATTTATATCCAATGCTGCTATAAAATGCTGCAGCTCTTACGGTCTAACTATAGGAAGTTCCCAGTTGTACCGAATCTCTTTTTTCTACCATTTTTAAAGTGACATACCGTACTTATTCTCCAAAAATCACCCATACACATCTACTACTTCATGAAATTGTTTCCTACTGTGTTTTTCTGTCTTTTTGTAAAGTCCTCTGTGAGCTCTCAAACCTCTCTTTATCCCCTTCACTTCAATTTGTTTGGAATGAAAAGTGCATATTAGTTGCAGTCATGAGTACTGCTCTATGGGTACTACACATCCCATAGTCCACAGTCCATCTCAAGAGCAAACAGGAGAGGGTGGCTACACTCCTACATACAGTGGGACCATGGAGAATGAACATAGCCACCCTCTAACAGAAAGGGGGATCACAGCAGCAAAAAGGGAATTTGGAGATTTGGATGAGGCTGAGAGCAGTTAAAGATACTTTTGGTGAGTTAAAAATACATACGTGAATAGTTTAGTATTACTTTAACAGCTTCCCGTCTGGCCATAATACATAAACAGCTGGACAGGAAGAGCACAGATATGGGTGGATGTACCCATACACCCCCCCCACTCCTGACATTTGTGTGCGCTCCCTGGGAACACTGATCAGTACACTGGACCACTGTGGGTGGCCCTGGTACTATGTGATGGCTGCAGCCAATCAGTGATCACATGCACAGTATTAAAAAATATGTTGCTTCCTGACATCATTGTTTACTTTGGTGTGATCTCTGTGATCAGTCACAGAGATCCCATAGTATATGGCCATTCACAGCAGCCCTCTACCATGTGACAGCTGTGGCCAATCATAGCTATCCCAGAATTGTTCAATGGCTGCAGGAATTCAGCCAGAGAGAGTAAGAAATGGTTGCTTTTACAGCCATCATAACTGTAAAAGCAATCACAGGCTTATATCAATGCCCACAACTATTGCATCTTCCTGTACCATGGGAAGACACTGCTTGAGTAAAAACTTCTAAAGGAAACTTATCTTTTCCTATTTACTTCCTACAGATGTTATTACATTTGCCCAACTGTGTGGGGTTCCACCTGTATAGCTGCACCATACATTCACAGAGATCCGTGAATGAATGAACTACAAGTCCCATCTTCCACTGCAGCAGACGGACTTACCGTATTTATCGGCGTATAACACGCACTTTTTTCCCCTTAAAATCAGGGGAAAATCGTGGGTGCGTGTTATACGCCGATACTCCGTCGAATTCCCCTGCTGAAAACGAGCGAGAGGAGCGAGCGGAGCCGAAGCCGAAGTACACTCGGCTTTACTCGGCTCCTCTCGCAGTCCCGCCCATCTCTGACTGCGCCGCTGACATAGAGAAAGCCGAGTGTACTTCGGCTAGTCTCGGCTCCTCTCGCAGTCCTGCCCCTGACTGTGAGAAGAGCCGAGTCTAGCCGAAGTACACTCGGCTTTCTCCATCAGCGGCGCAGTCAGTGGAGATGGGCGGGACTGCGAGAGGAGCCGAGTCTAGCCGAAGTACACTCGGCCCCGCTCGCTCCTCTCCACAGAAATCGGCGCCAAATTTAAAAAAACGCCGAGACTGACACGATCGCAAAGGCACTGGGCAAGACTGCAGATGGACAGATGGACACTGGGCAAGGCTGCAGATGGACAGATGGACACTGGGCAAGGCTGCAGATGGACAGATGGACACTGGGCAAGGCTGCAGATGGACACTGGACAAGGCTGCAGATGGACAGATGGACACTGGGCAAGGCTGCAGATGGACAGATGGACACTGGGCAAGGCTGCAGATGGACAGATGGACACTAGGCAAGGCTGCAGATGGACACTGGGCAAGGCTGCATGCTACATTTAAATGTAAGTTTTTTTTCCTTGAATTTCCCTCCTAAAAGTTTTTTTCCTTAAAATTCTCTCCTAAACTTGGGGTGTGTGTTATACGCCGGTGCGTGTTATACGCCGATAAATACGGTAATAGTTCTCCAAGGAACTTGTGTGCAGTGATCACAGCAATCATAGTTCATTGGCACATCCTTGGGCTCTCTAACATACATAGAGCTAGAGGAACAATACTGTACCCTTGATCCTCTGATCACTGTTGCAATGTTTGCAGAGTGATTTGCAAAAAAAATAATACATGCACTTTTTTTTTTTTACTTTTTAATGTGCACTCATTATTTTTTTTAGGTAGACTTAGCTTTTAACCACTTCAATACAGGACACTTTCACCCCCTTCTTGCCCAGACCAACTTTCAGCTTTCAGTGCCCTCACACTTTGAATGAGAATTACTCAGTAATGCAACACTGTACTCAAACAAAATGTTCATAATTTTTTCATACAAATAGAGTTTCTTTTTATGGTATTTAATCACCATTGGGTTTTTATTTTTTGCGATATAAGTGAAAAAAGAGCGGAAGATTTGAAAAAAAAACACTTTTGTTTTAGTTTCTATTATAACATTTTGCAAAAAAGTATTTCTTTATCGTACACCACGGGACACAGAGCTAGTCATTACATAATGGGTTAAGGGTCACCAGCGGTGATTGGACACTGGCACAACCAATGGAAGACAGTTCCCCTCCATATAACCCCTCCCATCAGGGAAGTACCTCAGTTTTTTCGCCAGTGTCGAAAGGTGTTGGACGCGTTAGGAGGTGCTAAAGGAAAGCTCTACCAAAGAGACCCTCTGGGGGTAAAAGAGCTATGCTTTCGGATCCATCCAAGACGCCTACAAATGAGCTGAATCTGGATGGGATCCGGGCCTCATCCATGAGGCGTCGCCTGTAATGTCTCTCTTCGGAGGACTGGGCTCTAAGATCCAGCACTTTCGCTATTTCGCTATAAAGTCCTGGTAAGAGTCTTGTACAAGGCCCAGGGGAGAGGTATCCTTTAAATAGGAACCCATATCCCTGAAGGTTGGCACACATAGCCCACCGTGAAGGGTGAAGTTTGGTATCTGTCTGAAATCTTTCAGCAGAAAAACCTGCGGCGTGGATAAGGTGAGATTAGAAGGTCCATAACTAGGTTGGGACCTTTTTCAAAAAGTGGATGTCTTCTTTTTTTCCACCACTGGGGGGAGTAAAGAGCTGAATATACTCACCTCACTCTGTTCAGTGTCGGCTTCGGCGAAGTACACTGCTCGTCACCTCCGCTGCTGAGCTTGCTGGGGCACCCCGATCCTCCTTTCGGTGGCCGACCAGACACCTGCAGATGCAGGTAAGTGGGAACAAGGGCTGATGAGAGTCCTCTCTCACTATGGCCACCGCCATAGCGCTAAGGGCCGCGCGCTGCGCGCGGGAGCGCGCTTTATCGGAGGGGGGGGGGCGAAGGCGTGCGCGGGCACGTGGCGCGCGCAGGCACAGAAACGGCGCCAATTTTAAAAGACTGTCAGTGTGAGAAGCACTGCAGCAGCAAGCAAGCTCGTTAGTTCTCTTATTCCTGGCAGAGAAACACAGCAGCTATACAGGGACGTAAGACTCCATGTGGTTGGATTGGGTACTTCCTAGAAGACATCCATGTTATGCATAGTTATGTGTTAAAAGTTGCATACTTAATGTATTTGCTAAACTGAACACGGTAGTATATGCATTTAGGTACCTTGTATTTTGTCTAAACGGTAAGCCTTCCAGGGGAAGTAATACGGACAAAAAGAGATAAGAAAGCACCACCGCCTGAGAGGAGGCTCTAACTGTGCTGACTCGGTACCTTTCTCTCCTGTGTTGCTAAATGCACCTGTTCAGGATGAGCCATTACCTCTGTCAGGTATGGCGGCTTCCCCAGTGGAGCCTGGGCCTGTATATGTCACTGAGGACACTTTATCAGCTGCCCTAAATAATCTGGAGGAAAAAATTGCTACCTTAATCGCTAAGTCCTCTAAAAAGGAACAATAAGCGAAGCAGGTCTCTTCCAGTATTGGACCTCCCTTCAGAAGTACCTGAGGGAGGAGGATGAGGAGGAGGAGGCTACATCAGCAGAGGATGAGGAGCCAGATTTTAAGGCACAGGTACAATGCTATAGCAGTGCATTTAAGTTAACCTCTGCGGAGGTAACGGAATTACCTGTCTCCTCCCTAGGGTCATTAAGATCCCTGCAAGGTGCATGCTCCTTCCCGGTTCATCCGTTACTAGAGGATCTAATATACGCAAACTGGCAACATCCAGATAAGCGTTTCTCACCTCCAAAAAGGTTTAACATTCTTTATCCTATGGGGGAAAAAATTTTTTTTTTAAGAAATGGAGCCTGCCTGCGGTAGTTGCGGCTATTTCTTGTGTAAATAAAAACCTGACATGTCCGGTGGATAATGTACAAGGGTTTAAAAGATCCTTCTGAGAGGAAGTTGAAATCCTCCTTCCTTTTGGCCGGCTCAATTACCCAACCTGCAGTAGCAGCAGTCGGTATGGGTCAGGTCATCAGCCAACAGGTAAAGCAGGGGCTGAAGGAACTGCCTTCAGAGCAGGCTAGAAATTGGGAAAAATTTGCCTAAAAGCCTTATGCTTCACAGTGGATGCCATGAGAGATTCTATCATACAGGCATCACGCCTTACACTCCAGCTGGTACAGATGCGCAGAGTACTTTGGCTTAAGCATTGGTCAGCGGAGACCCCATGCAAAAAGCTGTTGGCAAGTTCCCGTTCCATGGCGAACGCCTATTTGGGGAAGATTTAGAAAAATATATACAGAAGATCAAGTGGTAAAATGACTTTTACCTGAGAGAAAGAAAAACAAGAGATCTTGTTTTAAACGCTCTCTCCCCAGCTCCCGGGAAATCTGACTCCAACCAGTGGCGGCGGCCTGTTTTAGCCGCCCACAAAAGCCAAGGGGCAAGCTCAGAAGAACAAGAAGCCGTGGGGTGCAAGAGCTAATAAGCAAGCCCCCAAAGCCTCTCAGTGAAGGGGCGCCCCCGCTCGGCCGAGTGGGAGGAAGGCTTTGTCAGTTCTGAGCAACTTGGTGGTCAGAAATCCAGGACAATTGGGTAGTATCCACAATATCCTCAGGGTACAAACTGGAATTTCGAGAGATCCCATCTTCTCAATTCCGAGGTTCAAGACTCTCCAAGGATCCACAAAAAAGAGAATCCTTCTTCAAAGGTTTGAATCACTTAATGGCTCAAGGGGTAGTTACAGACGTACCCCAAAAAGAGCGAGGTTCAGGTTTTTACTCAAACCTCTTTGTGATTCCAAAGCCAAATGGAGATGTCAGACCCATCCTGGATCTAAAATCCCTAAATCGGTTCCTGAACGATCGCCATTTTCGAATGGAAACGATCCGATCCGTGGCCGCCACTTTAAAGGGCGGAAAATTCATGGCGTCCATAGATATCAAGGACGCACATTTACACATACCCATCCGCTCCGCTCACCAAAGATTCCTAAGGTTTGCGGTAGAAGATCGCCACTTTCAATTTGTGGCTCTGCCGTTTGGTGTAGCCACCGCGCCCATAGTGTTCACAAAGGTGCTAGCTCCTCTGTTAGTAACCTAAGAACACGGGGCATTGCGGTAACAGCCTATCTGGACGATCTACTAGTAATAGATCAGTCAAAGGACGGATTGGGTCACGCTGTACACACTACAGTAGGATACCTGGAGCATTTAGGATGGATTATAAATTTACAAAAATCCTCTCTCCAGGCCCAAAGAAGGATAGGGTACCTGGGCATGATCATAGATACAGCCCAAAACGAGGTATACCTGCCAGAACCGAAGATACAGTCTCTGAAAGACCTGATCCACAAGGTCAAAGCAAACAAGAGGCCGTCTATTCGCCTTTGCATGAGACTATTGGGAAAGATGGTAGCCTCCTTCGAGGCGGTCCCTTACGCCCAGTTTCATTCGAGACTACTTCAAGGCAATATTTTAGCTTCCTGGAACAGGAAGAGCCAAGCTCTGGATATACCCATGCGCCTGTCCTCACAAGTACGCCACAACTTCGATTGGTGGCTAGAAGCCAGGAATTTACGGAAGGGAAAGTCCTTCCTCCCAGTGGCCTGGAAGGTGGTATCTAGGAATACCAGCCTATCGGACTGGGGTGCAGTATTCGAGGAGGCTTCTACCCAGGGAACCTGGGCCAAGACTCAGGGGATCCTGCCCATCAATGTGCTAGAGATCCGGGCGGTATATCTAGCCCTCAAAACCTGGACATACAGGTTACAGGGCTACCCAGTTCGGGTTCAATCCGACAATGCTACTGCAGTAGCTTACATCAATCACCAAGGAGGCACCCGCAGTCGGGCAGCCCAAAGAGAGGTGAACCGGATCCTGGCATGGGCAGAAGAGCATGTACCTTGCCTTTCTGCAATCTTCATTCCAGGGATGGAAAATTGGCAAGCAGACTACCTGAGTCGTCAGCAGCTGCTACCAGGGAGTGGTCTCTTCACCCCGAGATCTTTCAGGCCATATGTCTGAGATGGGGAAACCCAGATGTAGACCTGCTAGCTGCCAGGTTCAACAAGAAATTGGACAACTTTGTGTCCAGAACGAGGGATCCTCTAGCCTACGGGACAGACGCTCTAATAATACAGACGCTCTAATAACTCCATGGAATCAGTTCTCACTGATCTAGGCATTCCCTCCGATCCCTCTTCTACAAAGACTGCTTCGCAGGATCAAGGAGGAGGGAATACCAGTAATCCTAGTGGCCCCAAACTGGCCCAGGAGGCCTTGGTATGCCGAGATTGTAAAAACGGCGATAGGAAGGCCCTGGAAGTTTCCACTCCGACACGACCTGCTGTCACAGGGTCCAGTATTCCACCCTTCCTTACAAAGGCTAAAGTTGACGGCCTGGCTGCTGAGACCCACATTTTTAAAAAGAGAGGGGTCTCTGGTCCGGCTCTTTCTACGCTCATTAATGCTAGAAAGCCAGCCTCCAGACTCATCTATCAGAGAGTCTGGAGAGCATACGTTTCCTGGTGTGAATCCAGAAGTTGGAATCCTCAGAAATATGAAATAAGCAGGATTTTTGCTTTTTGCCAGTTAGGAGTGGATATGAATTTAGCCCTTAGCACCATCAAAGGGCAAATATCGGCTCTATCAGTCTTCTTTCAGAGACCATTGGCATCTCACTCCCTAGTTCGGACATTCATTAAGGGGGTACTGAGGATAAATCCTCCAGTTAGGACTCCCTTGTGTCCATGGGATTTGAATTTGGTATTGTCAGTGTTGCAAAAGCAACCTTTTGAACCTATTCGCCATATTCCTTTAATTATATTAAGTAGGAAGTTGGCTTTTCTGATTGCTATAGCTTCTGCTAGGAGAGTATCAGAGCTAGCAGCTCTTTCTTGTAAAGAGCCTTGTCTAATTTGTCACAAGGACAAAATCGTACTACGACCCCATCCGGCTTTTCTACCTAAGGTGGTGTCGGCTTTTCACTTGAATCAAGACATTGTTCTGCCTTCCTTTTTTCCAAACCCGCGGACGGCGGGGGAAAAATTATTACACTCTCTAGATCTAGGGAGAGCGGTAAAGGTGTATCTGCAAGCAACCGCTCAGATACGTAAAACAGATGTTTTGTTTATTTTACCAGATGGGCCCAAGAAGGGCCAAGCGGTATCAAGATCCACCATTTCCAGGTGGATTAGACAAGTAATTATTCAAGCTTATGGTTTAAAGAACAGGACTCCTCCTTTTCCTGTTAAGGCGCACTCTACCAGGGCGATAGGTGCTTCATGGGCAGTGCACCACCAGGCTTCGATGGCTCAGATCTGTAAAGCTGCAACTTGGTCTTCAGTCCATACATTTTCCAAATTCTATCAAATAGATGTGAAAGGACATGAGGATTCCGCCTTTGGGCGAAGTGTGCTGCAGGCAGCAGTATAGGGCTTCTGGTCCGCAAGCGGCCTGTTTTGATCTGTGTCTCCCCCCCTTCATATGAGCATTGCTCTGGGACGTCCCATTATGTAATGACTAGCTCTGTGTCCCGTGGTGTACGATAAAGAAAATAGGATTTTTATAACAGCTTACCTGTAAAATCCTTTTCTTGGAGTACACCACGGGACACAGAGGTCCCCCCCTTCTTATGGGAACCTTACTGCTTTGCTACAAAACTGAGGTACTTCCCTGATGGGAGGGGTTATATGGAGGGGAACTGTCTTCCATTGGTTGTGCCAGTGTCCAATCACCGCTGGTGACCCTTAACCCATTATGTAATGACTAGCTCTGTGTCCCGTGGTGTACTCCAAGAAAAGGATTTTACAGGTAAGCTGTTATAAAAATCCTATTATTCTGTGCATAAATTTGGGCCAAAGTTTATACTGCTGCATAATAACCAAATTTTGTGGATATTATTTAGTCTGTGTGAAAGTTATAGAGCAAGGGTGCCCAACCAGTGGCCCGCGGAGCCCTCTGATGTGGCCCGTGACCTCCTGTCCTGGGATGGCGTGTTGGCAAGCCCAGATTGCAGGTTGCCGACCCGCCACCCTAGAGAATCAGTGTTGTGAATGAAGCCGACGGTAGAAGAGGCAAGCGACTGCAGAGCAGAGCCGCATAAGCCAATGCTTCCTGTATAGCGCCGGCTCCTGTAATAGGCGGAGGGATACTAAATGTGCTCTACCTGGGACAGCAACATCTTGCAATACCTGAATGGAAAACTGTTATCAATGGTAAGTTTATTACTAAAATCACAGTGTATATATAGGCATATCTGTTCTGCAATGGTTACTGGGCTGCTTTCAAACTTATCCTGCGGGTTACTTGCACTGAGCCATAGACTTCTGGTTTTACCTGTGGGTTAGGGCGCTTTCAGAAAGTGCACCACACCTGCAGGATAAAATAGAATTCTGTGGCAAAGTGCAGCTAACCCACAGGTGCACTGCGCTGCTCCTGTGGCGTGGGTAAACTACAGACCATCAGTGTAAAAGCAGCCTTAGACCCCTTTCACATGATCGGTCCGACCCAATCGGACCCTTTATTCACCTCTATGGAGCGGCAGATGTAAACAGACTTGTGTCCATTTACACCCGCCTACCTCCAATCCGATCTGCTAAAAAAAAGAAGTGGATCCGTCCACTTCCATCTGATTGGATCAGAGGGCCCATAGAGTAGAGTGGGCTGTGTCTGTATCCACTCTGTTTATGCAAAGTGGACATGGACCTGTCATCCGCTCATTGTGGCCCGCAACTGGTTACTAAGTCGCTTAAGTGGCCCTCGCTCTTCAAAAGGTTGGGCACCCCTGTTATAGAGTCTACAAGCTATGGTGCCAATCAATCACACATGATCACACCTGATGTACTGACGGCCTATGTCATTTATTGAAGCCCTGAAATGTCAGGACAGTACAAATACCCCCCCCCAAAATGACCCCTTTTTGAAAAGTAGACAGTCCAATGTATTTAGTAAGAGGCATGGTGAGTTTTTTTAAGTTGTAATTTTTTCCCACAATTCTTGGGAAAATTAAGATTTCTTTTTTTTTTTAACAAAATTGTCATAACAACAAGTTATTTCTCACACACAGCATATGCATACTTGCAATTACACCCCAAAATACATTCTGCTACTACTCCTGAGTTTGGCGATACCACATGTGTGAGACTTTTTCGCAGCCTAGCCACATAGAAAGGTCCAACATGCAGGGGGCACCACCAGGCGTTCTAGGAACATAAATGAAACGTCTAAATTTCCTGACTACCTATCACATGTTTGAAGGCCCTGGAGCACCAGGACAGTGGCCTTACCCACAAAAATGACTCAATTTTGGAGAGCAAAACACCCCAAAGTATACTCTATGAGGCAAAATTAGTCTTTTGAATATGTCATTTTTTCCACAAGTTTTTGGAAAATATGGAAAGAAAATGAAAACTTATTTTTTTTACACAAAGTTATCAATTTATAAAAATTTTCTAACACATAGCATGTACATAGCAAAATTACACCCCAAAATACATTCTGCTACTCCTGAGTATGGCGATACCACATGTGTGAGACTTTTACACAGCCTGGCCACATGCAGAGGCCCAACATGCAGGGAGAACAGTCTGGTGTTCTTGGAGCATAATTTACATATCTAATTTCCTGATAACCTATTACACTTTTGAAGGCAATGAAAACACCCATAAAATGACCCCATTTTGGAAAGCAAACACCCAAACGCATATTCTATGAGGCATGGGCCGCAGATAGGTACTCGGGTACTGTGATGGGCTTCATATAGGTACTTGGGTACTCTGATGGGCTGGAGATAGGTACTCGGGTACGCTGGGCTTGAGACAGGCACTCAGGTACTCTGATGGGCTGCAGAAAAGTACATGGGTACTCTGATGGGCTGGAGACAGGTACTCAGGTACTCTGATGGGCTGGAGACAGGTATTTGGGTACTCTGAAGGGCTGGAGACAGCTCTGATGGGCTGCAGATAGGTACTCAGATACTCTTATGGGCTGCAGATAGGTACTCGGGTACTCTGAAGGGCTGGAGATAGGTACTCGGGTACTCTGAAGGGCTGGAGACAAGTACTTGGGTACTCTGATGGGGTGCAGATAGGTATTTGGGTACTCTGGGTTGAAGACAGGCACTCGGGTACTCTGATGGGCTGCAGATAGGTGCTCGGTTCCTCTGAGCTGGAGACAGGTACTCGGGTACTTTTATGGGCTGGAGACAGGTACTCAGACACTCTGATGGGCTGCAGATAGGTACTCAGGTACTCTGAAGGGCTGGAGACAGGTACTCGGGTACTCTGAAGGGCTGGAGACAGGTACTTGGGTACTCTGAAGGGCTGGAGACAGGTACTTGGGTACTCTAATGGGCTGCATATAGGTACTTGGGTACTCTGATGGGCTGCAGATAGGTACTTGGGTACTCTGATGGGCTGGAGACAGGTACTTGGGTACTCTGATGGAGTGCAGATAGGTACTCAGATACTCTGATGGGCTGGAGACAGGTACTCAGGTACACCGATGGGCTGGAGACAGGTACTTGGTTACTCTAATGGTCTGCAGATAGGTGCTCAGGTACACTGGGCTGGAGACAGGTACTCGGGTACTCTGATGGGCTGGTAACAGGTATTATTTATTACTAGGCAATCTGTGTGTTTTTTTTTTTAAATTGTTTATTTATAAATTTTTATAAACATATTACATAATAGTGCAATGAAAAGGAAGAAAAGGCATTTCGACTGGCAATGATATAAAAGTACATTTGACAAAGCGAAGTTTGACAAAAAGAACATAGTAGTGACACATGTACATTGCATTGAAATGTTAACCAACTTAGGGACAATGACGCATGTATAACGTACAGTGTCATAGGGCAATAAGGCATTGGCTAAAAAGATGGTTACAGCTCTAGACATATCTGAAAAAAAGGGGGCAGACGGGGGTAATCGTAGATAGACATCATAATAGGGGACGGACATCACGGGGCCCATCAGATTCACAAGAGTACAATCTGTGTGTTTTACTTTACACTGTAAGCGGTAACTAGCTGTTACCGCAATCTCCTCCTCCCACAGGATCCGTGTAACAGGTAGTTACCATTGTATGCTGACATTTGTGACCGGCTGTGATTGGCTCCTTACACCCTTTATCCCCAATCGTCGAGCTGTACACCCTCGGGGTTAGCATTACTTCAAACTAAAGTAGTTGTAAAGGCTAAAGATTTTTTTGCCTTAATGCATTCTCTGCACTAAGGTAGAAAACATTTTAGGTGCAGCCCCCCTTAATAATAACCCGAGTCTGATTTCAGCCCAAGGCTGTGTCCACAAGCAGCAGCGCTGTTCTCTCTCTCCTTCCTCACTGGACTCAGTGAGAGTAATGGGAACCAGGAGACCCACCAGGGAAACCCAGAAGAGGAGGAACAGGGCTGTTCTGTACAAATTTATTGCACAGAGCAGTTAAGTATAACATGTTTGTTATTTAAAAAAAAAAAAGATCCTGTACAATCACTCTAATACGTGGACATTTTATTCAGTGTAACACATCCAAACGGTGGTTCAAGGGTTATCTCTGTTGTCTTGTTTTTCTAATGTTGTGGTCATGATTCTCACAAGTGCTACATTTCCACGGAGTCTGTGTGTTAAGTGTGCATTGGGTCCAAAAAGGAAGGATTCCATCTTTGATGTTGCAGAAGTGGTTATGGGGTGAAAATCTCATCCCCCACCCAGGACATAATTAGTCTAATAAGAAGGTAATATATTTTTTAAGTTTCTATCCAAATTAGATAGTATATTACTTCCTTATTAGGCCAGTGATGTTGTGCAGGGTGTACCTATGTGCAGAAAATTGTTGGGATCAGCCAATAAAATTACTGTGTGCCCCAAACCTTATCAGTGCTGACAGTATTTACCCAATGGCACACTACACCCTTTAATACAACAGATGATTATTATATACCTTTCACAAGTTTAATTTTGCTGGAGTCGACATCCACGATCTTCTGATACCAAGTTCTTGCCTAAGAAAAAGTAATACAAAAGTAAAGATTGTATCCCAAAATGCATGTGTGCATCTTTGTGCTTTTTGCCCTTTTATAAGTATTTTTATTGAGTAGTGTTCTCTCAAAATGCACTATTTTATAAAGGAACACAGTCAAATTTTCTTAAAAGAGATGGGGGTTGATTTACTGAAGGCAAATAGACTGTGCAAGGACATTTGCTCCAGAGCTTAGTACATTAGGTGAAGCTACACTTTGAAAACAATACCCAATCACATGCAAGGGGAAAAAACAGCATCTTTGCTTCAAGGGCGGATCCAGAGTCTTTTCTCGGGAGGGGCACTGCCAAAAAATGTTTTTTTTGTGGGAAATTTATCAGGGAAATGGTTGGTGTCGGTGCTTCAATCATCCCGGCACCAGGGTTGTTATGGTGTCAGGATGATTGAAGCTCATTATTTCTATTATTACATTGTAATATGAAATTAAATAGTTCAATGCAGAATCAGTGGGAGCCCCGAGTGTGTCACTTGCCACCGTCGCCTGCAATTAGTGGGAGCCCTGAGCGTGTCACTTGCCACACGTTGCGGATTGTCACTTGCCACGTCACCTGCCACATCTTGTGAATTGTCACTTGCCACACCTTGTGGATTGTCACTTGTCACATCACCTGCCACACCTTGCGGATTGTCACTAGCCACACCTTGCGGATTGTCACTTGCCTTGTCACCTGCCACACCTTGCTGATTGGCACTTGCCTGCCACCAGATGCAGATTGTCATTTGCCACGTCACCTGACACAATTTGCGGATTGTCACTTGCCACGTCACCTGCCACACCTTGCGGATTGTCACTAACTTGCCTGCCTTGCCCACGAACCGCGCCGCCCCCTGACAACAAACCGCGCCGCAAGCGGAGCCGCACGCTATCGCACCTGCCCGCAGAGCGGCCTGACGTGACTCACTGACATCACTCGTTGCTACACGCCAAGCGGCCCAGGCGTTAGCAACGAGTGCAGGGAAGAGGCTCCACCCACCTCCTCCTCCGCTCCTGGTATTGTGTCAGTGCGCCACGTAACTACATTAGACGAGTCTCTCTCTCGGCGCCGCTGATCGGCTGATGTGAGAAACTGAGAGAGAGACTCAGAGAGGCAGCGGCAGCTGCAGAACAAGTACTGTATATACTCAAGTATAAGCCGACCCAAATATAAGCCGAGGCACCTAATTTTACCCCAAAAAACTGGGAACACTTATTGACTCAAGTATAAGCCTAGGGTGTCCATCTGCATGCCTCACTGTGCCTCACTGTGCCTCACTTTGCCTCACTGTGCCCATGCCTCACTGTGACCATGACTAGACTGATGTTTAACATGGGAGTCTATGGAAGAAGTGCCCGGCTTTGAAAAATCGCTTCTCCCCGGCCCTGGGTCTCCCAGACACCAAACTTTGCAGACTTATAGAGGAGACATGGGGCTACATGTGTGCCAAGTTTGGGGTCCAGAGGACCTACGACCGGCAGTACCGGGTCCGCAAATTCACTGGAGAAATTACAGTTTAACTTTGGAGTCTATGGAAGGGGTGCCCGGTTTTAAAAAATCAGTGCTCCCCGGCCGTAGGTCTCCCAGACACCAAACTTTGCACACTTGTAGAGAAGACATAGGGCTATATGTGTGGCAAGGTTGGGGTCCAGGAGACCTACGGCCGGCCGGTACCGGGTCCCCAAAGTTCGGGAGATCAGGCGAAAAAAAAAAAAAAAGAGCAAGCAAGTGAGTGTGACAGATGGTCTCGGGGGGGGGCAATTGCCCTGTTGCCCCCCCCCCCTGGATCCGCCCCTGCTTTGCTTGCACATGATTGGATGATGAAAGTTAGTTTCCCTTAATTTACTAGGCTTTGGAGCAAATGCCCTTTTAAAGAGCACAGTCTACTTGCCTTTAGTAAGTCAACCCCCATAGCATTTGCAGGTCTCAATTAAATCAGGTGTCTGCTTGTTCTGTTGTGTCAGTTCATAAACCCTCCCCATGTAAAAGACATGATTCCGTACACTGCACTGATGAGGTTTACCTAGTCTGAAACAGCTATATGCAGTTTGGAATAAGTTCCTCTATAATATTTGGATGTACCGTTTTAAGAAAGCTTTACTGAGTTATAGTCATAATAGTCACAAGTAGTCTTTGTGTTTCATGGGTAACTATGCATGACTATTATCATGGGGGGGGGGGGGTGATTTTGAACCTTCTCATTAGATCCAATGATTTTAATGTTCATATAGGGTGGATTTTAATAAGAATTGTAATAAAAAGCTATTGTTTTTATATTTGTACTCCATATTGGTTTAATGACTTTATGATCATGATTCCAAGTCCCTTGTATCATCATTGTGTTAGGGACATTTCTCTTAGCTTAGTGAAGGTGGAACACAATTATTTTGCAAAGAATACCAAATCACATGCAAAGCAGATAAAAAAAATCTATATTTTTACTTGCACATGATTGGATGATGGAAGTCAGTAGAGTTAGTAGAGATTCACCTATTTCACTAAGCAAAAGAAAAATTCCCTTGCAAAGTAAATAGTATGTTTGGTAAGACAACCCTAGAGAGTCAAATGACAAGATACTGTAGGGTTTGAGGTAACAGAGGCCGGTCAAAAGCAAAGGAGTCAGAACAAGAAGGAAAAATCTGCAAAAGTTTTATTTTGATATCAGTGACCCTTACATTGCTGCTGTGGGCTCTGGACACATGGTGTGTAAATAGAGTACTGAAAGACTTGCTCTTTCCAATCAACTGCTGCCGCTGATCATTGTATCCTGACAGCGCCGGGTACCGCTGTCAAAATACATTGTCCCAGTGGGAGGGATTCTTCCATTCATCTTGTTTGTGGATTCAAACAAGGAGTATGACCATGGATCTGATGAAACTGCGGATGCTGTGAAACGCGTCATCCCATTGGTCCGTTCTTTACACCACGTCACTTCCGGTCTGACGGCACGCTGCGCTCCACGCTGAAGCGCACGTTGATGCGCAGCTTCCTGGTTGTCTCCTGGCTGTTTCTGCGGTACAGGGATATTCACATCACCCCCGGCTCAGATGCTCAGACTTCCTCTGCTGACACCGCAAACCTGCCTCCAGCCTTCCTCTCATCCTGTCTTCAGCCATCCTCTCATCTGGGACCTACATCTCCCCCGAGGACCGCCTCAGATGACACCAGACCACCATTAACCCCTTACATGCCTTATATTGTCCTGCATCCTGTGAGTAGCCATTTGGCTATCTTTTATCTAATTTGCCATTAAAGCCTGTTATACTGCACTTAGTTTGGCGCACCTTCCTTTCTTCATCATGTTTTACAGAGCTTGCTTCTGCTTATGGTAGCTGCCGCTGGTGCTTGCATCATTTATTGAAACTCACTGACATTTGGATTTTATGCTCTGCCAGAACCCTATTTGCGCCATTTTTTTTTTTTTTTTATTTTTTACTCAAACAAGGAGTATGCCGCTCTAGGTGAGCAATCGCTGCAGTCCAGATGCGCTGGGTGCAAGCCACGGCTCGCCACTGATGATCAATGAGAAGAAAAGAACGGCTGCACACCAAAGGAACAAATAACAGCCAACAAGACAGAGTGGAAAAAGGAAGGTGCGCCAAACTATGTGTAGTATATAAGAGTATTTAATAAATGGCAGTAAAACAAACAGCCTTCCTTTTTCCATTGTATCTTCCAGAGCCTGCTTCTGCTTTATGGTAGCTGCCGCTGGTGCTTATTCACTTTCATTGACATTTGCTATGCCAGAACAATCATTGCGCCATTTACCCTTTTCTTGTTAACAAGACAGAGTGCCCAAACCCAAGAGTTGACGCGTTTCACACTGATCTCAGTGTGAGTCACGTCACCTCCTGGGTCCGGGCATTCTGTCTTGTTGGCTGTGATTTGCTTATTTGGAATTAACTCGTTGGAACGTTCCTTTGGTGTGCAGCCGTTCTTTTCTTCTCACCTTGTTTGTGCCCAGTGGCTGAATTAAAAAAAAAAACTAACCATCTATAGCCAGCTTTACTCTTGTGCCTATTGAAGTGCACGCTCAGATGTAGACTCCCTAGAAAGCTGATTTAACAGTATCATGAAACCAAGACTATAAAAATGGAAGTTGTTAGTACAAAGTCCATCTCATTTGTATTATTCTACTATCTGTATATCAAAAAGTGCTGTCAGTGCTAAAGCATTTCTGAATGACTGGTGTGAGAAAATCAATTACAGGCTAGAGAGTAATGTTTTAAGCGAATGTCCTACACTGGTATTATTACAATGCAGCAAACTACTGCAAGTAAATGAAAATGTGCTGTGTTAATTTGTAAGTCATCTACATTATAATATGCAATTTAAAAATATTTTTAAAATGTATTTTTTACTAAGTAAAAAATAAATGTTGCATATGAATATTTCATATTATCACTCCTGACCAGCAGGTGAGAACTCTAGACATGCACTATGAAGCTGAAAGATATTCTTACTGCTGCTGTTCTATAATGGATCTAAATAACTAAGGAGGAACAATCCCTCCTCTCCTGTCAGAGGTGGAACCATCTTAATTAGTCTGTTACAGACATCGGTAGGAAGTGCTGGGCATTCTTATTGGTTAGCTGAGCATTCTCTACATAAGTATAATGGATGCACCATGTATTAAAAATATGTATTTTTTTCAAATAACTAAAAATGTTAAACACTGTTTATGAATAACTGTAATAATAAGACCATAAAATAGTTTTCATTTAATAACAATGAAATATAAGAAAATTAACAAAACAAGTTTTAAGATTTAATTTAAATAATTAGAAGCTGCATTAAGAAGATACTCTTTGGAACAGACAGACAACTATCATTTTCTCTGACTAGTAATTAGAAGTGAAATACTGAAAATTGATAGAAAATCGAAAACAGAGTAATGCACGGTATTTTCCCATTAAAGGAGAATTTTAGCCAGGAAACCCACGCACACAGTATACTGTATATATATATATATATCGTAATATTTATATATATATACACACACATATTACTGTGCAAAAGTTTAGGCAGTTGTTGAAAAAAATGCTGGGGAGTGATACAATAATGAATGTCAATAATGAATGTCTGCAGCCAACAATGAAGCATGGTGTGGGTTCTTTGCAAGTTTGGTTTTGCATTTCTGCAAATTGAGTTGGAAATTGGGTCAGGATCAATGGTGTCCTCAATGCTGAAAAATACAGGCAGATAATTATCCATCATGCCATACCATCAGGGAGGCATGCGATTGGCCCCAAATTTATTCTTCATCACCCTAAACACACAGCCAATGTCATTAAGAACTATCTTAAGTGTAAAGAAGAACAAGAAGTCCTGGAATGATTGATTTGGCCCCCACTAAGCCCTGATCTCAACATCATTGAGTCTGCCTGGGATTACATGAATAGACAGAAGGATTTGAGGCAGCCTACATCCACAAAAGATCCGTGGTTAGTTCTCCAAGCTGTTTGGAACAACCTACAGTACCTGCCGAGTTCCTTCAAAAACTGTGTGCAAGTATACCTAGACATACTGATGCTGTTTTAAAGGCAAAGGGTGGTCACACCAAATATTAATTTGATTTCAATTTCTCTTCTGTTCATTTACTTTCCATTTTGTTAATTGATAAAAAGAAACAATTAACATAGCTTAAAAAAAAATTCTCAGGTAGACTTTAACCACTTAAGGACCGACCCCCTGCAGATATACTGCGGTAGGGCGGCCCTCCTGTTAAAAATGTCGTGCACAGGATCTGGGGTGCGTGCCGGCAGCGACCCCCTCCCGCTGTGATTGGACACAGCGGGAGGCAATCAGCGGGTCCGGCAGACGCGATGTCCACCATAACCCACCGATCTTTGGATAGGAGAGGCGGAACGTTAGTCTGCCTATGTAAACAAGGCGTACCGCCGCTCTGTCAGAGAGGAAGCTGGAGATCTTGTGTTTCTGCTAAACAGAAACACAGATCACTGTCTTTCTCCAGTTAAGTCCCCCACACAGTTAGAAAGCACTCCCTATGAGCACATGTAACCCTTTGATTGCCAATAATGTTAACCCCTACCCTGCCAGCGTCATTAGTACAGTGACAGTGCATTTGTTTTTAGCACTGATCACTGTATTAGTGTCACTGGTCCCCAAAAAGTGTCACTTTTGTGTTTATAGCACAAAAAATAAAAAACGCAGAGGTGATCAAATACTACCAAAAGAAAGCTCTATTTGTGGGAAAAAAAGGACATAAATTGTATTTGGGTACAGCGTTGCACGTCAGCGCAATTATCAGTTAAAATAGCGCAGCGCCGTATCGCAAAAAATGGTCTGGTCATGAAGGGGGGGTAACCCTTCCGGGGCTTAAGTGGTTAAACAGCTTCATTTCAGTAGGACTTACCTCCTCAAATTTTTTAAGTCCAAGAAAGGCTTTTGCCATATGAACATGGGCCTTTAGGCATTTCCCATCACACTGAAATATAAAAGTACAAACAGATGTATTTTTAACTTGTCTTATGTAACATATTTATTATGTACAACATAGAATACACTACAAAACCATCACTTCAGCTGAAAAGAGATAGATCAAAATCTGCATGTACTTCTGCTAAAACATGGAATAAGAAAAGAAATGCAGAATATGGATTATAATTTCCATACAGAAGGATCAGCATGCATGAAGCGGTGCAGTTGTATAAGAAAACCCTGCAATACCTTTCATTGTTTTCTCAATGCAAAGCCTCGTACACACGGCCGGTTTTCACGATGGGAAAACTGCGAGGAGAGCTTTTGGTCGGGAATCCCGGCCGTGTGTATGCTCCCTCACAGTTTTTCGGACGGGAAAACTGCCAAAAAACGCGGGACAAAAAAGAGAACCTGCTCTCTTTTTTCCCGGCGGACTTTTTCCTGGCAGTTTTCCTATGGGAAAAACTGCGATGGAGCATACACACGGTCGGGATTCCCGACCAAAGCTCTCATCTGAGTTTTCTTGACGGGAAAACCGGCCGTGTGTACAGGGGAAAAGTTACCGTGCAGGTTCTCGGCTTTCCCCTCAGGATTTCCGACTAAACTTTTCCTGTCGGAAATCCCACACGTGTGTACGAGGCATAAGTGTATGTATATATTTCTTACAGTGAAAAATAACAATGCTTGGAGAAGGATTATTAACAGTAGACTCTAAAACTGTCCATGGACAGATGATTGTCTCCTAACACAGCCAATGTCTGTATTGGGCAATGTCTGCCCCTACTAAACAATCTTGGGGGGGGGGGGTAATCCTATGGATTTAAGAACCTTGTCAGGCAAAGGGAGGTCTTGACCCCACTCATTCATTCTTACTCCTCCTTCATACTCCTTCCTACCCTCCCCTTTAATTTACAGTAGATATGTATGCTCATGAAGCCAAGTGTCACGATCAGAGGGTAAGATCACCTGGGACTGTAGTTTAAGAGCTAGCGACCATTGCAACAACTAACCAGGTGTACCCAGGTATGGGTCCTTGCAGATGCTGGAGCAGTGTGACCACATGCAACGGTGGTGTGCCACAGTCACAGGATCTAAGGGGCCACTCGGTCTTCTCCAGGGCTACTGGTGGTATTGATGTTGTGCTGTGAGGCAGCCCCCAGGTGGAGCCTAATAGCACACTGGAAGGACACTGACAGAAACCAAAGTAAACTGTAAAGCCTGAAGGGAAACACTGAGAACAAAGACAGGATCAAACAACACACAGGACGAGGGAATACTCAGCACAGCAAATGTCAAAGAAACAGGAGGGTCCAGCTTCAGCGTGGAGACACGTTGCTCAAACACTAAGCTACAGGTGCACAGGGTTACTAATCCCTAGGTTCAGGGTGGATTGGCTGGAACCCGAGCAGCTCGAACAGGAGATAAAACCCAGAGCCGGATCAATGTACATGGAACGGTGACACCAAGTATACGTGGTAATGGAACGGAAACTGTTGGATATGTGTGTGGTTGGTTGAATAGTGTCAGCACCATAAAACCATCCCCTTATGGGTTTGGCCACCCTTACTCAGAATTCTGGGCTAATACGGGTTTACCCACCAGAAAATATGAAAATCTGGTCATCCAAGTTCATACACCCCTGCCACACTGCATAACAAGGTGGGAGAGACATCTTTCTATATTTAACGTAAGGATAATAGCGGTGTCATGTCTCTGTCCCAGCCTCACAATATCAAAAAAAAAGACAAAGAGAAGGAGCTAAAGAATGCTGATGAACCACTTGCCTACCAGACCAATTCTGACATTTCTCTCCTACATGTAAATATCATCATTTGTTTGCTCGAAAATTACATAGAACCCCCAAACATTATATATATTTTTTTAGCAGAGACCCTAGAGAATAAAATGGCAGTCATTTTTATCTCGCATGGTATTTGCGCAGAAATTTTTTAAACGGAAAAAAAAAAATGTTCTATGCTTTTAAAAAAAACAGTAAAGTTAGCCCAATTTTTTTGCATAATGTGAAAGATGATGTTACACCGAGTAAATAGATACCTAACATGTCAAGCTTCAAAATTGCACACGCTCGTGGAACTTTGGTACTTAAAAATCCCCATAGGCGACGCTTTAATTTTTTTTACTGGTTACATGTTTTGAGTTACAGAGGAGGTCTGGTGCTATAATTATTGCTCTCGCTCTAACGTTCACACCGATACCTCACATGTGTGGTTTGAACACCGTTTTCATGTGTATGCACGACTTACGTATGCGTTCACTTCTGCGTGCGAGTACATGGGGACAGGGGCACTTTAAATTTATTTTTTTTATTGTTAATTTTACTTTTCTTTCTGTAGTTTGACACTTTTCTTTTTACATATTTTCTTTTTACATATTACAATAGGAATAAGCATGTCAAGTCCTCTTTACAGTGAGATATGGGGTCAATAAGACCCCATATCTCACCTATAGGCTGGAAAGCCTGAAATCAAAAAAGGCGGCACCATTTTTTTTGAATGCAGAGGCCGGGCGTGACGTCATAACATTGCGCCCAGCCTCAGAACGATCATAGAGACTGCGGGAACCATCTGATGCGCCAGAAATCTCTATGGTCAGCATCCAGGGCCGGCGGATCCCTTCTCCGACTCACCGATGGCAGGGGTGAGTCAGTAGAAGCACCAGAGGGTGGCGGGAAGGGGGGACGTCCCCTCTGCCTGCCCGTAAGAACGATCAACGGGCTGAATAGCCACATATGATGTAGGTAATCGTCGGCTCTAAATGATGATATCTGAATAATGCCTGTAGCTGCAGGCATCATTCAGATATCACTGCTCAAAGTCCAGGATGTCATATGACAGCCGGAGGGTGGGAAGTGGTTAAATATGAATCCCATAAGAAATAAATGTGTAGCGCGCCCCTATATTTGGGGGCGCTATATGGAAATTTAGGGGCAGTCTGAGCCAGTACTTGGGCTCAGACCAATTATAGTTCAAATGGTTCGCTTTGCTCTGGGTGTGATACTGCCTGGCAGTGTTATTCTCCTTTGCCTGCAGGTGGCACTGTCACCGCCGGCACAGGCTGGATCACGGGGGTATCACAGCATCTTGGGTGTCCTCTCTCAGCAGCCGTCCAGTGCGTGTGGTCAACCCGCTGTGCATGCTGGGAGAGGGTACAAAAGGGGCAGACGCCATTTGGCAGAGGCGATTCCAGGGGGACCCCAAGGCGTTCAGGGGGACCTCTGGTCCAGTGGTCCAGAACCTTTAGCCCAAGGCTCTGCTGCTGCATCGTAGGTCCAGCTCTCCTAACAAGGGCCTACGCTTCGGAGAAGGATCCCAGGCTGCCCGTTTATAAGGGGGCTCATCTTTGGGAAAGGAATTCCAGGGGAAGATCAGTCCCGGCGGAGATAGCGACGGTACTGTTGTCTCGGGGAGAGGCCTGGAGGCCTACCTAAAGGGGAATCCATCATCTCTGACATCCGTGCTCCATCCCGGCTGCTAGGACTGCTCTTATAGGGACTATCTGGGTGAGCAATACCCACTCAGGCTTGAGTGGCGACGAGTGTATATATATATATATTTGGGATCTAAGTGTTGCGTGCCTGAACCTTCCCCTACATCTTTAACTTTCCTGCCTTTGCGTTCTTCAAGTTGACTTAAAAGTGACAAAAAGAATAAAGCCTTGCTGATTAGGTTTTACTCGTGTGGGGACATTGGCCTTATTCCTGAATACACTGGTGTACCTAGACAACGGAGCTGAAGGATCCACTCGTGAGAGGTATTTTGCTGCAGACCCAAAGGTAATTAAACAGTGGATTTCATACTTAACAAAGTGTGGATCTGGCGTCACACCAGGAAGAGAGAAAGGAGAAAAACCCCTGGGAGCTACAAAAGAAATGAGTTTTGCCTGCTCACTCATACTGTATATTACCGATTCGCCAAGGGTATGCAAACTTTTGAGCACAACTTTATATAGATTTATTTTTATATTAGTTTAAATTATTACAATAAATACAAAACCATACACATTTTTCATAACACTAGCTGGTAACCACCTACCTGCAGTTGGCATAGTGGGTCCAAAATTATCCATTCATGTCACACTCATGTGGCAGGGTGGTAATGCAAGAAAATCACAGTAAATGAAGGAAATAACTTTTAAAAGCTAAGTTCACATTTTAAAGAAAATAGTCTATGCAGTCAAGGGGTCTCAGGAGGTAAGACAACACTACAAAGCTTTTAAAATGATTGAATAGTATAAATTCAATACCTATGGGCCATTTGTACCCCCACCCCCCAGAAGCCTGGCCAGATTTTTCATAGCTTTCTTTCCCATACTGTCCTGTTGCTAAGACACTTTCTACCAGCATCACACTGCTTCCTTGATTGAATCCTCATGCATGTGCACTGTGCTCTCTCCTAGCAATATTTCTAAAATCTGTATTACCTCCTGCGGACCTTAGACTGCATAGACTCTTTTCTTCAAAAGCCGAACTTAGCCTTTACAGTTATTTTAAACTTTTTTTTTTTTTTTAAATAACAAACATGTCATACTTACCTGCTTTGTGCAATGGTTTTCGACAGAGCAGCCCTGGTCTTCCTCTGCTAGGGTCCCCTGCCAGTGCTCCTGCCTCCTCAAGCCACTTGCTAAGGAGGGTACTCATGTGGGCTCACTGCAAAGCCTAGCTGCCTGTGTCCATTTAAAAAGAAAGTGGGGCTTTGCCCCACCCCCTCTCCCTCATGCTAGGATTTGATTGACAGTAGCTGGGTCCAATAGCCCCTATTGCTTTCAATTTGCCCAGTGAGGAGGGAGAGAGCGGAGAGAGCTGCTGCTCTCATTCGTAGTGTTGGATCGAAATCAGGCTCAGGTAGGTAGGTAGGTAGAAAGGGGGGGGGGGAGGCTGGGGGAAAGGTGTTTTTTTTTTACATTTTTTTTACCATTCAGAAAATGCATTAAGGTAAAAAACATTAAGGCTGGGTTCACACTATTGTATGTGGGAGATTGTGATCGGCTCTCTATGGAGCCATTTCATACAATGCCGGAGTGGCTCCGGAGCGAATCGCACAGGAGTCCTGTCTGTCTTCTAGTCCATTTCAGGTTCAGAATTAGCCAAAAATTCGGACTGAAATCAGACCTGAAACAGTGAACGGAGACCCCTGCTGTGACCCACTCCATACTGCAGTGTGAACCCAGCCTGAAAGTAGAAGTATAGCCTAAGCTATCACAGGAGTGCAGTTCATTCTGCACTTTGTTACCGGTTTTCAGCCGGCAGCGGTCTAAAGCCTGCTGTAGACTGATGCCACAGAGCCCGTGGAGGCTCTGAAAAGATCCCAACCATATGGTTGGGATCAGCCCGGACCGGCAGCTGGCTCAGCCTCTCAGTAAGCCGCTGAAAGACTGAAACAGTTATTCCTGACCCCTCTCCACAGCTCTGCACTCCGGTGAGCTCTGGAGGGGCAGAGCTGACATCCAGTGACTGACAGTCACCAGCTCTCTGCTCACAGAACACTGAGAACTGAGCGATTAGCAGTGTTTGATAGCTCAGTTTTCAGTCTTAGAGCCAGCGGGAGACAGATGCAGCAACGGCATGATGCTGCATCCACCTAGCTAAGTATAACTTTCTTTCTTTTTTTGTTAACCCATACCTCTCTTTTAAGTCTTTTAACGTTTAGAATGGCAATGCTTTAGCTATATAGTTTCCACTTTTTTTCTATTAAACAGCTAAAACATTAGCAAAATATATAACTGCAAAGAGCAAAAGTAGATGGTCATGAGTCAATAATTATCGTATTTTAAATTACATAAGGTTTATCTAAAATTCCAGAGTCTTGAGAGTGTATAACATGTACCGGTATTTAAAAAGGAAATATTGATAGCAGTATAAAGTAGTTAAAAAAATGTTTTTCAACATTTACTTAGGTCGTGGGGGACATGCTATTTAATTGCGTGGCACTTCAATTACTTTCTGTAGCTGTCCAAGTTGTGTGCAGAATTCAGAAGAGGGATTTCTGCGTAAACACTAGCATTTTATGATTCAGGCTCTGGATGTGCTAATCCTTTTATTGGTGGATTTTAGCACCACCGCTGTTCATTTAATTTCTTTTAATAGATATATTTTAATGACAGCATATTGACTGAGGAGTAAACACAATCTGACTAATGAAAAATATAAAGCCATATGGTGTGTTCTTTTGCCAACATTTGCTAATATATTCTCTTTAAGAATCTATTCAAAATACTTTTATTCAACAGTACAAGAATAAAACCTATGACCTCAACAGTTTTCCAGTTTAGTTATGTTAGAATTGGCTTTTTCAAACATCCTTTCCAATTGCTGGCAGAGCAAGTTTCCTGTTATTACCTTTATTAGTCAGAAGACCCTCTGCGCACTTCTCTAATCCTGTGTGCAGTGTGTTACTATGACTGTGTATCACCTGGGGATAGTCACTTTACTGGGTATATGTAAGGGTTTACAGGGCCAAAAACGTACACCTAATGCGCCTTTCCCGCACCACGTTTCAGTGTGAATAACTAAAGACTGTGTTTATTTTAAAGGAAATCTGTACTGAGTAAGTTTGACCATGCTGTCCGTTTACTCTGAAAATACAATTTCTTTGGCTTCCATGTTGATCTAACTGCTTCAGTGCTTTTTAAAGCGGAAGTAAACCCATCGATTTAATAGTTTCAAAAAGCAGTTACATTCCCGGCATGCCGGGAATGCCAATTGTCACATTGGTTGTGCTCTCAACCAAACTGTCAAACCATCCAATGGCTGGTGTCATAACTGATCACATGTGCAGCATCATGGCAGTTGAAGAATAAACAGAGGCCAAGATGGCAGCTTCCTTGCCTGAAAATGATAGGAGGGTTTACTTCCATTTTAAGTAAATAAAGGGTTCTAACATCATTCTGCCTATGGGCATGCTTGGTTCAGGTCAGTATCTCAAAGTAAAGCCAGACACAGTCAGGCAACTAGCATTTTCTGTTGAAGGTCAGCAACCACATGGAGAAAGCAACAGAGTGCATCTCCGTTTTTGCTTTCTTTTAATAGTAGAGGCTCTTAAAATGCTTTTGTTTGTTAATTTTTTGACCTTTGGTATCCTTGGAAATAAAAAAAGACCAGCACAATAAAATGTATCCAAGATTGTATTACGACATTTTGCGGCTGTAATTACATGCTCTCCTAATGATTTATCAAGCATTCCAAGTCAACGTACATTGTGTTAAGGCAACCATTCTTTTGAATGGTCTGCCTAAAAGCAGGGCCCTCTGATACTTCTCTGTGTCAATCCCTCCATTGGCTCCCGCTTACCCAACAAATTAAGTTCAAAATACTAACAACTTACAAAGCCATCCACAACTCAGCCCCTAGCTACATCATTAACCTTGTCTCAAAATAGCAACCTAATTGTTCTCTTCGTTCCTCCCAAGACCTCCTGCTCTCTAGCTCCCTTGTCAACTCCTCCCATTCTAGCCTCCAGGACTTTTCCTAAGTCTCTCCCATCCTCTGGAACTCCCTATAACAATCTGTCCGATTATCTCCTACTCTGCTTTTAGATGATCCCTGAAAACCCATCTCTTCAGAGAAGCCTATCCTGCCTTCACCTAACAACTGTACTTTACTTTTCTCCACCAGCTCCTCACCCACAGTTATTACCTTTTGTATCACTTGACCCTCCCTTCTAGATTGTAAGCTCTAACAAGCAGGGCCCTCTGATTCCTCCTGTACTGATTTGTATTGTAACTGTACTGTCTGCCCTCATGTTGTAAAGCACTGCACAAACTGTTGGCACTATATAAATCCTGTATAATAATAATAATAATGTACCAAAACACACAGAGAAAAAAGTGCATGGACTATTTCTTGTAACACTAATATAGGTGTGTTGACTATATGCATTGGGGTGTCATTAGGAATAATAGCACCTTAGCATACCGATTGGCATAATGAACATTCCCATGTGTTACCGAAGGGCAACAGCGCAAACTCAGCCTTTCAGCCTTTCATATGACAATGCAAACTATATTGTCTAAAAAACATACTCTGGATGGTTTGCCACCCCACCTCCCCGACAAAAAAAACACACCAGCCGCCACTGCCAGAATCTGACTTGCAGCTTAGTGCAGACTTTTGGAGAAATCAGTGAGCCAATCACACAAACAGGAAATTACATTTCGGGGGGGGGGGGGGGGTTGGGGTGATTAGTGCACTCTGTGCACATGTACAAAATGTCTCAAGGTTGCCATTTTGCATTGCATTTTACAGAAAACGATAGCACTGCAGATTGAAAGGGAAAGGTAATTAACATTCAATTACAAAATGACTTGTGTAGCAATTGTACATGCTATATTATATATATTTTTTATTTCCTTTTTCCCCCCCGCGAAACTGGAGTTACCCTTTAAATTTGAATATAAGCTATAAAATATCTGAATGCTGTTTAACTAGAATCGATCATTCTATATAAAGCTATCTGTCAGAGGAAGGCGTGACATGTTTAAGATAACAACTCTACATGTGTGTGTAATGTCACAGACATATTTCAGGAACACTTACAGTAAAAAAAAAGTGATTGAGTAATAAAGACAACATATTAATGCAGTGACAGCTCTAACGCTACACAAGAGGAATAATGAATTCTTTACACATGTAATGACAGGCTGCATCTCCTTACCTGCGTCATTTCCTCCTCCACAATAAATAATCAGCCTTCCAGTCACGCATTACTTAGACTGACAAGTGGGAAACCAATTTCTTAATCCCCTCTTAAAGCGACAAGCATGACTTATATAAAGTAACTCAATTTGTAATGGGATAACTTCCATCGATGGGCCACTTGAGCCTAGTGGAGTGTTATTTTTTTGTATATATATATATATCTGACAGTTGCTTAAAAATGACAGCTGATGGGAAACATACAAATGGTGTGGGCTTATATTGTAGCACACAGACCCTTTACCTGCTTTTGGCTCCTTGGCAGGAAAGAGCACACCGTGCTATGTGGCCATACCCTCTTGTGTGAAGAGTAGTGATGAGCCGAACACCCCCGGGTTCGGTTCGCACCAGAACCCGCGAACGGACCGAAAGTTCGTACGAACATTAGAACCCTATTAAATACAATGGATGCGAACGTTCGAATTCTAAAGTGCTAATTATAACAACTATTATGCATGTTATTGTCCTAAAAAGGGTTTGGGAACCCGGGTTGTGCACCAGGGGACATGTATCAATGCAAAAAGAAGTTTTAAAAACGGTCGTTTTTCGGGAGCAGTCATTTTAATGATGCATAAAGTGAAAAAAAAAAAGTCAAATATTCCTTTAAATATCGTACCTGGGGGGTGTCTAAAGTATGCCTGTGAAGTGCCACGTGTTTCCCGTGTTTAGAACTGTCCCTGCACAAAATGACACTTCTAAAGGAAAAAAAAGCCATTTAAAACTGCTTGCGGCTTTAATGTAATGTCTGGTCCCGGTAATATGGATGAAAATCTTTAAGAAAAATGGCATAGCTACCCCATGACCCCCCCCCCCTACCCCAGCCCATTACCAGCCCCTTTGGGTCTTGTATGGATATTAAGGGGAACCCCGCACATAAAATAAAAAAGGCCCTATATACTCTGAACAGCCGTATACAGGCGGTGCATACAAGACAGGGACTGTAGGTTTGTTCTTATGTAGAATCTGTTTGTAATTTTGAACAGGTACATTGTTTAAGTGTAGCTCCAGCCCAAAAATCTATTTTTAAACTTTTTGGAAAACATAGGTAAGGGTTATCACCCCTGTAACATTTGTTTTGCTGTCTGTGCCCCTGTTCAGAACATTTCACCTCACTTTCCGTCCCAATGACAACTGTTTTTGAAATGTGGTGTTTTTCTTGAAACAAGGATTGCTGATAAAGCATCAGTACAGAGGAGACACCTTTCTCCCATATTAATTCTTACAGGAGAGAATTTTCCTTCCAAGGGGTAGATTTCCTCTCACTTCCTGTTGTCTTCTTGCGTTTGCAAGTAGGAGTCGTTTGTAAGTTGGATGTTTGAAAGTAGGGACCTGCCGTATATACTCTGCAGAAATAGGCCCCTTAGTTGTTGGTGTTGGCACAACACTGTAAGCACTCACAGTTACTCTTGGTTGGTGCTGGAACGCCCTGCTGTCAACTATTATATCAGGAATTTTAATTACATATAATTGTTGAACAGTGGTAGTAAAAATTGGGCCTTTGATGGTGGTGCTGGTGCCACAACACTGTAAGCCAGGACAGTTACTCTTGGTGGGTGCAGCAATGGGCCCTGCTGTGAATTATTAGATCAAGAATTGTAATTGCATGCCCCTGTTGAACAGGGGCTGAAAAATTGGGCCTTTTGTGGTGGTGGTGGTGGTGGTCGTGTTGCCACAACACTGTAAGCCCTCAGAGTTACTCTTGGTGGGTGCAGGAATGGGCCCTGCTGTGAATTATTAGATCAAGAATTGTAATTACATGCCCCTTTTGAACAGGGGCTGAAAAATTGGGCCTTTCGTGGTGGTGGTGGTGGTGGCGTTGCCACAACACTGTAAGCCCTCAGAGTTACTCTTGGTGGGTGCAGCAATGGGCCCTGCTGTGAATTATTAGATCAAGAATTGTAATTGCATGCCCCTGTTGAACAGGGGCTGAAAAATTGGGCCTTAGGCACTGGTGGCACAACACTACAACCCCTCACAGATACTGTACTTGGAGCACAGCAATGAGCCCTGTTGCAAAGTATTGCTTCAAAAATTGTAATGACACGCCCCTGTTAAACAGGGGCTGAAAAATTGGGCCTTAGGCACTGGTGCCACAACACTCCAACCCCTCACAGATACTGTACTTGGAGCACAGCAATGAGCCCTGTTGCAAAGTATTGCTTCAAAAATTGTAATGACACGCCCCTGTTAAACAGGGGCTGAAAAATTGGGCCTTAGGCACTGGTGCCACAACACTCCAACCCCTCACAGATACTGTACTTGGAGCACAGCAATGAGCCCTATGGCAAATTATTGCTAAAAAAATTGTAATTACACGCCCCTGTAAAACAGGGGCTGAAAAATTGGGCCTTAGCCACTGGTGGCGGCACCCATAAACAAAAATGATCTTCCAAGCTATCATCATCAATCGTATCATTGAGGACTCGGAGGAGGAGGATAGCCAGTCAACATAACAGCACAGGCACTCAGCATCAGCATCAGTCTTGAAGGGATGTGACATGTTAAAATCAATTAGTCTGTTATATCAGCATCAGGTGTGTGGTAGCTGGTGGTGATCCAAGACTGGTTCATCTTGATGAAAGTCAGTCGATCAACCGAGTCGGTGGACAGGCGCACCCTGTGATCCGTGACAAATCCTCCAGCAGCACTGAATGTGCGTTCCGAAAGAACGCTGGATGCAGGACAGGCCAGTAGCTCAATTGCATACTGTGCAAGCTCTGGCCAGTGATCCATCCTCAAGACCCAGTAAGCCAGAGGATTTTCGGTGGGGAAGGTGTCCAAGTCTGACCTTGCCCCTAGATATTCCTGCACCATGTTTATCAGACGCTGGCGATGGTTGCTGGAACCGATCATACTTTGGGGCTGCGGACTAAAGAATTGTCTGAACGCATCGGTCAGACGGCCACCTTCCCCACCGCTCCTTCTTTGACTGGCCGAAGCCTCAGCAACTCGTTGTCCAGGACCAGGAGTTTGTAACCTCCCAGTCTCTGGGAACGCGTTGCACAGACCTTTCTGCAAGGCCTCCCGGAGTTGTCTCATCCTCTGCTCCCTCTGCGACGGTAACATAAGGTCCGCAACCTTACCCTTGTACCGTGGATCAAGGAGAGTGGCCAGCCAGTAATGGTCCCTCTCCTTGATCCGAAGAATACGAGGATCCTTCCGCAGACTTTGCAGGATCAGGGAGGCCATGCAGCGTAGGTTTGCTGAGGCATTCGCTCCGGAGTCCTCTGGGTCACTAAGGACGACATGATCCGCAGCCACCTCCTCCCAGCCACGTACAAGTCCACTGGTTTCTTGGGACTGTAAATCATCCCTAAAAGACTGCTGCTGATGATGCTGAGTGCCAGCCTCCACCTCCATGCTGACACAATCCTCCTCCTCCTCCTCCTCCTCCTCTTCCTGTGCGATGGGTGGGACAGAAGGAACACTGTCTGGGTAAAGGGGGCCTTGAGAGGCAAGGAAGTCCTCCTCTTCCTGCCTCTGTTCTGCCTCAAGTGCCCTGTCCATTATTCCACGCAGCGTGTGCTCCAACAGGTGGACAAGAGGTACAGTGTCACTGATGCATGCACTGTCACTGCTCACCATCCTCGTGGCCTCCTCAAATGGTGCCAGGACAGTGCATGCATCCCTGATCATGCCCCACTGGCGTGGAGAAAAAAAAACAAGCTCCCCTGACCCTGTCCTGGTGCCGTAGTCGCACAGGTACTCATTGATGGCCCTCTGCTGCGTGTGCAGCCGCTGCAGCATGGCCAACGTTGAGTTCCACCTGGTGGGCATGTCACATATAAGGCGGTTCTTGGGCAGGTTCAACTCCTTTTGCAGCTCAGCCAGGCGAGCACTGGCATTATAAGATCTGCGGAAATGCACACAGACTTTCCTGGCCTGCCTCAGGACATCCTGTAAGCCCGGGTACCTGCCCAAGAACCGCTGCACCACCAGGTTAAGGACGTGAGCCACACAGGGCACATGGGTCAGTTGTCCCTGTCGGAGGGCGGAGAGGAGGTTGGTGCCATGGTCGCAAACCACCATTCCTGGCTTAAGCTGGCGTGGCGTCAACCACCTCTCGGCCTGGCCCTGCAGAGCAGACAGGACCTCTGCCCCAGTGTGGCTTCTGTCCCCCAAACACACCAGCGCAAGCACGGCATGGCATCTTTTTGCCTGCGTACTTGCGTAGCCCCTTGAATGCCTACGGAGCACCGCTGGTTCCGAGGACAAACCACAGGAAGAGGCCATGGAGGAAGAAGAAGAGGAGGGGGTGGAGGAGAGAGGTGTGTCACAACCAGTAGTAGCATTTTGGAGGCGTGGCGGTGGAACAACCTCCAACACTACTGCACCTTGTCCTGCATCCTTCCCAGCTGCCAAAAGAGTGACCCAATGGGCCGTGAAAGAAAGGTAACGTCCCTGTCCATGCCTGCTGGACCATGAGTCAGCGGTAATATGCACCTTACCGCTGACCGCCCTGTCCAGCGAGGCCAAGACATTGCCTTCCACATGCCGGTAGAGAGCCGGAATAGCCTTCCGTGAGAAAAAGTGGCGTTTGGGAACCTGCCACTGAGGAACCGCACATTGCACAAACTCACGGAAGGGGGCCGAGTCTACCAACTGAAAAGGCAGCAGTTGAAGCGCTAGCAATTTAGCCAAGCTAGCATTCAACCGCTGGGCATGTGGATGGCTGGGAGTGAACTTCTTTCGACGGTCCAGCAGCTGGGGCAGGGAAATTTGCCTGCTAGAATCGGACGTCGGTGTACTGCTAGCAGAGTGGCCGCAAGTACTTGGCTGTGACACACCTAATTCTACACCTTCATTCCTCTCAGTGCATGTTTCAGAGAGGACTGAAGTTATAGTGGGGTTGGAGATCCCAGCTGATGCGGTGCAAGGAGAGGTCCGCTTTGTTCTTTGGTGTGGGTCTTTGAGGTAGGCTTGCCAACGAGCTGCATGGCAGGTCAACATATGTCTGGTCAGGCATGTGGTACCCAAGCGGCTGATGTTTTGGCCACGCGATATACGCTTGAGACATATGTTGCAAACAGCAGCTGTGCGATCTGATGCACTAGCCTCAAAAAAGGCCCACACCAAAGAACTTTTTGAATGACGGGCAGAGGCAGCGCCCTGCACAGGCGGAGCTCTGCGGTGTGATTCCGTCGGTGTACTGCCCTTACGCTGGCCACCAAAGGGCATCCTGCCTCGTGGGAGATGTGCCTCCTCCTCATCCTCCTCCTCCTCCTCTCTCCTATTAGGCACCCACGTGGAGTCAGTGACCTCATCATCCCCTCCCTCCTCATCACTTGAGCCAATCTGGCAGTATGCTGCAGCTGCTGGAACATGACTGCCAGATTGGTGTCCTTCTTGAGCATCCCCTCTGTCTGCTCTCACGCTACTGCCTTCCTGTAGCTGGGTTTCATCATCAGACCCTTCGAAACGCTGGGCATCCTCCTGGAGCATGTACCCAACACTGTGCTCAAACAGTTCGGGGGACTCCTCAGGAGGAGGACATGGTGGGTCTAGGGAAGGAGTGACTGATGATGAGTCTGACATTGATACCAGGGAAGAGGACACTTTGGCAGCTGCTTTTCCAGTACCCTGAGCCTGGGTGAGAGAGGATGAGGAGGAGGAGGAGGGCTTGGTCATCCACTCTACCAAGTCTTCGGCATGATGTGGCTCAACATGTCCAGCTGCCGAAAAGAAGGACAAGCGTGTCCCATGGCCATGTGCTGATGACAATGCACCGCGTCCACGACCAGCACTGTTGCCCCCAGACACAGAGCCTGCTTGCCCTCTTTTATTGCCTCCTGACTGTCTGCCTCTCCTTGTTTGCCTTCCAGACATTCTAATAGATGGCCTGCAGGGAGATGGGAAAAAAGCAATAAGGGCTACCTTCAGGTGTCCTTCTCTGTCCCTTTACTTAAGGATTTCTAAATATGGTTGAGGATGATTGCTTTTGCACAGAATAGCACAACGACAATTTCCCTGACTGTCCAAAAAACAAGGATTTCAAAGATGGTTGATGAGGAATGCTTTAGCACACTATAGCACAAGGAGAATTTCCCTCACTTTCCTTCCCTGTCCCTAGAAACAAGGATTATCCCAGTAAAAGAAACTGACACTCTTCCTACCTATAGTTTTCTGTCCCTAGAAAAAATGTTTTTTTAAAGCACACTATAGCACAAGGAGAATTTCCCTCACTTTCCTTCCCTGTCCCTAGAAACAAGGATTATCACAGTGAAAGAAACTGACACTCTTCCTACCTATAGTTTTCTGTCCCTAGAAAAAAATGTTTTTTTAAAGCACACTATAGCACAAGGAGAATTTCCCTCACTGTCCTTCCCTGTCCCTAGAAACAAGGATTATCACAGTGAAAGAAACTGACACTCTTCCTACCTATAGTTTTCTGTCCCTAGAAAAAATGTTTTTTTAAAGCACACTATAGCACAAGGAGAATTTCCCTCACTGTCCTTCCCTGTCCCTAGAAACAAGGATTATCACAGTGAAATAAACTGACACTCTTCCTACCTATAGTTTTCTGTCCCTAGAAAAAATGTTTTTTTAAAGCACACTATAGCACAAGGAGAATTTCCCTCACTTTCCTTCCCTGTCCCTAGAAACAAGGATTATCACAGTGAAAGAAACTGACACTCTTCCTACCTATAGTTTTCTGTCCCTAGAAAAAATGTTTTTTTAAAGCACACTATAGCACAAGGAGAATTTCCCTCACTTTCCTTCCCTGTCCCTAGAAACAAGGATTATCACAGTGAAAGAAACTGACACTCTTCCTACCTATAGTTTTCTGTCCCTAGAAAAAATGTTTTTTAAAAGCACACTATAGCACAAGGAGAATTTCCCTCACTTTCCTTCCCTGTCCCTAGAAACAAGGATTATCACAGTGAAAGAAACTGACACTCTTCCTACCTATAGTTTTCTGTCCCTAGAAAAAATGTTTTTTTAAAGCACACTATAGCACAAGGAGAATTTCCCTCACTTTCCTTCCCTGTCCCTAGAAACAAGGATTATCACAGTGAAAGAAACTGACACTCTTCCTACTGTGAGGGGGTTAGCTCGGCAGCGGGTGTGTGTGACCCCCGGGATGGGCTCCCCACACAAAACAGGCCCAGCAAACGGAGGTTGTGGTTTTCAAAATCAAAAAAAGGTGCGGTTTATTTTCTATTTACAGTGACAAAACACAGCAAAGCAAAAGAAACATAACCAAAATAAATCCTGGTCAAGTTGACCTCTGACTAAACATACAGGTTTCCTAACTAACAACTGGGATCAGCCTAGTGCTGTCCTAGTCCCTAAGTCCCTGGTTTTAAATGTCCAAGCAAATAGCCACACAGGTTTTGTCTCACCGCACAGGGGTTCACTCTCCCTAGACAGTCCACACAGGTCTGGTTCCAGGCATGAGCTAACATCTAATGAAGCTGGGAGTTCTTATAGAGGCCTAAATGAGCTGACAAGCTTCAGCTGGTCTCATCAACTCCCTGTCTGTACGACGCCCAGCCCTCTCCCTAGAGGTATGAGTCATCCATGAGCCCACTAGCCTTATACAACTCTCCACCTAGTTGTATAAGTCGGCGTAAAGCCTGAATCTGGGCGAAATATATCTACCCCCCTGGATGCAACCAGGTGACTTTACCTTCCTGCTGTCACACTACCTATAGTTTTCTGTCCCTAGAAAAAATGTTTTTTTAAAGCACACTATAGCACAAGGAGAATTTCCCTCACTTTCCTTCCCTGTCCCTAGAAACAAGGATTATCACAGTGAAAGAAACTGACACTCTTCCTACTGTGACAGCAGGAAGGTAAAGTCACCTGGTTGCATCCAGGGGGGTAGATATATTTCGCCCAGATTCAGGCTTTACGCCGACTTATACAACTAGGTGGAGAGTTGTATAAGGCTAGTGGGCTCATGGATGACTCATACCTCTAGGGAGAGTGTGGGGCGTCGTGCAGACAGAGATGAGGAGACCAGCTGAACCTTGTCAGCTCATTTAGGCCTCTATAAGAACTCCCAGCTTCATTAGATGTTAGCTCATGCCTGGAACCAGACCTGTGTGGACTGTCTAGGGAGAGTGAACCCCTGTGCGGTGAGACAAAGCCTGTGTGGCTATTTGCTTGGACATTTAAAACCAGGGACTTAGGGACTAGGACAGCACTAGGCTGATCCCAGTTGTTAGTTAGGAAACCTGTATGTTTAGTCAGAGGTCAAGTTGACCAGGATTTATTTTGTTTATGTTTCTTTTGCTTTGCTGTGTTTTGTCACTGTAAATAGAAAATAAACCGCACCTTTTTGATTTTGAAAACCACAACCTCCGTTTGCTGGGCCTGTTTTTGTGTGGGGAGCCCATCTCGGGGGTCACACACACCCGCTGCCGAGCTAACCCCCTCACAGTTGGTGGAGAACCAGTGGCAGTTTTTTTTTTAAGCCAGCATGGAGGAGATACTGAAGCAGCTGGCTCTAGCAAATGCCAATCAACAGCAGACAAATGCAGGTTTGCAAAAGAACTTCGCAGCCCAGCAGCAAGCTCATCAACAGAGCCTTGCAGCCCAGCAGCAGACAAACGCAACTTTGCAACAGAGTCTGGAGGCTCAGCAACAAGCCCAGCAGCAATCTGAGGCCCGCTTCATAGACCTGTTGCAGAAGCAAGAGCAGAGACTACAACAACAGATGGAAGCAGTAATGCAGCAACGTCCGCAGACCAGTGAGGAAAGCCGTCCCACTAATACCGCGTCCTTTGGGGTGAGTCGTTTATTGACAAAAATGACTGGAGAGGATGATCCAGAGGTATTTTTGACCACATTTGAAAGGACCGCTGAAAGAGAAAAGTGGCCTGAGGAGCAGTGGGCTGGACTGGTGGCTCCTCTGTTAACTGGTGAATCGCAGAAAGCTTACTATGACCTAGAGCCTAACCAAGCAAAAGACTATGTGATGCTAAAAGCTGAAATATTGGCAAGGCTGGGTGTCACCCAGGCTGTCCGGGCTCAGCGTGTGCATAACTGGACTTTCCAGCTTGGAAAACCCCCCAGGTCTCAAATGTATGATCTCATTCACCTGAGCAGAAAGTGGCTACAGCCAGAGACTTTGTCCGCACCAAAGATTGTGGAACGTGTTGTAATGGATCGGTTTTTGAGAGCTCTTCCTACTGCCATCCAAAAGTGGGTAAGCCATGGAGACCCAGAGACGGCCGATGGTCTTGTGGATCGTGTGGAGAAATACTTGGCTACAGAGAACCTGACGGCCTCTTCCAGAGACACTCGGACTTTCCACCCTAAGACCAGACCATGCCAAGGGGCGGATAAGAGGATTCCAACAGAGTGAGAGGGTGGGAGCTCTACCCCAAGTTTGGCGAGAACAGCCTGGGAAATCAGCGGCTCAAGAGGCCGCAAGAAGGATCGTTTGCTACCGCTGCCGGCAAGCGGGACATATTGCAGCCAATTGCCCGGTTGTGGAGGAACCCATGCAGTGTGACTTTCTGACGGGCAGACATCAGTCGCTGTGTGCGACAGTCGCATGCACTGCCATTCGAGGAACTGAGAAACATTTATGCAAAATGTGTGTTAATGGTAGAAATGTTGTGGTATTGTTGGATTCAGGTAGCCTTGTGACCCTGATAAAGGCTGAGTTAGTTAAAACAGAGGTCTCTGGGAATAGCAAGGTAGCTGTTATTTGTGTGCATGGGGACACCCGAGAGTATCCAGTGACTACAGTGTGTTTCGAGACCCCCAAAGGTACCCTCTCTCATCCAGTGGGCTTAGTATCTCAGTTACCGCATGACGCCATTGTGGGAAGGGATTTTCCGAAGTTCTGGGAACTGTGGGATGATCCTGAGCCCCCCACTGGTGCCCCTATGTACCAGGAATGTGATAGCCAGAACTCCCCTGAGAGTGGTGAGGACTCTCCGGAATTTCCCTTATCAGTATTGGCAGGGGAGACTCAAGAAACTGGAGAGGAGCCCACCTCCTCAGACGAAAACCTACCGTCTGTGGAGTTTTCTGATCTTGAGGTTCACAGGGAAAACTTTGCCACAGAACAGTTGAAAGACCCCGCCCTAATAAAGGCACGGGAAAACGTAGTGAAAATAGATGGCGAGTTAGTGAACCCAGATAATGCCTGCACTTACCCATACTTCAGCGTAGAGAAGGACCTACTGTATCGGGTGGCAAAAAGGGCAGAAGAAACCGTTGAGCAGCTTGTGGTGCCCAAACCTTACAGGAAGTTGGTGTTGGAGTTGGCCCATGGGCACATTCTTGGAGGTCATCTGGGGACAGAGAAAACCCGAGAGAGGGTATTACAGAGATTCTATTGGCCGGGGGTGATGAAGGACATAGAAAATTATTGTTCCTCCTGCCCTGTGTGTCAGAGGTCGGCCCCGATGCCACATTTCCGTAGCCCGCTGGTCCCTCTACCCATCATTGAGGTCCCGTTTGAGAGGATCGCCATGGATTTGGTAGGTCCTATAATCAAGTCCGCTAGGGGGCACCAGTACATATTAGTTATAATGGACTATGCCACCCGTTATCCAGAAGCGATCCCTCTCCGAAATACCTCGGCCAAAACCATAGCCAAAGAGCTATCTCTTGTGTTTAGCCGGGTGGGTATTTGTAAAGAACTGCTTACGGACCAAGGTACACCCTTTATGTCCCGGGTTATGAAGGAGCTGTGTAAATTGTTCAAAGTGACGCAATTACGTACATCTGTGTATCACCCCCAAACCGATGGGCTGGTTGAAAGGTTCAACAAAACCCTAAAACAAATGTTGAAGAAAGTGGTGGATAGAGATGGAAAGGATTGGGACTGTCTACTTCCTTATCTGATGTTTGCTATTAGGGAGGTGCCCCAATCCTCTACGGGATTCTCCCCCTTTGAGTTACTGTATGGGAGACACCCAAGAGGGCTGTTGGATATTGCCAAGGAAACTTGGGAAAGTGAGAGTTCTCCCCACAGGAGTGTGATTGAGCATGTCGCCCTGATGCAAGACCGAATTGCACAGGTAATGCCCATCGTGAAGGAACATTTGGCCCAAGCGCAGTTAGCACAGCAGAGAGTGTACAACCGTGGAGCCAAGACCCGTACCTTTTCCCCGGGGGATAGGATACTGGTACTTCTCCCTACGGTTGAAAGTAAATTCCTTGCCAAATGGCAAGGCCCCTACGAGATAATGGAAAAAGTGAGCGAAGTGAATTACAAGGTCAGACAACCAGGAAGGCGAAAGCCCGAACAGATCTATCACGTTAATCTGTTGAAAGCCTGGAGGGATAGAGAGTCCCTAGTCGCAGACACTTGGTCACCAGCTCAAACTGGTTGCGTGATTCCTGAGGTTGGAATAGCAGCCACCTTGTCACAACCCCAACAACAGGAGGTTAAGGAGTTTGTGCTTCGCAACAAGGAGGTATTCTCTGAGCTGCCGGGACAAACATCTGGGGTAGAGCATGACATCATTACCCCGCCCGGTGAAAGGGTGAAGTTAAAACCCTATCGGATCCCAGAGGCCCGACGGGAGGCAATACGGGAGGAAGTACAGAAAATGCTGAACTTAGGGGTGATAGAGGAGTCCCAAAGTGATTGGTCTAGTCCCATTGTGTTGGTGCCTAAACCGGATGGGAGCTGGCGATTTTGTAACGATTTTCGTCAGTTGAACAAAGTTACAAAATTTGACACCTACCCCATGCCACGTATAGATGAGTTGATCGACCGGCTGGGAACAGCCCGATACATGACGACTCTTGACCTCACAAAAGGGTATTGGCAAATCCCCCTGGCCAAGTCGGCCAAAGAGAAAACCGCATTTGTAACCCCAGACGGGGCGTTCCAATATAAAAGAATGCCGTTCGGGTTACAGAATGCGCCGGCCACATTCCAGCGGAAAATGGACCAGATGCTGAGGCCCCATCGGAAATATGCTGCGGCTTACCTGGATGACATAATTGTCCATAGCACAGATTGGGCCTCACATCTGCCAAAAGTGCAAGCAGTCCTGGACTCTGTTCGGGAAGCGGGGTTTACGGCTAACCCCAAGAAGTGTACCATTGGGCAGGAGGAGGCCAAATATCTTGGGTACACCATTGGGAGGGGAGTAATAAAACCCCAACTCAACAAAGTCGAGGCCATCCAGAGTTGGCCACGTCCCAACAGCAAGAAGCAGGTACGAGCCTTTCTGGGAATCGCTGGGTATTATCGGCGATTCATTCCCCACTTTGCTTCTAAGGCTGTGCCCCTAACCAACCTGACGAAGGGGAAAGGGTCGGTCATGATTAAATGGACCCCCGAGGCTGAGGCAGCATTCCAATTCTTGAAACAAGCCTTATGTAGCCAGCCAGTGTTGTACTCACCCGACTTCTCTAAAGACTTTGTCGTACAAAGTGATGCGTCAGATGTGGGGTTAGGAGCAGTATTGTCCCAGGTCTGGAACGGGGAAGAGCACCCAGTCATTTACCTCAGCAGGAAGTTGAAGTCCCATGAGGTAAATTACGCCACCGTTGAAAAGGAGTGTTTAGCGGTGAAGTGGGCTCTAGATTCCCTTCGGTACTACCTGCTAGGTAGGCACTTTGACATGGTTACGGATCACGCTCCGTTAAAGTGGATGGCTCAAAACAAGGAAACAAATAGAAGAGTGAATAGGTGGTTCCTGGCCCTCCAGGAATTCAACTTCACAGTAAAGCATCGCCCTGGCGTTCAAATGGGGAATGTGGATGCTTTGTCTCGAGTACATGAATGCCTGATTGCTGGTGTTCCAACCCCGAGGTTAAAACAAGAGGGGGGGGTATGTGACAGCAGGAAGGTAAAGTCACCTGGTTGCATCCAGGGGGGTAGATATATTTCGCCCAGATTCAGGCTTTACGCCGACTTATACAACTAGGTGGAGAGTTGTATAAGGCTAGTGGGCTCATGGATGACTCATACCTCTAGGGAGAGTGTGGGGCGTCGTGCAGACAGAGATGAGGAGACCAGCTGAACCTTGTCAGCTCATTTAGGCCTCTATAAGAACTCCCAGCTTCATTAGATGTTAGCTCATGCCTGGAACCAGACCTGTGTGGACTGTCTAGGGAGAGTGAACCCCTGTGCGGTGAGACAAAGCCTGTGTGGCTATTTGCTTGGACATTTAAAACCAGGGACTTAGGGACTAGGACAGCACTAGGCTGATCCCAGTTGTTAGTTAGGAAACCTGTATGTTTAGTCAGAGGTCAAGTTGACCAGGATTTATTTTGTTTATGTTTCTTTTGCTTTGCTGTGTTTTGTCACTGTAAATAGAAAATAAACCGCACCTTTTTGATTTTGAAAACCACAACCTCCGTTTGCTGGGCCTGTTTTTGTGTGGGGAGCCCATCTCGGGGGTCACACACACCCGCTGCCGAGCTAACCCCCTCACACTACCTATAGTTTTCTGTCCCTAGAAAAAATGTTTTTTTAAAGCACACTATAGCACAAGGAGAATTTCCCTCACTGTCCTTCCCTGTCCCTAGAAACAAGGATTCGCACAGTAAAACACACTGACACTCTCCCTACCTATAGTTTTCTGTCCCTAGAAAAAATGTTTTTTTAAAGCACACTATAGCACAAGGAGAATTTCCCTCACTGTCCTTCCCTGTCCCTAGAAACAAGGATTCGCACAGTAAAACACACTGACACTCTCCCTACCTATAGTTTTCTGTCCCTAGAAAAAATGTTTTTTTAAAGCACACTATAGCACAAGGAGAATTTCCCTCACTGTCCTTCCCTGTCCCTAGAAACAAGGATTCGCACAGTAAAACACACTGACACTCTCCCTACCTATAGTTTTCTGTCCCTAGAAAAAATGTTTTTTTAAAGCACACTATAGCACAAGGAGAATTCCCTCACTGTCCTTCCCTGTCCCTAGAAACAAGGATTCGCACAGTAAAACACACTGACACTCTCCCTACCTATAGTTTTCTGTCCCTAGAAAAAATGTTTTTTTAAAGCACACTATAGCACAAGGAGAATTCCCTCACTGTCCTTCCCTGTCCCTACAAACAAGGATTCGCACAGTAAAACACACTGACACTCTCCCTACCTATCCTTCTCTTTCCCTAAACTAAAGGAATCCAGGTTAAGCAAGAAAAAATAAATGTCACTGTCCCTGCCTATGCTTCTCTTTCCCTGCTCCGGAACACACTACACTAGGCCGCCGTGCTGGCGGCCTTTTATAGTGTGGGGCGTGTACTAAACACCCTCAGCAATAATTGGCCACAGGCATCCTGCCTGTGGCCAATCATTGCTCTCCTCGCTGCCGGCGCTGTGATTGGCCAAGCATGCGGGGTCACAGTGCATGCTTGGCCAATCACAGCGCCTGGATGACACTGCGATGGCGTAGTGCATTGTGGGCCGTTCGCGTCACTCGAATTTGGCGCGAACGGCCCAAATCGTTCGATCTTCGGCGAACGATCGAACAGCCGATGTTCGAGTCGAACGTATGTTCGACTCGAACACGAAGCTCATCCCTAGTGAAGAGGTTGAGCGGTGTTACAAACGGGTCTCCACAGCGAGGTTCTCCAGAGAATGGTTCTCATCTTCACAGATAATAAAGACAAGTCTCTATTTCCCCTAATAACTCTAAGGTCCACACCGGTTGCAACTCCAACGTAAAGTTTATTTACTCAAAGCACAGTCTCTAGATAGAAAAGGTTAGATGGAGAACAGGACAGCAGAAGGTGTGGAAGAGGTCCAGGCACAAACTAAATAGGTTTCACTACTTAGCTTCTCAAGTAGACTTAGCCCATCCAGATAGTCTCCCATTGAGTGGATCCTAGCAGCCGGAATGATGCTCAAACTAGATACACACAGTCTCTGCACAAACTCTGCCACAGAACTGGTGAACTTAGGTCTCTGCCACAGACCTGGTGAACTTGGTTGCAATGTTAAGCCTCTTTCAGGAAGTTGACATCCCTCCAGAGAGTTACCGGTCCCCTTCCTTCACTGTGACTTCCTCACCAGTCCCTAGGAACGGTCCTCCCCCGGCCTCTTCATCTTAGATACGGGTCTCCTCGCAAGGCAGCACCCTGGGATTCCTCGATCCTCTGTGGGCCCCAGCCACAGGTGCTGGACCCAAGGCCTTCCGTTGCAGCCCCAGGGCTAAAGGTGCCTGGGACTGATCCACCAGTGTACCGGACCAGGAACTCCAAGCCCCAGGGCTAAAGGTGCCTGGGGTGGCCACGAACAGGACAGCACACACCCGGGGTCAGACCCCCGGCAACTCACACCCTTCCAGGCAGTGTCCGACACGCCCACCACACCACCGCCGAGAGGGGACATCCAAGGCACAGCACTGTACCAGTGGTTCAACCCTGGCCTCCGATGACAGCGCCACCAGCAGGGAACTATGCACCAGTATCCCACCTGTAGTACAAAAAAAGGTTTTAACAACCCTATCAAATAGTCTATTTGAGTACAACTACCACTTGAACATTCCCTTAGATTTAGAACCCCCGCTACATATCGACAGGCTTTCTGGTCTAATGTTGAATTTGCCATTTATGCTTTAAAAACAGAAAATGCAGTGCTTGACATTTGAGATGCATGGCAGTTCCAATCAGTAACTCTAGTCAAGATGCATACATAGGTGTATAGTTTTACAATGGTAAGCCCCACTCCTCTAGCAGATCTTGGAGGAGCAAGCAGGAGTAAAGCTGGCCATAGAGGGTTCAAATCTCAGCGGGGACCATCCAAGAACTGAACTATGTATGGACAGGTTGAATGTACCTGTACTTGGGTACAACCAGTTTGTCGGATTTTATATGCGACTATTGCTAGCTGTTGTTCTAGCCGCTAGCCGTAGTCACTATGTGTTCTCCAGGCAGGGACAACCCCCGCCGGGAGAACGCAATGGCTCAGCGGGACTGTGTTGTTGGGGGAATTGAGTGATTTTCCTTCCTGCAACCCGTAGTTGCTCAATCTATGGCTGGCTTAACTCACTCTTGGTCTCTTACCCTGTCATATACAGTATATTGGAGGATAGTTGACTGAACTGTTTTCAGAATTATCATGAATATCGAGAGTAGTTTTATTGTTTACATAATATACAAGAATCGAAGAATAACACTTACTGTATTTTGACAAGGCCATCCTAGCAAATCATGAGAAGATTGTCCCATTTGTTCAGGTATCGATGCAGGAGCGGGATAAAGCTACAGTATTTGCTGACAGGTCAGATAGTAAAGCCTTGATGTTGGTGCCTAAATTTTAGACATGGAACTTTGACTATCTTAAAGAGGAAGTAAACCCTGATGGGTTGTACATCCTCTTTTTCTCCCTGCAAACCCTGCAAATTAAAAGCATAATGGGCTAGTATGCATCACATACTAGCCCATTATGTGACACTTGCCTGCAAACAAATCCAGCGTTGTCCCCTATGCAGGTTGCGTCCATCTTCTCGCCCCTCTTCCTTCCGGGGCCGTGGACTCTGGCTTTGTGATTGGCCGAAGCCGCGTGACGTCATTTAGTCAGTAACGGCACACGCTAGGTAAGAAACGGCACAGAGGTCCGTTTCTTCCCAGCGCATGCGCCGATTTCATCATGGGCGCACTACAAGTTAAATCTCTCCTAAACGGCGCCCTTTTTTATGAGATATTTCCACTACCTATAGGTAAGCCTTATTCTAGGCTTACCTATAGGTGAAAGTAAGGAGGGAGGGTTTACAACCACTTTAAAGTGATACTAAAGTCTTGTTTTTTTTAAATAAAAAAATCAAAAAAACAAACATGCTATACTTACCTGCTCTGTGTAGTGGTTTTGCACAGAGCAGTCCCGATCCTCCTATTCTCAGGTCCCTCCCTTATGCCGAGTGCCCCCCACAGCAAGCAGCTAGCACCCAAGCCGAGCCGCTGTGTGTCCATTCAGACACAGAGCCATTGCCTGGCACCACCCCCTCTTTCTTCTGATTGGCTCACTGGCTTTAATCAATGGCACCCGATGTGTGTCTCAGCCAATCAGGAGGGAGAGTCAGACAGCCAAGTCTCTTGTGCAACCTCGCTTGATCGAGATGGGGCTCAGGAAAGTATTAGGGGGGCTGAGGCACAGTGAAGGTTTTTTATCTTAATGCATAGAATGCATTAAGATAAAAAAAAAACTTCTGACTTTACAACCACTTTAAGGAAAGAAAAATCTGGTATTGGATAGTTGTGTAATCTTGTCTGGATTGTTGTGAATTTGTCTCTGAGGGTGTTTTTCATAACTATCATAGTTAGTCAGGTTGAAAAAAGGCACAAGTCCATCTAGTTCAACTTCAACCATAAAAAATAAATAAAATAAAATAATATCATACAATCCCATATACCCAATTCTATACCCACAGTGGATCCAGAGGAAGGCGAAAAACCCCAGCAGAGCATTTTGCTACAGCAGGGGAAAAAATTGCTTCCTGATCCCCCGAGAGGCAATCAGATTTTCCCTGGATCAACTTTACCTATAAATGAATACAAGTAGCATCACAGTAGCATTTTTTTAAAGGCTTATTCTATATATTTACTACACTTATTGCTGTGCTCATAGACCACTTTAGACTTTTCCTTTTTTTAAGGTACCGTAAGTAAACTTTCATATTGGATTAATTTGAACGTTATGGATGGGTCATGTCTTCTATACGTCACACATAAAATTGGTCTCTTACCTTCAATGCCCACTCACAGTCTGTTAAAGCATTATGGTACTTTTGCAGTTTTATATAAGCCTGTAAAAAATAAACATATTAAAAACATAGTTATAACCATATTAGTACAATTGTATAATATGCTGCAGAACTCAGGCACAAGCCTGAGTTCTCTAGCATAAAATACTACTTTTTTGTCTAGAGTAACAATATATTTTAAGCATAAACATTGAAAAATATACCTTTTTTCTGTCTGTTACCTTTTGTTGTACAGTTTTAAAAAATCTGATTATCTATGTGGCTTCAAGTTGTACACCCAATCATTCAAATTTATTTTACATTTAAACATATTACTGTAACTTTAAAAGTATTTTTATTTTTTTTATTTTTAGATTCCAATTTTTGACTTTTTTATTTTATTTTAATAATACCTAGTGATCCAGATGCAAAGGCTCGTTTTCAGGCACTTCCTGTTATAAGATTTCATCACACATTATGCAGGTATGATCTGATCTGATCTGATCTGCTGATGTCAACATTATTATTATACAGGATTTATATAGCGCCAACAGTTTGGGCAGTGCTTTACAACATGAGGGCAGACAGTACAGTTACAATACAAATCAGTACAGGAGGAATCAGAGGGCCCTGCTTGTTAGGGCTTACCACCTAGGTGAAAGGGTCAAGTGATACAAAAGGTAATAACTGTGGGTGAGGAGCTGGTGGAGAAAAGTTAAGTACAGTTGTTAGGTGAAGGCAGGATAGGCTTCTCTGAAGAGATGGGTTTTCAGGGATCGTCTAAAAGCAGAGTAGGAGATAATCGGACAGATTGTGGTAGGGAGTTCCAGAGGATGGGAGAGACCTGGGAAAAGTCCTGGAGGCTAGTATGGGAGGAGTTCACGAGGGAGCTAGAGAGCAGGAGGTCTTGGGAGGAACAAAGAGAACAATTAGGTTGCTATTTTGAGACGAGGTTAGTGATGTAGCTAGGGGCTGAGTTGTGGATGGCTTTGTAAGTTGTTGTTAGTATTTTGAACTTAATTTGTTGGGTGAGCGGGAGCCAATGGAGGGATTGACACAAAGAAGTAGCAGACACTGAGCATTTGGCAAGGTGGATGAGCCTGGCAGCAGCCTTCATAATGGACTGAAGGGGGGATAGCCTCTGTAAAGGGAAGCCGATGAGAAGGGAGTTGCTGTAGTGGAGGTGGGAGATGACCAGGGAGTGAATTAGGAGCTTTGTGGTGTTATTGGTTAGAAAGGGACATATTTTGGAGATGTTGTGGAGGTTGAGGCGGAAGGATTTGGACAGTGATTGGACGTGGGGCCAAAAGGATAGTTCAGAGTCCAGGACTACACCTAGAGCCTTGGCATGCGGGGATGGGCTGATAGTGCCATCAACCTTGACAAAGAGATCAGGGGAAGAGGCACGTGGGGGAGGAAAAATTATGAGCTTGGTTTTGGATAGATTGAGTTTGGGGAAGTGGTGTTGACATCCAGGCATATATGTCTGTTAGTAAATTAGTGATACGTGAGGAGACTGAAGGAGTGAGCTGAGGGGTAGAGAGATGACGTTGGGTGTTGTTGGCATAGAGATGGTATTGAAAGCCATGGGAGGCTATCAGCGGACCCAGGGAGGAGGTGTAGATCGTGAATAGGAGAGGTCCAAGAACCAAACCTTGGGGGACCCCAACAGAGAAAAGAAATAGAGAGAAGGAGGTAGAATTGTAAGTAACGCTAAAGGTGTGGTTGGATAAGTAGAAAGAGAACATAAGGTCCTCCACCCTGAGAAATGCAATGTAGCTACCAATGGAGTGTCTAAAGACAGAACGTTTTGTAGTGTAGATGTGAGGTAGCAATAGACCTGGATGGTAATGTGTAGGTCTGTGGTGGCTCAACTTTTGTTGAGGTGGGTAAGGAGCACTATGCATAAATAGAAGTACTTGGAAACTCTAACTGGTTGAAAAACAATGATCACTTTCTTAGTGTATGGCATAAAACTTAACCAGTGAATTTCTGGGAAAATGGGACTGCCCCTTCTTCATGGCTTTAGGAGTGTTAGATCTGTTGGTCATGGGCACTGCAGTCCTATAATAATGACACAGCAGACACTCCAGAAAACCATTATATTAGGAGACTGCAGTGCCCATGACCAACTGGTATAACGCTACCAAAGCCTTTAAAAAGGGGAAGCCCCTACCCCTAAAATGCACTGGTTATGTTGCATGTCGTATACTAATAAAGTGATCATTGTTCTTCAACCAGCTGGACAAGTTTCCAATACTTTATTTTCATGCACAGTGCTCCTCTCCCACCTCCACAATACAGCAAGAAAGTGGCTACAAATAGGCTCCAGGAGGTCATGGGAAAAAAAGTGAACATATGTATTTTGTTAATGATACACATTGCTTTAGCAAACTATGGCGTTGATCAGTGGCAGCCTGTCCATACGGGGTGCCTGCGTGTCTTGACACTTGACAAAGGAGCGCGCATGCTCTATTCCAGACCCGCACATGTTCTGAAACGCGTTGTGTTTCTCCCATTCATTCGATCCAACTGACATCACACGCTGTTCCACGAGCACACAGTCACCATCTCCATCTCCATTCATGGATACAGCTGGCTTCCTCTCCGGTACCTTGCGGCTTTCATAGCGGGGATTTGGGACTTCTCTGGATGCAACAATAGACCCCGGACTATACACCTGACATGGCATTGATCCCACTTCATATGAGCATCTCTTCATTTACCTTTATGTAAGTGTTGGCTACATTTTTATGTCACTATATTAAACAGTTCACTCAGAGGCGCTATTCTATTTGTTTTTTCTAGAGGGTAGGTGCGGGGCTTGTGACTGACTGACCGGGGGAGTGTGCCTGTGACCCACCCAACCGACCACTGGGGGGAAGAATTGTTTGCAGCCCCCCAAAAATTTTACCACCAGCTGCCACTGGGGTGGATTCACTAAAACCGGAAAGTACAAAATCTGTAGCAGCTGTGCATAGTAGCCAATCAGCTTCTAACTTCAGCTTGTTCAATTAAGCTTTGAAAAGAAAATCCCTGGAAGCTGATTGGTTTCTATGCAGAGCTTCCCCAGATTTTGCACTCTCCAGTTTTAGTAAATCAACCCCTATATCTCATTCAGTTAGGGTTCATAACTGTTGTAATTAGCCTATAAATTTACATTTAAACTGACTAAATCAGATACAATATACACATATTATATTTCCCATTTCAAAAAATAAATATAGTTCACTATGGATGTGTTTGACTACAGGGCCTCACGGAACGGTAATACCGAAGGGATCTTTATCATCTCCAAGGGGGATGACAGTGACCTGGGAGGTTTTATTATGAGACTAAAAAAATTAAAAGTCTCAGAGATACACACACAACTGAATTGAACAATATCTCTTGGATAAAATGGTACTGAGGAGTCTCCGATGGTAGATTAGTCTTCAAAAGGGGGAAATGCAATTGGACGAGTGGTTCAAGTATTTTAATGAGGCCGGTTTGGGCTTTTTAACATTTTTAAAGGACAGAAAAATGCAGAAATTATCCAATTTAGATACAGAAATTAAAGAGATTAAAGAGAAATGACTCCCTTTTAAAGACAGTAAAGAATATAAAGAAAGATCTATGAATTTAAAAAATACTCTAGAAAAAGAAGAAAATGAACAAAAAATTTAAAAGAAGGAAAAATACAATAGAGACATGAGGGATTATCAGCCTGGAATAGTGTTTGAGTGGCAAAATAAAATAGCATTAGTACTTCAAGCAGCAAATATTCCATTACCAAGGCGAGACCCTAGCAGAAGTGTCAACACATTATTGCAGGTTCAAGTACCCCTGGTGCAGGAGGGGGACTTCTACCAGGGAAACCCAAGAACTGGGAATGTTTCCAATCCCCATTTCTCTTATTCACACCTTAGAAATAGGAGGCTGCAATCTAGGAGTTCCCCACCCAGATCCCCATTCACCCCGTGGAATAATGGAGGAGATTCTTCCTATATATATTGGGAAGAGGGTAATAGACAGTACAATATCCCTGTAGGGAATATGTACGACCCCCTTGATTGTGGGAATTATGGACATGCCTGACATCAGGGAGGAACTCAATATGGACCGCGTGGAGGCCCTCGGAGACCTCAAGGTGGTCCTAGACCATGGGGCCACTCTAATGATCAACAACACACCAAGGGCCTGGGTCCTTACAGACAGGGGAACCATTATCAATCTAATAATGACCATTTCCCATATAGAGACCCTGGGGTGCAGGGCTATGGGAATTAATCCTGCCCTAACCCACAGAGAAGACCCAATAACCAATCCTACATACAGTGTAATAGTTTCAGACCTTCAGGCATGCAGGGACCCAGAGCAGGACAATTTCAATATGGGGGTTTTCCCCAACAAGGACAAAACAGGGGAATGGCAGGCCAAAGAGAGGGACCAGAGGGAGGAGGAGAATACAAGAGAAAAAGAAAAAGGGAATAACTGGTGAGGGTATTTTTAATTTGAGTACTTGGGTTTTGACGAATAATGAAAAGGTCATATTGGATAAGAGCTTAAAATTTGCTCCACCTAAAGGTTTAAACAAGTTCCGGACCTTTATGGATATCCATAAATACATCAGAAAAGTAAATATTAAACGTTATTTTCTGTCCAATCCAGTTAAGGAAGGTAGACTGGCATCAACAGAGATTCAAAGTCCTCATGTGTTGAATGCCTTTCTATTTAACCCCCCAGGTGGAATGGCATCTTCTGTAAGAGTATTTAGGGACGTTGTCCTTAGAGATCTAGACAGGGTTTGTCAGGGAAATTCCCCGTCTGTTGTCACCAATCTGCGCTCAGTGCGCATGCGCGGCAAAACGGCGCATCGGCACATGCGCGTGCGTGGCGGGACGGCGCTTCGGCGTGCTCGGGTGCGCGCACCGGCGCAACGACGAATGCGCATGCGCAATAGCTCGCCAATGGGACTACAGGCGGGCCTATTTAAACAGACGCAGTAACACTATCTGGTTGCTGGTTTGTCAGCTTTACTGTGTTTCCTTGTGCCTGAAAGAAGTTAAAGTTCTCCTGCTGTGACCCGGACCGGATTTGACTACGCTTCTGCTTCTCCTGAACCTGACCCCTTGGCTTGCTAAACGGACTTCTACCTCTCTCCTTGCGCTTGACCCTCGGCCTGTGACCCGGATCTGCTGCCTGTCTCCAGCCCTCTACCTTCTGCCTGTACCCTGGACTTCTTGCCTAACCTGACTATTCTGGTGCTTCCTGCTAAGCTCCTAAACGGAATTGTGCCTTGCTTCTGGTTGCTGTTTGACCCTGTCTACCCTAGGTGTTTGACTCCTGGCCTGTTCTTCAGACTCATCCCTGCTAGATTCTTCAGCAAGACACCTCCACCCGCTGGTGGCCAGTGCTCAAGACACCTCTACCTGCTGGTGGCCAGTGCTCCCTCGTGCTGTCCTCTCCCTGTCTCACCTCCAGGGGGCGGAGTGCGCTTGGGTGCAAGGGTGAACCACTCTCGGCATCTCGGCCTCGGTAAGTACGTAGCCTGATAGTACAAACCAGCCAGATGTCTGAGGCCGACAGAGTGCGTTCCCCATTTGACACCCTCTGCCAGCAGGTCTCCACCCTAACGGACACTGTCCAAAGACTCCAAGAGGGATATACCCAGATTGATGGCCGTCTTCAACAGCTCACCGGTCTCCTAGGGCCAGGCCCCACAGCTGCCACCTCTGCCAACACCGCCACCAACTCCCAAGTACCTACGAGTTCTACAGTAGTGATGGCCACCCCTGAACCCAGGGTCCCTATTCCGGAGCGTTTTTCGGGTGTCCGCAAAAAATACCGGGCCTTTAAAAACGCCTGCTCCCTCTACCTTGCCCTCCAACCAAGGACCTTCTCTTCGGAAGCAGTAAAGGTGGGGTTTATCATCTCTCTCTTAACGGATGACCCTCAGGCCTGGGCCCATGGCCTGATGGAGCAGCAGAGCCCCATATTGGACTCAGTAGAGACATTTTTTGAACATATGGCTCAATTATACGATGATCCCCAGCAATCAGCCACGGCCGAGTCCGTCCTCCATAACCTAACTCAGGGGAGAAGACCGGTGGAAGACTATACGTCGGAATTTAGGAAATGGTCCGCCGACACCAAATGGAATGAGGCGGCCCTCAGATACCAATACCGCCAGGGACTATCTGAGACTCTCAAGGACGAGCTGGCCAGGATCGAAACCCCCACTACCTTGGAGAACCTGATCCAATCCGCCATACAACTCGATAGGCGTCTGCGTGAACGACGGGCGGAGCGATTTCAATCTCCTCGTCCCAACTGGCCTCCATCCAGGACTGTACCTCACTACCCACCAACCTCTGCGCCTGCAGTCACACCTCTTCCTGAGCCAGAACCCATGCAGCTCGGGTTGGTTCGGGCTCCCCTGACTCCTGAGGAAAAACAGCGAAGGCGTCAGGCCAATCTGTGCCTATATTGCGGGGGTGCCGGCCACTTCCTCCTCAACTGCCCCATAAGACCTAGTAAGTCTATCTCTAAAGACACTTTAAACTATCAACTGTTTGACAACCCTCAGTCTTATGTCATTCTCTTTGTGTCTCTACAGCTGCCGGAAGGGGCAATCCGCCTCCCGGCAATTATTGATTCTGGAGCCTGCAGCTGCTTCCTGGACTCTGCCTTAGCCTCAAGATTCCATGTCCCCACTCAACCTAAGGACCACTGCCTTCAGATCCACCTGGCAGATGGGTCCTTGCCCCGTTCAGGGCTGATCACGCAGGAAACCAAACCTATCCTTGCCATCTCTGACTCGGGTCATCAAGAACTTCTCCGGTTAGACCTCATACCTTCCCCGATGTTCCCCATCATCCTGGGTCTTCCCTGGCTACAGGCACATGAGCCCCTCATAAATTGGGTGAAGAAAGAGGTTAGCTTCACCTCCCCCTATTGTTCCCAGAACTGTCTTGCCTCTGCCTCTACGGTCTGCGCTTCCATGATTGCCAAGCCGGACAACCTACAGCATGTTCCTTCAGTCTATCTAGAATTCCAGGACGTGTTCGATAAGCAGCAAGCCGACCATCTACCACCTCATCGGCCCTATGATTGCCCTATCGATCTCTTGCCGGGCTCCAAAATTCCGTTCGGACGTATCTTTCCGTTGTCCGAAACCGAGTTGAAAGCCCTCAAGGCTTATATTGATGAAAACCTCCAGAAGAGATTTATTCGCCCTTCCTCCTCTCCAGCCGGTGCAGGAATCTTCTTTGTGGAAAAGAAAGATGGGTCCTTAAGACCCTGTATCGATTACCGGGACCTAAACAAGATAACCATTAAGAACAGGTACCCACTACCCCTTATTCCGGAGCTATTTCAGCGCTTCCGATCTGCTCGGGTCTTTTCCAAACTGGATCTACGGGGGGCCTACAATCTTATCAGAATCAGGGCCGGAGACGAGTGGAAAACCGCCTTCAGATCTCGTTTCGGACACTTTGAGTATTCGGTCATGCCGTTCGGTCTTTGTAATGCTCCAGCCACCTTCCAACACCTAGTCAACGACATTTTCAGACAGCACCTTGATGACTTCTTAGTAGTGTACCTGGACGATATCCTCATCTTTTCCACCAACATCGAACTCCACCGGGCTCATGTCATGAAGGTCCTCACCATCCTTCGGAAGCACAAACTCTACCTCAAAGCTGAGAAATGCGAGTTCGAAAAGACCACCGTACAGTTCCTCGGCTTTATCATTTCCATCGATGGGGTCGCGATGGACCCGCAGAAGGTGAAGGCCATTCAGGACTGGCCAGCCCCAACCGACAAGAAGGGGGTACAGCAGTTTATAGGCTTCGCCAACTTCTATAGGAGATTCATCGTGGGCTTTTCCTCCATTGTGGCCCCAATAACCCAACTTACCCGGCAAAATAACCGTTTTCACTGGTCTCCAGAAGCTCAAGGGGCCTTCTCTCGCCTCAAGGACGTCTTCACTTCAGCACCAGTACTTCAGCACCCGGATCCTCTACTGCCGTTCACCCTGGAAGTGGACGCCTCTGAGACAGCCATCGGAGCCATCCTCTCTCAAAGACGAGGCCCCAAGGCTCTCCTGTATCCAGTAGCCTTTGTCTCTAAAAAGTTGACTCCCCCGGAGCGAAACTATGATGTAGGGGACCGGGAATTACTGGCCATAAAATTCGCACTGGAGGAATGGCGATAACTTCTGGAGGGGGCAGTACACCCCATCATGATCTTCACAGATCATAAAAATCTAGAGTACTTAAGAACAGCTCAACGTCTACGCCCCAGGCAGGCCCGTTGGGCCCTTTTCTTCACCCGGTTCAACTTTCACATTTCCTATAGACCCGGCTCCAAGAATGGGAAGGCGGATGCACTATCCAGGATGTTTCCGGAAACCCCTCAGTCGGCCCAACCGGGCACCATTCTGTCAGCTCAGAACTTTCTGTTGATTCCCCGGGCCGATCTACTCACCTCTATTAAAATCGCTTCCGGGCTCTGCTCTGATCCGGTCACTACCTCCCTGGAGAAGCGGGACGGCCTATTCTGGTCCCAGGACAAGATTTTCGTCCCTCTGGAAACAAGACCGCTGGTCTTGAGGACCTTCCACGATCTCAAACTGGCAGGTCACTTCGGAGCACGTAAATCGTCGGAACTTGTCTCCCGCTCCTTCTGGTGGCCAGGCTGGAGGCAAGATTGTAAGTCTTATGTCGCTTCCTGCACTCAGTGTCAGCGTAACAAGGGGCCAAACACCAAGAGTTGGGGCCTGCTCAAGCCCTTACCCATTCCTGAGTGCCCTTGGGCGGACGTGTCCATGGACTTTATCGTGGACTTGCCTTCCTCCGGAGGGTTTACCACGATTCTGGTCGTTGTGGACCGCCTCTCAAAAATGGCTCACTTTTTACCGACGATTGGGACACCTTCAGCCATGGATACTGCTCAAATCTTTTTTAAGGAGATAACCAGGCTTCATGGAATACCAAAGAGTATCACCTCCGACAGAGGGGTCCAGTTCACTTCAAAATTCTGGAAGGAACTCTGCAAGTCACTAGAAGTCAAAACCTGCCTCTCGTCAGCGTACCACCCCCAAAGCAATGGCCAGACAGAAAGAACCAATCAGACCCTGGAGCAATACCTCCGTTGTTTCTGCTCTGCTTCCCAGGATGACTGGGCATCTCTACTTCCTTACGCAGAGTTTGCCTATAACAATTCAATGCATTCTGCTACCAATCAAACCCCCTTTTGGGCCAATTACGGTTTTCATCCCTCCTTTCTCCCTGAAAACATCCCCGAGAGCCCTGTTCCCGCGGTCCAGGACCGAGTGGCTTCTGTCCAGGCGAATTTCCAAAGACTCCAGGAGATGATGCGGAATGCCCAAGGATCCTACAAGAAATTTTATGACCGGGGAAGGAAGGAAAACCCGGCGTTCAGAGTCGGGGAAAAAGTTTGGCTTTCCGCCGCCAACCTCAGATTGCCTATTCCCTCTCGAAAGCTCGGCCCTAGATTTATCGGGCCCTTCAAGATCAAACGAGCTATTAATCCTGTGGCTTTTGAACTAGCATTACCTGATTCCTATAGGATTCACCCAGTGTTCCACTCATCTTTATTAAAACCCGTCATTCCCAACGCCTTTCCTGGAAGAGATGAACCTCCTCCACCACCAGTTGAAGTAGATGGGGAAAAGGAATTTGAGATGGAATCCATCCTGGGCTGTAGGAAAAAAGGCAGACAGTTACAATACTTGGTTAAATGGAAGGGGTACCCCCGGAAGACAACTCCTGGGAACCATCCAGGAACTTGCATGCTCCTCGCCTAATACGAGCCTTTCACCAAGAACATCCGGAATTAATGGCCAGTCTGGGCGTCCGGAGTCCGCCCCTCGGGGGGGGGGGCACTGTCAGGGAAATTCCCCGTCTGTTGTCACCAATCTGCGCTCAGTGCGCATGCGCGGCAAAACGGCGCATCGGCGCATGCGCGTGCGTGGCGGGACGGCGCTTCGGCGTGCTCGGGTGCGCGCACCGGCGCAACGACGAATGCGAAATAGCTCGCCAATGGGACTACAGGCGGGCCTATTTAAACAGACGCAGTAACACTATCTGGTTGCTGGTTTGTCAGCTTTACTGTGTTTCCTTGTGCCTGAAAGAAGTTAAAGTTCTCCTGCTGTGACCCGGACCGGATTTGACTACGCTTCTGCTTCTCCTGAACCTGACCCCTTGGCTTGCTAAACGGACTTCTACCTCTCTCCTTGCGCTTGACCCTCGGCCTGTGACCCGGATCTGCTGCCTGTCTCCAGCCCTCTACCTTCTGCCTGTACCCTGGACTTCTTGCCTAACCTGACTATTCTGGTGCTTCCTGCTAAGCTCCTAAACGGAATTGTGCCTTGCTTCTGGTTGCTGTTTGACCCTGTCTACCCTAGGTGTTTGACTCCTGGCCTGTTCTTCAGACTCATCCCTGCTAGATTCTTCAGCAAGACACCTCCACCCGCTGGTGGCCAGTGCTCAAGACACCTCTACCTGCTGGTGGCCAGTGCTCCCTCGTGCTGTCCTCTCCCTGTCTCACCTCCAGGGGGCGGAGTGCGCTTGGGTGCAAGGGTGAACCACTCTCGGCATCTCGGCCTCGGTAAGTACGTAGCCTGATAGGGTTCAAGTTAAGAATATTAAAATACAGGCCAACCTGGAGTAAGGATTACAACAATTATGTGACCGCAAGGATCTAGTTGTTAGACCTGAGGACAAAAGGGGGGGGTTGGGTATTGTTGTGTTGGACAAGAGTGCTTATGTAACTGAAATGGAGAATTTATTTCTTGTTCCTGCTGCTCCGAGAACACTTGTGATGTACTACTTGCCCAAAATTCATAAAAATCCCAGTTGCCCCCCGGGACACCCTATTATTAGTGGTATTGACTCTGTGACGTCCCGGGTGGGCAAATACATTGATACTTACCTTCAGCCATTTGTTAAAAAAATGCCTTCTTACATTAAGGACATGAGAGTAGCCATTAACCTGATTGGGAACTGTCCATTTCAGGAAGTTGGTGGCTTGTGATGGCGGATGTTGCCTCTCTATATACCATAATTTCTCATGTTCTGGGTATATCTGCAGTAAACAACACAAAAGGATTTTATCCTTGACCTTCTTAAATTTGCAGCATCACACAACTACTTCTGGTTTGGGGGGTGTGACGAACCCTCGTCCTCCAACAGGACTAAGTCCGCCGTCAATGCTTCCTCTGTCCAGAACCAGCACTATCCAAGACTCTTAAGACCCCCAGTCACCAGACAACACCAGTGTAGGGTAAAAACCAGCAGACTACTTTATTTTAAGCACATGTTACACAGATATCTCACTTCAAAACACTTCCCCCCACCCTTGGAAAACAGGGCGGGTTAAACTGTCCAATGACAATGGACACACAAGTCAGGTGTGTTCAAACTTCCCATCAGTAAACAGTCTTATCAGCAGGTATCTGCTGGAGGAATGCCCCTCCCTCTTTCCTCACAGCAAACACACTTACACATCCCATAATAGTTAAGGCAGACAGCCCCAGTAGAACAATAGAATACAGTCACACCCCAAATGCTCACAGACAACACACAATATTATATATATATATATATATTATATATATACACACACACACACACACACAACATTGAGTCTGACTAGCACAGATCATAGTGGGGTTCTCATTCACCCTGTGCCCCTATTAGAGACACAGGGTGATTTACACTTAAGAGGGTCTGGGGAAGCTGGACACAAACCCCCCACCCAAAGTGACCCCTGTCATACATCTCCCCTTTCGGCAGGAGACTAACGCAGGAGGAGACCCCAGACTGGTTGACTCCGAAGTTAGTCAGTAGTTCCAGAACCCCAATGCGGGTATCCACACAGTACCCCAAATAAATTGTCCCAAACAGAGCATTACTTACCCAGCCAACCTCTGCCTCTCTCAGAGAACATACCCACCGCTGGGGAGAGGCCTGGACTGGCCCTTCTCCCTGGAGTCCTTTCAGCCGCTTGATAGAAGACATGGTGACTGGGCTCACTCCGCCATGCTGTTGGGGATCTGGGCCAACTGCCCAGCATCCCTGGGGTATACAGCTGGGGACTGAAGTCCAATCCACTTGTGGTAGGTGAAAATCCCCCAGTGCTTGCAAAGCAAGGCTGGCATCCTCATGTCTCAGTGTCGCACCATTTTCTGGGGTTGTGTCAGTGGAGACCGAAGTCCCATCCACTACCACAGGAACTCCCTCTTCTGTTAGTTGAGGGCAGAGGCCAGCAGCACTCTGCCCGGTTGCCAGCCCTTCTGCTGGGCTGCTGCGAGTGGAGACCGCAGTCCGATCTACCGATATCAGCTCAAGCTGCAGTTGTGTGCAGAGGTCAGTAGCATTCTGCCCTGTTAGCACTTCAGCTGAGGACCCCACATCATCCACTCTGGCTAACTGTTGGGGAGTGACTGTCACCTTCTCACCATGGACCCCTAGAACTACTGCAGGTGTGGGGCAGAGGTCTTGGACCCTCTGTCCGGTGGCCAGCACTTCAGCTGGAGGAGTCTCTTGTAACTCAACAGATGCTGCTGTTGTTGCTGGGCAGAGCCCAGTGAAGTTTGGCCCTGATACCAGCTCTTCTGCTGGAGGCTCACCAGGTTGTTCTTCCTCAGCAGAACAGTCTATCAAATCTCCAATCTCTATAACTGGTGCCTGGGGATAGAGATTCACCATCTCCTGTCCGTAGAATGAAGAAGAGGTTACTGGTGCTGGGCAGAGCGCAATTATGTCTGGCCCTGGTGCCAGCTCTCCTGCTGGGTTGGTGGTATTATTCTGGGGTGCCATCTGCTGCTGGGAAGGGAGAATGAACACCTCCTCTACCTTCTCCCCCTCGATCTTAATCTGCTGCTGGGAAGGGACCATCTCCTTCTCACCCTGGGCCTCTGGAACCACCGCAGGTGTAGGGCAGAGGTCTTGGACCCTCTGTCCAGTTGTCAGCGCTTCAGCTGCAGAAGTTTCTGGTGACACCACAGAGGCTGCTGGCAGAAAATCCCATGTCTCTGTCAGTATTGTGGGAGAAAGGCCAACTGCCTCTTCTCTCCGGGAGGCTGAAGCCACTGTTGGTGTTGGTCAGAGGCTAGCAGCGCTCTGCCCTGTTGTCAACACTTCAGCTTTGGAGAAGGCAATCTCCGGAGTTTCCACTGCCGATTCTCTGGCATGCTGCTGAACGCATTCTAGCAGTTTCCCGTATGCCCTTTCCAGATGCTGTTCCTTCCTTAGCAAATAGTCTAGATCAGGTTTAAGCTCTAAGACCCCAGCAAGACCGAGCGTAGCCTCTCTGTATTCTGGCAGGTCTTCAAGGGTAGGTTCCCCTTCAACGCCAAACACAAAACAATCTGTAAGGCTCTCCCCACAGCAATCCAGTCATATCCCTCCGGAGAGCATTCTGATGTCTCCCCTAAATATTCCTCCTCCGCGTGCCATTGCAGAGCCCGATACCGATTGTCCAGCTCTATCTCCTGCTGGACCAGCCTGTCCAACTCAGTCACCCATTGCTCCTGTGGTCGCTCTCCCTGGAATTGCATCCTTTACTCCCGTTGTTCACTGGCCTGCTGCTCTGGGGTTGGAAAACACTTGCCCTGTTGCATACCAGCAACCTGGACCCCCAGTCACCAGACAACACCAGTGTAGGGTAAAAACCAGCAGACTACTTTATTTTAAGCACATGTTACACAGATATCTCACTTCAAAACACTTCCCCCCACCCTTGAAAAACAGGGTGGGTTAAACTGTCCAATGACAATGGACACACAGGTCAGGAGTGTTCAAACTTCTCATCAGTAAACAGTCTTATCAGCAGGTGTCTGCTGGAGGAATCCCCCTCCCTCTTTCCTCACAGCAAACAAACTTACACATCCCATAATAGTTAAGGCAGACAGCCCCAATAGAACAATAGAATACAGTCACACCCCAAACGCTCACAGCAAATAGTCCACAGCAGTATGAGACTACACACAATATATATATATATATATATATATATACACACACATATACATACATACACACACAACATTGAGTCTGACTAGCACAGATCATAGTGGGGTTCTCATTCACCCTGTGCCCCTATTAGAGACACAGGGTGATTTACACATAAGAGGGTCTGGGGAAGCTGGGCACAAAGTTTCCAGAGCTCTCCAAGGTAAGATGAATTGTACAAAACCCCCACGAAAAGTGACCCCTGTCACAGGGGGGAATACTTCCTCCAAAGCAGAGGTGTTGCGATGGGAGCTAAACATGCACCAAGCGTGGCCAATCTATTTATGACCAAATGGGAGGAGGATGCCATCTACTTTATGTCCAGCAGGAGACCAATATGGCCCCGTGGGCAAGGTATATAAGATGACATCCTCCTCCTATGGAAGGGTGATTCCATTCCATGAATACTCTCAATCAGAACAATAGAGGCATAAAACTTAATTTCGAGATGAGTCAAAGCAAGATCCATTTTTTAGACCTCACTATTAAGGTTGTGGGGGGTCGTCTGACCATTTCAACTTTTTTTAAACCTATGGATCGCAATGCCTACATCTTGAGGGACAGTTGTCATCACGGGCCATGGTTGGAGGGAGTCCCAAAAGGACAGTACCTTTGAATCAAACGCAATTGTACATCTTCGGACGACTTTGAACATCAAGCTGGAACCCTGACCCAGAGATTCATTGAAAAGGACTATGATACCATCACCCTAGAAGCCACAGATCCCACACTCCTTTTAGATAGATCAAATGAGCCTGTGGTTGAGGGTAACTATCAGAGTAATTTCTCTATGGTTACATCTTATTCCACACAACATTTGGCCATTAAACGTATTATCGGCGAACGTTGGCATATCCTTCTAAACTATAGAATCTTAGGCCCTGTCTTGCCTCTCAAACCCCAAGTCATTTATAGGGGTGTCCCTTCTTTAAAAAACTGGTTATTACACAATGTTCTTGACCCTCATTCAAGATCTCATCATCTGTTCCATAGCTTTACTGGATATTTTAGGTGTGGTGGCTGCCAGGTGTGTAATTTAAATCAATGTAAAAAAAGAAAAATGTTAGAATTCTCCTCTTGAGTGACATCCAAGAAGTATACAATTGGGTCTCTTAGTACTTGCAAAACATACCCACGTGGTATTTTTTAGACATGTGCATTCGTTTTCGTCCGAATGCATTTTCGTCCGAATTTCAGCTATTTTCGCTATCGTTTTAACAAACGAAAACAAAAGCACAGAATCAGAAAACCGAAAGATCCGACATAAACAAATGCTTTATTTTCGTTTTCGTTGCTACAACAGTTTGATATAGATAGGAGATTCGACGTGACGCTGACAATAACAATCTGTGTCTATCGAACCTGTGGTCGAATGTGCCTAACCCTAACTCTATTAGTCCAAGATTATTCTACATACGAGAGAAAAGATTCGACATTATAGAGAGAAAAGATTTGACATAGGAGAGAAAAGATTTGACATAGGAGAGAAAAGATTTGACATAGGAGAGAAAAGATTCGACATAGGAGAGAAAAGATTCGACATAGGAGAGAAAAGATTCGACATTATAGAGAGAAAATATTCGACATAGGAGAGAAAAGATTCGACATAGGAGAGAAAAGATTTGTTATTATAGAGAGAAAAGATTTGACATAGAGAGAAAAGATCACTGCTGGAATTGGGTGGGGGAAGTAAAATAAAAATAAAGTTGATGATGAATGTTATTGGCTGATTGTAACCAAAGAGGAGGAGCAGTAAAATAGCTAGAATGACGAAGATTCGACAAAGCATCAAAAGTTAGAAGATTCGACGGTGCAGCAAAACTGTACGACGCTGCAATCGTACATTTCCGGTCAAATGCATCCGCCCATAGGCTATAGAAGAATTCTAATGTGGGTTGACTAGTAATAGTAATGAATAAATATAATTATTACTAGTCATACAACATTAGAATTCTTCTATAGCTTGTGGGCGGAACATTCGACCGGAAATGTATGATTGCAGCGTCGTACAGTTTCACTGCTCCGTCGAATCTTCTTTGAACATTCGACAGACACCATAAGCCTTCAATGACAGATTCAACCTTAATTAATTCAGATTTTCGGACGAATGCAATTTCTAACGAAAAACGAAATAAATAAAAACGAATTTCGGGAGTAACTAAATAAATTTATTTTTCGGCCGAAAACGAAATTCCGAAACAAAATATTTCAGTGTGCACATGTCTAGTATTTTTGCTTCAGTGCCCATGTGGTCTGCTGTTTTTTGGATATTTCGTAATATTTTCACATCATTTTTATATACAGTTTTTCATTTTAGTCACTGTTTTTATTTTATTTTTCTGCATTTTTAACTTAATGTGCTTTTGCGGTTTTATTAATCTCACACAGGAAGTGGCTGATATCGTTGGGAGCCGCGGTTTCAGCACTTCCTGTTTATTGGACCATGTGACCGATGTGTTTCTGTGATAGGTCTGTGTGGTGAATTCCTGTTATCATGGCTGATGTCATGACCGGCCATAACGAGGCTTGGTTGTCTGCCTTGAACCACAGAAGGACTCTGTGGTCAGAGTGAGGCTTGGTTATATGGGAAGCATCACACAGGAAGAAACATTCTGTGGCCAGAATGAGGCTTGATTATACAGGAAGCATCACAAAGAATGAGACTTGGTCACACAGGAAGAACCGCACGAAGCTGGGGATGAAAACGAGGCTTTGACCCATAGAGAGGGTATTTATGTCGATGATGGGGAATGGCGCTTATGCTCCGGAAGAAGTCCGATTAGCAACGAAACCGGTCAAGCGATAGCGTAATTTCCTTTAATCGCGTTTGAAGAATATACCTCTGAAAACACTGTGTCAGTACATGCTGTTTTAATTGTCATTTCATGTAAGTGCATTACCTTCATTAAATCCTGGTAAAAAAAGTTTTACACTATTGTGGCATTTGTCTCTCATTTGATGTCACGGTTGGAGTAAAAGAAACCTTGGCTTGAAGTTTCTGTTGAATGGACCTCTTTACAGATGTGGAGTGTTTCCAGACATACAAGCCTATGTTGACCCCCTGTAATAGGTGGTTACGCTCTTTGGTAAGGGCGCATCCTATTTTTTTGGTGGTGGTTAGGGATGAGCTTCGTGTTCGAGTCGAACATACGTTCGACTCGAACATCGGCTGTTCGATCGTTCGACGAAGATCGAACGATTTGGGCCGTTCGCGCCAAATTCGAGTGACGCGAACGGCCCACAATGCACTACGCCATCGCAGTGTCATCCAGGCGCTGTGATTGGCCAAGCATGCACTGTGACCCCGCATGCTTGGCCAATCACAGCGCCGGCAGCGAGGAGAGCAATGATTGGCCACAGGCAGGATGCCTGTGGCCAATTATTGCTGAGGGTGTTTAGTACACGCCCCACACTATAAAAGGCCGCCAGCACGGCGGCCTAGTGTAGTGTGTTCCGGAGCAGGGATAGAGCAGCATAGGCAGGGACAGTGACTTTTATTTCTTTCTTGCTTAACCTGGATTCCTTTAGTTTAGGGAAAGAGAAGGATAGGTAGGGAGAGTGTCAGTGTGTTTTGTGCTTGTGCTATAGTGTGCTTAAAAAAAACATTTTTTCTAGGGACAGAAAACTGTAGGTAGTGTGAGGGGGTTGGCTCGGCAGCGGGTGTGTGTGACCCCCGAGATGGGCTCCCCACACAAAAACAGGCCCAGCAAACGGAGGTTGTGGTTTTCAAAATCAAAAAGGTGCGGTTTATTTTCTATTTACAGTGACAAAACACAGCAAAGAAAAAGAAACATAAACAAAATAAATCCTGGTCAACTTGACCTCTGACTAAACATACAGGTTTCCTAACTAACAACTGGGATCAGCCTAGTGCTGTCCTAGTCCCTAAGTCCCTGGTTTTGTAAATGTCCAAACAAATAGCCACACAGGCTTTGTCTCACCGCACAGGGGTTCACTCTCCCTAGACAGTCCACACAGGTCTGGGTCCAGGCATGAGCTAACATCTAATGAAGCTGGGAGTTCTTATAGAGGCCTAAATGAGCTGACAAGCTTCAGCTGGTCTCATCAACTCCCTGTCTGCACGACGCCCCACACTCTCCCTAGAGGTATGAGTCATCCATGAGCCCACTAGCCTTATACAACTCTCCACCTAGTTGTATAAGTCGGCGTAAAGCCTGAATCTGGGCGAAATATATCTACCCCCCTGGATGCAACCAGGTGACTTTACCTTCCTGCTGTCACATACCCCCCCCTCTTGTTTTAACCTCGGGGTTGGAACACCAGCAATCAGGCATTCATGTACTCGAGACAAAGCATCCACATTCCCCATTTGAACGCCAGGGCGATGCTTTACTGTGAAGTTGAATTCCTGGAGGGCCAGGAACCACCTATTCACTCTTCTATTTGTTTCCTTGTTTTGAGCCATCCACTTTAACGGAGCGTGATCCGTAACCAAGTCAAAGTGCCTACCTAGCAGGTAGTACCGAAGGGAATCTAGAGCCCACTTCACCGCTAAACACTCCTTTTCAACGGTGGCGTAATTTACCTCATGGGACTTCAACTTCCTGCTGAGGTAAATGACTGGGTGCTCTTCCCCGTTCCAGACCTGGGACAATACTGCTCCTAACCCCACATCTGACGCATCACTTTGTACGACAAAGTCTTTAGAGAAGTCGGGTGAGTACAACACTGGCTGGCTACATAAGGCTTGTTTCAAGAATTGGAATGCTGCCTCAGCCTCGGGGGTCCATTTAATCATGACCGACCCTTTCCCCTTCGTCAGGTTGGTTAGGGGCACAGCCTTAGAAGCAAAGTGGGGAATGAATCGCCGATAATACCCAGCGATTCCCAGAAAGGCTCGTACCTGCTTCTTGCTGTTGGGACGTGGCCAACTCTGGATGGCCTCGACTTTGTTGAGTTGGGGTTTTATTACTCCCCTCCCAATGGTGTACCCAAGATATTTGGCCTCCTCCTGCCCAATGGTACACTTCTTGGGGTTAGCCGTAAACCCCGCTTCCCGAACAGAGTCCAGGACTGCTTGCACTTTTGGCAGATGTGAGGCCCAATCTGTGCTATGGACAATTACGTCATCCAGGTAAGCCGCAGCATACTTCCGATGGGGCCTCAGCATCTGGTCCATTTTCCGCTGGAATGTGGCCGGCGCATTCTGTAACCCGAACGGCATTCTTTTATATTGGAACGCCCCGTCTGGGGTTACAAATGCGGTTTTCTCTTTGGCCGACTTGGCCAGGGGAATTTGCCAATACCCTTTTGTGAGGTCAAGAGTCGTCATGTATCGGGCTGTTCCCAGCCGGTCGATCAACTCATCTATACGTGGCATGGGGTAGGTGTCAAATTTTGTAACTTTATTCAACTGACGAAAATCGTTACAAAATCGCCAGCTCCCATCCGGTTTAGGCACCAACACAATGGGACTAGACCAATCACTTTGGGACTCCTCTATCACCCCTAAGTTCAGCATTTTCTGTACTTCCTCCCGTATTGCCTCCCGTCGGGCCTCTGGGATCCGATAGGGTTTTAACTTCACCCTTTCACCGGGCGGGGTAATGATGTCATGCTCTACCCCAGATGTTTGTCCCGGGAGCTCAGAGAATACCTCCTTGTTGCGAAGCACAAACTCCTTAACCTCCTGTTGTTGGGGTTGTGACAAAGTGGCTGCTATTCCAACCTCAGGAATCACGCAACCAGTTTGAGCTGGTGACCAAGTGTCTGCGACTAGGGACTCTCTATCCCTCCAGGCTTTCAACAGATTAACGTGATAGATCTGTTCGGGCTTTCGCCTTCCTGGTTGTCTGACCTTGTAATTCACTTCGCTCACTTTTTCCATTATCTCGTAGGGGCCTTGCCATTTGGCAAGGAATTTACTTTCAACCGTAGGGACAAGTACCAGTATCCTATCCCCCGGGGAAAAGGTACGGGTCTTGGCTCCACGGTTGTACACTCTCTGCTGTGCTAACTGCGCTTGGGCCAAATGTTCCTTCACGATGGGCATTACCTGTGCAATTCGGTCTTGCATCAGGGCGACATGCTCAATCACACTCCTGTGGGGAGAACTCTCACTTTCCCAAGTTTCCTTGGCAATATCCAACAACCCTCTTGGGTTTCTCCCATACAGTAACTCAAAGGGGGAGAATCCCGTAGAGGATTGGGGCACCTCCCTAATAGCAAACATCAGATAAGGAAGTAGACAGTCCCAATCCTTTCCATCTCTATCCACCACTTTCTTCAACATTTGTTTTAGGGTTTTGTTGAATCTTTCAACCAGCCCATCGGTTTGGGGGTGATACACAGATGTACGTAATTGCGTCACTTTGAACAATTTACACAGCTCCTTCATAACCCGGGACATAAAGGGTGTACCTTGGTCCGTAAGCAGTTCTTTACAAATACCCACCCGGCTAGACACAAGAGATAGCTCTTTGGCTATGGTTTTGGCCGAGGTATTTCGGAGAGGGATCGCTTCTGGATAACGGGTGGCATAGTCCATTATAACTAATATGTACTGGTGCCCCCTAGCGGACTTGATTATAGGACCTACCAAATCCATGGCGATCCTCTCAAACGGGACCTCAATGATGGGTAGAGGGACCAGCGGGCTACGGAAATGTGGCATCGGGGCCGACCTCTGACACACAGGGCAGGAGGAACAATAATTTTCTATGTCCTTCATCACCCCCGGCCAATAGAATCTCTGTAATACCCTCTCTCGTGTTTTCTCTGTCCCCAGATGACCTCCAAGAATGTGCCCATGGGCCAACTCCAACACCAACTTCCTGTAAGGTTTGGGCACCACAAGCTGCTCAACGGTTTCTTCTGCCCTTTTTGCCACCCGATACAGTAGGTCCTTCTCTACGCTGAAGTATGGGTAAGTGCAGGTATTATCTGGGTTCACTAACTCGCCATCTATTTTCACTACGTTTTCCCGTGCCTTTATTAGGGCGGGGTCTTTCAACTGTTCTGTGGCAAAGTTTTCCCTGTGAACCTCAAGATCAGAAAACTCCACAGACGGTAGGTTTTCGTCTGAGGAGGTGGGCTCCTCTCCAGTTTCTTGAGTCTCCCCTGCCAATACTGATAAGGGAAATTCCGGAGAGTCCTCACCACTCTCAGGGGAGTTCTGGCTATCACATTCCTGGTACATAGGGGCACCAGTGGGGGGCTCAGGATCATCCCACAGTTCCCAGAACTTCGGAAAATCCCTTCCCACAATGGCGTCATGCGGTAACTGAGATACTAAGCCCACTGGATGAGAGAGGGTACCTTTGGGGGTCTCGAAACACACTGTAGTCACTGGATACTCTCGGGTGTCCCCATGCACACAAATAACAGCTACCTTGCTATTCCCAGAGACCTCTGTTTTAACTAACTCAGCCTTTATCAGGGTCACAAGGCTACCTGAATCCAGCAATACCACAACATTTCTACCATTAACACACATTTTGCATAAATGTTTCTCAGTTCCTCGAATGGCAGTGCATGCGACTGTCGCACACAGCGACTGACGTCTGCCCGTCAGAAAGTCACACTGCATGGGTTCCTCCACAGCCGGGCAATTGGCTGCAATATGTCCCGCTTGCCGGCAGCGGTAGCAAACGATCCTTCTTGCGGCCTCTTGAGCCGCTGATTTCCCAGGCTGTTCTCGCCAAACTTGGGGTAGAGCTCCCACCCTCTCACTCTCTCCACCCTCACCCCTTGGAATCCTCTTATCCGCCCCTGGGGATGGTCTGGTCTTAGGGTGGAAAGTCCGAGTGTCTCTGGAAGAGGCCGTCAGGTTCTCTGTAGCCAAGTATTTCTCCACACGATCCACAAGACCATCGGCCGTCTCTGGGTCTCCATGGCTTACCCACTTTTGGATGGCAGTAGGAAGAGCTCTCAAAAACCGATCCATTACAACACGTTCCACAATCTTTGGTGCGGACAAAGTCTCTGGCTGTAGCCACTTTCTGCTCAGGTGAATGAGATCATACATTTGAGACCTGGGGGGTTTTCCAAGCTGGAAAGTCCAGTTATGCACACGCTGAGCCCGGACAGCCTGGGTGACACCCAGCCTTGCCAATATTTCAGCTTTTAGCATCACATAGTCTTTTGCTTGGTTAGGCTCTAGGTCATAGTAAGCTTTCTGCGATTCACCAGTTAACAGAGGAGCCACCAGTCCAGCCCACTGCTCCTCAGGCCACTTTTCTCTTTCAGCGGTCCTTTCAAATGTGGTCAAAAATACCTCTGGATCATCCTCTCCAGTCATTTTTGTCAATAAACGACTCACCCCAAAGGACGCGGTATTAGTGGGACGGCTTTCCTCACTGGTCTGCGGACGTTGCTGCATTACTGCTTCCATCTGTTGTTGTAGTCTCTGCTCTTGCTTCTGCAACAGGTCTATGAAGCGGGCCTCAGATTGCTGCTGGGCTTGTTGCTGAGCCTCCAGACTCTGTTGCAAAGTTGCGTTTGTCTGCTGCTGGGCTGCAAGGCTCTGTTGATGAGCTTGCTGCTGGGCTGCGAAGTTCTTTTGCAAACCTGCATTTGTCTGCTGTTGATTGGCATTTGCTAGAGCCAGCTGCTTCAGTATCTCCTCCATGCTGGCTTAAAAAAAAACTGCCCGCATTCTCCACCAACTGTGAGGGGGTTGGCTCGGCAGCGGGTGTGTGTGACCCCCGAGATGGGCTCCCCACACAAAAACAGGCCCAGCAAACGGAGGTTGTGGTTTTCAAAATCAAAAAGGTGCGGTTTATTTTCTATTTACAGTGACAAAACACAGCAAAGAAAAGGAAACATAAACAAAATAAATCCTGGTCAACTTGACCTCTGACTAAACATACAGGTTTCCTAACTAACAACTGGGATCAGCCTAGTGCTGTCCTAGTCCCTAAGTCCCTGGTTTTGTAAATGTCCAAACAAATAGCCACACAGGCTTTGTCTCACCGCACAGGGGTTCACTCTCCCTAGACAGTCCACACAGGTCTGGGTCCAGGCATGAGCTAACATCTAATGAAGCTGGGAGTTCTTATAGAGGCCTAAATGAGCTGACAAGCTTCAGCTGGTCTCATCAACTCCCTGTCTGCACGACGCCCCACACTCTCCCTAGAGGTATGAGTCATCCATGAGCCCACTAGCCTTATACAACTCTCCACCTAGTTGTATAAGTCGGAGTAAAGCCTGAATCTGGGCGAAATATATCTACCCCCCTGGATGCAACCAGGTGACTTTACCTTCCTGCTGTCACAGTAGGGAGAGTGTCAGTTTCTTTCACTGTGCAAGTCCTTGTTTCCAGGGACCTGGAAGGACAGTGAGTGAATTCTCCTTGTGCTATATTGTGCTTAAAAAAAACATTTTTTCTAGGGACAGAAAACTGTAGGTAGGGAGAGTGTCAGTTTCTTTCACTGTGCAAGTCCTTGTTTCTAGGGACCTGGAAGGACAGTGAGTGAATTCTCCTTGTGCTATATTGTGCTTAAAAAAAACATTTTTTCTAGGGACAGAAAACTGTAGGTAGGGAGAGTGTCAGTTTCTTTCACTGTGCAAGTCCTTGTTTCCAGGGACCTGGAAGGACAGTGAGTGAATTCTCCTTGTGCTATATTGTGCTTAAAAAAAACATTTTTTCTAGGGACAGAAAACTGTAGGTAGGGAGAGTGTCAGTTTCTTTCACTGTGCAAGTCCTTGTTTCTAGGGACTGGGAAGGACAGTGAGTGAATTCTCCTTGTGCTATAGTGTGCTTAAAAAAAACATTTTTTCTAGGGACAGAAAACTGTAGGTAGGGAGAGTGTCAGTTTCTTTCACTGTGCAAGTCCTTGTTTCTAGGGACCTGGAAGGACAGTGAGTGAATTCTCCTTGTGCTATATTGTGCTTAAAAAAAACATTTTTTCTAGGGACAGAAAACTGTAGGTAGGGAGAGTGTCAGTTTCTTTCACTGTGCAAGTCCTTGTTTCCAGGGACCTGGAAGGACAGTGAGTGAATTCTCCTTGTGCTATATTGTGCTTAAAAAAAACATTTTTTCTAGGGACAGAAAACTGTAGGTAGGGAGAGTGTCAGTTTCTTTCACTGTGCAAGTCCTTGTTTCTAGGGACCTGGAAGGACAGTGAGTGAATGCTCCTTGTGCTATAGTGTGCTTAAAAAAAACATTTTTTCTAGGGACAGAAAACTCTAGGTAGGGAGAGTGTCAGTTTATTTCACTGTGCAAGTCCTTGTTTCCAGGGACCTGGAAGGACAGTGAGTGAATTCTCCTTGTGCTATAGTGTGCTTAAAAAAAACATTTTTTCTAGGGACAGAAAACTGTAGGTAGGGAGAGTGTCAGTTTCTTTCACTGTGCAAGTCCTTGTTTCCAGGGACCTGGAAGGACAGTGAGTGAATTCTCCTTGTGCTATATTGTGCTTAAAAAAAACATTTTTTCTAGGGACAGAAAACTGTAGGTAGGGAGAGTGTCAGTTTCTTTCACTGTGCAAGTCCTTGTTTCTAGGGACTGGGAAGGACAGTGAGTGAATTCTCCTTGTGCTATAGTGTGCTTAAAAAAAACATTTTTTCTAGGGACAGAAAACTGTAGGTAGGGAGAGTGTCAGTTTCTTTCACTGTGCAAGTCCTTGTTTCTAGGGACTGGGAAGGACAGTGAGTGAATTCTCCTTGTGCTATAGTGTGCTTAAAAAAAACATTTTTTTCTAGGGACAGAAAACTGTAGGTAGGGAGAGTGTCAGTTTCTTTCACTGTGCAAGTCCTTGTTTCTAGGGACCTGGAAGGACAGTGAGTGAATTCTCCTTGTGCTATATTGTGCTTAAAAAAAACATTTTTTCTAGGGACAGAAAACTGTAGGTAGGGAGAGTGTCAGTTTCTTTCACTGTGCAAGTCCTTGTTTCTAGGGACCTGGAAGGACAGTGAGTGAATTCTCCTTGTGCTATATTGTGCTTAAAAAAAACATTTTTTCTAGGGACAGAAAACTGTAGGTAGGGAGAGTGTCAGTTTCTTTCACTGTGCAAGTCCTTGTTTCCAGGGACCTGGAAGGACAGTGAGTGAATGCTCCTTGTGCTATAGTGTGCTTAAAAAAAACATTTTTTCTAGGGACAGAAAACTCTAGGTAGGGAGAGTGTCAGTTTCTTTCACTGTGCAAGTCCTTGTTTCCAGGGACCTGGAAGGACAGTGAGTGAATTCTCCTTGTGCTATAGTGTGCTTAAAAAAAACATTTTTTCTAGGGACAGAAAACTGTAGGTAGGGAGAGTGTCAGTTTCTTTCACTGTGCAAGTCCTTGTTTCCAGGGACCTGGAAGGACAGTGAGTGAATTCTCCTTGTGCTATATTGTGCTTAAAAAAAACATTTTTTCTAGGGACAGAAAACTGTAGGTAGGGAGAGTGTCAGTTTCTTTCACTGTGCAAGTCCTTGTTTCTAGGGACTGGGAAGGACAGTGAGTGAATTCTCCTTGTGCTATAGTGTGCTTAAAAAAACATTTTTTCTAGGGACAGAAAACTGTAGGTAGGGAGAGTGTCAGTTTCTTTCACTGTGCAAGTCCTTGTTTCTAGGGACTGGGAAGGACAGTGAGTGAATTCTCCTTGTGCTATATTGTGCTTAAAAAAAACATTTTTTCTAGGGACAGAAAACTGTAGGTAGGGAGAGTGTCAGTTTCTTTCACTGTGCAAGTCCTTGTTTCCAGGGACCTGGAAGGACAGTGAGTGAATTCTCCTTGTGCTATATTGTGCTTAAAAAAAACATTTTTTCTAGGGACAGAAAACTGTAGGTAGGGAGAGTGTCAGTTTCTTTCACTGTGCAAGTCCTTGTTTCTAGGGACCTGGAAGGACAGTGAGTGAATTCTCCTTGTGCTATATTGTGCTTAAAAAAAACATTTTTTCTAGGGACAGAAAACTGTAGGTAGGGAGAGTGTCAGTTTCTTTCACTGTGCAAGTCCTTGTTTCTAGGGACCTGGAAGGACAGTGAGTGAATTCTCCTTGTGCTATATTGTGCTTAAAAAAACATTTTTTCTAGGGACAGAAAACTGTAGGTAGGGAGAGTGTCAGTTTCTTTCACTGTGCAAGTCCTTGTTTCTAGGGACCTGGAAGGACAGTGAGTGAATTCTCCTTGTGCTATATTGTGCTTAAAAAAAACATTTTTTCTAGGGACAGAAAACTGTAGGTAGGGAGAGTGTCAGTTTCTTTCACTGTGCAAGTCCTTGTTTCTAGGGACCTGGAAGGACAGTGAGTGAATTCTCCTTGTGCTATATTGTGCTTAAAAAAAACATTTTTTCTAGGGACAGAAAACTGTAGGTAGGGAGAGTGTCAGTTTCTTTCACTGTGCAAGTCCTTGTTTCAAGGGACAGAGAAGGACACCTGAAGGTAGCCCTTATTGCTTTTTTCCCATCTCCCTGCAGGCCATCTATTAGAATGTCTGGAAGGCAAACAAGGAGAGGCAGACAGTCAGGAGGCAATAAAAGAGGGCAAGCAGGCTCTGTGTCTGGGGGCAACAGTGCTGGTCGTGGACGCGGTGCATTGTCATCAGCACATGGCCATGGGACACGCTTGTCCTTCTTTTCCGCAGCTGGACATGTTGAGCCACATCATGCCGAAGACTTGGTAGAGTGGATGACCAAGCCCTCCTCCTCCTCCTCATCCTCTCTCACCCAGGCTCAGGGTACTGGCAAAGCAGCTGCCAAAGCGTCCTCTTCCCTGGTATCAATGTCAGACTCATCATCAGTCACTCCTTCCCTAGACCCACCATGTCCTCCTCCTGAGGAGTCCCCCGAACTGTTTGAGCACAGTGTTGGGTACATGCTCCAGGAGGATGCCCAGCGTTTCGAAGGGTCTGATGATGAAACCCAGCTACAGGAAGGCAGTAGGGTGAGAGCAGACAGAGGGGATGCTCAAGAAGGACACCAATCTGGCAGTCATGTTCCAGCAGCTGCAGCATACTGCCAGATTGGCTCCAGTGATGAGGAGGGAGGGGATGATGAGGTCACTGACTCCACGTGGGTGCCTAATAGGAGAGAGGAGGAGGAGGATGAGGAGGAGGCACATCTCCAACGAGACAGGATGCCCTTTGGTGGCCAGCGTAAGGGCAGTACACCGACGGAATCACACCGCAGAGCTCCGCCTGTGCAGGGCGCTGCCTCTGCCCGTCATTCAAAAAGTTCCTTGGTGTGGGCCTTTTTTGAGGCTAGTGCATCAGATCGCACAGCTGCTGTTTGCAACATATGTCTCAAGCGTATATCGCGTGGCCAAAACATCAGCCGCTTGGGTACCACATGCCTGACCAGACATATGTTGACCTGCCATGCAGCTCGTTGGCAAGCCTACCTCAAAGACCCACACCAAAGAACAAAGCGGACCTCTCCTTGCACCGCATCAGCTGGGATCTCCAACCCCACTATAACTTCAGTCCTCTCTGAAACATGCACTGAGAGGAATGAAGGTGTAGAATTAGGTGTGTCACAGCCAAGTACTTGCGGCCACTCTGCTAGCAATACACCGACGTCTGATTCTAGCAGGCAAATTTCCCTGCCCCAGCTGCTGGACCGTCGAAAGAAGTTCACTCCCAGCCATCCACATGCCCAGCGGTTGAATGCTAGCTTGGCTAAATTGCTAGCGCTTCAACTGCTGCCTTTTCAGTTGGTAGACTCGGCCCCCTTCCGTGAGTTTGTGCAATGTGCGGTTCCTCAGTGGCAGGTTCCCAAACGCCACTTTTTCTCACGGAAGGCTATTCCGGCTCTCTACCGGCATGTGGAAGGCAATGTCTTGGCCTCGCTGGACAGGGCGGTCAGCGGTAAGGTGCATATTACCGCTGACTCATGGTCCAGCAGGCATGGACAGGGACGTTACCTTTCTTTCACGGCCCATTGGGTCACTCTTTTGGCAGCTGGGAGGGATGCAGGACAAGGTGCAGTAGTGTTGGAGGTTGTCCCACCGCCACGCCTCCAAAATGCTACTACTGGTTGTGACACACCTCTCTCCTCCACCCCCTCCTCTTCTTCTTCCTCCATGGCCTCTTCCTGTGGTTTGTCCTATGAACCAGCGGTGCTCCGTAGCCGTTCACGGGGCTACGCAAGTACGCAGGCAAAAAGATGCCATGCCGTGCTTGCGCTGGTGTGTTTGGGGGACAGAAGCCACACTGGGGCAGAGGTCCTGTCTGCTCTGCAGGGCCAGGCCGAGAGGTGGTTGACGCCACGCCAGCTTAAGCCAGGAATGGTGGTTTGCGACAATGGCACCAACCTCCTCTCCGCCCTCCGACAGGGACAACTGACCCATGTGCCCTGTGTGGCTCACGTCCTTAACCTGGTGGTGCAGCGCTTCTTGGGCAGGTACCCGGGCTTACAGGATGTCCTGAGGCAGGCCAGGAAAGTCTGTGTGCATTTCCGCAGATCTTATAATGCCAGTGCTCGCCTGGCTGAGCTGCAAAAGGAGTTGAACCTGCCCAAGAACCGCCTTATATGTGACATGCCCACCAGGTGGAACTCAACGTTGGCCATGCTGCAGCGGCTGCACACGCAGCAGAGGGCCATCAATGAGTACCTGTGCGACTACGGCACCAGGACAGGGTCAGGGGAGCTTGGTTTTTTTTCTCCACACCAGTGGGGCATGATCAGGGATGCATGCACTGTCCTGGCACCATTTGAGGAGGCCACGAGGATGGTGAGCAGTGACAGTGCATGCATCAGTGACACTGTACCTCTTGTCCACCTGTTGGAGCACACACTGCGTGGAATAATGGACAGGGCACTTGAGGCAGAACAGAGGCAGGAAGAGGAGGACTTCCTTGCCTCTCAAGGCCCCCTTTACCCAGACAGTGTTCCTTCTGTCCCACCCATCGCACAGGAAGAGGAAGAGGAGGAGGAGGAGGAGGAGGAGGAGGAGGATTGTGTCAGCATGGAGGTGGAGGCTGGCACTCAGCATCATCAGCAGCAGTCTTTTAGGGATGATTTACAGTCCCAAGAAACCAGTGGACTTGTACGTGGCTGGGAGGAGGTGACTGCGGATCATGTCGTCCTTAGTGACCCAGAGGACTCCGGAGCGAATGCCTCAGCAAACCTACGCTGCATGGCCTCCCTGATCCTGCAAAGTCTGCGGAAGAATCCTCGTATTCTTCGGATCAAGCAGAGGGACCATTACTGACTGGCCACTCTCCTTGATCCACGGTACAAGGGTAAGGTTGCGGACCTTATGTTACCGTCGCAGAGGGAGCAGAGGATGAGACAACTCCGGGAGGCCTTGCAGAAAGGTCTGTGCAACGCGTTCCCAGAGACTGGGAGGTTACAAACTCCTGGTCCAGGACAACGAGTTGCCGAGGCTTCGGCCAGTCAAAGAAGGAGCGGTGGGGAAGGTGGCCATCTGACCGATGCGTTCAGACAATTCTTTAGTCCGCAGCCCCAAAGTATGATTGGTTCCAGCAACCATCGCCAGCGTCTGATAAACATGGTGCAGGAATATCTAGGGGCAAGGTCAGACTTGGACACCTTCCCCACCGAAAATCCTCTGGCTTACTGGGTCTTGAGGATGGATCACTGGCCAGAGCTTGCACAGTATGCAATTGAGCTACTGGCCTGTCCTGCATCCAGCGTTCTTTCGGAACGCACATTCTGTGCTGCTGGAGGATTTGTCACGGATCACAGGGTGCGCCTGTCCACCGACTCGGTTGATCGACTGACTTTCATCAAGATGAACCAGTCTTGGATCACCACCAGCTACCACACACCTGATGCTGATATAACAGACTAATTGATTTTAACATGTCACGTCCCTTCAAGACTGATGCTGATGCTGAGTGCCTGTGCTGTTATGTTGACTGGCTATCCTCCTCCTCCGAGTCCTCAATGATACGATTGATGATGATAGCTTGGAAGATCATTTTTGTTTATGGGTGCCGCCACCAGTGGCTGAGGCCCAATTTTTCAGCCCCTGTTTTACAGGGGCGTGTACTTACAATTTTTTTAGCAATAATTTGCCATAGGGCTCATTGCTGTGCTCCAAGTACAGTATCTGTGAGGGGTTGTAGTGTTGTGCCACCAGTGCCTAAGGCCCAATTTTTCAGCCCCTGTTCAACAGGGGCATGCAATTACAATTCTTGATGTAATAATTCACAGCAGGGCCCATTCCTGCACCCACCAAGAGTAAGTCTGAGGGCTTACAGTGTTGTGGCAACGCCACCACCACCACCACCACGAAAGGCCCAATTTTTCAGCCACTGTTCAAAAGGGGCATGTAATTACAATTCTTGATCTAATAATTCACAGCAGGGCCCATTCCTGCACCCACCAAGAGTAACTCTGAGGGCTTACAGTGTTGTGGCAACACCACCACCACCACCACCACCACGAAAAGCCCAATTTTTCAGCCCCTGTTCAACAGGGGCATGCAATTACAATTCTTGATCTAATAATTCACAGTAGGGCCCATTGCTGCACCCACCAAGAGTAACTGTCAGGGCTTACAGTGTTGTGGCACCAGCACCACCATCAAAGCCCCAATTTTTACTACCACTGTTCAACAATTATATGTAATTAAAATTCCTGATATAATAGTTGACAGCAGGGCGTTCCAGCACCAACCAAGAGTAACTGTGAGTGCTTACAGTGTTGTGCCAACACCAACAACTAAGGGGCCTATTTCTGCAGAGTATATACGGCAGGTCCCTACTTTCAAACATCCAACTTACAAACGACTCCTACTTGCAAACGAAAGAAGACAACAGGAAGTGAGAGGAAATCTACCCCTTGGAAGGAAAATTCTCTCCTGTAAGAATAAATATGGGAGAAAGGTGTCTCCTCTGTACTGATGCTTTATCAGCAATCCTTGTTTCAAGAAAAACACCCCATTTCAAAAACAGTTGTCATTGGGACGGAAAGTGAGGTGAAATGTTCTGAACAGGGGCACAGACAGCAAAACAAATGTTACAGGGGTGATAACCCTTACCTATGTTTCCCAAAAAGTTTAAAAATAGATTTTTGGGCTGGAGCTACAGTTCAACAATGTACCTGTTCAAAATTACAAACACATTCTACATAAGAACAAACCTACAGTCCCTGTCTTGTATGCACCGCCTGTATACGGCTGTTCAGAGTATATAGGGCCTTTTTTATTTTATGTGCGGGGTTCCCCTTAATATCCATACAAGACCCAAAGGGGCTGGTAATGGGCTGGGGTAGGGGGGGGGGGGGTCATGGGGTAGCTATGCCATTTTTCTTAAAGATTTTCATCCATATTACCGGGACCAGACATTACATTAAAGCCGCAAGAAGTTTTAAATGGCTTTTTTTTCCTTTAGAAGTGTCATTTTGTGCAGGGACAGTTCTAAACACGGGAAACACATGGCACTTCACAGGCATACTTTAGACACCCCCCAGGTACGATATTTAAAGGAATATTTGACTTTTTTTTTTCACTTTATGCATCATTAAAATGACTGCTCCCGAAAAACGACCGTTTTTAAAACTTCTTTTTGCATTGATACATGTCCCCTGGTGCAGAACCCGGGTTCCCAAACCCTTTTTAGGACAATAACATGCATAATAGTTGTTATAATTAGCACTTTAGAATTCGAACGTTCGCATCCATTGTATTTAATAGGGTTCTAATGTTCGTACGAACTTTCGGTCCGTTCGCGGGTTCTGGTGCGAACCGAACCCGGGGGTGTTCGGCTCATCACTAGTGGTGGTCGCACAAGGTGGAGGAAGTTGGTGACACAACATTCAAACTTTCACTATTGTGTCACGTTTGTGACTCTTGGGCTCACTTGTTTATATTATTTATTTACTGTTTATTTCATTTAAGTGCAACATACTTGTTCACCTACATTACAATGCTGTCTTAAAATCTGCAAAACAGCGTTTTAGGTCTTTTTAAAATATTTGATCTCTGAAGCCTCGTACAAACGACCGGTTTTCTCGGCCAGAAACGACAAGAAAACTGCTGAGAGAGCTTTCTTGCCGAGAAAACAGTTTGTGTGTATGGTTTCTTGTTGAGAAAACTGCCAGGAATCTCGATGAGGAAAATAAAGAACCTGCTCTCTATTTTCTCATCAGGATTCTAATTTTTCTCGTCGGGATTCTCGTCGACCTGTTTCCCGATGAGAAAACCGGTTGTTTGTATGCTTTTCCGAGTCTTAAAAAAACGCACATGCTCAGAATCAAGTATGAGACGGGAGCCCTCCTTCTGGTAAAACTAGCGTTCGTAATGGAGATAGCACATTCATCACGCTGTAATGAACTCAAAGCACGAAGACTGAAAAGCGCGAATCGTCTCTCCCCAAACTTTTACTAACACGCGGTAACACGAGATCATCAAAAGCAGCCCAAAGGGTGGCACCATTGGAGTCGAACATCTCCTTTATACTGCAGTCGTACGTGTTGTACGTCACCGCGCTTTACAATGATGAGATTTTTAATTGACAGTGTGTATGCAAGGAAAGCTTGACAAGAATCCCGTCAAGCTTGACAAGAATCTCGTTGAGAAAACCAACATTTTTTTTTTTTACGACGGGATTCTCGGCCGTGTGTACGAGGCTTAAGTCTGATGATATGTACCAGATTCAACTTCTAATAACACATATATCTTTTCTGTCTGTTATTCTCAGAGTGGATTCGATATTTTGTTCCCCAATTATATAGCTGGTTATTTGTATTTACCACTACATGTAGATATTCCAGAATAAATTGTCTTTTTTTAAACTTTACATTATAACTAAATTATACAACAAAATTTTTTGAGGTTTTTATCCGATTAGTTGATTAATCGAAGCAACTAATTGATTCTGAAAATAATTATTAGTTGCAGCCCTACTTGTCTGCTTTCCTTGACTGGGTTGTTGAATACGACCCTTGCACTGATAAGGAATCATGTTGACTCCTTCTCTCCCACTTCACTCACACCATTCTTTACCCTCCCTCTTTATCAAATAAAGAAATATTTTAGGGGTTCTACAAAACTTGCAAATAGTATATTGCATGCTTTGGATTTTTTAAAATGTCATATACAAGTTGAGTCATAACCAAACTGGTATGTGTTTTTCACGCTATACATTATGTATGTACAGTACTATGTTACAAATACCCTTCTGTCACCTACAGTACATATGCAGATCTAACTCACACACTTATATTCTACATACTATTTGTATGATCCAATTATGTACTTTCACTGTGTACTTTCATGCTATATTATCTCATTTGTATGTTTTGCATTTAATATGTTAATAAATACAGATTGAACTATAAGCTTATTAGCAGTGTTTTTGCTTTACACGAATGGTTTTTTGATTCACTTGTAATGAGCATTGAATTTGTCAAGGAGTTTAACCACTCCAATCAATTCCCAAGCACAGCCCACTCCCTCCTGCCACCTCAAAGCCATCTCCTCTACTGGGAGAGTCTAATTACTGTCTGTGTTGGCCGAGCTCCTCTGACCCTCTCCTCACTTCCTTACCTAACCTTTTACATAGCTGTGAGGGTGAAGGTGATGAGGAATCCTATTGAGTGACACCTCGGAGTCTGCAGACATCACATCTAAGATGGCTGTGCCCAGCAGCAGTTTTGGGGCTTTTGACGTCTATGCTATGGAGCAGTGGTGGCTGGTGAAGTTTTAGGATGGGGGCACCAGACCCCGCCCTTCCTTTTTGACCTCTCCTACTTCTCATAAGCCCCACCCCTTATGCCCGGTACACACGATCCGATTATCGGACGAATGATCGTCTGTTTTTTTTGCATGCTAATCTCACGTCGAATCTGATGAGTTTACTAAAGTCACGAAAATTCTCGTACGACAGAATAAAAATTCGGAAGTGATGTCATGTGTTGTAATGCATTTGTATTGCATTTTCAAACGACAGCTGTACTGCTTAAATGAAAATCGTACGATCTGGCATCGTGCGAAAAAAAAATCCGTGCATGTCCGATAGAATAATATCGGTTGAACTGTCCTGATCGGCTCTCGAAAGCTCTGTACTAACGATCCGATTATCGTACGATCGATTTGAATGCAGCATTTTTCGTACGATATTCGGATCGTGTGTACGGGGCTTTAGGGAATCCACCCACTCCGTCCTCTGTATTCAACTTGCTTCCACGCATATTGTCAGGAGAATACAGCTCAGAATTACAAGACAGAGTATACAGCTCAGCATCACAGATACTGTACGGACTGCAGATAGTATACAGATCAGCACCACAGATAGTATATAAATCCTGACCACAGATAGTATACAGATCAGCACCGCAGAAAGTATACAGATCAGCACCGCAGAAAGTATACAGATCAGCACCACAGATAGTGTATAGAACAGCACCACAGATAGCATACCTCCCAACTTTTCAAATGTCCACTGCGGGACATTCATTCACCATTTTTTCCCCTCCCATTAAAGTCGGGGGGGGTGCTGCCAGTCTGAGTTGTTGAGCGGGGGGTGCTGCCGCCGAATCTGAGTTGTTGAGCGGGGTGGCTGCTGCCGAATCTGAGTTGTTGAGCGGGGTGGCTGCCGATCTGAGTTGTTGAGAGGGGGGGGTGCTGCCGCGAGACGGAGGTTTATTTTTTTAATTAACACCCGAGACGGAGGTTAGTGCTGGCTTACCGTCTTCTGATCATCCTTCTGTTGTTCTGTTGCGGGAACTTAGATCCTCTCGCGGGACTGCGGGAAGTTAGTGTCCGTGCGGGAAGTTCCCGCAGAATCCGTGCGTGTTGGGAGGTATGCAGATAGTATGTAGATCAGCACCACAGATAGTATATAGCAGCCAGCACCACCGATAGTAAATAGCAGCCAGCATCACAGATAGTATATAGATCAGCACCACAGATAGTATATGGATCAGTAGCACAGATAGTATATAGTATATAGCAGTATATAGCAGCCAGCACCACCGATAGTATATAGCAGCCAGCACCACCGATAGTGTATATAGCAGCCAGCACCACAGATAGTATATAGCAGCCAGCACCACAGATAGTATATAGCAGCCAGCACCACAGATAGTATATAGTAGTCAGCACCACAGATAGTATATAGTAGTCAGCACCACAGATAGTATATAGTAGTCAGCACCACAGATAGTATATACCAGCCAGCACAATCGCAAATGGCAAATCGCATCCCATTGCGGGCAATGGAACCATTCATATTACCGCGACTCATGTCACAGCGATTATGAAAAAGGTCCCTGCGCTACTGGTGCAAATCACACTGATCTGCGACTTTGAAATGACGCTCAAGTAGCACGATTTCAAAAACGCACCAGTGTGAATCAGGGCTTTGCTGAAAAGGCAGCATCTCAGGGTGTGCACATGCTGGAGCCACAATGCTTTTTTTCATGACTGTGGCAAGAATTATATCACCAGTGGCATTTGGCGGGCACTACTGGTCACCAAACGCAACCCATTCTAATAAAAGTGTCTGTGCTGCAACCCTCCAACACCCGTATGCAATGCATGTGGTTGTGGTAGAGGTTATGCAGCATTTAGGGGGTTAAACCTGGTGGTGAAAAGGCGACATATAGCCTCCTCACCTCCTGTCAAATACCTCTGAAAAGCAAATCATGTGTGATTGCTTTTCAGAGGAGTGGCAGTCTTTTATAGTAAGAGTAGTAAGAGACTCAGAGCAGCAGAGGAGAGGGACATATGCATTTGTCAAGTTAGGACAGTGGACTCACCAATTTTGCAGTCTCACTGCAGCACATGGCATTGAGCAACCAGGCATGGATCTCTGCCCCTTGCACCTTTACATTGAGCTGACAATGGCTTCCTATAACCAGCTCAGTTAAATGATAACACAACACATATAAGAGCTGCATAGGAAAACTCATAAACTACTACACTCCCCTTAAATGTTAAAGTCAAATTTACTTATTTATAATTGGGTCTTGTAGTATTTGTTTAGGTATAAGCAGAAAAACAGCCCATGTAGAGTTAAATTATTTTAATTCAGCTACTGCAAACGATTGTCGGTTCTTGGAAATTCAAAACTGAATTCCTTCATTCTATGCACACTTCTATTGCCTGAGCACAACTACTCCCATCAATTCTGTACTCTGAGCAAACCATATACATTTCCTACCATCTCCAAGCCCCATCTCTTCTGATTCACTATAGTGAGTGTGTGGATTGTTGTGGATTTCTAAGCAGGTGCCAGGGCTCAGGAAGGAAGAGGAAGGCATGACTAGCTTACCTATTGCATCTGCGCTTGGGCCATGCGTTCCATGGAGCTGCCGACGTCACTTCTGGTTATCCCCTGATGCATGTAAAATCGGAAGTGACGTTGTAACTACAACAGAAAGCACCGCCCATGTCCTAGGGCGGTGACAAAAAGTCTATGCACTCGGCCATAATACAGTCCATCGCACCAGAAGCTGTCGGCGCGATCGATTGCGCCACAAAGGCAGTTTAAAGGCTGCAAATGAAGCGCCTCGTCTGCAATCTCATTTTTAAATTTTCTTTTTTTCTTTTTTTGGGACTGCCTGGGGCTTTTACAGATAAACAGCTTGCAAAAATTATGTTAAATGCACATATAATCTTATGGGAAGATTTAAATGAACAGTCTGGCTTCAGGGTATCTTTAAGCATACCTCACATCACCTTTGACAGAAAAGAACTTCATAAAAAAACTATTTTAGTTCCTGACAAACTTGATATAAATGTGTCCATTAAAAACCTATCGCCATCAAACTCACCAGTAAAGCAACTTTGAAGAATGAACTCCTTTATTATAGATGACCCTTGAAAGCATATTCATTTTCAGGCCCATCATTTTAGCACTTTTCCAAAATAACACTGAAGCAGCTCATTCAAATATAATTTATGCCAATTTATACAAAGCAGTTTTAGGTAATCAAAAAAATGCAGTTGATCAGCAAGAGTAATTTTGTCAGTCACCTTCACTGACATCTTTCTTTGTGGTGAACTTGAACCAGAGATGACATGCATAAAAGAACATTATGCTGTAACTCTAAATGAAAGTATTAAAAAACCCTGAAAATGCAATTTAAACCCCACAATTTGTTTAAAAAGGTAGGACAAATTTAATTATTTTTTGAAAAACGTGATTAACATATATGAGAATTTTTAACATTATAAAATCCACCTTTCTGTTTTAATTTGCATTCATTATAACTTTCTAAAACTACCAAAGGAAATTATTTAAATTTATCTTCCTTGCCAGCCTTTCAACAGTACTCTGTATTATGTAGGACTGTATTATGTAGACCCCGTTCATGAAACTGGCTTATTGCTTTTTCCCACTTTTTTTCTGCAAATAATTTGATGTCAGATTACAAACATCCACTGCAAAGAGTTTAATTTTTATAGTAATCTTTAGCAATTTTGCACATCCAAAGGGATAAAAGTGCTGGATTATTTTTATTATTATATATAGTGAAGTAGATTGAAGTCATAGACATGTAGTCAAGACCCACCCATATCAGACCAACAAGATATGTACTGGAGTGCCAACCCTATTTATATAGTAAAGAAGAGGAAACGTAAATGTGGGCGTTAAACGGTCAACTCCAGACATATATGTTAAAACACGAATATATATTAAAATATGAAATTTTATGATGAACTAGAATAAACATACAAAAAACTGTATGATTCTGTATGAACTGTATGAACATACACAAACATATAGAAAAAAGAGAAGATCTGTTCACCGAAAATGCAAAACAGTGATACATATAAAGTATATGTTGCATAAAAGCAAATGATTGCCGACATGTTTCGCGGTTGTAATCTATAGCCACTTCATCAAGCCTTGATTGCTGTATAATTAAGTCAACATCTATATCAAAAATACAAAGTGCATAGATGTATACATTACAATCCATTTATAAAAAAGAGAAGACAAAAAAATATATATTTTTTTATTATCACAACACTGAGAATGACCTTGTGTTTAACCACTTCAATACCAGGCATTTTCGCCTCTTCCTGCCCAGGACAATTTTGAGCTTTCAGCGCTGTCACACTTTGAATGACAATTGAGCGGTCATGCGACACTGTACCCAAACAAATTTTTTATAATTTTCTTCCTACAAATAGAGCTTTTTTTGGTGGTATTTGATAACCTTGGCGGTTTTTATTTTTTGCTAAACAAACTAAACAATTTCATTTTTAAAAAAGTTTTTCTTTGTTTCTGTTATAAAATTTCATTTTTTCCTTCACTGATGGGCACTAATGAGGCAGCACTGATGGGCACTGATGAGTTGGCACTGATAAGGTGGCACTGATGGGCACTGATGAGGAGGCACTGATATGTAGAATTGATGGTCACTGATAGGCAGCACTGATATGCAGCACTGATGGGCACCGATAGGTGGCACTGATATGCGGCACTGATGGGCACTGACAGGTGGCACTGATGGGCACTGACAGGCGTCACTAATGGGCACTGACAGACGGGACCGTTGGGCACTGACAGGTGTCACTGATTGGCACTGATAGGCAGCACTTATTGCCACTGACAGATGGAATTGATGGACACTAATAGATGGCACTGATGGGCAGCACTGATTGGGCAGGTACTGACAGGTGTTAATGCTGGGCACTGATTGGCACTGTGATGGACACTGATTGGCACTATGGTGGGCACTGATTGGCACTTTATTGGGCACAGACAGGAGGTTATAATGGGGCACTGACTTGCAGCTACTGGGCACTGATTGGCAGCTGATGGGTACATTTGATGGGGCTGTGCTAATAATCAATGTGCTGATTATCAGCACAGACCCCCCCCCCCTCTGACAGGGAGAGCACCCGATCGGATCTCCCTGTCAGCGCGAACCGAGGAATGCCATTTACCGGCACTTCCTGGTTCACGCGATGATCAGCTGTGATTGGTCACAGCTGATCACATGGTAAGAAGCCTCTGTCAGAGGCTGCCTACCACGATCAGAGATGTGAGGTGTCAGGCTGGCATGTTATCCTGCTGGACGTCATATGTCATACGTCCAGTCAGGATAACAGAACCTCTTCCCGGCCATCAATCTGCTATAGGCCAGGCGGGAAGTGGTTAAAGTGTAGGTAGAGCTTCACACAGCAGTTGGTATGGCCAACCTCAAAGTGGTTCTAAAGCTAAAACGTTTTTTTAACTGAATGCATTTCCTGCATTAAGGTACAAAAAAACGTTTTGCCACTTGTTGTGCCCCCCTAAACACTTATCTGAGTCCTCTATCAATCTAGCGCTGTGCCTGGCTGTAGTTCTTCTTACCTGATCCTCATGTGAGAAGAGAAAAAAGGTAACAGTGGGAGCCATTGGCTCCTGCTGCTGTCAGTCAAATCCTGTGAGCAGAGAGCAGGGTGCGAGTGTCTATGAACACACACAGCCCAGCTTTCGAGCGTGCCTTCATGTCTGTCCCATAGCAAGCAGCTTGCTATGGAGGCGGTGTCAGGGCTGGGCTCAGCCCTTCCTTCTCTGAGCTGGCCGCTCAGCTGTCCACTAATTGCCAGCTCCTATCTCTCCACAGTGACTCACCTGTTAACTATGGAGACATCTCCTCGAAGGTACCACTGTGGCGGTTCTCATTCTTACTGACCATAAGAATCTCAAATTTTTGTCTGAGGCTAAATGCCTCTCTCCCAGAAGGGCGCAATGGGCTCTTTTCTTGTTTCAATTACATTGTCTCATTCTTACCCGGTACTAAGAATGTAAGGGCTGACGCTTTGTCACGACAATTTTCCTCCACTTCCAAGATGGAGTCAGTTCCAGTTCCTGTGACTCCTACTGATCGTATTCAAGCTACGGTTCGCACCAGTCTCACTTCTCCTTTGGGTGACAAAATTCTTGCTGCTCAGGTTCATGCTCCTCCTGAGAAACCTTGTGACTGCTGCTTTGTCCCAGAGAGTCTCCAAACTGTGTCTTGCTCCAGAATTAACATTCTCCCAAGGCTGTGGGCCACCCTGGGAAGAATCAACTCTTTTGGGCCATTTCCCAACAATTCTGGTGGCCTCTCATTATATTCCACTTAAGAAGTTGCCCACTTCTAAGAAACTGGCTTCCATTTTTGCTCGGGAGATCTTTTGCTTACATGGGCTACCCAAGGTGTCTCGGACAGGCGTAGTCAATTTGTGTCCCGGTTCTGGCAAGCCTTTTGTGCACAGTTGGGAATTCAGCTTGCTTTCTCCTCTGCGTATCACCCGCAGTCTAATGGGGCCACAGAACGAGCCAATCAGTCCTTGGAGCAATTCATACGTTGCTACGTTGCTATATTTCTGACCATTAGGGATGAGCTTTATGTTCGAGTGGAACATGAGTTTGACTCGAACATTGGCAGGGGACATGTATCAATGCAAAAAAAAGTTTTAAAAACTGCAGTTTTTTCGGGAGCAGTGATTTTAATAATGCTTAAAGTAAAACAATAAAAGTGAAATATTCCTTTAAATTTTGTACCTGGGGGTGTCTAAAGTATGCCTGTAATGTAGCGCATATTTCCCGTGTTTATAACAGTCTCTGCACAAAATGTAATTTCTGAAGGAAAAAAAGTCATTTAAAACTACTTGCGGCTGTAATGAATTGTCGGGTCCCGGCAATACAGAGAAAAGTAATTGAAAGTCATTGAAAAAAAAATGTTTGGGGGTCCTCCAAAATTCCATTAACAGGCCCTTTAGGTCTGGTATGGATATTAATGGGAAACCCGCACCAGAATTTAAAAAAAAATGGCGTGGGGTCCCCCCAAAAATCCATACCAGACCCTTATCCGAGCAAGCAACCTGGCAGGCCACAGGAAAAGAGGGGGGACGAGAGAGCACCCCCCCCTCCTGAACTGTACCAGGCCACATGCCCTCAACATGATGGGGGATGTTCCCATGTTGATGGGGAAAAAGGCCTCATCCCCACAACCCTTGCCCGGTGGTTGTGGGGGTCTGCGGGCGGGGGGCTTATCAGAATCTGGAAGCCCCCTTTAACAAAGGGGACCCCCAGATTCCGGCCCCCCCATGTGAATTGGTAACGGGGTACATTGTACCCCTACAATTTCACAAAAGAAAACCACACAGACACCGTTGTGAAAAGTCCTTTATTAACCACTTCCATACAGGGCACTTGTATACCTTCCTGCCCAGACCAATTTTCAGCTTTCAGCGCTGTTGCACTTTGAATGACAATTGCGCGGTCATGCAACACTGTACCCAAACTAAATTTTTATCATTTTGTTCCCACAAATAGAGCTTTCTTTTGGTGGTATTTGATCACCTCTGGGATTTTTATTTTCTGCAAAAAAAAAGAAGAAAAAGACCGAAAATTTTGAAAAAAAATAGTATTTTTTTTTTGTTTCAGTTACAAAACGTTGTAAATAAGTAAGTTTTCTCCTTCACTGATGGGGCTGCACTGACGGGCACCGATGAGGTGGCACCATTGAGGTGGCACTGATGAGGTGGCATTGATGGGCACTGATGATGGGCACTAATAGGTGCCACTGATATGCAGCATGGATGGGCACGGATAGGTGGCATGGATGGGCACGGATAGGCGGCACAGATGGGCACGGATAGGCAGCACATATGGGCATGGATAGGCGGCACGTATGGGCACTGATAGGTGGCACGTTTGGGCAATGATAGGTGGTACGAATGGGCACTGATAGGCGACACGGATGGGCACTGATAGGCACTGATAGGTGGCATGGATGGGCACTGATAGGCGGCACTGATGTACTGTAATGATGGATGCCAATCAGTGCCAAACAATAATGCCTGCCAATCAGTGATGCCCATTGTGGGCACTGATTGACATCCATTGTTGGCACTGATTGGCCTCCATTAGGGGCACTGATTGGCATCCCTGGTGGTCTAGGGTGGCATACCTGGTGGTGGGCATCCCTGGTGGTCCAGTGTGGGCAACCTCAGGGGGGCTGCACTGATAATCGATCAGCACAAACCCCCCCTGTCAGAGGAGCAGCCGATCGGCTCTCCTCTACTCGCGTCTGACAGACGTGAGTGAGGAAAAGCCGATCACCGGCTCTTCTTGTTAACATTGTGATTGGACACGGCTGATCACGTGGTAAAGAGTCTCCGTCAGATCTCCGTCAGATCAGACCTAGATCGGTGTTGTGGGGTGTCAGACTGACACCCCGCAACAACGATCGCCGCGATGCGCACCCCCGGGGGTGCGCAGCGGCTCAATATCCTGATCACGTCATATGACGTCCGGTCAGGATATTGAAACCACTTTGCCGCCGTCATTCTGTAATAGGGCGGGCGGCAAGTGGTTAAAAATAAAAAAAGCCAGTCCAGCGTTGTAATGCAGTCTGTCCAGCGATGATCCATGAATCTCCAGCGATGCGGCGAGTCTCCAGCGATGAACGACACACATCTTTCCTGCACCAGAGCCTCCCGTGTAATGACGCGCAAGCAGTGTTGACAGTTCTTTTATAACCGAGGTCGGAAACCCCCGTGACGCATTAGAGGGGGCAAAGTTACCCGTCCCGCCTCCTCTAACGCGTCACGGGAAACCCCTGTGACGCGTTAGAGGGGGCGGGGTTACCTGTCACGGGTGGCCCCGACCTCGGTTATAAAAGAACTGTCAACACTGCTTGCGCATCATTAGCCGGGAGGCTCCGGTGCAGGGAAGATGTGTGTTGTTCATCGCTGGAGACTCGCCGCATCGCTGGAGATTCATGGATCATCGCTGGACAGACTGCATTACAACGCTGGAATGGCTTTTTTTTATTTTTTATTTTTAATAAAGAACTTTTCACAATGGTGTCTGTGTGGTTTTTAAAATTTTTGACACTTTCTTTTGTAAAATGGTAGGGGTACAATGTACCCTGTTACCAATGCATATAGAGGGGGGGCAGAATCTGGGGGTCCCCTTTGTTAAAGGGGGCTTCCAGATCCTGATAAGCCCCCCGCCCGCAGACCCCCACAACCACTGGGCAAGGGTTGTGGGGATGAGGTCCTTGCCCCATCAACATGGGGACATCCCCCACATGTTGAGGGCATGTGGCCTGGTACGGTTTAGGAGGGGAGGGCACTCTCTCGTCCCCCCTCTTTTCTTGCGGCCTGCCAGGTTGCGCGCTCGGATAAGGGTCTGGTATGGATTTTTGGGGGAACCCCGCGACATTTTTTTTTATTTTGGCGCGGAGTTCCCCTTAATATCTATACCAGACCTTTTTTTTTTTTTCAATGACTTTCAATTACTTTTCTCTGTATTGCCGGGACCCGACAATTCATTACAGCAGAGTAGTTTTAAATGACTTTTTTTTCCTTTAGAAATGACATTTTGTGCAGGGACAGTTCTAAGCACGGGAAACCTGCGCTACTTCACAGGCATACTATACACCCCCCCAAGTACTGAATTTAACCACTTCCCGCCCAGTCAATAGCATATTGGCGTCCGGGAAGTGGTTGTGTTATCCACACTGGACGTCATATGACGTCCTGCAGGATAACAGCCGCCGCGCGCCCGGGGGGGCGCGCATCGCGGCGGTCGGTGGAGCGGTGTGTCAGTCTGACACACCGCTACACTGATCTCGGTAAAGAGCCTCCGGCGGAGGCTTTTTACCACCTGATCAGCCGTGTCCAATCATGGCTGATCAGGATGTAAACAGGAAGAGCCGTTGATCGGCTCTTCCTCACTCGCGTCTGACAGACGCGAGTAGAGGAGAGCCGATCGGCGGCTCTCCTGACAGGGGGGGTTTGCGCTGTTTGTTTATCAGCGCAGCCCCCCCTCGGATACCCACACTGGACCACCAGGGAAGCCCCAAGCATGTGGATGGCCCCCAAAACAAACAAAAAAACATAACAAAAATATGCCAATCAGTGCCCACAAATGGGCACTGACTGGCACTACCACAATGTGTGGTGGCTGGCATTGCTGGGCATCAGTGTCCATCAGTGCCACCTACTAGTGTCCATCAGTGCCACCTATCAGTGCCCATCCGTGCCCATCTGTGCCCATAAGTGCCCACCTATCAGTGCCCGTCCATGCCACCTATCAGTGCCGCCTATAAGTGCCCATCAGTACCACCTATAAGTGCCAATCAGTGCCGCCTATGAGTGCCAATCAGTGCCGCCTATGAGTGCCAATCAGTGCCACCTATGAGTGCCCATCAGTGCCGCATACCAGTGCCACATATCAGTGCCGCCTATCAGTGCCCATCAGTGCCCATCAGTGCCACCTCATCAGTGCCACCTCATTGGTGCCCATCAATGTTGCCTTATCAGTGCCCGTCAGTGCCGCCTTATCAGTGCCCGTCATTGAAGTAGAAAAGGTACTTATTTATAAAAAAAATTAACAGAAACAAAGAATTTTCGCTCTTTTTTTATTTGTTGTGCAAAAAATAAAAATCGCAGAGGCGATCAAATACCACCGAAAGAAAGCTCTATTTATGGGAACAAAATGATAAAAAATTTGTTTGGGTACAGTGTAGCATGACCGCGCAATTCTCATTCAAATTGCGACAGCGCTGAAAGCTCAAAATTGGCTTGGGCAGGAAGCTGTATAAGTGCATAAGTGTATAAGTGCATGGTATTGAAGTGGTTAAAGGAATATTTCACTTTTATTGTTTCACTTTAAGCATTATTAAAATCACTGCTCCCGAAAAAACAGACGTTTTTAAAACTTTTTTTTGCATTGATACATGTCCCCTGGGGCAGGACCCGGGTCCCCAAACACTTTTTATGACAATAACTTGCATATTAACCTTTAAAATTACCACTTTTGATTTTTCATGTTCGTGTCCCATAGACTTTAACGGTGTTCGCGTGTTCAAACAAATTTTTGGCCTGTTCGCATGTTCTGGGGGTGTTCGGCTCATCCCTACTGACCATCATAACAACTGGTCAGACCTCTTACCGTTGGTGGAGTTTGCTCACAATAGTGCCTTAAATTCTGCTTCCCAATTGTCCCCGTTTATGGCGAACTATGGTTTCCAACCTTCCATGTTGCCTGACTCATTTGTTCCGCAGAGTATTCTTGCGTTAGAAGAAGAGCATCTCTGTGGTTTTCGTTCCACTTGGGCAGAAGTCCAGGAGGCTTTGCGACATGCTAATGATAGGTGCAGACTCCATGCTGAACGCCTGCCTGCACCTTCTTACCAGATTGGGGACAGGGTCTGGCTGTCATCTCGCAACCTCTGACTTCATGTTCCCTCTCTGAAGTTCGCATCTTGGTTTATTGGGCCTTTCCGTATTCTTCACAGGATTAACCCAGTGGCTTACGCATTAGACCTTCCTCCTACTATGCGTATCTCAAATGTATTTCATGTCTCCTTATAAAACTTTTGGTCTGCAACCGCTTTACCACCTCGGTGCCACGTCCTCACCCTGTACACGTTGAGAACCATGAGGAGTATGAAGTACAGTCCATTGTTGACTCCCGTAGGTTCCATGGGAGCATTCAGTACCTGGTGCATTGGAAAGGGTACGGTCCAGAGGAACGCTCTTGGGTCTCATCCTTGGACGTTCATGCCCCTGTCCTCCTCCCTGATTTCCATAGACATTTTCCCCTCAAGCCTGGTGGTCCTCCGAGGGGGAGGGGTCGTTAAAGAGGGGGTACTGTCAGGGCTGGGCTCAGCCCTTCCTTCTCTGAGCTTGCCGCTCAGCTGTTGGCTAATTGCCAGTTCCTATCTCTCCACAGTGACTCACCTGTTGAGGATTTCCAGTCCCGCCTACTTAAGCCGTCCAGCCCAGATGATCTCTGCCTTCGCCTGGTCAACATCACAGAGACTCCTGCGTTCCTTTTAAAGACTTTGCTTGTCTGACATTCCTTCTGGCTCCATATCCTGCTTGCTGAGCTACTACACTGATTCCTGGCTTCCTGACTTTCTGTCTTGTCTGACTATCCGTTCCAGTTACCGAACTCTGGCTATGTTTTGAGTACGTTTGTTCTATTTACTTTTATTATTAAACAAGTGTGATTTAAACTGTACTTCTGTCTCGGTCTGATTCATGGTTTCTGACAGGCGGACCCAGAAGAACAGAAAGAGAGAAGCTAAGATCACCGGTGGGGGACCCCAGAAGAGGAGGTTCAGGGCCTCTGTTTACCTTTTGGGAACTGCAGAATTAACACACATATGGATATTCAGATGGAAGGGGTTAAAATTGAAAGCATTGGAAATCACATATAAAGCATGTGCAGTCCAAAGTATCCAAAAGTATAGCAGTTTAAAAAAGTAAGACATGTTTTGGATTATCCATTTGCCAACCAGGCCAATTCTGACATTTCTCTCCTACATGTAAAAATCCTATTTTTTTTGCTAGAAAATTACATATAACCCCCAAACATTATATATGTTTTTTTAGCAGAGACCCTAGAGAATAAAATGGCGGCCATTGCTTTTTATCTCGCACGGTATTTGGGCAGCAATTTTTCAAACACCTCTTTTTTGAAAAAAAAAACAGTTTCATGCTTTAAAAAAAAACAGTAAAGTTAGCCCAATTTTTTTGCATAATGTGAAAGATGAAGTTACGCAGAGTAAATAGATATCCAACATGTCACGCTTCAAAATTGCACGCGCTCGTGGAATGGCCGCAAACTTAAGTACTTAAAAATCCCGATAGGAGACGCTTTAAATTTTTTTACTGGTTACATGTTTTGAGTTACAGAGGAGTTCTAAGGCTAGAATTATTGCTCTCGCTCTAACGTTCGCGGAGACACCTCACACGTGTGGTTTGAACATCGTTTTCATATGTGGGTGGGACTTACGTATGCGTTCACTTCTGCGTGCGAGAACACGGGGACAGGGGCACTTTAAAAACAAAAAAATATATTTTTATTGTTAATTTTACATATTTTTTTAGTCTTTTTATAAAAAAAAAATGTGATCACTTTTATTCCTATTACAAGGAATGTAAACATCCCTTGTAATAGGAATATGGCATGCCAGGACCTCTTTCCAGTGAGATATGGAGTCAATAAGACCCCACATCTCACCTCTAGGCTGGGAAGCCAGAATTAAATAAAAAAAAAAAACGATCTTGGCATCCCAGCCAAGGCGGCGCTGTTTTTTTGAACGCAGAGGCCGGGCGTGAGGTCACAACACCGCGCCCGACCTCCGACGATCATAGAGACTCCGGCGACCATCTAGAACATCCGGGGCCAGCGGATCCGTTCTCCGGCTCACTAATCACAGCCGTGAGGCGGTAGAAGCACCGGAGAGCGACGGGAGGGGGGGACGTCGCCTCTCGCCGCCCGTAAGACTAATCAAGCAGCTGACCAGCCGCTATGATTGTTCTTACGGTGCAGTGCTGTATTATGGCCTAGGCCGACAAGGCCCAGGCCTAGGGCGGCACTTTGCGGGGGGCGGCGGGCCGCCGCCCCCCCGCGTGAACCCCCCCTCCTCCCGCACGGAGAGCCACACAGCTGAATCCCGGAGCTCAGTGCCACGACAAGTTTCGGCACTGAGCTCCGGTAATTGGTCAGTCTAAGATGCGCTGGCACGGTCGCCCGGGACATTTGCCGCCCGGGGTCCCGCAGCGTCGATCAGCTTTACGAGCAGCCGTCCCTCTCTCTCTCCACTGACATCGCACAGTGTCATTCTTCGGCTCCTCCCCCCCTCTTGGATCAATGTTCCTGTGTACACAGCCAGGAGGAGGAGCCAAGGAGAGACACAACTTCAGTCAGTGAGAGAGCCGAGAGCCGTGCTGCTGGTATGTGAGACAACGTCAGTGAGAGAGGACACAGGCAGGCAGGGGGGCAGGCAGATAAGAGGTGAACTAATGAAGTGATGGGAGGGGAGAGGGGGTTGTGGGGATATGTGCTGGGAAGTGATTTAAGAGGGAAGAAGATATGTGCTAGTGGGGGGTCTGATTCCCCCCCCCACTAGCACATATCCTTTCTCCTCCCAAATCACTCCCCAGCACATATCCCCACACCCCCCTCTCCCCCCAAATTAAAAGATGCTCTGCCCCTCCCCACCCTGTCCCTCTGTCCTCATCCCACTCTGTCCCCTGTCCCCATCCCACCCTGTCCCTCTGTCCTCATCCCACCCTGTCCCTCTGTCCTCATCCCACCCTGTCCCCATGTCCTCATCCCACCCTGTCCCCATGTCCTCATCCCACCCTGTCCCTCTGTCCTCATCCCACCCTGTCCCCCTTTCCTCATCCCACCCTGTCCCCATGTCCTCATCCCACCCTGTCCCCCTTTCCTCATCCCACCCTGTCCCCATGTTCTCATCCCACCCTGTCCCTCTGTACTCATCCCGCCCTGTCCCCCTTTCCTCATCCCACTCTGTCCCCCTGTCCTCATCCCGCCCTGTCCCCCTGTCCTCATCCCGCCCTGTCCCCCTTTCCTCATCACACTCTGTCCCTCTGTCCCCATCCCCCCCGTCCCCCTTTCCTCATCCCACCCTGTCCTTCTGTCCGCATCCCACCCTGTCCCCTTTTCCTCATCCCACCCTGTCCCCTTTTCCTCATCTCACCCTGTCCCTCTGTCCTCATCCCACCCTGTCCCTCTGTCCTCATCCCACCCTGTCCCTCTGTCCTCATCCCACCCTGTCCCTCTGTCCTTATCCCACCCTGTCCCCCTTTCCTCATCCCACCCTGTCCCCCTTTCCTCATCCCACCCTGTCCCCCTTTCCTCATCCCACCCTGTCCCTCTGTCCTCATCCCACCCTGTCCCCCTTTCCTCATCCCACCCTGTCCCCATGTCCTCATCCCACCCTGTCCCTCTGTCCTCATCCCACCCTGACCCCCTTTCCTCATCCCACCCTGTCCCTCTGTCCTCATCCCACCATGTCCCTCTGTCCTCATCCCACCATGTCCCTCTGTCCTCATCCCACTTTGTCCCTCTGTCCTCATCCCACCCTGTCCCCCTTTCCTCATCCCACCCTGTCCCTCTGTCCTCATCCCACCCTGTCCCCCTGTCCTCATCCCACCCTGCCCCCCTGTCCTCATCCCACCCTGCCCCCCTGTCCTCATCCCACCCTGTCCCTCTGTCCTCATCCCACCCTGTCCCTCTGTCCTCATCCCACCCTGTCCCTCTGTCCCCGTCCCACCCTGTCCCCCTGTCCTCATCCCACCCTGTCCCTCTGTCCTCCCGTGAAAATGACAGGACGGGTCTTAAAAAGGAAGGGGAGTAGTCTTGACAGGAAGGGGTGCGTCATATATAAAGTAGGGGGTGCGCGAGTTTCGTCAGGCCTAGGGCAGCACAAAACCTAAATACACCACTGTTACGGTGTAGGGAATCACCGGCTGAAAAAGCCAATATGTGCATGATGCCTGTAGTTGCAGGCATCATTCAGATATACCACCACAAAGCCCAGGACGTCATATGACGGTCAGCCGTCGGCAAGAGGTTAAAAATCATTCCGTATTTCATATTGTTCAAAAGTTCCTCCATATCTTAATTATTGTGAGGAGGTTTGGGGCAACAATTATATAACTGGAATAGATCCATAATAAATAAATAAAGCAATAAAGATTATTCATGGGGCAGGCTATAGGGATTATACAAACTCATTATTCTTACAGTTAAAACTCCTACAATTCAAGGACATGGTGCAATTACAGACCGCACAAAGAATATTTAAAGCAAAAAATGATTTACCGAGAAATATACAAAATTTATTTATTGCAAGGGAGGGGAGTTATAATCTAGGGGTAATATTTAATTTGACTGTGCGGACAAATAGGAAAAGCTTCTGTATTCCTATTTGTGGAATGAAACTGTGAAACAGTTTCAATGTGGAGCTCAAAAAATGTCTAAGCATTAACCAGTTTAACAAGAGGTATAAAGAGATGATTTTTGCAAGGTATAAGACTGAAGGTGTTTGAACTATTATTGTGTGTTTATTGTTTGTTTATTAATATTGTTATTGATTTTTTTTGTATTGTTAGTTTTGTTGGGGTGTGTATGTGCATGTATGTATGCATATATAAGTATGTTTGTGTAGTTATATTATTGGTAATTAGTGCATTATATTTTAATTATTATTAATTGTATGACTTGGGACATTAAATATTTTTTTTTATTATTATGGAGAAGGGGTGGGATTAAATATGTTTGTACTTCTTCCCACTCCTTTTCAGATATGTAAAATAAAAATAAAAATTCTAGATCTTTTTTTGTCTTCTCTTGAAACTTGTTGTTTTGCGATTGCCTACTACTTAATATTTCTCTCTTTTATTTATTTTTTATTTTTTTACATGTTCAAAATAAAACTAAAACTAATGCTCTGTACAGAGCAGGTGAGTATAACATGTTTACTATTTTAAATAAAAAAAAAAAATAGCTTTAGAAACGCTTAAATATCTATGGTTTAGAAGCAGCTAACTTGCAAAAAGGTTTGATTGAAACTATTAAATCTATATACCGTATATACTCGAGTATAAGCCAAGTTTTTCAGCCCTTTTTTAGGGCTGAAAGTATACCCCTCGGTAGGGATGAGCTTTGAGTTCGAGTCAAACTCATGTTCTACTCGAACATTGCCTGTTCGCCCGTTCGCCGAACAGGGAACAAATTGGGGTGTTCGCGGCAAATTCGAAAAATCTATGGGAGAAATCTAAAGTGCTAATTATAAAGGCTTATATGCAAGTTATTGTCCTAAAAAGTGTTTGGGGACCCGGGTCCTGCCCCAGGGGACATGTATCAATGCAAAAAGAAGTTTTAAAAACGGCCGTTTTTTCGGGAGCAGTGATTTTAATAATGCTTATAATGAAAAAATAAAAGTGAAATATTCCTTTAAATTTCGTACCTGGGGGGTGTGTATGATATGCATGTAAAGTGGCGCATGTTTCCCGTGCTTAGAACTGTCCCTGCAAAAAATGTCATTTTTGAAAGAAAAAAAGTCATTTAAAACTGAGGCCTCGTACACACGACCGAGTTTCTCGTTGTAAAAAACACGTCGTTTTTTTCGACGAGATTCTTGTTAAGCTTGTCGATTTTCTCGTCAAGCTTTCTATGCGTACACACTGTCATTTCCCAATTTCCTCGTTGTTCTCCGCGCTCACGTCCAGCACGTACGACGGCACTAAAAAGGGGAAGATCTTTTTTCTTGGCGCCACCCCTTGGGCTGCTTTTGCTGATCTCGTGTTACCGCGTGTGAAGTAAAAGTTTGGGAAGAGACGATTCGCGCTTTTCAGTCTTCGTACTTTTCAGATCGTTTTCTGCCGTTCAGTTTGTGCTTGTGGGTTCGTATCTTGACTTTCAGGGCGTCTAGGCAGGTCGTATCTGTTTTACAGTGCGTTCTTGCCTGTTCGTTTCTGATTTTCAGTTCGTTATTCATAGGCCTTGCTGTTCTAAAGTGCGTTCTGTTCTGTACGTTCTGATTAGATGACCGTTTCCTAGCCATGTCGCCTGGACGTTCTCGTCGTCGAGTTCGTGCTGTGAGTGCGCTTGGTGTTGGTCTGCTTGTTTTGGACCAAGACCAGTCCATGAATGGTGTGAGGAGGAGTTCATGGACCAAGAATTGGTTGCTCCAGCGGGACCAATTCTGCCACATGCCTCTGCTGCGGGAGATCGTCGAGAATAATCCTGAGGACTACAGGAATTTTCTGAGGATGTCTGACCCCGTTTTTCAGGAACTGTTGGCTTTGGTGTCCCCCTATATTACCAGGAAGGACACCGTTATGCGGGAAGCCATCAGTGCTGAGCAGAGGCTCATCGCCACGTTGCGTTACCTGGCGACAGGGAGAAGTCTTCAGGACTTGAAGTTCACCACAGGCATCTCCCCCCAGGCTCTGGGCCTCATAATCCCAGACACCTGTTCTGCCATCATCCAAGTCCTGCAGGAGGACTATATTAGGGTAAGTTTGCTCCCTTAACATCACATTTTAGGTATTACATTTATGCTAATGTATTGTATTTCTTTCATTCTTCCCTAATTACCATGATTGTAATATGCTGAGAATGTCCCCTTTGTCCCCATGCATGTTGGAAGCTTTAGATTGCCCCTTTTTTCTCCTCCCTAAATATTTCCCTTCACTTACTTTTCCAGCAGGGGCGCCTGTTGCTCCAAATGTTGGGGGGTTCAAACCCCAATTTAGGAAATAAACTTCCTCCTTTTTTGCTCTGTTGCCTAATAAACGCCCCCAGTTGTCCCCTCCAATGCAGCCATTTATTTTTCGTACATCACGGGACACAGAGCGACTTAGTCATTACTAATGGGTTATATAGATTACCTTCAGGTGCTGGCACTGGCCACTTCCAAACCGGAAGTACCCTCCCCTATATAAGCCCCTCCCATCCGGGAGCACCTCAATTTTTGGCCAGTGTCTAAGGTGTTGGCCAAAGAGTAACATGTGTTTTCACTGGGCTTGCGTACAGGTTCTTTTGGGCCTTAGTAAGCTGTTCCGGATCCCACCAAAAAAGCTTCATAGCTAAACGGTTGGTACCCGGGCCTTGCAGCGGAAGAGCAAGGTTTTGCCTGTAATGCCTCTCTTAGGAGGGCTGGACCCTGGGATCCAGAGCTCTGGTCATACCCACGACCAAGATGTTGTCTGTGCAGGGTGCTATACAGGTCCAGGGGAGTGGAATCCTTGGGAACCCGGTCCCTGAAGGTTTAATTACAATGCCTGCCGTGATAGGTGAAGTTTGGGCTTCTGTGGACCAAACAGAGTCCTGCGGCGGGGATCAGGTAAGTGGGGGCCCCCAGGAACTTGGTTCTATTGGGGGACCCCAAGCCTAATTTGTCTTTCTGTCTGTTACCTAACGGTATTCCCGCTAATATCTGTGTATTGCACTAGAGGCCGCTGTGGTCCATTTTTCTTGTCATGTGGATCTTTGGTTTTCTCAAGTCAAAAGATCCAGGCAGTTGGTAAGTTTCTCTGTGGGAATCCACTTCCTCTGCCCTGTTGCTGCGCTCATCCACCGCACAGGCCCTCCGGCAAAAAGGGCCCTGGCTCCTAGTCCCTGTTTGGTTTCGAAAAGGGCGCCAATGGCGCACGGGCGCGGGCGCGTGCACGCGCCTCCTATGAAAAAAAAGGGGCGGGGCGGGTGGATGACGCTCGATGCGCGCCACGGCGCTTCTGCACATGTGCAGGCGTCCCAGCTTGTATAAAGACACAGTACAAGTGTCAGCTGGATGCAAACAGAGCTAGCAACAAACAGTGGCACACAGAGGCGGTTGATGCAGGCATCCCCATAGAAAGGCACTTTAGTGGACACCAGCTGGTATATAGCAGCAACTTTGTTAGACTATTACCAGCAAAATTGGTGTATGACGACGGGAATACCTCAGCTTTGTGCTTAAAGGATATGTCGTCCAGACGCTCCGGAAATAGATCTTCCAGGAAGCCAAAGGGGTCTCCATCGGGCTCTGAGGATATTGGGCATGCTTGTACTGCACCAATCTCCCCTGAGAATTCAGAGGTCAGTAGCCGTAGAAACCCCACAGGAGTGCCTGGTGCTGCGGCTGTCCCCAGTCCACCTGCTCCTGTATATATAACAGAGGAGGTTTTATCCTCAACTCTGGGAGGATTGGAAGAGAGATTAACAGCATTGATCGCTGCTTCCCTGTCACAGGGAAAGCGCGTCCGATCTCCGTCTCCTCTTTCAGAGTGCCTGTTAGTGGAGGAACAGCCCCACACAGGGATCGACCTACCTGAAGGGGATCAGGATGAGGTTGATTCAGTTATGGAGGAATCAACAGTGGAAGAACCTTTCTCAGCATCTCAGGCTGAAAGATTATGGGTTCAGTCTCTGACTAACATGGTCCGATCAGCATTTAAAATGCCTCTGGCGGAACCACCATCCACTACGGTTTCCTCGCTGGGGTCGCTAAAAGCTCCCCAGGCTGTCTGTTCCTTCCCAATCCACCCTTTATTAGAAGGGCTTATTTACCAGGATTGGGAGCATCCTGATAAAATATTTGCTCCCCCCAAGAGATTTCCGGTGATCTATCCCATGGAGGATAAGTTCATAAAAAAATGGAGGGTCCCTACAGTGGACGCAGCCATCTCTTCTGTGAACAAATCACTGACATGTCCAGTAGATAATGTTCCAATGTTCAAAGACCCAATAGATAAAAAATTGGAGTCTTTACTAAAAATCTGCTTTCTCTACAGCAAGCATGGTGACACAACCTGCGGTAGCAGCGATTGGAGTCTGCCAAGCAGTGAAAGATCAGTTGAAACAAGTCTTAAGGGACTTACCAGATCAGCAGGCTCTTGCCCTAGCTGACCTGCCTAGAGCCTTGTGTTTTGCGGTGGACGCCATAAAGGATACAATCCAACAGGCCTCCCACTTTACGCTGTCTATAGTACATATGCGTAGGCTTCTGTGGCTCAAAAACTGGTCTGCTGAAGCTCCCTGTAAGAAACTGCTGGTTAGCTTCCCATTTCATGGAGAACGCTTATTTGGAGATCTGGACAAATATATCCAGAAAATTTCTGCCGGTAAAAGTACACTCTTCTTGGTTAAGAACAAGAGTAGAAGTCCTTCTTTTAAGAGGCCTACTTCTCCAGTCCCGGGCACATCAGCTGTGAAGCAGTTCCGACGGCCTCCGCGGTCAAATTCAGGGGGCAGAAATCAGGGACAATCACAGGGTAACAAGAAGCCCTGGATCAAGAGAGGTACAAAACCTCCCCCCAAGTCATGAAGCGTTGCTCCCACTCAATCGGGTGGGGGGAAGGCTTCAGTTGTTCACAGAGACCTGGCGGGACACCATCAGAGACAGATGGGTGCTCTCCGCAGTAAGTCTGGGATACAAGCTGGAGTTAAAAGGCACTCCTCCTGCCCAATTTATGAGGTCAAACGTGCCAAGAGATCCCCAGAAGAGAGGATCCCTCCTTCTGGCACTAGAACAACTATTGCTCCAAGGTGTAATCATTAAGGTTCCCCTGGAAGAAAGCGGATTCGGGTTTTACTCGAACCTTTTCACAGTCCCCAAACCAAATGGGGACGTGAGGCCCATATTAAATCTAAAAGGGCTAAACAAGTTCCTAAATATCAGGACTTTTCGGATGGAGTCGATCCGATCGGTGGCCACCACCCTACAAGGGCAGTAATGGTTAGCCTCGATCGACATAAGGGATGCTTATCTGCATATTCCCATCTTTCCGGCCCACCAGAAATTTCTACGCTTTGCAGTAGAAGGGCGCCATTTTCAGTTCAGAGCCTTACCTTTCGGTCTGGCCACAGCACCACGAGTGTTCACAAAAATTCTGGCCCCATTATTGGCCAATCTAAGAACACAAGGTGTAACGATAATGGCATATCTAGACGACCTGCTACTAATAGACCACTCAGTGGAAAAGCTGGAAGTAGCTATTCACAAGACAATCAAGTATCTGGAATATCACGGTTGGATTATCAACCGGGACAAGTCAGCTCTAAGACCAGTCAAAAGTCTGGAATACTTAGGGCTAAGGCTGGATTCAAATCAGAGAAAGATTTTCTTACCTCCAGAGAAGGTGTCGTCTTTAAAAGATTTGACCCACTTAGTGGGTACAAAAAGAAAACCATCCATACGCCTCTGCATGAGGCTGCTGGGAAAAATGGTGGCTTCATTCGAAGCAGTACCCTACGGTCAATTCCATTCAAGGAATTTGCAAAGGGCCATACTGTCAGCCTGGAACAAAAAAGTTCAGGCTTTAGACTTACCAATGTCCCTGTCCCCTTCCGTTCGCAAGAGCCTCCATTGGTGGTTGGTGCCCCAGAATCTGGAAAAAGGGAAACCCTTCAGTCCGGTTTCTTGGAAGGTAGTCACTACAGATGCCAGCCTCATAGGCTGGGGGGCAGTACTGGAGCAATGGTCTCTCCAGGGCAAGTGGTCAGAAGCAGAAAAGGCCCTGCCCATCAATCTCTTAGAGATACGAGCAGCCCGGTATGCCCTAGTAGCATGGACATCCAAACTCCAAGGGTCCCCTGTCAGAATTCAATCAGACAATGCCACAGCAGTGGCATATATCAATCACCAGGGTGGCACCAGGAGTCGTGCAGCCCAGAGGGAAGCAAATTGCATCCTGGAGTGGGCAGAAAAATATGTCCCAGCCATATCCGCGGTTTTCATCCCAGGAGTGGAAAATTGGAGAGCGGACTTTTTAAGTCGCCAACAATTATGCCCGGGGGAATGGTCTCTTCACCCCGAGGTTTTCCAGGCAATATGCCAGCGGTGGGGAACACCGGATGTAGATCTGCTAGCATCCAGATTCAACGCAAAGGTGGACAGATTTGTGTCTCGCACAAGGGATCCTCTAGCTTGCGGCTCGGATGCCCTAGTGTTCCCTTGGGATCAGTTCAAGCTGATATATGCATTCCCACCGCCACAATTGTTACCGCGATTACTCCGCAGAATCAGGGTAGAAAAGAAACCAGTGATTCTGGTGGCTCCAGCATGGCCCCGAAGGGCATGGTACGCGGAGATTGTAAAAATGTCAGTGAGGAGTCCTTGGACCCTCCCACATCGTCCGGACCTGCTGTCGCAGGGACCGATATACCACCCTTCCTTACCAGCCCTAGGTTTGACGGCCTGGCTATTGAAGCCCACATTCTGAAAAAGAGAGGGCTCTCTAATTCTGTGGTATCTACCATGATCAATGCCAGGAAGCCGGTATCCAGGCAGATCTATTATAGGATCTGGAAGGCGTACATCGCTTGGTGTGAGGCCAAGAAATGGCATCCACGTAAGTACGTGATAGGGAGGATTTTGGACTTCCTACAGTGGGCTGTAGATAGGAAGCTGGCCTTGAGTACTATCAAGGGTCAGATTTCGGCCTTGTCAATATATTTTCAAAGGCCCTTGGCTTCGCATTCACTAGTCAAAGCTTTCATACAAGGAGTGATGCGTATTAGCCCTCCGGTTAGTATTCCCATATGTCCTTGGGACTTAAACCTGGTTCTGTCGGTTCTACAGAAACAACCGTTTGAACCATTGCAACACATTTCCTTGGTTCTTCTCACCAGGAAATTGATTTTCTTAGTAGCCGTTTGTTCGGCTAAAAGAGTATCGGAATTAGCCGCCTTGTCCTGTAAGGAGCCATATCTGGTTGTCCATAAGGACAGAGTAGTATTACGTCCTCATCCAGCCTTTCTTCCCAAGGTGGTATCGAGGTTTCATTTGAACCAAGATGTGGTTCTTCCTTCTTTTTTCCCCAAACCTAGCTCGGTAGAGGAAAAGTTATTCCATTCTTTGGATGTAGTAAGAGCAGTTAAAGCTTATCTAAAAGCCACTGCTCAGATTCGCAGAACGGATACTTTGTTTATTCTGCCGGAAGGCCCTAAAAAGGGTCAGGCAGCATCAAAATCTACTTTAGCCAAGTGGATTCGACAGGTCATAATACAAGCCTATGGCTTGAGAAAGAGACCGCCTCCGTTCAAAGTTAGGGCGCACTCCACAAGAGCAGTTGGAACTTCATGGGCAGTGCATCACCAGGCCTCCCTGGCTCAAGTATGTAAGGCCGCAACATGGTCTTCGGTACACACGTTTACTAGATTCTACCAGGTAGACGTTAGAAGTCAGGAGGATGTCGCCTTTGGGAGCAGTGTGTTGCAGGCCGCAAAAGATCCTCATGCCTGATGGCGCCCAGCTTATGTATCCCTCCCCTCATTTGGCATTGCTTTGAGACGTCCCATTAGTAATGACTAAGTCGCTCTGTGTCCCGTGATGTACGAAAAAGAAAAAGGGATTTTTATAACAGCTTACCTGTAAAATCCTTTTCTTGGAGTACATCACGGGACACAGAGCTCCCACCCCTCTTTTTGGGACACTTATTGCTTGGCTACAAAACTGAGGTGCTCCCGGATGGGAGGGGCTTATATAGGGGAGGGTACTTCCGGTTTGGAAGTGGCCAGTGCCAGCACCTGAAGGTAATCTATATAACCCATTAGTAATGACTAAGTCGCTCTGTGTCCCGTGATGTACTCCAAGAAAAGGATTTTACAGGTAAGCTGTTATAAAAATCCCTTTTTTGTTCCCTCAAATGCAGCCATTTAGTCCCCTCTAATGCAGCCAGTTTCCCCCCAGCCCTGCACTTAACTTCTTGTGGTCAGCGCCATCCTTCTTCTGTCCTTGATGTCTTCTCCTTCCCTTCATGTTGCATCAGCCAATCATGTTACCATTAAACAGACTTGGTGAACATGATTGGCAGAGCAGCCTGTCAGTGTTTACCCAAGGAATGCCCCCTCCCTGCGTCCCCGATTTTTCTTATAGGAAGCCAATTACATCCCTCAGGTTGTAATTTGCAAGACTATTTTACTACCTGTTTCTGCTCTGCAATTTTAACCCCCTAAATGCCGCAATGATTCATATGTCGGTCGCTTTACAAGAGGCCATCTACCTGAATAGTGTGCGGCATAGACAATACATAGGTTCATGCAACGCATGAACCTATGTATTGTTCTGAGTGATGGGCACAGGAGAGAGGGGGCAGTGCTCCAGCGCCCACTCTGGACGCACCGCCACTGCAATGCTATCCTGTGGCCAAACACATCTCCCCCCCCCCCAAAATAATTTAGTAATGGCCCATCAGAGGGGGTGATGAATATGATAAATGAGCCTTCCATTATCCTTTTTTTACACACCTTAATAAACGTATAATTAGATTGATGTTGGTCTCTAATTTTTTGGGATAGAATTTCCTTGTAATGTATGACTTTGGTTTTCTAATATTATTTCATCTTGTTTCACTCCACAGCTTCCTTCCACGCCACAGGAATGGCAGACTGTGGCATCGGAGTTTGCCACGCGGTGGGACTTCCCCAACTGCGGTGGTGCCATAGACGGGAAGCACGTCCGCATCGTGCCGCCACCCCGTTCTGGGTCCTACTACTACAACTACAAGGGGTTTCATAGCATTGTGCTGATGGCGGTGGTGTCAGCACGGTATTAATTCCTCTATGTTGATGTAGGGAAGAATGGCCGGATGTCCGATGGGGGATCCTTCATTCAGACGGAGTTTGCCCTCCGTCTCCAGAGTGACGACCTTGCATTGCCACCGGATGCAGGGAATATTGAAGGACTCCCCTTTGTTTTCTTGGCTGATGAAGCCTTCGGACTCGGACGGCATCTTATGAGGCCATTTCCACAGAGGACCCTGACCCCAGAGAAGAGTGTGTTCAATTACCAGCTGGCCACGGGCCGAAGAGTCGTTGAAAATGCCTTCGGCATAATGGCCAGCCGGTTCCGCCTTTTTATGACTTCCATCCACTTGGCGGACTACAAAATAAACTATGTAGTGTTATGCTGCTGTGTGCTACACAACTTTGAGCCAAAAATCAAATTCCTATATGGCCTCAGTTTTGCCAGAGGCTGGACTTTCCCCTGCAAATCCCCTTCCGGGCCTGAAATCTGCCCGTCTTGGCTTGCCCCCCCAAAATGCCTTTGTGGTTCGGGACAAATACATGGAGTATTTCACGGGTAGGGGGGCAATTCCTATGCCAGCCCATGTCTAAGTATCCCAATAAAAATCTTGTTGAAACCTTTAATTATTTGTTATTTCCTGTCTCCTAGTTTGTCTTTGTGCATTTGTAGTGGCAAGTGTATTTTACTTTAGTAAATAACAACCATTTCACTATGTTACCTTACAAAAGAACCAAATAAGCTTAGAGGGTATTATAAAAAGAAGCTACACGTTGTTTGTGGTCAAATATTTTACTCTGTGCACATTCTCTTTAATTTTTTTTTTTTTTTTTTTACTTTGGGGTTGGCCTGGCCACAACCCGGCAATTTTTGGCTTATGAAAATACAAAAATATCAGTTGCATTTCAAAAATTACAACATTGGATACCTCTGAGCAATCGGAGACATTCACTTACACAAACTATGTCTCTATGTGCCCGTCCTAATATGGGGTCCTGCCACCCCTTGCCCAGCCAAAAATTGAATATGCACACATTTTTTATTTTTTTCATATAGGAAGTTTACAATCCTGATCCCTATTGTCAACATGTGCTATCTGCCATCAGGGGTGATCAATGGACGTGTTTTGGGGGTGCATCCCCTTCCTCAGTTCACCGACTTTTGATACGAGGAAGGGGTTGCACCCACAAAAGACGTACATGGATATCCCCTGATGGCAGATAGCACATGTTCACACACTGTGTGCATATTCAATTTTTGCCTGGTTTGTTACTCAAAAAATTAGAAAAAATTAGAAAAACAAACATGTAAAAACAAATGTGTTTGGATGGCTTATTGAATTCTCCCCAAAACATCGAGAATATCTTTAAATGTTTGTTCCATCACATGGATTCTTTGTTTAATTAGGTCCAGTTCCGTGCTACATTCCATCACTTGCTGGATGAGGCGGAGGGCACTGTCAGCACTGTCAACATTTACATCCGCTAAAAACCAAAAAAAAAAATTAATAAAACTCTGCAGGCCTACCTCGCTTACCTTAAGCTGTGGTGTCAGATACTGACCTGTTGTGGTGACCAGATCCACAACGTCATCCACCTCTCCTTCCTGCACTTCTCCTTCCTCCACCTCAACTTCCTGCACATCTTTCGGTTGTGGGTCTTTGGGAGTTTGGTGTTGTTTGGAAGTTGTGGGGTGCATGTGCTCCCTGGAGTGTCCTCCTCCCAGTCTTCTCTCCCCTATGAGAATAAAACCAAAGGTCTATTTATCACACTGTAAATCTCCTTGTTAAACTAAAAACAGGCTAAATTGTTTGGAAGTGGGGTACAAGTGTGTGTTTGTGCGGAATTTAAAGAAGAATGCATTATTTATGACCCCAAATATGTTTAGTATTCACATTTGGATGTAATTTTTTGGACATGTAGGCACCACAAAAATTCTCTGATGCACCTGTGTGGGACACCCAAAAAAGGCGGGTCTGTTGGCCCACACTATAGTGCTCCAAAGTACAGATGTGGAAGCAGCTGCTGAGTGTCCTCTCCTTTACACTGATTAAAGTTTGCATTTCATTCTCTTTACAAACACATCATCTAGACTTAAAAATTATCCACAATACTTGATCAAAAATGCCAGATGTCTAATTACTTTTGTGGCTCTTAAATAAGCCAAAACCGCGGATAGTGGCCGAACGAAGTGTCGGTATTCGGTAACGTAACGAACGATTACTGTGCCCAACCTAGTTCAAAATATTACATTTTGGAAGGGAGTCCAATATGATTAAAAAAAAAAACATGTCAGTTTATAAAAATATTAATAGCAGAAACGTCGTCATTTTACTTACTTTTAGCGAGCATCCTCTTTATGATCCTCAACTGGTCTGGCTCCCTCAGTTTGAGGTCTGACCACCTCTTTCTGAGCTGCTCATTTGAGCGTTTCACCCCGAACTTCGCCCTCAGACTCTTCACAACTTTAGTGAGGATTTTGGCCTTCCTTCTATTTGGTTTGCTATACGGCCCATGCTTGGCATCATAATCAGCCTTGACCAAGATGTCCACCATCTCCGCCATCTCCGCCAAAGACATATTCGATGCCTTGAATCTCCTCCTTGATCGTGACGTGTCCTCGGTCTCCGGGCTTGTCTCCTCGCTAGTTGCGGAATTATCAGACACCTGCTGTAACTCCGCCATATCTGTCTGCGCGCCGAAAGAGAAGGGGCGGGGAAAAGATGTAAGTTAGAACGTCATGGGCGGGCGACGTGTGCGGAGCGACGTGTTCGAATTTTGACGCATGCGTGGTGTGTATATAGCAAACACACATGTGACTATAGTACGTTCGGTGTGCGGAGAGAGGAGTTCAAGTGACGGACGTGCGAACGAAGGTATGTGATTTTGTGACTTGTAAAAATTGTTGGCCTATACTGTCTTGAGATTGTTGGAGGATATATATGGTGACTAGGATGTTAAGGAGGTTAGACTGTTTGCCTCACATTATTTAAATATAATTTATTTTACTTGCAGATACAATATGAATGTCTTTATTAGCGACAAAGAGTTCCTGGCGGAATTTATTGACCGGGTAAGGGAGCTGCCGGCTCTGTGGGAGACGAAAAACCCCATCCATAAAAAAAAGGGGTGAGAAAAGCAGCGCTGGAGAAGCTGCTCCCATTTGTGCATACCAAGGTGCCCACAGCCACAGCAAAACAAGTGGACACTAAAATTGGGAGCTTGAGAGGTACCTACAGGACTGAACGCTCTAAGGTGCTGGCTTCTCAGAGGTCAGGAGCAGCAGCAGATGATGTTTATGTCCTGATTTTGTGGTACTACAACAGGATGTCCTTCCTGGATGACCACATTGAGACAAGGCCATCACTCTCCACTCTTCCCCCCAGACTTCCCTGCAGCCAACCTGAGCCTTCTCTGGAGCAAGAGGAGGCAGCCATCCTGGATGATCCTGATTTGGCCATCTGGAGCCAGGTATAGTATTAACTGAAAATGTATTGGGATAAAATTAATGTTTGACAAATATGTCAGGATGAGAAACATACATTATTTTGTATTCCACAAGTGAAATCAAGGTCTGTAGACATTATTCTGCACTTAATTGTGTGGTAAATAGTCAAGCTGATGTAGTGGTAAATTTAAAGCAAGGATTTATGCATTTACATTCTAATTGCTTCCATCAGGATTACAAAGTTTGATGCAAAGATTAAACCAACATATTAAACTATGTTCCTTTTTCATACACAGGATGAAATCAGCCAGGAGGAGGGTCTGGAAACTGTCAGCCAGGAGGTGGCAGGGCCCAGTGGCAGCCAGGAGGTGGCAGGGCCCAGTGGCAGCCAGGAGGTGGCAGGGCCCAGTGGCAGCCAGGAGGTGGCAGGGCCCAGTGGCAGACAGGAGGTGGCAGGGCAAAGGAGAAGCACCAGATCCCAGGTGCCTCCCATCCAGCTTCACAAAAGAGGCAGGAGGGACAGGACCACCAGTGAGGCAACAATGGCCCTTATTAAAGAGGCCCATGCCACCCTCAAGGAGCCCACATCCCCTGAAGAGGCCATTGCCGGCCTAGTGGAGGCTAAGTTCAAGGTGATGAGCATGGAGCAACGCCTCCTATGCGAGCCCCTGCTCATCACCTTGCTCAACAAGGGGGTGATGGAGAAAATTACACCCAATACCGCCATATGTGAGGTGGCCCAACTGACCCAACCTCAACCTCCACCTCCACCTTCCTCTTCTGCCCCACCCCCTTCTGCTACACCTCCACCTTCTGCCCCACCCCCTTCTGCTACACCTCCACCTTCTGCCCCACCCCCTTCTGCTAAACCTCCACCTTCTGCCCCACCCCCTTCTGCTACACCTCCACCTTCTGCCCCACCCCCTTCTGCTACACCTCCACCTTCTGCCCCACCCCCTTCTGCTACACCTCCACCTTCTTCTGCCCCACCCCCTTCTGCTACACCTCCACCTTCTTCTTCTGCCCCACCCCCTTCTGCTACACCTCCACCTCCTCCTCCTGACAGGAGTACCCCTCCAGTGGGCCAGCCTCCAGCCAAACGAAGAAGGAAGGCTGCAGGAAAGGCTGCAGGAAAGGCTTCAGGAAAGGCTTCAGGAAAGGCTGCAGGGAAGGTTGCCAGGAAGAAGAGGAAGTGATGGCCTTGCTTCATTGTGGTCGGACAGAAGGCAGCCTGTTGTAGTACCACACACTTGGGACATATATCTCACCTGCTGCTGTTCCTGACCTCTGGGAGGCCAGCATCAGATTGTGTTCAGAAATGTGGGCCTTCTCAAGCTCCCAATTTTAGTGTCCACACAGGGTTGCTGTGTGCTCTGGGGTCCCTGGGATGCACAAATGGCAGCAGCTTCTCCAGCGCTGCCTTCTCTTTATTTAATTTATAAACATGAATAAATGTGTTTTTTGTTTAAGTTCATACTTGACTATGTGTATTTTTAAATAAACAAAATCAAGCTTTGGAGTAAGCAGATACATTTGACTGACAATAAAAGGCACAGATATCACCCCCCCAAAAGAATAACTAAATCTGATTAGCACAAAAACATGGTGTGAAATTTAAATAATATAGATTCCAAAATTAAATGGGAGATCGCTATCAAAACATTGAGAAATTAGAATTAACATCATTTTGAAAAATCTAACCATTTAAATTATTCCTAAAAACTTGCACGATATAATACACATAAATCTTATAAAGAGCAGCATGAAAAAGGTTAAAAATAAGGCATAACTCTGTGTGAATATCAGCAGCAAAAGAAGGTCACTCGTTTTGATTAATGTAACATTCTAACGAAGATTTCAATGCAGAACATTTAAACGATGAAATATTTTTGAGCGTGACGAATATGCTCTCTCCATTATGAAGGCTTGTTTTACCAGAAGATGCGCTCCCGTCTCATAGTTGCTTGTGAGCATGCGCGCTTTTGGAAGAGTCGTAAAAGCATACACACGAACCATTTTCTCGTCACAAAACAGGCCGACGAGAAACACGACGAGGAAATCTGGAATCCTGACGAGAAAATAGAGAGAGCAGGTTCTCTATTTCCTCGTCGAGATTCTCGGCAATTTTCTCGTCGTAAAACCATACACACGAACGTTTTTCTAGACAAAAAAACTCTTGCGGCACTTTTCTTGACTGTTTTGGACGAGAAAAACGGTCGTGTGTATGAGGCCTCACTCGCGGCTATTAATGAATTGTCGGCTCCCGGCAATACATACAAAAGTCATTGATAAAAAAAAAAAAACGTGGGGGTTCCCCAGAATTCAATTACCAGGCCTTCAGGTCTGGAATGGATATTAAGGGGAACCCCGCCGCAAATTAAAAAAAAAATTGATGTGGGGTTCCCCCAAATATCCATTCCAGGCCCTTCAGATCTGGCATGGATTTTAAGGGGAACTCCACCCCAAATTGAAAAAAAATGGCGTGGAGTCCCCCTAAAAATCCATACCAGACCCCTTATCCGAGCACGGAACCTGGCCGGCCGCAGGGGAAAAGGGGGGACGAGAGAGCGGCCCCCCCTCCCTCCTGAACCGTACCAGGCCACATGCCCTCAACATGGGGAGGATGTCCCCATGTTGATGGGGACAAGGGCCTCATCCCCACAACCCTTGCCCGGTGGTTGTGGGGGTCTGCGGGCGGGGGGCTTATCGGAATCTGGAAGACCCCTTTAACAAAGGGGATCCCCAGATCCCGGCCCCCCCTATGTGAATTGGTAAGGGGTACATTGTACCCCTACCATTTCACGAAGAAAGCGTAAAAAAATGTTTAAAAAAAACACACAAACACCTTGAAAAAGTCCTTTATTTAAAAAAAAAAAAAACATTCCAGCGGTGAAATCCAGTGTCCCGCAGCGATCCCGATGTCCAGCGCTGTCCTTCATTGGTTGTGCCTGAGCGGACCTGATGGGGAACTCCCTCTAAGTATTTTAAATGTATAGACCCGCCCCTTCTAAAGTTCCCCATCAGGTCCGCTCAGCGGACCAGATGCGGAACATCAGAAGGGGCGGGTCTATACATGTATTACCAAAGTGAGAGCAGTTCCCCATCAGGTCCGCCCCCTCGGTATGTCGGACCCGCCTACGTCATTGGCTTGAGCGGGGAACTTCCTTCACTGTGTAATTTAAATTTACATAGTGAAGGAAGTTCCCCGCTCAAGCCAATGACGTAGGCGGGTCCGACATACCGAGGGGGCGGACCTGATGGGGAACTGCTCTCACTTTGGTAATACATGTATAGACCCGCCCCTTCTCATGTTCCGCATCTGGTCCGCTGAGCGGACCTGATGGGGAACTTTAGAAGGGGCGGGTCTATACATTTAAAACACTGAGAGGGAGTTCCCCATCAGGTCCGCTCAGGCACAACCAATGAAGGACAGCGCTGGACATCGGGATCGCTGCGGGACACTGGATTTCACCGCTGGAATGTTTTTTTTTTTTTTTTTTTTTTAAATAGAAGACTTTTTCAAGGTGTTTGTGTGTTTTTTTTAAACATTTTTTTACGCTTTCTTCGTGAAATGGTAGGGGTACAATGTACCCCTTACCAATTCACATAGGGGGGGGGCCGGGATCTGGGGGTCCCCTTTGTTAAAGGGGTCTTCCAGATTCCGATAAGCCCCCCGCCCGCAGACCCCCACAACCACCGGGCAAGGGTTGTGGGGATGAGGCCCTTGTCCCCATCAACATGGGGACATCCTCCCCATGTTGAGGGCATGTGGCCTGGTACGGTTCAGGAGGGAGGGGGGGCCGCTCTCTCGTCCCCCCCTTTTCCCCTGCGGCCGGCCAGGTTGCATGCTCGGATAAGTGGTCTGGTATGGATTTTTAGGGGGACTCCACGCCATTTTTTTTTAAATTTGGGGTGGAGTTCCCCTTAAAATTCATGCCAGATCTGAAGGGCCTGGAATGGATATTTGGGGGAACCCCACGTCAATTTTTTTTTAATTTGTGGCGGGGTTCCCCTTAATATCCATTCCAGACCTGAAGGGCCTGGTAATTGAATTCTGGGGAACCCCCACGCTTTTTTTTTTTTTTTTATCAATGACTTTTGAATGTATTGCCGGGAGCCGACAATTCATTAATAGCCGCAAGTCAGTTTTAAATGACTTTTTTTCTTTCAAAAATGTCATTTTTTGCAGGGACAGTTCTAAGCACGGGAAACATGCGCCACTTTACATGCATATCATACACACCTCCCAGGTACGAAATTTAAAGGAATATTTCACTTTTATTTTTTCATTTTAAGCATTATTAAAATCACTGCTCCCGAAAAAACGGCCGTTTTTAAAAACTTTTTTTTTGCATTGATACATGTCCCCTGGGGCAGGACCCAGGTCCCCAAACACTTTTTAGGACAATAACTTGCATATTAGCCTTTATAATTAGCACTTTAGATTTCGAACGTTCGAGTCCATTGTATTTAATAGGGTTCTAAAGTTTACACGAACATTTTGTCTGTTCGCAGGTTCTGGTGCGAACCGAACAGGGGGGTGTTCAGCTCATCCCTGCCCCTCGGCATATACTCGAGTCAGTACCTGAAAATCTTCTTATTCCGCGGCTGGCGTCCATTGTTTAAATCTCGCGGCTTTCTTCTGGTCCCTTCCACGATAGGCGTTTCCAGCAAACACTGTGTTGAGTGTTGCGCCTATCATGGACGTTCTCTTGTCCGACGTCCATGATTGGCGGAACACTGAACACAGTGCCTGCTGGGAAACGGAGTCCGAGAATGAGAGGATCTCCGTGATAGGCGCAACACTCAACACAGTGTTTGCTGGAAACACCTATCACGGAAGGGACCAGAAGAAAGCTGCGAGATTTAAACAATAGACGTTGGCCGCGGAATAAGAAGATTTTCAGGTACACTGACTGACTCGGGCACAGGGAGGCTGCAATGGACACAGTGAGGTGGCAATGGGCACAGTGAGGGGGCAATGGGCACAGTGAGGGGGCAATGGGCACAGTGAGGGGGCAATGGGCACAGTAAGGTTGGGCAATTGGCACAGTGAGGTGGCAATGGGCACATTTCCCCCCCTAGGCTTATACTCGAGTCAATAAGTTTTCCCAGTTTTTTGTGGTAAAAGTAGGTTACTCGGCTTATACTTGGGTCGGCTTATACTCCTCGAGTATATACAGTACTTGAGCTGGAAGAGCGTTACACTTTAAGGTGTTTTTAAAGTGGAACTCTCTTCTAGCTCAAGTATACACATTTGAAAGATTTCATCAAACTTTCTTGCACTGCATCTGAGCTCCACAAACCAGAAAGGCAAGTTAATTAATTTTTAATATTCAAAACAAACTCACCCATCCACATGTCTCCATGCTTTATTTTGCTGAGAAATCACTTTAAGAACCCCCCCCCCCCCGAGCATTTTTATAACTTAGAAAAAATTGTTTCACCATGATAAACTACAGTGTTGCCAACATCCCGTGTGTTGATATACAGAAAAAGAGGGGGGGGGGTCCCCCAAGGAAAGGTTGGGACTTTTAAGGCAACCAATTAAGAGTACAACAAAACAAGTAGAACATTAATTTATTAAATAGAGTTTAAGACGTCAATCATGTAAACACCATTAAATTTACTGGTAAGTAAAAACAGTGTCAAGATAACAAACACAGTTACAATAATTGTGGTTTGATATCGATGGTATCTCCAGAGTGAAGGTGAGGCCCTGAGCATTTTTAGGCATGGCCATCTTGAGTAAGGGCAGATGATTGATGTTGCATTTACTTCCTGGAATCCATTTGCACTAAGCTCAGGGATGCAGGCAGGAGGGTGTGCTTAACCACTTCAATACAAGGCACTTTAACCCCCTCCTGACCAGGCCAATTTTCAGCTTTCAGCGCTGGTGCAGTTTGAATGACAATTGCGTGGTCATGCAACACTGTACCCATATGAAGTTAATATATTTTTTTTCACACAAATAGAGCTTTCTTTTGGTGGTATTTAATCACTACCGTTTTTTTTTTTTTGCTAAATAAACAAAAAAAGGCCAACATTTTTGAAAAAAAATTGTTTTCTTTGTTTGTGATATACATTTGCAAATAAATAATCTTTCTTCATAAATTTAGGCCAAATTATATTCTGCAACATTTCTTTGGGGAAAATAACCTAAATCAGTGTATATTATTTCATCTGTAGGAAAGTTATAATGTCCATAAACTATGGTATATATCTGAAAATTGATCAATCCTGATGTACTGATGGCCTATCCCATTTCTTGAGGCCCGGAAACGCCAGGATAGTACAAATACCCCTCAAATTACCTTTTTGGCAGTAGACAGTCTGAGGCATAGAGTAAGAGGCATGGCACGTTTTTTGAAGTTGTAATTTTTTTGTAAATTTTTGGGGAACATTAAGAAAAAATACATTACATTTTTTTTACATACTATGACCAATACATAGTATATGTGAGCAATACGACAATAGCAATATGAGCAATACAATGTTACCATAGGGAGTTGATCAGGATTTTTTATTTTATTTTTACATACTACTGTATATTTGCTTATAGCAGTGAATCCCACTGCTATAAACAAATATTTTTATTACATATTTTCTATTGTTGTGATTAGATGTGACTGGTTACATCTAAATCACATGGTACAAATACTGTAGGCTGTAATTGGCCTTGGCTGTACCATTTGATCACTGTGATCAATCACAGCTAGCAACACAATTGTATACAATGACTAGCATGAAAGGAGGCCATTCATTGTGTACAACTGTCATGTGATCTGCTGTGACTGTCACACCCATCACGTGACACTGGCAGCGTGCCGATATAGTGATCCGTCATCTTTGTTTCTGTTATAAAGGAGTGCAAATAAATACGCTTTCTTCATAAATTTAGGCCAAAATGTGTTCTGATACATTTCTTTGGTAAAAATTCCCCAAATCCATAGGGGTGCACATGGAGTGTGCGGGATGTGCCTGGGCACGCCCTAATCACCTCACGTCCATTAGCGTTGGCTGTCTCCCATGTTATTTCCCTCCCCCCCCCCTCACCACTGTGGGCAGTGGGGGACCCAGAGAAAAAGACAGCTGTGCTATGGGCTGTCTTTTCCCCACGCCCCATTGGAACACAGTTTCTTCTTCTGCACACCTCAACCCCCACCACCACCCCCCTGCCACCGCGCACAAGGGCAGAGTGCAGCAGGCGACAATGTGTCTATGTGAGAGCCCACTCACCCCCTTCCTCCTGCAGCCACCACTCAGCCAATCAGCAGAAGGAGGAGGACACAGGACTGTAGCAAGTGACACAGAGGTGTAGTTCAGGGATAGAACTGCCGCCTTGTACAGGGATAGCTGCAAAACGACAACTCCCATTAAATGCTTGCCGACCAGCTCACACAGATATACTGCGGCAGGTTGGCAGCATTGCGCAAATCGCCGTACCTGTAAAAATTTAAAGCGTCGCTTATGGAGATTTTTAAGTACTGAAGTTTGGCGCCATTCCACGTGTGCGCAATTTTAAAGTGTGACATATTAGGTATCTGTTTACTCGGCGTAACATCATCTTTCATAGCATACAAACAAATCAGGCTAACTTTATTGTTTTTTTTGTTTTTTTTGTTCATGAAACAGTTTCTTTCCAAAAAAATGCATAATGAAAAATTGCTGCGCAAATATCGTGTGACATAAAAAGTTGCAACGACCACCATTTAATTCCCTAGGGTGTCTGCTAAAATAATATATATAATGTTTGGGGGTTCTGAGTAATTTTCTAGCAAACAAATTATGATTTTTACATGTAGGAGAGAAGTGTCAGAATTGGCCTGGGTGGCAAGGGGTTCATTACCATAAGTAAATAATGTGTAAAAAGCAATGCAGCGCTAAAATTTAAACTAAAAGTAGTGTCACAAAACAGTCCAAAAACAATATGTAGCAAGTTGAGGCCAGAGGATGTTGAAAAAAACAATAGAAATATGAACTTCTTAGACAGAAACTGGGGTGCTGTAGTCAATCACTATACATCCCAACATAAACGTCTCTTCCCCCTGAAGCACGAACCGCTCACCTGAATGGATGGACCTCTGAGTGAACAGAAGGTCAATCAAGCTATCCCTTCTCAAGGGAAATGACAAGATGATGTCTTCACGTGAAGTCCTTCTTTGTACTCCTCAATCAGTAAATGGTCTCCAAAAACTCGCTCATAAAGGGTGGATCATGTAAAATTAGAGGAAACACATAGTGCTCTCCATATATAAAAAGCGGCACATTTATTCCAGTAAATAAAATACTCACAAACACGGCACTATGACCTAGTGCACGGTATGAAGTACATATGAATAAAAAAAACAGGTGGGTGGCTGTTCTGACATCACTATAAGCCCTCCGCACTCTGATATTTGGATTGGATTTAATTAGTTGGGCTAGGGGTTCAATTGCAAGAGCAAATAAGAGAGGGGAGAGGGGGCAACCTTGTCTGGTGCCTCTCTCAATATTAAATGGGTCAGATTTAAAATCTGAATAGGAAATATATGCTTTCGGATGTTGGTATAGGGTGGTGATCCATCTTAGAAAATGTGGGCCGAATCCCCATTGATTAAGGATAGAGTGTAGGTAGAGCCATGACAATAAATCAGATGCCTTACGTATGTCTAGTGAAAGGAATCATGTTGGGATATGTCGAGAACGGGCCACATGTGCTAGGAGTGTAGCTCCGCAAATGTTATCGCCTGCTTGTCTCAAAGGAATAAATCCAGTTTGTTTTTTTATGCATTAAAGAGCCTACCATTGGGTTAAGTCTGGAAGAAAGAATTTTGGGCAGTATTTTAATATCAATGTTAAGGATCGATATCGGTCTATAATTAGATCAAGATGTATCTTCTGTGTTAGGTTTAGCCCTGGTTCACACTGGTGCGATTTGATATGCGATTTGACATGTCAAACCGCATGTCAAATCGGCGAAAATGGCCGCAAATTGCGGCCAATGGCACCGTCCTAATTGGTGCGACGCCGCATCTTCGGCGCTGCACCGATTACAAAAAGTAGTTTTTGTACTACTTTTTGCGATTTCAGCCGCGATTTACATCTGTTTCAGATGTCTTTGAAATCGAGCTGAAATCGGGACTGCCAGCGGGAGTGAAATCGTGCGAGTTCAGCTGAACTCGCAGGCTTCACTCCCGCAGCCCCAGTGTGAACGTGGGTTTAGGGATCATGGAGATGGAAGCAGTGAGTGATTCATCTGTTAACTTTTTTATAACACAATGATTACATTTTTACTCTACACAACCTGACAAACACAAGAATATAGTAAAAAACAAAACCAATAAGATTGGGAGACTAAAACACTTCAATCCTGATATTAAATTAGTACTTCCTGCAGATATCTGGCAATTTCTTTCCTCAAACAAAAGGTTGAATACTAAAGGTATATCCTTTTTTAATTATTATTTTTTTTCCTCATTTTCCATTAACATGAAAAGCACCAAAATGATCAAAAGGAAAAAAGACCAAACCCTCTACTGGAGGTCATGGCAAACAGCCATCAAAATAAACTACTCCGCAACATCTTGCATCGAACACTGGGAAAATTCTCAAAAAATATAAAATCACAGGTATAGGACACCTTATAATCTTTCCAAAATATATCTGACCTCCTCACCTATATGTTGGAGATGTAATGATCAATTGGGTACACTGTACCACACATTTTGTAATTGCAAAAATCTTTCCAGCTTCTGGAATGCAATTTCAACCTTTATTGCATCCTTTGCAGGTAATCTAATACCTCTTTCACCTGCAACAGCCCTATTGGACATTCATCCTATTGGACATATTTACCCTCTGAACTATAGAACTATTGTTGACAATCTCTTAATAGCAGCTAGGCTTACCATAGCCAAGATTTGGAAATCCAATCTTTCTGATGTCATTTTGAGACTAAATATGTAGGCTCATTATGAACTGATACTAGCTCACAAGAATTTTAGAACCAGCCAATTTCAAAAGACCTGGCAAGTCTGGTTGACACACCCCAGAGCAACCACGGGAGCAGCTCTGCATTGTACTCATATGCACAGGTGGCTTTTTCCTGTGTCGTTTTCAATGCTAGGGCTGTTTTGGGATTTTGTGAAGGAACTTGGTCCACCAGCTGCCTTCAACCTTTTGTCTGCAACCAACCAGCCACTCATCTACAGGCTTTCCTTCCTGTTTGTGGAATCAATGGCAAATCATGTTGGATATTTAAATCTATACACACATACTATGCTTTATGTGTAGACATCATAAACTATCTTCAAGTTTATGCTGCTTCGGTCCCAGTTTGCACTGCGGTGGTCTGACGCCCATTCCTTCATTGGCCAGCTCTTCTGAATTGTCTTTTTTTCTTTTTTTCTTATACTGCAACTTTTTGCCCATCCTGGTCATTCCTGTCTTATCTACTTGGATTTTGCACCATCATTGGACATACTACCACTATCACTGTTATTGCATATCGGATTATCCCGCGTAGGAATAAAGATTTCTATTAGTAATTTGTGTCCATACCACGGATGCTTACACTGTGGATATTTTTATTCGTTGTGCGCATCTGATGGTGTATGTAAGATGATGTAACGTTCAATGTTTTTATACATTTTCTGTATATGATTGTTACTCTTTTTGATACTCTTTTGATACTTAAATACATTTGAAGTAATTTTTTACAAAAATCGTTTCACAATCTGTGCCTAAAAAGTCCCATTTCCAAGGGGAAATCTATATTTACACCCCAGAGCATCAACATATCTGAAAGATCTCAATAAGCGTTGAAATTACCCTGTTTACTTGAAGAATCAAGAATATAGCTTCCTCTGCCTACCTTATGGTTCCCCTCCCTACTGTATTATTATTATTATTATTATACAGGATTTATATAGCACCAACAGTTTACACAGCGCTTTATACTATATGGTCCCATTGGGGTCAATAGGGCTCTATTGTTCCTAACAGTGAGTACATATGTCAATATTGATCTATGCATTAATCTTAATGCCTAAATATTCTGTTCATATATGTTTCTGTTCCTATGAGAAACAAGGGGTGATTGGGGACAAGGGACAATGGGGCAATGGCTGATGCTGACCCTACAAAGTGCCCTCCCCATAATTTGATGGACCGCACATGGTGCTCGGTGCCGCACATGACCACCTCAATACTGGGTAAGCCATTTCCTCCTCCTTGCTATTGTTACCTTCCATACATGCTGTTGTATTTCTATTATTGAACCCATAATGTTTGCCTGACTGTAATTCTTGTCTCATAGATTGGTCCTCCTGAGGAAGCGGTTACACCGCAAAACTAGTTGAGACCCAGACCATCCTATATGTTGATGACAGATATTCCTTGGGGGAACCCTGGTTTTCTGTTTTTTTCTATTTTAAATGTACACCATGTATAATTTTTATATACAATAAAATATTTTATTTCAATATGTATGTCATTGTTTATCAGTACCGAGATAGTCCATCAAATTATGGGGAGGGAACTTTGTAGGGTCAGCATCAGCCACTGCCCCTTTGTCCCTTGTCCCCAATCACCCCTTGTTTCTCTCAAAAACCCGGATGATGGTACGTTGTTAAGACTTTTATTTTTGTTTATATGAGGCTACACTCTAAACTTTTGCTGTTCCTATATCTAATTGAATATGTATCAAAAGTACTTGTTATATATATTTGATACTTTATTTTGATACTAAAAAGTCTATAAAAAGTCTATACTTTTAAGTAAAAAAAAAAAAAGAAAAAGGGCCAAGTGGAAAATTCTCAGCTGAACTGCAGCTGCATCCAATCAGATGCATCCAGCTGTCAGAATACAATAGACACAGTGGGTGATTTGTCCATCTGTGTTGTATAGCATCTGTGTGTCTCCAAATTTAGACTGCACAATTTGGGGAAAGAAGGAGTGCATTTGAGCCGTCAGCTCACGGTGAGGACATTATTAATGTGTTTACATGTTCTAAGAATTGAAGGTTTCACTTTAATCCTAAAAAAGACAAGCAAGTTTGATTTAAAAGAACCGTTTCTCACATCCACAACACTTAAAACCTGAAATCCAGATAAAACAATTTGCAAGATTCCCTACAGGTTTTGTGCAGCCCAGACTGGGTAGTGTTGTCTGAACCCCTAATTATTAGTTATTTTCATGTAATAAACAAGAGAATGCCTATACAAACACATATCCAAGCATTGCATAGAGTTCCCTTATATAGACTCTACCAAACAGGAAAATAGTTGGCTAAATGTGAGAATACCCTGCTGTGTTGGTAATTTGACCATGTAGTGAAAGAAATTGAGATTCCTTAGAAAATTACTTTCACATGCATATTCCAGCAGGACCCGCAAGATATACTTAGCAATTTTAAATAAAGATGTTTTTGTTTTGTAATTAAGGGAAAGGGTTGCATTGGTTTGTATAAAAGACAACTGTGATGATTGAACTCATTTCCAGCCGCATGTTTTGAATATAGGTTGATTTTAAAAAAATGTTATATTTGTCGGAGCACCTTTTATTGGGAGACTGCAGAGAACACCCAGATGCTACATATTCCTTCTTCATCACAAACATATTATGCAAAATGACTGTGGTGCTGATTGAAACAGCTCTCAGGCTGGCAGGTACGTGTGATTAAAACAGCTTGCAATGCTGACTCAGAATGCTGTTATTTCCTTTTCGAGTCCTTTGCCCTTTATTTTCTATGTTCTGTACTTTTTGATACATTTTGGTATCACAGAATGTGTCAATTACAAATGCTGATGAAATGTTTTTTTTTTAAATGACCAGTAATATGTTTACAGCTGTTCACCTAAGCATCCTAAGAAATGATGTTATGCATTTTTCTCTTGCTTCAATTGCAAATTGCATCAGTTCATCCGCTCAGCACGGCTCCGGAAGAAAGTGGAGATCAGTGGATTAGTTATGTCTACTTCAGTGATCTCCAGTAGACTTGTGCACAACGGAAAAATTTGTTTAGTTTCGGTTCGTTTCTTTTCGGTCCTGTTGATTCGTAATTGTTCGTAATTTTGCTAGACGGGATTTTTCGTGTTCGGACTAATTCGTATTTTCGCAAGTGACATTTTTAGTTGAATCGGAATGATTCCTATAAATGTAAGCCTTATTTTTAGTTGATTTATAATTCGTACTTTCAGTAGAGTACATTGTTTTTCGTTGATTCTGGACACAACTCCTACTTTCGTAACTTTTTTTGGGCTTGTTGATTCGTAATTTTCCGTGTCTCTCTCACAACGACGCTGCCTATTATGCCTAATGTGCTTCGAATGGATTTGTACTTTTCTAAATACATAGCGGTTATTTGTAACGATTCGAAATCTCGTATTTTACTTTAGTTTTTTACATGCGGCTATAGCCTCCGCCCCTGTACACCATTTTGAGAGTGAGTTCAGCACGGTGAGGGAGAAGCAGAGAGCAGAGCAGAGTGTTATTGTGCTTCGAATGGATTTGTACATTCGTAACTTTTTTCATAACGAATTATGCCGAAGACATTCGGGCATTCGCTATTTGCGATATAATTTATTTCGGAATCGGTTTTATTCGTAATTGCTTTGTTCGGAAATTCGAATGCTTCCGAATGTCCAAAAGTTGCTAAATTCGTACGAATTTCGATTAGTTACGAAACGAATTGCACAAGTCTAATCTCCAGCTACCAGGGGCATCAGCCAGGTATGGTGCATACAAGCTGGACCAATGTACAGTGCCTTGAAAATGTATTCATACCCCTTGAAATTTTCCACATTTTGTCATGTTACAACCAAAAATGTAAATGCATTTTTTTGAGATTTTATGTGATTGACCAACACAAAGTGGCACATAATTGTGAAGTGGAAGGAAAATGATAAATGGTTTTCAACGTTTTTTTACAAATAAATATGTGAAAAGTGTGGCATGCATTTGTATTCAGCCCCCTTTACTCTGATACCACTAACTAAAATTTAGTGGGACCAATTGCCTTCAGAAGTCACCTAATTAGTAAATAGAGTCCAGCTGTGTGTAATTGAATCTCAGTATAAATACAGCTGTTATGTGAAGCCCTCAGAGGTTTGTTAGAAAACCTTAGTGAACAAACAGCATCATGAAGGCCAAGGAACACACCAGACAGGTCAGGGATAAAGTTGTGGAGGAGTTTAAAGCAGGGCTAGGTTATAAAAAAAATAATATCCCAAGCTTTGAACATCTCACGGATCATCCGAAAATGGAAAGAGTATGGCACAACTGCACACCTACCAAGACATGGCCACCCACCGAAACTGAAAGGCTGGGTAAGGAGAGAATTAATCAGATAGCAGCCAAGAGGTCCATGGTAACTCTGGAGGAGCTACAGAGATCCACAGCTCAGGTGGGAGAATCTGTCCACAGGACAACTATTAGTCGTGCACTCCACAAATTTGGCCTTTATGGAACAGTGGCAAGAAGAAAGCCATTGTTGAAAGAAAGTCATAAGAAGTCCTGTTTGCAGTTTGAGAGAAGCCATGTGGGGGACGAAACAAACATGCGAAAGAAGGTGCTCTGGTCAGATGAGACCAAAATTTAACTTTTTGGTCTAAAAGCAAAACACTATGTGTGGCGGAAAACTAACACTGCACATCACCCTGAACACACCATCCTCACTGTGAAACATGGTGGTGGCAGCATTATGTTGTGGTGATGCTTTTCTTTAGCAGAGACAGGGAAGCTGGTCAGAGTTGATGGGAAGATGGATAGAGCCATATACAGGGCAATCTTAGAAGAAAACCTGTTAGAGTCTGCAAAAGACTTGAGACTGGGGCGGAGGTTCACCTTCCATCAGGACAATGACATTAAACATACAGCCAGAGCTACAATGGAATCATTTCGATCAAAGCATATTCATGTGTTAGAATGGCCCAGTCAAAGTCCGGACCTACATCCAATTAAGAATCTGTGGCAACACTTGAAAATTGCTGTTCACAGACGCTCTCCATCCAATCTGACAGAGCTTGAACTATTTTGCAAAGAAGAATGGGCAAAAATGTCACTCTCTAGATGTGCAAAGCTGGTAGAGACATCCCCAAAAAGTCTTGCAGCTTTAATTGCAGCGAAAGGGGGTTCTACAAAGTATTGACAAGGGGGCTAAATACAAATGCACGCCACACATTTTTAACATATTTATTTGTAAAACATGTTGAAAACCATTTATCATTTTCCTTTCACCTCACAATTATGTGCCACTTTGTGTTGGTCTATCACATAAAATCCCAATAAAATAAGTTTTTGGTTGTAACATGACAAAATGTGGAAAATTTCAAGAGGTATAAATACTTTTTCAAGACACTGTAACTATATAAAAATATACCATGCCTGTAATTCTTCTTTAAAGAGGAAATAAACCCTGATGGGTTTTACTTCCTCTTTTTTCCCCTGCAAAGTAAAAGCATAATGGGCTAGTATGCATCGCATACTAGCCCATTATGTTGCACTTACCTGCAAACGAAGCCCGCAATGTCCTCACTGTCGGCCACATCCATCTTCACCCCTCTTCCTTCCGGGGCCATGGACTCTGGCTCTGTGACTGTCCAGAGTCACCTGATGTCACTCTCATGCATGTGCGTGGGTGCCGCCAGTCAGGGCATGGGCCCTTTAGAAACAGAACGATTGTGCCCTTTCTTCAGTGTGCATGCACAGATAAAGTCGGCGCAAGGGTATATGGTAAATATCTCCTAAACCGTGCAGGTTTATATTATTATATATATTATTATAGGCTTACCTATAGGTAAAAGTGGTGTAACTAGGTTTACAACCACTTTAAAGTATAACTAAAGGCAAAACTTTTTTGTTTGTTTGTTTTGAAAAGAATGGAGATGGATTAGAACATCCAGGGATTTTTTTTTTCTCAGAGAAAAGGTGCAGGCACTCCCTCTTCCGAGTCATCTTGTCTCCACCTCCTTACCACCCCTGAACTCCATCTATTGGTTCCACCTCCTACCCACCTCCCAGTACTGCCCCTTTTAGAGAATACAGAACAGATTATAATTTCTTTAATGCTAATTAGTTTGTTTGGAATTTGCTAATGAAAAGCAGTAAAATAGGTCCCCTGCATCCAGCAACAATTGACCCCCCCAGCAACAAAAGACCCCCTCAGCAATAATACATCTCCAGAGGCAGTAATAGATCCCTCTGATCAACTATAGATTTCTCAGCAGCAATAGATCCATTCCAGCAATATTAGACACCCAGTAGCCAACAACAATAGACCCTTCCCACTACAGTAGACCTCTCCCATCAACAATATATCCCCCCAGCAACAATAAACAATAGACTTTCCAACACACCCCAGCACCTCTTGGCATATACATGCTGGAGTTGCCGGTGAAAAAAAGCCTTGAGAACATCTATTAGGCTGGGTTCACACTGAGGAATGAAGCGGCTCACAGCAGGGGTCCCATGCATCATCATTCAATGCTTCAGGGCCGATTTCAGCATGAATTTTTGGCTGAATTCGGACCTAAAAAGAGACCAAAATATGCACAGGACTCCTGTGCAATTCGTACCAGAGCCGCTCCAGAGATGTGTGAACCGGCTCCATTGAGAGCCGGTCACAAACTCCTGACATGCAAATTGGATGCATGGAAACCTGCATCCAATTCGCACTGGTGTGAACCCAACCTTAGGTTCTTATGGCTGTCTGTGCCCCTGTTAGGTAGATTCACTCTCTATATTTGTGCAGTTTAACATTACCATTGAAAGTGGACGTTAAAGAAAATCCCACATTTTGGGTCCTCAGAAAAGTAATAGAGGGCAAATCTTCCAAAGTGGGGGTTAGTTCGTGTGGCCTTGGGCCCCCTACCCCCCCAAGTGATTCCCTTAATTTGCAGGGATTTCCTAAAATTTCCTGTTTTGGTTATGGGACAGGAAGTGAAGGTAATTCTCCTTAATGTGACACAGATGGTAAAGAAAACTGATAAGGATTATAACCCTCCCTTACTCTATTCACAATAATAAAAAAAAGGTTTTGCCTATAGTTCTACTTTAATTATGTGTCATTTGAAATCAATTGCAAAACCCCCCTGTGTTATTTATTCTAATACACTAATCTTTGTAAAAGAAAAAAAAAATATTGCAACAAAAAGTACCACAATAGCTAATTTCAAGGGCCACTATCGTAAAAAATTTAATTTCTCATAATTATATGATGTTAATACAAATATTGACAGTACATACAGTACATTCTTTATTATACTGTAATCAGTATACAAAAATAAACCTTTGAGCTACTAAGAATCTATCACATGGAATACTTAGCCAGCTCTCTCAAAGGGACTTCCACAAAATGCAATAAAACGTGGTTTTATTGGTTGGACTTCTTCTATTCAGAAGAGTATAAAAGATAACCGACAATTAAAAATGGGTGTACTTGCACACTGATATGTTGTGCTATTGAGTGCTATAAAACTACAAAACTTACTAAGCGGATCACTCACACCTATGCACATTCTCTAAACCTGTATCAATGTGCAAAATTTAGTTCAAAAGTGGTTCCGTGCTCCCAAATGCTATTGTGCTAGTGTCCCTTTAAATCTGTTTGCATAATAATTTTCAAACTCTGCATATCTTATCAAACTATATATAACATTAACAAAACAAACAGTTCATCAGTCCACTCCCTTACGCGTTACGCCACAGGGTCACATGACTTTCTCAGTGGGATAACATATGTGAACACAAGCCTGTTTTTTATGAAAGATTGAGCATATGCAAGTGCATTCTTACCAAAGGACATTTTATGGACTGATGCACTGTTTTTTTGTTTTGTTAATGCTATATATGGTTTGATATAATATGCTGAGTTTGAAAATTGCTATGCAAACAGATTTAAAGGGACACTAGCAAAAAAGCATTTGGGAGTATGGCACCACTTTTGAATACAATTATAAAAGAATATTGGCAAACCCCTCCCTTGGTGGGATGGACAGCCTGCAGTAATCTTACCCAACCAACACTGCCTTGCACCTCTTGGATCACTCAAGGTATAAAGGCCCCCATATTGCCTTCTACTAAGTGCCTCCCCACCCAATGCATTTTTCCATTCGCTACTACCCCCCCCTTCTCTTTTCAGTCTCTCTCATGCTTTTTCTCTGCTTTCTTCACATGTCCTAATTTTAATAAAAAAACAATGGTATGTTAAGGTTTTTTTAGTCTTCAGCATGGCCCATTTGGGCTCGGCCTAAGGAGACTCACTGATGCTGCCTTCTTTCTTTCTTTTTTCCTTCTTTGTCATGACACACCTATTTTATAGATAAGCATGCCTGTGACTAGCCCACATATCAGCATGGCAACTGTTTCTAAAGGTCCACCATGCGGTTCTATGCTTGGTGCTGTCTCTGCCTTAAGCCACCTATTCACAAATCACAGGGCCGTTTTATGTAACTATTTCAAGGAGTTAGAGAATGCTTGACAATACTGTTGCTTGTCTGCTGTATTGAACACCACATTTTTTGTATAACCCTTTTCTAAATGAAGAATGCATAAAAAAGAAGGCTTTGCTAAGATAAAAAATAAACGCTACCATTGCTGAGCTCCTGCTGTCAAAGTGCCTCACTTTGTCTGTTAACAAGGCCGTGTGGTCACTTTGATTGGCTGTCATAATGAAAGTAAACACCCCAACGTATACTCTGTGAGGCATAATGAGTCATTTGAACGTGTCATTTTTTCCCACAATTTTTTGGAAAATGGGGAAAGAAAATGAAAACGCATTTTTTTTTACACAAAGTTGTCCATTTATAAGATATTTCTAACACATAGCATGTGCATAGCAAAAATGACTCCCAAAAACACATTATGCTACTCCTCCTGAGTATGGCGATACCACATGTGTGAGACTTTTACACAGCCTGGCCACAAACAAAGGCCCAACATTCAAGGAGCACATCAGGCGGTCTAGGAGCATAAATTACACATAAAAAGTGTAAGAAGTAGTCTAAAAATTATAAGGTCCAGGAGCACCAGGACAATGGAAACGTATATTCTATAAAGCATAATGAGTCATTTGAACGTGACATTTTTTTCTACAAGTTTTTGGAAAATGGGGAAAGAAAATGAAAACGCATTTTTTTTTACATAAAGTTGTCCATTTATAAGATATTTCTAACATATAGCATGTACATAGCAAAAATTACACCCCAAAATACATTTTGCTACTCCTCCTAAATATGGCAATACCACATGTGTGAGACTTTGATGCGTTGTACACACGATCGGTTTTTCGTTGGACTTGTTTCATCGGAAATTCCGATCACGTGTGGGCCCCATCTCACTTTTTTCCATCGGAGTAAAAAAATAGAACATGTTTTAAATTTTTCCGACGGAAAAAAATCCGATGGGAAAATCCGATCGTCTGTGTAGAATTCCATTGGAGAAAAATCCACGCATGCTCAGAATCAAGTCGACGCATGCTCCGAAGCATTGAACTTAATTTTTCTCGGCACGTCGGAGTGTTTTAAGTCACCGCGTTTTGGACGGTTGGAATTTAGTCTGACAGTGTGTATGCAAGACTGCTGGAAGTCAGCTTCATCGGAATTCCGACCGAAAATTCCATTGGATTTTATTCCATCAGAAATCCGATTGTGTGTACAAGGCATCACACAGCCTGGCCACATACAGAGGCCCAACATGCAGGGAGCACTGTCAGATGTTCTAGGGACATCAATTTTAAATCTAATTTGATTACCTATTACACAATTTCGGGAGGCACTGATGGGGACTGCAGTGGTACTGATGGGCACTGTAGTGGCATGGATGTGGAACGGATGAGTACTGATGTGGCATGGATGTGGAACGAATGTGCACTGGTGTGTCATGGATGTGGCATGGATGATCACTGATGTGGCATGGATGATCACTGATGTGGCACGAATGATCACTGATGTGGCACGGGTGATCACTGATGTTGCATGGATGTGGCACGGATGATCACTGATGTGACATTGATGTGGCACGGATGATCACTGATGTGGCACGGATGAGCCATGGATGGGGATGGATGAGCATGAATGATCCATGGATGGGGATGGATGAGCCATGGATGGGTATTGACGAGCCATGGATGGGGATGGATGAGCCATGGATGGGGATAGGTGAGCCATGGATGGGGATGGGTGAGCCATGGATGGGGATGGGTGAGCCATGGATGGGGATGGGTGAGCCATGGATGGAGCATGGATGAGCCATGGATGGAGCATGGATGAGGATGTATGAGCCAGGGATGGCGCATAGATGAGCCATGCGTGAGGATGGATGGAGCATGGATGAGCCATAATGAGGATGGATGAGCAAAGATTAGCACTATGGGCACATCAGATCCAGCCCACATCGCTGCTGCACCCGGCTCCCCCCTCTCCTCACACGCTGTACCGATCGGCGTGAGGAGAGGGGAGGAGCCGAACCAGACATGCTCCAGTTTGTTTAAAAGTGATCACGCCATCATTGGACGGCATGATCACGTGGTAAAGGGCCGCTGTCATTGACCCTTTACCCCGACCTGTGATGCGCCGGGTCTCAAAGACCTGACGATCATAGACATTCCCTGGTGCGCACCCAGGGGGTGCGCGGGAGTGCGATTCTGGGACTCTGGGAGGACATCATATGACGGCATCCCAGAGTTAGCCGACCAAGCTGTAACCGTCATTTGGAACCAATGACCCTAGTGCTGCCAGGTGGAAGAGCTAACCACTTAGCTACTGGATAGTGATGAGCCGAACACCCCCGGGTTCGGTTCGCACCAGAACCCGCGAACGGACCGAAAGTTTGCACGAACTTTAGAACCCTATTAAATACAATGGATGCGAACGTTCGAAATCTAAAGTGCTAATTATAACGACTAATATGCATGTTATTGTCCTAAAAAGGGGTTGGGAACCCGGGTTCTGCACCAGGGGACATGTATCAATCCAAAAAAAAGTTTTAAAAACGGCCGTTTTTCGGGAGCAGTCATTTTAATGATGCATAAAGTGAAAAAAAAAAGTCAAATATTCCTTTAAATATCGTACATGGGGGGTGTCTAAAGTATGCCTGTGAAGTGCCACGTGTTTCCCGTGTTTAGAACTGTCCCTGCACAAAATTACATTTCTAAAGGAAAAAAAGCCATTTAAAACTGCTTGCGGCTTTAATGTAATGTCTGGTCCCGGTAATATGGATGAAAATCTTTAAGAAAAATGGCATAGCTACCCCATCACAGCCCCCCCCCCCCCTACCCTAGCCTATTACCAGCCCCTTTGGGTCTTGTATGGATATTAAGGGGAACCCCGCACACAAAATAAAAAAGGCCCTATATACTCTGAACAGCCGTATACAGGCGGTGCATACAAGACAGGGACTGTAGGTTTGTTCTTATGTAGAATCTGTTTGTAATTTTGAACAGGTACATTGTTTAAGTGTACAGTAGCTCCAGCCAAAAAATCTATTTTTAAGCTTTTTGGAAAACATAGGGAAGGGTTATCACCCCTGTAACATTTGTTTTGCTGTCTGTGCAGTGTGCACCTGTTCAGAACAGTTCACCTCACTTTCCGTCCTAATGACAAATGTTTTTTGAAAATTTGGGGTTTTTATTGAAACAAGAATTGGTGATAAAGCATCAGTGGAGAGGAGACACTTTTTTTCCCATATTAACTCTTACATGAGAGAATTTGCCTTCCTAGGGGTAGATTTCCTCTCACTTCCTGTTGTATCCTTCCGTTTGCAAGGAGGAGTCGTTTGTAAGTTGGATGTTTGAAAGTAGGGGCCTGCCGTATATACTCAGCTGAAATTTGCCCCTTACATGTTGGTGTTGCCACAACACTGTGAGCCCTCACAGTTACTCTTGGTGGGCGCATGAATGGGCCCTGCTGTGAATTATTAGATCAAGAATTGTAATTGCATGCCCCTGTTGAACAGGGGCTGAAAAATTGGGCCTTTGGTGGTGGTGGTGGTGGTGTTGACACAACACTGTAAGGCCTCACAGCTACTCTTGGTGGGCGCAGGAATGGGCCCTGCTGTGAATTATTAGATCAAGAATTGTAATTACATGCCCCTGTTAAACAGGGGCAGAAAAATTGGGCCTTAGGCACTGGTGCCACAACACTGCAACCCCTCACAGATACTGTACTTGGAGAACAGCAATGAGCCCTGTTGCAAAGTATTGCATCAAAAATTGTAATTACACGCCCCTGTTAAACAAAGGCTGAAAAATTGGGCCTTAGCCACTGGTGCTGGTGCTGGTGCCACGACACTGCAACCTCTCCCAGATACTCCAGTTGGAGTGCAGGAATGAGCCCTGCTGCAAAGCATTGCATAAAAAATTGTAATAACACGCCCCTGTTAAACAGGGGCTGAAAAATTGGGCCTTAGCCACTGGTGCTGGTGCCACGACACTGCAACCTCTCCCAGATACTCTAGTTGGAGTGCAGGAATGAGCCCTGCTGCAAAGCATTGCATAACATTTTTTAATAACACACCCCTGTTAAACAGGGGCTGAAAAATTGGGCCTTAGCCACTGGTGCTGGTGCCACGACACTGCAACCTCTCCCAGATACTCTAGTTGGAGTGCAGGAATGAGCCATGCTGCAAAGCATTGCATCAAAAATTGTAATTACATGCCCCTGTTAAACAGGGGCTGAAAAATTGGGCCTTAGCCACTGGTGGCGGCACCCATAAACAAAAATGTTCTTCCAAGCTATCATCATCAATCGGATCATTGAGGAGGAGGAGGATAGTCAGTCAACATAACAGGACAGTCTCTCAGCATCAGCATCAGTCTTGAAGGGATGTGACATTTGAAAATAAATTAGTCTGTTATATCAGCTTCAGATGTTTGGTAGCTGGTGGTGATCCAAGACTGGTTCATCTTTATGAAGGTCAGTCGATCAACAGAGTCGGTGGACAGGCGCACCCTGTGATCCGTGACAAATCCTCCAGCAGCACTGAATGTGCGTTCTGAAAGAACGCTGGATGCAGGACAGGCCAGTAGCTCAATTGCATACTGTGCAAGCTCTGGCCAGTGATCCATCCTCAAGACCCAGTAAGCCAGAGGATTTTCGGTGGGGAAGGTGTCCAAGTCTGACCTTGCCCCTAGGTATTCCTGCACCATGTATATCAGACGCTGGCGATGGTTGCTGGAACCGATCATGCCTTGGGGCTGCGGACTAAAGAATGGTCTGAACGCATCGGTCAGACGGCCACCTTCCCCACCGCTCCTTCTTTGACTGACCGAAGCCTCAGCAACTCGTTGTCCAGGACCAGGAGTTTGTAACCTCCCAGTCTCTGGGAACGCGTTGCACAGACCTTTCTGCAAGGCCTCCCGGAGTTGTCTCATCCTCTGCTCCCTCTGCGACGGTAAGATAAGGTCTGCAACCTTACCCTTGTACCGTGGATCAAGGAGAGTGGCCAGCCAGTAATGGTCCCTCTCCTTGATCCGAAGAATACAAGGATCCTTCCGCAGACTTTGCAGGATCAGGGAGGCCATGCAGCGTAGGTTAGCTGAGGCATTCGGTCCGGAGTCCTCTGGGTCACTAAGGACGACATGATACGCAGCCACCTCCTCTCAGCCACGTACAAGTCCACTGGTTTCTTGGGACTGTAAATCATCCCTAAAATACTGCTGCTGATGATGCTGAGTGCCAGGCTCCACCTCCATGCTGACACAATCCTCCTCCTCCTCCTCCTCTTCTTCCTGTGCGATGGGTGGGACAGAAGGAACACTGTCTGGGTAAAGGGGGCCTTGAGAGGCAAGGAAGTCCTCCTCTTCCTGCCTCTGTTCTGCCTCAAGTGCCCTGTCCATTATTCCACGCAGCCTATGTTCCAACAGGTGGACAAGAGGTACAGTGTCACTGATGCATGCACTGTCACTGCTCACCATCCTCGTGGCCTCCACAAATGGTGCCAGGACAGTGCATGCATCCCTGATCATCCCCACTGGCGTGGTGAAAAAAACCCGAGCTCCCCTGACCCTGTCCTGGTGCCGTAGTCGCACAGGTACTCATTGATGGCCCTCTGCTGCGTGTGCAGCCGCTGCAGCATGGCCAACGTTGAGTTCCACCTGGTGGGCATATCACATATAAGGCGGTTCTTGGGCAGGTTCAACTCCTTTTGCAGCTCAGCCAGGCGAGCACTGGCATTATAAGATCTGCGGAAATGCACACAGACTTTCCTGGCCTGCCTCAGGACATCCTGTAAGCCCGGGTACCTGCCCAAGAACCGCTGCACCACCAGGTTAAGGACGTGAGCCACACAGGGCACATGGGTCAGTTGTCCCTGTCGGAGAGCGGAGAGGAGGTTGGTGCCATTGTCGCAAACTACCATTCCTGGCTTAAGCTGGCGTGGCGTCAACCACCTCTCGGCCTGCCCCTGCAGAGCAGACAGAACCTCTGCCCCAGTGTGGCTCCTGTCCCCCAAACACACCAGCGCCAACACGGCATGGCATGGCATCTTTTTGCCTGCGTACTTGCGTAGCCCCTTGAACGCCTACGGAGCACCGCTGGTTCCGAGGACAAAGCACAGGAAGAGGCCATGGAGGAAGAGGAGGGGGTGGAGGAGAGAGGTGTGTCACAACCAGTAGTAGCATTTTGGAGGCGTGGCGGTGGAACAACCTCCAACACTACTGCACCTTGTGCTGCATCCTTCCCAGCTGCCAAAAGAGTGACCCAATGGGCCGTGAAAGAAAGGTAACGTCCCTGTCCATGCCTGCTGGACCATGAGTCAGCGGTAATATGCACCTTACCGCTGACCGCCCTGTCCAGCGAGGCCAAGACATTGCCTTCCACATGCCGGTAGAGAGCCGGAATCGCCTTCCGTGAGAAAAAGTGGTGTTTGGGAACCTGCCACTGAGGAACCGCACATTGCACAAACTCACGGAAGGGGGCCGAGTCTACCAACTGAAAAGGCAGCAGTTGAAGCGCTAGCAATTTAGCCAAGCTAGCATTCAACCGCTGGGCATGTGGATGGCTGGGAGTGAACTTCTTTCGACGGTCCAGCAGCTGGGGCAGGGAAATTTGCCTGCTAGAATCGGACGTCGGTGTACTGCTAGCAGAGTGCCCGCAAGTACTTGGCTGTGACACACCTAATTCTACACCTTCATTCCTCTCAGTGCAGGTTTCAGAGAGGACTGAAGGTATAGTGGGGTTGGAGATCCCAGCTGATGCGGTGCAAGAAGAGGTCCGCTTTGTTCTTTGGTGTGGGTCTTTAAGGTAGGCTTGCCAACGAGCTGCATGGCAGGTCAACATATGTCTGGTCAAGCATGTGGTGCCCAAGCGGGTGATGTTTTGGCCACGCGATATACGCTTGAGACATATGTTGCAAACAGCAGCTGTGCGATCTGATGCACTCGACTAAAAAAAGGCCCACACCAAAGAACTTTTTGAATAACGGGCAGAGGCAGCGCCCTGCACAGGCGGAGCTCTGCGGTGTGATTCCGTCGGTGTGCTGCCCTTACGCTGGCCCCCCGAGGGCATCCTGCCTCGTTGGAGATGTGCCTCCTCCTCATCCTCCTCCTCCTCCTCTCTCCTATTAGGCACCCACGTGGAGTCAGTGACCTCATCATCCCCTCCCTCCTCATCACTGGAGCCAATCTGGCAGTATGCTGCAGCTGCTGGAACATGACTGCCAGATTGGTGTCCTTCTTGAGCATCCCCTCTCTCTGCTCTCACGCTACTGCCTTCCTCTAGCTGGGTATCTTTATCAGACCCTTTGAAACGCTGGGCATCCTCCTGGAGCATGTACCCAACACTGTGCTCAAACAGTTCGGGGGACTCCTCAGGAGGACATGGTTGGTCTAGGGAAGGAGTGACTGATGATGACATTGATACCAGGGAAGAGGACGCTTTGGCAGCTGCTTTGCCAGTACCCTGAGCCTGGGTGAGAGAGGATGAGGAGGGTTTGGTTATCCACTCTACCAAGTCTTCGGCATGATGCGGCTCAACACGTCCAGCTGCCGAAAAGAAGGACAAGCGTGTCCCATGGCCACGTGCTGATGGCGATGCACCGCGTCCACGACCAGCACTGTTGTCTCTAGGCACAGAGCCTGCTTGCCCTCTTTTATTGGCTCCTGACTGTCTGCCTCTCCTTGTTTGCCTTCCAGACATTCTAATGGCCTGCAGGGAAATGGGAAAACCAGCAATAAGGCCTAGCTTCAGGAGTATATTTTGCAGGAATCACACTACGCCTGCTGTAGGTGCTGCAAATGCCTGTTGGTGTAACACACCAGGAAAAAGCAGCAATACAGGCTAACTTCAGGTGTAATATGATCAGGAGGCACACTCCGCCCGCTGTAAGTGCTGCAAATGCCTGTTGGTGTAACACACCAGGAAAAAGCAGCAATACGGTCTAACTTCAGGTGTATAATGTGCAGGAGGCTTAGCAACAATGACACTGACACTGTCCCCTGCCTATCCTTCTCTCTCCCTGCACACAAGGTTTATCAAAGTATATGACACTGACACTCTCCCTGCCTATCCTTCTCTCTCCCTGCACACAAGGTTTAGCAAAGAATGTGACACTGACACTGTCCCCTGCCTATCCTTCTCTCTCCCTGCAGACAAGGTTTAGCAAAGAATGTGACACTGACACTGTCCCCTGCCTATCCTTCTCTCTCCCTGCACACAAGGTTTAGCAAAGAATAATGACACTGACACTCTCCCTGCCTATCCTTCTCTCTCCCTACACACAAGTTTGAGGTACAAATAGCACTGACACTGTCCCTGCCTATGTAACTCTTTCCCTGCGCCGGAACACACTACACAAGGCCGCCGCGCTGGCGGCCTTTTATAGTGTGGGGCGTGTGCTAAACCCCCTGAGCTATAATTGGCCACAGGCAACCTGCCTGTGCCCAATTATGGCTCTCCTAGCTGCCCGGCGCTGTGATTGGCCAAGCATGCGGGGTCACAGTGCATGCTTGGCCAATCACAGCGCCGGGATTGCACTGCAATGGCGCAGTGTATTGTGGGCCGTTCGCGTCACTCGAATTTGGCGCGAACGGCCCAAATCGTTCGATGTTCGCCGAACGGTCGAACAGCCGATGTTCGAGTCGAACTTATGTTCGACTCAAACACCGAGCTCATCCCTACTACTGGACCCTGCATTCTGATGTCATGACCTTGGACTTCTGGAGCATAGGGGATAAGTCATGGCAGGGACCAGTCTAGCAGCATGGTGGAGGAGAGGATTAGGTAAGAAAATCTACTTTAAAAAGTCTCCTAGACCTAAGCTAGTAATTCATCTTTTTTTTTTCCCAATGCAAGGCATAATTTTTATGTTTTCTGGAGTTAGGCTTTTAAAACAAACACAAGTACACAACCTCTTTTCATTTTTACATTTATGAATTATATGTTTGTTTATTTTGCCTTGAGGGCCCCTATAAGATATAAATATTACCACCACGCATAGTTAAGTTAAGACAGGGGTAGAAAACCTTAGAAAGTTGGGAGATATACCTCAACAACATGGGAGAAGTCAAAGATCACAGTGCTGCCTCCTCACACCTGATTTACACCTGTAAATGCAGGACTACCGTGTCGCAAATGTGTGCATTGCATGACAATCATGGGTTTAAATCAGGTGTTGAGAAGGCAACATATCGCTTCCTCACCACCTGTGAACACACACTCAAATCACTTTTCAGAGAAGCAGCACTTGTACTTGTTCACACGTAAAGTTAGGGGGTGGTAAAACAGCAGGCTATAATAGAAGTCTATGACTAAGTGCAGTAAACCCAAAGGAAAGCTGTAGTTACACTTTACCCGCACCGTGGGTGCAGTGAACCGCAGCACATCAGTGTAAAAGCAGCCCTATACTATAATGTCCAGTGTATTGCTTCACACTGACCTGAAGATTTCTTTTTTTCCTCTGCTGGCACTACTCTGGAGACCGCCAGCCGGGATAATTGGTGAAGTGCAGTTGGTATCACTTCGCATTGGACAGGTGCCAGCACTACGGAGGAGGCTTATGCGGCTCTTGCTCCTTACTACAGCAACTTTACAAGTAATCCCTATGTATTGCACTCTGTTTGATGCTCTGGAATGGCAGGTCAGCAAAGCCAGACCGAGATCTACAAGCCACCTGTTTGCGATCTACAGGTTGCTGACCCCTGGGTTAAGACATACTAATATTTTAGTATAAAATAATCTGCAAGACCAAATAAGTACCATAACCAACAAACAAACATCACTGTCCAAGCCTCCATAATATTTGACATTTTCTGAAACAAAGCCAATTAAGCCAGATTTGAGTTATACACTTTACTGTAATTATTATTATTATTTATTATTATACAGGATTTATATAGCGCCAACAGTTTGCGCAGCGCTTTACAACATCAGTAATAAAACCTCAAGGATAAATTAGCCTTGCAGAGACACTTTTTCAAGGACAACACATAAATAATAGAAGTAGATGCTGACGGCAAGATGTTATCAAATTTATAATATTGACTATGGACCTCAGAGAGAAGAGTGACATCAAAACACATGGGATGGCTGTCTGCAGATATAAAGGAACAGCATCTATACTTGATGCTGAACCATTAAGGTCCAGTGCACATCTTGTATCAGTTTCTAAGGAATTCTTGCGTAATAAATCTATGGATGATGGGTTTTTAAAGCCTGATTATGTGTAGATAAGATAACGTGCATGCTATGTGGAGTGTGTCTGTTCAACAGCCACTACATATCAGGACTGACGCAAGAAAAACCTATTAGAATTTTACACTAGCAATCTCTACTAGCCCCAGATCCTATTTACAGATGGCTTTGAAATCCTGATGAGCAGGTGTAGATTTTACCTTCTTTACAGCTGTTTAGTAGAGAAATTGACTAGAATCCAAACAAAATGACATACTGCCATTTCCATTAAGCATTTTCATACAACTGAACCCTCCATCGAGAAAAATGTATTTTTAAATTAAAGGCACTCAGACATTAGTCCAGCTTCAATGAGTTAATTTAGTTCAAAGTGTTAGTTCAGTTAATACTTAAAGCTGGACTTTAAATTAAATAATGGGATTTGCATAACATATACAGTAATAATATATATATTATATATATATATATATATATATATTTATATATTACACACACAGTATGTATATACACATACATAGACACATACACACACATGTGAGGCAGATAAAGGGTTCAAGTATGTATTAGTAACTGATGTTCCAGTGGGGCTTAATCCACCATCCCAGCAGAAACGCAACTTGCCAATGAAGATTTTCTTTAAGGCCTCATGCCCGCGGACGTTTTTACAGCCGCGTTTTTACAGCTTAAAAACGCCTGTCCATGTTAGTCTATAGCTTCATGCCCACCTAGACGTTTTTGAGCTGCAAATAGCATAGACGTTTTTAAGCTGTAAAAACAAAAAAAACAAAACAGGACCAGTGCGTTCCTCAGCGTTAGGCAGAAAAAAACACGAAGCGTCAAAAAACACGCAAAAACGCACACTAACGCGCACTAACGCGCAGTCGCGTTTTTTAGCTAAATAAAAAAATTTACAACAACATGGACAGGCGTTTTTAAGCTGTAAAAAATGCAGCTGTAAAAACGTCCGTGGGCATGAAGCCTAAATTGCAACTGGCTGGTAGCCATGGATGATCCGTTGAGTTCAGTACTTTCCGAGTCACTGATATGGAATTTGCATGCAGTTAGTGCAATCAAATCAAAGTAAGAACCACTTATTTGTACACTTTTTCTGGCTCAGAGGCTCAAGAAGTACTAAAGTCATTGCATCAGCATGGAAGCCTAATCAATAGCATTTTCAGAAGCAGACGTCTGCTGTGGCAGCCTCCATATTTCCCTCAGCACAGGTTTCCGCCAAGAGATAAATGTACCGCCTCTGCTGAATAGTCATCTCATTTCCCAGACTTCCCATTTGGTGAATCTGATGTCTCTGTACCACCACAGGTCTTTGTGTGCAGAGTCAAAGTATACTGAAATTCTGTACTGGATGACAGGGCTCTCCGAAATAGAAGGGTATATGAAATATAAAAAGTGAGGTCCCAAATGTACATGGTCCATAGCAGACAAAGCAAAACATGAGTGCGTTTCTTTTATAAGTGCAGTCACAAAATGATAAACCTTTCATATTCTACATGCAGTGTAAAGAAGATATCTCAGCCTGGCAGCCAGATAGAATACATCACTGGATCAAAGAGAAGTGTAAAGATGTACAGAAAGTTGGCATTAGTAATCAGCATGGGCAGCACAGTGGCTAAATGGTTGGCACTTCTGTCTAGCAGCACTAGGGTCATTGGTTTGAATCCCAACCAGGGCACTACCTACATGTAGTTTGCCTGTTCTCCCTGTGCCTACGTGGGTTTCTTATGGGTACTCTGGTTTCCTCCCACACGCCAAAGACATGCATGTAGGCTATTTGGCTCCCGTTTAAATTGTCCCTAGTATGTATACGTACGAATGTGAGTTAGTGACCTTAGATTGTAAGCTCCTTGAGGGCAGGGACTGATATGAATGTATATGAAAAGCGCTGTGTAAATTGACAGTGCTAAATAGGTGCCTATAGTAGATAAAAATAAATAAATAAATGTTATTCAGAAGTATAACAACCTTTCAATGTGTTGTATATATATATATATATATTTATCTTTCACGGCACATTGGGTGGCTGGGAAGGATGCAGGACAAGGTGCAGTAGTGTTGGAGGTTGTTCCGCCACCACGCCTCCAAAATGTTACTACTGGTGATTCTGACACACCTCTCCCCTCCACCCCCTCTTCTTCTTCCTCCATGACCTCTACCTGCGCTTTGTCCTCAGAACCAGCGGTGCTCCGTAGGCGTTCAAGGGGCTACGCAAGAACGCAGGCAAAAAGATGCCATGCGGTGCTTGAGCTGGTGCTTGGGGGACAGGAGCCACACTGGGGCAGAGATTCTGTCAGCTCTGCAGGGGCAGACTCAGAGGTGGTTGACGCCACGCCAGCTTAAGCCAGGAAAGGTGGTTTGCGACAATGGCACCATCCTCCTCTCCGCCTTCCGGCAGGGACAACTGACCCATGTGCCCTGTTTGGCTCATGTCCTTAACTTGGTGGTTCAGCGGTTCTTGGGCAAGTACCCAGGCTTACAGGAGGTCCTGAAGCAGGCCAGGAAACTCTGTGGGCATTTCCGCCAGTCATATAAAGCCAGTGCTCGGCTGGCTGACCTGCAAAAGGATTACAACCAGTCCAAGATCAGGTAGGGAGATTGGGCACAGTGAGGCATAGACACAGTGAGGCATGGGCGCAGTGAGGCATAGACACAGTGACAGTGAGGCATGGGCACAGTGAGGCATGGACACAATGAGGCATGGACACAATGAGGCATGGACACAATGAGGCATGGACACAATGAGGCATGGACACAATGAGGCATGGACACAATGAGGCATGGACACAGTGAGGCATGGACACAGTGAGGTATGCACATGGACACAGTGAGGCATGCAGATGGACACCCTAGACTTATACTTGAGTCAATACGTTTTTCCATTTTTTTGTAGTAAAATTAGGTGCCTTGTCTTATATTCGGGTCGGCTTATACTAGAGTATATACAGTAAGTGTACTTTATATGGAATGCACTCCTTTTAAAGCCTTATGCCTTGTACACATGACCGGTTTTCCGGACATGGCAAAAACCGACGTTTTTCCCGACGTGATTCCTCTCAAGCCTGCCTTGCATACACACGTTCAAGCAAAAAAAAAACAAGGCGCGATGACGTACAATACGTACGACGGCACTATAAAGGGGAAGTTCCATTCAAATGGCGCCACCCTTTGGGCTACTTTTGCTGATCCTCGTGTTAGTAAAAGTTTGGTGAGAGACAATTTGCGCTTTACAGCCTTGTGCTTTTCAGTCCGTTACAGCGTGATGAATGTGCTATCTCCATTATGAACGCTAGTTTTACCAGAACGAGTGCTCCCGTCTCATACTTCATTCTGAGCATGCGAATTTTTTTTTCCCCTCGGAAAAGCATACACAAAAACGGTTTTCGCGACGAGAAAAAGACTGACGGGAAACACAACGGGAAAAAATAGAGCAGGTTCTACATTTTTTGCGGGCAGTTTTCTCGTCGGGAAAACTGCTATGGAGCATAAACACGACCGGTTTTCCCGACCAATCTAAGAAATTACAGTTTCTCGTCGGGAAAAACAGTCGTGTGTACGAGGCATAACTCTAGCCACATAAAAAATAACCTCCATCCTTCTCCACTCCTCCTTAAGTCATAGGCATCCTCTAGCTTAAAAAAAAAAAAAAAAAAAGTCCTAACATACAGTAATACACAACCTAATTTATGGTCCTGCGATTTTCACCACTCTCCAACCAGTCTTATTGCTGCCCTTCATCAAGGTTTTTTTAGTGGGAGGGGGGACAGTATTGTTTTTTTTTTTTGGGGGGGTGCATTTATTGGTTGTGGCACTGATGTGTTTATTTATGGTGGCCATGGCACAGAAAGTAATGCCAGTGGGTAACAGTTGGTGAAAAGAAAGGTAAAATATGGCAGGAAACAAAGACTAAATAAATAGACAGCTGTACTTACAGTCACATGATACAATATGAATGAACCAAACTGTTTTAAGATGGCACTAGAAGGCCTAAACATACACGGTCAACAGTTATGAGAATAAAAAAGGATTTATCTGCACTAGGGATGAGCTTCGTGTTCGAGTCGAACATACGTTCGACTCGAACATGGGCTGTTCGATCGTTCGACGAAGATCGAACGATTTGGGCCGTTCGCGCAAAATTCGAGTGACGCGAATGGCCCACAATGCACTACGCCATCGCAGTGTCATCCAGGCGCTGTGATTGGCCAAGCATGCACTGTGACCCCGCATGCTTGGCCAATCACAGCGCCGGCAGCGAGGAGAGCAATGATTGGCCACAGGCAGGATGCCTGTGGCCAATTATTGCTGAGGGGGTTTAGTACACGCCCCACACTATAAAAGGCCGCCAGCGCGGCGGCCTTGTGTAGTGTGTTCCGGAGCAGGGAAAGAGAAGCATAGGCAGGGACAGTGTCATTTTTTTCCTTTACTAATCCTGGATTCCTTGTGTTTAGGGACAAATAATGATAGGTAGGGAGAGTGTCAGTGTGTTATTCTGTGCTAAACCTTGTTTGTAGGGACAGAGAGGTACAGTGAGGGAAAGTGTCAGTGTGCTATTCTGTTCTAAACCAATCTTGCTGAACCATATTTGAAATCCTTGAGTTAAGGGACAGAGAGGTACAGTGAGGGAAAGTGTCAGTGTGCTATTCTGTGCTAAATCTTGTTTGTAGGGAGGGACAGAGTAGGACAGTGAGGGAAAGTGTCAGTGTGCTATTCTGTTCTAAACCAATTTTGCTGTTCCATATTTGAAATCCTTGAGTTTAGGGACAGAGAAGGACACTCGTGGAAACTATCAGTGTGCTATTCTGTGCTAAATCTTGTTTGTAGGGAGGGACAGAGTAGGACAGTGAGGGAAAGTGTCAGTGTGCTATTCTGTTCTAAACCAATTTTGCTGCTCCATATTTGAAATCCTTGAGTTTAGGGACAGAGAAGAACACTCGTGGAAACTATCAGTGTGCTATTCTGTGCTAAATCTTGTTTGTAGGGAGGGACAGAGTAGGACAGTGAGGGAAAGTGTCAGTGTGCTATTCTGTTCCAAACCAATTTTGCTGAACCATATTTTCAATCCTTGAGTTTAGGGACAGAGAGGTACAGTGAGTGAAACTGACAGTGTGCTATTCTGTTCTAAACCAATTTTGCTGAACCATATTTGAAATCCTTGAGTTTAGGGACAGAGAAGGACACTCGTGGAAACTATCAGTGTGCTATTCTGTGCTAAATCTTGTTTGTAGGGAGGGACAGAGTAGGACAGTGAGGGAAAGTGTCAGTGTGCTATTCTGTTCTAAACCAATTTTGCTGAACCATATTTGAAATCCTTGAGTTTAGGGACAGAGAAGGATAGGCAGGGGACAGTGTCAGTGTCATTGTTGCTAAGCCTCCTGCACAGTATACACCTGAAGGTAGCCCTTATTGCTCTTTTTCCCATCTCCCTGCAGGCCATCCATTAAAATGTCTGGAAGGCAAACAAGGAGAGGCAGACAGTCAGGAGGCAAAAAAAGAGGGCAAGCAGGCTCTGTGTTTGGGGGCAACCGTGCTGGTCGTGGATGTGGTGCATTGTCATCAGCACATGGCCATGGGACACGCTTGTCCTTCTTTTCGGCAGCTGGACATGTTGAGCCACATCATGCCGAAGACTTGGTAGAGTGGATGACCAAGCTCACCTCATCCTCCTCATCCTCTCTCACCCAGGCTCAGGGTACTGGCAAAGCAGCTGCCAAAGCGTCCTCTTCTCTGGTATCATTATCTTCATTAGTCAATCCTTCCCTAGACCCACCATGTCCTCCTCCTGAGGAGTCCCCCGAACTGTTTGAGCACAGTGTTGGGTACATGCTCCAGGAGGATGCCCAGCGTTTCGAAGGATCTGATGATGATACCCAGCTAGAGGAAGGCAGTAGCGTGAGAGCAGAGAGAGGGGATGCTCAAGAAGGACACCAATCTGGCAGTCATGCTCCAGCAGCTGCAGCATACTGCCAGATTGGCTCCAGTGATGAGGAGGGAGGGGATGATGAGGTCACTGACTCCACGTGGGTGCCTAATAGGAGAGAGGAGGAGGAGGAGGATGAGGAGGAGGCACATCTCCAACGAGGCAGGATGCCCTTGAGTGGCCAGCGTATGGGCAGCACACCGACGGAATCACACCGCAGAGCTCCGCCTGTGCAGGGCGCTGCCTCTGCCCGTCATTCCAAAAGTTCTTTGGTGTGGGCCTTTTTTGAGGCGAGTGCATCAGATCGCACAGCTGCTGTTTGCAACATATGTCTCAAGCGTATATCGCGTGGCCAAAACATCAGCCGCTTGGGCACCACATGCTTGATCAGACATATGTTGACCTGCCATGCAGCTCGTTGGCAAGCCTACCTTAAAGACCCACACCAAAGAACAAAGCTGACCTCTTCTTGCACCGCATCAGCTGGGATCTCCAACCCCAGTATACCTTCAGTCCTCTCTGAAACCTGCTCTGAGAGGAATGAAGGTGTAGAATTAGGTGTGTCACAGCCAAGTACTTGCGGGCACTCTGCTAGCAGTACACCAACGTCCGATTCTAGCAGGCAAATTTCCCTGCCCCAGCTGCTGGACCGTCAAAAGAAGTTCACTCCCAGCCATCCACATGCCCAGTGGTTGAATGCTAGCTTGGCTAAATTGCTAGCGCTTCAACTGCTGCCTTTTCAGTTGGTAGACTCGGCCCCCTTCCGTGAGTTTGTGCAATGTGCGGTTCTTCAGTGGCAGGTTCCCAAACGCCACTTTTTCGCATGGAAGGCGATTCCGGCTCTCTACAGGCATGTGGAAGGCAATGTCTTGGCCTCGCTGGACAGGGCGGTCAGCGGTAAGGTGCATATTACCGCTGACTCATGGTCCAGCAGGCATGGACAGGGACGTTACCTTTCTTTCACGGCCCATTGGGTCACTCTTTTGGCAGCTGGGAAGGATGCAGGACAAGGTGCAGTAGTGTTGGAGGTTGTTCCACCGCCACGCCACCAAAATGCTACTACTGGTTGTGACACACCTCTCTCCTCCACCCCCTCCTCTTCTTCTTCCTCCATGGCCTCTTCCTGTGGTTTGTCCTCGGAACCAGCGGTGCTCCGTAGGCGTTCAAGGGGCTACGCAAGTACGCAGGCAAAAAGATGCCATGCCGTGCTTGCGCTGGTGTGTTTGGGGGACAGGAGCCACACTGGGGCAGAGGTCCTGTCTGCTCTGCAGGGGCAGGCCGAGAGGTGGTTGACGCCACGCCAGCTTAAGCCAGGAATGGTGGTTTGCGACAATGGCACCAACCTCCTCTCCGCCCTCCGACAGGGACAACTGACCCATGTGCCCTGTATGGCTCACGTCCTTAACCTGGTGGTGCAGCGGTTCTTGGGCAGGTACCCGGGCTTACAGGATGTCCTGAGGCAGGCCAGGAAAGTCTGTGTGCATTTCCGCAGATCTTATAATGCCAGTGCTCGCCTGGCTGAGCTGCAAAAGGAGTTGAACCTGCCCAAGAACCGCCTTATATGTGACATGCCCACCAGGTGGAACTCAACGTTGGCCATGCTGCAGCGGCTGCACACGCAGCAGAGGGCCATCAATGAGTACCTGTGCGACTACGGCACCAGGACAGGGTCAGGGGAGCTCGGGTTTTTTTCACCACGCCAGTGGGGCATGATCAGGGATGCATGCACTGTCCTGGCACCATTTGAGGAGGCCACGAGGATGGTGAGCAGTGACAGTGCATGCATCAATGACACTGTACCTCTTGTCCACCTGTTGGAGCACACGCTGCGTGGAATAATGGACAGGGCACTTGAGGCAGAACAGAGGCAGGAAGAGGAGGACTTCCTTGCATCTCAAGGCCCCCTTTACCCAGACAGTGTTCCTTCTGTCCCACCCATCGCACAGGAAGAGGAGGAGGAGGAGGAGGAGGAGGATTGTGTCAGCATGGAGGTGGAGGCTGGCACTCAGCATCATCAGCAGCAGTCTTTTAGGGATGATTTACAGTCCCAAGAAACCAGTGGACTTGTACGTGGCTGGGAGGAGGTGGCTGCGGATCATGTCGTCCTTAGTGACCCAGAGGACTCCGGACTAAATGCCTCAGCTAACCTACGCTCCATGGCCTCCCTGATCCTGCAAAGTCTGCGGAAGGATCCTCGTATTCTTCGGATCAAGGAGAGGGACCATTACTGGCTGGCCACTCTCCTTGATCCACGGTACAAGGGTAAGGTTGCGGACCTTATCTTACCGTCGCAGAGGGAGCAGAGGATGAGACAACTCCGGGAGGCCTTGCAGAAAGGTCTGTGCAACGCGTTCCCAGAGACTGGGAGGTTACAAACTCCTGGTCCTGGACAACGAGTTGCTGAGGCTTCGGGCAGTCAAAGAAGGAGCGGTGGGGAAGGTGGCAGTCTGACCGATGCGTTCAGACAATTCTTTAGTCCGCAGCCCCAAAGTATGATCGGTTCCAGCAACCATCGCCAGCGTCTGATATACATGGTCCAGGAATACCTAGGGGCAAGGTCAGACTTGGACACCTTCCCCACCGAAAATCCTCTGGCTTACTGGGTCTTGAGGATGGATCACTGGCCAGAGCTTGCACAGTATGCAATTGAGCTACTGGCCTGTCCTGCATCCAGCGTTCTTTCAGAACGCACATTCAGTGCTGCTGGAGGATTTGTCACGGATCACCGGGTGCGCCTGTCCACCGACTCGGTTGATCGACTGACTTTCATCAAGATGAACCAGACTTGGATCACCACCAGCTACCACACACCTGATGCTGATATAACAGACTAATTCATTTTAAAATGTCACATCCCTTCAAGACTGATGCTGCTGATGCTGAGTGCCTGTGCTGTTATGTTGACTGGCTATCCTCCTCCTCCTGCTCCTCAATGATACGATTAATGATGATAGCTTGGAAGATCATTTTGGTTTATGGGTGACGCCACCAGTGGCTAAGGCCCAATTTTTCAGCCCCTGTTTAACAGGGGCGTGTAATTAAAATTTTTGATGCAATACTTTGCAACAGGCCTCATTGCTGTGCTCCAAGTACAGTATCTGTGAGGGGTTGCAGTGTTGTGCCACCAGTGGCTAAGGCCCAATTTTTCAGCCCCTGTTCAACAGGGGCATGCAATTATAATTATTGATCTAATAATTCACAGCAGGGCCCATTGCTGCGCCCACCAAGAGTAACTGTCAGGCCTTACAGTGTTGTGGCACCAGCACCACCATCACCACCACCACCACCCCCAAAGGCCTAATTTTTCAGCCCCTGTTCAACAGGGGCATGCAATTATAATTATTGATCTAATAATTCACAGCAGGGCCCATTGCTGCACCCACCAAGAGTAACTGTCAGGCCTTACAGTGTTGTGGCACCAGCACCACCATCAAAGGCCCAATTTTTACTACCACTGATCAACAATTATATGTTATTACAATTCCTGATATAATAGTTGACAGCAGGGCGTTCCAGCACCCACCAAGAATAACTGTGAGTGCTTTCAGTGTTGTGCCAACACCAACACCTAAGGGGCCAATTTCTGCAGAGTATATACGGCAGGTCCCTACTTTCAAACATCCAACTTACAAACGACTACTACTTGCAAACGGAAGAAGACAACAGGAAGTGAGAGGAAATCTACCCCTTGGAAGGAAAATTCTCTCCTGTAAGAATTAATATGGGAGAAAGGTGTCTCCTCTCTACTGATGCTTTATCACCAATCCTTGTTTCAATAAAAACACCACATTTCAAAAACAGTTGTCATTGGGACGCAAAGTGAGGTGAAATGTTCTGAACAGGGGCACAGACAGCAAAAAAAAAAATGTGACAGGGGTGATAACCGTTCCCTATGTTTTCCAAAAAGCTAAAAAAAAGTAATTTGGCATGGAGCTACACTTAAACAATGCAGCTGTTCAAAATTACAAACAGATTCTACATAAGAACAAACCTACAGTCCCTGTCTTCTATGCACCGCCTGTGTACGGCTGTTCAGAGTATATAGGGCCTTTTTTATTTTGTGTGCTGGGTTCCCCTTAATATCCATACAAGACCCAAAGGGGCTGGTAATGGGCTGGGGTAGGGGGGGGGGGGGGTTGATGGGGTAGCTATGCCATTTTTCCTAAAGATTTTCATCCATATTACCGGGACCAGACATTGCATTAAAGCCGCAAGCAGTTTTAAATGGCTTTTTTTCCTTTAGAAATGTTATTTTGTGCAGGGACAGTTCTAAACACGGGAAACATGTGGCACTTCACAGGCATACTTTAGACACCCCCCAGGTACAATATTTAAAGGAATATTTGACTTTTTTTTTTTCACTTTATGCATCATTAAAATGACTGCTCCCGGAAAACGTCCGTTTTTAAAACTTCTTTTTGCATTGATACATGTCCCCTGGTGCAGAACCCGGGTTCCCAAACTCTGTTTCGGACAATAACATGGATAATAGTCATTATAATTAGCACTTTAGAATCCGAACATTCGCATCCATTGTATTTAATAGGGTTCTAATGTTCGTGCAAACTTTCGGTCCGTTCGCGGGTTCTGGTGCGAACCGAACCCGGGGGTGTTCGGCTCATCACTAATCTGCACTATACCTATTTAGAAAGCAGATTTGATTTACTAAAGGCCAATAGGCTGTTGACTTTGCAAGGGGGTTTTCCCTTAGGGGTGAAAACGTACTTTGCAAAAAAATTCCAATCACACGCAAGGACAATTTAAAAAAAAAATGTATTTTTGCTTGCACTTGATTGGACGACGAAAGACAGTAAAGCTTTGCCTCTATCTATCATTCAACTTTAGTACAACTAGTCTATCATGTTTTTTTTGCTCGTTCAATCACTGCCGGTGATTGAACGAACCACCAGCAGTGAGCATTGTATTCTGACAGATGGGAAACCTCCCACTGTCAGAATACAATAACGTAGTGGAAGGGATTTCCCCATCAATACTGACTGTATTGATGGGGGAATCAAGCAATTTTATTTTATTCAACCTATGGTTGAAGGAAAGAAAATAGCATAATGTATGCCCTGCCTACGAGAAAATTTCCTTGCAAAGTGGAAAGCCCATTTTCCTTTAGTAAATTAATCCCAATTAATTGAATGTTGATAAATGTAAAGTTATACACTTAGGGGTTAAGTATAGTACATACTAGGGGGAGTACAACTGGGGGAGTCAATGGTGGAGAAGGATCTGGGTGTTATGGTAGATCATAGGCTTAATAATAGCATGCAATGTCAAGCTGCAGTTTCCAAAGCAAAATCCTTTATTGTATTACGAGAGGTATGGACTGCAGAGAGAGAGATATAATTTTGGCCCTGTACAAATCATTAGTAGGACCTATCTGGAATAAGGGAAAAGAAACACAGTGCCTCATCTGGAATATGCAGTTTAGTTTTGGGCACCAGTTCTCAAAAAGGATATTGGGGAACTGGGGAAAGTGCAAAGAAGGGTACCCAAACTGATAAGAGGCATATATGATCAACATATATAAATACATAAGTGGTCCATATAGTAAACTTGGTGTTGATTTATTCACTTCAGGCTGCTTTCACACTGAGGTGCTTTGCAGGCGCTATTGCGCTAAAAATAGTGCCTGCAATGTGCCCTGAAAGAGCCGCTTCTTTGTATCCAGTGTGAAAGCCTGAGGGCTTTCACACTGGAGGGTTGCGCTGGCAGGACGTTAAAAAAAGTCCTGCCAGCCGCATCTTTGAGGCGCAGTAGGAGCGGTAAAAATACCGCTCCTATAGCGCCCCTGTTCATTGAAATCAATGGGGCAGCGCGGCCGTATGCCTGCAAACCGCCGCTGCAGGGGCGTTTTGCGGGCGGGTTTTAACCCTTTTTTCGCCCGCTAGCGGGGGTTAAAATCTCCCCGCTAGCGGCCGAAAATCGCGGCAAACACGACGGTAAAACTCCGCTAAAAATATTGGCGCTTTACCGCCAGCACACCTAGCGCCTTAGTGTGAAAGTACCCTTAAGGTTATCACAGAGGACAAGGGGGCACTCTTTACGTCTGGAGGAAAAAAGCTTTAATCTCCAAATACAGAAAGGTTTCTTCACCGTAAGAGCAGTGAAAATGTGAAATAGACTCCCTTCGAAGCTGATTCTGGCCAGCGCAGTAGATTGCTTATAAAAAAGGCCTGGATTCTTTCCTAAACACAAATAATATACTGGGTACTAACATTTATAGGTACTGTAAAGTTGATCAAGGGAATATCTGATTGTCTCTTGGGGTAACAGGAATTAATTTTTCCCCTGCTGGAGCAAATTGGATCATGCTTTGCAGTTTTTTTGTTTTTTTTTGCCTTCCTCTGGATCAACTGTGTTTTTTCCTTTTATTTGTTGAACTAGATGGACTTGTGTCTTTTTTTAACCAGACTATCTATGTAACTATGTGGATAAATGTAACATGTTAGATACTAATTAAGATTATTTAATATTTTCAATAAGTCTACATACCTGGGCTCTGTTAGTATATAAGACCGTCATATCTCTCAGCTTCTCTAGACCTTCACTGTACCGCTGAATTGCAGTTTCATAATCACCTTTTGCATATGCTTCATTTCCCATTTCTTTTAGAGCTGTGAAAGGTATATGAATATGTATATGAAAAGGTTGAACGTTTTCCATAGAAGTTACACATTTTATCTCATGGCAAGACATGGAAACACTAATGGCTGCAAAAGGCAAAACCTTCAAATATAAAGACCAGCAGTTACTATTGAGATTGTACAAGAACCACTGTATAGAATTATCGATTCCTCTTCATTTAGCTTTACAACAGCTGTTGTCACTGTCAACTGCCTGAGTTACACACCGTTTCCCATTTTCCAAGTAAATATAAAAGTGTCAAATAACAGTCTTTTAGTTGGACAAAATGTTTGATTTCTGCTGTGCACACTCGGAAGCTGAAGTAAGAAAAGGCAATTGACACATCAGAAACTGGTGAACATTACGTGAGCTCGTTCTACCAGGCTCACTATAAATATATATTGTACTTTGCACTAGTTCAGTGGAGGGCTTTTGGATCCCTTTAGTCCATCTCATCAAAACCTCTCTGGCTAGACTTACCTCTTAAATATATTTTATAAGTGAATCTGTACAGTTATACTAAGTTACGACTTAATATTCAAATTCTTACTTAAAGCAGAACTAAAGTCTTGCTATAAATAACAGTGAACAGGCAGGCTTTTATTGCAGAAGAGAGATGTCTCTTCTGCAATAAAATGTCCCTACCTGCCTGGTTGCCATTTCCTCAGCAGTGCAAACTGAGCTGTGCAGGCGCAGCTCAGCTTACAGTGGCGGGCTTGTCTCTAAATGCCAGGATGTTGGCCTCCTACGCAAGCGCAGAGGTGACGCTGTCCACCGCCAGCCAAATTTAGAGGCCTGAAGACCGGAACACAAAAGAAGATGCTGATGCCAGTGCAGGGCTGTTAGACAGGTAAGTATGGAAACTTTAGTTCCACTTTAAGCCAAAATGCTGTTCTTTAAAAGCCATAGTGAAAAAGAGGCCAGTACCTCCTCAGGCTACAGAGAATATTTAAAGTGGAACTGAAGTTCCACTGTAACAAACAGTCATTTGATATGCAATGTCTCCTCTGCAATAAAATGGCCCTACCTGCCTGGTCATCATTTCCTCCAGCAGTGCAAACTGAGCTGCGCATGCGCAGCTCAGCTTACAGTGGTGGGCCTGTCTCTGAGTGCCAGGATGTTGGCCTCCTGCGCAAGCACAGAAGGGATGCCATACCCTGCCAGTCAATGAAGAAGCCCGAAGACCAGCACTCAGACAGAAGATGCTGACGCTGGTGCAGGACAGTTAGACTCGTAAGTATGAAGACTTTAGTTCTGCTTTAAGTCTCATTGCCGCTCTTAAAAAGTCATAGTAAAAAGAGGTCTGGACCTCCTCAGGCTACAGAGAATATTTAACGTGGAACTGAAGTTCTGCTGTAACAAACAGTCGTTTGACATGCAATGTCTCTTCTGCAAAAAAAATGGCTCTACCTACCTGCTCACTGTCTTCTCTGGCACTATAAACTCAGCTGCCCATGCGCAGCTCAACTTAAAATTCTGGGCCAGTCTCTGTGTACTGAAATCACAGCCTCCTGTGTATGCATAGGAGTCATGTCATCCTGCGTCGGCCAATGAAGTTGGTCAAAAACTGGCAAACAGAAGAAGATGCCAGCAACAGCAAGTGAGCATTGGACTCCTTTAGTTCTGCTTTAAAATAATAACATGCAGGAACTGCCAGACTTTAGGTGTCAACATACCCCCTTCTGAGTCAGAGCTAGAGTTCTTTAATCAACAAGCAATGTGATATCTGCCGAATGTAGAGCTATAGGTTTGACCGTTTAACCCCTGCACATAGATCACTGCTTTGACACAGAGTGCAAGGGTCCATCTCTACAGAATGCTGGCAGGGGACAGGCCTTTTTCCTTTACTTTCTACTAAAGCTGTGGTAAGATATTGTACATCTTTTGTTTAGATGCACCTTGAATCTATTTAGCTGATTTAAAATGAAAGATCAGTTAGGCTTTAACAGTAAATCCACTTTTAATAAAACAGAGGTAGTCAGAAGGTCAGTTAAGTTAGTAAACTATAATCATCTCTGTTCTCTTATTTATTCTACTGTTTGTATGTTTTAATATGATGTATCCCTTGTCATGTCATGCATGTGCCAAAATATCAGAACTTCATAAATCACTGGAGTAATTAATCATGTACATGAAGGTACTTACATACTATACTTACCACTGTCTGTTGGCTTGCTTTACATTTTTTTATATTGTTTTTTAAAACTTCTAGGGACTTTATTTAAATAAAAAAAAAACATTTACAGGAAAAATATGCATTAATATCTTAGCTGTACTTTGGACATTAGTAAGAAATACCGTTTGCAAGTGTTTTGTTCTCCCTTCGTTTTTCAGCACGTTCCCTTACGTCCTTCTCCAAATGGGCAAGGAAAACTTCTGATAGTAGAAAATAAAAGCTTTTATGTTGATTCATTGCATTACTCAGGCACAAAGACAGGCACAATTACAAGGTTTATCATTTGGGGTATAAGCATATAAAGTTCCCTTCAAATTATATATATACTATACAGTACACATAACGGCTAAAATAAGTATTGAATAAGTATTGAACACGTCGCCATTTTTCTAGATAAATATAATTCTAAAGGTGAGGAATAGAATTAGACCGCGCTAAGGTGATATTAAATTGGTTAGTCCTGTCCTGCTGTTTTATAATTGAGAAATCTCAACATAAAAAAAGGGAAAAAAAGACAGCGCTGTGCTAAGGTGTGTATTAAATTAATCTAACCTAGAAAGAGATATAGATATATATATATATATATATATATATATATATATATATATATATGTGTATATATATATATATTGTATAAATGTGACCCAACACAATCCTATAATTTATTCTTAATAATAGTGATGATATTATATCTAAATAAATTATCGGAACAATATAATGCCATGTGTGACCACACCAATATGTGATAAAGAAGTAGGTGACCAAATCACAAACATCCACTTCAATCTATGTGTATCTATATCTAGAGTCCATGAAATGTCCCAAAATTATAGTGCCAAAAAAAGTATAAAAAAAGTAGCCAAAAATTAGTTATATTTGGTAAACATATGTGTAAAAAAAAAAAAGAGTTTAAATTAAACTTTCTTCACTCCCACAAGTGTAAGTAGCAGATTCTTTGTATACAGCAGGAGTAGGCAACCCCTGGCACTGGTGCCGCAAGCGGCACACAAAGCCCCTTTCACTGGCACTCGACTCCCTCCATCAGCAGAGCAGCACAGGGAAGTATCAGTGAGACACTAATGCATTCCAATTGCAGAGTTCCCCACGCTGCACCTGCACTGAGGGGGGAGGCACTGCGCCCCCACACATTGTAAAAGATGGGAAACATTGTTTGGTTCTCTAACTTTGCTGTAGCTGCGATCGTCAGCTTTTGTGATGGGGAAGAGATTGGGTGCAGTTCTGCTAGGGGGAGGGCGGTCCCTGTTTCCAGGAGGAGGAGGACTGTCATTTGCCACTGTTAAAGCCAATAACAATCCTGCTAGCCCCACCCACCATCTGGAGGAAGATGACTCACTTGGTTGCCACTACCAATCTCACTTCACTGTGATTGAGAAAACCCCAATCAGGTGACAGTTTGTGGAATTACTGTTGAGCTTCTGGGAACTTTGTTGAAATTATTCCTGAACCTTTGCGTCACTTAGTCACCAGTATTCAGCGCAATGAAAATCACACCCAACTTTTCCTGTGGCGCAGAGCACCGCACTTTTTCTCAGCTGCGAGGACCCAACTTATGATCCTGCACACAGGCCCACTGCTTTCAGAAAATACCCCTGACCTGAGCTTATCATTGCGCGTCCATTCCAGATGCTTGTATGTGACATCACATACAAGCACGTGGGCTAGATGCGAGAGTTAGATCAGCAGGATGAGTGTGCCAGGACAGGTAGATGTGTCTCATCTCTGCTACTTTCACCACTCTGTATATAGCGCATATCATAGATGAGAAGAGGGTCAGCGGTGGAGCAGATGAGCAGGAGGGGTTCAGAGGTCGGACAGATGAGCAGGAGGGTACAGCGGTGGGGCAGATGTGCAGGTAGGTACAATGGTGAAAGAGATGAAAAGGGCTTCAGCAGTGGGAAAGAAGAGCAGGGGGTACAGTGTTGGGCCAGATGAGCAAGGGGGTTCAGTGTTGGGCCAGATGAGCAAGGGGGTTCAGTGTTGGGCCAGATGAGCAAGGGGGTTCAGTGGTGGGACAGATGGGAAGGGGGTTCAGTGGTGGGACAGAAATGCAGGGGGGTAGAGCAGTGAGGCAGATGTGAACGGAGGTGTATTGGTGGGACAGATGGGCATGGGGTTACAGTGGTGGGGCAGGAGAGCAGGGGGATACAGAGATGAGACAGATGTGCAGGAGGTACATTGGTGGGGCAGATGAGTAGATGGGTTCAGTGTTAAGAAAGAGGAGAAGGAGATTCAGGATTGAGACAGAAGAGCATGGGAATATGGTGGTGGAGCAGATGTGCAGGGAGGTACAGTGGTGGGGCAGATGAGAAAAGGTACATTGATGGGGCAGATGATGAGGGGGGTCACAGTGGTGGGACAGAAGAGCAAGGGGGTACAGTGGTGGAGCAGATGTGCAGGAGGTACAGTGGTGGGAGGAATTAGAAAGGGGGTTCAGTGGTGGGACAGAAAAGCAGGGGGGTACAGTGATGGGGCAGATGAGCAGGGGGTTACAATGGTGGTAAAGAAGAGCAGGGGGTTACAGTGGTGGGACAGTGGTGGGACAGAAGAGAAGGGTGGTACAGTGGTGGGACAGATGAGCAGGGGGTACAGAGGTGGGGCAGATGTGCAGGGGGTTACAGTCGTGGGGCAGATGTGCAGGGGGTTACAGTGGTGGGGCAGATGAGAAAGGGGTACATTGGTGGGTCAGATGAGAAAGGGGGTACATTGGTGGGTCAGATAAACAGGGTGGTACAGTGGTGGGGCTGATGCACAGGGGGTTACAGTGGTGGGGCAGATGAGCAGGGGGTTACAGTTTTGGGGCAGATGAGCAGGGGGTTACAGTGGTGGTGCAGATGAGAAAGGGGTACATTGGTGGGTCAGATGAGAAAGGGGGTACATTGGTTGGGCAGATGAACAGGGTGGTACAGTGGTGGGGCAGATGAGCAGGGGGTTACCGTGGTGGGGCAGATGAGCAGGGGGTTACAGTGGTGGGGCAGATGAGCAGGGGGTTACAGTGGTGGGGCAGATGTGCAGGGTAGTATAGTGGTGGGGCAGATGTGCAGGGTAGTACAGCGGTGGGGCAGATGAGCAGGGGGTTACAGTGGTGGGGCAGATGAGCAGGGGGTTACAGTGGTGGGGCAGATGTGCAGGGTAGTATAGTGGTGGGGCAGATGTGCAGGGTAGTACAGCGGTGGGGCAGATGTGCAGGGTGTTACAGTGGTGGGGCAGATGAGCAGGGGGGTACAGTGGTGAAACAGATTTGCAGTGGGGGACAGTGATCTGAGGTGTGAAGGTGTATGAATTGAGGCGTGAGCGTGCAGGATGTTAATTTCTCACTACTAAAGTAGTTTACAGCATTTACCTTATAAAAAATCCTTTGTGATTGAGAGTGTGAAGTTGACATTTTTTGTTATAAAAACGGCACGCTCAATTTCTTTGAAAACATTTTTTGGCACACTGTGCTCAAGAGATTGCCTACCCCTGGTATACAGTATCCTCCACCGCCTATGATCTAAATCACTTACCAATGTAAGTGGCTGGTGATAGAGAACCAGAAGACACGTATTTTCCCTTGGCAGGGTGCAATACTCTGCAGAGCCGTGGTCTCCCGACACTGGTAAAACAGGCATGGGTAATATGTGTCTATTCGGATCTCACAATCCCACGAGTAGACAACCTATGTAACGTGGTAACGATGCCTCCAACAGCTCACCCTACGTACGTTTTGTCGATAGACATCCTCATGGTGCAGTGGAATGCTCGTCACCACGTCTCATTTAAATACACCAAATTACTTAATTCATAATGACTTTAAAATAGCAATTATTTTTAAAAAAATCTAACCTTGTGCTAATTAGTCTATCGAACTTTATCATTTACAAAAAAAAAATCATTATAAAAAGGTAAAAGTCAATAGAAAATAAATCCAAAACAATTTAGGAGTCAATCTTCACCTGATATTATAATACACCCATTTGTGATATATATTAAATATTCCCCTCTTCTACGGGTTATATGATAGGTCAGCATGAATGATTAATATCAACAGTGTTATTACTTCCCTGCTCTTTTAAACAACTTTATCATTTGTTCATCTTCTCTTAAATCTTATATGTCATTTCGAGGGAGAAATTAACCAGGGAATAAGCTTAAAACTAAATCCTTAACTTTGATGAATTCAAAAAGGTCTTCTGCAAACCCTTATATTAAATTTCAACAAATGTTAGTACCAAAATACTACAAATAATCTCGGGATTAATATACACCTGATGTTTTCTAATTCAATCCTTATATCTGTCTGTTATATGTAATAAATGTTAACCCCCTTTTTTATTCACAAACTTGTGGATCAGAACAGATGATTATTTATCAATTAATCCAAAATCATGACTCATCTTTATATTATTAGGTACTTGTATATTATTATGAAATCAGGTCAACAAAAATTGTGTTTTGCAAACCCAGCTATTACCACATCAAACCACAAATTTTTGCCAAAAATGTAAACCCGACTATTTACTATGTCATGACACTATATATCAAACTCCAAAAATATTATAAATTCCCTATATTATCTACACAAGTCATGATCTTAGAATAACAGATTAAAAATATAACTGAAAAAAAATATAGATTTTAATTGTTTCATTACAATTTTTTTAGATTGTCATCATGCCTTTGTCCAAATATATATGGACCTACTGTAACTGTGTATCAACAAAATAAAAAGGGAATGGAGAACAAGTCTTTCTGCTTCTTTTTATTCAAAACGCCATGTTACATAGAACTGAGAGCATGGAATTTTGAATAAAAAGAAGCAGAAAGATCAATGCTCCGTCCACTTTATTCGTTGGATTATACAGAGAGAAATATGTAGTCATCTGTTGGATGTTGACGCACGGATACTAAACAATTGTAGCATATGCAGCGAAAAAATAGGATTTTTTTTACTCACCGTAAAATCCTTTTCTCTGAGTCCATGGACCGACACAGCTTCTCTATTGACAAAGTGGGTATTATCCGTTAATTAGAAGTGACTAGGCAGAAAAACTTGTAAAAAGTGTTGCATCACACCTTCTACAGTACCGCCCAGGGGGCGGACCCTCTGGGTATAACCTCTCAGTCTGCATCTCGCAGATCAGTTCGTCAAAAAGCAGTACAAACTTAAAAGGAGGGGTGGGTGCTGTGTCGGTCCATGGACTCAGAGAAAATAATTTTACGGTGAGTAAAAAATCCTATTTACTCTTTCGTCCATGGACCGACACAGCTTCTCTATTGACAAAGTGGGACGTCCCAAAGCAGTGTCAGAGAAAAAAACGAGGGGTGGTAACAGCATAAAAACAAACTTCACCCCAAAACACAAAACAGCACTCCTCCAACGGAGGAGTTGCAACTCTAAACAGCTGCTTGCAAAACCTTGCGGCCAAAAGAGGCATCCGAAGTTGCACCTACATCAACTTTGTAGAATTTTGTGAAAGTGTGAGCGGACGACCAAGTCGCCGCTTTACATAGTTGGGAAACAGACGCTTGATGTCGGAAAGCCCAAGAGGCACCTATTGCCCTGGTCGAATGCGCCGTAACAGGAAAGGGGGTGCCTGACCCTTTAGGGCGTAAGCCTGGATTACCATCTGTCGGATCCACCTAGAGATGGTGGCCGATGAGACTGCTTGGCCCTTCTTGGGACCAGCCACCGAAACAAACAGTGAGTCTGACTTCCGGAACAGGGAAGTAGCAGATAGGTATACTCTCAAAGCTCGGACAATGTCCAAGGAATGCAACGCCGACTCCTTAGGATTCGACGGCTGAGGACACAAGGATGGAAGTACAATGTCTTCGTTGAGATGAAAAGCCGAAACGACTTTCAAAAGAAAGGAAGGCTGCGGCCGCAGCACCACCTTATCCTTGTGGAAAATCAAATAGGGAGCCTTGCAGGACAAGGCTGCCAGCTCAGAGACTCGTCTAACTGACGTAACAGCCACCAAAAAGACCACTTTCAGAGAAAGTGTCAACAGGGGAATATCTCTAATATTCTCAAACGGTGCCTTCTGAAGCACCGAGAGGACCAGGTTCAAGTCCCACGGAGGTAACGGGGGACGGACCGGAGGGGCCACATGTCGAACCCCTTGCACAAATGTACTCATGAGAGAGTGAGTCGCCAGGGGTCGCTGAAAAAAAGACAGCCAGGGCAGATATCTGTCCCTTAATCGTACTTAGGGCAAGCCTTTGGTCCACCCCATGCTGTAAAAACAGCAGGATTCTGGAAACCAAATAGGTACGCGGATGCCATTTCATTTCCTCACACATGGAGATGTAGGCCTTCCAAGTGCGGTGATAAACCTTCCTAGAGGACGGTTTTTTAGCACTTCTCATAGTAGAGATTACTGAGTCTGACAGGCCCCGGTCTCTCAGTACCTGGTTCTCAACAGCCATGCCGTTAAAGCCAATGACTGTAAAGCAGGATGGAATATGGGACCTTGCGATAGCAGGTCCTTCCGTAGTGGTAGGCGCCAGAGGACGTCTGCTACCAGACGTACTAGATCGGCGTACCAAGGACACTGAGGCCAATCTGGAGCAATTAGGATCATTGGAATTCCCTCTGCCTCCACTCTGCGGAGCAGAAGAGGAAGAAGCCTTAAGGGAGGGAAGGCATAGATTAGCCGATACTGACCCCACGATGCTACCAACGCGTCCGTTGCGTCTGCCCATGGGTCTCTTGACCGGGCCACAAATCTCAATACCTTCCGATTGAGTCGGGAAGCCAGAAGATCTACGTCTGGTGTGCCCCATCTTTGGAAGAGGAGTTGGAACACCTCCGGGTGTAAGGACCCTTCTCCCTGGTCCAGCATCTGGCGGCTCAGGTAGTCCGCCTGCCAGTTTTCCACACCCGGAATGTACACGGCCGATAGTGCCGGTACGCTCTTCTCTGCCCACTTCAGGATGCGAGCAATCTCCGATGCTGCTGAGCTTCTTGTTCCTCCTTGATGATTGACATATGCCACCGCTGTGGCGTTGTCTGACTGGATCCTGACTGGACGCCCTTGCAGCCTCTGAGACCATTTGAAGAGGCACAGCTTGATCGCCCGGATCTCCAGGACATTGATCGGCAGGAGGGCTTCCTCTGGGGTCCAGCGACCTTGCGCCGACTGGACACCCCAGACTCCCCCCCAACCTGTAAGGCTGGCGTCCGTCGTGATCACTATCCAGTAAACCGGAAGAAATGACTTCCCGGCCAATAGAGCCGGTGCTGGCAGCCACCATACCAGGGATCTCCTGACTAGGTGGCTCACTCGGATTTGATAATCCAGAGATGATGGACATCTGTTCCATCTGGACAGAACTTCCTTCTGTAACACTCGAGTGTGGTATTGAGCATATGGGACCGCCTCGAAGGAGGCTACCATGAGGCCCAACACTCGCATGCAAAAACGGAGTGACGACCAATTCCTGGAAGTCAGCTGCCGTACTGCAGCCCGGAGGGTCTGCAACTTCTCCACAGGGAGGAATACCTCTGCCTCTGAGGAATCCAGAATCAACCCCAGGTACACTAGGCGTTGAGTGGGCACCAATACTGACTTTTGCGTGTTTAGTATCCAACCACAGTCTCGAAGAGTCTGACAGGTAATGGACACGCTTACCTCTAATTTTGAGCTTGAAGGGGCCTTCAGCAGAAGGTCGTCCAAGTAACCTGTGATAGCGATAACCCGCTGTCTTAGAAGTGCCAGAATCGGAGCGAGCACCTTGGTGAATGTTCTGGGTGCTGAGGCAAGGCCAAACGGGAGGGCCACAAACTGGTAGTGGTTCTTCCCGATAGCAAATCGCAGAAACCTCTGGTGTCTGGAGTATATGGGGACATGCAGGTATGCGTCCTTGATGTCCAAGGAGGCCAGAAAGTCCCCCGGATGGAGAGCCGTGACTACAGATCAAACCGACTCCATCCGAAATCTTTGTACTTTCACAAAGCAATTGAGGGCTCTGAGATCCAAGATTGGCCGAACCCCCTCCTTCTTCGGCACAATGAACAGATTTGAGTAAAAACCCTGACCCTGTTCCTGTTCTGGAACTGGACTAACTACCCCGCATTCCAGTAGACCCTGGACCGCCCCATACAGGGCCTCCCGACGGGTCGGTAGTAGCTGGAGATTGGAGGTGATGAATCTGTCCGGTGGACAAGAGAGAAATTCTATCTTGTAGCCTGAGGAGATTACTTCACAAACCCACCTGTCGGAGACTAGAGCAGTCCACTGAGTCGCGAATTTGCGAAGACGTCCCCCCACCCGAGAGCTGGGTGGGGGCGGACCTTCATGTGGACGCAGATTTGTCCGCAGGCTTGTTGGGTCTGCGGGACCAAGGACGCTTTTGTCCTTGGGCAGGTGCTTTATCGGCCTGGGGTCTTTTCCCTGTCGCCTTAAGGGGGCGAAAAAAATGCTTGCGTGCAGTAAAGGAGGGCCCTTGCCCTTGGCGTGGCCCCTTACCCTTGCTAGTTTGGGGAAGCAAAGTGCTTTTACCTCCTGCGGCATACTTGATGATGTCATCCAGAGAAGCCCCAAAAAGTCTGTCGCCCTTAAAAGGCAGATCCAACAGGGCTTTCTTGGAAGTCTGGTCCGCAGACCAGCCCTTTAGCCAGATCAGGCGGCGTATTGCTACTGCATAAACCAAAGCTCTTGACAGCAGGGGAATAGTATCCATGTCTGACTTGCAGACAAACTTAGGGCCCTGGACCAACTGGTTGGCCAAAGTTATCTCATTAGGAGGAGCATCTCGCTCCTTTAACCCCTGGAGTAGCAATTTTGCCCATTCAGTAAGTGTCTGAGACACTAGGGCCCCCGCCAATGCCGGGCGTACTGCCGAGCCTACCACTGAGTATAGGTAGCGAGCGAGTGCTTCAGCCTTCTTATCCACAGGGTCCTTGAAAACAGGAGCCCCTTCTACTGGAATAGTGGTGGCTCTATTAAGTCTGGACACCGAAGGGTCCACTATAGGGGGAGAGGTCCATATTTTCAGAAAACTCTCCTCAAAGGGGTACCGTACTGCAAACCTCTTTGGGGCTGTAAAGACCCTCAGTGGGTTCTCCCATTCCTTGTATAAGAGTTTGTCAAAATAAGACACACAAGGGAACACCTTAGCAGTGCGGGCAGGTTTACGAAAACCAAAGGGGACTGGAGTATCTGCTACTTCTGCAGTATTTTCCAACTTTAGCGTATCCCGCACTGCAGTAATAAGGTCAGATACCAAAGCCGTCTCGCGTACTGACCTGGACTTGGAGTCCTCCTCACTGTCCGATCGGTCAAGGTCTGCAGTCTCTGATGCATCAGAATCTGGGCCATGAGCCGTAGCTGGACCTGGTTCTGCATCAGAAATATCCCCAGAAGATTGCAGGGGACGGGGGCGTTTATTACCCCCTGTATTCCCGTGTGCTGCTTCCACCCTGGCAGCAAACGCCTCTAGGATTGCCGACATAGCGTCCATAGACACCTCAGGGACACCAGCTGCTAAATCTGGTGTTTCAGGGGAGAAGACATCTGGCTCAGATGCCATGCTGACCACACGCTGACACCCACAGGGCTCCGGGCAAGATATCAATAGGCCACCCTCCTGTGCTGCAGAGAGGCTGGGTCACCCAGAGGACTCACCACCCTGGATAGGTACTGCTATGCTGCCGTGTGCTGCGCCTGTGATGCTGTCCCTCTGCTGCTGTGTCAGTCTGCTTCTTTTATCAGCACTTCCTGTGTGAATTTTCGCGCCAGTGTAATGCACCCTAGAGGCCGGAGGCTCTCGCAAAATGGCTGCCAAAAACGTCTGTATGGAAGAAAATGTGGGCTCTAAGAAAATGGCCGCGGAGCCGAAGATAGAGGTCAAGCAGCCATAGCCCACAAAAAGATGGCCGCCGAATGGCAAATCTATACATACAGGGTGGACAAACATGGCCGCCGATCACCTGATAGGGGCCAGTGGGTGTGGCCGAACCACAGGAAGATGGCCGCCGGGCAGTCACAAGAGGCCAAACTTGGCATGGACCACCTCAAAATGGCCGCCGACAGCATGGAGGAGGAAGCACACACACACACAGGTACGCAGAAATGACATTTCTTTTAAATGTTAGTTACAGCCAGCCCCGCTCCAGTGGGACCCCTTAGGTGACCCCCAGCACCCAGCAACCTTTAGCTAGAAGCCCAGGGAGGAGGGAAAGGCAGGGAGAGAGGGAAGAAAGGGGCCACAACCACTTACTTGATCTCTCCAGGAATGTCCAGCTAAATCACCCAGCCGAGGCAGGGGAGTTTTACTTACCTATCCTGCATGTATTATGCTGGAAGACATTCCAAACAGATCATCGTCCACGCACGGAAGGTGACTGTTGGCCAGGCATGCTGTGATTGGACCCAAAAGGGACGATCATATGTATGCCCTGGAGCGTGACGCTCACCGGACAGGCTGCTGTGACTCGGCCGTAAGGTCAGCCGAAGCTGAGCGGTCCGATGCAAGCCTTGGAGCGTAAGCTCACCGGCCAGGCTGCTGCGACTCGGCCATAAGGTCAGCCGAAGCTGAGCGGTCCGATGCAGGCCCTGGAGCGTAGGCTCACCGGCCACCCGTGGAGCAACGGGCATGTCGTGGAAAACCCAGCGCGTAGCTAGGGTCGGCACACGCTCGATGGCCGAAACTGGGGAGACTACAAGGATCGAGGATCCAGCCTGTCACCCAGTCGGCAGTTGATCGAAGATCGCAGGAAACAACAAATGGAAAAAAAAAAATATATATATATATATATATATATATATATATATATATTATATATATATATTTTTTTTCCCCTGGACCAATGGGCCCGAAGGGAGCCATGTCCTACTCCTTGCTAGACAGAAAAAAACTGATCTGCAAGATGCAGACTGAGAGGTTATACCCAGAGGGTCCGCCCCCTGGGCGGTACTGTAGAAGGTGTGATGCAACACTTTTTACAAGTTTTTCTGCCTAGTCACTCCTAATTAACGGATAATACCCACTTTGTCAATAGAGAAGCTGTGTCGGTCCATGGACGAAAGAGTAACACACATACCGTATATACTCGAGTATAAGCCGACCCAAGAATAAGCCAAGGTACCTAATTTTACCACAAAAAAACTGGGAAAACGTACTGACTTGAGTATAAACCGAGGGTGAGAATGCAGCAGCTACTGTAAGTGGAAGAGGGTCAACAATGCCCATTTGCACGCCTCGCTGTGCCCATTGCAACCTTACTGTGCCAACCTCACTGTGCCAATTGTCACTGTGCCCAACCTCACTCTGCCCATTGCCACCTCACTGTGTCAATCCTTACTGTGTCAATCCTCACTGTGCCAATCCTCACTGTGCCAATCCTCACTGTGCCCGTTGTCAGTGTACCTGAAATTGAGTGGCTGCGGGCGTCCATTCATTGTTTAAAACTTGCGGTCTCCTCCTGGTCCCTTCCGGGATAGGCGTTTCTCAGCAGACACAGTTCCGCCTATCACGAATGTTCTCTCATCCTCGGACTCAGTTTCCCAGCAGACACTGTGTTCAGTGTTCCGCCAATCACGGACGTCCTCTTGTCCAAGGATGAAAAGGCGTCCGTGATTGGTGGAACACTGAACACAGTGTCTGCAGGGATGGGTGAGGATGAGAGAACGTTCGTGATAGGCGTTTCTCAGCAGACACAGTTCCGCCTATCACGGAAGGGACCAGGAGGAGACCGTGAGTTTTAAACGATGGACGCCCGCAGCCTCTCAATATTTTCAGGTATACTGACTCGAGTATAAAGCCTCGTAGACACGGCCGAGAATCCCGTCGTAGAAAAAAAAGTTGGTTTTCTCTACGAGATTCTTGTCAAGCTTTCCTTGTATACACACTGTCAATTAAAAATCTCATCATTGTAAAGCGCGGTGACGTACAACACGTACGACGGCAGTATAAAGGGGAAGTTTGATTCCAATAGTGCCACCCCTTGGGCTGCTTTTGCTGATCTCGTGTTAGTAAAAGTTTGGCGAGAGACGATTTGCGCTTTTCAGTCTTCGTGCTTTCAGTTAGTTTTAGCGTGACGAATGTGCTATCTCCATTATGAATGCTAGTTTTACCAGAAGGAGCGCTCCAGTCTCATACTTGATTCTGAGCATGCACAGTTTTTTTAAGACTCGGAAAAGCATACACGCGACCGGTTTTCTCGCCGGGAAACAGGCCGACGAGAATCCTGACGAGAAAAACGAGAATCCTGACGAGAAAATAGAGAGCAGGTTCTCTATTTTTCTCGTTGAGATTCCTGGCAGTTTTCTCGACAAGAAACCATACACACGAACGGTTTTCTCGGCAAGAAAGCTCTCCCAACAGTTTTCTTGTCGTTTCTTGCCGAGAAAACCGGTCGTGTGTACGAGGCTTTAGCCGAGGGGGGCATTTTCAGCCCAAAAAAAAGGGCTGAAAATCTTGGCTTATACTCGAGTATATACGGTAAAGAATCTGTAAAGAAGAAAGGTAAAAAGAGTGCATATTCTCTTTATCTGTTTTTATTTTGTAAACATCTGCAGGTCTATTACTGGAAGAAAGATTGTGGCTACGACTCCCTACATTTAAATCAAATGACCCAGCTTGTATTTTTCTACCATTATTTTGCAATGACCCTTTCAGTAGTGTAGTATTTAAAACGGTTATTGTTATGATGATAAAACTGAAATGTTTTTCACCCAATATATCAAGTGGTCATATAATTCCATTAGAACATATTCATAATTCAGTTAGATTTTTTCAATAACCATTGTTAAATGTGCTTACCTTGGCTCATTTCAAATTTCTGAAAAAAAAATGTATACATAAATATATGAAGATATGTTTTAGAAGAACAATTTGTAGAACATCAAAACATACAATAAAGATACAAGTAGTGTACAAGTACATTTAGTGCATCTCAGTTGTTTTCAGAATCATACATCATATTGGAGTTTTGGTACGGCTGGTGCAGGATAAGGCACGTATAAAGAAAATGTTAGTTTATTGTTAGGGATTATTTAATGGTTAAGTTAGATTAGTGTTAGTGTTACGGTACCTAATATAAACTCTAAACTAAACCCTAAGTGTTAGGGTCAATGGTTAGAGAGCTTAGTTTAAATTTTATGTTAGGTTAGCCCAAGGGGCAAGGGATTGGGGAGCTTACTTTAAAGTGTGTCTAAACCAAAAACCAGTATTTGGTTTGGATAGGGTAGAGAAAGGTTAAAACATCTATCCTGTTTCTATTGATCTGGGGGAAGTTTAGTGTTGGGGATCTACTGTTAATGACACTTTAAAGCTTGGGAACACCTAGGGAGCCTCAATTACTTTTGACAATGACAAGTTCTCCCACCCAAAAAAATGCTGGCCACAATTGGCAAATCAGGTTTAAGGTTTTATCAAACTTTTAGGCATAACTAATGGATCTATTTACAAAAGTTCAGATTCCCCCAAGACCTGTTATATATTTGCCAACAAATTCATTCACTCTCACGGTCATCATCCTCTGCACAAAATATACGTTAGACACACAATGATGGAGCCAGGAGTATTAGGTACATTTATGTTAATTAGGAATGGACCCAGCCTGCACTCAGAGACTGTGCCGACATACACTTTTAGGTTTCATCACTGTGAATACCCTGCTTAACCACTTAAGCCCCGGACCAATACGGGCCATTATGACCAGGCCCCTTTTTGCGATTCGGCACTGCGTCGCTTTAACTGACAATTGCGCAGTCGTGCGACGTGGCTCCCAAACAAAATTGGCATCTTTTTTTCCCACAAATAGAGCTTTCTTTTGGTGGTATTTGATCACCTCTGCGGTTTTTATTTTTTGCGCTATAAACAAAAATAGAGCGAACATTTTGAAAAAAATTACATATTTTTAACTTTTTGCTATAATAAATATCCCCAAAAAATATATAAAAAAACACTTTTTTTCCTCAGTTTTGGCCGATACGTATTCTTCTACATATTTTTGGTAAAAAAAAAATAAAAATAAATCGCAATCGGCGTTTATTGATTGGTTTGCGAAAAAAATTATAGCGTTTACAAAATAGGGGACAGTTTTAAGGCATTTTTATAATTTTTTTTTTTTTTACTAGTTATGGCGGCGATCAGCGATTTTTTTCATGACTGCGACCTTATGGCGGACACATCGGACACTTTTGACACATTTTTGGGACCATTGTCATTTTAACAGCGATCAGTGCAATAAAAATGCACTGGTTACTATGAATATGACACTGGCAGTGAAGGGGCGTGTTACTAACTGAGGGGGGCATGGCTACGAGTGACACGTGACCGATCTCCGCTCTGATTACACAGAGCGGAGATCGCTGACATTGTCAGTAGAGGAGCGGGGAGATGTTGTGTTTACACACACATCTCCCCGCTCCAAGCCTTCGTGAGACGATCGCGGGGATCCCCGCGGCGATCGAGTCCGCGGGACCCGCGGTCCCACTCACGGGGAAGGCAGGCACGTGCGGCCCCGATGTCGGCAGTTAAAGGGCCACGTACAGGTATGTGATTGTGCCTGTGCGAGCCATTCTGCCGACGTATATCTCCGTGAAGGGGTCGGCAAGTAGTTAAAGTGATTAAAAAAAAAAATGTAAATATCAAACATGTTATACTTACATGCTGTGTGTAAAAATTTTGCACAGAGCAGCCCTAATCCTCTACTTTTTAGGTCCCTCTCAGTCACTCCTGGCTCCTCCCCTCTGCCGACTGCCCCCAATAGCAAGCCTCTGGCTATAGGGGGTCCCGAGCAGTGCTCTGTGTGTCTCTTCACACACAGAGCGCCGTTCTGCCCCACTCCATCCTCATTGGCCCACTGGCTGTGATTGACAGCAGCAGAAGCCAATAACTCCTGCTGCTGTGTGAGCGAATGAAGAGAGAGAGACCTGGGAGGGCCACAGCTGGCATGCATATCGCTGGATCGAGATAGGGCTCAGGTAAATATTAGGGGGGCTGAGGGGGAGCTACACCCAGAAGATTTTTTACTTTCATGCATGGAATGCATGAAGGTAAAAAACCTTAAGCCTTTAGAACCACTTTATGTGTCCCTTTCATAGTAGGTACAGGTTCACATCTTCAAGCACCAGCTTTAACATATCTTGCCATTTAGTCCCATCTCAGAATCGGGATGTCACTGCTGGAAGCCATCCTCTGCCATGCACTATGATTGCAGACCCATTACAGAGCTATATAATGCCCACTATTTGTCACTGACTGCAGGTCCCACTTTAATAAATGTCTGAATGGTGAAGTATATCAAGGGTCACCAGCTCATCATATTTTACTATGCCTGGCTCCTTCTTGCCCCCCAGCCCTTTAATCCTAGAAAAACTGTACAGTGGCATATTTGCTGATAATTTGCTGCAAAACCAGACAATATCCTTATTTGCATTTATCATCTCAGGATTTCCCATCTAATGTGCGCTCAATTACAATACAAAATACTATCCACAAGGCCAGTTGTGTTATTTCAGGTAAAATAAATAGCCATAGTACGCAAATAATGAAGAATAGGATACAAAACTTACTGGTACATTTAGTGAGCTACTTGGAGACTTATTAATAAGTGTCCTATTAGTTTTGGTCCTAATTCCATCTTCATCTTCAGTCGTCTTTAACAAAGCAAGCTTTTGATCTGCTCTTGGGATGGCAAACTCCTGAGAAGATGGATCTCCAGAGGTTAAGCCTTGTAGAATTTCAGCTGTAAAATGTTAAATCATAGTCACCTAGATTAAAAGTAGGCATTGCCAGAATATAAATAAGCATACTTTTATTTCTTCAGTAGTGAAAGTATCTCAGCCAATTATGTATTGTATGAGCACTAAGCAATTTTTGTAATTGCAGTATAGGGTTAAAAGGTGAAACTAATAGTCCCCTGGCTCCATGCAAATCTCCTCAATTAGTAAGGTTAGAATGCAAAATACTCAGCGCACAGCAGTGACTGACCATAAAAGCAAGTTTCTCAAAAGAGCTTGTTACATAATCGGTTGGTAAAGTAATTTATTATACCACCTAACATAACAAAGTGACCAGTAAGGGTTGTTTTTCACTTTACAAGGGAAGCTGCTCTTTTTATTATCAGAAAAATGGACTTCAACAAAGCAAGACCCAGGATAGTACTAATGCTATATTCAGTAACAAGCCTCTGGACACCTTTGTTGTTTTTTTGTTGCTGCAGTTATCTTCCATTTGGGTCATATTTTTGTCAGATCCTGATACTACTACACCTTGCTGTAAAAACATCCCAAAAGCATAAAATGTCTCACAATCCAGCTGTTTTTGCCACAATCAGATGGCAAGCTTGTGCTTCTGTAGGACGGGCATGCCAGAAAAACATCTGTCGATCAGCATCCTATCAGTTCTCACAGCCAATGGCTGTGAGTGCTGACCACTGTGTTCTAACGGGGGGGGAAGTCCCCTGTCAGAACACAATAGCTCAGCGAGGAAATCTGTCACGGGTGTACTTACCGAGGCCGAGATGCCGAGAGTGGTTCACCCTTGCGACTTGGCGCAACCTGCCCCCTGGAGGTGGAACAGGGAGAGGATGGTGCGAAGAGGCACTGGCTACCAGCAGGTGAGGAAGTCTTGGTAGAGGATCGGGTGACCAGGAACAGGCTGAGGGCCTAACACCAGGCTGATGAGGGCTCTCACAAGATCCAAACAAAGACACAAGTCCAGGGAACTACAGGGGCCAAGCGGGTAGACTGAGTCCAGATACTGGCTGTAGAAACAGGTACTGAGGGTGCAGGCCGAGGGTCTAACACAGTAGACAAGTGATCAGTCCAGGAATACTAAGCAGGTAATCAGAGCTGGAGGCAAGTAGCAAATCTGGAATACAAGCAGGAGATCAGGGATTGGAGATTGGTAGAAAGTCTGAGTCACAGGCTGAGGGTCAAACACAGCGGGCAGGCAGAAGAGGTCCGAGAGGCAAGCCAAAGGTCAGGTCCAGGAGAGAAGCAGCTTAGTTAGGTCGATCCGGGTCACAACAAAGGTTCAGACGTGTATACAGGAAACCAGGTACAAGGCAGGAAGCTGATGACAAACCAGCTACCTGTCAGCGCCAATAGGCTTCTTTAAATAGGCCTGTCAGAGTTCTGATTGGTGCGCCATTGCGCATGTGCGTGTGCCATTCGCGCACCATTGCGCATGCGCGTGCGCCGTTCACGCATGCGCGTGCGCCGAAGCGCCATTCCACTGCGCATGCGCGCAGGGCTGCGGCGGCTGAATAGGGGATTTCCATGACAAAATCGATGTACGAACATTGCATAGTTAGTACAGAGACCTCCACTAAATGAAAAAAAAACTCATGGTGTGAATAGGCATACCACTGCCTGGCTGCTGTCAAAAGGAACATGGATCAATGCAGACTATAAAAACGTGTTCATGTTTATGGTCCTGATGTCCAATTCTGCTGCCTGAGGCTGGATAGATAGAGCATGCATAACTGACTCTAAAGTCTCTGGCTAAACAAAGTGATGTACTGTAAAACTTGGTGTCTTATTTTAGAGGCCCTGGGTAGGTAAAAATATCTCTAAAGTAACATCTTTAACCCTATTCATACTACTGATTGGGTCTACAAACCTAAAAGCAATACAATTATTATTATTCTACAGGATTTATATAGCGCCAACAGTTTGGGCAGCGCTTTGCAACATAAGGGCAGACAGAACAGTTACAATACAATTCAACACAGGAGGAATTAGAAGATCCTGCTCATTAGAGCTAACAATCTAGGAGGAAGGGTCAAGTGATACCAAAAGGTAAAAACTGTGGGAGATGAGCTGATGGAGAAAATAAAAGTACAGTTGTTTGGTGGAGGCAGAATCTCTGTTTTTTAGGGATCATCTAAAAGCAAATAGAGTAGGAGATAAACGGACATACTGGGGTAGGGAGTTCCATAGGATGAGAGAGGCTCTGGTCCCGGAGGCGAGCATGGGAGTAGGTGAAGAGGGAGCTAGAGAGAAGGAGGTGTTGCGAGGAACAAAGAGAACAATTTGGTTGGTATCTTGAAACTAGGTTGGTAATATAGCTGGAGGCTGAGTTATGGATGGCTTTGTAAGTTGTTGTAAGTATTTTGAATTTAATTTGTTGGGTGAGCGGAAGCCAATGGAGGGATTGGCAGAGAGGGGAAGCAGACACTGAGCGGTTGATAAGATGAATGAGCCTGGCATCAGCATTCATGATGGACTGAAGGGGGGATAGTCTATGTAAAGGTAAGCCAATGAGAAAGAAATTGCACTAGTTGAGGCGAGAGATGACCAGGGAGTGAACTAGGAGCCTTGTGGTGTCATTGCTTAGAAAGGGGCGTATTTTGGAGATGTTGCGGATGTTGAGGCTGCAAGATTTGGACAGTGATTTGTGGGGATGATTTGTGGGGATGGGCTGAAAGTTGTGCCATCGATCTTGACAGAGAGATCAAGGGAAGGAGCACGTGGGGGAAAAATTATGAGCTTGGTTTTGGATAGATTGAGTTTGAGGAAGTGGTGTGACGTCCAGACTGATATGTCTGTTGGTAAATTAGTGATACATGAGGAGACTGAAGGAGTGAGCTGAGGGGTAGAGAGATAAAGTTGGGTGTTGTCGGCATAGAGATGGTATTGGTAGCCATGGGAGGCTATCAGCTGACCCAAGGAGGAGGTGTAGATTGAGAATAGGAGAGGTCAAAGAACAAAATCTTGGGGGACCCCAACAGAGAAAGGGAGAGGAGAGGAGGAAGTGGAATTGTATAATACAATAATCTACAGTATTTACAATTATTTTACTTTACAACATGTCATTATGATGCACCCTTTTAAAAAAAAACTTTTTTATCTAGAAGGGTTTGACTCAGACAGACAAGGCTTATGACATAGCTGACTGTAATTTGCAGACTGGTATTAGTGGGTAGGTTTAACTGCACTTAGGCACAACATAACATTCATCTATACAAACCTTTGGAGAGCAATCCTTTACTAAAAGATAGAAAATTACCCTACAAAGTGAACAACCCATATTTTATTAGTAACCCCTATGGTTGTCATTAGGGATGAGCTTTATGATCGAGTCGAACAGCTAACAATTTGGGGTGTTCGCGGCAAATTCGAAAAGCCGCTAAACACCCTTTAAAAAAGTCTATGGGAGAAATCAAGTGTTAATTTTAAAGATTAATATGCAAGTTATTTTCATAAAAAGTGTTTGGGGACCCGGGGGGTCCTGCCCCAGGGGACATGTAGCAATGCAAAAAAAAGTTTTAAAAACTGCAGTTTTTTCGGGAGCATTGATTTTAATAATGCTAAAAGTGAAACAATAAAAGTGAAATATTCCTTTAAATTTCGTACCTGGGGGGTTTCTAAAGTATGCCTGTAAAGTAGCGCATGTTTCCCGTGTTTAGAATTGTCCCTGCACAAAATGTAATTTCTGAAGGAAAAAAAAGTAATTTAAAACTACTCGCGGCTGTAATGAATTGTCGGGTCCCCGGCAATACAGAGAAAAGTCATTTAAAAAAAAACGGCAGGGGTCCACCCCCCAGTCCATTACCAGGCCCTTTGGGTCTGGTATGAATATTAAGGGGAACCCCTGCCGTTTTTTTCAATGACTTTTATCTGTATTGCCAGGATCAACAATTCATTAATAGTTGCGTGTAGTTTTAAATGACTTTTTTTTTTGTTCAAAAATTACATTTTGCGCAGGGAACCAAAATTAAAAAAAAAAATGCGTGGGGGTCCCCCCCAAAATTCCATTACCAGGCCCTTCAGGTCTGGTATGGATTTTAAGGGGAACTCTGTGCCAAAATTAAAAAAAAAATGGAGTGGGGTTCCCCCCAAAAATCCATACCAGACCCTTATCCGAACACGCAACCTGGCAGGCCGCAGGAAAAGAGGGGGGACGAGAGAGTGCCCCCCCTCCTGAACCATACCAGGCCACATGCCCTCAAAGCCCCATGTTGATGGGGACAAGGGCCTCATCCCCACAACCCTTGCCCGGTGGTTGTGGGGGTCTGCGGGCGGGGGGCTTATCGAGATCTGGAAGCCCCTTTAAAAATAAAAATACAATGCTTCCTGTGAATGGCTAAATAGCATTTAGCCCAACTCAATTTTGCTCCAGCAGCAGATGATGAGTCCCCATACTGCTGCTGGAACACAGCGTAGTCTACTGTATGTAGCTGAAGCTACATACAGTGAATACATAGTAAAGGAAATAGTTTGTTTGGCCAGCTTGGCCCTGACTATTTAAAGTAAAAGTAAACATGGAGTTTGGCTTTAAGAACAATCTATGGTCACAGCGTACATTTTAATTTTATAACATCTACACAGGTTCTCCTCTGCTGTATAAGTTAAATTTGCAGGAACTAAATATCCCATGGTACCTTTTTGCCTGCCTTCAAACAGTGATCCCTGTATGGACACCACCTCCTGAAACTCTTCTTAGTCCTCTGTAGTTCAAGAGGAAGACTATGGGGTTGATTTACTAAAGGCAAATAGACTGTGCACTTTGCAAAGTGCAGTTGCACTCTGCAAGTGCAGTGTTACTCCAGATCTTAGTAAATTAGGTAAACCTTCACTTTACAAAGTATACCCAATCATGTGCAAGGAAAAATAAAAAAACAGTATTTTACTTGCACATGATTGGACGATGGAAGCCAGCAGAGCTTCTGGGCATTTACTAAGCTCTGGTGCAACTGCAATTGCAGTATGCACATTTGCCTTTAGTAAATCCACCCCTCTGTGTTATGTGTGACACAACAGTGCCTACTTACATGGCATAGTGAATACAGAATTCTTGGAGGTAAATGTGTGGGAAGATTTACCAAGTAAGTTTACTTTGGTTCAAAGTAATAGGTGTAGGCTAGAAATTATTGAAATACAATGTGGATTCCGAATATATTGATTTTATATTTTGACCATGGATATGCTCCTAGACAAAAATGTAAATGAAAGGTTATATTCCCCATCTGGACAGGCAGATTATTAAAGGAGTTGTACAGGCAGAAGGTTTTTTTATCTAAATGCATTATATGCATTTAGATAAAAAGCCTTCTAAATGTAGCAGCCTCCCCTGCACCCCCTAATACTTACCTGAGCCCCATTTCTGTATAGTGATGTCCACGAGTCCCTCGGCCATCCAGGACTTTCCCTCCTGATTAGCTGAGACACAGCAGCAGCGCCAATGGCTCCCACAACTGTCAAAGTTAGTTAGCCAATCAGGAGAGAGAGGGAGTGGGGCCAAACGGCAGCTCCATGTCTGAATGGACACAGCTGCATCTCGGCTCTGGTGTCCCATAGCATGCTGCTTGCTGTGGGGGCACTCAACAGGAGGGAGGAGACAGGAACTCAGAAGAAGGAACCGGGGATAGGAGGCTGTTCTGTGCAAAACCAACTGCACAGAGGAGGTAAGTTTAAAAATGTTTGTTATTTAAAAATTTTTAATTAAAATTGAAAAATATTCAATGCCAAGAACCATGGATAAATCTGGAAATACCTATGGCAATCAGGTATTATAGTAAATGGTTTGCATTTAAATTGCTAAAGTCTCAAACTGTTACTGTGTTTTTGTCTTTTAAAAAATACTGTCTTCATGTTTATGTAATCTTTTTTGCATGCCAGCTCAGCTGATCTCCACCAGTCTCTTTACAGCCACTTATCTACATGCACACATTCCAGTAGCAACTGCAAGTCATTGTTTAGAGCAGGCTTCATTAAAGCAACAACAGAAGAGGCAATTGACACATCTGCTAATAGTCTCCACTTCCAGCACATGTGACATTAGTGACAATGCAGGAGAACAAGTGGGAGACAGGTGTTGTCACCCCATAACAGGAATGACTTGAACAAGGACATTTCTGGCAAAATCCCCAAGTATAGGTTTAATAAAAGCTGTAGATTAAAATATATATATATATATATATATATATATATATATAAAATAATAATAAAATGCCTTTTAAAACAACATTAACCGCTTGTGGACCAGCTGCCGCAGTTATACTGCAGCAGGTTGGCTCCACTGGGCGAACCGTTGTAGCTGTACGTCGGTCACCTTAAGCGGTGTTAGCAGGTACGGGCATGCCTGCTGCATCGCGGGAGTGCCGATGCTCGTGACCGGCGGTTGCGATGACCGCCGGCCGCGAGCGATCTCCGGGCACGAGAGGCAGAACAGGGACGTGTGTGTGTAAACACACACGTCCATGTTCTGTGAGCTGAGGAAATGCAGATTGTAAGTTCCTAATAGCTAGGAACCACAATCTATCGTTTCCTCTAGGTCAGTTCCCTCCCTCTTCAGTTAGAACACACATTAGGGAACACAATAACCCCTTGATCGCCCACTAGTGACATTTTTACATTAATCAGTGCATTTTTATAGCACTGATCGCTGTATAATTGCCAATGGTCCAAAAATGTGTCAAACGTGTCCGATGTGTCCGCCATAATGTCGGAGTCCTGATAAAAATCACAGATCGCCGCCATTACTAGTAAAAAAAATAATAATAAAAATGCTATAAATCTATACCCTATTTTGTATACGCTATAACTTTTGCGCAAACCTAATATACGCTTATTGCGCTTTTACTATCAAAAATATGTAGAAGAATACATAACGGTCTAAACTGAGAAAAATGTCACTTTAAAAAAAAAAAAAAATTGGGATATTTATTAGTTCAAAAAGTACAAAATAATTTTTTTTTTTCAAAATTGTCGCTTTTTTTTGTTTATAGCGCAAAAAATAAAAAAATTGCAGAGATGATCAAATACCACCAAAAGAAAGCTCTATTTGTGGGGAAAAAAAGGATGTCAATTGTCGGTTAAATCGACACAGTGCCGAATTGCAAAAAATGGCTCGATCATTGGGCAGCCAAATCTTCCGGGCTGAAGTGGTTAATATGTTACATTTTTGTGAATGGGTTTAGATTTACTTTGATATCTTTATTATGTCATCTTGGTACTTTAGCCTGTGAAGGAAAAATGTTTGTCCTTGACATTCAGAGGTAGTATACATTTTTTGACAATCTACAGTATAACAAGAATGTTGAAGAACAGAAAAGAGACTGGAAAAAATGTGATTCAGAAAAACTTACCTAGTTCATCCACATCTTTCAAAAATGTGTCCAGCTTTGCATCTACAGACATTTCTGAAGAATTCTGAAATGAAAAAAATATATGTAAAAAGCCCAGCAAGAGCATCACATCTTTTTGTGTCTACACCAGTGGCTGCTGGTGGGTTCTTCTTTTTGGGGGGCGGCAAACAAACAACACCCCGGGTGGTCCAGCACTTACCTGCTCGTGTGGCGAGGCTGTGGTGACCTATCCTCCTCTCCTGGAGTGCGGGCAGCGGTGACTCCGGTGTCCGCTCCTCAAGCTTCCTCCGCCGCGTGTCTCGTCTTCTGCCAAAGTGCTAGGCATCCAATAGGATCGCCTGATGCTTTGGCCAATCAGGAAACAGGTTTCACAACCTGCCTCCTGATTGGCGGGGAGGAACTTAAGTGGGAAAATAGTGGAAATTCATTCGCTATCGTCACACAAACATGTTATACTTACCTCCACTGTGCAACTCGTTTTGCACAGCGTGGCCCCGATCCACGTCTTCTGGGGTCCCTCGTCGACTGTCTCGGCTTCTCCCTGCAATCACTCACCTCCTATATGCGAGTTCGCATGGTCGTGAGAGATTGCGGGCATGCTCCAGTGATACAGCCAGCGGCTATTGCAACTCACTGTATCACTCGGCCCTGCCGCCAATGGCTGCGCTGCTTTCTATCCATCCACTGTAGCCAATCAACGGCCAGGCTGAACTGCGAGGAGGATGTCGGGGCCGTGCGCGGGACTTTTGAGTGGACTTTCGAGGGGTCAGGTAAGTAAAACGGGGGCTGGGGGGGCGGTATTGTTGGATGTTTTTTCCCCTAATGCATAGGATGTCAGAGGTGTCAGAGGACTTGTAGGGTCAGGGCAACCAGTGTAGTACCACTCTTTTAAGTGGCCCTGAGGGGGTTAGTGCTACACTTACGTCTCATCTTCAGCTGGTTCTAATTTTGTAACTGTAGAGAGAAGGGAGGTAGATGGGAAAAATGTTATGTTGCAATTGCCAACTTGGGTTTTAAAACAGCAAGCTCTAGAGCTGCTATCCTCATTAGTAAGGGAATGACCTGGAAGAATGAAGATTGACTGATCTAATCAGCGACTTTTAAATAAGATCCATTATTGTACATTTTTTATACTGTTATATTTCCTAGGGTACAAAATACATGTAGTACTTTGTCCCATGTTGCTAGGTTCTCCCTAACACTAGCTATGAGGTTCGAAGTCCACCCCGTCCCTTCTGCCAAAGCAGATATGACAACAGCTAGGAAGGAAACAGATGCCTCATAACATCAACCTGCTTTGGCTCAGGGCACTTTTCCAAGACAAATAGTGGCAAGAGGAATGCAAAGGGGGAGGGACCTACCAGCCTCTATATTCCACTTGCCACTGCTTCTCCTGGGAAAGTGCTCAGAGCCAAGACAAGCTGCCATTATAAAGTGCGGTTGCTAGAGCCACCATTGGGGGATGGGAGGAGGTGCAGTTTGGACCTCATAGCATAGGGTTAAGAATAAGGATGAGCTGAACACCCCTTGGTTCAGTTCGCACCAGAACTTGCGAACAGGCAAAACATTTGGATGAACACGCAAACACTGTTAAAGTCTATGGGACACGAACATGGAAAATCAAAAGCACTAATTTGTAAGGCTTATATGCAAGTTATTGCCATAAAAAGTGTATGGGGACCCGGGTCCTGCCCCAGGGGGACATGTATCAATGCAAATAAAAGTTTTAAAGCGTTTTTTCGGGAGCAGTCATTTTAATAATGCTTAAAGTGAAACAAAAATTAAATATCCCCTTAAATATCGTGCGTGGGGGGTGTCTATAGTATGCCTGTAAAGTGGCGCAGTTTTCCCATGTTTAGAACAATACCTCAGAAAAATGACATTTCTAAAAGGGAAAAAAATCATTTAAAACTGATCGCGACTGTAATGAATTGTCGGGTCTCGGCAATATAGATAAAACTCATTGAAAAAAAATGGAATCCCCCCCAAGTCCATTAGCAGGCCCTTTGGGTCTGGTTTGAATATTAAGGGGAACCCCGAACCAAGATTTAAAAAAAAAAATCCAGATCCCGGCCCCCCCCCATGTGAATTGGTAAGGGTACATTGTACACCTACCAATTCACAAAAAAACCTTTTAAAAATAGTAAAAAAAGACAGGAGACACTTTGGGACAAGTCCTTTATTAGAAAATAAATTTAAAAAAATGTCCCGCAATGTAAATCCCTCTCACGCCACCCGACGAGCTAAAAAAATAGAAAAAAAACCCCAGGAGGCTACCGCCGAGTGAAGCTTCTTCTCGATGATAGCTGTTATATAGCTGAGGGCGGGGCCACTTGGTGACTTAACATTAAAGAAAAAATACCTAGATCAAGGTTTAATCTAGGTCAGTGCCAGGGTTAGTGTTTGGGTCAAGTAAGGGTCAAGGGTCAAGGCCAGAGTCCGTATATATTGGGCAGGATTTAATTTTTTTTTTAATTAGTTTTGGTTAGTGTCAGTGTGTTTTGGTTGGGACAAAAAAAAGGAAAATGTGTACTATTGTTTCTGGGCTGTACTGTACTACGGGTACAAACAACAAATGACATACACATATGTGGTATCACTATTTTGGCCAGGAACAGGAGAATTATTTTTTGATTGTTCTTTGTATGGTAGTCACAAGAAATATATTTACTATTTTGGCCAGTTTCCTTTTAGTAATAATAAAATAAAAAAAATCTGGAAATATCAATTACCATTTACCACCAAATGAAAACCCAAGGTATAATCCATCTGTATGCACAAAGTATTTGTGAGGATACAGTATGTATGATTTTACTAACACATGTCAAATTTGAAAAATTGTGCTTAGGCATTAATATTTGTTTTACCCTTAGGCGTGAGGGGGTTCACTTTTTGTCTCAGCTAATAAAGGGAGTAAAGGGAGGGGGCATTTCAGTCATTCAGGTCAATTATCAAAACACCTGCACAAAGAGCCTGACGTTTAGTTTTTTGCAAATAGTCAACTATACATATGCATTATTTCACATATACATGACTATAAATATGCATCACCTAACAAAGTTCCAGAGAAAGATATAACAGAGATTCTGTCTTTACTCAGATTCAGTTGGGGAGAGAGTTCTTGCGAGTGAGGTTTTCAGAATTACCTGGCTGAACTAAAGTACATCATCATGACATTGACAATGAGCTTCACGTGAAAGTAAAGTTAAAACTTTATTGGGTACCGAAAGGTTAGAGAAAAGCCATTTTAGATGTATGGAAAATGTTGCCAGAGACCCAGCAAGGGAATACTAATGGTCTATCATGCGTCCACTGTATGTTGGCAAAATGTGCTTCTTCCCACGGGTCTTAGTGGAGGGGAGGTCATGTGAGGCACTGGTTGGCAGGATTATGGATGTCATATATGTGTCATCTAGATTTCTCTCCCAATCCTGAGGGGGCTCCAGAATTTGCATTTGCTATAAAGAAAACTTTTTGTTTTCTCAGATCTTCATAGGAGTTGGTCTAGATCCTGGAGCTCAGAGACTTTCTAGAGCTCTGGCTGGGCTCCATCCCTTGGTACACATTTTACCTGGTAGGTGGACCTCAATAATAAAGCCGTGTACAGACGATCGGATATCCTATGGATTCTGATCCAATGGTTTTGTCCATTGGAAATCCGATGAAGCTGACTTCCATCAGTCTTGCCTACACACCATCAGTCAAAAAAACGACCGTTCCAAACGCTGTGGCGTAAAACACTCCGATGAGCCGAGAAAAATTAAGTTCAATGCTTCTGAGCATGCATCGACTTGATTCTGAGCATGCGTGGGTTTTTTATCCAATGGACTTGCCCATAGATGATCGGAATTTTCTATCGGTTTTTGATCCATCGGAAAAATGTAAAACATGTTCTATTTTTTAAAACCGATGGAAAAAAGACCGATGGGTCCCATACACGATCGGTTTGTCCGATGAAAAAAGTCCATCGGACTGTTTTCATCGGTAAAACCGATCGTGTGTACAGGGCTTAAGTCTCAGCTATCCACTGGCCCTTACTTAGGTAAGTGCTGAAATAAGACTAAAAATGTGCTGCCTGTTTGCTTTGGGAAACCCATTAGTGGGCACCATGTTAGGCAAAAACTGACATCATGTTAGTTAGAGGCTCAGACAGGTGGATGTTTTGCTTTTTATGCTATAGACTTGCTGTACAAAGTCGTGTGAATTGCCTTCCTACATAAAAGGGCAGGGCAAATCTGCTTGGAGTTTTCCTGGGTGTCCCTGTCCGGTGAATGGTTTGAGACTGCAGCTTTACAATGTATAAATGTCAGTGTTTCATGACTAGAAACAGATTGAGAACCACTTCAGTTGTGGTTTTTCTGAATCCTAATGTTTTCTCCTTTATTTTAGTTGGAAACTAATATAGAATAAAGAAAAGACTTGAAAATGAAGGTAACTCTTACTCCTACAGGAATTAATGTTGTAATTTCCTTTCGTGATTACAACAGGAATACGCAATAAATCTTGTTAGTGTTGTTGATCTAAAGAATTATCTAAATTACTTTTTAATCAATTCTATTATAATCAGATTATTGTTCTAAATAAATGTTAATTAAATGGTAACATCAATATTTGTTTAGTGTTCTTATTAAACTATATATGTCTTCTGGTGAAGTCATTTAGCATTTTCTATATTGTGGGCTCAACTTGTGAAACATAAAAACACTTTAGAACAGATAAAAAGCAATTACTCTAGATCTTTCTGGTCTGTAATATTAGTTATTTAAGGAGTTTCATGCCTAAACCTAATAAGCAAAACTTTCCTCCTAGCACTCCTTCTCACTTTCTTCTTCACTCAAAGCTGAGACTTTCTTCTCACCGACAGTGTTAAACTGGATCTTTACCCAAATTTTGCCAGAAAGTTAACAATCTGATCATAGATAAATGAAAAAAGACTTATGCCGCGTACACACAGTCGGAATTTCCGAGGAAAAAAGTCAGACGGAATTTTTTCATCGGATATTCCGACCGTGTGTATGCCCCATCGGACTTTTTCCGTCGGAAATTCAGACGGACTTAGAAAGAGAACAAAAAAAACTTTTTTTTTTTCGACTGAAAAAATTTATCGGTAATTCCATTTGTCTGTATGGAACTCCAATGGAGAAAAAAACACGCATGCTCAGAATCAAGTCAACACATGCTCGGAAGCATTGAACTTAATTTTTCTGGGCTCGTCGTAGTGTTGTACATCACCGCGTTCTTGGCGTAACAGTGTAACAGTGAGTATGCAAGACAGCTTGAACGGAATTCCGTCGGAAAAACTTGTCGAAGTTTATTCCGACGGAAAATCCGACCGTGTGTACAAGGCATAACGCACCATGCACACTTGCTTATAAATAGCTGCTTCTACAGGAGTTATGTGTTTTGCCTGTAGAAGCAGCTCAATGTTATCCTATGTGTCCATGCACATTAGGACAATTAGAGGCATATTTTAAGCTTAGTGTTAAGAGGCAGGAAAAAAAACCCTTCTCCTTAGCAAGTCTGATTGGTGCTTTCTTGCAGAAAAAAGGTCTGTAAATCTGACACTGATAATAGCTACACCCCCTTCAACATTTTCGATCCCGCTGTAGTGCAAGCAGTCCATAAAAAGGTTTTATTCTGCAACAAAAGCCAACACATTTTAGGGGCTCAACATTCCCCTTCATCAGAGCTAAAATCAAGACAATAGAGAAAAAAATATTCTTATACTAAGGAGGGAGTGTTGTACTCTTGTTGCAGAATAAAATCGTTTATGGACTGGCCAAACTAGTTTGAGCAGCCCCATCTTTTCAACATTTTTACCAAACTCCTCCTAGGGTCCAGTGGGACTCCACAGTTCTTGGTGAGAAACTGCAAGGAATGCATACTATATATAATATTACAGCAAATCAACACATGGTTCAGCACTCCTATACCACAAAAACTGTTTTGCAAGTAGACACAGCCTACATGAGTGTGGCAAGTCTACTCTAAATTCAGGAGTTGTTCTGCATCATCACTGTCAATGACCAATAATGTAATATCACTATTATTAAAATGATGTGTCCATGATTATTGATATTCATATATGGTCTGATTAAGGCATAGCAATTAGCCACCATACAAGCATATGTAAAGCCATCCTACCATCAAAACACCAATGCATTCTGCAAGATAAAGTCTGCTTGATTTTTATGTCAGAGTGTTCATATCAAACTGTAAATAGATTTATTATTACCCCTAAGGAGCCATGGGTGTCCGCAGCATAGGGCGGGGGGGGGGAATTGCCCCCCCCCTGAATCGTAAGTAGGTGTTGAAGACAGTTGCCCTGTATGTATTGCAATGGCCACCGCGGCTGCCGTCGTGGCCGCTGTGGACTTTTCTTCTGAGTCTGCTGGCCTGGGGATGCTCTCTTTTCCGACTTATCACAGATACAGACATCCCCCCCCCCCCCCGGCACGATCATCGGATTGGCTCTGCCGCTCGGGCCTCTGCTCAACATCTCGGCTGTTCCATGATTGGCTGCCTGCCTGTGTATGTACATAGCTATGCAGATCCGGCCGGCGCGGCGCTGGCTCCTCCCACAGGTGTGTGCAATCAGTCAGTGGCTGCAGGTAACAGCAGTGCCAGTTAGGAGTCTCTGGGAACACGTTGCACAGACCTTTCTGCAAGGCCTCCCGAAGATGCTTCCTCCTCTGCAACGGCAAGATAAGGTCCGCAACCTTACCCTTGTAACGTGGATCAAGGAGGGTTGCCAGCCAGTATTGATCCCTCTCCTTGATCGCACGAATAGGAGGATCCTTCCGCAGGCTTTGCAGGATCAGGGAGGCCATGCAGTGTAGGTTTGCTGAGGCATTCGGTGCGGAGTCCTCTGGGTCATGGAGGATGACATGATCCGCAGCCACCTCCTCCCAGCCACGTACAAGTCTATGGGTGTCTTGGGAATGTACCTCCTCCTCCTCCTCCTCCTCCTCCTGCCTCTGTTCTGCCTCAAGTGCCCTGTCCATTATTCCACGCAGCTTGTGCTCCAACAGGTGGACAAGAGGGACAGTGTCACTGATGCATGCACTTTCACTGCTCACCATCCTCGTGGCCTCCTCAAATGGTGCCAGGACAGTGCATGCATCCCTGATCATGGCCCACTGGCGTGGGGAAAAAAATCCAAGCTCCCCTGACACTGTCCTGGTGCCATATTGCAACAGATACTCATTGATGGCCCTCTGCTGTGTGTGCAGCCGCTGCAGCATGGCCAACGTAGAGTTCCACCTGGTGGGCATGTCACAGATTAGGCGGTTCTTGGGCAGGTTGTAATCCTTTTGCAGGTCAGCCAGCCGAGCACTGGCATTATATGACCAGTGGAAATGCCCACAGAGTTTCCTGGCCTGCTTCAGGACCTCCTGTAAGCCCGGGTACCTGCCCAAGAACCGCTGCACCACCAAGCTAAGGACGTGAGCCAAACAGGGCACATGGGTCAGTTGTCCCTGTCGGAGGGCGGAGAGGAGGTTGGTGCCATTGTCAGAAACCACCTTTCCTGGCTTAAGCTGGCATGGCATCAACCACCTCTGAGCCTGCCCCTGCAGAGCTGACAGAACCTCTGCCCCAGTGTGGCTCCTGTCCCCCAAGCACACCAGCTCAAGCACCGCATGGCATCTTTTTGCCTGCGTACTTGCATAGCCCCTTGAACACCTATGGAGCACCGCTGGTTCCGAGGACAAAGCACAGGTAGAGGCCATGGAGGAAGAAGAAGAGGAGAGGGTGGAGGAGAGAGGTGTCAGAATCACCAGTAGTAACATTTTTGAGGCGTGGTGGCGGAACAACCTCCAACACTACTGCACCTTGTCCTGCATCCTTCCCAGCTGCCAGCAGAGTCACCCAATGTGCCGTGAAAGATAGGTAACGTCCCTGTCCATGCCTGCTGGACCATGAGTCAGCGGTAATATGCACCTTACCGCTGACTGCCCTATCCAGCGAGGCCAAGACATTGCCTTCCACATGCCGGTAGAGAGCCGGAATCGCCTTCCGTGAGAAAAAGTGGCATTTGGGAACCTGCCACTGGAGGAATCACACATTCCACAAACTCACGGAAGGGGGCAGAGTCTACCAACTGAAAAGGCAGCAGTTGAAGTGCTAGCAATTTAGCCAAGCTAGCATGCTGGGCATGTGGATGGCTGGGAGCAAACTTCTTTTGCCCGTGCAGCAGCTGGGGCAGGGAAATTTGCCTGGTACAATCGGACATCGGTGTACCAATAGCAGATTGTCTGCAAGTACTTGGCTGTGACACACCTAATTCTACACCTTCATTCCTCTCAGTGCAGGTTTCAGAGAGGACCGAAGGTATAGTGGGGTTGGAGATCCCAGCTGATGAGTAGCAAGGAGAGGTGTGCTTTGTTCTTTGGTGTGGGTCTTTTAGGTAAGCTTGCCAATGGATTGCATATCAGGTCGACATATGTCTGGTCAAGCACGTGGTGCCCAAGCGGCTGATGTTTTGGCCACGCGAGATACGCTTTAGACATATGTTGCAAATGGCAACAGTGTGATCTGCTGCACACATCTGAAAAAAGGCCCACACCAAAGAACTTTTGGAATAACGCGCAGAGACAGCAGCGCCCTGCACATGCGGAGCACTGCGGTGTGATGCAGTCGGTGTGCTGCCCTTAAGCTGGCCCCTGGAGGGCATCCTGCCTTATTGGAGATGTGCCTCCTCCTCCTCCTCCTCCTCTCTCCTATCAGGCACCCACGTGGAGTCAGTGACCTCATCATCCCCTCCCTCCTCATCACTGGAGCAAATCTGGCAGTATGCTGCAGCTGGGGGAACATAACTGCCAGATAGCTGTCCTTGTTGGGCACCCCCTCTCTCTGGGCTCACGTTACTACCTCCTCTCTCTGGGCTCACGTTACTGCCTTCCTCCAGCTGGGTTCCATCATGGGAGCCTTCAAATCGCTGAGCATCCTCCAGGAGCATGTACCCAACACTGTGCTCAAACAGTTCGGGGGACTCCTCAAGAGGACATGGTGGGGCTAGGGAAGGAGTGACTGATGCCATTGAGCCAAGGGAAGAGGCCGCTTTGGCAGCTGCTTTGCCAGACAAAGTACCCTGAGCCTGGGTGAGAGAGGACGAGGAGGATGAGGACGGCTTAGTCATCCACTCTACCAAGTCTTGGGCATATTGCGGCTCAACATGGCCAGCTGCCGAAAAGAAGGACAAGTGTGTCCCACGGCCACGTACTGATAAGGATGCACCGTGTCCATGACCAGCAGCACTGTTGCCTCTAGACACAGAGCCTGCTTGCCCTCTTTTATTGCCTCGTGACTGTCTGCCTCTCCTTGTTTGCCTTCCAGACATACTAATGGCCTGCAGTGAGATGTAGCTGCACAAAGGTGGGATGTATATATATATACTGATAATGCAGCTATCAGAATCAACTGCCTTCTGTGGTATTAGTATGGGGAAAGCAGCAATTGTCTTCAGTTAGTTTTAGGTGAAAACTGTGCAGAGAGGGACACAGTACACTAACTGAAAATACTTGCAGCTCTCTGCCTGTAGTTTAATTATGAGAACACCACTTTTAGTCACTAACTGTATTCAGGTAAGCTTTAGGTGAACGCTATATGCAAAGCACACAGTACACTAAGTGAAACACTGACTGTCTGCAGCTGGCACAATCACCTGCCTGCCTGTCACAGTATAGAGAATAACAGGAACGGATCTAGCTAAACTGAATACAGTGTATAAATATATATATACACACACAACACCTAGGATGCATATATATCCTCTACACACTGTAACTGCAGCTAACTGACTCGCCTGCCTGCTCTATCTAACTCAATATAAATGACACGGTCTGTCTCTGTAATCTCTCATTAAACAACTCCAACACACTAAACAAGGCCGCCAAGCCGACAGCCTTATATAGTGTGGCGCGTGTACTAAACCCCCTGAGCCATAATTGGCCAAAGCCACCCTGGCTTTGGCCAATTACGGCTCTCCATTTTTTCTGTGCTGTGATCGGCCAAAGCATGCGGGTCATAGTGCATGCTTGGCCAATCATCAGCCGGCAATGCACTGCGATGCCGCAGTGAATTATGGGCCGTGACGTGACACTCGAATTTGGCGCGAACGACCCATAATGTTCGCAATTCCTCGAACAGCCGATGTTCGAGTCGAACATGGGTTTGACTCGAACACGAAGCTCATTCCTACATATAAATCCATCCCAAGAATGAATTTAAAACAAACACTGAATCAAACTGACTGAATTAAACATCCATAGCAAATGACATTCACTGTGGATGGATGATGGATGGATTCTTAGGTAAAAACCGCAGGTGATAATACGGTTTTTCACACGACAGCCAGGTAATAATAGGCAATAATAAAAGTAGCCACACAGGCCGCTTACCAGAACTGTAGGATCTCCATTACAGAGATCATATGGGTACATACAGGAGGGATCAATCTGGTCACGGACCTCCTTTCCCTGCCAATGCCTCTTACGGAAAAACGCTGCGTCGGGTGGAGCATTAGGACCTGACATCACCACGAACCAGCTTACAGGCTTGAGCCAGGCTGAGAAGTATCGTTTTAATTGTTTGCTTTTTGCTTCTAAAGATGTCAGTAGCCCAGCAAATGGAATGAAAACTTTTTTTTTAAAATCTACTGCACTATGAAGCCTTCCATTTTCCTCTTTTAAATATCCTGCATAAGCTAATCCAGTCCTGGAAAAAAGGATTTCACGGAGATCACTACAGCACCTGGAACTGGAAAGTGGAGGAGAGGATCGGGTTGGACGAGTGAGCTGATCGGTCCGTGACCAGATTGATCCCTCCTGTATGTGCCCATATGATCTCCGTAATAGAGATCTTACAGTTCTGGTAAGCGGCCTGTGTGGCTACTTTTATTATTGCCTATTATTACCTGGCTGTCGTGTGAAAAACAGTATTATCACCTGCGTTTACCTAAGGATTCATCCATCATCCATCCACAGTGAATATCATTTGCTATGGACGTTTAATCCAGTCAGTTTGTTTCAGTGTTTCTTTTACATTCATTCTTGGGAAGGATTTATATGATACATTCCCAGTGCTTTCAATTTTATTATGTGAAGGACGCACGTTTGATATATGTGAAGAACGCACATCTGATATATTTGGTTGCACATGTTTGTTTGTTTTTTTGGGTTGCGCAATTGTTACAATTTTTTGCACATAGTATTTTCTGTTACTGGAATGTGGTATCATGATTAAAAGTACATAATGGGACATATTCAGGTATGTAATTTATCATACTCATATTGGAAAAACCTCTCTATCCTTTACATCTACATAATTAAAAGGATTGCCCCCAGCAAACACACACAAGATTATATAAAAAATGTAATGCAGTTTGAGTGCACACCTGGTATACCAGCTATAATGCAAGCTATTAGTAACACTAGCAAATGATTTATAGGCATATGTCATGCGATAATGATGAATGGGCATATGGATTAGTGCTTATGCCCTGAGCTCCTTAAAGGTCTGCCAACCACTGGTTGCTCTTATTTTATAATGAAGAGCTAAAGAATTGACAGAGTGGCAACACAATGCTTGAGAAAGCAGCTTCCACAGAGATGTAAATTATGTCCAACATGAAGATGAAAAACAGCCATTACCTTCTCCTACTTAAAGGAAAACTCCACATATTCACTTTAGAAACAAAAAAAAAGGCTTCTCATGCGACCATTTCATTTTAAAATGCATTACATTTTTATTTGATGAGACAAGACAGGAAAGAGTGGCACAAACACCGCCATTGTGAAGTATGTCAAAAATGCATTTTTATTTTTAAAAAAAAGTGTATACTCGCAAACAAAACCACAAAAGTGTATTTACAAATATTAAAGTCATGTGCTGCAAAAGTCCCAAAGGAATCCCTCAAGTAACCCTGACCACAGGTACAGCGTGGGTACAGCACTGCAAGCATCTACAGCGGGAGAGTAGTAACAGTGGGTTAAGCCCCCCCCTTCCGGGTATGACATCGCAGGATTGGAATGCTTTGAGGAATTATTGTTTTAATTCCTCATTCTGTATCTGCAATGTTTTCCTTAAAGTAAAATGCAAAACATTTTTTTTTTTATTGCTCCTATTTTTTTTTTCCAAGTGGAACATTTTTATTGAGATTTTGGTATACATTACAACTAGGATGTACAGTAAAAGTAGAAACTGACATTCTTTGTTAGACATTCAAAATACAATCAAGTAATTACAGAAACAAAGCCTCTGTACAGAATTTGGTGTAAAGAGTAAACAATCCTCGCAAGAAAAGGCAATCAGACCAAACACACTGTAATGCAGCGTACACACGATCGGAATTGCCGACAACAAATGTTCGATGTGAGCTTTTGTTAGGATATTCTGACCGTGTGTAGGCTCCATCGGACATTTGCTGTCGGAATTTCCGACAACAAATGATTGAGAGCTGGTTCTCAATTTTTCCCACAACAAAAGTTGTGGTTGGAAATTCCGATCATGTATATCCAATACCGACGCACAAAAGTTCTTTGCATGCTCGGAATCAATTCGACACATGCTCGAAATCATTGTACTTAATTTTTCTCGGCTCGTCGTAGTGTTGCATGTCTCCGCGTTCTTGACGTTTGGAATTTCCGAGCAACATTTGTGCGATCGCGTGTATGCAAGACAAGTTTAAGCCAACATCCGTTGGAAAAAAATCCACGGTTTTGTTTATGGAAATTCCGATCGTGTATATGCGGCATAATAAGATGTTCCATCATAAGTAAACCAAAATTACCAGTATGTAATCATTTGTGTTTAACAAAGGATCTTCATTTAAGAAAAAAAGTAAAATATAGAACCAAAAAAGAGAAAAAAACAAACCATTTAAGTGAGGTATTGACAGGACAATATAAGTCCTTGAGAATGTACTTATAAGTTGTAAAGATGTAGATGCAGATCTAGTGTCTTTTGATAGGGTCACAATATGTTGTCCATACATCCCATGCTGCATGGAATTGTTTTTGTCCTCCTCATTCAGTAGGCTTTGTATTTTTTTTTTTTTTTTTTATTGTTTATTTATGAAAAATTTTCACGAAGCATTACAAGTATTTTTCACGAAGCATTACAAGTATATTTCACATTCAGCAAGTATGAACATTGTACAATTTGCAAATGCAAGCATAAAGTTATATAACAAGAGAAGGAAACCAGTTGTTCGAGTGAATCATTAGGCAGTAGGGATGAGCTTCGAGTTCGAGTCGAACTCATGTTCGACTCGAACATTGCCTGTTCGCCCGTTCGCCGAACAGCGAACAAATTGGGGTGTTCGCGGCAAATTCGAAAAATCTATGGGAGAAATCTAAAGTGCTAATTATAAAGGCTAATATGCAAGTTATTGTCCTAAAAAGTGTTTGGGGACCCGGGTCCTGCCCCAGGGGACATGTATCAATGCAAAAAGAAGTTTTAAAAACGGCCGTTTTTTCGGGAGCAGTGATTTTAATAATGCTTAAAATGAAAAAATAAAAGTGAAATATTCCTTTAAATTTCGTACCTGGGGGGTGTGTATGATATGCATGTGAAGTGGCGCATGTTTCCCGTGCTTAGAACTGTCCCTGCACAAAGTGTCATTTTTGAAAGAAAAAAATGCATTTAAAACTGACTCGCGGCTATTAATGAATTGTCGGCTCCCGGCAATACATACAAAAGTCATTGATAAAAAAAAAAAAAAAAGCGTGGGGGTTCCCCAGAATTCAATTACCAGGCCCTTCAGGTCTGGAATGGATATTAAGGGGAACCCCGCCGCAAATAAAAAAAAATTGACGTGGGGTTCCCCCAAATATCCATTCCAGGCCCTTCAGATCTGGCATGGATTTTAAGGGGAACTCCACCCCAAATTAAAAAAAAAATGGCGTGGAGTCCCCCTAAAAATCCATACCAGACCCCTTATCCGAGCATGCAACCTGGCCGGCCGCAGGGGAAAAGGGGGGGACGAGAGAGCGGCCCCCCCTCCCTCCTGAACCGTACCAAGCCACATGCCCTCAACATGGGGAGGATGTCCCCATGTTGATGGGGACAAGGGCCTCATCCCCACAACCCTTGCCCGGTGGTTGTGGGGGTCTGCGGGCGGGGGGCTTATCGGAATCTGGAAGACCCCTTTAACAAAGAGGACCCCCAGATCCCGGCCCCCCCCTATGTGAATTGGTAAGGGGTACATTGTACCCCTACCATTTCACGAAGAAAGCGTAAAAAAATGTTTAAAAAAAACACACAAACACGTTGAAAAAGTCCTTTATTAAAAAAAAAAAAAAAAACCCATTCCAGCGGTGAAATCCAGTGTCCCGCGGCGATCCCGATGTCCAGCGCTGTCCTTCATTGGTTGTGCCTGAGCGGACCTGATGGGGAACTCCCTCTCAGTATTTTAAATGTATAGACCCGCCCCTTCTAAAGTTCCCCATCAGGTCCGCTCAGGGGACCAGATGCGGAACATGAGAAGGGGCGGGTCTATACATGTATTACCAAAGTGAGAGCAGTTCCCAATCAGGTCCGCCTCCTCGGTATGTCGGACCCGCCTACGTCATTGGCTTGAGCGGGGAACTTCCTTCACTGTGTAATTTAAATTTACATAGTGAAGGAAGTTCCCCGCTCAAGCCAATGACGTAGGCGGGTCCGACATACCGAGGGGGCGGACCTGATGGGGAACTGCTCTCACTTTGGTAATACATGTATAAACCCGCCCCTTCTCATGTTCTGCATCTCGCCCGCTGAGCGGACCTGATGGGGAACATTAGAAGGGGCGGGTCTATACATTTAAAATACTGAGAGGGAGTTCCCCATCAGGTCCGCTCAGGCACAACCAATGAAGGACAGCGCTGGACATCGGGATCGCCGCGGGACACTGGATTTCACCGCTGGAATGTTTATTTATTTATTTTTTTAAATAAAGGACTTTTTCAAGGTGTTTGTGTGTTTTTTTAAACATTTTTTTACGCTTTCTTCGTGAAATGGTAGGGGTACAATGTACCCGTTACCAATTCACATAGGGGGGGGCGGGATCTGGGGGTCCCCTTTGTTAAAGGGGTCTTCCAGATTCCGATAAGCCCCCCGCCCGCAGACCCCCACAACCACCGGGCAAGGGTTGTGGGGATGAGGCCCTTGTCCCCATCAACATGGGGACATCCTCCCCATGTTGAGGGCATGTGGCTTGGTACGGTTCAGGAGGGAGGGGGGGCCGCTCTCTCGTCCCCCCCTTTTCCCCTGCGGCCGGCCAGGTTGCGTGCTCGGATAAGGGGTCTGGTATGGATTTTTAGGGGGACTCCACGCCATTTTTTTTTTAAACTTGGGGTGGAGTTCCCCTTAAAATCCATGCCAGATCTGAAGGGCCTGGTAATTGAATTCTGGGGAACCCCACGCTTTTTTTTTTATCAATGACTTTTGTATGTATTGCCGGGAGCCGACAATTCATTAATAGCCGCGAGTCAGTTTTAAATGCATTTTTTTTCTTTCAAAAATGACATTTTTTGCAGGGACAGTTCTAAGCACGGGAAACATGCGCCACTTTACATGCATATCATACACACCCCCCAGGTACGAAATTTAAAGGAATATTTCACTTTTATTTTTTCATTTTAAGCATTATTAAAATCACTGCTCCCGAAAAAACAGCCATTTTTAAAACTTTTTGCATTGATACATGTCCCCTGGGGCAGGACCCAGGTCCCCAAACACTTTTTAGGACAATAACTTGCATATTAGCCTTTATAATTAACACTTTAGATTTCGAACGTTCGAGTCCATTGTATTTAATAGGGTTCTAAAGTTTACACGAACATTTTGTCTGTTCGCAGGTTCTGGTGCGAACCGAACAGGGGGGTGTTCGGCTCATCCCTGTTAGGCAGTGTAAGGGCCATGTGGAGGGAAGGTAGTGTGTTATTAATAGCATATCAAGGTATCATGTTAGCACGAAGGTAATCATTGATGGAAACTGGAGTTAAAATTTCCTGAACAGTCAGTGAAATACCCAGAAAGACCATTTCCTTATCTCGGTTTGAGGGTCTAGTATTCCGAATTATTATATTCCGATGTATCCCATTTTTCCCAAATGACCTCAAATTTTGGTAGTGCATCTTCTATGACTGCCGTGATATGCTCCATTTTACGAATGTCAGTGACCGTAGAAAGGAATTGCGTAAAGGTAGGTGGAGCAGTGGAACGCCAGTGTTGTGGGATTACTCGTTTAGCTGCTAGTAAGATGAATGCCATTAGTTTGTTAATAGCTTTGGTGGTTTTCCGAAGAGGTAGGCCTAATAGCAGATGTATGGGTTGGAAAGGGATCTGGATCTCCAATATCTTTTCCAGCAAGGCATGAACTTTAGTCCAAAAGGGGACCAAGATAGGGCATTCCCAAAAAATGTGGAAGTGCGAGCCCAAAGAGGAGCCACACCTCCAACAGTGACTAAATGGAGATAGTTTATGAGTTGCTAGAAATTCAGGGGTCCTGTACCAAAACATTAAGATTTTGTACGCCGTTTCCCTCTGGGCCACGCATCTGGAGATTTTGGAGGTAGCATCCCATATCGCCCCCCACTGAGCTATAGAAATAGGACTATGAAGGATCTGGGCCCATTTCCTCATATATGAGTGGGTCTGTTCAGATAGGGGATCAGTGCTCTGGAGGATCTTGTAGATGCAAGAAATTTGTTGAGGTTCATGTGGGCCATATGAGCATAGCTTTTCAAATTCTGTAGGGACATCTAGTGTCATTTGGGGTGATCTAGATGCAAAATAATGCTTCACCTGTAAGTAAGAAAAGAATAGTGTGTTCGGTATGTTATGTTTGGTTTGCAGGTCCGAAAAAGGGAGTAAAGTGCGTGTTACTGGATGCACCAGATGTCGCAGTTGAAATATGCCTGCCTGGATCCATGGCAGCATGGAGTCATAGGATAAGCTGTCGGGGATTTCTGGGTTAAATAAAACGTTTATCAGTGGGGGGCATTGGGAAGATAGAGTATATTTACTTGAGCAGCGTTTCCAGATTGAGAGTGTGAATATCATAGGGTTTAGGCAAATCTTCCGTATTTGAGATGTAAATTTATCTGAAGAGGGCCAAAGTAGACTACATGGATGTGCAGGGGAAGTAATATTTATCTCGATTTCTGACCATCTGTTTGATGCGTAACGAGATGTCCACGAGGAAATGACTCTAAGGTGAGTAGCATAATAGTATTTGATTACATCCGGTGCCCCCAGACCCCCACGTGAGCGGGGGGCCAGGAGAACCGAACCGGCAATCCTGTGGGATTTGTTATTCCATATAAAATTCAGAAAGTTCCTATGAAGTAACTTAAGTTGGGTCAATGGGATTGCTACGGGGAGTGTTTCAAAAATATACAGCAGCTTGGGGAGAATAGACATCTTCAAAACGTTGATTCTACCAATGAGAGAGATAGGGAGTGTTGTCCATTTTTTAAGTAGTTTGTTGATGTCTGAGGAAAGGGGAGGGAAATTTTCTTGGTAGAGGGTGGAGTACGATCGGGATAAGTGTACACCGAGATACTTAAGGGACTGCATGCACCATCTATACTTGAAGTTGGTTTGCAGGGTTAGAAGAAGGTCAGTCGGAACATTAATGGGTAAAGCTTCGGTTTTAGTCAAGTTAATTTTGAATCCGGATATATGGCCAAAAGTTTGTAGGGTTGAATGAAGAGAAGGGAGAGAAATGTGTGGGTGGGTAATTGTCAGCAGCACATCGTCTGCAAAGAGGGATAACTTGTATTCCAGACGCCTCAACGTCACTCCCCTAATGTCTGGATGAATGCGTATGGCTGCTGCCAAGGGCTCAAGGCTTAAAATAAAGAGCAGGGTCGACAGTGGGCAACCTTGCCTAGTACCGTTGCTAAGGGGGAATGACGCTGAGGCATGGGAGGCCAGCTGTACCTGAGACGTAGGAGTAGAGTATAGTGCCTTTAATGCTTGTATAAAGGGACCCGAGAATCCAAATCTTGAAAGCGTAGCGAACATAAATGACCAATTTAGTCGGTCAAACGCTTTTTGTGCGTCTAAACTGAGAATTATAGCCGGTCTCTTGGTTTTGGTCAGGAGGTCTATTAAATCTATGGTTCGTCTAGTATTGTCCCCAGCGTGTCTGGAAGGCACAAAACCGACCTGGTCTCTGTGGATTAGTTTGGGGAGGAGCAGGGACAGTCTGTTAGCAAGTATTTTTGTAAAAATTTTGTAGTCAGAATTTAGGAGAGCTATGGGGCGGTAGTTGTCAGGTAGGGATGGGTCTTTCCCTGGTTTGGGGATCACCGTGACGAACGCATGTAGGAATTGAGCGTGGGGGATTTTCCCGTTCATTAAAGAGGCATAAAGTTTTTCCATGTAGGGCAAAATGGTGGGGAGGAATTTTTTATAATAGGAGTAGGGAAGACCATCCGGCCCTGGAGATTTATTAGTCGGTAGCTGTTTAATAACTTCAGTGATCTCTTCAACTGATATGTGTGCGTTTAGTCTTGAGCGATCGTCTGAGGACAGAGTGGGAAGCTTAAAAGAGTCCATAAAATTGTTACACTTGTCTTGTGTGAATTGAGTGGTCGGGTCTGTGGATAGGCAGTTATATAGTTTCTTATAGAAGTCTCCGAACACATTAGTCATAATTCTAGGGCAATATGTGGGCTTACCGTCATGTTGTGTTAAGAAGTTGGGTAAAGATGATTGGGGGCGTGGTTTCAGAATTTGGACAAGCATTCTATGGGGTCTATTGGCAAATTCATAAAATTTTTGCTTTGACCAGAGCATGGATTTAGTGATTCTTGCAGAGTCTAGTGTTTTTATACGATTTCTTAGCGCTGTTACGGCTCTGAGACCCTCCATTGTGGGGCGTCTGATAAGTTTTTGTTCAGCTTCTAATAACTGAGTCAAAGTCGATCTCTGCAAAACACAATCTTTTTTAAGGCGAGATCCAGTTGCGATGCATTCACCTCTGAAGAACGCCTTATGTGCCTCCCACAGAACGGAGACCTCCGACACCGAGTCTTTATTTATCTGAAAATATTCGTTCAGTTTGTCTTGTAGTGGTAGATGGGTCTCAGGTGAGTTTAGGAGTGACTCGTTTAGGCGCCAATGACATTTCCTAGGCGTGGGTGAGGACAATAAGAGGTCTATAGTGATGGGGGCACGGTCAGACCATGTAATTGGGAGAATGTTGGCGTCAACCAGGTATGGCAATAGGGGTGCAGAGATGAAAAAATAGTCAATTCTCGTGTACAGCTTGTGGGGTGGAGAGAAGAAGGTGAACTGTTTGGTTGTCGGGTGTTTTACCCTCCAAGAATCAAACAGTCTGTTTGTTCTAATTGTTTTGCGGAACGAGGAGGAAGATTTATGTGCCTGTAGTGGAGGGTTGTCTTGAAAAAGGGCGGCCCTATCCCTAACTGGAGACATGCACAGGTTAAAATCTCCCCCAATAATCTGAAAGGGTTGGGCATATTTGTGAAGTTTTTCAAAGAAAGTGTCAAGAAAACCAATTTGGCCGGTGTTGGGAACATATACATTCGCTAAAGTAAAAGAAGTATTTAGGTGACCACAGTCCAGGAGGATAAAGCGACCTTGGGGGTCTAAATATGAGGATTTCACCTTTATGGTGGATGAGCGTTTAAGGAGAATCGCCACTCCAGCTTTTCCAGAGGGAGAAGACGCTACATAGGTTGTGGGATAGTGTCTAGAAGCAAATTTGAACGAGCCCCCCGCCTTAAAATGTGTCTCCTGGACCATGATCACCTCAGCATTAGATGCTTTGAACTCTTTAAGGGCAAGCCATCTCTTCCGGATGGAATTTAGACCTTTAACATTACAGGAGAAGACACTAACTGCCATAGGTGCAGAATGGGGAAAAATCTGACATTACATTTGTGTAAAATGCATTAAGCGTATACCATGTTGTGGACAAAAGACCTCGTACCATTGTATGTTTAAACCCATATAGGAAGAACAAGGAAGTAAAAACATAGAAACATTTTCTGAGTAGTTCAAAAAATAGACCTCCGTGCAACCCTAATGACATGAAAACCTGTAATATAACATACATTCGTGAATAGAAAATTCTAACGTAGGTAAATGTGGGATCAAAAGGGATCCCTGAAAAACATGGGAGAACAAAAAGATAAAGAAAAAGTAAAACAAAAACGACATACCGTGTAGGTAGAGTGCCCGAGGAGGAACTCATCTCCAAGGGATTATGGTCAAAAAACACGACCATAGTGGGGGAAGCACAGCAGCCCGCATGGCTGAGCTAGCCGGTCTCAACCTGATCCGAAAAAAAAAAAAAAAAAAATGGTAGAAATAGTTAAGGTTAAGTGGGAACCGTAGAACTGTAGTTGTCCCGGAGGGCAGCCACCTGTGGATGAACAGTTAGAAGGGGGAAAAACAACAGTCTCTGAGCCCAGAGACTTTTCAAAGGGATTGCACAGGCCCAACATCAGAGCCCCTTCGACCTAAGTAGATCGGAGAGGAAAAAAAGGATTACACACCGGACGTGAGGATCCGTGGATATTTCAGGTGGGGCCTTTAGAAGATGCATTCCTTTGTGGGGTGAACGTGGTCTTCCTGGATCTGTGACGAACCGGGGTCCACATCTTCCCGGGTGTTGACAGAGGTCTAGAGGGTGGGAGTTGGGCTTGCAGATCTTCCTCAGGAACAGGGGGGAGTCCCAGGCTCCTGACAAAGGACTCACCCTCCTGGAGGTCCCTCATGGTGTGTTGCGCGCCATCTATGGTCACCGTCAGACGAAAGGGAAAGCCCCATCTGTAGGGTATGTGATGGTGTTGTAAGTGAGCAGTAATAGGGCGAAGGTTGCGTCTTTTATTTAGCGTTATGGGCGATAGGTCGCTGAAGATTTGTATCTTTGCCCCCTTAAAGTCCACTCTAGATTTGTTTCTTGTGGCGATTGTCAGGGCCTCTTTGCTTTCGTAAAAATGAAAGCGGACTATGATGTCTCTGGGATTAGCACCCTGAGGGGGTTTAGGGGCCAGTGATCGGTGTGCTCTGTCAAGGCGCAGATCAATGTCCGGGATATCAGGAGCCAGGGAGTTAAACAGGGCTAGCAAGTATGGCCTGATGTCTTTGTCAGCAACAGACTCAGGGACTCCTCGTATGCGGAGATTCTGCCTACGTTCTCTGTTCTCAAGGTCTTCTTGCTGCAGCTGTAATTGCAGTACGGCATTCTTTAAGCTAGCATTCTCCTCTTCTAAGGCTTGCACATAATTCACCACATCATCTAGTTTTGTTTCAAGGGTGTCTGTTCTTTCCCCCAGCTGGTCAATCTCCCCTCTCAGTTCATGAGCTAGTTTATTAACCTCCTTTGCAACGTTGTGAGTGATACTCTGGAGCAATGTCTGCAGTTTCAGGTCCAGGACATCTACTGTTACCAGGGACGTCATTGGAGGTTGCTGCGAGGAGCTGTTGTGTGGGAAGGCAGGGGGGTTATCTATAAACAATGAGGGATCGACCAGCGGGAGTGCGTCTGGTTGATCCGCGGTGTCTGCCGTAGAACTTGAAGCCGGGGATTGTGGCCTAAGCAGGTATTTCTCCATGTGGCACGCGAGCTGTGATGCGGCCTGTGAGGATCGTGTCTGGTATATGCACCTCTGGTCACCGATCTTACCCATATAACGTTCGGTGGGTAGCTGAGAGGTTCCCGGTTCAGTGGAGGTGGCTCCCGAATCGAAAGTCTCTAGTGTAGCGGAGCGGGAGCTTCGGATGCAGGAGGTGAGGTCGGAGCTCTAGTCAAGTGTGTTCGCCATCTTACGAGCCGCGTATGCGCCCCCTTTATTATGTCTTTTAGTACATCCTGTCTCGTGTATCACAGGTTTAATGACTCCTTACAGGACTGCAATAGTGATATGTGCTTCCTGATGAGGGGGGGTATGGGGTCATCAGAGTAATAGTTAAACAATTAGGAACCCAGGAGAACAGGTTAACAGGTTAATGGGGTGTAGCAAGATGGCCGCTCCTAGGAGTATAATGATGTAGAAAGCAGCGTCTTTTGAAGTAATAAGTAAGGGGATCTAATGATGGGGACTGAGCTTGGTAGGCCAATCTGCTGGGTAGTTCAGGAGTCTCTGCAGTGTGTCTTATAAGAATACATGGAGTCCCAGTTACACTGCTGTTGGGTGTAGCAAGATGGCTGTTATAGGTGCCTATGGGGACAGGGACTTGGTGATCCCTAGGGTTAGGTCAGTTCTCCCAATCCGCAGCCCGGGTCCCCCCCCCCTTGCGATCGGGGTGTTATTTTGGGGCTTGATTGTATTTTTTGGGGGATGGAGAGGCTATTTGTGTGCCCAGGGTGTAGCAAGATGGCCACCGCTCACCTCTATATATAGCACGCCGTCCACCCCAAGATGCCTCTGCCGGCCCCTGGACCTCCACAGGTCTGTCCCGCCAGACCAGGGAGGCTGATTCGGGTGTATCCCGTAGTGTTCACCGCTCGTCTCGCGGCCGCGATACTCGAGCGCCGGGGATTCGGAGTCCCCGCAGGCCTCAAGATGGCGGCGGATCCCTCGTGGATGGGAGCAGTCCAGACGGCATATGTAGGCTCCCTCAGCTAAGACAGGGCCCAGGATAGGGGTCCGGGCAGGTGCCGAGTGGAGGTCCCGTCCCCCAGAGTCGAATCGGGCCGACCGTATTACGCTCTCACGGGGGGGACAGCCGTAGGAGAGGCTGGGGATTCAGGGCCTCACTAGGCCGCACGGAGTAGCGGCCTCCACAGATGGCTCCGAGATTCGGCTCTGCCTCCGGGGATTTGAGGTAGGAGGATGGGTGGGGACGGATGGTAGTCCCTTACCTCCAAGGCTGCTGAGGTCTGGATCATCCGGGAGGCCTTAGGCCTAGAAGATGGTGGCGGCTGCAGACGCTGAAGGTGTCGGATCTCGGGCGTCTCCCGGTCGATTCGCACCGGAATAACGGTCCAGGACACTGCAGCGGGGCAAGGTAATCAAGCCAGTGTGAAATTGGGCTTGGATGGGGTTTTAGCGGCCCGGATGGCGGTAGATAGATCTCTGGGGACCTGGAGCTCTCCCAAAGCACGTCCGTCTCTGTCCACGTCAGGCCACGCCCCCCCAGGCTTTGTATTTTAAATACTGCAAAATGAAATCAAGTTGTAATATTTCAGAAACATTAGAGGCTGGATTCCTTTTCCACTTTCTAAGGATAATCTATCTGACCCTAAAGAAAATATTCCTACTGCCTGGTCTGAACTCAGGAGGGAGATTGTTCACATCTATACTTAGGAGAGCCATGGCTGGGTTAGGCCTTTGAATGTAGCCCATGACAGTAGATATGGGCCTAAATACCTTTTTATATGTGGGCAACTTCATAATATGTGATACTGGGGTTGATTTACTAAAACTGTCCTTTACCCGCCATGCCCCCCCCCCCCCCCACCCACCCCATCCTTTACTAGTTTTCTCTTCTTTCTCTCTTAAGGTTTACATCTTAACCAATCTTATGCAACAACTAGAGCTCTATCTCATGAAACACTTTTACCAGATCGGGTCATGTGCTACGTGGGCAAAATATCACACCTAATGACCATAATTATTATACCAACTCTTAAACATCCGATTTTATACAAGATACACACCCCAAACCGATCTTGCAATAGACAGGAGGCTTATTTTTATAGCTAGCAAGGAACGTTAACAGATCCAACACAACCAGACACTGTGTCTTAATTAATACTTGTTTTGTCAATTTTTAGACTAAACTTTCACCATAGTTATATACTCACGTTTATTCTGACCATAAATGTTTTACCATTGATTGTAACTATTAACATGTTTCACCAACACTCTGTTCAACAATATTGTAAACCTACACTCTCTACTAATAAAATATTGTGGAAAAAAAAATAAAAAATTACTAAACCTGGAGAGAGCAAAATCTTGTGCAGCTGTGCATGGTAGCCAATCAACTTCTACCTCATCTTGTTCAATTAAGCTTTTACAAACAAACCTGGAAGCTGATTGGTTTATGTGCAGAGCTGCACCAGATTTTGCACTCTCCAGTCTTAGTAAATCGACCCCATTGTGTGCCTTCATAAGAGCCTCTCCAGCACAAGCTATCGTTGGAGAAAGAATTTAGCAACGTGAACTGGGGTCATATACCATCTATGATCAATTTTTTGAGAGAGTTCTCAAAAATGTATACATCTGGAATATTTAAAGTTGGCTTTCATTCATTTGTATCTGTAAATGTTAGGTGTAAATAATTTTCCAACTTTATCAGTGTAGAGGTTTTAGTAAACGCATCCTTTGAGTGGGGCAGTGTGTATAGTACAGTGATGCCCCTGGAGGAAGGATTATCTAAGATCCAGTAAGACCATGCTTTAGTGGGCAATTACTGTATTTTTTTTATTTTTTATTAAAGCAAGACAGTGTTAACATCTGTGAACTTTTTATTGCTCTTTATAGCCTCTGTCTCAGTGACCACAAAGAAGGTGAATTTTTTCCCATCATGGAAAAGGGGAGCTTTAAATGTACATTTATAGTAATATATATGGACATTTGGTCATTTACAGTACTACATAGTAATGAGGAAAGGTTAAAACATGTACAAAGTTTTTTTATTGATTCTAGACCCTATAAAAGTAGGTGAGTTGAAATCTTCCTATTGAGGACACAGACCGCTATAAAGCAATTGGAGATGGGGGAGGGGGAACATCCTTATATACCATATTCAAAACCTTGAAGTGGTTGTAAACCCTTACACATACCCAGTGAAGTAACTAGCCTCAGTTGATACACAGATGAAAAAAATCCTCATACATAAGCTGTACCTGTCCCCCTTATCCACAGTCTTCTAAAACACACAGATCAGAGGCTTTTTCTCAGCTCCAGCAGGTATGGGACAGGGATGTAATATCCCAGGGGTAGCTCAGTGTAATCTGAAACCTGAGAGGAGGGAATGGACTCTTCCCCCTCTACACAGTTATATAGAAACACATACACAGATGATGCTGTTAATCACCTGAGGTGTGCTGAAAGGGGTGGGGCCGTCTCATGAGATTATCTGGTGTAGACTCATGCAGAGAGAAGTGGCTCATGCAGATTAGGGATGAGCTCGGTGTTCGAGTCGAACATCGGCTGTTCGATCGTTCGAAGAAGATCGAACTATTTGGGCTGTTCGTGCCAAATTCGAGTGACGCGAACGGCCCACAATACACTGCGCCATCGCAGTGCAATCCCGACGCTGTGATTGGCCAAGCATGCACTGTGACCCCGCATGCTTGGCCAATCACAGCGCCAAAAGCTAGGAGAGCCATAATTGGCCACAGGCACGTTGCCTGTGGCCAATTATAGCTCAGGGGGTTTAGCACACGCCCAACACTATAAAAGGCCGCCAGCGCGGCAGCCTTGTGTAGTGTGTTCCGGCGCAGGGAAAGAGAAGGATAGGCAGGGACAGTGTCATTGTGCGATTATTTGTACTATTCTTATGTGTAGGGAGAGAGAAGGATAGTCAGGGAGAGTGTCAGTGTCATATTCTATGCTAAACCTTGTGTGCAGGGAGAGAGAAGGATAGGCAGGGGACAGTGTCATATTCTTTGCTAAACCTTGTGTGCAGGGAGAGAGAAGGATAGGCAGGGGACAGTGTCATTGTTGCTAAGCCTCCTGCACAGTGTACACCTGAAGCTAGCCCGTATTGCTGTGTTTTCCTGGTGTGTTACACTAACAGGCATTTGCAGCACTTACAGCGGGCGGAGTTTGCTTCCTGCAAAATAAATACCTGAAGCTAGCCCTTATTGCTGTTTTTTCCTGTTGTGTAACACAGGCAGTCATCTGCAGCACTTACAGCGGGCGTAGGGGGTTCCTGCAAAATATACACCTGAAGCTACCCCTCATTGCTGGTTTTCCCATCTCCCTGCAGGCCATTGCTATGTCTGGAAGGCCAACAAAGAGAGGCAGACAGTCACGAGCCAATAAAAGAGGGCAAACAGGCTCTGTGTCTGGGGGCAACAGTGATGGTCGTGGACGCGGTGCATTGTCATCAGCACATGGCCATGGGACACGCTTGTCCTTTTCGGCAGCTGAACGTGTTGAGCCGCATCATGCCGAAGACTTGGTAGAGTGGATGACCAAGCCCTCCTCATCCTCCTCATCCTCTCTCACCCAGGCTCAGGGTACTGGCAAAGCAGCTGCCAAAGAGTCCTCTTCCCTGGTATCAATGTCATCATCAGTCACTCCTTCCCTAGACCCACCATGTCCTCCTGAGGAGTCCCCCGAACTGTATGAGCACAGTGTTGGGTACATGCTCCAGGAGGATGCCCAGCGTTTCGAAGGGTCTGATGATGATACCCAGCTAGAGGAAGGCAGTAGCGTGAGAGCAGAGAGAGGGGATGCTCAAGAAGGACACCAATCTGGCAGTCATGTTCCAGCAGCTGCAGCATACTGCCAGATTGGCTCCAGTGATGAGGAGGGAGGGGATGATGAGGTCACTGACTCCATGTGGGTGCCTAATAGGAGAGGAGGAGGAGGAGGAGGAGGAGGAGGAGGAGGAGGAGGAGGCACACCTCCAACGAGGCAGGATTCCCTCGGGGGGCCAGCGTAAGGGCAGCACACCGACTGAATCACACCGCAGAGCTCCGCCTGTGCAGGGCGCTGCCCCTTGCCGTTATTCAAAAAGTTCTTTGGTGTGGGCCTTTTTTTGAGTCGAGTGCATCAGATCGCACAGCTGCTGTTTGCAACATATGTCTCAAGCATATATCGCGTGGCCAAAACATCAGCCGCTTGGGCACCACATGCTTGACCAGACATATGTTGACCTGCCATGCAGCTCGTTGGCAAGCGTACCTTAAAGACCCACACCAAAGAACAAAGCGGACCTCTCCTTGTACCACATCAGCTGGGATCTCCAACCCCACTATACCTTCAGTCCTCTCTGAAACCTGCACTGAGAGGAATGAAGGTGTAGAATTAGGTGTGTCACAGCCAAGTACTTGCGGGCACTCTGCTAGCAGTACACCAACGTCCGTTTCTAGCAGGCAAATTTCCCTGCCCCAGCTGCTGGACCGTCAAAAGAAATTCACTCCCAGCCATCCACATGCCCAGCGGTTGAATGCTAGCTTGGCTAAATTGCTAGCGCTTCAACTGCTGCCTTTTCAGTTGGTAGACTCATCCCCCTTCCGTGAGTTTGTGCAATGTGCGGTTCCTCAGTGGCAGGTTCCCAAACGCCACTTTTTCTCACGGAAGGCGATTCCGGCTCTCTACCGGCATGTGGAAGGCAATGTTTTGGCCTCGCTGGACAGGGCGGTCAGTGGTAAGGTGCATATTACCGCTGACTCATGGTCCAGCAGGCATGGAGAGGGACGTTCCCTTTTTTTTACGGCCCATTGGGTCACTCTTTTGGCAGCTGGGAAGGATGCAGGACAAGGTGCAGTAGTGTTGGAGGTTGTTCCGCCGCCACGCCTCCAAAATGCTACTACTGTTTGTGACACACCTCTCTACTCCACCCCCTCCTCTTCTTCTTCCTCCATGGCCTCTTCCTGTGCTTTGTCCTCGGAACCAGCGGTGCTCCGTAGGCGTTCAAGGGGCTACGCAAGTACGCAGGCAAAAAGATGCCATGCCGTGCTTGCGCTGGTGTGTTTGGGGGACAGGAGCCACACTGGGGCAGAGGTTCTGTCTGCACTTCAGGGGCAGGCCGAGAGGTGGTTGACGCCACGCCAGCTTAAGCCAGGAATGGCGGTTTGCGACAATGGCACCAACCTCCTCTCCGCTCTCCGACAGGGACAACTGACCCATGTGCCCTGTGTGGCTCACGTCCTTAACCTGGTGGTGCAGCGGTTCTTGGGCAGGTACCCGGGCTTACAGGATGTCCTGAGGCAGGCCAGGAAAGTCTGTGTGCATTTCCGCAGATCTTATAATGCCAGTGCTCGCCTGGCTGAGCTGCAAAAGAAGTTGAACCTGCCCAAGAACCGCCTTGTATGTGACATGCCCGCCAGGTGGAACTCAACGTTGGCCATGCTGCATCGGCTGCACCTGCAGCAGAGGGCCATCAATGAGTACCTGTGCGACTACGGCACCAGGACAGGGTCAGGGGAGCTCGGGTTTTTTTCACCACGCCAGTGGGGCATGATCAGGGATGCATGCACTGTCCTGGCACCATTTGAGGAGGCCACGAGGATGGTGAGCAGTGACAGTGCATGCATCAGTGACACTGTACCTCTTGTCCACCTGTTGGAACATATGCTGCGTAGAATAATGGACAGGGCACTTGAGGCAGAACAGAGGCAGGAAGAGGAGGACTTCCTTGCCTCTCAAGGCCCCCTTTACCCAGACAGTGTTCCTTCTGTCCCACCCATCGCACAGGAAGAGGAGGAGGAGGATTGTGTCAGCATGGAGGTGGAGCCTGGCACTCAGCATCATCAGCAGCAGTCTTTTAGGGATGATTTACAGTCCCAAGAAACCCGTGGACTTGTACGTGGCTGGGAGGAGGTGACTGCGGATCATGTCGTCCTTAGTGACCCAGAGGACTCCGGACCGAATGCCTCAGCTAACCTACGCTGCATGGCCTCCCTGATCCTGCAAAGTCTGCGGAAGGATCCTCGTATTCTTCGGATCAAGGAGAGGGACCATTACTGGCTGGCCACTTTCCTTGATCCACGGTACAAGGGTAAGGTTGCAGACCTTATCTTACCATCGCAGAGGGAGCATAGGATGAGACAACTCCGGGAGGCCTTGCAGAAAGGTCTGTGCAACGCGTTCCCAGAGACTGGGAGGTTACAAACTCCTGGTCATGGACACCAGTGCCTAAGGCCCAATTTTTCAGCCCCTGTTTAACAGGGGCATGTAATTACAATTTTTTACACAATGCTTTGCAGCAGGGTTTATTCCTGCACTCCAACTAGAGTATCTGGGAGAGGTTGCAGTGTCGTGGGACCAGCACCAGTGCCTAAGGCCCAATTTTTCAGCCCCTGTTTAACAGGGGCGTGTAATTACAATTTTTAATGCAATACTTTGCAACAGGGCTCATTGCTGTGCTCCAAGTACAGTATCTGTGAGGGGTTGCAGTGTTGTGGCACCAGTGCCTAAGGCCCAATTTTTCTGCCCCTGTTTAACAGGGGCATGTAATTACAATTCTTGATCTAATAATTCACAGCAGGGCCCATTCCTGCGCCCACCAAGAGTAACTGTGAGGCCTTACAGTGTTGTGTCAACACCACCACCACCACCAAAGGCCCAATTTTTCAGCCCCTGTTCAACAGGGGCATGCAATTACAATTCTTGATCTAATAATTAACAGCAGGGCCCATCCATGCGCCCACCAAGAGTAGCTGTGAGGGCTTACAGTGTTGTGGCAACACCAACATGTAAGGGGCAAATTTCAGCAGAGTATATACGGCAGGCCCCTACTTTCAAACATCCAACTTACAAACGACTCCTACTTGCAAACGAAAGGAGACAACAGGAAGTGAAAGGAAATCTACCCCTAGGAAGGGAAATTCTCTCCTGTAAGAGTTAATATGGGAAAAAGATGTCTCCTCTCTACTGATGCTTTATCACCAATCCTTGTTTCAATAAAAACCCCACTTTTCAAAAACATTTGTCATTGGGACGGAAAGTGAGGTGAAATGTTCTGAACAGGGGCACAGACAGCAAAACAAATGTTACAGGGGTGATAACCCTTCCCTATGTTTTCCAAAAAGCTTAAAAATAGATTTTTTGGCTGGAGCTACACTTAAACAATGTACTGTTCAAAATTACAAACAGATTCTACATAAGAACAAACCTACAGTCCCTGTCTTGTATGCACCGCCTGTATACGGCTGTTCAGAGTATATAGGGCCTTTTTTATTTTGTGTGCGGGGTTCCCCTTAATATCCATACAAGACCCAAAGGGGCTGGTAATGGGCTGGGGTGGGGGGGGTAGCTATGCCATTTTTCTCAAAGATTTTCATCCATACTACCGGGACCAGACATTACATTAAAGCCGCAAGCAGTTTTAAATTGCTTTTTTTTCCCCTTTAGAAATGTCATTTTGTGCAGGGACAGTTCTAAACACGGGAAACACATGCCACTTCACAGGCATACTTTAGACACCCCCCAGGTACGATATTTAAAGGAATATTTGACTTTTTTTTTCACTTTATGCATCATTAAAATGACTGCTACCGAAAAACGGCCGTTTTTAAAACTACTTTTTGCATTGATACATGTCCCCTGGTGCAGAACCCGGGTTCCCAAACCCTTTTTAGGACAATAACATGCATATTAGTCATTATAATTAGCACTTTCGATTTCGAACGTTCGCATCAATTGTATTTAATAGGGTTCTAACGTTCGTGCGAACTTTCGGTTCGTTCGCGGATTCTGGTGCGAACCGAACCTGGGGGTGTTCGGCTCATCCCTAATGCAGATAGCAGAGGGAGGAGACAGCACTGAGAAATTACACTTGGTGCTTTGGATTGGAGCAAATACACACTATATAAGGATATGCTTTGTTCACTTCTCATTTCAGAGGTTTACATCCACTTATCAAAAAAAATAAAGTTTGAGCTGGGCTTGCTCTTGAAACACATCTGAACTTTGCATATGTGGGATAGTGATAAAAGGTTGTTGAAAGGGTCCCATGGTTGGGCATCTATATTTGGAGACTTGAGGGGGACCCATACCTGGATGGACGCTGTGATTTATGTTGTGTAGTTCGGTACCTTTGAATTTCAAGTTATTTATTAATAAAGTTTTATTGAAGGTTTTGCATGAAACAGGTGCACTCTTTTTGTCTTTTACAGCTGCAGTATATGTGAAATCCTTGAGCTTTAAGATTAACACAGCCAGAAGACATACCTACATTTGTCTTTATTTCCAGGTGATCCTCTGACAAGTTAACAAATGGGCGCATCATTTTTTTCATCAGACATTTTTTTAGCTATGTCACATGTATTGAATGGGTCAAAACCCCACTAAACACAGCCTTTCCAAAGAAATGTAACTGATTTATAGTATGCCTAGTGAGATGATTACCTGTTGGCTTAAGGAGCACTTGCTCCCTGAGCATGAAACAGGTAATCAATGCTGCAAAATGCAGTCTGCTGTGGATTTATAGTGATTAGTCCTTACGCATTTCATTCCAGCACACCGCTGGAAAGTCCAATGGCAGAGGAACACTGTCTTCAACAAGAATGTGTACGACAGACAGACAGACAGACAGACTTCAATTGAACCTTTACAATTATAACCCCAGAGAATTCTGACCTAAAAGATTGCATTTCTCATGCAAGGTCACAGATTCAAGCATTTCTTTCAAATGATAAATGGTGTGAGATAAACAATTAGTGGTGGCTAAAGAAGTCTTTCAGTATGCAGGAACTTTTATATTGTTTGATCCCTGGGAAAATTAAGAATCATAATTAGAAATAGGAAAAATGACGGCTGAATTTCCATCACTGGAGCCTGGGGGCACACAACTGCTAGTGCCTAAAACACCCCCTGCTAGGATCACTTCTTATACAGAGCATTTCTTGTTTTAGTGGTCCTAAACAGTCTAAGGCTCCATTCACGCCTGGGCGATTTGATTCAGAATCGCGGCGGGACGCATTTGAGATGCCATTATTTCTTAATGGCACAAGTAAGCCAGAGCAGTTTTGCCGCAATTGTCGCAAATCATGGCACAATCGCACAAACAAAATCGCAGGACGTGCGCCGCCCAAAAGAAGTTCTGAAACGTTGCGCGACAATCATGGCAAAATCACACCGCGTTTGGGGTGCCATTGCGAAATAGTGACATCGCAGCAATTTTGCCCATGGTTCAAATCGCCCAGGTGTGAATGGAGCTTTAGTATATTTAAAAAATATGCAAAAAAGATTATATAGAATGCGTTGGTGATGGAGGAAAACATGTGTGCCCAGTAACCAAATAAAAAGTTCCTATTAGACTGCATAAACATCTGCGCAACACAGACTGATGTTTTTTGCCCTTTTTTTGCATGTATGCCGTACAACAGTCTAGGGCAGCCCATTCAATTGATTAGTATGCATGAAAAATGAGATTGAGATTATTAAAGTATTCTGAATCTGAATACCTCCTTTGGGTAGTGAGCCTCACCTGTTTTTACACTGCATGTTTTGTTGTATGCCTGATAAACGCATTTGAGGTGCCAATAAGAGCTATTAAGGTGCCGTTAAGAATTAGTGGCACCACAAGCGGGATGCAAATTTTGGTAAGTTCTTCACGCGTTTCCAGGAAAGAGCATATAAATGCAAGTTCCTGGGATCGCAAATGTGTGAATGGGGTCTTAATCTCTGATGCCCATACTCTACCCTACTTAGAAGGAAATATGACGTGAGAGCAACTGATCACAGAAGCAGTAGTTTTAGGATTTGGTTATTACTTGTAAAGCCAGTAGGTCGCTGATTTTAAACAATAGCCTATATACCATTGAGAAAGTCCATTGGGCACAACTTGTTAGGTAGGCGGTGACGTGATCGTGCTGGGAGGAGTCGGGCGGAGCTTGTGAATGATGGAAGTTATCTGAGATATGTTGTTTTTTGACCTCTAAAATGTGTGTATTTTTCTTTGGAATAAATTAAAAGCACCCCCATCCTACTTTGCTCACAGCAAATGCAAACGTGCATGTACAGTAGGTCAGGCACGCATATGTAAATGGTGATTTTATCACACATGTGAGATATCACTGCAAATGTTGGAGTGACAGAAATAATTCTAGTCCCAAAGCTCACGTTTAACTCTAAACTGATAAGGCTTTTAAAGCGGCATCTAAGGACAATTTTGAGTGCCTTCAATTCCTGTCATTTCACAGGCGTGCACAATTTTAAATCGTGACATGTTTGCCATTTATTTACTTAACCACTTCAGCTCTGGGAGGATTTATCCCCCCCCCCCTTCATGACCAGGCCATTTGCAATACAGCACTGCATTACTTTAACTGACAATTGTGCGGTTGTGCAACGTTGTACCCAAACAAAATTGATGTCCCTTCTTCCCCACAAATAGAGATTTCTTTTGGTGGTATTTGATCACCTCTGCGATTTTTATTTTTTGTGCTATAAACAAAAAAACTATTTTGAAAAAAAAAAAAATATATATATATATATATATATATATATATATATATATATATATTTTTACTTTCTGCTATAAAACATATCCATAAAAAAAAAAAAAAAAAAAAGAAGTACAGTTCAACAATTTAGGCTAATTTGTATTCTGCTACATATTTTTGTATTTTTTTTTCCAAATAAGCGTATAGTGATTGGTTTGCGCAAAAGTTATTGCATCTACAAACTTTGGGATAGATTTAGGGATTTTTTTTTTTTTTTTAATAGTAATGGCGGCGATCAGCAAATTTTTAGCGGGATTGCGACATTGCAGTGGACATATTGGACACTAAAGCCCTGTACACACGATCGGTTTTACCGATGAAAACAGTCCGATGGACTGTTTTCATCGGATGAACCGATCGTGTGTGGGCCCCATCGGAATATTTTTCCATCGGTGAAAAAAAATACAACATGTTTAAAAATTTTCCGATGGAAAAAAAAACGATAGCAAATTCCGATCATCTGTGGAACTCCATCGAAGAAAAAACCCACGCATGCTCAGACTGAATTAGGAGACGGGAGCGCCCGTTCTGGTAAAACTAACTACTAACATGCGGTAACACGAAATCAGCAAAAGCAGCCCAAAGGGTGGCGCCATTGGATTTGAACTTCCCATTTATAGTGCCGTCGTACGTGTTGTAAGTCACGGCGTTTGGGACGGTCGGAATTTTGTCTGATGGTGTGTAGGCAAGACTGATGGAAGTCAGCTTCATCGGAATTCCGATGGAAAAATCCATCGGATTTGATCGTGTGTATAGGGCCTAAGTGACACTTTTTGTGGACCAGTGATATCAATACAGTGATTAGTGCTAAGAAAAAAAATCACTGACACTGTATAAATGACACTGGCAGGGAAGGGGTTAACATCGGGGGGCAATCAAAAAGTTAAATGTGTTCCCTGGGTGTACTTTCTGTGTGGGGGATGCTGACACTAGACAAAGAGAGAAATCAGTGTTCCTGATTAGCAGAACGACGGTCTGCCTTATTTACATAGGCAGACTGCCGATCTGTCGTTCACCCGAACGATCATTGGTGGTTTGGCTGATTGGCTCCCTTGTGCCCAATCACAGCGGGAGCAGGTCGCCGGAGGCACGGGTATGCGCCCCAGACCAGGAAGTGCGAACAGTATTGTGCGAACAGGTTGTTTCACGCAGCCCTGCCACAGTATATGTACAGTGGGCAGTCCGGAAGTAGTTAATGCAACATCATCTTTTCTACTTTACCAAAAACATTTTTTTATTATATTGTGTTTGTGTGCATTAAAATCATCTCTTTGTATTAGTCAAAACAGTGAATTGGATGTGACCTGACACACACTATAGCACAACATGGCGACCTCCATCCCTGTATTAATTTGTAGAGAAAGGAGAACTGTGGGACTTTGAGTGAGGCTACCACCATGTCAGATATTCAACAGAAACATAAAATTTACAGTACATAATTTATTGTTACATCGTAAAAAATATTGTATCAAATAAATAGGTAGTCGCATGACTTACACTAAATATGCTGCTATATAGCATGCAATACAAAAAGGAATTCAACATAACTGTACATAGTAAGGTAAATGGGTTGAAAAACATTTTAGGGACAGATAACTTGGGGCGTCTAGGGGCACTCAACGCGTTTCCTGGCATTACAGCCATTCATCAGGAGTGTTGTAGCATATTATACTGGAAAGGAAAGGGACAAGGATTAATAATGATACTCTTAAAATAAGGGAGGACAAAGAGAATGTGTCCCAACAAAGTGGGGACAATCTGGGATACTCACTGCGCAGCCCCAAGGCCAGGCCCGGTGTCCACCAGGGAAGATGGGGGTGACAGGCATGATGTCTCCCCCGGGGTTGAGATGGGGGAACCCTCCTTGGAGGGTTCCTTTCCAGTATAATATGCTACAACAGAAAATACTTAATGTTTGTGGATTTCCTAGCAACAAATGCTGATTTTAATATGTATTTAACAAATTCAAAAATTGCCTCTGTAGGTAAATTGCTGAGCATGCTTTAATATGCATCACATTTTATAACATGCATTAGCACACAGAGGCGGCTCTCTAATTAGGCGGTCGCCTATGGCCTCGCACTCACAGGGGCCTCGCGGCTGCCTAATTTGCCTGTGATCAATACTAATGTCGGCGTCATCGGATCTCTCTATTACCCCTCTCTCTTTCTCACCTCCCCCTCTCTCCCCCCTCTTGCATTGGCTGAATATGTCTGATGGGTGAGGAGGGTGCCCTGGAAGTGGTGCTGATCACCTGTGTGCTAGATCCGTGCATTTTCTGCAGCCATTTTTCTTGCTTGAATTATTTTTCCCATTATGGGCGTGAGTGGGGCCTCATGTCTAAGTTTTGCCTAAGGCCTCACAAAGCCTAGAGCCGCCTCTGTTAGCACATACTTTATATGCAAGCAATTTAGTTTGCCTGCATCCAAACACATAAATACAGTTTAAAAAAATCCATATAAAACATTATAATGTACAGATGTGAATGCTCTGTCCTGTGTTTTAAAAAAATAAAAAGTTACACATTGTGCATCAATGCTCAAAAAATTCAAACGAAAGCATTGTGCATATTTACAAAGTATTTAAACAACTGAACCTAAAATCTGAATTGTGATATATACACAAACTGGAGTAGACCTTAGAAAGATCTTACTTTCAGGGTATCAATGCAAATACTACAAAATAACCATTGTTAGGAAAGTGTGAAATTAAGTGTAATAAAACAATTATATATATATATATATATATATATATATATATATATATATATATATATAAGCACTTGTAATAAATAAACAAAAGATATACCTGATCTTGCAGTAACAGTATTAGCTTCCTGTGTACATGTGAGCAGAAACTTCTCTAAGCATGCTGCAAGCCCAGGACCTAGGAGACTGCTGTTGCTTAGCAACAAGTAAACAAAGTAGAAGCGTAGTGCTGCATTACAAAGTACACCCCTCCCTCAATTGTAACTGCATTCCCTTTCCAGACACACCTTCTTCCGAATACATCAATGCAAAGCATGAGAGAACACGTGCCTCATAGCTGTATTGTGGTTAGCCTTTGCATCTATACACATTTACAGTATATTATGAAGATCAGTGCACCAGGGGTAGAACAGACAGGGGTGATCATTTCACCAGAGGGAGTAATAAGCAGTGAATAAACTCCTATTATTTGGATAATTACTGCACAATGCGGCATATTATACTCTAACCAAAAAAAAAAACTGAGGAGCACCTTAACGTCATCAACACTCTGTACCCCCAGGGAGAAGGAATGTGTTCCCCTAAACCAAGATAGGCCAGAGAGACTAAAACAAGAGGTCATTCACACTGCATTTTGAATAAGCTGCAACGTGCAAAAAATACTCCGTTTGCATTTTACTTAAACACATTGTACGCTGTGCATTGTGCTGTGACGCATTGCGGCACACATGCATTTTAACCACTTGCCCACTGGGCCCCTAAACCCCCTTCCTTTTTTTTTTCTTCCAAACCCCCTTCCTAACCAGACCAATTTTCAGCTTTCAGTGCTCACATTTTGAATGACTATTACATGCAACACTGTACCCATATGAAATTTTTGTCCCTTTCACACAAATAGAGCTTTCTTTTGGTGGTATTTAATCACCAGTGGGTTTTTTATTTTTTGCGCTATAAATGAAAAAAAGACCGAAGATCTTGTAAAATAATTTTTTTTTTCTTAATTTCTGTCAGAATTTTGCAAATTACCCGTAGTAATTTTTCTTCATAAATGATGGCCAAAATTTATACTGCTACATATCTTTGGTAACAATAACCCAAATAAATGCATATTATTTGGTCTGTGTGAAAGTTATAGAGTCTACAAGATATGGTGCCGATCATTGAAAATTGATCACACCTGATTACTGTATATACTCGAGTATAAGCCGACCCGAATATAAGCCGAGGCACCTAATTTTACCACAAAAAAAAAAAATGGGAAAAAGTATTGACTCGAGTATAAGCCTAGGGTGTCCATTTTCATGCCTCACTGTGCCTCACTTTGCCTACATGTGCATGCCTCACTGTGTCCATGCCTCATTGTGTCCATGCCTCACTGTGTCCATGCCTCACTGTGTCCATGACTAGACTGACGTTTAACATAGGAGGCTATGGAAGGGGTGCCCGGCTTTGAAAAATCAATGCCCCCCGACCGTAGGTCCCTAGGACAACAAACTTTGCACACTTGTAGAGGAAGAGTGGGGCTACATCTGTGCCAAGTTTGGGGTCCAGGGGACCTACTAATAACCGGTACCGGGTCCCCAAATTCCGGGAGATCAGGCGCAAAAAGGTGACTCGAGTATAAGCCGAGGGGGGCATTTTCAGCACAAAAAAAATGTGCTGAAAAACTCGGCTTATACTCGAGTATATACGGTACATTATATATATATATATATATATATATATATATATATATATATATATATAAGTGTACATATGGCTTCTCATTTCTTGAGATCCTAACAAGCCAGGACAGTACAAATTCCCCCTAAATGACACTTGTTTTAGAAAGCAGACAGGCCAAGATATTTAGTAAGGATGAGCCGAACACTTCCGGTTCGGTTCACACTAGAAATTAAAATTTCGTACCTGGGGGGCAGGGTTGCCAACTTTCAGTAAATTTACAAACAGTTTGTAAAATCCATAATTGTTGCATCTGTCCATGAATGTCAGTTATGGACCTGCAACCTACATGTCCGTAATGGACATTCAAGGACAGATAAAAAAAGTACAGATTTTACAAACTGTTCGTAAATTTATTGAAAGTTGGCAACCCAGCTGGGGGGTGTCTTTAGTATGCCTGTAAAGTGGTGCATTTTTCCCATGTTTAGAAAAGTCCCTGCAGCAAAATGACATTTCTAAAGGAAAAAAAGTCATTTAAAACTGCTTGCGGCTATAATGAATTGTAGGATCCCGGCAATATAGATAAAACTCATTGAAAAAAAAACAGCATGGGTCGTCCCCGTCCCCCCAGTCCATTACCAGGCCCTTTGGGTCTGGTATGAATATTAAGGCGAACCCGTACCCAAAATAAAATAAAAAAATATATATATTTTTCAGGTTTGGCAAGGATATTAAAGGGGAACCCTGCGCCATTTTTTTTTTAAATGGCGTAGGGGTCCCCCTCAAAACCCATACCAGACCCTTCAGGTCTGGTATGGATTTTAAGGGGAACCCTGCATAAAAAAGGAAAAAAAAAGGCGTAGGGTTCCCCCCAAAAATTCATACCAGACCCTTATCCGAGCACGCAACCTGGCAGGCCGCAGGAAAAGATAGCGCCCCTCCTCCTGAACCGTACCAGGCCACATGCCCTCAACATGGGGGGGTGCTTCAGAAAGCACCTTGTCCCCATATTGATGGGGACAAGGGCCTCATACCCACAACCCTTGCCCAGTGGTTGTGGGGGTCTGCGGGCGGGGGGGCTTATCGGAATCTGGAAGCCCCCTTAAACAAGGAGACCCTCAGATCCCGGCCCCCCTATGTAAATTGGTAACGGGGTACATTGTACCCCTTACCATTTCACAAAAAAAAGTGTCAAAAATGTAAAAAAAAAAAAAAACCACAAAAGACAGCTTAGGACAAGTCCTTTATTAAAAATTTTTTAATAAATTCCAGTGATGTAATCCATCTCAGGACGGGAACAAAAAAAAAAGGAAAAGTTCAGCCTCCATGGAAGGCGGCCTCCAAGTGAAGCTACTCCCGCTGTGACAGCTGTTATATAGCTGAGGACGGGGCCACCCGGTGACGTTTACTGTGACCCCGCCCCCCTCTGATGCCACGGGAATTTTCTGTGGTGCCAGCGGGGGCGGGGCCACCAGTAAACCTCACCCGTCGAGGGACGCTACTCCCGCCGTGCTCAATGACCAGGCCATTTTTTGCGATACGGCACTGCGTCACTTTAACTGACAATTGCGCGGTCATGCGACGCTGTACCCAAACAAAATTTATGTCCTTTTTTCCCACAAATAGAGCTTTCTTTTGGTGGTATTTTATCATCTCTGCGATTTTTATTTTTTGCGCTATAAGCAAAAAAAAAGTGACAATTTTGAAAAAAACACAAAGGGGATTATTTATGTAGCACACGGACCCTTTTCTCCTGCCTACCTTCACTTTGCAGAGATAAAGGCACACCGTGCCACATGCCCGTATCCTCCTGGTATAAGAGGTTGAGCGGTGTTCTTACAATTTTGGGTCCTGCAGCGAGTTACCTCCCTCCATTGGTTCTCATCCCTAGAGTATAGGGAAAAGTCTGTGTTCTTCCTCCCAAAGAAAGCCAATGTCCAAACAGTGTTTAAATTCCAACAGACGAGTTTATCTTGCTTGAAACAGATTTGGAAATAGGTTGAAGATAGGTAAAGGGACAGGTTTAGGCACGCGACACCCAACTACCCTATTCTTCACTCAAGCCTGAGTATGAATTGCTCACCCGGATAGATCCCTCTCAGTTCTAGCAGCCGGAGTGAAACACGAACAGTTCCTTTAAATTAGTCCCCTTCACGGACAAGTCTAAGTAATTCTCTGCCACAGAATCCTTTAGTTACGGAGTTAGAACTTTGAAACTCCCATAGATTAATAGAGACCATAGGTGTCAATGGGACACGCTACAGGGGCTATACTGCAACTCACGAATCCTTCCCTCTGATAGGAAACCAGGCCTCTCCTTCACCATGAATTCCTTCACTGATCCATTGGACAGGTCCTCCCCCGGTTTCCTCTCCTTCAGAGCTCCCTGGGACTCCAGTGTGTTGGTTGTAGACCCAGTTGAAGGTACTGGGCCTACCTGGAACGTTGTAGACTCGAGCTAAAGGTGCCCGAGACTCCTCGACCAGTTCACGCACCCCCCCAGCCAGCAAGGCCATAGGGCGCAACTTCACCACCAGGGGTCCTTGAAATCCCCCTGGCACACCACCCCCATGGGGCACGCGCTCCCGCACTTCTGGCGTTTGCCCTTTATGTACCCTCTCCCGGCATGCACAGCAGACAGAACCCGTCCACCCCACGGCAGCCGCGAGAGGACACCAAATCATACCACAACGCCACCTGCGGTTCAACCCAAGACCTGGGCAACAGCGCCACCTCAGGCCCAGGGGAACTATACACCAGGCAACAATATGGCAGAGCAGAGTCCATATTAAACAGAATTGTAGAATCTGAGCCATACTATTGCCCAGACTGCCCCTAAATTTACAGCATAGCGACCCCATTTTTGGGGGTCCCGCTACATTTACTAAAGGCAAATCCAGTTTGCACTACAAGTGCACTTAAAAGTGCACTTGCAGTGCACTTGGAAGTGCATTCGCTGTAGATCCAAGGGGGACATGCAAGGAAAATAAAAAAACAGCATTTTAGCTTGCACATGATTGCATGATAAAATCAGCAGAGCTTCCCCTCATTTTAGATCTTCCCCTCAAATTTAAAACGACTGCACTTCCGAATGCACTTTCAGTGCACTTGTAGTGCAAAGTAGATTTGCCTTTCATAAATAACCCCCACTATTTTGTACTTTTTGCTATAATAAATATCCAATTTTTTTTTTTAAACAGCAAATTTTTTCCTCAGTTTAGGCCGATATGTATTCTTCTACATATTTTTGGTAATAAAAATCGCAATAAGCGTATATTGGTTTGCGCAAAAGTTATAGCATCTACAAAATAGGGGAAAGATTTATGGCATTTTTATTATTATTTTTTTTTACTAGTAATGGCAGTAATTTTTATCAGGACTGTGACATTATGGCAGACAGATCGGATACTTTTGACACATTTTTGGGACCATTGACAAATATACAGCGATCAGTGCTATAAAAATGCACTGATTACTGTATAAATGTCACCGACAGGGAAGGGGTTAAACACTAGGGGGCAATCTAGAGGTTAACTGTGTTCCATAATGTGTGTTCTAACTGTAGCGGGGTGTTCCCCTTTAATGCAAGAGAGACTACATTACCCAGAACCCCATTCGGCAATGTTCCGCCGCAGAGACTCATGGGAGGGGTTATAAAAGGAGGAGGCGAGGCTGGGCTCGGCCTCTTTGGGACACGAGACTTCAGAGACTGATCCTCCTGTGCGGATGTGTCGGAGTGCAGGGCCTGAAGCCTGAGGCCTTGCGCAGCACCAAAGAGCCTTCCACCCCTCTGCGAGCCTGGGTGGCATCTGACTTTACTCAACTACAGCCTTGTTGGATCGGGGACCCGATCGCTGGAGAGACTGAGTGTGTTTGTGACACAGTCGGTGGAAGTTTCCCGGACTGAGACCGTAGTCCGGGCGGGTGAGAGGGCATACGCCCAAACGATATACTGTTACTACATATAGGCCTATAGACTGTCGTGGCCCATCAGTTGTTCCTGATACCCTTATTGAAGAGCCGTACCATAGCTGAACTTACAGTTCGTATAGCCAAGTTCCCACCCAGCTTTACCTACCCCATTGGATTACAAAAGTTTGTACTCTGTTAATGTGCACCACCGTTAAAGATCTGCCGGTGAAGAGAAAAGGACTAAGTTATAGATCTCAGAAACCAGGCCTGGTGGGGTTTCTAATGTGTTTTGGGTTACTGCGCCATAGGGCACTTAACTAATGGTCACCCGTGTGGCGCACTTGTTGCATGTCAGCTCTTTAGTGTGTTAGCATTGCAGGGCTCTGCATTACCATTGATTATTCTGTAAACTGTGATTACTGTTATATCTTTTTTTTTTTTACCACGAGCTTAAGTAAAACCTTATACTTATTTAAATTTAGTATTGTCTCAATGCACAGTTATTCATAAAGTATAAGATATACAATTTACTGTCAATACTAGCTGTGCCAGTAGGTGGTAGAGCCTATTGCCGGGGGTTGGCGGAGCTGCCATCAGGGCCCAAACTAAATCTGCGGCCTTCCTAGTTGGAGGTATCGCTACGTGTGGGGGTTCTCGTCCGGGATCCTGATGCAGCAAGTGAACGCCAGAGGTGCCGGCATGGACCCCATGGATCCACGAGTGGTAGAAGAATGGTGCAAAGCCTCCAACGCAGAGCCAAACCAGTCGATAGTCATCAGCCTCCCTGGGGAGACATGGTCAACTGAAACGGTGGAGGAATTGATGAAGTCAGTGTCCCCAAATCACACACCGTGGGTGACGGAGATAAAGTCAGACCCAGACATCTCATATCAGTATGCATCAGTGGAGTACTGGAACGGGATGCCAGAGGCCTGTAAGCGCAAGTGTGTGCGGACGTCAGACAACAGAACTTATAGGTTGGCGCACGCAGTAACTGAAAGAAAGGAACCATCACCAACGGGATCACCACAGGCTGCGGCCCGTACCCCACCGGAAAAAGGGGACAGGGCGACGCCCCCGGTGGCGCCTGCACCTGCCACTGTTATATCACCAGAACTGATAGGTGCGATAGGGGATCTGCTAACCAAGTGTCAGAAGGCAAACACGGTGCATGTAGAGACTAGCTACCGGAGACTAAAGACATTCTCAGGGAAGCTCCCTGTCCCTGCAGGGGAAGAAGACTTTGACACCTGGGTGGAGCAGGCATTGCAGGCAGTAGAGGTATGGGAGGTGCCTGAAGCGCAGAAGAGGCAACGAGTGATGGAAAGCCTTAAAGGCGCAGCAGCAGAAGCAGTAAAAAGCTTTCGGTTTGGGAACGCAGATTGCACGGCTCAAGACTGTCTAGCCATGCTGCAAGAAAAGTTTGGTCAATTGGAAAAGGTGACCGAGATGGTCTACCAGTTTGAACACACTTTCCAACAACCGGAGGAGAAACTTTCCGAGTATGTTAGAAGACTGAACAGGTTGTTGTGCAAGATTGTGTTGAAGAAGGGGATGAGGCCCCAAGACACAGATGCGGCAAGAATGAAGCAAGTCTTAAAGGGAGCGCTGCGCTCGGATCCAGTCTGGTTGCACCTGAAAACCTCAGGAGGAGGAACATTGCTGACTTATGCTGACTTGATAAAAATCAGAGATGAGGAGGCACTGCAACAGGACCAGCAGTTGATTAGGACAAGTGTTGTACCCGCACAGGTGCTAGTCAATCCAGTAATGACCCCTGAAAGAGATTTGGAGATAGACACCCTGAAAGCTCAAATGTCCAAGGTGTTAGAGATGTTGACCTCTCTGATGGAAAAAAACACAGAGAGTCCCAAGAGAGAAGTTCCAAGGAAGGAATTATTCCCAGTTGCCTCGGCACCCGCATCTCTACAAGAATGAGGAGATATAGTCTGCTTTAACTGTGGAGGAATTGGACATATTGCGGCTACATGCTCCAGTCCCAAGAAGAAGAAAATAGACAACCGCAAGCCAGCGGGAAACTCCAGAGGGCCCCGGTGAAGGAGTCAACCGGGTGCCCATCACCTTCAGTGAGCTCCAAACTGAAAGCAAAGCAGAAAATAACAGGAGATAAAACGCCTCGGGGGAAACACAACATTCCTAAACAGAGATACACCCCAGAGAAAGGGGGTAAGACCCCTCAGAAGAGGCACAGCACTCCCCAGAGGGGGTGCACACCTAAGAAAAACAATAGTATCCCTCAGCGGGTCCCTACACCCAGTAGGGTGGGGGGAGTCAATGCATACCAGGCTCAAGAAAGACTGAAGTCCAAAGGGGATTGGACGAGAAGAGGTTCAAAGAAAAAAAAAGTCTGAAGGAAGCGACCCCTGCCGGGCCTTACCCGGAGAAGCTGGTAGGCCCATCTCCTATAGTGTCCATTCAAGTGGAGGGAGTCTACACCAGAGCAATCTTGGATACTGGGGCGCAAGTAACCCTGCTATACAGAGACTTTTACGATAAGCACTTGAGTCACCTACCCATCCGCAAGATAGAGGGATTCGAGATATGTGGGATTGGAACCCAGAACTTCCCCTACGATGGCTATCTGCCTGTCAGGATGACCTTTGACCCATCTGTGGCTGGAAAAACCGAAGTGTTTGACACTCTGGCAGTTGTGAGCCCTCGGCCACCAGGAGCCAACAAGAGCTCCCTGATAATAGGGACAAACACGGACCTGGTCCGAAGACTTCTGACCCCTCTAGTGAAAGAGAAAGGGGCAGCGGTCACCAAGATCCACCCCATGCTGAAGACAGCTTACCAAAGGCTGGTCTTAGAGCAGAAGACCCCAGGAGAGGGGATAGGGAAGGTGTGGAGACTTGGAAGAGGAGGGATAGTGCTGCAGCCCGGTGAAGTAACCTGTCTCAGAGCCACTGTGAAGCTTACTTGGGAGCAGCCTGGACCCTTTGTCATGTTGGAATCTGATCCAAGAGAAGGGTCCCACGGTCTGGAAGTGATACCAGAAGTGATTCCGCTGAAGGCCCTAAAGTTGTAGCGTCCCAGTGAGTGTTAGGAACAATATGGATGGCCCGATGGAGGCCCCAGCCAGGATGCTGCTAGGCCAGGTGAGCCCTGCTGCCCCTGTCAACCTGTCAGAGGTGGGCGAAGGAGGAGATGCTTGGGAGAGGATATCCATGGAAAACCCGAATCTGCCCAGGGCTTGGAAAGAGAGAGCAAAGGCCCAGCTGAACAGATGGGAGAAGATCTTCTCTAAAGATGAGTTTGATGTGGGGTGTGCAAGGAGTGCCACCCATCGGATCCGCCTCCAGGAAGATAAGCCCTTCAGAGAGAGAGAGTCAGGCGGGTCCCCCTAGCAGATCTGGAGGATCTAAGGGAACAACTCTCAGAACTCAAAAGGACTGGAGTGATACGGGAATCTAGAAGCCCCTATGCATCCCCGATAGTGGTGGTCAGGAAGAAGAATGGGTCATTGAGGCTCTGTATCGACTACAGGACTCTCAACAGGAGAACCATACCCGACCAGTATACTACTCCAAGGATAGAGGATGCCCTACAGAGTTTGTCTGGAGCCAAGTGGTTCAGTGTTATGGATCTCAAGAGCGGGTACTATCAGATCCCCATGCACCCAGAAGACAAGGAGAAGACAGCTTTCATAACCCCAGTAGGGTTCTTTGAATTCGACCGGATGCCTCAGGGTCTGTCTGGAGCCCCAGCTACTTTCCAGCGTCTTATGGAGAAGACTGTAGGAGACATGAACCTTATTGAAGTCCTTGTGTACCTGGACGATGTCATAGTCTTTGGAAGAACCCTGGAGGAACATGAGGAGAGGCTGGAAAAAGTATTGAGGAGACTCAGTGAGGAGGGACTCAAACTTTCGCCTGAAAAGTGTCGGTTCTACCAGTCTTCTGTGAACTATCTGGGGCACATAGTGTCCAAAGAAGGGGTGGCCACAGACCCCGAGAAATTGGAGGCAGTTACCTCCTGGCCACGACCCACCACAGTAACAGAACTCAGATCCTTCTTGGGTTTCTGCTCCTACTATAGGAGGTTTGTGGAGGGATTCGCCCGAATTGCTAGACCATTGAATGAACTGCTCAAGACTGAGGGGGAAGAGGACGACTCAGGGCCCAGGAAGCCTGGAGAGTCAGTCAGAAATCAGTGGAACCAGAAGTGTGAAGAGGCCTTCCAGGCATTAAAAGGAGAGTCTAACCACTGCCCCAGTCTTGGCATACGCAGACCCAACCAAGCCCTATGAACTACACGTAGATGCTAGTCATGACGGTCTGGGAGGAGTACTTTATCAAGAACACGAAGGGCAACAACGGCCTGTTGCCTATGTGAGCAGGAGCCTGACACCCTCTGAGAAGAACTACCCCACTCACAAGCTGGAGTTCCTGGCCCTCAAGTGGGCGGTAGTAGACAAGCTCAAAGACTACCTGTATGGGGCAGAGTTCACTGTGAAGACCGACAACAACCCCCTTACCTACCTTTTCACCACGGCCAAGCTGGACGCCACTGGACACAGGTGGCTGGTCGCACTGTCTGGATTCAACTTCAGCCTAAAGTATAGGCCAGGGGCTGGGAATAGAGATGCAGACGCTCTGTCCAGGAGATCTCATGCCCCCACCAGTGATATAGAAGATTGGACCCAAGTGGCACCGGACGGGGTGCGGGCCCTTTGTCAAGGAGCTGAATTCCAGGCCAGAGGAGGCTCCAGAGCAGAAGAAATAGGAGTTACCATGGTGGGAGTCCCAAAACACTACTGTGGAGTGACTCAATTGGACGAAGACAACCTGCCGAGATTGTCCAAGAAGGATTTGAGGAGTGACCAATTGGAAGATCCCATGGGGAGACTGGATCCTGATTCTCCAGGGCCTCCAGGACCAAACAAACTCCTGTGTCATCCCTCAAAGGAGGCTCGCCTGTTGAGGAAAGAATGGGACAGGTTGCAGGTACATCAGGGAGTGGTCTACCGAAGGGGCCCCTCTGATGACTCAGAAGATAAGTGGCAACTGTTCCTCCCAGAGAAACATCGAGAGACTGTTCTGATTGCCCTGCATGACAATCATGGCCATCTAGGGGCTGAAAGGACCTTTCAACTTGTCAGAAGTCGGTTCTATTGGCCCTGCATGAGGGCAGAGGTAGAAGAGTACTGCCACTCATGTGCACGATGCATCCAGAGGAAGACTTTACCCCATCAAGCTGCCCCAATGGGCCATCTACAAAGTCAAGGCCCAATGGATCTGGCATGCATTGACTTTCTCTGCCTTGAACCTGACCTGAGTGGACTAGGAAATGTTCTGGTGATAACCGACCATTTCACCCGGTATGCCCAAGCTTTCCCAACCAAAGATCAGAAGGCCTCCACCGTAGCCAAGGTACTTATGGAGAAGTACTTTGTCCATTATGGGCTGCCACAGCGGCTTCATTCAGATCAAGGAAGGGACTTTGAGAGTAAACTGATCCGGAAACTCCTGGATTCGTTGGGAATC